>CM066032.1:1717480960-1718928152 GCA_033557465.1 Ichthyophis bannanicus | reverse complement strand
AGGAGACGGCCTATGTGTCACTGGAGTTCAAAACCCGCTTCCTGCCTGTGCAGGCGCCAGAGCTGTGTGGCTTGGGGGTTTCTACCGCCTAACAGGGGCCCATGTACTCCTGCCCCTCTTGGCACTGCTGTTTACCATCCCTCGTGTGCGGGAAGCTTACGGAGACCTGATACGTGACCCCCTTTGGGTTGTGTGTGCATTTGTCAGGCCACATGATCTTTTCCCTGCTGGTAACCCCCCCCCGCATGAGTTACTCACCTGTATACAGCGTGATTCATCCGGGAACAGATGCATTGTTTGAATCCCTGTTGTCGTCTTCGCATCATGCCCGGCAGAGTGTCCTCGTGTTACCCCAAAGACCTGTGAGAATGGGTTCACTATCCCGCCCAGCGTCAATAGGAAAGCTGTTCATGGGGCTATTCCCTCTGTTCAGCAACTGATTGCTGCCTCTACCGCCAACTTTTCCCCACATCTAACCCTCTTACTGCCATGTGTGTAGTTTTAAAGCTGTACCCGAACACCAAAGATGCGGAGCGCGGGAAAACGGCCATAACGAATGCATAGATAGAGACTACAAATGTCCTAGGCGGTAGGTGGGTGGGTTGTGACAGACTAAGGATTCCTGCTTGTTCCCACGGTAGACTTGACTGTACCGTTTTTTTTTGTGACCCGTAACGTGGCTATCTCACCAGGAACCTATACCCCGCAGGTAAGTCCGTCAATTCCACCATCATGGGCCACCCGGCCTCAACTGCCTTCTCATTCCATGCCATCACGGATGACCCTCTGCACTTTGCCAGTAAGTTGTCCGTGCTCCCCTGTCCTATAAGGAGTCTCCCACGTATTCACCCCGCTCCTCCATGTAGGGGCATTTTCTGACTGGCCATTCTCAATTCACCAGGATCTCGGTGGAGCGTAGGATGTTGACCCTTAGCTACGTGCCCGATCGAAAGGTGTGCGACGACACAGTCTTTTTGACCGCACAGCAAGGCATCCTGGCATGTCCAGAGTTCCTCTGCCAATACAACCGTACCATGACGAGCAGAGAAGGTATGAACCACGAGGCCCAAACGGGTAGGCTGTCTTGACACGTACTGCGTCCATACGACATACACCAGTGCACGTACCTTTTTGGCCACTTGAATGTGCCACCTGGCACTTCCACGATGATAGATGGCCTCCCCCTGTACCCTGATTGGCCACCAGCTAATGAGGCACGAGGCTTCCGACTGATAGGCCACAAGGACACAGCTAACAGGTGTGCTATTTCGCACGTTGGACACAGTGTTCTGCTGTGAGGAGGAGTATGGAAGAGCAACTACATAACTGAGAAGGCTGCACCAACGCAACACCCACGAGTTGAGAGATCTTCTACATATGCTTGCGCGTGTTCTCGTAAGGTAAAAAAGCTAAAGTCTCTTTGTACATATCCAAATGTATGAAGATTCCTTGGAGAGCATTTGATGCAGGACAGCTGGTCAGGTTGCTTCGTGGTGACCGGAATCTTCGCACCTAGTCTCAGGCAAGTCGACATTCATCTTACCTATGATTCACAAGGGCATTGCGGGCACGTCGTACAACCTTCACACCCAGACACACGCTGCGACTGAACAATATATTTAGTGCGTGCACCTTGGTGCGAAAATGCCAGTCGATACCTGGTGTACTTGTATGTGGGTTATTTCTCCCAACACAGCCAGGCTTGGTAGCCCACATCCCAGGATCCAGTTTACGGGACCTTGCTTTCAGTGTTAACCTGGGATGAAATTTCGACAAAGTCGTAACAATCCAGGAAAACCAACAACATGATAAGATAAAAGTAGGACCAACTCATAAACCGTGGTGTCCTTTGTACACGGTTCAATTCTTCTCAATTACTTCCCGCCTTACATACCGAGAGCAGAAGTGCATTCTCTCATAGTCAACAAGCAATTAGGCTTAATTGGTTTTAACATTGCCCCTAGCAGTTTCAGCTGGAAACAGTCCTAACGCGGCGGTTGCTTTCTACACGTGTGTGGCCTGTCAAAGATCCTGCTTCAGGACGCTTTTTTGTACGCCTAGATTAACTAGAACTCTACCTTTGTATGTCGTGATGGTGACGGCCTGCTGTTACTTTATGACATTGAACAGGTATCCAATTACGGATGGACTGACAGCACGCGCAGTCACCATATGTACAACGGACCATCATACTGCTGTACTATTTCCCTCGGGTTCAAACAAGTATATTGGGTTATAATATATGCGACTTGTGCACAGTATGAGATCAGGTGACGTCAATGCGAGCATTTTGCCACGCCGCGACACCATACTGTGTTCCAATGCCTGTCTTTACAAATTATAGCTAGGGCCCATCACCGACAAGTGGTTCACTCCTGATTGCCCCTCATAATTCTTCAGAGTTGTGCTGTAGAGTTCCTCTGCTTCTATATGAGCCTGGCAGAGTATGTTGTGTCCCCAGTCTTAGTGTGTCAGCCATTCCCAGATCCACAGATACCTAGGACATGAGATTCTCCATTCACTCCCCTATTACCCCCTTTATGGATCAGGCTTTCTTATGGTCCTTGTTTCCACGTGCAGCCGTCTACTTCACAGCGCTAGCCTAGTGGTGATCCTAGCTTGCAGACCCATCCATTCCTCTGGGGCTCTTGTCTCACCGTACACAGGGTAGATGGCCCTTGGAATAACCTCCGTGTAGCTTTCATTCGCTGAGGTGCTGTTTGGACTTCTTCTAGGGAGTCCCTCTCCAAAGGCTCTGTCTCTTCCTTCGTTCAAGCAAGGGTCTCCATTACCCCCACCTCTGTACCTTTGTCCGGTTGGCTTCACGCGCTTCTGTAATGTGATCCTTCAGAGAGAAACCTGATGATCAAACTAAATGTGTGTATTTCAGCGCTCACTGAGGACCAATTCTCTGCGATATCCGAAACGGGGATCATGAGTCTCGACTCATCTGTAGACATAAACTTCTACTCTGTGTATTGCTTGAGATGAGTGCATCCTATCCTAACATACAGCGGCGTCAGTTTGCATGAATCAGGGCCCTATGACCTGTGAGAGTATCCGTGTTAGCGGATTACCACATAGACCTCTGTATTGAACCACACGCTTTCCCCACTTCAGGAGTAGCTCCCGCGCAATTGGCTGTTTCGGGAACACCTGGTGCATTCTTGGGATTATGGTAAAGGCTCGTTTATGGGAACAAAATTTCGTTCTTCTTACCTTTCTAATCGAACCGGGAAAGTTGCGTGTGAAGAGTACATTCCGAGTTTCTATAGCTCCTTCCTGAGCTATCGAGCAAGATTCTATGTAACAGGCGTTGAAATACCCCAACAAGTCAAGTAGTCCGCCCTGTTAAGCTGAAAAGGACGATTGACCCAATCCCCCCTTGCACTAACAACGTGTGGAGGTTCCCCCTTAAGGCACCTACCCACTCAATCGATGGACATTGTATATGGTTGGACTAGCCACACGCTAGATTTCCCACTGTCGCAATACTCACTGATGGACGTGCTTGAGGTGTATTGTGATAAGGACCGCTTTAGTTCTGATGTTTGCAGATCTGAGAGCCCGGCCGCAATAAATGACCCACCCAACAATTCGCAGGAGCAATTTACACTCCGAATCTAGGGTACCTTGTGCGGGCAGTGGTTTAGACAAATAGATAAGAAGCTGTTCGTTTACCATAAAAGATACCCAGGTTTCTCAGAACTGCCCACCACCCAGTATGCCCCGAAGTCCCTATGGGGAGCTAGAGTGGATAAAGTCCTGAGCGCCTCAAGTCAGAGAAAGATTTAGTGAATGTTTCATCCTACATGTCATACATTCAATAAGCCTCCCCTAGTAAGAACCGTATTAACCCCCACACACACCTGAAGATGCCCCACCGCAGGTTGGAGTTTATGATCTAAGTTGAACCTTAAAAGCCTAGAGGGTGTAATCACTTCGGATCGACAGAACCCTGGAACGAAAGGGGGATCTGGACAGAAGGCAGTACATTGGCACGAATAGAAGAATTGCACCCAACCGTATACCTGAAGGATTTTTTATCAGTAGGGACAAGGAGCAGACAGTCCAAGAGAGGAGCTCAGAAAAGTAAACACTATGCTGAGAGGTACCTGGTGGGAAAGGTTCAGAGGACTGGAAAAAGCCAGACGGTCTGATAGTCCACAGACAGGGACCCTAAAGCAACACCTAATTCGGAAGAGCCCCGAACTGCTTGCAGCCTATTGGATTAGAACCCCTGGGAGCCCCACCCCAATATACATCTGTTGCGATCCCGGATCATCTGTTCCGCAGACTTAAAGACTCACTGACAGTCGTCCCATTGCATGACTACCAATATTCTGTGATTTGCGACACAGGATTCACGAACACTCCCGGCTATATTGACATCATTCTGGCTCCTAGCCCCATTATTTCACCCACGAAGTCCTGCTGACTTCGGATTTGCTCTGCAGATTGACTCGGTACGGATCAATTACTGCGCGCTACGCTTATTCGCTATGCCTTTGAGCAGTCTTGCACAATCACGCATGGGAATCCCTCACTTAGAGTTCTTTTCCCTGTCCTTTCCTTTATTCGTGAATGGAGTTATTTTCGTTTCCTTCAAGCCCCACTGTATCGTGACAAGCCCGGACAGACACAAGCCTTTTAATCTCAGTACCGTTTACGTCCACGACAATCTTTGCAAGTATGCACCTCCAATATAGGGCAGTCAAATCTCGGGACCTTATCAGATAGATTTAATTACCTATTGCCGCACTGCCTCCTTTGATATATGAGTTTTTGTTACTTTCGAGGGCAAATCCCTGAAAATCAGACCGCACAAATCAAATAATTAGGAATACATTCTGAATTACTGGCACTTTCCCTCACTAAGGCCGTTTGTCGACACAAAAAAACGCTGTGCAGCGAAAGTTTTCGCACGGCGTGCTGAAATAATGCTACTGATTGCATGGAATTGTCATATCTTGTCTGGTGGGGGAGAGCCAGTCACGCACAATGTCGTGTGCACCACTGCCCTTCCCAACTGTGACTCCCGTTAATTCTGGTTAACAGTTCTCTTTTCTGTTTGTTACTTTCTGCGTTGTCTCATCGATTAAACCCCGTGTGATGCTTCCCACTCTGTAGCTCTTTGTTGTTTTTACCCTAAAACGAAAGTGCTTCACTTCCCTCTCAGTTTCTTCTTTTGAATCCCGCGTTGTTCCCTGTACATACAGCTCCACCCCCTGCCCCTAAGGAGGTTCCTTAGCCACGTGTGTATTCCCTGGATATTTTTCAGGTACTAGTGTCCCAGTATGGTTAGGGTATGTAAACGGGTACTCTTCCCTTTTGATTTCAGCTCTTTTCGCACACTTATTCCCCACGAGTCATTCTCAAGTTTGCTGTAATGTTTTGCTGTTACGCAATAAACCGAAGTGGTACGTAAGCTTACTCTGTTTCGATAGACCACTGAGTCCGTTTGCGTCCATCTCTTATAGCGACTATTTCTTTATTCGCCCGTGTGAGCATACATGCAACCCCATACACATTTATAACACGCCTACATTTTGTCTACACTGAGAACACCGGCACTTGTACAAAGCGTTTTCTCAGACTTAGTGTGATGTAAAACGGTCGCTTTGTCCGTCGAACTGGATCTTCAAATAACACACAACAGTCCTTTGACAAGGACAGTTATACTTTCGGCAGACTTGCCTAATGATCGGTTTGTGTATCCGGTTCATAACATATGCACCGTGTCTTTTTACATGTTGCAATGAGGAACCACGATCAATCAATTCTGCAAGATATGAGGATTCTCCAAGGCAGGTAGCTCACGTCACCACAAGAGGTCATAAGGTTTGGCTTCATTTTAAGTTCTTACCTTTTTTGTCGCCTTAGACACCCTTTTCCCACCCCACATTACAGTACCCCCACTAGTGCCATCCATCGCGGGTGGTCGTGTACATGTGTGAGGCCAAATGTTAGTAGAAGGCCTCTCACCTAAACTTCTTTGAGGTATAGTGATCGGTTCCATGTATAGTGACATAGGGTGTTCTTCCATTTTCCCCCCCCCTCCTACATAACCCCTTGCTCTTTTTCTTTAGTTCCTCCTTGCTTCTCTCTGCTATAAGAGGATGAGAGGAAATAGGTTGTCCATCTAAAGGCTTGAAAGAAGCCGCAATAGCACTTAAATGGATTCTTACTGAGTTAGTTTTAAGTCCTGCATTGGATAAATGAAGGAGATACTCCAGTAATAATTCAAGTGGTATCGCAAGGGGGTTAAGACCCTTCTGCGAGCACCATATGGTAAACTGTTTCCACTTAAAAGCATAAGAGTGTCTTGTGGAAGGTTTCCTAGAAGCATACAAGATATCCTTTACCTGTTGGGGAAGGTTAAGGTCCTGAAGATCTAGGCCTTCAGCAACCAAGCCCTGAGATGCAGTGATTGGGGATTGGGATGCCATAACATTCCCTCCTCTTGAGATAGGAGATCTGGGGCAGACCCTAACTCCAGAGAGGGAGCTTGAGAGAGATGTAGAAGCAGAGGGTACCACACTTGCCGTGGACAATGTGGAGCTATGAGGATCATACGACCTCTGTCTCTCTGAAGCTTGAACAGGGTTTTGGGGATCAGGGGAATGGGTGGAAAGGCATAAAGGAAGTCTTGACCCCAATGAAGGAGGAAAGCATCCTTGGCCTGAGAGCCCTGAGCCGGAATTCTGGAACAGAACCGGGGAAGTTTGGCATTCCACGGACTCGCAAAGAGGTCTATGTCCGTGGTTCCCCAAATTTGAAAAATCTTGGCCACCTGGTCTGCATGTAGAGACCATTTGTGTGGAAGGAGAAGTCGAGCGAGTCTGTCTGCCCAAGAGTTTTGGATACCTGGAAGATACACAGCCAAGAGATGAATCTGATGCTCTCTGGAGAGGGCCCATAGTCGCAAAGCTTCGTTGCAAAGCGACAGAGAGCCTGTTCCTCCCTGCTTGTTCACGTAAAACATGGCTACTTGATTGTCCGTATGAATGAGGACTGTCTTGTAGCTGAGCAGGGTGTGGAACACTCGCAGAGCAAGGAAGATTGCTCTGAGCTCCAGAAGATTGATGTGTAGATGAGTCTCCTGTGGAGTCCAGGTGCCTTGGGTGGAGAGGTCCTGCAGATGAGCTCCCCAGCCCATTGATGAAGCATCTGTTGTGAGAGTTGCCTGAGTAAAGGCTGATGAAAAGGGCACCGCAGCAACAGATTTTGAGTGGACTGCCACCAACGGAGGGACAAAATAAGACGATTTCTGTTTGTTATTTTGTCTGACAGGAATCCTGATGCCTGGGTCCATTGCGTGGATAAAGTTCACTGGGCTGCTCTCATATGGAGGCGAGCATAAGGAACCACATGCACGGTGGATGCCATGTGGCCTAGCAGTTGCAGCATTTCTCGAGCAGTGAGGTGAGGCTTTAGCACCTCTTGAGAGGCTAACTGCACCATGCGAAGGCAACGAGCTTGCGGAAGATAGGCCCTTGATTTTCTGGTATCCAAAGCAGCTCCTATGAACTCTAGAGATTGAGTGGGAGTTAGGTTGGATTTTGGGATGTTTATAACCAGACCCAAGTACTGCAGGATACGCATTGTGCAAGACAGAGAAGTCCTGGCCTCTGACTCTGATGGGGCTCGAATGAGCCAATCGTCTAAGTAAGGGAAGACGAATATTCCTAGAGTGCGAAGAAATGCTGCTACTACTGCCATGCATTTCGTGAACACCCTGGGTGCTGAGGTCAGGCCAAAAGGAAGCATTCTGTACTGGAACTTTCTGTGAGTTGGATGGATGAGAACATGAGTGTACGCATCCTTGAGGTCTAGAGAACAAAGCCAGTCCTGGCTCTGAAGGTATGGCAGCAGAGTTCCTAAAGAAATCATTTTGAATTTCTCCTTGAACAGGAATTTGTTCAATTCTCTGAGATCCAGAATGGGTCTGTATCCTCCTGTTTTCTTTGGTATAAGGAAATAGGGGGAGTAAAACCCTGTGCCCTGTTGAAGAATGGTACCTCTTCTATTGCCCCTTGGGCAAGAAGCATGGTGACCTCTTGATCTAACAGGTTGACAAGAGAGGTCTGAGAATTGAACTGTCTTACCATTGTAGGTGGGGGCAAGCGGAGGAAGTGAAGCTTTTACCATTCTCTTATAATGGAAAGAGTCCAATGTTCTGCTGTTATTTGCCCCCATCTGGGGGCGAAGTGGCCTAACCTTCCTGGAACGGTGGAAGGCTCTGGTCCACTGAGAACCAGGAAGGCTATGTTCTCTAGATGGAAGTCAAAGGCCTTGAGGAGGCTGAGACTGCTGAGACGGTTGAGGCTTAACAGTCTTTGCCTTTCTCTGTTTGGGTGGTTTCTGAGTCTTCCGGACAGGCTGACCTGCAGAACGTCCCTGCTGATAAGAGGGATAAAACCTCTTCTTTTTGGAGAAGAATGTTTTTTTTAAGATTTCTTTCTTGCAGGGTCAGCTGTGGCTTTGGATAACCTATCCAAAGTGGAGTTATCAGCATCCAACTCATTGGCCTTTTCTTGCCAATTTTTGCCAAACTGATTTTCACCTGTACAAGGGATATTGCCCAGTTTGTCCTGGACCCAGAGCTCCAAATCGGATGCCTGGAGCCAGGCAATTCTATGTGCAACTATGGCAATAGCAGAGGTTCTGCTTATGCATTCAAAATAGTCAAAGGCTGCACAATTGACAAATTTAGACACATCCTGGGCATGTTTAACCAGAGTGAGGAAATCCTGCCTCTTATCCTCAGGAAGAAGACTTCTAAATCCCCTGCAACTTCCTTAAGGAACATTCCCATATATAAAATATAGGAACTGATCCTGGCAGAGAGCATGGAAGCCTGGAAGGTATGACGTCCAAAGGCATCCAAAGTCCTACACTCACGTCCTGGAGGGTTAGAGGCGTGCCTCTTTGCACTCCTGATCCTTCTCATTGCTGACTCCACTACAATAGAGTGGTGAGGCAATTGAGTCTTCTGGAAACCAGAACAAGGGGGGACCCTGTATATGGTATCCAGTCGATGGGAGTGAGGAGAGGTTGTTAGGGGGGTTTCCCACATTCTCAACATGAGATCATGTAAGATCTCATGGATAGGCAAGGTAGCTGCCTCTTTAGGAACTTTGGGATATTGCAAAATCTCCAATTCCTTTGCTCTGGGCTCTGTTTCAGGAGGCACAGTAATGGACAGACCTCGAGCCACCTCCCTGATGAAATCCTGGAAGGAGATATCTTCTGGAGGAGACATCCTCCGCTTGGGAGAGGAAGGCTCTTCAGGGAGAAGTATCCCGGTACCGACTGAACTGTCAGAATCCTCATAGTCCTCTGAGGATTCGAAGTACCTTCTGTCCGGATGCTCTTGAAGATCACAATACCTGTACCGACCGAAGTCGGTACTGGGGGAAATCAGTACCAGTGTATCGTTACCGGAGGGCATGGCTTGACTGGGTGCCGGCAATGCGGACACCAATGTCGATGCCAATGCTATCAGTACCGGTACCAATGTCGGCACCGGGCCGGTGCCGGTATCGGTTGAACCGTCTGACGCGGTTCCGAGGGCGTCGATGCCGCAAGGAGAGCCGCCAGACTGGGTTTAATAGCCAGGAACCTCTGGTCTATCGGCGCTGCTGATGCCTGGGTATCGGTACCGGAGAAGACCACCGGTATCCCAGAGCATGGCACCAGTAGTTCTGCTGAGGTCGAGGCCTCGAGAACATCCTGGAGCCCCGATAATGCTTTGGAAACCGAAGCCTCCCGCCGTGGCAATTTTGCCGGTGCAGAACCCTCAAGGGCAACGCCAGAGGCATCTCGATGCTTGGAAGGAGATCTACCCTTTGAGGACTGGCTGGACTTATGTTTAGTTACCTGATATCCATGGGAGGAAGATGAAGCCCTGGAAGATGTCGATGCCACAGAGGCTGCATCAGAGGGTGCTAAGTTTAGCAGCCCGGTTTTGTCGACCCCTTTTGGACATCATGACACAAGCCATACACTCCGAGATGGAGTGCTCAGGACCTAAACATTTCAGACCCCACTCGGGTGTCGGTGACGGATATGGTACCGCCACACTTGGTGCACTTTTTAAACCCTGAGGCGGGTTTTTCCATAATGGAAAACATTTTGGGCCTAAGGCCAAAAATGGCGCATGCACCTGAAAGTGAAAAATTTGGAAAAAAAGAAATATATATATATATATATTTTTTTTTTTTTATTAAGGACTTTATTTCATAATAATGAAACTATGTTACAGAAGCAACATTACACCAAAGCATAATCACTAGTCAACATCAAGGAGCTACTCTATACAACACAGTAAATAATCGAGAGCAAAAAAAACCAAAACAAAACCCAATTATATAAAGTCAAGAGAACAATTAAGTAAAAGAGGAAAAAGAACATTCCAAAATGTTCAAATATGCTCCCTCTGATCCAGAAAATTTACCAATTGGTTCACTTCACAAAACAAATAACGTTTACCCTGATATGTAACCTGACATTTACAAGGAAATTTAAGATGGAATAATGCACCAATGGCAAGAACACGTGGATGAACTGCCAGGAAAGCTTTACGGCGTTCCTGTGTAGCCTTAGCCACGTCTGGAAATATCTGGATATTCTGACCACAAAATTTTTCAGACTTCTTCTGAAAATAAGCCCGCAATATCCTGTCTTTATCCATCTCCCGAACAAGGGAGACTAATAGTGTATCTCTAGTGGCTATATCGTCAGAAGACTCAAGAAATCCAGATAGATCCAGCGTGGATGAGGCTAACTGATCATATTGATCTCCTACAGTTGTGGAATCACCTTTAATCACCTTACCTTTAGGCAGATAA
This sequence comes from Ichthyophis bannanicus, assembly GCA_033557465.1. Taxonomy (NCBI): domain Eukaryota; kingdom Metazoa; phylum Chordata; class Amphibia; order Gymnophiona; family Ichthyophiidae; genus Ichthyophis; species Ichthyophis bannanicus. The sequence continues at coordinate 1,718,917,299 of CM066032.1, read as the reverse complement.
TACAATCGCGAGATTAAAACATCCGCCGCATCCTTAAACAATAAAACTTCCTTAAAATATTTTTGCAACAACAGCAAAGGAGAAAGATAATGTGTCCTCGGGAAATTTAAGAATCGCAAATTTTTTGATCGTGCAATATTTTCCCTAAACTCATCTTGACGATGTAAAAACCCTAAGTCCTGCATAAATTTAGCAGAAAGAGACTGCTGAGAAGAAATCAATTCCTCATTAGATGATTTGGCCATCTCCAAGGCGGACATACGGGCCTCATGATCAGATGACTTCCCAGCAGTCTCCTTAGAAAATACAGAAACGTTTTGCAATGAGGTTGTTAAAGCAGATTCCATTCGAGAAACAATAAGCCAGACATCTTTTAAAGAAACATTCTCAGGAGGCAGCAATCTATCACTCGAAGGAGGAAAAGAAATAACAGAGGGAAGAGAAGATGGTAAAGGCATAGATATAGGATCCATCTTCAAAAATGACTCAGGAAGTAATTCCACATCGGAGCAATCCACATGTTCCAAATCTGAAGGAGAGGGCGCGGCGAAGCCGCCAGAAGCAGTTAACCCTTGACTGGGCTGAGTTAAACCCTTAGCGTCAGCAGAGGTGGATGGGGAAACAGTACTCACAGTTGACGTTTCCATTGAGTCTGATAGTAAAGATCCAGACAAGGCTACAGGGACCCCAACACGAACATGGGCGTCCATTGGGCCAGTCACTTTGGTCGCTTTCAACTGCGCAGGAGATGGATGGTGTTTCCGCCTCTTCCCCATAACAGGAAACCACCTATGCACCTAGTGCACCGAAGGGGCACCAAAGGGGCGGTACCTGCCCCTTTGGACACGCCCCTTCAGACACACCACTGGGGACATGCGCCCGCTAAAACGCATCCCGCATAGGAGCCGGTCTTATATGGCCCTCCTCCAAACTAGCACGCCAATGAGAGCTAGGCAGGCAGGAACGGAGCAACTCGATGAACAGAGGTAATGGCAAAAAAAAAAGCAGCTCCATATATATTTTTTTTTAAAAGAAAGAAAGAAGAACCAGTGGTACTGGTGTAGCGTCGAGGAAGGCAGACGCGACCACAAAAAAGAAAAAGAAAAAGGAATAATTTTCTGCGGTGACAGGAACAACGACCTGCTGGCTCCGCGGAAAATGAAGAACTGGAGAGAGGCAGTTGGGAAAGGCGGGAAGGCAGCATGCAGGCGCTGTGGGATGCTCCCAAAAGCTTTCTACTTGGACGCTGGGGTGCGTTCCCGCACAGGCTCCGCCGGTACCGACGATACCCATATCTGAAGACTACATTCCTGCTTGTTCCTGGAGATAAGGTCTTTTTTCCCAAGCCCTTCTTCTTCTGAGAAGGGGCAGAGGTTTTCCTGGACAGCCTTGTCCGGGTGAGAGTCTCGGACTCGAGTTCTGCAACCTTTTCAGCCATGGACTTGCCAAAGAGGTTTTCACCTTGGCAGGGGACATCGACCAACTTGTCCTGAACCCATGGCTCGAGGTCCGATGACTGTAGCCAGGCCTGACGGCGTGCACCGATGCCGGCCGCAGCTACTCAGGCCGAAGCCTCGAAGCCATCATAGGCTGCTCGAGAGATAAACTTCAAGCACTCCTGGATCCCCGATGACAGGGCCTTGAACTTCTGCAAAGGTTCCTCGGAGAGACCAGCAGAGAACCCGGCAATCTCCTTTGCCAGGTTTCGAAGGTACATGCCCATGTACAGCTGGTAGGTCTGGACACAGCAAGCAAGCATAGAGCCCTGGAAGCACTTTCTACCGAGGGCATCCAGGTTCCGGGCCTCCCGGCCGGGAGGCACCAAGGAGTGCATCTTCTGACTCTTCAGACGATGCATGGTTAATTCCACAACCATGGAGTGGTGCGGTAGCTGTGCCTTCTGGAACCTGGGGCTCTTACGGACTCGATAGATGGAAGCGACCCACTTGCTCAGAACCGGCGTAGAGGCCGGCACCTCCCACATGCGGAAGAGCAACCGTTACAGCATCGGAGGAACCGGTACAGTAAAGGCCTCCTAGGGAGGAGAGTCATACTGCAGGCCCTCAAGCTCCTCGGCTCAAGGCTCCTCCTCGGGATCCGCGGGGAAGGCCAAGGCCTTGGCCATGTCCCGCACGAAGTCCGAGAACCGGGTGTCCTCCGGGGGGGACCTTCTCCGAGGCTCGGACTCCAGTGAGTCCGAAGGGACACACCGGGTCCGAAATGTGTCCGGGGACTCCTCATCCTCCGTTTTACAGCCCGACCCCTCGGAGGAGGAATCGAGCGGCTCCGGTCGGGCAGGCACCGATGCCATCCACCCCGACGCTGAGGGTAACGGCGTCGACGACCTCGGTCCCCAACGGGAGGCCGAGGGAGACCTTGGCCGAGGATTGACTCGAGAGCGCACAGACTCGAGGATCGGCTCGGCCTCCGGTGTCGATTTGGACGTCGATGTCCCGGTGGTCGGGGCAGACGCACCCACCGGTGAGACCGGCAATCAGTGCCCACTGCTGTTCCATGAAGGCAGCCAAGCTGTTCTCCAAGGCTGTCAACCTGAATCCGAGCTCAGGAGACTCAGCAGCCCCCGACTCGGGCCCCGATGGCATCGGGCCCGGAGGAGAGAGTCCACGAGGACTACATACTCACGTGACTCGCGGACTCCGTCTCCGCACGAGGTTGTTTAGCAGGCCTCTCCGACTCCGAAGACCCGGGACAGCGCTCGGGGCTATGCGAGCTGGCCCTCGAGGAGCCAAGTGCATCCACCGACGCTGCCCTCGCGGGTTTCTTCTTCCTGCGATGCTCCCGCGAGGGAGACTCCCTCTCAGAGGAACCCCAGCGATGCTCGGGATCGGAGTCCCGAGACGTCGAGGCCTCTGACGAAGTCCGGGCCCGGCCGGACACAGAGTCAGAGAAATTTCTTTCTTTTTGGTGCTGCCGGCTCCTCAACACCTTCGAGGACATTTTCCCACATGGGCCACAGATCATCGGGTCATGATCGGGCCCGAGGCAGCGGAGGCAGCAGTCATGTGTTTCGGTGAAAGACATAAGTTTCTTACACCAATCACACTTTTTAAACCTGCTGGCAGTCATCGGGGGAAAAATGGCCCCTGCAAGGTCAAAAGACAGGGCTGCCAGTGAAAAATAGAAAAATGGCACGCATGCTAGTCACAAAGGACAAAAACCGAAAAATGAAGTCCGGGCTCGATACCGGTGTACCGGGCCCAGGCGGGAAAGGGAAACCAGCGTCGAACCGAAGAAAACACGGATCCACGTAGAAAAATCAACTTTTTCCTCGGGTGAAAATGAAACACGTCCATCGGGCTCCACGGAAAAAAGACGACTGAGCAAGATGGCACCCTTGGGCGGGAAGGGGACCGCACATGCGTGCTGCATTCCCAAAGGCTTTCTTTGAAAGCTGGGAAAATGCTTCGCATGGGAGCTCCATTGGCGCCGACGTCACCCATATGTGAGGACTGACTTCCTGCTTCGTCCTGGAGAAAGGAGCACTAGCCCACTTCACAGGCCTCCTCCTGGATCTGTCTTCCAGGAGGCAATAAGATCTTGTCTTGTCTAAGTCCTTCACCAGCTTCTCCAAATCTGTTCCAAACAAGAGTTTCCCTTTAAGGCCAGTACAGCCAACCAGGCTATGGAAGTCGAAGAAGGAGAGCATGTCACAGAAATTGTTCTAAGAACAACATTATCCAAAAATATTATTGCAAAAAAGGCAGGAGCGCTTTTAAAACATTTTTGGTTGAAAAGACTTTATGTATTATAAATTTGTGCGTTATTATGTCCGTGGAGGACGAAATGATCAAAGAAAAAACAGGGGGGGGGGGTAAAAACATTCATGTGGCAAGACTATAACGGGTAAATTCAAAAACTCTGCAAAAAACAGATTGCAAATACAACTAGCATCCAAAAAAATATATTATATAGATAGTTGTATTACTGAATGTCCGTTTTCAGGATAGCAGGAAAAGTTTAATGAAAAAGCAAACGCGTATGACATATAACAGAGTGCAGTTAATTAGCTACAGAATGAACATAAAGCCTTGTGAAAAGAAAAATTCTTGCTAATTATAAAAACGAAAAAAACAGGAGATGAAAGCCCACCGTTAAATCTGCACATAGACTTGCCACAAAATTTTTAAAAGCGCTCCTGCCTTTTTTGCAATAATATTTTTGGATAATGTTGTTCTTTGAACAATTTCTGTGACATGCTCTCCTTCTTCGTTTGTACTTATAATTACTATTTGATTATTTGTAGGCTTTCTTGGTATAAGTTATTTTAATTTTAGAGTATGGTAATTTACATTGGCATTCTTAATTTCTATTGGCATTCTTGGTTTTACATGATAAATTATTTATTCATTTATTTATTTGTTTATCAGCTTTCAGTGTACCACGTGACTGACTTAAGATATTTACATTTTTATATTTGGTCCCATATCCTCCTCATCTCCTCCTTTTGGTTTTTATATGCTTATACTCAATTAATACTCAATTAACGTTACTAACAGATTACAAGGTAGAGGAGGTGGTGTAGCTATTATTTCTAGATCCAGCTTACAACTTTCCTCTATCAAATCCACTTCCACCCAAGGCATGGACACTATTACTGTCTCCAACTCTACTTTAACCCTACACCTCATATATCGTGCACCACAAGCAGACTCCTCAGATCTCTCCACGATCCTAGATACTGTCTGCTCCCCCCAACTTACATCACGCCCTCTAATAATCTTAGGTGATTTAAACCTACATTCCACTTCCTCTTCAAATTCCTCCTCCTTCCTCCAAGCTATGAGAGCCCTCCATTTTACCCAAATACTTCATAACCCTACACACTCTAAAGGAAACACCCTTGACTTAATTTTCATCCCTCAATACCCTCATCTCAAAGACCAGATCCAACATACTATCCAACCCATACCTTGGTCTGACCATTCCATTATCTTCTTCACCATCTCCTACTCATCTTCTCAAAATAAACCTCACTCCCATCCTCAACCCATTCGAAAATTCAAACCATTCAATGCAGCTAACTTCCTAGAGCAAATTACTCCTTTACTTGACCAATTAAATGACAAAATTCCCAATCTAAATTCCACCATCTCTTCTTGGAATCAAACATTATCCTTAGCATCCCTACTCCCACCTAAGCATCTTTCTAACAAACATCAAAGAAAAGCCCCCTGGTTTTCTACAACCCTGAGAAATCTCAAAAGGGAGCTTAGACGGCTTGAACGCAAATGGAGACATACTGTGATAAGGAAGCTTATCACAGCTCAGGTAGGAGCTATAGAAAAGATGATGTGACTCTGAACAAGCAACCTGTCAGTTCTGGTAGAAGCAAGAAAACAGAGTTTTCACATAAAAGACTACCAGTCCCAGAATGCACCAGGTTTCCAGCAGCCATGAGAGGGGCTGAAGTGAGAAAATGTGTGTGCAATCAAGAGAGCTATGAGGTAATCCCTAAGCCAGGGTTGTCAAACTCAAATACACAGTGGGCCAAAATGTAAAACTTGAACAAAGTCGCAGGCCAGCATTGAACAAATGAACCTTTTAATATGGACCCAAACAAGATTTGCTTTAACATTGAATATGAAGCAACACTTATTACTATACAATTTATAACTTAATAGTTCAGATATGCAAAAACCAATTTCAAATAAAAAAAACATCAATGACATTCATTTATTAAATAAGATTTAATAAATAATAAATAATAATTTTTAAAATAAAATAACAATAAAAAAATTAATCAACCATTCAAGCCCATGTCTTGGAGTAGCAAGAAAAAGTGCATAAAGAAAACGTTAATTATTGCTCAGTTTGCTGCACACTGATCTAATCTGATGTGCCCAAGCCAGATACCTGGCATCTCTTCTTGGATGATAGTTCATCAATGTCTGGGCTCAGGCTTTGAGCTGAGGAAATCCTCAGTATCGAGCGAAGGTGTTCATCAGTCAGACGTCTCCTGTGAGATGTTTTGGTCATCTTCATCGAGGAGAAAAGTTGCTCACATAGATAAGTGCTGCCGAACATGGAGAGCATCTGAGCAGCTTGGGTGCGGAGCTGAGGCATTGTGTCAGGGATGAACTGTGGAAACTGGGCGGCGCCCACAGCATCATACTTTGACTTCAGCGTGTCATTACACTGGAGTTCAATTAGTTCCATTTGGAGGTTGGTTGGTGCGTTTTCCACATTAACTGCAAAGGGATTACTGAGCAGTTCAAACCTACATTTCTGGACATCAAAGTCGGCAAATCGCCGGCTAAACTCAGCGCCGAGTACACTGAGTTTTTCAGCAAACTGTGCGCATGGGAACAAGTTGGTAAAGAACTGCGTTTTCATGGTTTGGCAGCAGGGAAAATGGCCAAGGTTTCCTTGCAGCATCTGATTCTCCCACAGGCACAGTTTAGTTTTAAAAGCCCTCACTGCAGCGTACATGTCTGTGATGATGCGCCCCCGCCCCTGAAGCTGCAGGTTCAGCGCATCGAGATGGCTCGAGATGTCACACAGAAAGGCCAGCTCACACAGAAACTTTTTCTCCCGAAGCTCTGCTGTGTCCTTCCCTTTGCTTTCCAGAAACTGACATATTTCCTCATGCAGCTCAAAACATCTATTCAGTACTTTTCCTCGGCTTAACCATCTCACCTCTGTGTGATACGGCACGTCTGCGTATTCCAAACCACACTCCTCCAGAAAAGACTTAAACTGGCGGTGATTCAGACCTTTGGCTCTTATAAAGTTAACTACTTGTGTTACTGTGGTCATAACATGTTCCATCTTTAGGGCTTTGCCACACAATGATTCCTGCACAGTTCTCTTCCTGCATCTTCTCCCGGACCCTGCCCACCAGTCCACTTGTTTTACCGCACATCGCTGGCACACCATCTGTCGTTAATCCCACGAGTTTATCCCACGGCAGCTTTATTTCAGTTACGCATTTGGAAACCTCCTCAAAAATTTCCTTTCCTGTGGTTGTGCCATGCATTGATTTGAATCCCAATAGCTCCTCCGTAACACACATATTTGAGTCCACTCCACGGATGAAGACTGACAGCTGAGCAGTATCAGATGCGTCGCTGCTCTCATCCACAGCAAGGGAGAATGCAACGAAATCTTTTCCCTTTTCCAAAAGCTGGTCATACAGATTGGTGGCAAGATCACATGTGCGATCAGCTACTGTGTTTCTGCTCAGGCTCACGTTTGAAAAGGCTTGCTTTTTCTCTGGGCACACGATGTCACAAACTTTCAACATGCACTTTTTCACAAACTCTCCCTCATTAAAGGGCCGGGCTGATTTTGCGATCTCTGCTGCCACAATATAACTAGCCTTTACAGCAGCCTCACTTTGTGATGTGGCTTTTTTGAACATATTCTGTTGTGAAACCAAACTTCTTTTCATCTCCTCCACTTTCTGGCTCCTTTGAGTCATGTCCAGGTCCTTGTACTTGTCATGGTGTTTTGTTTCATAGTGTCGTCGAATGTTATACTCCTTAGTTATAGCCACGTTGACTCCACAAATCAGACAAACAGGTCTGTCTTTTACATATGTAAACAAATATTCTGTCTCCCACCTGTCCAGAAAGTTCCTGTTGTCTGCCTTTCTTTTTGCCATTTTTGGGAAGGGGTTCCACAGTGACAGTTGTAGCTTGAGATCGCTATGACTTCTGTCACACAGGAGAGGGCGTTTCTGGGACCTGTCCTGATTGACGCGCCAAAACAACAGCAAGGCATTATGGGATCTGTAGTATTAGCGATGAATGAATGCGCTGTATAATACCGGCGGGCTAGCTCTAGTAGTCATTTGGTATAGCCTCGCGGGCCAAATATAATTACACTACGGGCCAAATTTGGCCCGCGGGCCAGAGTTTGACACCTATGCCCTAAGCACTCATCTCAAAGGGCAGGGCCTGATTCAACACAGGTGCGCTGTGTTAGGGAGCAACACACATTAGGAAAGAATAAGAATAGAGCTTATTCTTCAGATAACAGTTTCAAGAACAGCTTCAGCAAAAGCTACAGAAAGAGCTTGAGGGAGAGCTTCAGCAACGGCTACAAGCCCCAGTATCACCTGGAGAAGCAGAAGCCAAGCCAAGCGGATAGAGAGAGAAGGAAACTCTCTGGAAGGAAGAGAAGAAGGGCCATTGGAAGGTCTGGGAGATTCCAAGGCAGTACCCATACTGGGAGGTATTCCAAGTGCCAGCAGAGTCCATTGGACTGGATTCAGCCAGAGGAATGGAATGGCAGAGATAGGAATCACCAGTGGCTACCTGGAAGAGAGAAGACTGCACGTGGAAGGGACTTTCAGACCAAGGCCAGAAGGTATGTGAGAGGAGATCCAGTGTCCAGGGATCAAGATTGGAAGGCTGGACATCAGAATTGGATTACATACTGGCCAGGCTATACAGAGAGGAATAATGATATCAGGAGAGGCTCAGGTATGAACACTGATCCAGACCCTATCTATAATAGAGAATGGCAGCAAGGGAATAAGCATTCTCATGATAGTGCCTTAATGAAAGACTCATCTGTGCCAATGTATGATACTGACCCTATGCTGATTGATGAAGGGGGAGATACAGCAGATGAAAGTACAGTTTACATGGACTGTTCTCTATCTAAATGCTATTGCTAGCTTTCTGTGAGCAAACACATCAGCCATCACAAAGAAACCTAACTTTGTTCTTTATTTCCACTGCAAACAGCTCTTAAAGCAGGATTTGGGTTCACACAGTAGCAGCCAGCCAGCTAAAGGCTTACAGCTGGTCAATTGATAGTAATTAAAGCTGCACTTGATTGTGTGTGTGAGCAAGGGAAAATCACTGCTGGATCTGAGTGAAAAATAAGCAGAAGTTAACCTAACCAGCAAAGTTTATTCTTTTCTTTGTGCCTTTGTATTTGGTAATTATTTGCTAAGAAAACATTAGCTAATTGCCTGACAAGCTGAAGGTTGTTTTCTGGTTTACTTTGTGACTTTTTGTTATCCATTTAAACACTGCAAGCAAGTAACCTCATTTATATGGCTATCAAGCATACATGTGCTGGGTGAATTAAACCCCATCAATAAAAGAAGTATTTTATTGACCTTACCACTTGGTTTCACAACTCAAATTATTGTCATCAGCTGTGTTTGGGAGTGAATGAACTACAATACCCACAATACCTTGCAAGAATCATATGAATATATGCATCGTCAAGATTGTGTAAGTTAGAAACATAGAAATATGACGACAGAAAAAGACCACATGGCCTATCTAGTCTGTCCTTCCATAACAACTACAACAGTCCACTTTTTGCCTTTAGAGATCCTCTGTGTTGGTCCCATGCTTTTTTGAATTCAGTTACTGTCCTCATCTCTACCACCTCCACTGGGAGACTATTCCACGGATCCACTACTCTTTCCGTAAAGAAATATTTCCGCATATCACTCCTGAATCTATCTCCCTTCACCCTCATCCCATGTCCCCTCGTCGCAGAACTTGCTTTTAATTGAAAGAGGCTCTCTCCCTGAACATTTATGCCACGGAGGTATTTAAACATCTCAATCATATCACCTCTATCCCGCCTTTCCTCTAAGGTGTACATATTAAGATCCTTAAGTCTGTCCTCATATGCTTTATAATGAAGCCCATTAATCATTTTGGTAGCAACCCTCTGCACCGACTCCATCCTGTTTACATCCTTTTGAAGGTGCGGTCTCCAGAATTGCACACCATACTCCAAATGAGGTCGCACCAAAGACTTATACAGAGGCATTATCACTTCCTTTTTTCTGCTAGCCATTCCTCTCCGTATGCACCCAAGCATCCTTCTAGCTTTTGCTGTCGCCTTTTCCACCTGTTTAGCTACTTTAAGATCATCAGACACAACCACGCCTAGGTCCCGCTCTTCTTTAGTGGACAAAAGTACTTCACCTCCTATACTGTATTGCTCACTTGGATTGCTGCAGCCCAAATGCATGACCTTACATTTTTTAACATTAAATCCCAGCTGCCAAATTCTAGACCATTCTTCAAGCTTAGCTAGATCCCTCCTCATGTTATCTACCCCTTCCTGGGTGTCTACTCTATTGCAGATTTTGGTATCATCCGCAAAGAGGCAAACCTTACCCGACAGCCCTTCCGCTATATCACTAACAAAGATGTTAAAAAGAATCGGACCAAGGACAGATCCCTGGGGCACACCACTGGTAACATCCTTCTCCTCAGAGTGAGCTCCATTTACTTGTACTCTTTGTCGCCTCCCACCCAACCAATTTCTAACCCAAGCAGTAACTTTAGGGTCCATCCCTAGGGTGCTCAGTTTGTTTATAAGTCGCCTGTGAGGAACAGTGTCAAAGGCTTTACGGAAATCTAAATACACCACATCTAGAGCTCTCCCTCGGTCCAACTCCCTGGTCACCCAGTCAAAAAAATCAATCAGATTTGTCTGACAAGACCTGCCTCTGGTGAATCCATGCTGCCTCGGATCCTGTAATCCGCTGGACTCCAGAAACCTCACTATTTTCTCTTTCAGCAGCGTTTCCAATAATTTACTCACCACCGAAGTTAAACTAACCGGCCTGTAGTTTTCAACCACATCCTTACTTCCGCTTTTGTGTAAAGGCACCACATGAGCCTCTCTCCAGTCCTTTGGCACCACTCCTGACTCCAACGAGGCATTGAAAAGGTCAGTCAGTGGAGCTGCTAGAACATCCCCAAGTTCCCTCAGTATTCTAGGGTGTATCCCATCCGGTCCCATCGCTTTGTCTACTTTAAGTTGAGCTAGTTTCTCACGAACACAGTCTTCTGAAAATAGTTCAAGATGTCCCTCGCTTCTGTTCTTATTTGTGGGTGTTTTCTGAGGTCCTGCTCCTGGTTCTTCATCTGTGAACACAGAACAAAAATATTTGTTAAGCAATTCCGCTTTATCCTTATCCGCTTCTACATATTCCCCCCCTGCACCCTTGAGTCTGACAATACCACTTTTGCTCTTCCTCTTCTCACTAATATATCTGAAAAATGTCTTATCCCCCCATTTTATTGCATTGGCTATTTCCTCCTCCTTTTGAATCTTTGCCTTCTTGACTACTTTGCTAGCTTCTCTAAGTTTTTCCAAATACAGATGCCTGTCTTCTGCTCTCTGTGATCTCTTGTATTTCATGAAGGCCTCCCTCTTTTCACCCTAGGCAGCCGTCTGACAATACGCAAGATCCAGATGTATACAATACCTATAAAACTAAACTCCGATCCTACTGTGCTGAAACCATTAATCATAAAAGAGAATACAATGAAAACATAATCCAGCGTGCCCTCAACAAACCAAGGGAACTCTTCTCTATCGCCAAATCCCTAATAAAAGACCCCAACCCACATGACCAACCATCTAAAATATCCGCCCAAGCTATAGCTGACCACCTGGCCTCTAAATTCCCCCCCCCTCTCCCCTTCCCCATCTAACAAACAATTCCCAACCACCTGAAGTCCATAATACTCAACCACTAGAGAACTCATGGTACAAATTTCACACTGTCACCCCGGAAACTATATCTAATGTCATAAATAGTTTGAATGCTTCTACATCTGCCCTTGACCCTTGTCCTGCCCCCTGGATAAAATCCACCAGAACATCCCTCAGCCCCTACATCCAGACCATTGTACAATCCTCCCTCCAGTCTGGATCTGCACCTCCCCTACTTAAGTGTGCCTCTATCCACCCCATCTTAAAAGGATCTAGACTTCACCCCACCTCCCCTTCCTCCTATAGACCCATCTCTAGTATACCCTTCCTTGCAAAGATTACCGAGAAAATTGTCCAAGCCCAACTACAGAACTACATAGATGATCACTCTCCTCTTGACCTATACCAACATGGATTTAAGAAGAATCATGGAGTTGAAACCCTCCTAACCTCCCTTCTAGACTCACTGTATTTACACACTCATAACCCTACTCAGGGTTGCTTATTTATATTCCTCGACTTATCTGCTGCCTTTGATTCTCTTCCCCATAATCAACTCCTCACCAGACTTCATGAAATAGGTCTGAGAGGCACTACTCTTAAATGGTTTCGCTCCTACCTAGACTCCAGAACACAACAGGTCCGTATTGGAAGTGACACCTCCCTCCCATTTATACTAAAGCAAGGTGTCCCCCAAGGCTCTAGCCTCTCTGTCTTACTTTTTAACATCTTCCTCCAACCTGCCTGCAAAATTTTCCAAAACTCTGGCATTCAATACCAATTATACGCAGATGATATGATGTGCTTCACACCATTTAGCCTCGCTAACCCTGACTTTACCAAATTAAATGAATGTTTAACCAATCTCAAATCTTGGCTTTCCCAACACAACCTACTTATTAACCAATCCAAAACTGAGATCCTCCAAGTATTCTCCAACCCCTTATATACCCCTCCCCCAACACTCACCCTTGGCGACCTCACTCTCACTATAAAAAACCAAGTGAAATATCTTGGAATCATCCTCGATCAGAACCTCTCCTTCATTGATCATATAAAGAAAACTACTAACGTAATTTACGCAAAGTTACGTACACTCTGTAACCTCAAGCCCCTCTTAAGCCCCAACTCCTTTCGTACTGTCTGTCAGGCTCTCACAACCCCCTCACTTGACTATTGTAACCTTATCTATCATGGCCTCTCTAAAACTACTATCCAACCTCTCCAACTTGCCCAGAATACACTAGCACGTTTAATAACTAACAACCTTAGGCGATCCCATATTACACCTGTCCTCTATGACTTACACTGGCTCCCAATCCAACTCCGAGCTAAATTTAAAGTGCTCACCCTTATTCATAAGATTATCTCAAAAGAATCAGCTCCTTGCCTTTCCCCTCTCCTGGCCTTCCCTAATAATACAAGAACACGCCGCTCCTCTACCAAAAACCTTCTATCTATTCCTACATCCAAGATACACTTTAAACAATCTACTAGCAACAGGGCCTTCTCTCTCTACGCCCCCTCCCTATGGAATACCCTTCCCCATGACCTACGTAACTGTGTGAGCCATGCAGAATTTCGAAAAAGATTAAAAACTTACCTCTTCCTCGAACACTTTTCCCTACCACCCTAGTTCCTCCCCCCTACTCCCACTCCACTACTCCTACCCTCCTACTAGTCCCTCTAATTGAGATCCCAGTGACCCTTGCTATTTCTTAGGTAAACAAACGATTCATATTATTGTAAATAATATTTTGTACATATTTATTTATTAGTTCCCTAGTTCTTATGTTACTTATATAGCCACTTATTCTCGTTCTATGTAATCTGTTACCTTATTCTATGTTCTTTGTAAACAGTTGTATAATACTGTCAGCTATGTTACATGTAAACCGTCTTGAATTGTAGAAAGACGATATAGAAAAACTGTTAAATAAATAAATATATGGTTTTGTCCTTTTATTATTGTATCCTTTTTATCGTTGCATTCTTAATGTTATATTAATATTTATGATCTTATAATTGATAATGATTTTATTTAGTATATTTATAATTTTCAATGATTTTGCTATATCTATTTATATGTTTTTAACATTTGTGTACACTTGATTGTTTGATTTAATATGTTTTATACATTCAAAGTTCTTGATCCATTTATATTTATGGTTCTGTTTTTAATTGTTCTATATTATCTTTTTGAGGTGTGTTTCTTTAAGACCCCCTGAGGAAGGCTCTTCAGCCGAAACGCATCGGGGCTCAATAAACAAGGTTTTTTCTTACTATTGTGAGTCCTGGTATCTACTTTGTGGTCTCCCTTTTTGGTGTGCAGATACCCTTGCTCCTCTTGGTACTTTCACCAAATGCACCAGGTCATACATGGCATCAGAGAGGAAGGCCACAGCCGACTCCAAGAGGAAAGTAGGATCATCAGGTAGTAGAGACTGAATCCACTGGAGCAGGGCTTGAGATGTCAAGCTGGTATATACCCAGCTGTAGAACAGCCACCAGCATGCACACTGGCTCTTCAGAAAGGAATCAACCTTGCAGTCCAGAACATCCTTTAAAGGCTGATCCACCTTTCACAGGAATGATAGTCCATCTGGTAAGCGCCGTGGCTTGTGCATCCACCCTGGCAATGTCAAACCACTTGTCAAGCTCCTCCGGGAAAGCATAGATCTTCTTATAGACCCTTAACCCTTTAGTCAGGGAGTTGGGCGAGTTCCACTGACTGGATCATATATTTGATCACCTTCAGGAACGGGAAGACAGTAGTGGATTTCTGCACCCCTTGAAGAGGCGGGTGTACCTTCGGCTTCTGCTCCATGCCAGAAGCATCTATCAAGTTCAAAGCAGATGAGAACTGGAAATCAATGTCACCAGCTCCTCCTTCCAGAACAGGCAGATCATGCCAGCCTCTGCATAGTTTTCTGAAAGTGAGTACACGTCCTTATCCACATCAGAGCCCCATCTGGGTCCGAGGGATAAACATCTCGGATAGCTCCCAACTGTTCCTCATGAACATATGGAAATTACACTAACCTGGTAATTGTAGTTTCTGGAGGGTCCAGTTTAGTCCTCCACAATCGGGTAGTGCCCCTCCTCCTGCAGCCTGGAGACTGGACCAATCAAATCTTCTGTAGTATATATGCAGACGGAGCTCCCAGAAGCCCCCAGTGTACTAGTAACAAAGCATACTTAACGAAGCAACACATTAGATTAATATACAAAATGACATAATTAAGGAACAATTTGTTTCCCCCCACAAAAATATCCAACTTCCTCCCCAAACGAGGAAGTCAGAACACTGCATTGCGCCGGTACCGACGCCCCCGAAATCAAAACACAGCTCCGCATCAGAAATCTCAGGAGCTGACTGAACACCTGAGAAAAGGAAGAGCCATAGCCAAAAACGCGGCAGCAAAAAGGGTTCGAACGGCAAGAGGAACCGTCTTATGATCAACCGTTCGGAAAGCGCGCCGCATTATTATATCAGATAGTCGGGAGGGAAGGAGGACTAAACTGGACCCTCCAGGAACTACAATTACCAGGTTAGTGTAATTTCCATTTCCTGTTCGGTAATCCAGTTTAGTCCTCCACAATCGGGATGTAACAGAGCAGTTAAGACCGGGCGGGACCTTGCCATCCGGCGCGCAGAACCGCCGAACCAAAACAGGAATCCCGAGCCGCTGACACATCTAAGCGATAGTGTTTACTGAAAGCATGCAGAGACAACCAAGTGGCCGCCCTACAGATATCTGCCGGCGGAACTAGGCTATACTCTGCCCAAGAAGTCGCCTGAGCCCTAGTGAAATGAGCCCATAGTCCCTCCGGAATAGACCGCTGCTGCAACAGATACGCAGACGCGATCGCTTCCTTGAGCCATCTTGCAATGGAGGCCTTAGCCGCCGCTTCCCCTTTACGCGCACCCCCGAAGAGCACGAAAAGACGGTCAGTTTTCCAAAAAGACTCGGTAGCCTTTAAATAACGCCGAAGCGTACGACCCACATCGAGCCGGAGAAGACCTTTGTCCGTCGACCTGACAGAGTGCGAAGAAAGCACTGGAAGAAACACTGCCTGATTCATGTGAAAAGGAGACACTACCTTTGGCAGAAAGGAAGGAACCGAACGGAGAACGACCCGATCCGTGGAAAAAGACAAAAAAGACAAAAAAGACTCTCGGCAGGACAAGGCATGCAGATCAGAAACGTGCCGTGCCGAACAGATGGCTACAAGAAAAACCGTCTTCAGCCGGAGATCTTTCAGGGACGCCCTACTCAGGGGCTCAAAAGGTTCACGAACCAGGGCCCTCAGCACTAAATTCAAGTCCCAAGGAGGAACGAAAACTGTGCGGGAGGGCCGCAAATGAAAAACAGCCGTAAGGAAACGACGTACATCCGGATGAGCACCGAGAAGACGGCCCAAAACCATGCCTCGATAACACGAGATAGCCGCCAACTGGACTTTCCGGGAACAAGCCTCCAGGCCCTTAGCGAAACCATCCTGAAGAAAACTTAAAACGACGGGCACGGAAACCGTCGCCGCCCGGACTCCCCGCCGGGAGCACCAGTCCTCGAAAATCCTCCAAAGCCGAACGTAAGTAAGAGAAGTGGACGTTTTCCTCGCCCGCAGAAGGGTAGAAATCACCGCGGGGGAGTAGCCCTTCTTCTTCAGCCTAGCCCTCTCAACGGCCAAACCGTAAGCGAGAATCGATCCACTTGGGGCATTCGCAAGGGACCCTGAAGAAGAAGATCCGGCAGCGCGGGCAGGAGCCAAGGAACGCCGTCGCGCAGCCGGACCAGATGGGCATACCAAGGCCTTCGGGGCCAATCCGGGGCCACTAGTAACACTCGACCCCGATGGCTGTCGATACGTTGCACAACCCGGCCGATCAGAGCCCACGGAGGAAAGACATAAAGAAGACCGGACGTTGGCCACGGCTGAATGAGAGCGTCGAGCCCCTCGGCCATGCGCTCCCTTCGTCTGCTTAAGAAGCGCCCTGTCTTGGCTGATTGAAAGGTCGCCATGAGATCCATGATGGGCGGACCCCACCGCCGGACTATTTGCGCGTAAACCTGTGGGTTTAGCTCCCACTCTCCGGTGTCCACCCGCACTCTGCTGAGAAAATCGGCCTGGACATTGTCTGTGCCTGCAATGTGTGCTGCCGAGATTGCCGGAAGACGAGTTTGCACCCAATTGAACAAGGCTGTCGCTTCTGCCTCCAGGGCCACGCTGCCGGTGCCCCCTTGGCGATTGATGTAAGCTACGGTGGTCGCATTGTCCGACAGGACTCGCACCGGTCGGCCGAGAACCAGGGTCTCCAGGGTCAACAGGGCTGGCTGTACTGCCCGCAATTCGAGACGGTAATCGACCAAGAGGCCTCCCGGGGAGACCATTCCCCCTGAGCGAAGCGGGTCTCGCAGTGAACCCCCAAGCCGGTTAAGCTCGCATCCGTTGTGAACGGAACCCAAAGTGGAGGCTCCAAGGGAATCCCCCGTGGCAGGTTCTCGGCGGAGAGCCACCACCGGAGGGATCAGCGAACCGCCCTTGGGCAAGGCAAACTCTTGTTCAACGAGTCGAACTGGTTGGACCAACGGCGCAGAAGAGCACTCTGCAGCGGACGCATGTGGAAGCGCGCCCAAGGCACCACCTCCAAGGTCGCCGCCATTGTTCCGAGGAGCCGCAGGTACCACCACGCAGACGGAGCGGGCATCCCTCGGACGAGTCGGACAAGAGCCCGCAACGCCAGAAAGCGGCGCTCCGGGAGGCACAGCAAGCCCCGTGCTGTGTCGAAGCGAACTCCCAGATACTCGAGATCCTGCGTCGGACACCGACAACTCTTGCATTCGTTCACCACCCAGCCGAGGGACCACAGCAGAGCCACCACCCTGCTCGTGACTTGCACACACTCCCGAGTGGACTTAGCTCGAATCAACCAGTCGTCGAGATACGGATGGACCAGGATGCCCTCCTTGCACAAGGCCGCCGCGACGACAACCCTAACCTTTGTGAAGGTGCGGGGAGCCGTGGCGAGTCCGAACGGCATGGCCCGGAATTGGAAGTGGCCCCACGGAAGCGAGCGAAGAAACCGTTGATGAGAGGGCCGGATGGGAATGTATAAATAGGCCTCGGTGAGATCGAGGGACGTCAAAAACTCCCCCTGACGCACTGCGACAATGACTGACCGCAGGGTCTCCATACGGAAGTGCGGAATCCGGAGAGCGCGATTCACGCCTTTGAGACCCAAGATCGGACGAAGAGAACCGCCCTTTTTGGGAACCACAAAATAGATGGAGTAGCGACCAGCGCCTCTTTCCAAAGGAGGGACCGGAGCACTGCCCCCGCATCTTTTGAGCTCCCTTGCTGGGTGACAGAACAAAGGAATCTGGAAGTGGGTACGCAAACTCCAGGGCATAACCTTCTTCTCTAATCCGCAGCACCCACCGATCTGACGCAATTTGGGCCCAAGAAGGAAGAAAGTCGCGCAAACTAAACTAAAGCGAGTTTCTTTTTCTTTTTGACATCCCACCGAAGTCCGTGGAACCCAAGCTTTCGAACACAGCCCCTGACGCTGTGCATTAACTGCAACCAGAGAAATGAAATGAAACCCAGCTCTAGTAATAGATGAGAATTTCCTGGGACGGGCCTGCTAAGTGTAGCTATGAAACCCACAGGCCTTCTTGCAGTCAGCGAAAGAGCAGTAGAATACACCGAACACCTTGCAAATGGAGGTCAGAGGTTGTTGCTTGTGTGAACCTGATGAGGAATATGATTTTGTATTGTACCACTCACCCCCCAGGGATGGGGGCACTGAATACTTCATCTGATTCATGAGCAGCGCTGTCATTCGGTGGCCTTTAGGGCAGCAGAGCTCGACCAATGATACAGAAATTAAGAACTTTAAATCTTGGTCATATAAACTGGATTCTCAGAACTTACATCACATCACCGAGGCTCTGTGGTGATTTTTTTTTTTTTTTTTTTTCTGGACCTGCAGATAATGCTGCCTGCACAGTCACAGAAAGGCACTATTGAGTGTAGCAGCTGCCCTCTGGTGGCCATAGACCGTAGCACAGGCACGTCCCGGTTGACAGTATCACTGACAGTCTATTTTGGTACATCCTAAGGTTTCCTAAACCTGTCCCTGTGAATTTTAGGCAACTTTCACTATAGAATACAGAAAGGCATCCTTCTACGCTTTCCCTCCTGTGAACTACAAGTTAGGGCTCTGCCCTTGAACCTAAAAGCTGGCAATTTACCTAATATCCTGGGCCTGAACAGATGCTCCTCAGAGACATGATTAGGAGGGAGAACATGTGGTATCAGGGATCAATGCCAAAACTGCTGTCCTGTTTTTAAGTTTATTCTTATTTATTCTATAACGAGGATTGACCACAGTCCCCCTCAATGCTGAGGAACCCCCTGGCCTCAAACAAAAGAGAGAAACAAAAGAGAGAAACAAACACTAGGCCCAAAAATGTAGCTATTCTGCCTGTGTTCCTCACGCAGGCAGCTCACTGCAAAGCTCATCGTGCGGCCCAAATACCTAGAGAGTAAATGGACGCCCCTTCGCCAATGAATTTTGGCGCCAAGAACAGCCACCACTGCAAAAATGAGGCCGCACCAGACCCACAGAGCTCGAAGGCCTTACCTGCAGGGCCAAAAGCCACAAAGCCTGCTCCTACCTCCTTGAACTCCTCCGATCCTCAAGCTGCGCTGATGCGCCTGGCAGCCACAGCGAGGATCGCTCAGCCGGTACCACAGAGTAAAATTAAAATCCCGCAGCAACGGAGAGGCTCCGTCTCACACAGCTTCGGTGATCAATAGGACGCTCCAGGTCTGAAGAAACTGAAGCACAGCCCCTGCAGATGCCAGAGACAGTCACTGCCCTCTGCGGGACCCACAAATCACGCATTGGGGGTTGGTAGCCATGCTAAGGCAACCTCCGCCAAGCGGGAAAGAAGGGAACAGAAACAGGGAAGCCCACACCAAAGGGACCAACTCTATGCCAATCAGCACAGACTTAAATTTAAAACGTTTTTTTTTTTTTTTTTACAGAAATAAAACACTCCCCAGAATCCTAGGGGTGTCCTGAGCAAAATCGCCAGCAAAAGAAACCCCAAAAATGCCAGGGGAACCCGTGCACAAGTGTTAAAAAGTGCCTTTAAAAAGCACACTTTAGAAATTCAAAACGGCCGCCGCACTTTTTCACCAGCGGTAAAAAATGGTGCGAAAATACAAAGGCAACCAAATACTATGGAAAATAAAGAAACGACCCTCCAATACAGGGTAAGCGAAAAAAATCAGGAAAAAGTGCAAACCGGGAGCCAAGGGAGCCGACAGAGCCTCTGACAATGCAAACTGAAGGGAGCTGAAAAGTTAAAGAAAGGAAAATTCCTACCAGCTCAGGAAACAGCAAGGAACTCAGCCAACTTCTCCAAGTGACAGGAAATGCTGTAGCAGGTATGGCTCTTCCCCGTACAGTCTAGGGGAGAGCTCAACCCAGGCTTCAGAGATCCCCAGGCAGGAAGGCAGGAGCCCACTGCAGGTCTGGCTTCCCACAGGATGTCCCCTGTGGCAATGCTTTTTATTTTTTAAAGATACAGCTACCTAGCAAAGAAATGGTAAATAAAGGACCAAAAATAAAACCCCAAAAGAACTAACTAACTAGTGTTGCTCCTTCAAGTGTCACTTAGTGTGCCCAGAAAGGGCACAGAAGTCTGCAAGCTGCAAGGAGACTGGACACACTGGGGGCTTCTGGGAGCTCTGTCTGCATATATACTACAGAAGATTTGATTGGTCCAGTCTCCAGGCTGCAGGAGGAGGGGCACTACCCGATTGTGGAGGACTAAACTGGATTACCGAACAGGAATGGGAGTTATCCGAGAGGTAGGTGTGCAATGAAACAATTTCATTGCACACCTACCTCTGCCCTTTTTTCGCTTGTTTCTCCCCCTAACCTTTTTTAGCCCCTCTTCCCTCCCCTCCTACGTTTCAACTCCTACTCACCCTTACACTAACTTTTCAATTCCCTGTTAAATGTATGTCTGTTTGATGTAAACCGCTTTGACCATAGGATAAAGTGGTACATAAAAACATTTAAATAAATATATATTCAGGGAGTGTCACGCGCTGGGAATGCTTCGCCAAAGTAATTGAACAGAGCTTCTACTTTTAGGCTGCTCAGCACAAGACTGCGTCCGGGAGTACCTAGAGGCCCGCAGGGTCTGAATTTCCATGCCAGAAGGACCAAGCCTGTTGCAAAAAAGGAAAAGAATTCCAGGGAGGACAATCTGGATTTTGGAAGCTCTCCTCTTGGAAAAGGCTTCTCAACACCAGGGGGCATATCCATCACAAACCCCCTCAAAGATGAAGAGCAGTTCATATTATGGTCGCCGGAGACTCCAGTTGGCTGAACACCCTTACCCTTAGCACAATCCTGCACCTCCTGCCCCGAGGCAAACTAATTGTGCCCTGTGGCTGAGAGGGGGAAAACATGTCCTTCAGGAGTGACTCAGACGTTGCCATACAGGAAGGCAGAGTCCAGAATCCAAGTTCGAGGCTCCTCACATGTCACAGGTCAAAACAACATTTCCTGGAAGAAGACATAAGAGAGTTAAGGTAAGTATCACACGAGCGTGTGCTAAGGCTGCGTCGGCCTGCAAGCATGTGTTAACTGTGCTTCTATGTAACGTGCATTAAGGTGCTAAGGAAGAAGTGTGCATTGAGCAGAATGCACGTTAGGACCTCACAACCCGCAAGTGCACAATAGGCAAAAACTTTCCTAATATGTGCAGAAAACGGCAGGAAACTCCCACACAGCGCCAATGGTCGCTAGCAGTCCACCCCGAATTGTGTCCCTCAACAAGGACAATGACAACATCAAGCCTTGGTACTCACCTTCATGTCGGGCTCAGCTCTACTCTCCTGAAACTGCTTCACTGGCTGTGTTTATTTTAACAGCACTGTGTGAAAGGTGGCTGGCAGACATATCCCTCTGAGAGCCTTCTGCAATCTTCGGAAGAAAGCAAGGGGGGATGGAAGAGGAGGAGGGAGAGGGCGCTGAGGTTGCATGAAGCTACTGTACTCTTCCAGATTCTTCCAAATCCTTCCAATCTGTGGCTGTTCAATAGGCTCTTATAATAAGGGCACATAGCTGAACCAATTTTCCCTCCTCCTATGGCTACCAAAAAGACTGCAGTTTAGTGGAGCCTCCTACGTCACGCTCACGTGGGAGAGTCACCCCTTTAGGGCTTGAGGTGGTTGTTCATGAGTGTTTACTCAATCTCTTTTCCTCTCAATCCTCAGATTTTCTTCAGAGAGGAGAAAATCCATCCACCATCTGCTGGAGACAAAGAAATACTCATGGACCTCTGGCAGTTGAAGCGGATAGAGGCATGAGAGTGATGTCATTGAAACCTGGGCTTTTCACTGGTTCTTTGTCTCCACCAATCTGCTGGTAGGGGAACACAACACACTTGTCTGGACTGGTCTAGCAGGATGATATAGAAATATATTTTTTGGGGATTGATGACATTCTCGGACTCACCAACTCAAAATGATTTGATCTACAGGTCCAAGTTGTTATTTTTTTGGATTATTTTTTTACTCAGCACTCTTTAGGGATACGAGTTGTAATAGGTCATGTACGCATACCAACAAGAGCATGCATACTTTACAGAATCTGCATGGAAGTGTCTTTGAGGGTGGCATTTAGGTGGAGCTGGGCTGAGGTTGTGTGGTATGCATATCCTTCATAAAATGTGTGTGCACCCAATTAGAGCATATGTACATAGTTGCACTATCTTGAAGCAGATATAATTTTGTTTGAAAGAATCTGTGTGCTACTAGTTTATAAAGGTATATATGTTGATTTTATATAGCATAGGCATAAAATAAACAAATGTTTCAAAATTTAAATGCATACTGAAAGGCAGCACTGGATTTATTTAGCTGTCCTCATTAAATGAGTTTGAAACTGGCTTGAAACCTATTTGAAAGCATTTTGAAAATGTAAAAAGGGCCATGTTCCCTCATCTTACAATACCTACAAAATTAGTTTGAAATTGTTTTTTGACTAGGGTTTCTGATTCTAGCGGTTTATAAACTGAATTTAGGTGTTCATTCTGAAGCTCATTAGATGCCTTGGGAGGATACTAAAATTTATGCATACTGGTGTTTTCACATCGTGATCTTAAATTTTAGGTGAATTCCATTTTATATATACCTTTATTATTAAAAATTAAAAATGGGAATACATTCACACTCTCGATGCTCCTTATCCTTATTAGTCACATTTCCTAACCAGTCTCTTGCTTCTCTCATTCCTCCCATCCTATCCTCATCCAGACTCTTCCACTCTCATCCCTTCTACCCTATCTTCAACCAGTTTCTTTCACTCATCCTCCACCCTATCCCCAGCAATTCCCCTTTCGCAATCACCCACTTCAAGCCTCTCTTTCATCTCCTCAACTCATCTAGTCCCTACAAGATTCAACACCTACCCTACCTCTTAACACCCCACCAAGCCAGCCAGCCAGCAAGTTTGACATACCTCCTCTATTTTACATCTGTTAATGCTGCTGTTGCTTCTGCTGCTGAAATACAAACACTGTTCTGCAATCTTTACTATGCGACTCTCAGTAGGTTTTTGCCAGGCAGGGCAGGGATGCTTGGACTACATTTATGATGTCAAGTTTCTTAAGACTTCAAATGGCCAGACCAAGAGTGCAGGAATTTCTGCACCCAATATCTCAAATCTACAGAGAACCACACAGGAAAGACTGCTGAACAGCTCTCTTTGTTCCAGCAGGACAACTGGAGGAGAGGACGAAAAGAAATAGCTCCCACTCTAACATCAACTGGCTGCAATTGCATGAGTTATCAAGGAAGAGCAGTACAGGAAATATTAAAGAAATAAACAAACAAAAACAAACATGACATCATCAGATCAACTGAGTAAAGACTATTTTCAGGGCTTTTTGGTTATAATTGGAAAACCCAAATTCCCCAGTCTCAGGTGTTTTATCAGTGTTTTCATTTAAAATCAGAAGCCCTATTTATGATACATTTATGGGGGACAGTAAACAAGGGCAACACACTTTAAACAACTACAAATTCCTGTAGACTAGTACCTGGTGATAATGAATAAAGGACTGTGCCATTTTCTCCAGCATCGGGGTCCTTTGCAAATAGTGCAACCACCAACGTATCTTCTGGCTGGTCTTCCAAAACCTGTCAGCAAATGTATATAATATAATCTATAATATAAATAGGGAGAAATTTCACTTACCATTAATTTCCTTTCCTGGAGTACTGCTAGACCAGTCCAGACAAGCGGGTTATATCCCCCTGCCAGGAGATGTTGGAGACAGAGAAAAAACACTCCAGAGCTGTGATTGGTTGGGCTCTGGGTGACATAGGAGTGCCCCTAGAGGACCTAGTCAGTATTCCTTTAACAAGCACCAACATAAGGAGAAAACCTGACTAACCAACTCAACTATGTACAGGTAACAACTAATTCAATTAAAGCCCTCAACTCGAACCATGAAGGATGGAGGAGGATCAAACATCATTCCTTGGAGAGAAAACCTGAATCCACTGTTGTGGACTTTCTCCGGAATATGTAAATGCTTGTGTCTGAAGTAAGAAGCACGTCGGCTGCTCTGCACCAGCAGTCGTGACACTGACAATGGGGTGGGTTCTGGACTGTTCTAGCAGTACTCCAGGAAAGGAACTTAACGGTAAGCGAAATTTCTCCTTCCAGTTCATACTGCTAGACCAGTCCAGACAAGCGAGAAGTACCCAAGCTAATGAACCCCAGGGTGGGCAGAGAGAGCCGCTGATAGCACACTAGCCCCAAAACGACTATCCTCATGTGCCTGAACGTCCAGGCGATAATGCTGGACAAAAGTAGACAAGGAAGACCAGGTTGCCGTTGACAAATATCAAGAGGGACTACGTTTGATCGCTCTGCCCAAGACGTAGCTTGAGCTCGAGTCGAATGTTTGTGAAGACTGGCAGGCACTGGCTTGCCTTGGAGAATATAGGCTGATTCGATGGTATGGCGCATCAACTTTCAGGTATGCCAGTCAACAGTCCAAGTCAGAGAGAGACCAAGGGTATAACTGCCCAATACGGCGTGCCGTACCGTACGTAGAGAGGACTCTGGAGAGTCCCACTCTCGAGATACCATTTGCTGTAACTCGGCTGGAAAGGAAAAAACTTTGGAAGGCTTACAAATGCCTTGTAAAACGGGATCCGGCTGCAAAAGGGTTTGAGAACTCTGAGGATCAGGCGTGTCGGCTAGGCGTAGCGACTCTATCACCTGTGATTAGGGCTGGCAACTCCTCTTTCCGAAAAAGTTTGATATCTTGAGAGTCCTCTTGAACTGTCAGCGAAGAATCAGCCAGAGAATATTCCCCATCTTCTTTCTCCGACGAATCAGGGCTCACCTCCGAAGATTTAAAGTCTTTGTGGATATCCATAGTGTCCCGAAAGCCACATGCAACGTTCCTGGGAGGACGTACTGCTTTAAGTTCTGAGGTCTTATGGGACCGCTTGCGAGACCCCGCCATATCTTTGTCTGCTACCGGGGCGGGTGCTGGAAGTATACCAAAAGACTCCAAACGCCACAGGTGCCATGCCTGGCGGAAGAGCGTCAGGAACTCCCTGTCAGCCGAAGCTGCTGTGGCTTCCAGCGGCTGTGGAAGCAAAATGGGAGCTGACTGAGTCCTTTCTGCAAGAAGACCCGGCTGCAGGGGCTCTAAGGGGGGAGGAGTTAAGGCGCTGATGTCCCCAGATGGCAGCGCAGTGGGTATGGAGGAAGAAGATTCTCCTGGATGCAGCATACAGGTGGAACACAAGCGATCTATTAACTCCTTCTGCTTCTTATTACATACAGTGTGCTTGTGCAGAGAAACAGGCATTGCAGAGGCTTAAACCTTTTTTTTTTTTTTTTTTTTTTTAACTAAAATAAATGTAGGCTTAAGGAAACAGAAGACTCTTCAAAGAAAAGGAATTGTAAAACTCCCTGTGCCTGCATGGCATGTTAAATGCTTTGAAATGGCTGCCCAGAGCTGTTCCCACCAAAAAAAACACTGAAGAGAAATCTCTCCCTATTTTCCAAATGACCGCCGGCACAGGAAAATTGCAAAATAAAAGTTTCCTAAGCTCTGAAAACCTCAAAAACGCGGCGAAATTGCTGGGGGAGAGGAGAGGAGTGCTGCCAAAAATTGAAGAAACACGGACCCGGTGATCCCCGTGCCGTTAAAAACCGGAAGTAAGAAAATCGCTGCGAGGTAACCCAAGCAGGTACTCACTGTGCTGCAGAGAAGCAGAGGCTTGCAGGAATGCTTTAAAGATGCTGCAAAAAATTATAACTGACTGGATGGCAAAAAAAATTGATAGACTGATCCACCCCCAGCTACACAGGCTCTGTGGCAGAGGCTAGGAGCTGATTATAATGGGGAGCTCCACTGATCTAAGGATCAGGAGCTCAGGCCCTGCTGTATTGTCACTAACTATAGTTTAAAAACAATACAGCTATAAGAGAGGGGACCTGGGAAACTCAGAGAAACACCTCTTGTGTGCTCTGAGTGCATCCAGGTAAGAGACAAGATTGTTTAACACCTTCGTCTGCTGCAGACAGAGAAAGTACTGACTAGGTCCTCTAGGGGCACTCCTAAGTCACCCAGAGCCCAACCAATCACAGCTCTGGAGTGATTTTTCTCTGTCTCCAACATCTGCTGGCAGGGGGAAATAACCCGCTTGTCTGGACTGATCTAGCGGTATGAACTGGAAATGTATATATGATTTCATTAGATTTACGTTTTAAGAAAGATATACTAATCAGTCTTAAAAAAAATAAAGATTTATTGATTCAATACAGTTTATTGCAAAGATTACGGAGTACAAAAATCCTTCTGTTTTGTGATAAAATACTATAGGAAATGTAACTCATGAACTGTAAGAATGTTTGATAAGACAAAAACTCTCACACCCACTACTAGAGCAATGGAAGCGTGCAATACATATTGTTGTTGAGTGTTGTCGAGTTGATGTCTATTCCTGGAGATCCTGTGGATTGTTGCCCATATTGTGACTAGCCCCTGGATTTTCTTAGCGAGGTGTGAGCGGAAATAGATTGCCAGACCTTTCTTCTGTGAGTAAGCCTGGTATTCCAAGGTGGTCTCCCATTCAAGTTCTAACCAGGCCCAAGATCGGCACACTGAGAATGGCATGGCCGTAGTTATGCAACATGTATCACATGCAT
This sequence comes from Ichthyophis bannanicus, assembly GCA_033557465.1. Taxonomy (NCBI): domain Eukaryota; kingdom Metazoa; phylum Chordata; class Amphibia; order Gymnophiona; family Ichthyophiidae; genus Ichthyophis; species Ichthyophis bannanicus. The sequence goes on along the minus strand of CM066032.1, from coordinate 1,718,890,577 downwards.
TATTCCTACTCCTATGCCTCTCACTGTCTGGCTCTTAAAACCTATTAATCAAAGAGACCGCAATTAAACTCAATAATTAAATCAGCAATCAAACCTTAGCCACTAGCCTTTGTTCTACTTGAAAGAAAAGAAAGCACCTGCTCTATAGCCTAGTGGTTAGAGCACTGACTTATTAATCAAGAGACCACAGTTCGCTTCCCACCACACTCTTTGTGGCCTTGAGCAAGTCATTTATCCCTCCATTGCCTTGGAAAAAAAGCCTGGCAATCTACTTCTGATTACACTGCCAAGAAACCCCAGGAGCTGCTGGGTCGCCAGCAGTTTGCACTGACTCGAATGCACGTATTGCATTGTTCTATATACCATACAATGCTGAAGATAAACAATGGCACCATATATCAAAGGGTTAAATTCTAAAAAGCAAACTCTGACAGATCAATATTCAGCTCACAGTGGTCAGCATTTTTTTTTAAATGCCTGCCACTGCAGGCAAAAAATATCTGAATATTCAGCGGCACTATCTGGTTAGTGGGTGTTGCTGAACATTTGGCTTGTGTGGCCACTATCTCGATAAAAATGCAAAAAAGAAATATACTTAACTAATTTTAAAAAATGTTTACATGTCAAGTGAAAACAATATTTCACATATTATATAACATATACACATTACAAAATTACCAGTGTGTTATAAAAATATACATTTTAATAACATTATCAAAATTCATACATATCACACATTACTGATACCTCTTATTATACTGATATCATCACAAAGACATCACAATATTGCACCTTAATTATACAACCATAAATATATTAAAGTTTCCACACAATTACCTACTTCTCAATAACATAAATATTTCATTTAACTATACTCAATCATTCTGCAGATTATTCTAATTTAACTGTTCTCAACTGCTCTAAACTACTGCAATTTAACAATACTCAGCTATATTCAACTGTCCTACAAAAGAGCACTCAAATTCATATACAGATCCTCATTTAGCTATACTCAACCATTCTGCAGATTATGCTAATATAACTGTTCTCAACTACGCTAAATCACTGCAATTTGACAATACTCAGCTATGTTCAGCTGTCCTACAAATAGCACCCAAATTCATGTACAGGTCCAACCATCGATCATGGTGATTCTCCCCCGGAACTTTTGAATAAATCTACAAGATGTCACAGCCTCAGAAAATGGAACATTGCAAAACCGTGGAGAATAAAAGTATATTCAAAGATTCTATTCTTCTCATTAACACCTCTTCATGGTTACTACAAAAATCATTCAAAACAAGTTAATAACTAATGTCACCAAACTCCAATACAAAAGATTTCCCTTATATCAAATCTACCTACCAATCATTGAAGGATAACATGAATCGTCCCATGTAGTATGAAATCCCTTGGGCTCGATCAAAAAATATCAAGAAGAGAAATCTAAGACTTAGAGGCAAATGCACAAACATTCAGTAAGATCCGTGCGGCTTTCCACCAAAATACATGGGAGCACCATAAATCACAGTTTCACCGAATCAACGGCTTCTTCGGGGAAACTTCCTATATAACAAAAACAAATGAAATAAACTTCACTCAAATCCAATACACTTAAACACACACAACGAAAATGCCTAATGAAAAAGAAAAAAAGAAAGAAGCCTACCACGATCATGACTCTCCAATCTTAGAAACTTGATCAGATGGATAACAGCAAATGAAAAAACGCCAGCGCATGCGTATTTATAACCAGATCTAAATCTAATAAAATCAATGCCATTCCACTTGAGCATTTAACCCACTGGGTTCCATAGTGTTCCAATGAAAAATAAATTGCTGCTCCCTGCGGCATAAAAGCTGCTGATACTTACCACCCTCACCACCCCACCACCCCTGACTTGCATTAATATGAAACAACAAAATTCTTCCAACAAATGACCTTATAATTTCCAATGTGAGACTAAAGGTGCCGACTCAATTCCTCGGCGAATTGCCAAAAGATGTTCTATAATACGTTAAAAGGTCGGGAAGTCTGACCAATATACAGCAAAGAGCATGGGCACAAAACCACATAGATCACTCCACTAGTTAAACAATTTGTTGTTCCACGTAACTCAAAAGTAAATCCCAAAATGGGATGTTGAAAAGATTGTATTTCCAACATAACCTCACAAACTACACATCGGTTACACTTTGTATGTCCACGATTTACTACATTAGATGTATCTATAAACCTTGAACGAGAATGTACTAATCTATCTCTTAAATTTCGTCCCCTACGAAATGAAAAAATAGGTGGAATTGCAAAAATAGGATGAACCTTCAAAATATCCCAATGAGATAGAATCATATTCCACACATGGCACATAGTGGTGATAATTCTTTTGATTTTCACTATCTAGATAAGCCATCCGAACAGCATTTAGGACAGCTTTTCACCTTCCTCAAGTTATCCAGACAGTCGTTCTGAAAATCGCTGCTATACATATAGCAGTTATTCACCTGTAGCAGGTGTTCACTGTGAACAGCAGGAATAAGTGCTCACAAATGGGTGACGTCCCCTGACAATAGTTCCGAGCGGGAATGCTCCCCAGCTTCCACTAGAATGGGAGCCTCCATCGGCACATGTTCGCCTGCCTTCCCTCCTGGTGCAGTGCCATCTTTTCCTCAGTGGAATACAAAAGCTAGTAGCCAAAACCACTCCACGGGGAGGTGGGAGGGTTGTGAGAATTTATTCCTGCTGTACACAGAGAACACTGGCTACAGGTGAGTAACTATGCTTTCTCTGTGAACAAGAAGGAAGAAATCCTCACGTATGGGACTCCCAAGTTACAGGCTACTGAACATGAAAAACAGTTCAACAGGGGCAACAAGAACTGGAAAAACAGCATTTGAGATCCCCTTTCAGGATGCAACCGATTCAACATCCACAGCCAGCATGAACATCAGGACGACTCTTTCAGTAACCTGGATGGACAGAAAGGCCAGGTGGGAATGAGATGAACTTAAGTACCAAACAAATGCAAGAATATAGCCTAGCCAAAATTAACTGTCACGTCTCAAATCCCCATTTAAGCAGTAGTGGGCCATGAAGGTGTCGACACAGAACCAAGTGGCAGCCCTGCAAATCTCCTTCTTGGAAACCTAGTGCAGACTGGCCACAGACATAGCCAGGGTCCAGACATTGTTGGCCGTCACATGACCCTTGAGGCTCAGTCCTGCCAGAGCATAGGCAAAAGATAGGCAATCCGCCACCCAAATTGACAACATGCATTTGAAGACAGTCACACTCAGTTTTTCGGGTTGTAGGAGACAAACAGCTGTGTAGAATGCTGGTGTGGCCTGGTCCACTCAAAGTAGAAGGCCAGTGCAAGCTTGCAATCAAGTGTGTGCAGTTGGGCCTTCACCCTATTGGCATGAGGCCAAGGAAAGAAGGTGAACAGTATCACCAACTGGTTGAAGTGGAACGCAGAGCCCATTTTGGGTAAGAAACACAGGTGGGTGTGGAGTACCACCCATTTATGGTAGAACTTTGTGTATGGGCCACTAGGGCCTGAAGCTCACTTATTCAACAAGCCGAAGCGAGCGTCACCAGAAAAATAACCTTCAAGGTCTGAAACCTCAAAGGACAGGTAGTGAGCGGCTCGAAGGGTACCAACAGCAACTGACCCAAGACCACAATCAGATCCCACAGCACCAGTGGGGGCTGAATCGGAGGCTTTAACAGGAGCAAGCACCACATGAAGCAGGCCACCAGCGGCTGAGTGGAATTAGGGTTCCCGTCCACGTCCCGATGATAGGCCGCGATTGCACTCAAGTGCACCCAGAGTTGGACTTAAGGCCTAAGATGGAGTGGAGGAGTGGCCTAGTGGTTGGGGCAAGGTACTTCAGACCGGAAGGTCGGGGGTTCAAATCCCACTAGAAGACAGCAACCTTGGGCCGGAAGGACTGGGGTTTCTAGTCCCACATGTGCTCCTTGTGGTCTTGGGCAAGCCACTTAACCCTCCATAGCCCATGTTCCTTGTAAAATAGTTATCTCCAAGTTATAATGCCCTGTTCAATGTAATTTCAGTTTGTTCAATGTAAACCGCACTGATGCAGAATAGCGCGGTATATAAGAGAATGTAAATAAATAAATAATGGAGAGATGCAGGAGGTACTCCAGCAATCCCTCCACCGAGCACGATAAAGGATCCAGCACTCTGTCTGCATACCATAGCGGGAACCTGCACTATTTAAAGGCGCAGGAACGGTGGGTGGAATCCTTGCAGGAGACCAAGAGAACATCTGTCACCTCTTCTGGCAAACTAAACACAGACAGGACTACCCACCCAGCATCCAAGCCATGAGGGCCAGGGACTGAATGTTCGGGTGCAGCAGGGTCCTGCCCTCCTGAGAGATGAGGTCGGGTTCTCAATCTAGCCAGATCGGCTCCCAACAGAAGAGCTGGAGCAGCAAGGAGAACTACGGCTGCCTGGACTAGTATGGGGCAGAGGATCATGGTCCCCTTGTCTGCTTGGAGCTTGAACTACGGCTGCCTGGACTAGTATGGGGCAATGAGGATCATGGTCCCCTTGTCTGCTTGGAGCTTGAAAAGTGTCTTCGCTATCAGCGGAATCAGGGGGTAAGCGTAAAGCAGGCCCATCCCATGGTTCAGGAGGAAGGCATCAGATGTTAGCTTGCTCGTTGCAGCTATGCAGAACAAAAGTGGTCCACATATGCATTGCACGGTGAGGTGAAGAGGTCCACAGAGTGTCCCAGTCCTGAAAGATGCGCTCCACAACCCTCTTGATGAGGATCCACGGGGGGGGGGGGGGGGTGGCTAGAGGACCCAGCTTAGATAGGCCACCGCGAATTTCCAAAAGCATAACACCTCACAGCACAGGAGGTAAGAGCCTGTGCCTCCCTGCTTACTGATGTAGAACATTGCCACTTGGTTGTCCATCTGGATGAGGATTACTTTGTTGGCTAAGAGGGCCTGGAAGGCCCTGAGGGTGTTTGCAATCACCTGCAATTCCAGAAAGTTGATCTGGTGCAGGCTCTCCTGTTCCGACCACAGACCATCTAGGTGCGTGCCTCGGCCCAGCTTGGACACATTGGTGGTAAACATTCTGTAGGGCGGCATCAACTGTAATGGGAGACCTTGGAGCAGGTGCCGTGGTTCCAGCCACCACCTGAGATGCTCCACTAGGGGCGCAGTAATGGCCATCATAGCAGAGGCAGCCCGTGGCCTGCTGCCACTGGGTGGACAAAGTCAACTGAGCTTGGCGCACCCTGAGCCAGGCCAAGGGGGTCACATGCACTGTGGAGGCCATGTGGTCTAACATGCGCAGCATCCTTTGCACCGTGGTGTGACACTTTTGACAGACAGCAGACACCACTTCCATGAGAAGCTGTGAGTGGTCTTTTGGGAGGAAGGCTTGGGCCCACATGGTGTCCAGGAGAGCCCCGATGAATTCCAGCTGTTGCAATGGCTGAAGATGAGACTTTGGGTAGCTGACCAAAAACCCAATTTGCTCTAGGCACCTGTATCATCAAGTGCGTTGACTGCTGCACACCATCGGACATGGAGACTTATCAGCCAGTCGTCTCAGTAAGGGAAGATTAAGATCCCTAAAGTCCGTTGGCAAGCGGCGACTACCGCTAGACACTTTGGGAAGACCCTTGGGGGCAGACATCAGCCTGAAGGGCAGACATCAGCCTGAAGGGCAGCACCCGGTACTGAAAATGCTGACCACCCAGCACGAAAAGCAGGTATTTTCTGTGTGAGGGGTGGATTAGGATGTGTGTGTGTATGCATTTTTCAGATTCAAGGAGCATAGCCATAGCAAGGTGCCCAGGGAGACCATCTTGAACTTTTCTCTAACCAGAAAATGGTTCAGGTCCCTTAGGTCAAGGATGGGCCTGAGCCCCCCATCTTCTTAGGAATGAGGAAGTAGTGGGAGTAGAACCCCCGCCCAATCTGGTTCTCGGGCATCGGCTCAATGGGCAAATTAGCCAAAAGAGCGGTGACCTCTGCATGGAGGATGCCGCGGTGTTGCGGGTCTAGAGGATAATCTCACGGAAAGAATGGGGGACAGGGACTGGGCAACATGCAGCCGATACCCATTGCGTATAATCTGTAGCACCCAGGTAAGAAGTGGACGAGCTGACCATCTACCTAAGAGGGCACCCCTTTGGTGACTGGATGACTGGCTATGCTCCTGAGCAAGGCATCAAACCCCACCCCCCGGCTGTGGCGTGGATTGGGCCTTCTACAAGGATTGATTCCTGCTGTCGCTGGAGAACACCTGTTACAGGTGAGTAACTACGCTTTCTCCAGGAACAAGCAGGAAGTCAATACTCACTTATGGGACTCCCCAGCTACAGGCTACTGGACCTGAAATCCAAAAGCGCCACCATGAGGCCGTGAGCAGAAGCCGATGCCCAAAGGAGCCCAAAGTCCTCGCGTCCCTGGGGCGAAGCTCTCAGTACCGCAGAAGAAGGGTCAGAGGGCAGGAGTTGCTTATACCCCGAACAGATTACGGAGTACAGCCTGGCCGAAGGCTCGGTCCCAGCAGGACCCCTCTCCAGGCAGTAGTGCGAAGTGAAAGTGTCCGCTGAAAACCAGGTCGCAGCCTGGCAGATGTCCGCCAGAGGCACTGAGCGCAGCAAAGCCACCGATGTCGCCTTGGTATGGACAGCATGTGCGGTGACCTGCCGTTCCAGCAAGGCCCCAGCCTTTGTCTGGGCAAAGGCGATGCAGTCCGCCACCCAGATGGAGAGGGTGTACTTGGTAACTGCCAGCCCCAGGCGGTTGAGATTATAGGCGACAAAGAGCCGGTCGGACTTGCGATGATCCTGAGTGCGCTGCAGATAGAGGGTGAGAGCCCTCTTGCAGTCGAGAGTATGCAGGACCGCCGATGCCTGATCGACATGAGGTCTCAGAAAGAAAGTCGGTAAGACTATCTCCTGATTAAGATGGAATCAGAAACCACTTTCGGAAGGAACTTGAGGTGGCAATGAAGGACCACCCTATTCCCATAGAACCTGGTGTAGGGGGGCCTCTGCCATGAGGGTTTGAAGTTCGCTGACTCGCCACGCTGAGGTCAATGCCACCAGGAAGACCATCTCCCAGGAGAGATGCCGGAGCGAGCACATCGCCATCAGCTCGAAAGGCGGCTGTGTCAACTGCATGAGCACAATGTTCAGGTCCCACTATGCCAGAGGGGGCCGAACAGGGGGCTTGGAAAGCAAGCCCCGCATGAAGCAGGAGACCAGAGGCTGGCCCGAGAGGGGATTACCCCTGATGGGGAAACGGTTGGCCGAAATGGCACTCGGGTGAACACTAACCCAGTTGGAGAACGGGTCGATCTAGAGCTCGGAACATCAGGTCGAGAAGTGTCGCCACTTCAGGGCATAGGCCCGCCTCATTTGAGTCCTTCGTCGACGTGAGGACTTCAATCTCCTCCGGGAGATGCAGTGAGGCTAAGGAGACATGTTCAGTCGCCAGGCCGTCAGGGATAGCGAGGCCAAGTTCGGGTGGAGCAGCCGACCCTCCTCCTGCGTCAGCAGGCTTGGGGCACTGCCCAAGGGAACCGGAGGCTCCGCCGAGAGTCGGAGCAGAAGCGGGAACCAGGGCTGTCGGGGCCACTATGAGTTTTTTAAATCAATATTTATGTGACCTTTGACCTTTTGCATTTGGCAGGAATTCCTTTTGATTTAAAGCCAGTCTTGACTCTGCTAGCTCCTTTCAATTTCAAGTTTTTATTGGCATGGATAGAGCAGGTATGTTCTTTTTAAAGCTTAACTTAAATACGTTATGTGAAAGTTTTTTATATAGGTTTTTTTTGTAATTTGTCTTTTAAGCCGGTTTTAATCGCCGGCATTTCCCCGTTTTTTCGGAACAGATAGAGCAGATATGCAATTCTTTATTAAACATCACCTTTTTTTTAAAATAACAAATGTATATATGTTTGTTGTATATGTAATTCCTTAGTGGCATATTTTACAGTCTTCATTTTTTTTTATTAAATTAGAGGGATTGACTATCTCCAAATGGCTTATTGCTGATATAATTGGTTCAACATATTTATATACGGTACATTTTCCTTTTTATTTTTCCCTTTATTTTTCACGGACGTTGTCAGACTATTGTGTTTGTGTTTAAGGAGTCCTACTAATATCTTTTAATGTTTTAATCGATACCCATATCCACACTTATTAAAGATGGTGTTTTGAGGATCCACCAAGCATAACATCATGCGTCTCAATGTGGACACACATATATCAAGTGCCTAAACCATAACCCATACATAGATATATTAGTTTGTCAACCATAGTTCCACATACAGATTTATACATTGTCCATACTGTATAGTATAAGAAAGTACACTACTAAGTTTCCATTTAATGTGACTTTTAACCCCCTTGTTTCTCGGCGGGATATTTCTTTCCGTTTGAAGCCACTCCTTGCTATTTTTTAGAATCATCGGCATTGATAGAGCAAGTATGCATTTTACACAAGTATGATTTATGAGTGATTATATTCTGTTCTTCTAATAATAACGGGAATCTCCTTTTAGATTTACAAGCTACATTTTCCTCTCTTAGTTTGGTCAGAACAGATAGAACGAGTATACATTATGTCTTCAATATTAAACTCATCCATGTTTTTGAGTGTTATATTTTCCTCTAAATGTTTTTTTTTCTTTTCTCAGCCTTTCCTTCCCATATATTTGATAAAGATTTATAATGATTTTAATTACTAATCTTCTTCATGTGTAATTCCCATATGGTTTGCGTTTCCGTTCTCCACATTGCAGATTTACTTTTATAATTTTTACTGTTCTTATAGGTTTCAGTTCCTGACATATTAGCATTTAAAAGGCTCTTTTTTGAAGTAGTAGCAAAACCAACAACTGACACCACTGCAAGGTTTCTTGAATATCACTATGTTTCAGGTTTTCCGATTGCCCGTGGTTCCTTTAGTCCTCTCATCTTTCTATCCCCCCATTTTTGGTATTTGATGGTTATGATTGTTTTGATTTCTCCTTTTATTATATATATTACTTTTTTAAATATAATACACGATTTTACTTATGTTTTGATCACTAATTTAATTATGTATTTACTTATATGTTTTTTTTATATATGTACAGTGGAACCTCGATTTTCGTGATTAATCCATTCAAAAAAGTCTGACTAAAACCGAATGTATGAAAACTGAAGCAATATTTCCCATAAGAAATAATGTAAATCCAATTAATCTGTTCCAGACACCCAAAAATATTAACAAAAAATACATTTTATAGAAAATAACTATATTTTTACATACAGAAAACAATGAGAAATAAATATAAATGACTAATGAAATGGATAAACGAACATTTAACATCACTTTTACCTTTATTGAAGACTTGATGGCATATGGAAGACAGTCAATCAGCACGAGAATCAAAATAAAGAAAATCCCACTTCTGGCCATAAGATGGTGCTCCATTTTCAACTGTACGAAAACCGAGACAATGTACGAAAACTGGGACAAAATCTTGACAAAAAAAGTCAACGAAAACCAAATCGTACGAAAACTAGGGCATACGAAAACCGAGGTTTGACTGTATTAAGATCTTTTATATATGTATTGAGTTATTTATATATTCTCTTTTTACTATTTATTTATGTTATAAAATTGTATTTTTGTATCTTAAGTTGAACTTTTGTTCCCTTTATCAATGGTGTTTTATGTGTGTACATACACATTAGGACTTTGTTCCTTTTTATTTAGTAATTATTTTAAGTATGTGTATTGGATATTATAATTTGCTTGAGATATGATTTCTTGTTTTTATTTTCATTTAGAGGTTTTGCACCCCCTGAGGAAGGTCATTGGGCCGAAATGCGTTGTTTTGTTTTTTTTTCTGTCTTACAAACCTGCTGCTTCATTTGTTCTTTTCCCTGTGTGGGTTCCTTTGCTCTTTGTGGTTTCCTTTCCGGGGCCACAAAAGGGCCACGAGAATCACCGAAGCTCGGTCCCGCTGAACATTGTGGAGCGTCCTCGCAATGAGAAGCCAGGACATCCAGTCCAGGAGGAACGCATCCGGGGCCACCCTGCTGGGGTGCGGCATCAGCCCGCAAAAGCAGGGAAGCTGTGTGTTCACCGGGCTGGCAAACAGGCCTATGGTCAGAGTCCCCCAGCGGTGGAATAGATGGAGAGCCACCTCTGGACTCAGGCACCACTCGTGTGGGCGGAGCCAGCTGAGTCTGTCCGCGAGGAAGTTGTCCTGGCCCAGGAGGTAGACAGTCCTTAAGGTCATGCCCTGGTGTATCGCGAAGGAGCAGAGCACTGCCTCCCGACAAAGGAGGCGGGAGCCCGTGCCCCCTTCTTTGTTTATGTAGAACATTGCAACTTTGTTGTCAGTCTGCACAAGCACTGACTGCCCTTCAAGTGGTACTCAAAGACCTTCAGGGCCAACCTGACCGCTCGGAGATCGAGCAGGTTGATCTGCTGCAGGGACTCCTCGGGCGACCACTGACCCTGGATGCGTAGGCTGCCACAGTGGGCACCCCAACCCAACAGCGAGTCGTCCGTCGTCAAGAAGAGCCCATGCTGCTGAGTCTGGAATGGCATGCCCCGAAAAAGGCTTTGGGGATTTTGCTACCAAGCCAGGGAACTGAATAGGCTGCAGGAGACGCGGACAAAACACAGGTATTGCCATTGCTTGGGGTGGACCGGGATATGGACATAAGCGTTTCTGAGATCCAAGGAGCAAAGCCAATCACCCTGCCGTAGGAAGGGCAGCAGGATGCCAAGCGATAGCATTTTGAACTTCTCCCGCAGCAGAAACTTATTTAGGTTTGTGAGATCGAGGATAGGGCGCAGGCCCCCAGTCCTCTTCGGGATGAGGAAGTACCGGGAGTAAAACCCCCGACCTCAGAGGTGTGGTGGGACCCTTTCGAATGCCTGCTGGCCGAGGAGGTTGTCGACCTCTTGCTGCAAGCAAGCCTGGTGTGAGGGAAGCCGAGTAGGCTCCGCTGGGGAGAAGGAAGGAGGGAGTCTGTCCAGACGAAGACAATGACCATCCCGGATCACCTGGAGGACCCAGGCATCCGATGTAATAGCTGCCCACTCGGGGGCAAAAAGGGACAGGCATCCTCCCAAGGGCGGAAGTGCTGCCGGGGGACGAGAGGCTATGCATTCAGCATCAAAACCCCGGAGCCGGTTGGGGTGGCGCGGCAGTTAGGTTTTGAGCCCTTTCAGTTTCCAATGACCCTGAGCTCCCACTTTGCCCTGAGCGCTGGGGAAGGTGGGTAGGGTGGGTATCCCCGGTAGGGAAGCCTCCTCCTCTGGAAGAAAGGCTTTTTGCTGTGCTGCTTCTTCCGTGGAAGAGGTTTTACGAGAGAGACGGGTGCGAGTCACGAACTCCATCTCGATCTCGGCTGCCTTGTCCTCCATGGGCTTGCCAAACAGCTGCTTGCTGAGGCAGGGGATGTTCAGGAGCTTCTCCTGGACCCACTGTTCCAGATTAGAAGACTGAAGCTCCAGTCGCTGCCACGCGGACGGAGGATTCAAACCCGTCATATGTGGCGCAGGAAAGGTATTTCGAGCAGTCTCTGACTGACTTCAGGAGTGTCTGGAATCTGAGGAGGTGTTCGCCCCCGAGGCCTGCAGAGAAACCGCCGAGCTCTTTGGCGAGGTTGTGAAGAAACATACCCATATTACAGCTGATACACCTTGATGTGGCACGCCAGCATCAATCCCTGGTAAGCCTTGCGCCTGAGGGCATGAAGGGCATGGGATTCATTGCCAGGCGGGACCGAAGAGTGTGACTTCGGGCTCTTCTGCTTCCACATGGCCGATTCAACCACCATGGAAGTATGAGGAAGTTGAGTCTTCCAAAATCCCAGACTCCACTGGAACCTGTACGTGGCATCGAGCCTTTTGCTGACTATGGGAACAGAGGCGGGTGCTTCCCACATGTGGAGGAGCAGCCGGGATAGGATGGGCGGTACAGGGTCCGTAAGAGACTTCCTAGGTAGAGACTCATACTGCAAAATTTCACGTTCCTCCACCCTCGGTTCCTCCTATGTCTGCATGGGCAGACTGAGGGCCCCCACCATCTCCTGCATGAACACCAAAAAAGAGGTTTATGTTTATGTTTATTAAAACTTTATATACTGCCCAATACGATTAGCATCTGGGCGGTTCACAATACATAAAATCAATTAAAACAAAGAGAGCTGCGAAAAGAAAAGCAGAAAAGGAATGCCATAAAATCTTAAGAAAAGAAGATAGAAGCAGATAACAGTTGGGGGCAGAGAAGGCTAACATGAAGGGAGAGAGGGAACACATTGGCAACGCAGGAGGGCATAGGAGAGAAGAAATGAGGAACTAACGTGATAATACTAGGGAGGGGAGGACGACGGAGCTGGGAGGGGAAGGTTGAAAGCAGAACAAAAGAGATGGGTTTTCAGTTTAGCTTTAAAGGATAGGTAGGAGGTTTCTTCGCGCGGAGGGTGGGGATGAGTCAGAGGGAAGGTCCCTATGGGAGCAGGTCTCCAGGGAGGTGTCACCATCCGACTCCCAGCCTGAGACATCCGAGAAGAACTCTGAATCGGGCTGATCCCCATGTCCAGTGGCTGAGGCCCGCTTGGAGCTAGAGGCACTGAGTCTAGAAGACTTCGCCCCCGAGGAACGGGACAGTGAGCGAGACCAGTGCCGACGACCCTCACAAGACCCACGGCTCTCTGGGATTTCCAAGGAGGTCTTCAGTACCCCCATCGGGGGACCCTCGGTCTCAAGGCACGAGCCAGCCGTGCTGGGCAATAGCGCCTGCTGGGCAGCGAGGAAGGCAGAAATGCTGCACTCCAGTGCCAACATACGGGCCTCCCACTCAGTAGTGGGGCCCTGCAATGCTGACACCGGGGTGACCGGGTCTGGCGTGGAGGAGGAGAGAGGGTCCTCGCCGGTACGACCCTCGGGAGGCCGGGCACCATCGCCAGAGGCCTCCGTATCCATACGAGGTACCTTTCGAGGCTGCTCCTTGTCTGACTCTTGGGAACGCCGGGGAGGTCTGAGGGAACGAGCAAGAGACCAGTCGGGCTTGTCTGAAGCCTCCGACAGCAACTTCGAGGTCATCTTCTTCTTTCGTCACTCCACCTTGGGCAAAACCCTGATTAGAATGACGCCTAGGGCAAGGGGTCGCCGCGGGAGATCCTGCAAGCGGTGGATCGGCAGAGTGGGAAGCCACCAGGGACCCCGGGGTTGCCTTACGGAAAATGTCGTCGGACTTCTGCTTACAGCTTAGCAAGGCCTTAGCGGACATTTTCTTATAGAGAGAACAGAGCTCCGGGTTGTGGTCAGCCCCCAGACACCACAGACAACAGTCATGGGTGTCCGTAAGTGACATATTCTTGGAGCATCTCATTTCTTTGAAACCAGTGGCGATGGGGGCAAAAAGAGCCCCTGCGAGGTTGAAGACCCTTGAGGCCAGCGGTAGGTAAAAAGGGTGTGAAAAGGGCCCAAAATGGAGTCCCCTAGCCCACCGCCGAGGAAGAGGAATAGGGGAGGACAGGAGAGGACCAGTGCAACCAGAAAAGAGGCCAAAGGGCCGAAGACAAAAACACTTTTACCAAGGGACGAGGACGTGCGTCCGAAGGGTTCCGCAGAAAAAGGGAGACTGAGCGAGATGGCACCTTTGGGAGGGAAGAGGACCACGCATGCATGGCAGCAATCCCAAAGGCTTTCTTTGAAAGCTGGGGAATTGCTCCACGTGGGCTCCGTCAGTGCCGATGTACCCATAAGTGAGGACAGACTTCCTGCTTGTTCCTGGAGAAACTGAAAGTAGCAGCAGAAGCGCAAAAACATCAGTGATATGAAGAAAAGAGAAAAAAGATATCAAAATAAACCTATTTAGAGAGAACCCAAAACAATTCTACAGGGAACTGGGAAAGAGTATTAATATGGTCTTCATCCGCCGTTATTTACTATGTTACTATGGTACCACCAACCACAGCTGAAACAGAAACCTTCTGGAGAAACCTATATGAGAACCCTATAGAACACAATCAAGATGCAGAATGGTTACCCTGCATACAGGAGCATTTAGAAAAATTAAACATCGAACCTATGGAATGGTTTGCAGCAACAATGAAAGAGCTGGAAAGAAGGTTAAAAAAAAGCCCCAAGGATGTCACATGACACAAGAGTGAGTGGGGATGCCCTCAGCTCTCTCCGGGACTGCCTCCTCTACTCTATTTTTATCGCTTCTTCTCCCCCTGAAACCATTTATATCGGTGGCTGGAGCACTACAGACACTAGTGGAGAATTTGGCGACTTGACTCTGCTCTGTTACGATGCCTGCTCTATCCAAAAAGCAGCGTGACAAACCTTGCTGCAAAAGCAAGATGGTGGCTGCATCATCCTCGCCGGCCTCCCCAAGTGCAGAAGAGCTTACAAGGGAGGTGGCTAAGCTCCTAGAACCTAAATGCGACCTCATCCTTAAAAATTTGAAAGGTATGGATGAAGATATTACTGATATTGGTCACAAACTAGATGAAGTGGAACACCGTGTGGCCACATTAGAGACACAGAGGAGCAGTATGAGCGGGACTTTAAAGTGCAGCAGGCCCAAATAGAAACCTTGTCGGCTAAGTTAGGACGATTTGGAGAATGGCTCCCGCCAGAACAATTTACAATTGGTCAGTGCTCCAGAATCATGGGCTGATAACTCGCTGATTTCCCTCTTTGAACAGTGACTACCTAAGGAGTTACGTCTGGAGAAGTTATTGGGGAAAATCCAAGTGGAGAGAGCTCGACGCCTCAGGCTCCGTACGGAGGGTAAACAACTACCATGCTTAAGCCAGGATTCTTCAGTTTCAACACAAGGTCCAACTACAAGCTTTTCGGAAGAAAGGGGAGCGCAACTTGGAGAAATACCATACACTTCTATTTCAAGATTATTCGCCTACTGTTACTGCTAAACACAAAGAATTTGCTCCTATTTGTGCTGAGCTCTTTCAGCAAAAGATTTGCGGTGCTAAGGATCCAACATGAAGGTCAAGCCACCTCTTTTGAGCAAGTGACTGCAGCCTGCACGTTCTTGGCTGACCTGGGGAATCACACAGGCTCAGCAACCTGAAAGACTGATGTATCCCAGCTAGACTTTCCCTAATTTTCTGGTTGGTCTCGCAAAGCCTCTGGCTCTTGATGACAGAAGAGCGCTGGATTTCAGATGTGCCTGCATGTTCACTGCTTTGGACAAGAGCGGCCATTATTCCTAGTGCTTTCTAACTTTGTGTTGTAAGACTGTCAGGCTTCCTTTCTATACCCCCACTGCACACTGAGGCACTGAGAGCTGCTTATCTGTATGTGTGCTGGCTGCTGGGGGTGACTGGAGAATGCAGGTGACCCCACTGTGCCTGTACCAGACCTCGCCTCAGTTATGTGAGGCATAAAGGACTATGGGTTTGATATTGTGGAGATGGGGTGTTGTAGAATATGTTTTGCTTTTGAGTTGTGTGTGGTATGCACAGAGGTTTGTCTGTGTTGCATGTGTTGTGCTCTATGGCATTGTAGGATATGTTTTGTTGCTGAGCAATGTGTGGTATGCATGGTGGTTTGTATGTGTTCTGTGTGCTGTGGAGGGGATGTGAGAGATGTTTTTTTTATGGTGGGATGGAGGGTTGTGGAGGGGCATCCTGTGGATGGTGGATGGGCAATATTTTGAGTGGTTTACCCAATCATTTGCTGTGGCGCATTCCTAAGGACTGAGGCTGGGCAGTTCCAGGGGCACAAAGCATCTTTTACCTCTGACCAATGACCAACGATGTCATGAAAGCTACATGCTATATCGTGGAATGTTATTAACTCTCCCATTAAGCATACTAAGATTTTGCAGGTCCTCAAGCGGAAGGGGTTTCAGATGGCTCTCCTACAGGAGACACACCTTAGTGCCCTGGACCACTCTAAACTCTGCCAGGACTGGGTCTCGATGGTTTATAGCACCTCTTCTGGTACCCACAAATGTGGGGTTGCCATATTGATTAGTCAAAGCTTTATATTAGAGTTTCTAGACTGTGAGGCAGACCTGTTGGGCCACTTTGTCTTTCGGCACACCAAAATAGGTCAAGAGGAACTGCTGATTGGCAACATTTATGCCTCTAATGAATATAATCATCTTTTCTTTTTAAGGAGATTTTTCGGAGAGTGACAAGACTCGAGACAGAGTAGTTACTCACCTGTAACAGGTGTTCTCCAGGAGCAGCAGGAATCAGTCCTCACTTATGGGTGACGTCGGCGCCGACGGAGCCCTCGCGGAGCAATTTCCCCAGCTTTCGAAGAAAGCCTTTGGGAATTGCAGGGTGCCATCTTGCTCAGTCTGATGACATAGCGAAAAGACAGCAAAAAAGTTAGCAAAAACAATGGATAAGAATGACTGCAACTCCGAGGGGAGGAGGGAGGGTTGTGAGGACTGATTCCTGCTGCTCCTGGAGAACACCTGCTATAGGTGAGTAACTACTCTTTCTCCAGGACCAAGCAGGAAGTCAGTCCTCACTTATGGGACTCCCAAGCTTAAGGCTACCGGAGACCTCAAGCCGAAAAATGAGCTCCCTCTAGCTCAGCAGAACAGAAGGAAGGAATCTTCTCTGAATATGCTCCCGGCCGGTAGCCCAACAGCAGGGCCGGAGGGTAGGAGTTGCCTAAACCTCAAAGAGATTGTGGAGGACTGCCTGTCCGAAAGCACTGTCCCTGCGGGACTCCCTCTCCAGGCAGTAATGAGCTGCAAATGTCTGGCTTGAAGACCAAGTAGCGGCCCGGCAGATGTCTGCCAATGGAACAGAGCGGAGATGAGCCACTGACGCAGCCTTCGCTCTGACACGGTGAGCCGTGACTCAACTCTCTAAGGAGAGGCCGGCTGCCCCATAAGCCCAAGCGATACAGTCAGCTACCCAGATGGACAAAGTACTCTTGGAGACAGGAACCCCCAACCTATTGGGGTCAAAAGAAACGAAAAGCTGAACAGCCTTTCTATGCTCCCGCGTACGGTCAAGGTAGAAGGATAAGGCCCTCCTACAGTCCAGGGTATGCAGAACTGTTTCAGCTCGGCTGGTATGGGGCCTGGGAAAGAAGGTAGGAAGAACCACCTCTTGGTTGAGATGAAAAGGGGAAAACCACCTTTGGAAGAAACTTAGGGTGAGTCCTTAAGACCACCCTATTCGGGTAGAACCTAGTGTAAGGAGGCTCAGACACTAGGGCTTGCAGTTCACTAACGCGCCTAGCGGAGGTAAGGGCTACCAAGAAGAGAGTTTTCCAGGAAAGGAAACGAAGAGGGCAGGTAGCCATAGGTTCAAAAGGCGGAAAGGTAATCCGCTGCAAGACCACATTGAGATCCCAGTCAGGGGCTGGTGGGCGCAAAGGAGGCTTAAGCAGAAGGAGGCCTCTGAGAAAACGCGCCACCAAGGGGTGTGCGGAAAGAGGTCTGCCGTCCACCGGCGAGTGATGTGCAGAGAGAGCACTGAGGTGGACCCTGACAGAGTTGGACTTGAGGCCTAGATTGGAAAGGTGAAGCAAGTATTGCAGTACCACCGATACCAAGCAGGAGAAGGGGTTCTCAGACTGCTGAGAACACCACACGGAGAAGCGACGCCATTTAAGGGCGTAAAACTTCCGGGTGGATGGTCGCCTAGACGCTAGGACGACATCTTCCACTTCCGGAGGTAGTAGGAGCGGAGCTAGGACTACCCTTTCAGCAGCCAGGCCATCAGGTGAAGGGCCTGGAGGTTGGGTGCAGGAGCGTGCCTTGATCCTGAGTCAGGAGATCGGGCTGAAACCCCAGAGGAAGAGGAGTGTCCACCGCCAGTTGTAGCAGGAGCGGGAACCAGGGCTGTCTCAGCCACCTGGGCGCTACCAGGATTACCGAGGCCCTGTCCCGGAGAACTTTGAAAAGCGTTCGGGACACGAGTGGCGTGGGAGGAAAGGCATACAGTAGGCCCGTGGACCACGGGATGAGGAAAGCATCCACCGCTACTCTGAGTGGATGCGGGTGCCTGGAGCAGAACCTGGGAAGTTGCCGGTTCAGAGGACTGGCAAAAAGATCCATGGTGGGGAGGCCCCAACGGAGGAAGATCCGCTGAACCACCAACGGGTCTAACCTCCACTCGTGTGGCTGCAGAATCCTGCTCAGTTTGTCGGCCAGGTAATTTTCCTGTCCTGGCAGGTAAACAGCTTTGAGGAGGATGCCATGGTCGACTGCCCAAGAGCACAATCTCAGAGCCTCTTGACATAGGAGGAGGGAGCCGGTGCCCCTGTTTGTTCACATAGAACATGGCAACCTGATTGTCCGTCTGGACCAGTACAGACTGATGAGAAGTGAGGTGAGAGAAGATCCGTAGAGCTAGGCGGATCACCCTGAGCTCCAGGAAGTTTATCTGCTGAGCAGCCTCCCAAGGGGTCCAAAGGCCTTGAGTCCATGTCCCCCGGCAATGTGCTCCCCATCCCAGGAGAGAGGCATCTGGCGTCAGCACTTGGGAAGGCGGAGGAGACTGAAAAGTCATGCCGAGTACCAGATTGGGCAGATGAAGCCACCATTGCAGAGAGGAGACCAGGCAATCGGAGATCTGTACTAAGTCCGCAAGGCTACCTGTGGCTTGATGCCATTGAGTGCGAAGGCTCCACTGAGCAGGCCTCATATGTAGACGGGCATTCGGAGTGACATGGACCGTGGAAGCCATATGGCCGAGCAGCTGCAGGAATTGCCTGGCCGAGACCAGGGAAGTGCTGTGAAACCTGCTGGCCAGAGCTCTGAGCCGGTTGGCCCATACCAGAGGCAAGAAGGCACGAGCCTGCAGAGTGTCCAACCGTGCTCCTATGAATTCGAGATCCTGAGAGGGGAGAAAAGTGGACTTTGCGAAGTTTATGACAAACCCCAAGTGCTGAAGCAGAGCCACAGTGCGATGAGTGGCCTGAGTGACCTCCAGGGAAGACTGTGCCCGGATGAGCCAGTCATCTAGGTAGGGAAACACAAAGAGGCCTTGAAGCCTCAGGAAGGCTGCCACCACTGCCAGGCATTTGGTGAACACCCTGGGAGCGGAGGACAAGCCAAAAGGCAGTACCCCTGTACTGATAATGATTTCCTGCCACAACAAATCGTAGATATTGTCTGTGGTCCGGATGGATAAGGATGTGAGTATAAGCATCCTTTAGATCCAAGGAGCATAGCCAATCTCCCTGCTGGAGTAGGGCAGCAGGATTCCAAGGGTAAGCATCTTGAACTTTTCCCTTTGCAGGAACTTGTTGAGGTTGCGCAAGTCTAGGATGGGTCTGAGGCCTCCTGTTCTTTTTGGTATCAGAAAGTACCTGGAATAAAAGCCGTGACCTCTCAGGTGGTGGGGCACCGGTTCCACAGCCTGTTCCTGAAGAAGACTTGCCAACTCCTGAAGGAGTAAGTCCCTGTGCAGAGGGGGTCTTGGAGGCTCCCCTGGAAAGTAGGAGGGAGGTACTTGGTGAAAATGCAAAAGGTAGCCCTCTTGAACTACCTGAAGCACCAAGGTATCTGATGTTATGGCTGACCACCTGTGGGCAAAGTGGGCCAGCCGGCCTCCCGTGCTGAAAGCCAGCGGGGGGGGAGAGGCTATGCTTACGGAGTCAAAAACCCCCACCCTGCTGAGCAGGGGCCGGTGTAGAGGCTTGGGGGCCTTCTGCCTACGGGACCCATTACCCTGTCCCTTAGCCTGCTGACCCTGATGGGGAGCTGCTGAGGCTTGATATTGTCTGTGGTGTTGTTTATAGGCAGACACCTTCCTCGGGTAAAAGGGCTTTTTCCCCGAGCCCTTCCTCTTCCGTGAAGGGGCAGGCGAGTCCTGGTTAGAGTCTCGGTCTCGAGTTGTGCAGCCTTTTCAGCCATAGGCTTGCCAAAGAGGTTTTCACCTCTGCAGGGGACATAGACCAACTTGTCCTGTACCCATGGCTCGAGGTCGGATGACTGAAGCCAAGCCTGTCGGCGGGCACCGATGCCGGCCCCAGCTACTCGAGCCGATGCTTCGAAGCCATCGTAGGCTGCTCGAGAAATAAACTTCAAGCACTCTCGAATACCAGTGGACAAGGCCTGGAACCTCTGCAAAGGTTCCTCGGAGAGACCAGCAGAGAACCCGGCAATTTCCTTTGCCAGGTCTCGGAGATACATGCCCATGTAGAGCTGGTATGTCTGGACTCGACAAGCAAGCATAGAGCCCTGGAAGCACTTCCTACCGAGGGCATCCAGGTTCTGGGCCGCCTTGCCGGGAGGCACCGAGGAGTGCATCTTTTGACTCTTGAGTCGATGCATGGCCGATTCCACCACCATGGAATGGTGCGGTAGTTGTGCCTTCTGGAACCCGGGGCTCTTGCGGACTCGATACATGGAATCGACCCGCTTGCTTAACACCGGCGTAAATGCCGGGCTCTCCCACATGCGGAAGATAAGTCTTTCCAGCATCGAAGGAACCGGTACAGTAAAGGCCTCCTTCGGGGGAGAGTCATGCTAGAGGCTCCTCCTCGGGATCCGCGGGGAAGGCCAAAGCCTTGGCCATATCCCTCACGAAGTCCGAGAACCGGGTATCCTCCAGGGGGGACCGTCTCCGAGGCTCAGACTCGGGCGAGTCGGAGGGGACACACCGAGTCTGAAAAGAACCGGGTGACTCGTCCTCCTCCGTGTCCCAGCCCGACTCCTCCGTGGAGGAATCGAGCGGCTCCGAACGGGAGGCCGAGGGAGACCGTGGCCGAGGATCGACTCGAGCCCGCATGGACTCGAGGATCGGCTCGGCCTCCGGGGTCGACTTGGACGTCGACGTCCCGGTGGTCGGGGCAGATGCACCGGCGAGGCCAGCGATCAATGCCCGCTGCTGGTCCATGAAGGCAGCGAAACTGCTCTCTGTCAGCATACAATTCATGCAGCTTTGGACTCTGGTGATTTCAGTCTCCAAAGGTAATAGGACAGTTTACAAGATGAGATTAACTCTGACCCCCTGGTGATTTCAGTCTCCAAGGCCTGTCTGAAGCCCCTCCTTGCTAAATCAAGAATGGCAGACCTTAAAGCAGGGGTCTCAAACTCAAATTGCTTTGAGGGCCAAATGAGGACTTGTAAAGTAACCCGGGGGCCGCATAAGACGCGGGGCCTCATTTGCATAAGGGGCCTCATTTGCATAAATATTTGCATAATGTTACCATACACTAACTTTTAGTAAACATGCCTCTTTAATGAGTATGGATAAAGAAAGACTAAAAGATTTAGAAACAAGAAGACAATAATTAAACTGGGAACCCCAAAAGCCAAACTTGGAATGTACAACAACACTGTAGAAATAAAACTATAAATTAATTTCCTCTTGTACTAAACAAAGCGCAAACATTAATGATGCACATTTCCCAGAGCTGACATATTCCAGTTAATAAATTCAAAATAAAGAGATATTTTTCTACCTTTTGTGCATTTTTTTCAGTTGCAATTGTTCCAGCCACTTTCTTCTGGTTTCTTCATGTCTTCTGCTAACTCTCCATCGTCTGCTGTCCATTTGCCCTTTCTTCTCTCCTAGTTTTTTTTCCATTCTCTCTCTACATCTGCTTTAACATACTAATCTTTCTCCTTTTTCTCTTTCCTCATTCCTATTTCATCCACTCAAATTTTACCCCTCCATCCTCAATCCCCACTTACTCTCCCAATACCTGGCCAATTGTAGATTTGTCTTCTCTCCCAGACAAAATATTTTTCCCCTCTCCATTTCACTTTCCCAGCTCCATCCCATTCTAATCCTCCCCCAACATCAGCTCCCTTCTAGTTCCAGCCCCACCCAGCATCCGCTCCCTTCTAGTCCCCCCATTAGTCCATTTCCAGTCCTATCCTAGCCTCACCATCAGCCCATTTCCAATCCTAGCCCCCCATCAGCCCATTTCCAATCCTAGCTCCCTCCCCTCACAGCCCATTTCCATTCCAAGCCCCCCTCCCCATCAGCCATTTGCAGTTCAAGCCCCCCTTCCACTCAGCCCATTTCCAGTCCTAGCAACCCCCCCCCCAGCCCATTACCAGTCCTAGACCCCCCATAGCCCATTACCAGTCCTAACCTCCCCATAGCGCACTTCCAGTTTTACCCATCACCCCATTTTCAGTCATAACCCCCCCTGCCAATAGCCCACTTCCAGCCCTAACCCCCATTACCCCATTTCAGTCAGCCCCTCCATAGCTCATTACCAGTCCTAACTCCCTCCATCAGCCCACCTCCAGTCCTTCCTAACCCCCACCTGCCCATTTCCAGTCCTAGCCCCCACCATAGCCCATTACCAGTCATAACCCCCCTGCCAATAGCCCATCTCCAGTCATAACCCCCCCCTGCCAATAGCCCATTTCCAGTCATACCCCCCCCCCCGCCAATAGCCCATTTCCAGTCATACCCCCCCCTGCCAATAGCCCATTTCCAGTCATAACCCCCCTGCCAATAGCCCATCTCCAGTCATAAACCCCCCCTGCCAATAGCCCATCTCCAGTCATAACCCCCCTGCCAATAGCCCATCTCCATTCATAACCCCCCCTGCCAATAGCCCATTTCCAGTCATAACCCCCCCCCTGCCAATAGCCCATTTCCAGTAATACCCCCCCCTGCCAATAGCCCATTTCCAGTCCTACACCCCCCCCCCCAGGTAAATTTAAAAAAACCTGGCTTCTGCTGCTGCAGCAGAAAATCAGCTGTCCCGCGGCCCCTTCCCCTCTGCGCGGAGAGCCCTGAGTGTGTGCTTCATCTGCGGCGTGCTTTCTACGCCGCGAAGAGAGTATTTCCCTCTCGAGCGGCTTAAATCTAGTCACTTTTCAAGCCTCGCGAGAGGGAAATACTCTCTTCGCGGCTTGAAAAGCACCCGCTGATGGAGCACTCTCGGGGATCTCCGGGCAGAGAGGAAGGGGCCGCAGGACAGCTGATTTTGCTGTTTGAGCAGCAGAAGCCAGTTTTTTTTTTTTTTTTTAAATTGACCGTCGATTCTGCCGTTGCCACGGCGGCAACGGCAGCAGCAGCAGAAGCCGTCGCGGGCCGCACAACGTTCTCTCGCGGGCCGCATGCGGCCCGCGGGCCGCGTGTTTGAGACCCCTGCCTTAAAGGGAGTGGCTAGCAGACCTCAAGGGGAAGTGCTGGAGAGGATTCAATTCACTATAAAGGACAGAAACACTTCCTCTCTCTCTCTCTCTCTTCCACCATTCATCGGACATGAAGGACAGGAGGCTCTGATAATCAATTCCCTCTCTCACTCTTGCCATGAGGCTCTGACACACATGTTCTGGCCTCTCTCTCTCTCACACTTCACACATGCACATACACACACAGATTCATTGATGCACACTGAAACAGCTCTGTAATAATCACTATATACCTTTGTTCAATACCTATGTAATAAGCCTATTTCTACATAAAAGCCTTTCTCCAAGCCACACCTGTTTGGTTGTTTTATTACAAACCCTACTGCCTCTGTGAAGTGAAATGAACCCAGGACCTACAGGAAAGTAACCTGACCAAATCTTACATCTTTATGGGGGCTCGTCTCTCGGATTTCACAGCAGACCTCCAGTTGGGTAAGTAATAATTTTGTATAATACATTAAGTAGATTTCAGACAGAATCAAAAGTCCTTGTGACCATTTACAATTGACAGACTGGATGACACTTAGACACTATTTAGTGAACAGTTCCAGTGATAAATTTGTTTTGTGGGTTAGACAAGGTGAGATTTTTATTGTCAAAAGGCTCTGTAAGCATCTAGAATTTTAAAGACATCACACAGAGTGGCTTGCAATTGTCTTATTATGATGTATAGGCTTGCTATAGTATTTGAGCTGCTAAGAAAAGACAGAGAGATAGTCCAGATTTAGTTTGGAAGTGGTACACAGGTAAACAATCCCTCATTGAATACAATATACATCTTTCCTGATAAAGCTATTACCTCCTGTCCCTTTTAACTTTTATTTCTCTGTCTCCTGTCAGTAACTATCTTAGTGAGAGCAGGCTTAAAGCTGGCTGCAATTGATACAACAATTATGTTAATCTCCTAACACCCTTCTTACTATAACTTCACCCTAAACTTCCACCCTGTTAAAAAGGTGATAAGCACTTTTTATTCAGGTATCATTTTAAGGCGTGGTCTGTATGCCAGTACTCTTTACTGAACACCCATAAAATTTATACCATTCCAACTATAATTCTAAGTCTCACTTCTTCATAAAAGTGAGCATTCCTCCTTCTAAGGTTACACATTTGAGATAGTCCAACTACAGCCTTTCTGCAGTATCAAATATGGAAGCCTTTGATTTTAAAGAACTTAAAGAAATTTTAATTTCATACTGTAAGAGGAAAGGGGGTCCCTTTGAAGGTGAATTCCCTGAGTCATCATGGTATAATATTCAAAGACAAATGTTAAACCATGATCAAGAATACAAAAAGAAAACAAATAAAAGAAAATGCCTTTTTATCCAAGGCATGTGCAGGGGGCTCATTAGCATGAAAAAGGACAATACTGAACTGACTTCTCAGTGTACCCAATTGACCAAAGA
The DNA here is from genome assembly GCA_033557465.1 of Ichthyophis bannanicus. Classification (NCBI taxonomy): domain Eukaryota; kingdom Metazoa; phylum Chordata; class Amphibia; order Gymnophiona; family Ichthyophiidae; genus Ichthyophis; species Ichthyophis bannanicus. The sequence continues at coordinate 1,718,866,033 of CM066032.1, read as the reverse complement.
CCTTGAGGAGGCACAAATTTGCATCTCTATACAAAGAACTCAAGTGATACAAGCCACAAATTCTTTTATAACTGTTAGTGAGCAATTAGAAGCACTTAAACTTGAATTGAGGCACGTTAAGGATCAATTGGCCTCTGGAAGACAAAAGCCAACACCCACTCCTCCCTCATCCCATTATGCCTATGACACACCTTATGAGCAATGCATACAAGCTACTGACAAACAAAAGAATACTAAAGTATGCATAGTTGGACATAGAAATGGGAAGAATACAGATGAATCACAGGAAGATAGTTTATCTCAGCCAGAACCCAGCAATAATAAGGATCTCTGTCAGGAGGATAATTCAGATGACTTAGACATGGCACCCAGTACTGAACTCAAAGCACCAGTTAAAGTAATGTTGCAGGAAAATTTAAAAGATAGAGATATAGAAAAAATAGTTGAGAAAATTGGCACTATGCCTCTTAATGTAAATTTGTGGTGTAAATGGGCGATTGATATTCTGATTCACTGGGGTCTAGGGAAATACAGAAGAAAACAATCAGACTTTGATAGACTTATGCATTTGGCTCTGGGGCCACACTATTATAGAGTTGGCTCTCTCACTCACCCATACCAGTTGGTTAAAAGGGGTACTGAGAAACTATTTCACTGTTTCCCAATGCAAGTATTTAAAATTATTTCACCTCTACCAAATGATACACTGGAAGAGTTTGCATATAGAGCCTGGATTTTAAAAGCAGTTCTTAATGAGCAGGAGTCCTGGCCCAAGGCAGAAGATTATAGGGAGAGCATGCATAAGGAATTTTTATTAGAATTACTATCCCCTGAGATTACAAAACACCTTCTGTTATTTTCTGATGACCCTGAAGCAACCCCTTTTGATACTTTAATGCTCAGAATTGGGTCTGTTTGGAAGACCCAGCCCTCGCAGGTAATAACAGTATCAGAAGCACGGAAGTGGCAAGCCAAGGAATCCTCTCAGTACATAAGAAACACAGACAGAGGACACACACCTAAGTGGCAAGCCGAGGGATCCTCTCAGTACACAAGAAACACAGACAGAGGACACACACCTTGGAGAGCACATGGCAGAGGTACTTTTAGAAACTCCTCAGGTTACATTCCTTTTCAGGAGCTCAAAGCACAGAGAGATGGGCTAGAAAAGGAGAAAACTAAATGGGAACAAGACAAACATATACTGCAAATAGAAATAGATAAATTAAAACAGGATTTACAAGCAGCTCAGGACAAACACAAGGCTAGTGCATAGGGGTGTCCTGACCTTCTGGGTTCAGATATCAAAATGTCTCAAGCCTTCATAGCCCAGCCTGCCTCCTCTATCTCAGCAGAGGAATCAATTCCAGAGCCTCTGTATGATGAAATGGATACAGGCCCAGGACACAATTTAAGGCTTGTAACACCCTTGATACTGGACTCTTGTGCACGCCCCAATGTTATCAGTACAGTAGGGGGTCAGGATAAACTAGCTTTGATTGACACAGGGGCTGGAATTAGTTTTACTAACAGAGCTTCTCCCACTGCAGATCAGAAAAATATGGAAATTTATGAAATTCAAGGAATTAATGACACAGCTTCCAAATGTGTGGCTATCCCAGTTAAATGGGGTATCCCTGTGCACAGTGAACAAAATAAGGAAATGTTGGAAACCACTGCCTCAACTATAGTAAACACACCAAAAGAAATAATTGGAATTGATGTTCTCAACCAGTTAAATTTGGTGGTGGTGGATATGGCTAATCTTAAATTGTGGCAGTATTCAGGAACTTCAAGTGCTTCTAAAACTTTAGTGCATGAAGTCATTCCCATGCAGTTAGCAACTCAGTGCACCAAGGCAGCTCTGCAGTATGATCTGTGTGTAATTCCCTCAGAAGTGGCTGATATTCCAGTCTGGGCTCAAGACAAGTTAGATTGTGGGAAAATGCACACAGAAATACTGTTGGAAGGTGAGGATCCTCCACCACAGAAGCAATACTCAGTACCCCATCAGGCTATAGAACCAGTGACTAAAATTGTGAAGATACTGGAGGAGAGGGGTCTGATTAGACCTATTTCTTCCACATGTAATTCACCAGCCTGGCCGATAGTTAAACCGGGGGGTTCCTTCAGGCTCACTATGGACTTCCGTGCCCTGAATCAAGTTTCAAAATCTGTAGTGCCCGTGGTAGCCTCATACCCTGAAATGATCTCTAAACTGAACCCCAAATGTGCATGGACTGTGCTTCCACAGGGATATAAGGATTCCCCATCAATATTTCATGAATACATGAAGGAAGTCCTGTCACTAGTGTCTTGCAGAGATGAGACCTAGACCAAACCTCCCCTTTGGAACTGCACAATGGGAGGGACCGTACTTAGTTACTGATACCTTAGGCCCAAGCCTATACCAGATCCTAATGCCTGACAACCAGCAGTACTGGAAACACATCACCCAGTTAAAACCATAAGGGTAATACGTGTTTTATCAGTCTTTGTTTTCAGATACCACCTGAAGACAGCACGGACAGCTGCTTTCTGAAGACAGCACGGACAGCTGCTTTCTGAACAAAAGTCGCTTGAGGACGGTAACTATTTACTCCTGCTGTATAGTTGACATGTGTTTAATAGTTATGTAAATAAGTAGTAAAAATTATTAAATTTTTTTTGTTTTGTTGTTACATAGTATAAGTGGGGAGCATTAGTTTACTCCCTAGTAGAGTGAAACAACTTTGCTTTTATTATGTCTCGGTTTCCTGTTGTTCTTGTATGTGCTCTCTTCTACTCAAGTCTCATTACAGGAACTATCATCCGAATATGCACGATTGGCTGGGCTAATTCCACAGGTGGAGTGTATCGCTACCAAGAAATACCCCCACCTTTCCCGGAAGGAAAGGATCTGGTCATCCTGAGTTTCTGTTCGGTACAGGACAAGTCAGTGTTCTATTCATTAAACATCACTCAAGTACAGTGGGAGCCACCAGTTTCCACTTCTCTAGAAAGGACACAAGAATTGAGGGCTGTCAGACGGCTGCCTAGGGTGAGAACTTACACAATCTTGACGATGTATATATTCATATGATTCTTGCAAGGTCTTGTGGGTAATGTAGTTCATTCACTCCCAAACACAGCTGAAGACAATAATTGAGTTGTGTAACCAATGGTAAAGCCAATAAAATACTTCTTTTATTGATGGGGTTTCATTCACCCAGCACAAGTATGCTTGGAAGCAATATAAATGAGGTTACTTGCTTGCAGTGTTTAAATGGATAACATAAAGTCACAAAGCAAATCAGAAAAACAACCTTCAGCTTGTCAGGCAATTAGCTAATGTTTTCTTAGCAAATAATTACCAAATAAAAAGGCACAAAGAAATAAATGAACTTTGCTTGTTAGGTTAACTTCTGCTTATTTTCCACGCAGATCCAACAGTGATTTTCCCTTGCTCACACACACACTCAGGTGCAGCTTTAATTACTATCAATTGTCCAGCTGAAACCCTTTAGCTGGCTGGCTGCTACTGTGTGAACTCAAAATCCTGCTTTAAGAGCTGTTTGCAGTGGAAATAAGAACAAAGTCAGGTTTCTTTGTGATGGCTGATGTGTTTGCTCACAGAAAGCTAGCAATAGCATTTAGATAGAGAACAGTCCATGTAATTAATAGTTTCATCTGCTGTATCTCCCCCTTCATCAATCAGCATAGGGTCACTATCATACATTGGCACAGACAAGTCTTTCATTAAGGCACTATCATGAGAATGCTTATTCCCTTGCTGTCATTCACTATTATAGATAGGGTCTCGATCAGTGTTCATACCTGAGCCTCTCCTGCTATCATAATTCCTCTCTGTATAGCCTGGCCAGTATGTAATCCAATTCTGATGTCCAGCCTTCCAATCTTGATCCCTGGACACTGGATCTCCTCTCACATACCTTCTGGCATAGGTCTGAAAGTCCTTTCCACGTGCAGTCTTCTCTCTTCCAGGTAACCACTGGTGATTCCTATCTCTGCCATTCCATTCCTCTGGCTGACTCCAGTCCAATGGACTCTGCTGGCATTTGGAATACCTCCCAGTATAGGTACTGCCTTGGAATCTCCCAGACCTTCCAATGGCCTTTCTTCTCTTCCTTCCAGAGAATTTCCTTCTCTCTCTATCCGCTTGGCTTGGCTTCTGCTTCTCGAGATGATGTTGGTGCTTGAGCTTGAAGCTGTTGCTGTATCTCCCTCTGTAGCTCTTATCTGTAGAATAAGCTCTATTCTTATTCTGTCCTAATGTGTGCTCCTCCCTAACACAGCGCAGCTGTGTTGAATCAGGCCCTGCCCTTTGAGATGAGTGCTTAGGGATTACCTCATAGCTCTCTTGATTGCACACACGTTTTCTCACTTCAGCCCCTCTCATGGCTGCTGGAAACCTGGTGCATTCTGGGACTGGTAGTCTTTTAGGTGAAAACTCTGTTTTCTTACTTCTACCAGAACTGACAGGTTGCTTGTTCAGAGTCACATCATCTTTGCTATAGCTCCTACCTGAGCTATGATAAGCTTCCTTATCACAGGGCACGCCCAGAACGTTACTTTCTAGGTCCTTCTGCTTTGATTTTGTACAATATTTCCTGTCAGGACAGAGGTACCTGGAAAATAACTTATACATGGGTTGTGAGTGATCAACAGCACATCACTGAGACTTCATTCCTTTTGGATGTATCTTGTTTACCTACCACCCCTCATCCCACCCCTCCCACCACTTCTGCTCCTCCTGTACTCTACCTTTCTGATATCCACCCATTTCAGGAAGGACATCTCTTTCAGATTAAATATGATGCACCACACGATGTTTTATATGATGTGGAATACCATTTTCTTACTTGGCATCTATTTCCCAAATTGTTTCTAGTTACTCACAAATATCCAAATTGCTCTCAGTTTGTTGCCAACCACATACAAATGCTCAATACTTGGTTTGATATGCAGTCAGTAACACCCCGAACCAAGCAATTTCGACACAAGCGTGAATTAATTGATACGATTTTAGGTGGCACAGGGACTGCACTGGGTGCCCTTAATATAATTGATATAGAGGTGCTCCGTAATACAATGGGATCCACTGCTCAGCATGCTGCTGATGGTTTTACCTCACAACATATTATTAATGAAGCTTCCTCTAAACTGTCCAATGTAGTTGTAGATACCTTTGCTCTTATATGATGAAATTAGGTCTTACCTGCTAATTGTCTTTCCTTGAGCTTTCTCCGGGCCAGTCCAGGGAAAGGTAGGGTTGTCAATCCCCTTTAGCAGCTGAGGACTGAAGACTTCAAGTTTTCTTGAGAGGTGAAGCCACTCCCCCTGAGGGTCATCCGTCAGTCTCCTTCTGACAAAGCAACTAAGTAGAAAAGAACTGAAAACACCAGATTAACCCATTAAAACTGATAATGTTCTATAGTCCCTTGAAACGAGGAAGCAAACAATAGTGCTTTTTTTTTTTTTTTTTTTTTTAACTATAGCATCGACTGCCACCGAAAACGAATCCTAGAAGCCCCGATCATCCCCTCTCGCACGAACACCATTATATGGCTATATTCTTATGCTTACGGAAAGGTACTCGATAAACGAAAGGGGTGGGACCCTGGACTGGCCCGGAGAAAGCTCAAGGAAAGACAATTAGCAGGTAATACCTAATTTCATCTTCCTTATCGCTTCTCTGGGCCAGTCCAGGGAAAGGTAGGGCAGTACCAAAGCAGTACCTAAACACGGGAGGGACCTGCCAGCCCTGCGATAAGAGCCGACGCCCCCACTTTCGCATCCTCTCTGGCCTGAACATCCAAACGGTAATGCTTCGTAAAAGTATGCAAAGAAAACCACGTCGCTGCTCTGCAGATATCGACCGGCGTAACCAAGGGAAACTCCGCCCAGGAAGCCGCTTGAGCTCGAGTGGAATGAGCTTTTAGACCAACCGGCGGAGATCGCCCTCTGGCAGTGTAAGCTGCCACAATAGCGCAGCGAACCCAACGAGCTATGGTGGACTTCGACGCTGCTTGACCTTTATTGGGACCTGCATACTGGACAAAGAGCCGGTCCGTTTTCCGAAAGGGCTTCGAAACCCTAAGGTACGCCTTTAAGACACGGCCAAGATCCAATCTTTTGAGAGCACGGTCCATCGGAGAACCGGACAAATCAGAAAAAATGGGTAAAGCTACAGATTGATTAACATGAAAAACAGACAGTACTTTAGGCAAAAAGGAAGGCACCGTCCGCAGCAAAACTCGTTCCGGTAGAAATTGAAGATAAGGTTCCTGGCAAGACAAGGCCTGCAAATCTGAAATTCGGCGTGCTGAACATAAAGCCACCAGAAAGGCAGTTTTCCAGGAACACTCCCGGAGAGCCCGCGAGGACAGGGATGCTAATGGCGACCGGGAAAACGCCTCCAAAACCACATTCAAATCCCAGGGAGGCACGATTTGGCGCACTGGAGGACGGATAATTTTTGCTGCTCGAAAAAACCGTTGCACATCCGGATGCGCCGAAAGACGGCGATTTTGCACAGACCCCCTAAAACACACGAGCGCGGCCACATGAACCTTAAGGGTACTGTCACCAGCAGAGGCTAAACTAGTGTTATTTAGCTTAGTGCACTACTGGCCCTGACCTTTCTATAAAAAGAAAGTGTAGTTGCAAGTCGAGGGTCAGGTTTAAACAAGGATTTATTCCCCTCCCGGGGTTTTGCTGGATTTTCAAAAATGATACAACTTCCAAACTCAAAAGATAACCATACTTCTGGCATAAACAAATGGTTAAAGAAAAGTAGCTTCTTGCTTCACAAATCAAATGACAAAACAAAATATATAATCAAGGTAAACACCTGGGCAGTTTCCTCTGTGCAGACCTGTTCTCTCTAGCAGGCTTATCTGCTCTCAGCGTAGAGAGGTCTCTTCAGTAATCACTAAAGAACAGTCCATCTTTTCATCATAAGATAAACATTCGTTTTGGTCAATACACATGGGCTCCTCAACTGCCTCGCCTTCCCTCTGGCAGAGAGTTTGTATCTTCCTCCAGCCAGTGACTGGTCTCTCTTCAATACTCTCTTCCTGGTCAGGGAGATAATTATCTGAGCCTTGATAAAACTGCTTTGCAGTCTTTCTGTTGAACCTTGCTCTTGTCAGTTTGCTGCCAGGCTTTACATACAAACATTCAGGCTCTTCATTCATACAAATATCCTGAAGCAGTTCACTATCTCTTTCATAAGGATGTGAATATCTTAAAAGCTTCTGGCTTTCATTAGCAAAGGGTTTTCTGTGGTTAAACTCACGGTTGGAGAATGACTGCCTGTTCTGTCTCCCAGCCCTCCTTGGCTTCTTATTCCAGGCCTCACAATACACAGGGTTAGGCTGAAAATACTCTGACCTTTTGTTGAAGGGTTTTAGGTTCTCTCTAACCTGCCAGGTTTCACAAATGCTTGCTGCTTCTGTGTCCTCAAAACCTTCGTCAGAAATCATACAGGAATCACATTCAGCCTCTCTTCCTGGATTCTCTCTCTCCTGGACTCGAGCATAATAAGGATTCTCCTCTCTGGCCTGCTTCTGAACAGTGGCCCGTTCCTGAACTCTGGCCTGCTCCCGAGCTCTGGCCTGTTCCTGAGCTAACTCTGCTTGCCTGCCTGCTTTCTTATGCAGAGTTATGGGCGTTTTCCTGCACATGTGCAGAGTGTTTCCCTCAGTGTTTGGGGAGTGTCTGTTGGCTGGGCGTGCCTTCAGGTCTCGTGCCTCAGCCTGCTCTGGTTGCCTATAGCAACTAGGAAGCTTTTTCTCTCCCTTTCTGTCAGAGTCTGTGCCGTACTCTTCAGCTTTTTGTGTCTTAAAGTTACAGGGCAGATTTTCGGTGTTACAGTACTAAGTGCCAAACCCTTATCCAACCCACTCTGGAGAAACAAAAGCAATTGAGGCAAGGTAGACGACAGAGGAATAACGTTGCGCCGTCCACACCAATCCTCGAAAAGTCGCCATACCCGCACATATGCCAGAGAAGTCCCTGGCCTTTTAGACTGAAGTAAGGTGGCCACAACAGAACCCGCGTACCCTTTGCATTTTAAGCGAGCCCTCTCAAGAGCCAAGCCGTAAGTAAGAAGCGATCCACCTGTGGCATGAGTACTGGTCCCTGATGCAACAGGTTGATGCGGACCGGAAGACGCCAAGGTGGAGCTATCAGGAGCCGAACTAGATCGGCATACCAAGGACGACGAGGCCAATCCGGCGCAATTAGAATCACCACCCCCCGGTGTCGCACTACACGTTGTATAACTCGACTCAACATCGGCCAAGGAGGGAATACGTACAAGAGTGTCCAGCGGCCACGGCTGAACCAGAGCATCGAGACCTTCGGACATGTGCTCCCTGCGCCTGCTGAAAAAACGGCTGGTCTTGGCATTGCTGCATGTAGCCATAAGATCCATTACTGGCTGCCCCCAACGCAAGGTCAGCTCGTGATAAATTGCCGCGTTCAACTCCCACTCTCTGGGATCGAGCACATTGCGGCTGAGATAATCGGCCTGCACATTCTCTTTGCCAGCCACATGCGCCGCTGAGAACGCTAGGGGATGGGTTTCTGCCCAAACCATCAATTCCTGACATTCGGAGAGGAGCGAACGACTCTTGGTCCCCCCTTTATGATTGATATATGCGACTGTCACTGCGTTGTCGGAGAATATCCTGACCGCCGTCCCTTTGAGCAAGTTCTCGAAGTGCTGCAGGGCGAGACGAGCTGCACGAAGCTCTAGCCTGTTGATCGACCACGAGCTCTCCTCCGGGGACCAAGATCCTTGAGTGATGTACGACTGACAATGAGCTCCCCAGCCTGAGAGACTGGCATCCGTGGTGACCAGCACCCATGAGGGCTCCTGTAAAGGAATTCCCGCCGTCAGATGCTCCGGAACTAACCACCACTCTAGACTGTGACACACGAGGTCCGGACAGGGCAGGCGCTGCAAGAGAGGGTGAAGCTGCGGCGACCATCGGGAAAGTAACGCTTGTTGCAAGGGCCGCATGTGAGCTTTGGCCCACGGTACTAGATCGAGGGCCGCCGCCATGGATCCCAAGAGCTGCAAGTACGTCCACGCCGACAGAGCCGACAGCCGCAAAAAAGCTTGCACCTGCTGCAAAAGCTTTTCCACTCGGATCTCGGGTAAAAAGACCGCCCCTCGATCCGTGTCGAAGAAGGCTCCGAGATAAGTCAGTTGTCTTAACGGCTGTAAGTGACTCTTGGCTTGATTTATCACCCAACCGAGCTGCTCGAGAAGCTGTACAACTCGAGCTGTCGCCGTCACTGAGGCCAAATGAGAATCGGCCCTGATCAACCAATCGTCGAGATATGGATGAACTCGGATACCTTCCTTTCGCAGCACCGCTGCAACAACCACCATGAGCTTTGTGAAGGTCCGCGGAGCCGTGGCTAGACCGAACGGCAATGCCCGAAACTGGAAATGTCCCATCGGGAGGGCAAAACGTAAAAATCGTTGATGAGATTCCCTGATGGGAATGTGAAGATAGGCCTCTGTGAGATCTATGGACGAGAGAAACTCTCCTGGCCGCACCACCCGAATCACCGTACGTAACGTTTCCATGCGAAAGTGAGGCACCCGCAAAGTACGGTTTACGCTTTTGAGATCTAGCACGGGACGAAAAGAACCTTCCTTTTTGGGAACCACAAAATAGATCGAGTATCGACCGCAACCGTATTGGTCTAGAGCAGGGGTCTGCAACCTTTAAGACATAAAGAGCCACTTGGACCCGTTTCCGAAGGGAAAAAAAAAACTGGGAGCCGCAAAACCATTGCGACATTTAAAACAAATCTAACACTGCATATATTGTTTCTTACCTTAATGCTATATACGACCCCCTACTTTTCCTGTTAAAATATAGGTGTTTGGCCTATACTCGCCGTATAAGACTACCCCTCTTCCTTCGCACACCAAAAAAAATACGCCAGAAAATATCACAACAACAAGTAACAATATTTGATTTCAAAATTATGATGATTTTGTAGTCAAATCACTAATATGAAATAAAATTATTTTTTCTACCTTTGTTGTCTGACCAATTTATTCTTTGATCATGCTGGTCCCGATCTGAGGCTTCTGCTTTCCTGTCTTCTCTTAGCTCTCTTTCTGTGGTCTATGGTCCATCTGCCATTTCTTATCTCTTCTTTCGTTTTCTTCACTTCTTTCCATCAGCCTATTTCCAGTCCCAGTAACCCTCCCCAATATCAGCCCCTTTCCAGTCCTCACTCCCAGTACCTTCCAATGTCAACTTGCATTCCCATGATTGCCACTGGTGTCCATTTCCTTCCAGTCCCCCTCCTTCCCCACTGACCAGTCCCTTCTAGTACAAATACCATGGCAGCCCCTCTCAGATCCAGTTCCATTCTCCCATCCCCTCATATCAGCCCATTTGTAGCCTTAGCCCCAGTTATCTTCCAGGGCCAGCAGCTCTATCCTCCCCTCCCCACAATCAGCCCATGCCCAGTCAAAGCCCCCCAAATCAGCTCGCTTCCAGTGCTAATCCCCCCTCAACCCCATTACCAGTGCTAGCCTCCCCTAATCAGCCCAATACCAGTCCTACCCCCCATCAGCTCATTACCAGTCCTAGCCTCCCCTAATCAGCTCATTTCCAGTGCTAGTCCCCTCAACCCCATTACCAGTGCTCCATTCCTCCATGTCAGCCCCCTCTCTCCATGTCAGCCCGCCTCCCCAATCCCTCCATGTCAGCCCCCTCCATCCCTCCATGTCAGCCCCCCTCCCTCCATCCATATCAGCTCCCTCCCTCCATGTCAGTCCCCCTCCCTCCATCCATCCATCCATATCAGCTCCCTCCCTCCATGTCAGCCCCCTCCATCCCTCCATGTCAGCCCCCCTCCCTCCATCCATATCAGCTCCCTCCCTCCATCCATATCAGCACCCTCCATCCCTCCATGTCAGCCCCCCTCCCTCCATCCATATCAGCTCCCTCCCTCCATGACAGCCCCCTCAATCCCTCCATGTCAGCCCCCCTCCCTCCAGCCATATCAGCGCCCTCCCGCCCGGTCAGCCCCCCGCCCTCCGTCCATATCAGCTCCCTCCCTCCATGTCAGCCCCCTCCATCCCTCCATGTCAGCCCCCCTCCCTCCATCCATATCAGCTCCCTCCCTCCATGTCAGCCCCCCTCCCTCCATCCATCCATACGGAGTGGAGGAGTGGCCTAGTGGTTGGGGCAAGGTACTTCAGGCCGGAAGGTCGGGGGTTCAAATCCCACTAGAGGACAGCAACCTTGGGCCGGAAGGACTGGGGTTTCTAGTCCCACAGGTGCTCCTTGTGGTCTTGGGCAAGCCACTTAACCCTCCATAGCCCATGTTCCCTGTAAAACGGTTATCTCCAAGTTATAATGCCCTGTTCAATGTAATTTCAGTTTGTTCAATGTAAACCGCACTGATGCAGAATAGCGCGGTATATAAGAGAATGTAAATAAATAAATAAATAAATAAATATCTGCTCCCTCCCTCCATGTCAGCCCCCCTCCCTCCATGTCAGCTCCCTCCCTTCTTCTGCAGCTGCGGCTCCCTGCTTCTTAGGGAACCGCGGCTGTGCTTTTAAAATCATCTCGGAGCCCTTCCTGTCTTGACGGGCTCCGTGCAGCATTGTCCCGCCTCTAAAGGAAGTTTTGGAGGCGGGACAATGCTGCACGGAGCCCGTCAAGACCAGATTCCATCATGATAAAATTGTCTTTCGGACACACCCTAAGTTCTTAATGAAGGTTGTCATTTCCTTCCATCTCAATTGGTCAATTTCACTGCCAACTTTCTTTCCTAGGCCTCACAGCTCTAGGGCTGAGGCGCAGCACCATACTCTTGATTGCAAGAGAGCACTAGCTTACTACCTCACCCGTACAAAAGATTATCGTAAATCCTCTCAGCCTTTTCTCTCCTTTTACCAAAGTCATTTAGGCTTACCATTTACTAAGAGGGCTGTCTCTAACTGGATTGCAGACTGCATATCATTTGCTTATTTGCAGTCTGGCCTGTCCTTACAAGAACACATCACAGCCCACAATATCCGAGCCATGGCTGCTACTGTGGCCAATCTCTGTTCCATCTCCATTGCAGAAATCTGCCAAGCAGCCACATGGTCTTCGCTGCATACCTTTGCAGCTCACTATTGCCTGGATGCGGAGGAGGTTGCGGGGGCTTTGCCAATTCAGGGACAAGCAAAGGTCGGGAAAGACCCTGACAGGGTCGTTGAGGTGACCAATGGACAGGCTCCACTGGGTGCTGAGGCACCACTGAGCTGTCCGCATGTGTAGTCGGGCGTGGGGAACCACGTGGACTATAGAGGCCAAGTGGCCCAAGAGGCATAGCATAGTCCAAGCTGTGACTCAAGGTGTGCTTTGGACCTGAGTCGCCAGGACTCGGGGGTGGTCGGCGCAATCCGCTGGCAAGAATACGGTTGCCCGCTGAGTATCGAGGCGTACCCCGATAAACTCTAAGGCCTTCATCGGCTCGAGGTGGACTTTGGGTAGTTGACCAAGGCCTTGTAACAGAAGGATTGTTTGCGACGTCTCTCACCGGATAGCCAGTCGTCAAGGTAGATAAAGACCGGAATGCCCTGACGCCTTCTGCTGTCTTTTTCTATCCTTATCTCCCTGTCACTTTCCTTTTCACCTAATGGCGTTCCTTTCTATCTTTTATTTCTGCAGCCATGATGTTTTCATTGTACACCGCCGTAATACAATAGTAATTGGCGGTATATCAAATTTGGCTAATAAAGATAAAGACAGGCAGCGACCGCTGATAGGCATTTCGTGAAGACCCATGGGGCAGACGCGAGGCTGAAGGGGAGCACCCTGTACTGGAAGTGCTCTCCCCGCACCCTGAAGCGCGGGTACTGCTTGTGCTGTGGGTGGATTAAGATGTGGGCGTAAACGTCTTTTAGATCCAGGGAGCATAGCCAGTCGCCCTGCTGGAGGAAGGGCAGCAGAACGCCAAGGGATAACATCTTGAATTTCTCCCGCACCAAGAACTTGTTTAACTTTTGGAGGTCAAGGATGGGCCGCAGACACCCCCCCCCCCCCCCAATCTTCTTCTGGACGAGGAAGTACAGGGAATAGAAGCCCCGACCTCGAAGGTGCGGATGGACCTTCTTGACCGCCCATTGGGCGAGGAGAAAGACTAGCTTCCGCTGCAGGAACACCTGGTGCGTGGGGAGTTGAGGAGGCTCTGCCGGAGAGAAGGAGGTGGAAACCTATCGAAGCGAAGGCGATAGCCGTCTTGGACGACCCGGAGAACCCAGGTGTCGAAGGTGATGGAAGCCCACTGAGTGGCGAAAGAAGACAGGCTGCTGCATCATCGAAGGGCGAGAGGCTATGCCAATGGTGTCAAAACCCCTAAGCGGGCTGTGGTGGAGCCAGAGTCTGGGCTTTGGGCCCTTTCGGCTTGCGATGCCCTTGGCCGGACTTACCCTGCGCCGGAGTGGTCGGCGTAGGGGTGATCGGGTACGGTGGGTAGCCACGGTACTGAAGGCCCTTCCTGGAAAAGAAAGGCTTTTTGGCCTGTTGCTTTTTCCGGGGGAGGGTGGAGATCTTGCGCGAGAGATGGGCCCTAGTGACGAACTCCGTCTCTATCTCCGCGGCATTATCCTCCATCGGCTTGCCAAAGAGCTGCTCGCCGAGGCAGGGGACGTCCAGGAGTTTTTACTGTACACACTGCTCCAAATCTGATGATTGGAGCCATGCCTAGCAGCGGGCTCCGATGCCCACAGCCACCACCCGAGACGATAACTCGAATCCATCGTAGGCGGCTCGGGAGAGGTATTTTGAGCAGTCTGCGACGGACTTCATCAGGGCACTGAACCTATTGAGAGGTTTGCCCTCGAGGCCTCAAGAAACCTCCGAGCTCCTTGGCCAAGTCGCGCACGAACATGCCCATGTAGAGCTGGTACGCTTGAATGCGACAAGAGAACATGGAGCCTTGGTAAGCCTTGCGGCCCAGGGCGTCAAGGGCTCTCAACTCCCAGCCCGGGGGAACCAATGAGTGCGATTTCGGGCTCTTCTGCTTCCTCATGTCCAACTCCACCACCATGGAGGAGTGGGGGAGTTGGGTCTTTCTGAACCCAGGGCCACGCTGCACCTTGTACATAGTGTCGAGGCACTTACTCACAATGGGGACCGAGGCGGGTGCCTCCCACATGCGGAGTAGCAGCCAGGACAGAATGGGAGGGACCAGAACAGTGAGTGACTCCCTAGGCAGGGACTCATACTGAAGAATGTCAAGTTCTTCAACTCGAGGGTCCTCCTCGGCCTGAGTGGCCAGGTTAAGAGCCCGTGCCATATCCCAGATGAACACCAAGAAGGAAGTGTCCTCGGGTGGTGAGCGCCGCTGAAACACGGGCGGGGAGGGGTCTGACGGAAGATCCCGATAAGTACGGGTCTCTGGGGAGTTGTCCCCATCAGACTCCCAGTCCGAGAACTCATTTGAGGAGTCCAAACCGGGCAGGTCGCTCTGTCCAGCGGTCGAGGCACACCTGGAGCCGAAGGCCCTGAAAGACCTCGCCACCGAGGAACGGGAGGGTGAGCGAGACCGACGTCGAGGACCCTCACGAGGCCCATGGCTCTCAGGAGTTTCCTGAATGAATTTCGGTGTCCCATGTGAGGGACCCGCAGTCTCTGGGCACGAGTCAGCAAAGCTGGCTGTGAGCACCTGCAGGGAAGTGATGAACGCAGAAACGCTGCGTTCCAGCACCAGCATGCGGGACTCTCACATGGGCGTAGGAACCTGTGACGCTGATCCCGGGGTCACTGGGTTGGGCATCAAGGAGGAGAGGGGGTCCTCACTGGGACGGCCCTCAGGAGACTGGGATCCTTCGCTGGAAGCCTTCGTATCCATGCAGGATACCTTGCAGGGCCGCTGCTTGTCCGACTCTCGGGCGCACCGTAGAGGGCTAAGCGACCAAGCACAGGAACACTCGCGCTTGTCGGGAGCCCCCGACAGCGACTTCAAGACCTTCTTCTTACGCCGCTCCACTTCAGAGGACCTCTGGTTGGAGTGCCGCCGAGAGCACGGAGCCGAAGTGAGGGATCTCACCGGAGGAGAGACAACCGAGGGCGCCACCGGGGATTCCGAGGTGGCCTTTCTGAAAATGTCTTCGGACTTCTGCTTACGTCTGAGCAGGGCTTTAGAGGACATTTTCTTACAAAGCGAACAAAGCTCCGGATCATGATTAGCGCCGAGGCACTGCAGACAACAGTCATGAGTGTCCTTAAGTGACATGTTCTTAGAGCATCTATCGCATTTTTTGAATCCGGTGGCCATAGGGGCAAAAATGGCCCCTGTGAGGTCTAAGCCACTTAACCCTCCATAGCCCATGTTCCCTGTAAAATAGTTATCTCCAAGTTATAATGCCCTGTTCAATGTAATTTCAGTTTGTTCAATGTAAACCGCACTGATGCAGAATAGCGCGGTATATAAGAGAATATAAATAAAATAAATAAATAAATAACACCCACGCGGCCAGTGGTTAGGTAAAGAAAAGTGTGTAACCCGTTGGCAAAAAAGGCAAAGAAAACTATCCCCTAACAGCTCAAAAAAGGTAGAGCAGGGGAAGGACAGGTAGAGGACCAGTGCAACCAGAAAATAGAAGGCCAGAAAGTCCAAAAACAAAAAACCTTTTCCAAGGGACGAGGATGTGCGTCCAAAGGGCTCCGCGGAAAAAGGGAGACTGAGCAAGATGGCACCCTTGGGCGGGAAGAGGACCATGCATGCATGGCAGTAATCCCAAAGGCTTTCTTTGAAAGCTGGGGAATTGCTCCGCGCAGGCTCCGTTGGTGCAGACATCACCCATAAGTGAGGACTGACTTCCTGCTTGTTCCTGGAGAACTACATTTAAGTCCCATGCCCTAGCCAGCATGCGTAGCAGCGACTTGGACAAGAGCAGACATCTCATGAATCTTGATACCAGTGGGTCCTCCAAGACAAGGTGATTGTCTAAGGGCCTGGTGAGAAGCGGCTATGGCACATAGAGGAACTCATACAGAGTTGGTTTTAAGTCCTGATAAGGAAAGGTAGAGCAGGTATGGAGAGGATCTGGAATTGGACCTGTGAAGGGGTCTAAAGTTCTCTGTGTACACCATAGTGAGAACCTCTGCCACTTGAAAGCATAAGACCGTCGGTTGAACCTTTCCTGGAAGAGAGAACGTGCAAAACATCTTCTCGGAGTCCTAAATGTAAGAGGACAAAGCATTCAGCAGCCAAGCCATCAAGCAGAGAGTGTTGAGGCTGGGGTGCATGAGGGTCCCCTGCTCCTGGGAAAGGAGATCGGGTGCAGAGTCTAGGTAGAGGGGAGGAGCCTGGGCTAGTTGAAGAAGAGGAAACCACAGTTGCCTGGGCCAGTAAGGTGCAATGAGAATCCTTGTCCCCTAGTCGGCCCGGAATTTGAACAATATCTTTGCAACGAGGGGAAACAGGGGAAAGGTATAGAGTAGACTCCATCCCCAGTGTAAGAAAAAGGCGTCCGAGGTCTCTCTGAACGGGAGCGGAATTCTTGAGCAAAACTGAAGTAGCTGAGCATTGCAAGGAGAAGCAAAAAGCTTGAGTAGTAGTGTTCCCCACAGGTGGAACAAGTGATGCACTACTTGAGGTTTCAACTGCCACTCGTGTGGTTATAGAATGCAACTTAGCCTGTTGGTTGATTTTCCACGCCTGGGAGGTACACTGCATGAAGGTGGATTCTCTGAGAGATTGCCCAGTTCCAGAGGCATACTGCCTCTGTGCATAAAGGATGAGAGCCTGTACCTTCCTGTCTGCTGATATAGAACATAGCCACTTGATTGTCAGTCTGGATGAGGACTGATTGGCCTGTCAAGTGGTGGGAGAACATGCAGATGGTGTTGAAGATTGCTCCGAGTCCCAGGAGATTGATGTGAAGGGAGTTCTCCAGAGGAGACTGCTGATCCTGGGTGGTGAGATGTTGAGGTGAGCCACCCAACCTTGCTATGATGCATTAGTTTGTCAGGGTAGACTGGTGCAGACTTTTGAAACGGTAACCCTATGACTAGCTTCTGTCGGTTGGTCCACTATTGAAGAGATGTTCTCATCCGAAGAGAAATTGTGATGAGGCAGACAGTCAACCTGTGGATTATGTCCACAGCTGCGACAGGTTCCACTGTCCGACCCACATGTTGAGTCGGGCATGTGGTACCACATGTACAGTGGATGACTTGTGTCCTAATAAGTGAAGGAAGGTGCTTGCGTCCCCTGCTGATTGGTGTTGAAACTGAGTGGCCAGAGAAACTAACTGGACTCATCTGTCATCTGAGAGAAAAGCTCGGGCTTGAATGGTGTCCAGTGAAGCTCCTATGAATTTGGGGTTCTGGATTGGAACCAGATGTGACTTTGGATAATTTATGACAAACCCCAAGTCTTGTAGGACGTGAATGGTTTATTGAAGGGTGATAGTGACTTCTTGGGTGGTATCTGCCCTTATCAGCCAGTTGTCTAAGTAAGGAAACAGAAAGATGCCCAGTGTCCGGAGGTAGGCTGCCACGACAGCCAGACACTTT
The DNA here is from genome assembly GCA_033557465.1 of Ichthyophis bannanicus. Classification (NCBI taxonomy): domain Eukaryota; kingdom Metazoa; phylum Chordata; class Amphibia; order Gymnophiona; family Ichthyophiidae; genus Ichthyophis; species Ichthyophis bannanicus. The sequence goes on along the minus strand of CM066032.1, from coordinate 1,718,848,466 downwards.
GTGAAGACTTGTGGAGCTGAGGCTAGGCCAAAAGACAAGACCCAATATTGATAATGGTTGTTCTGAAAAGTGAATCTGAGGAACTTTCTGGAACTTGGGTGGATTAGGATGTGTGTATATGCATCCTTTAGATCCAAAGAGCATAACTAATTGGTTGAAAGGAAAAAGGGTACCTAAAGAACCCATTTTAAACTTTTATTTGACAAGAAATCTGTTGAGATTTGAAATCTTCTTCGGGATAAGGAAGTATCGGGAATAGGCCTTGTTGGGATGGAGGGACCTCCTCTATTGCCCCGTGTGAGTAGAGAGTGGATCTCCTGCTGTAGTAAGGATGTGTGTTGCCGATCCACACAGGGTTGGGCCACAAAGTGAGTGGGTGGGAGCTCCATGAAGTGGAGCTTTAGGCCACTACTGACTAGTTTTAAGGGCCAGGGTTCTAAGGTGATGAAGTCCCATTGATATGCAAAATGGACCAATCTCACTGGAATTAGGGGAGGGGATTCTATGAGACAACTGGCTATGCTCTCTTGAAAAGAGTCAAAAATTTTGGGTGGGCTGAGGTGCAGGGGTAGGATGTGGTTTAGCTATCTTAGCTTAGCGAGATTGCTTAGTACCCTGTCTCTGCTGTTGTTGAGGAGTAGAGTAGGTTGGATAGGTATAGTAGGGAGGGTAGAACCTATTTTCTTAGGGTAAAATGGTTTCTTGGCAGCAGGTTTCTTCTTGGAAGAATCTGCTGTTTTTCTTGAGTGCCATTGTGAGGTTGCCAGTTTCTATCTCCCCTGCATTCTCTCAATAACTCTGGCCAAAGAGGTTTTCTACATTACAGGGAAAGTTGATCAATTTATCCTGGACCCACTGTTCCAGGTCAGATGCTTGCAGCCAGGCCATCCGCCTAGCACCAATGTAGGCCACAGCTACCCTGCTGTTGGCTTCAAAAACATCAAATGCTGTCCTTGTCAGGAATTTTGAGGTTTTGGGTGTGAGATACTAGGACTTGATGAGGTGCTTGCTTGTCAGAAGGTAGCAGGGCTGTGAACACAGCCAGGTCTCTAGCCACATCCTTAAGGAACATGCCCATGTAAAGAATGTATGAGTCAACTCGGGAGGCAAGCATCATTGCCTGAAAAGCTTTCCTAGCCAAGGCATCAAGGGTTCTTGCTTCTCTGCCTGGAGGTACGGAAGAGTGGTTCTTCTGGCTTTTAATTTTCCTCATGGCTGACTCAACCACCATGGAATGGAGTGGACGTTGTGGCTTTTGGAAATTGGGAGAGGGTGGCACCCTATAAAGGATATCCAGACGTTTACTGACTGCTGGTGTCAACATGGGAGCCTCCCACATTCGAGTCATTAAGTTCTTTAGTATGTTGTGCACCAGGAGGGTTGCAGCCTCCTTTGGTGCCAAGGAATACTGAAGAATATCCAGTTCTTCAGCCCTCAGTTCCATCTCAGTAGCTACCGATATCTGTAGAGCAGCCGCCATATCTTTTATAAAGTCCTGGAAGGATATGTCTTCAGGCAGTGATTGTCGTCTGAAGGTATATCTCAATGCGGAACAGTATCAGTAGACTCTGGGTCAGATACTTTGGAACCGGAATCGAAGGCCGGCAGGAAGTCAAAGTAATCCCTGTCTGGACCTCGATACCTTCGATGGTCGAAAGACGTAGGGTGCTTCGAAGTAGATGGTACAGAGCGAGGCGGTATAGAGGACCGCAGCACCAGTTGGCTCCATTGAGCGATGTTCAGATGGTGCTGCATCAATAACCCTTGTTGGTGTTGGAGGTATCAACAACTGCTATGGAAGAGTTCACGACATCAGTGCCACTGCAACTAAAATTGCTGTGATGCTGCGCTCAATGGTGATGACCCAGTCATTGAGCGACAGTACCAGAGAAGAAGCAGCTCCAGACACTGCGGTCTGGGCTACAACTCCTGATGCCAGCAAAGGGGGCTCCACCAAAGACTGAGCCTCAATGGCATCCTCTAACCTCTGCAAGGCTTTGGAGGGTGAAGCCTCCCGCCGGGGTTGTTTAGCTGGACGGTCCCCATCGGATTGTGATTGGTGCTGATGCCAGTACTTGGTGTCTGATACAGACACTGATCTCTATGTTGATGAATGGGAGTGCCTTGGTGCCAAAGCCGATATCTTCTTGAGACGTGCTGGGATTCCGAGTGATGCTTCTTGGAAGCATGGGAAGATTTCAATGGAGTCGACGCCCTCGAGTGCACTAAAGGAGTTGAGTCTGCTGGAAACAGCTTAGCCTTCTGTTTGTCTGGGTTCTTTCTCCCTCTGGAAGTCATATGGTGACAGGGGAAACAAGAGACGACATCATGGTCTGGGCCTAAATACTTAAGGCACAAGTCATGCTCATCGGTCACAGTACGGGGAACACTGAGCACTTCTTAAAACCATGTCAGGACTTTTCCATTATTAGAAAAAGGAAGGCAGTAAAATCAAACTGGGCAATAGTGCCTGGGTGGATGGCAGGCCTGAAAAACAGATGAAGTAAAATTAGTTTAAAAATTTGTAATTAAAGAAAAAACAATAAAAAGGGTACTGGAATTGACGGGGAGCTGAGTTGGTGGAGGGGAAGGCAAAAAACTAAAGTACTCGACAGTACCAGTAAAAATTTAAAAGTCTCTTGACGCGGTAAAACAGGGATAAGGTCCCAATTGCTCCACAGAAAAAAAGACGACTGAGGAGAACAGGAAGGAAGGAAGGCAGGCATGCATGCGTGGAGCAACGCTCCCAAAAACATTCCTACTGGATGCTGGGGAGTGTTCCCACGCTGGGCTCTGTCGATGCCGACGTCACCCAGATGTGAAGACTGACTTCCTGCTTGTTCCTGGAGATACCTTAAACAATGGGCTGACAATGAGTTTTATAACGCTGCTCTTAAGGAAAATCCTACGTTAATTTGGGAAGTCGGCAAGGTCATCATTTGGGAGGGGGAAATTATCGCATATGTAGTGAAGTGAAAGAAACATTTGGATTTCAGTATTATCCAACTGGATAAATCTTTGCAGGTTCAGAAGCCCACTACAATGAACACCCCCCACCAGGAGGCCCGACGACAATACCTTCTTACACAAGCGGCTCTTAACTTGCTACTCCATGAACATGCCGTTACGTTCCTTCAGTTTTAAAAGCACCATCTCTATCATTATGGAAACTGAACGGGGAAACCTTTGGCTTGGGCCGTAAGGGATTGGGGAGATCTCACTTTGTGCCAGTTATAAAGGACAGATTTGGTAAGCTACACATTGATCCAAAACAAACTGCAACTGTTTTCCACCATTTTTATCAACTCTTTATACGGCTGAACCAGGTTATCAGGCGATGGGTAAGCAATTTTTGGAAGAATTACCACTTCCTACAGTAAGCAGAACTTGACTCTTAAACCGCCCTATCTCTAGTAAGGAGATCCAAAACACTATCAAGGTTGGAGCACTACAAAAGGCTCCTGGCCCATACGTGTATGGCGTTGAATTTTACAAGATTTTACAACTTCAAATGATACCTGCTTTGATAGAGATGTATACTGCTGTATTGGAAGGCAGCTTGTTACCTAGAGATATGCGCACCACTCTTATCACCTTTGTTCCCAAACAGGGCAAAGATCCATTAGAGGCATCTTCTTACCATCCTATTTCACTTCTGAATTATGATTTAAAGCTGTTAGCGGCAATTCTGGAGCTTAGGCTTAAGCCTTTGTTGCACCGATTAGTAAGTTCACATCAGGCGGGATTCGTTCATGATAGCGACACTTCTTTAAATATTGGCAAATTGTTGTTTAGTATGTAGTATTGTTTACAGCATGCTCATCCCCTCCTTCTTGTCAGCTTCAATGCAGAAGAAGAGTTTGGGCAGCATGGCCTTATTTACTCGACACCTTGCAATGCTTTGGGTTTGTAGGCTCTTTTCTACGCTGGGTTCAAATTCTATGCATGAAACCTTTAGCATCCATCTCAGTAAGTGGTACTATTTCTGACATCTTTGTTTTGAGTCAGGGCACACACCAGGGCTGCTCCCTATCCCTGTTTTTATTTGTGCTATCTCTCGAGCCTCTTCTGGTTGTGCTGTTGACAATGGAGGTACTGCGAGGTTTTTCTTTGGGTTCTGAGGAATTTAAATTGAGCGCCTTTGCTGACGATGTGTGTGTGTGTCTTCAGGACCCAACTACTTCTTTACCAGCTGCTCTAGATATTATTGAACGTTCTGGAAGTTTTTATGGTTTAAAACTTAATCAAGTAAATCAATGGCCCTGGGTGTGGGACACAGGGTGTGGGACAGTTGGCAGGGTGATTTCCCTTTGATGTGGGCGGAATCTCAGATTTGCTATCTGGGTGTGCAACTGCCCGCCAATCTGTCCACTCCGTGTAGTTGTAATATTAAACCTCTTCTCCATTGTACCATTTAACATTTACAAAAATGAAGCCTCCCAATTTCCTTGTTAGGTTGAGTGGCTCTTTTCACAGTGATGGAACTCCCTCGCTGGATATATGTTCTTCGATTTCTGCTGCTATGGGTTACATGTCAAGACTGGGTACAGCTGCACACCCAGCTTAGTAAGTTCTTGTGAAATGGGTGGCATCCGCGAATTCCACTAGTGGCTCTGGTAAAAACTCGAGGGGGGGGAGTTAAGTTGCTGTTCTTAAAGCATTATAATTTGCTTTGTCTACTTAGGCCTCTATGTGATATTCTTTTGGATACTGCTACTTGTGCACAGACTCCATTTACAGATCAGCTTTCTGTGCCATACCATAGACTCTACCTGTTGCATTCTCCAGCTAACAGTCTACCAGTGAACTGATAGAGTTCAGGATATTTGAATTGAGAACTCAAGACATGCATGGCGGCTGCTCTGCCATCTTCATGGTTGCTCGTGGAGGTACTCAGCTTTCTCCCCTTGGAGGGTAATAGGGATTTTGTTCCTGGATTGCTATCCGGGGTGCCACAGCTGTGGGTAAAGAGAGGTCTTCTTCATGTATTGGAACTCTGTATGGAGGGTGGAAACAACTTGGATTCCTTTCAGGGTTTAAAGCGGCATTATCGCCTACCCGGTCATGAATTTTTCTGTTATCTACAAGCTCGCCACTATATTTTCCCGATTAGATGTTTGGAACCAAAGCTGCTCTTGCCCTCCAAAATATCAGGCCTTCCTGAATGCACTTGATGGTCGTATCACTATGAAGGTGCTTCAGAAGGAACTTTTCCATACCCCAGACATGTCCCCCATCTGGAACTGCTGGCCACTCGTTGGCAGAAGGATGGTCTGAAGGAGCTTACTCCAGCACCTTTTGGCTTGGCTTTCTCGAGATCTGTGCCACTCTCTGAATGTATCTATTTGCGGGAGCTTCATTCCAAATTTTTATGGTGTGCATATGCCCCGAGATACAGATCAGTGTAGACTATGTTAAGGAGAATGTGGTACACTTGCCCACCATTTCTGGTTTTGCCCCGCATTCATTTCTTCTGGAGCCAAGTATGTGTCCGCCTAAGTACCTGGGTGGAGCATCGGGTAACTCTCTTAGTGGAGCCTCGTTTGTTTAACAAATTCACTGTGGAGTGGTGCCTCTGGAGCCTGCAACACCGTTTCTGTAAGAAGGGCTTTCTTATCGCCAAAAAGATGATGCTCAGGGAGTGGGTTTCGAGGCATGCACCGGATATTAAGTTGTGGGAGACAGCATTGTGTGACTTAATGAAGGTGGAGCATATGACCACTAAAATCCAGGGATCAAAATCGCAGGACCACTTCTTACTTTTCTGGGCCTTACTCCCCTTCCTCCCTCCCCTCCCCTCCTCTCCCTGGGCTAGGGAAACTGTTCTTAACACTCTGGACTCCTGATGTCAACGCCCACCCACCACAGGATCACAGGGCGGGAAGGAGAGGAGGAATGGGGCAGGATGGGTGGGCTTCTTTCTTTGGGATTAGGGGGAAAATATAGCTTCATGTTTATGGAGTGTATGTTTGTTATACATAGAGCAGTAAGTGAACTCAATACGGTAACGTAGGACTACACCTGCTGCATCCCACTAAAGTAGCTTTGGGTGTATGATTTATCTGATGGCAATAGATTTCAATCACTCGTGACATGGAATTCCACCAGGTTTGTTTTAGTTGCATTGAGTTGGGGGGGGGGGTTCCACCTTTGTTGATTTTGCAAGTTGCAGGTCTACACAATCTGGTACATTATGATTACTGTATACCTGTATTACTGTGCATACTCATTCATTTTCATCTTTACCACGCTGCTTTGCACAATGTGCACTATGTTTTCTACATGTGTCATTGACATTTGATCTGTTATTTGTCTTGGCAATTTATTTCAATAAAAAAGAATATCACTAAAACGTGCCCCAAACTGGAAGAGCCCTGGCCCAGATGGAGTAACCAACGTTTGGCTTAAACAGTTCACATCACTTCACAAAGACCTCGCAAACTACAAAAATCTTTATCTTTATTTACATTTAATATACCGCCCTTGTCGAGACGTGAGAGCGGTTTACAATAAAATAATATAATAAAAAATGAATTGTTCAAGCAGCCAAACTTAACGCCACAATGGCTTACTACAGGAAGAACATGTCTCCTTCCAAAGGGAGACCCGAATAATATTCCCAATAATTACAGACCAGTTTGTCTATCTACAACCTATATAAACAGTTCACTGCAATAGATGCAGACAGAATATATGATCTTATAGTGTTCAACAATATTACTTCTAAGAATCGTTTATATAGGCGTATGCAGTGCTGTACAAAGATATAAAGAAGATAGTCCCTGCTCTTACAATCTACAAACAAGGAGGTTCAAATACGGAAGGAGACAAAGAGAACAAGGGATTAGGATCCAAATGTGGCCTCAGAGAGGTAAGCCTTTAGCATGGATTTAAAGAGGAGAGAAGAAGCTTGACATAAAGATAGAGGAAGCTTGTTCCATGCATAAGGAGCAGCAAGGTGAAAAGATCAAAGTTTGAAGTTTGCAGAAGAAAAGGGTATAGAGAAAAGAAAGTCAGAGGACGAGCGGAGTTCACGAGGAGGGGTGTAGGGAGGGAAAAGAGAGGAAAGGTAATGAGGGGCAGTAGAGTGAATGCATGTATATGTTAGGAGAAGTTTGAATTGGATATGGAAATGGAAGGGGAGCCAGTGAAGTGATTTTAGAAGACGGGTTATATGAGTGCATTGGGCTGGCAGAAGATTTATTTATTTATTTATTTAACAGTTATTTATATACCGCTCTTTCCCTAGTATCAAGTGCGGTTTACATGGAACAGTAGGTTAATTGGTATGTAATATACCAAGTCAGTTTACATAGAACAGATAATTATAATTTACAAGGAATGTTGTAACATTAAAGGTATAACATATTAGAACATATATACATTGTTAGTTTAAATCTATAATCATCATGTGAATGAGAGTGTGGTATGGTTAATAGTGTATTAGTGATATTTATTTTGAAAATAGAGTATGTAATAATAATTTATAAATGTTAGCCTGTATCTATTTGAGTATTCTGTTCTGAGGGTGTATTGTAGTGTAATATGAATAAGTGAGATTTTAATTTTTTTCTAAATTCCTTTATATCAGATAGCAGGCGAATGTTGTCAGGTAGATTGTTCCAAAGAATTGGAGCAGAGTGTGAGAAAGCTCTCTTATTTGTTTGTTTTCTGGCTTTTGTGAAATCTTTTGGTATTGTTAAGGTATTTAAGTTTCTGCTTCTTTGGGATCGTTTATCGATGTCTATATTAATCAGTGTATTGAGTGCCGATGGTGCAAGATTATTTATAAGTTTAAATGTAGTGACAAGAATTTTATATTTGATTCGGGAGTAAATAGGTAGCCAATGAAGTTCAGCCAAAATTGGTGTAACATGTTCAAGTGGGCTTATATTCATAATCATCCTGGCAGCTATGTTCTGAATTATTTGTATCTTTTTAATATTTTGTTTTGAAATGCCATTAAGTATTGTGTTTGCATAATCAAAATGTGGGGTGATGATAGCATGAATTATATTAATAAAGTCTTGTAGATGAATCAATGGTCTTAATTGTTTTAGTGTTTTGAGTTTGTAATGTATTTTTTTAGTTAGATATTTTATATGTGAATCCATATTTAGATTATTGTCAAGTATTACACCTAAATATTTTATTTCTTTTTTTGTATTTATTTCATGAGTATCTAGTGTGATCGTGTTTGGGGGTATGTATGTTTGATTTTTAGTGATGAATAATATATCAGTTTTAGTAAAGTTGATAAGTAGATTTTGTTCTTTGAGCCATTCAGTTAGTTCATTGAAACATTCTGTTATTTTTTGAAGAGGTGGGTGTGGGATTTCAAATGGGAGGTAGAACATTATATCATCAGCGTAGATATGATAATAAACATTGTGACGTTTAAAGATGTTACAAACTGGTTGTAAGTAAATATTAAATAATAGCGCAGATAATGCAGAACCCTGCGGGAGACCCTGAGTTTGTTTGAAGGTGTTAGAAATTTGGGTGTGGATTCTTACTGTTTGAGTTCTGTTTGATAGATATGATTTGAACCAATTATAAACAGTAGATGTAATTCCAATTTGTTGAAGTCTGTTTAACATTGTTAAGTGATTAACACTGTCAAATGCAGCTGATATGTCAAGGAAAACAAGAATAAAGGCTTGTTTAGGATTATCAATACCTCTTAATATTGTGTCATAAAGGATCGTTAGCAAGGTTTCTACTCCATGGAAGGGTCTAGCCGCTCAGCAGAGTTCTGGATAGATTGAAGAGGAGAGAGATGATACTGAGAGAGACCAGCAAGGAGGAGGTTGCAATAGTGAAGAAGGGAGGTGACCAAAGAGTGGACAAGAGCCTTAGTAGTGTGTTCAGAGAGAAAGGGACGAATTTTGTTAATGTTGTAGAGAAAGAAATGACAGGTTTTAGCTATATGATGAATATGTGTGGAGAAGGAAAGGGAGGAGTCAAAGATGACCCCAAGGTAACGGGCCAAGAAAACAAGTGCATTCACAAATTCCTATAAGTATTACTCAAACGAGAAGCCTAAAGAAATGTCTAACCAAAAAAATGAGGTAGCTATTAAAAAGCACCCTCCAATATATCCTTTTATTCTTTGTATAAATTTTATGTGAGTTGTTAGTGCTCAAAATAAAATGTGACTATAAAGACCAACGCGTTTGAACTGTATAAATTAGTTCGCATCAGGGTTTCAAAATTACTCAAGAAGCTGCAAATTTAAACATGACTTATCTGAAAAATGGACTTCCCGAACGGCTGCTTTCTTATCATCTTGGAGCTCTGTGGACTATCCAAACATGGCCACAGCGTTTTTTATAACAAGAAGAATTCCACTCCGTTTTCTCTTAAAGGGAATCAACTTAAATCAAAGTATCCCAGTCAGTCTGCACATTCAGTCCTGTGGGGGAAAGAGTATTCAAATGGAAAATCCAAAACTGTTCCCGATAGTTAAGTTGAGCTACATGACCTCCACCACGGGCAGATAATGGAACATATTGCAATATTCTCCACTGTAATTCCTCAAAAGTATGTTTAGCTTCCAGGCAATGTTCTACTATTGGAGCCGACTTTGCCTCTGTCTTAAGCAGAGATTTATGTTCTCTTAAACGCTGCTTTAATGGACGACGAATACGACCCACAGTTTTGGTTTTGGTTTTTTACACGGGCAGTGAAGAAGATAGACTACAAACTGAAAATCCCAGGTGGTTGTATCTTTAGACTTAAAGATCCTTTTGGAGACAGGGTCCTGCCAAGAATCACCTGAAATACAACTAGTGCAAAATTCACATGATCCACAAGGATAATGTCCCAATGGGACTAATCATATCGGGTATATTCAAACCTCACTTATAGGCAACAATCGGATGATCAGTAAAACAGGCATGAAGTTGTAAAACAGCCTAGTGCTTATGAATAACGGAAGCGACTTTGATGCATGAGTTGAAAAAGGCAGGGGGCAAACTAATAGATCTTCATATCATTAGTCCTCGATGGATATAATAAAAAATTTTGCTGTGCATACAAGCCTTGTAAAAAGGCTTTTTTTTTTATTACAGATTTTGGACAACCACGCTCTTGATATTTTTTACTTAGTTGATGAGATTCTTTAAGGTAATCTGTTTTTCTGAACAAACATTGAAGACGTAAAAACTGACTTATAGGAAGTACATCTTTTAATTTTTGAGGATGACTGGAATATCGTAAAAGATTATTACGAGCAACAGGCTTTGTATATAAGCTTGTACGAAAGCCTTTGCCCTCACACAAGATCAAAATATCCAGAAAAGCTAACTGGGTAGTATAATGGCCACTATCAAATTGAAGACTACTTTTTAAAGAATTTAGCCAATTGGTAAAAGTAATTAAAGATTGCAAACTTCCTTGCCAAATACAGAGGACATCATCCAAATATCTCTTCCATAATAATATATTACTCATCCAATTTGATGTTTTCATTTGAGTAATACTTATAGGAATTTGTGAACGCACTAAGTGAAAGCTTCTTTTCTATATTTTTGGTCAGTAGGCGAAGGCCAAGAAAACAGAGCAAAAGGGCAACAAGAAGGGAGCATATGGAACCAAGGACCAGTTAATATTGAATAAGGTCATTATGGCCAGTGCTAAGAAAAGCAGAAATCTCAGTATAGCATGGATTGATTATAAGAAAGTTTTTGACAGCGTCCCACACTTTTGGATAATAAATTGCCTTGACCTGTATAAAATAAATCCTGGTTTGATAGAGTACATTATGTTCACCATGAAAATGTGGCAAACCACTCTTTTTGAAATATGAAGATGGTCAGTACATTATTCCTAACATTAAGAACCAGCGAGGAATATTTCAGGGAGATTCCATGTCGCTCCTTCTGTTTTGTGTGGCGCTTAATCCAATTTTACGCCAGTACTAATGGAGCTGCATTGGCTCCCAGTTGCCGCCCGCATCATATTCAAACTTCTCATAACCACTTTTAAACTCATTCACAATATCACACCATCCTACCTCGACAAAGTAATCACTATCCAACCACACAACAGGAACAGAAGAACCATAAATCGCAACACACTCTGTGTACCAACCAGCATAAGAGCTGTCAAAGCAGAAACAAGCAATAGAGCATTCTCATATGCAGCACCAATCCACTGGAACCAACTCCCTCACGAGCTACGATCAACGAATGATTTGAGAGACTTTAGAAAAAAACTCAAAACCCACTTATTCCAGGTTCACTACCACCTGACTTAGACTGCGACACCCCTATGCTCGCTGAACCTAGATAGTTTCTGACTGCCGCGAAGGCATTTAGTAAGCCGGTATTTAACCGTGTATATTTGTATATTTCTGCCCCCACCCACACCCCTACAATTAAATGTATATTTAGATTTGTGAGCTCTCATCTAATGTATATTGAAACCAATTGATCTTCCTTTGATGTGTAAATCAATACTCAATCTAACTGTATATCTTAAAAATTCACTGTATTGTACGATACATTATGATTATGTAAAGTAAACCGCTGCTGATCGTAGGAAGTAGCGGTATACAAATGTTTTCTAAATAAATAAATAAATAAAATAAATAAATAAATTTGTACTCTCATCAACTCTTTGGGATACGGATTTAGTCTGAATCATAAAGAAGGTAACAACCCCAAACAACATCTCTTTTATTTGCAGACGATCTGAAGCTCTACAGTTCCAGCGACCAACAATTAGCAGAGTAACTCCGTGTGGTGAAAAGCTTTTCTGATGACATCAGAATGACCTTTGGCCTTAACAAATGTGCTAAGGCAACTTCTTTTTTTATTTTTTTGGTTAAACAGGAAAATTGAGCAAAACGGAAAGAATCTACCTAGCTGAGGGCAGTGATATCAAGGATCTTGAAGAGGAAGGCGTATATAAGTAACTCAGAGTAGAGGAAGGAACGACACTCAAGCAGAAATTACTGAGAGAAAAGATCAGTAAAGAATACTACAAGAGATTAAAATCATTATTGAAAAGTGCTTTAACATTACGGAATAAGATACAGGCCATTAATCAGCTGGCAATTCCTGTACTTTCATACAGCTTTGGGATTCTGGACTGGCCTCTCAAAGATCTTGAAAAACTGGGTGTGCGAACAAGAAAACGCCTCCATGTCCATGAATTCATTTACAAGAATCAGTGTATGCCAAGACTGTACATCCCTAGAGCTGAAGGAGGGCTAGGCCACAGAGATTGATTACACATACAGAGCTATTATCACAGGACTCCAGGCCTACCTAACTGCATCATCAGATCCAAATGCGCAAAAAGCGTAGTTACTCACCTGTAACAGGTGTTCTCCAGGAGCAGCAGGAATCAGTCCTCACATATGGGTGACGTCGGCGCCGACGGAGCCCTCGCGGAGCAATTTTCCCCAGCTTTCAAAGAAAGCCTTTGGGAATTGCAGCGCGCATGCGCGGTCTCCTTCCCACCCAAGGGTGCCATCTTAGCCAGTCTGATGACATAGCTAAAAGACAGCATAAAAATTTGCAAAAAAACTTAAGCAGATGATTGCAACTCCAAGGGGAGGAGGGGGGGTTGTGAGGACTGATTCCTGCTGCTCCTGGAGAACACCTGTTACAGGTGAGTAACTACGCTTTCTCCAGGACCAAGCAGGAAGTCAGTCCTCACATATGGGACTCCCAAGCTTAAGGCTACCGGAGACCCTAAGCACAAAAATGAGCTCCCTCTAGCTCAGCGGCACAGAAGGAAGGAATCTTCACTGAATTATTACCCACCGGTAGCCCCCATCCGGGATGGAGGGTAGGAGTTGCTCAAACCTTGAAGAGATTTCGGAGGACTGCCTGTCCGAAAGCACTGTCCCTGCGGGACTCCCTCTCGAGACAGTAATGGACCGCAAAAGTCTGGCTCGAAGACCAAGTAGCGGCCCGGCAGATATCTGCCAGCGGAACAGAGCGGAGGTAAGCCACTGACGTAGCCTTCGCCCGAACACAATGAGCCGTGACGCGACTTTCTAACGAGAGTCCGGCTGCCCCATAAGCCCAAGCGATACAGTCAGCAACCCAGATGGACAGAGTACGCTTGGAGACCGGGAGCCCCAATTTATTGGGGTCAAAAGACACAAAAAGCTGAGCAGCTTTACGGTGCTCCCGCGTACGGTCAAGGTAGAAGTTCAATGCCCTTCTACAGTCCAGGGTATGTAGGACCATTTCAGCTCGGCTGGAGTGTGGCCTGGGAAAGAAGGTCGGAAGTACCACCTCCTGATTGATGTGAAAAGGGGAGACCACTTTTGGAAGAAATTTTGGGTGAGTCCGTAGGACTACCCTATTTTTGTAGAACCGAGTGTAAGGGGGATCAGACACGAGGGCCTGCAATTCACTTACGCGTCTAGCGGAAGTGAGGGCTATCAGGAATAAAGTTTTCCAAGAAAGGAAACGGAGAGAACAGGTAGCCATAGGTTCAAAAGGCGGACAGGTGATCCGCTGTAAAACCACATTCAGATCCCAGTCAGGAGCAGGCGGGCGCAGAGGTGGTTTAAGTAGAAGGAGACCTCGGAGAAACCTCGCTACGAGAGGGTCGCTGGAAAGAGGTCTGCCGTCCACCGGCACATGATGTGCTGAAAGAGCACTGAGGTGAACTTTGACGGAGTTGGACTTAAGTCCCAGATTAGAGAGGTAGAGCAAGTACTGCAAGATCACCGACACCGAGCAGGAGAAGGGATCCTGAGACTGCTGGGCACACCAAACGGAAAAGCGACGCCATTTAAGGGCGTAGCATTTGCGGGTAGAAGGTCGCCGAGAAGCTAGGACGACCTCTTCCACCTCTGCCGGCAGTAGAAGGGGAGCAAGGACTACCCTTTCAGCAGCCAGGCCATTAGATTGAGAGATCTGAGGTTGGGGTGTAGCAGGGACCCCTGATCCTGCGTTAGGAGATCCGGTTGAAACCCCAGAGGGAACGGATCCTCTACCGCTAATTGCAGCAGGAGTGGAAACCACGGCTGTCTGGGCCAGCGAGGAGCCACCAGGATCATGGAAGCTTTGTCTCGGAGAACCTTGAAAAGAGTTCGAGAGACTAGCGGGATGGGAGGAAAAGCATACAGAAGGCTCTCCGACCATGAGAGTAGAAAAGCATCTGCCGCTACTCGAAGGGGATGTGGCTGACGAGAGCAGAAGCGAGGAAGTTGCCGGTTGAGAGGACTGGCAAAGAGATCCATCGTGGGGAGTCCCCACTTCAGAAAAAGCTTTTGAACTACCAAGGGATCCAGACGCCACTCGTGCGGCTGGAGTATCCTGCTGAGTTTGTCCGCCAGGCAATTTTCTTGGCCTGGGAGATAAACTGCCTTGAGAAGAATGCCGTGACTGACGGCCCAAGAGCAGAGCTTCTGAGCTTCTCGGCAGAGAAGGAAGGAGCCCGTGCCCCCCTGTTTGTTCACGTAGAACATGGCAACTTGATTGTCCGTCTGGACAAGGACGGACTGGTGAGAAGTCAGGTGGGAGAAAGCCTTGAGCGCCAGACGGATTGCTCTGAGCTCCAGGAAGTTGATCTGCTGAGCAGACTCCCACGCGGTCCAGAGACCTTGAGTACATGCCCCTTGGCAATGTGCTCCCCAACCCAGGAGGGAAGCATCGGTCGTCAGCACTTGAGCCGGCTGAGGTGACTGAAAAGGCATTCCGAGCACCAGGTTCAGCCGATGAAGCCACCACTGTAGAGAAGAGGCCAGCGGCCCGTAGATGCGCACTAAGTCGGCCAGTCCGCCGGTGGCTTGTTGCCACTGCTTGCGAAGGCACCATTGAGCAGGCCGCATATTCAGGCGGGCATTGGGGGTCACGTGGACGGTGGAAGCCATATGGCCGAGTAGTCTCAGGAAGCGCCTGGCTGAGACCAGGGACTGGCTGCGAAAACGGCCGGCTAGGTCCATGAGCCATTGAGCCCTGTCGAGAGGCAGGAAAGCTCGTGCCTGAGAAGTGTGCAGTCTTGCGCCGATGAACTCGAGATCCTGTGAGGGGAGCAAAGTGGACTTTGCGAAGTTTATGACAAAGCCCAAGTACTGCAGAAGAGTCACCGTGCGGTGTGTGGCATCGGTGACGTCCGGAGAGGACGATGCTCTGATGAGCCAGTCGTCGAGGTACGGAAAGACATAGAGGCCGTGAAGCCGGAGATAGGCCGCCACCACCGCGAGACATTTTGTGAAGACTCGCGGTGCGGAGGATAGGCCAAAGGGCAGTACTCTGTACTGGTAATGATTTCCTGCCACCACAAACCTTAGGTATTGGCGGTGGCTTGGGTGGATGAGGATGTGCGTGTCGGCATCCTTTAGATCCAAGGAGCATAGCCAATCTCCCTGCTGGAGGTAGGGCAGAAGGATTCCAAGGGTAAGCATCTTGAACTTTTCCCGCACGAGGAACTTGTTGAGGTTGCGCAAGTCCAGGATGGGTCTGAGGCCTCCTGTCCTTTTTGGTATTAGGAAATACCTGGAATAAAAGCCTTGACCTCTCAGGTGGTGGGGCACCGGTTCCACAGCCTGTTCCTGAAGAAGACTTGCTAACTCCTGAAGGAGTAAGTCCCTGTGCAGAGGGAGTCGTGGAGGTTCTCCCGGGAAATAAGAGGGAGGGACCTGGTGGAAGTGGAGAAGATAGCCTTCTCTTACGACTTGAAGCACCCAGGCATCTGAAGTGATGTTGGACCACCTGTGGGCGAAGTGAACCAGCCGGCCTCCAGTGCTGGGAGGAGCCAGCTGAGGGGGAGAGGCTATGCTGATGAAGTCAAAAACCCCCACCCTGCTGAGCAGGGGCTGGTGGTGCAGGCTTCGGGGCTTGCTGCCTACGGGACCCGTTACCCCGTCCCTTGGCCTGCTGGCACTGTTGGGGAGCTGCGGAGGCCTGATATTGAGGGTAGTGTTTATAGGCAGCCGCCTTTCTCGGGTAAAAGGACTTCTTTCCCGAGCCCTTCTTTTTCTGGGAAGGGGCGGAGGTCTTCCTAGAAAGCCTAGTCCTGGTGAGAGTCTCCGTCTCGATTTGTGCAGCCTTTTCAGCCATGGGCTTGCCAAAGAGGTTCTCACCTCGGCAGGGGACATCGACCAACTTGTCCTGCACCCAGGGTTCAAGGTCAGACGACTGAAGCCAAGCCTGTCGGCGGGCACCGATGCCGGCTGCGGCCACTCGAGCCGATGCTTCGAAGCCATCATAGGCTGCTCGGGACATGAATTTGGAGCATTCCCGAACACCAGTTGTCAAGGCCAGGAACCTCCGCAAAGGTTCCTCGGACAGTCCAGCGGAGAATCCGGCTATCTCTTTAGCCAGGTCTCAGAGATACATGACCATGTAGAGCTGGTAGGTCTGGACACGACAAGCAAGCATAGAGCCCTGGAAACACTTCTTACCAAGGCCATCCAGGTTACGGGCCTCCCTGCCAGGAGGCACCGAGGAGTGAATCTTTTGGCTCTTAAGCCTATGCATGGCCGATTCCACTACCATGGAATGGTGCGGCAGCTGTGCTTTTTGGAAGCCAGGACTCTTGCGGACTCGATAGATGGAATCGACCCGCTTGCTTAATACCGGCGACGAGGCCGGACTCTCCCACATGCGGAAGAGTAGTCGTTCCAGCATGGGAGGAACCGGTACAGTAAAGTGTTCCCTGGCAGGAGAGTCATACTGAAAGGCGTCGAGCTCTTCGGCTCGAGGCTCCTCCTCGGGATCCGCAGGGAAGGCCAAAGCCTTGGCCATATCCCTGACGAAGTCCGAGAACCGGGCATCCTCCGGAGGGGACTGCTTCCGAGGTTCGGACTCAGGTGAGTCCGAGGGGACACACCGAGTCCGAAACGAATCAGGTGACTCTTCCTCTTCAGACTCCCAGGCCAACTCCGAGGAGGAATCGGTGGGGTCGGCTCGGGCAGGCGGAGGCGTCGGCCGCCCCGACACCGAGGGAGTCGGCGTCGACGACCTCGGTCCCGAACGGGAGGCCGAGGGTGACCTCGACCGAGGATCGACTCGAGTTCGCATGGACTCGAGGATCGGCTCGGTCTCCGGGGTCGACTTAGACGTCGACGTCCCGGCAGTCGGGGCAGTGGCGCCAGCGAGGCTAGCGATCAGTGCCCGCTGCTGGTCCATGAAGGCATATAGTCTGCTCTCCAAGGCCGTCAACCTGAGTCCGACCTCAGGTGACCCAGCAGCCCCCGACTCGGGCCCCGACGGCGTCGGGCCCGACGTCGGACCTCTCGGAGGCGAGTCCAGGAGGACTACAGGACTTACCCGAGCAGGCAATTCCGACTCCAGACGAGGTCGCTTCGGGAGGTGCTCCTTCTCCAAAGACCCGGGACGGCTATCGGGGCTATGCGACCTGGCCCTCGCGGAGCCAGGAGCGTCCACCGACGCCGCCCTCGCGGGTTTTACCTTCCGTCGATGGTCCCCGGAGGGAGAACCCCTGTCGGAGGAGCTTCGTCGATGGTCAGAGCTGGAACTTCTCGACGCCGAGGCCTCCGACGAGGTCCGGGTACGGCCGGGGTCAGCGAAGATTCTTTCCCGCTGGTGCCGCCGACTCCTTAACGCTTTGGAGGACATTTTGCCGCAGGCCCCACAGATCAGTTCTTCGTGATCCGGGCCCAGGCAGCGGAGGCAATTATCGTGTGTGTCAGTGAGTGACATATTCCTGTCACACTGAACACACCGCTTGAAACCACTGGCAGCCATCGGGGGAAAAAGGGCCCCTGCAAGGTCAAAGGACCGGGCTGCCAGCGAAAAACCGAAAAACGAAACTGACCAAAAATCAGAAAAACCGAAAAATAAGAGAAGGACTCGCAACGGCGTCGCGAGTCCGGGCAGGAAAAAGACCGGCGTCGAACCGAAGGAAAAAAGAGAAATAAATCACTAAAATCAACTTTTTCAGCGGGGACACGACGGGTACGTCTGTAGGGCTCCGCGGAAAAAAGAAGACTGGCTAATATGGCACCCTTGGGCGGGAAGGAGACCGTGCATGCGCGCTGCAATTCCCAAAGGCTTTCTTTGAAAGCTGGGGAAAATTGCTCCGCGAGGGCTCCGTCGGCGCCGACGTCACCCATATGTGAGGACTGACTTCCTGCTTGGTCCTGGAGAAAATGCTGAAATATGGAAGTAAATGTCCAGACTCTGTCTCCATCAACAAACATGGACAAGCGATCCGATGACTGGAAGGATTGAGTGAGAATCCACAAGTACACACAGGGAAGGAAGTAACAGAATTTGTAAAACTAGAGAAAAAAAACTCTGTAGAGTTTTGTAATTCGATTAACAAATGAGGAAAAACAAGTGGTAAATGCACAAGTACAGTGGGAAATTCATTGTGTTACTCCAGGAACCCTTTGTCAATCAAAAACGGACACATGAATGGTTAAGGAAAAGTGAACTGAAACTGAAAGACAAGAGACTGATAGCTGCTGCCCAAGACAGCAGCTTACAGACGAGATGGTTTACAGTGAGCACTGAAAAAATTGGCAGAACAGACACATGTCTCTTCTGTGTGAAAGAGCTGGAAACAGTGACTCACCTCATAGCTGGTTGCGAAGTTCTAATGGACGAAAAGTTCTATACAGAAATTTAGTCTTCACATATGGGTATCGTCGGTACAGACGGAGCCTGCGCGGGAACGCTCCCCAGCATCCAATAGGGAAACCTTTGGGAGCATCCCACAGCGCCTGCGTGCTGCCTTCCCGCCTTTCCCAATTGTCCCTCTCCAGTTGAGTTTAAAGCTGAGACAAAAGAGAGAGAGAAAGAGAGAGAGATAGAGAGATACAACTCCTAGGGGAGGTGGGTGGGTTCTGAAGACTAAATTCCTGCTGTTCCCGGAGATCACCCGTTACAGGTGAGTAACTATGCTATCTCCAGGAACAAGCAGGAATGTAGTCTTCACATATGGGGAATCCCTAGCTGCAGATGCCAGGGAGAAAGCCCCAGACGTTGTGTGCCCTTGTGAAAGGGCTCCACTTCCCCCCATGGATCTCTGGCATCCTACTGGGGATGGTGGGTAAGAGTTAAGTAAGGAACAGGTGTTGAAGAACAGCCTGACCAAACAAGGCATCCCGGCGGGAGTCCTTGTCTAAGCAGTAATGGGCTGTGAAGGTATGAACCAAAGCCCAAGTACCTACTCAACAGATGTCGTCGATAGACAAAGAGTGAAGATGAGCCATGGAGGCTGCCATGGCTCTCACATTGTGAGCTGTGACATGGCCTTCAAGAGGAAGGATTTTACTCTCATAGGCAAAAGATATACACTGTGCAATCCAGTTGGACAGTGCTCTTTTCGAGACTGGAAGTCCCAAATAACTAGGATCAAAAGCAACAAAGAGTTGAGAGGATTTTCTATGTTGCTGTGTCCTTTGCAAGTAAAAGGCCAAAGCTCTTTTACAGTCCAAAGTATGAAGATTCCTTTCTGCATTTGAGGCGTGAGGCCTTGGAGAGAATACAGGAAGGTAAACCGCTTGGTTTAAATGAAAAGGTGACACCACCTTTGGCATAAAGTGTGGATGAGTCCTAAGGACTACCTTATCATGATGGAACCTTGCATAAGGAGGATCAGCCACCAACGCTTGCAATTCACTGATGCGACGTGCTGATGTGATTGCAATAAGAAAGATGACCTTCCAGGAAAGGAATTTCAAAGATGCAGTGTCTAATGGTTCAAAGGGCAGTTTCATGAGCTGCACAAGAACCAGATTAAAGTCCCATGCCACCGGTGGTGGCTTAATGGGAGGCTTAGTCAAAAGACGGCCTCTCATAAATCTCGCTATGAGAGGATGAGAGGAAATAAGTTGTCCATTTAGAGGATTGAAAGAAGCTGCAATAGCACTCAAATGAATTCTCAATGAATTGGTCTTAAGCCCTACATTTGATAAATGAAGGAGATACTCCAGTAATGATTCCAGAGGTATCGCAAGAGGGTTAAGACTCTTCTGCGAGCACCATATGGTAAACCTTTTCCACTTAAATGCATAAGAGCGTCTTGTGGAAGGCTTCCTGGAAGCATAAAGGATATCCTTTACCTGCTGGCAAAGGTTAAGACCGTGAGGTTCTAGGCTTTCAGCAAACAGGCCCTGAGATGCAGAGACTGGGGATTGGGATGCCCCAGCATCCCGCCCTCTTGAGAAAGGAGATCTGGAGCAGATCCTAACTCCAGAGGCGGAGCTTACGAGAGATGTAGGAGCAGAGGGTACCACATTTGCCGTGGCCAAAGTGGAGCTATCAGGATCATATGACCTCTGTCTCTCTGAAGCTTGAACAGGGTTTTGGGAAATAGGGGAATGGGTGGAAAGGCATACAGGAAGTCCTGACCCCAATGGAGGAGGAAAGCATCCCTGGCCTGACAACCCTGAGCCGGAATTTTGGAACAGAACCGGGGAGGTTTGGCATTCAGCGGACTTGCAAAGAGGTCTATGTCCAGGGTTCCCCAAATTTGAAAACTTTTGGCCACCTGGTCTGCATGGAGACCATTCGTGTGGAAGCAGAACGCGACTGAGTCTGTCTGCCCAAGAGTTTTGAATGCTTGGAAGATACACCACAAGGAGACGAATCTGATGCTCTCTGGCAAGGGCCCATAGTCGCAAAGCTTCGTTTCAGAGTGAAAGAGAGCCTGTTCCGCCCTGTTTGTTCACATAGAACATGGCTACTTGATTGTCCGTTTGAACTAGGACTGTCTTGTAGCTGAGTTGGGTGTGGAATACTAGAAGAGCAAGGAAGATTGCTCTGAGTTCCAGGAGATTGATGTGGAGATAGGCCTCCTGTGGAGTCCAGGTACCCTGGGCAGAGAGGCCTTGCAGATTGGCTCCCCAACCCACCTGTGAAGCATCTGTTGTTAGAGTGGCTTGGGGTGGGGGTTGCTGAAAAGGGGACCCCACCAAAAGGTTTTGGGGTGACTGCCACCATTGGAATGACAAAATAACGCACTGAGTGGATAAAGTCCACTGGGCTGCCCTCATATGGAGGCGAGCATAAGGAACCACATGCACGGTGGATGCCATGTGGCCCAGCAACTGTAACATTTTCCGAGCACTGAGGTGAGGTTTTAGCATTGCTTGGGAAACTAACTGCACAATGCGAAGGCAGCGGGGCTGTGAAAGGAAGGGCATTGTCTGTCTGGTATCCAGCAGAGCTCCTATAAACTCTAGGGATTGAGTGGGAGCAAGGTTGGATTTTGGGAAGTTTATGACAAGTCTCAAATACTGAAGGATGCGCATTGTGCGAGAGAAAGCATCCCTGGCCTCTGGATCTGAAGGGGCTCAAATGAGCCAGTCGTCTAAGTAAGGGAAGACAAATATTCCCAGGGTGCGGAGAAATGCTGCCACCACAGCCATGCATTTTGTGAACACTCTTGGTGCAGTGGCCAGGCCAAAAGGAAGAACCTGTATTGGTAGTGCTTCCCTTGAAACAGAAGCGAAGCAACTTTCGGTGAGTTGGATGGATGAGAACATGAGTGTACGCATCCTTGAGATCTAGAGAACAAAGCCAATCCTGACTCTGAAGGTATGGCAGCAGACTTCCTAGAGAAATCATTTTGAACTTCTCTTTGAACAGAAATTAGTTCAATTCTCTGAGATCTAAAATGGGTCTGTGTCCTCCTGTTTTCTTTGGAATAAGGAAATAGGGAGAGTAAAACCCTGTACCCCGTTGGGGAATGGGTACCTCTTCTATTGATCCTTGAGCAAGGAGCACAGTGACTTCTTGACCTAACCGGTCGTTGAGAGAGGTCTGAGAATTAACTGCCTTACCATTGTAGGAGGGGACATGCTGAGGAAATAAAGCTTGTACCCCTCTCTTACAATAGACAGAGTCCAATTTTCTGCTGTTATCTGACCCCATCTGGGGGCAAAATGACATAACCTTCCTGGGATGGTGGAGGGTTCTGGGCCATTCAGGGCCAGAAAGGCAAATTTCTCTAGATAGGAGTCAAAGTTCCTCTGGAGGCTGAGTCTGCTGAGCCGGTTGAGGCTTAGCTGCTTTTGTCTTTCTTTGCCTAGGTTGTTGCTGCTGTCCCTTTTGAGCAAACGGACCTAAACAATGTCCCTGCTGGATATAGGAGGGATAAAACCTTTTTCTTCTTGCTGAAGAATGGTTTCTTAGAGGATCTTTTCCTCGCAGGATCAGCTGTAGATTTAGACAATCTATCCAAAGTGATATTGTCAGCATCTATCTCATTAGCTTTTTCCTGCCAATTCTTGCCAAAGAGATTCTCTCCTGTGCAAGGTATATTCCCTAGTTTGTCCAGTACCCATATTTCCAATTCAGATGCCTGGAGCCAGGCAATCCTACGCCCACCTATGGCAATGACAGAGGTTCTGCTTATGCATTCAAAGCAGTCAACGGCTGCACGATTCACAAACTTGGAAACATCCTGAGCATGTTTGACAAGAGCGAGATCTTTTATCATCAGGAAGGAGAGAGCTCATAAGCTCTAAATCTCCTGTGACCTCTTTAAGGAACATTCCCATATACAAGATATAGGAACTGATCCTAGCAGAAAGCATGGAAGCCTGGAAGGATCGACGTCCAAAGGCATCAAGAGTCCTACACTCACGTCCTGGAGGATTAGATGCATACATTTTTGCACTCTTTATCAGTCTCATGGCTGATTCCACCACCATGGAATGGTGTGGTAATTGAGTCTTCTGAAACCCAGGACAAGGAGAAACTCGATACATGGTGTCGAGTCTTCGAGAGTGAGGAGATGTGGTTAGAGGTTAGAGGTTGTAAACGGGGGCGCTGGTCGTGAATGGCCACAGTCTTAGCAAAGGCAAAAATATTATGATGACTTGCAAAGGATTGTGGGGAATGTAGTTCACTTATACCAGAATCAGCCGTTCACAAAATAATGAGTTGTGATGCACGAATGTAAGCAAAGAAAAAAGCGTAGTTACTCACCTGTAACAGGTGTTCTCCAGGAGCAGCAGGAATCAGTCCTCACATATGGGTGACGTCGGCGCCGACGGAGCCCTCGCGGAGCAATTTTACCCAGCTTTCAAAGAAAGCCTTTCGGAATTGCAGCGCGCATGCGCGGTCCCCTTCCCGCCCAAGGGTGCCATCTTAGCCAGTCAGATGACATAGCTAAAAGACAGCATAAAAATTTGCAAAAAAACTAAAGCAGATAATTGCAACTCCAAGGGGAGGAGGGAGGGTTGTGAGGACTGATTCCTGCTGCTCCTGGAGAACACCTGTTACAGGTGAGTAACTACGCTTTCTCCAGGACCAAGAAGGAAGTCAGTCCTCACATATGGGACTCCCAAGCTTAAGGCTACCGGAGACCCTAAGCACAAAAATTAGCTCCCTCTAGCTCAGCAGCACAGAAGGAAGGAATCTTCACTCAATTATTACCCACCGGTAGCCCCCATCCAGGATGGAGGGTAGGAGTTGCTCAAACCTCGAAGAGATTTCGGAGGACTGCCTGTCCGAAAGCACTGTCCCTGCGGGACTCCCTCTCGAGGCAGTAATGGACCGCAAAAGTCTGGCTCGAAGACCAAGTAGCGGCACGGCAGATGTCTGCCAATGGAACAGTGCGGAGGTAAGCCACTGACGTAGCCTTCGCCCGAACACAATGAGCCGTGACCCGACTATCTAGCGAGAGTCCGGCTGCCCCATAAGCCCAAGCGATGCAGTCAGCAACCCAGATGGACAGAGTACGCTTGGAGACAGGGAGCCCCAATTTATTGGGGTCAAAAGACACGAAAAGCTGAGCAGCTTTACGGTGCTCCCGCGTACGGTCAAGGTAGAAGTTCAACGCCCTTCTACAGTCCAGGGTATGCAGGAACATTTCAGCTCGGCTGGAGTGTGGCCTGGGAAAGAAGGTCGGAAGTACCACCTCCTGATTGATGTGAAAAGGGGAGACCACTTTTGGAAGAAATTTTGGGTGAGTCCGTAGGACTACCCTATTTTTGTAGAACCGAGTGTAAGGGGGATCAGACACGAGGGCCTGCAATTCACTTACGCGTCTAGCGGAAGTGAGGGCTATCAGGAATAAGGTTTTCCAAGAAAGAAAACGGAGAGAACAGGTAGCCATAGGTTCAAAAGGCGGACAGGTGATCCGCTGTAAAACCACATTCAGATCCCAGTCAGGTGCTGGCGGGCACAGAGGTGGTTTAAGTAGAAGGAGACCTCGGAGAAACCTCGCTACTAGAGGGTCGCTGGAAAGAGGTCTGCCGTCCACCGGCACATGATGTGCTGAAAGAGCACTGAGGTGAACTTTGACGGAGTTGGACTTAAGTCCCAGATTAGAGAGGTAGAGCAAGTACTGCAAGATCACCGACACCGAGCAGGAGAAGGGATCCTGAGACTGCTGGGCACACCAAGCGGAAAAGCGACGCCATTTAAGGGCGTAGCATTTGCGGGTAGAAGGTCGCCGGGAAGCTAGGACGACCTCTTCCACCTCTGCCGGCAGTAGAAGGGGAGCAAGGACTACCCTTTCAGCAGCCAGGCCATCAGATGTAGAGATCTGAGGTTGGGGTGTAGCAGGGACCCCTGATCCTGTGTTAGGAGATCTGGTTGAAACCCCAGAGGGAACGGATCCTCTACCGCTAATTGCAGCAGGAGTGGAAACCACGGCTGTCTGGGCCAGCGAGGAGCTATCAGGATCATGGAAGCTTTGTCTCGGAGAACCTTGAAAAGAGTTCGAGAGACTAGCGGTATGGGAGGAAAGGCATACAGAAGGCTTTTCGACCATGAGAGCAGAAAAGCATCCGCCGCTACTCGAAGGGGATGCGGCTGCCGAGAGCAGAAGCGAGGAAGTTGCCGGTTGAGAGGACTGGCAAAGAGATCCATCGTGGGGAGGCCCCACTTCAGAAAAAGTTTCTGAACTACCAAGGGATCCAGGCGCCACTCGTGTGGCTGGAGGATCCTACTGAGTTTGTCCGGCAGGCAATTTTCTTGGCCTGGGAGATAAACTGCCTTGAGAAGAATGCCGTGGCTGACGGCCCAAGAGCAGAGCCTCTGTGCTTCGCGACAGAGAAGGAAGGAGCCCGTGCCTCCCTGTTTGTTCACGTAGAACATGGCAACTTGATTGTCCGTCTGGACAAGGACGGACTGGTGAGAAGTCAGGTGGGAGAAAGCCTTGAGAGCCAGACGGATTGCTCTGAGCTCCAGGAAGTTGATCTGCTGCGCAGACTCCCACGTGGTCCAGAGACCTTGAGTACATGCCCCTTGGCAATGCGCTCCCCATCCTAGGAGAGAAGCATCGGTCGTCAGCACCTGAGCCGGCGGAGGAGACTGAAAAGGCATTCCGAGCACCAGGTTCGGCCGATGAAGCCACCACTGTAGAGAAGAGGCCAGCGGGCCGGAGATGCGCACTAAGTCGGCTAGGCCGCCCGTGGCCTGTTGCCACTGCTTGCGAAGGCACCACTGAGCAGTCCGCATATTCAGGAGGGCATTGGGGGTCACGTGGACGGTGGAAGCCATATGGCAGAGTAGTCTCAGGAAGCGCCTGGCTGAGACCAGGGACTGGCTGCGAAAACGGCCGGCTAGGTCCATGAGCCGTTGAGCCCTGTCGAGAGGCAGGAAAGCTCGTGCCTGAAGAGTGTGCAATCTTGCGCCGATGAACTCGAGATCTTGCGAGGGGAGCAAAGTGGACTTTGCGAAGTTTATGACAAAGCCCAAGTACTGCAGAAGAGTCACAGTGCGGTGTGTGGCTTTTGTGACTTCTGGAGAGGACGATGCTCTGATGAGCCAGTCGTCGAGGTACGGAAAGACATAGAGGCCGTGAAGCCGGAGATAAGCCGCCACCACCGCGAGACATTTTGTGAAGACTCGTGGTGCGGAGCATAGGCCAAAGGGCAATACTCTGTACTGGTAATGATTTCCTGCCACCACAAACCTTAGGTATTGGCGGTGGCTTGGGTGGATGAGGATGTGCGTGTAGGCATCCTTTAGATCCAAGGAGCATAGCCAATCTCCCTGCTGGAGGTAGGGCAGAAGGATTCCAAGGGTAAGCATCTTGAACTTCTCCCTGACGAGGAACTTGTTGAGGTTGCGCAAGTCCAGGATGGGTCTGAGGCCTCCCGTTCTTTTTGGTATTAGGAAATACCTGGAATAGAAGCCTTGACCCCTCAGGTGGTGGGGCACCGGTTCCACAGCCTGTTCCTGAAGAAGACTTGCTAACTCCTGAAGGAGTAAGTCCCTGTGCAGAGGGAGTCGTGGAGGTTCTCCCGGGAAATAGGAGGGAGGGACCTGGTGGAAGTGGAGAAGATAGCCTTCTCTCACAACATGAAGCACCCAGGCATCTGATGTGATGTTGGACCACCTGTGGGCAAAGTGAACCAGCCGGCCTCCTGTGCTGGGAGGAACCAGTTGAGGGGGAGAGGCTATGCTGATGAAGTCAAAAACCTCCACCCTGCTGAGCAGGGGCCGGTGGTGCAGGCTTGGGGGCTTGCTGCCTACGGGACCCGTTACCCCGTCCCTTGGCCTGCTGATCCTGTTGGGGAGCTGCGGAGGCCTGATATTGAGGGTAGTGTTTATAGGCAGCCGCCTTTCTCGGGTAAAAGGACTTCTTTCCCGAGCCCTTCTTCTTCTGGGAAGGGGCAGAGGTCTTCCTAGAGAGCCTAGTTCTGGTGAGAGTCTCCGTCTCGATTTGTGCAGCCTTCTCAGCCATGGGCTTGCCAAAGAGGTTCTCACCTCGGCAGGGGACATCGACCAACTTGTCCTGCACCCGGGGTTCAAGGTCAGACGACTGAAGCCAAGCCTGTCGGCGGGCACCGATGCCGGCTGCGGCCACTCGAGCCGATGCTTCAAAGCCATCATAGGCTGCTCGAGAAATGAATTTGGAGCATTCCCGAATACCAGTTGTGAAGGCTAGGAACCTCCGCAAAGGTTCCTCGGACAGCCCAGCGGAGAATCCGGCTAGCTCTTTAGCCAGGTCTCTAAGGTACATGCCCATGTAGAGCTGGTAGGTCTGTACCCGACAAGCAAGCATAGAGCCCTGGAAACACTTCTTACCGAGGCCATCCAGGTTGCGGGCCTCCCTGCCAGGAGGCACCGAGGAGTGCATCTTCTGGCTCTTAAGCCTATGCATGGCCGATTCCACCACCATGGAATGGTGCGGCAGCTGTGCTTTTTGGAAGCCAGGGCTTTTGCGGACTCGATAGATGGAATCGACCCGCTTGCTTAATACCGGCGACGATGCCGGACTCTCCCACATGCGGAAGAGTAGTCGTTCCAGCATGGGAGGAACCGGTAAAGTAAAGTGCTCCCTGGCGGGAGAGTCGTACTGAAGGGCATCGAGTTCTTCGGCTCGAGGCTCCTCCTCGGGATCCGCAGGGAAGGCCAAAGCCTTGGCCATATCCCTGACGAAGTCCGAGAACCAGGCATCCTCCGGAGGGGACTGTTTCCGAGGTTCGGACTCAGGCGAGTCCGAGGGGACACACCGAGTCCGAAAAGAATCAGGTGACTCTTCTACTTCAGACTCCCAGGCCGACTCCGAGGAGGAATCGGTGGGGTCGGTCCGGGCGGGCGGAGGCGTCGGCGTCGACGACCTCGGTCCCGAACGGGAGGCCGAGGGTGACCTCGACCGAGGATCGACTCGAGCCCGCATGGACTCGAGAATCGGCTCGGTCTCCGGGGTCGACTTAGACGTCGACGTCCCGGCGGTCGGGGCAGAGGCGCCAGCGAGGCTAGCGATCAGTGCCCGCTGCTGGTCCATGAAGGCAGATAGTCTGCTCTTCAAGGCCGTCAACCTGAGTCCGACCTCAGGTGACCCAGCAGCCCCCGACTCGGGCTCCGACGGCGTCGGGCCCGACGTCGGACCCCTCAGAGGCGAGTCCAGGAGGACTACAGGACTTACCCGAGCAGGCAACTCCGATTCCAGACGAGGTCGCTTCGGGAGATGTTCCTTCTCCAAAGACCCGGGACGGCCATCGGGGCTATGCGACCTGGCCCTCGCGGAACCAGGAGCGTCCACCGACGCCGCCCTCGCGGGTTTCACCTTCCGATGATGGTCCTCGGAGAGAGAACCCCTGTCGGAGGAGCTCCGGCGACGGTCAGAGCTGGAGCCTCTGGACGCCGAGGCCTCCGACGAGGTCCGGGTACGGGTGGGATCAGCGAAGATTCGTTCCCGCTGATGCCGCCGACTCCTTAACGCTTTGGAGGACATTTTGCTGCAGGCCCCACAGATCAGTTCCTCATGATCCGGGCCAAGGCAGCGGAGGCAATGATCGTGTGTGTCAGTGAGTGACATATTTCTGTCACACTGAACACACCACTTGAAACCACTGGCAGCCATCGGGGGAAAAAGGGCCCCTGCAAGGTCAAAAGACCGGGCTGCCAGCGAAAAACCGAAAACGAAACTGACAGAAAATCAGAAAAACCGAAAAATAAGAGAAGGACTCGCAACGGCGTCGCAAGTCCGGGCAGGAAAGAGACCGGCGTCGAACCGAAGAAAAAAGAGAAATAAATCACGAAAAATCAACTTTTTCAGCGGGGACAAGACAACCACGTCTGTAGGGCTCCGCGGAAAAAAGAAGACTGGCTAAGATGGCACCCTTGGGCGGGAAGGGGACCGCGCATGCGCGCTGCAATTCCCAAAGGCTTTCTTTGAAAGCTGGGGAAAATTGTTCCGCGAGGGCTCCGTCGGCGCCGACGTCACCCATATGTGAGGACTGACTTCCTGCTTGGTCCTGGAGAATGGATTTTATTCATGGGGTTAATTCTCCCACACAGATTTACTTGGTAACACAAAAAGGACACTTGCTTTCAGTATTGCATTCAGGAAAACAAAACATGAAATAAGGTAACTGAACTTCTTAAGCAAAAATCAAATAAGACCTTGATGGGAAACAGAAATGGTCTTTTTGATGGCTCATGCTAATAACTTTCTTAGCATTGCTCCAAAAGCAAAAACAAAACCCAAAAGTAACAAAACTATTCTTTATCAAGGATAACTTTCTTCTAATTACACACACAAAAAGAAAAGTTTCCTTTCAGAGCTCACGTGCACTTGTGTCTGGCTTAATTATCACCAATTAGCCAGCTGCAAACCCCTTTGCTGCTTCACTTTCTCTACGTGGCTCAATCCTACCCAAAAGCTTTCTTGCAGACTTTTCTGGGTAGATAAAAGAACAAATTACAGTTCCTTTTGGTGGTTTTTGTATTAGTGAGAAAGTATTTTACCACAGCAGCCTAGACAGAGAGCAATCCATGTATTCATTCTGATCATTTAATATATCTCCTTCTTCCTCAAATATCATGGAATCAATATCCTGGTCTGGCTCAGAGGAATTCCTCAATTGTTCACTCTCAGGATAATATTTGTTTCCCTGCTGTCTTCCTGGAGAAGAGCTAGGGCATAGATCAAAGTTCATACCTGAGCTTCCTTTGCTGTTAGGCTTCCTCTCCAGGTATCCTGGCCAGTAAGTAGTCCAGCTTTTATGTCCAGCCTTCCAATCAAGATCCCTGGACATTGAGTCTCTCTTCACATACCTCCTTGCACCAGTCTTAGGGCTCCTTCCACATGCAGCCGTCTCCTTCAAAGGTGCTGTCTGGGAATTCCTGGCTCTATAACCCCACTCCTCTGGCTTCCTCCAGTCCAATGGAGTATGCTTGCCTCTGGAATGACTCCCAACACATGTACTGCTGTGGGCTCCTTCTTTAGACCTCCAAGATGTCTTTCTCTTCTTCCTTCCACGTTGCTGCTGCTGGCTCTGTCTGCTCTCTCTGCTCTTGATCTGCTCACGATTCTCTGTGAAGAATATGTTTTACTTTTAACGTGCTTAGAGGGACACTCCACCCTAGCACAGCCCAGCGTGCTGAATCAAGCCCTGCCCTTGGAGATGAGTGATTGGGGATTACCTCATAGCTCTCCTGATTGAACATACGTTTCCCCACTTCAGCCCTTCTAGAGGCTGTTTGAAACCTGGTGCATTCTGGGACTGGTAGTCTTTTATGAAAACATTCTGTTTTAGTATTTCTACCAGCAAAGACAGGTTGCTTGTTCAAAGCCAATTCACCTCTTTTATAGCTCCCTCCTGAACTATGATAAGTTTCCTTATCACAAGGTGTTTCCCACATCCTTAACATAAGATCATGCAAGATCTCATGAATAGGTAAGGTAGCTGCCTCCTTGGGAGCTTTAGGTTATTGTAGGATTTGTAATTCCTTTGCCCTAGGCTCTTTTTCAGGAACCACAGTGATGGAAAGACCTCGGGCCACATCTCGGATAAAATCCTGAAAGGACATATCCTCTGGTGGAGACATCCTACGCTGAGGAGAAGAGGAATCCTCAGGAAGAAGTACTCTGGTATCGGCAGAGCTTTCAGACTCATCCGAGGATTCTAAGTATCTCCGATCCGGGTGATCGTGGAAGGCACGGTACCGGTACCGATCGAAGTCAGCATCGGAGTGGTCCGGTACCGACTTGTCGATGCCGGATAGAGACGCATGACTCAGTCCCGGTAGAATACCTGCCGATGTCGATGCAGTCGGTGCCGGTACCGGTTGAATTGTCTGAAGTGGTTTCAGGGGCATCGAGGCCGTGAGAAGAGCCACCAGACTGCATTCAGTAGCCAAGAATCTCTGGCCTATCGACGCTGCCGATGCTTGGGTATCAGTGCCGGATGAAGCGGCCGAAACCCCAGAGCATGGCACCAGTAGTTCTGCCGAGGTTGAAGCCTCGAGAACATCCTGGAGCCCCGTTACTGCTTTAGAAGCCAAAGCCGAAGCCTCCCGCCAGGGCAATTTTGACGGTGAAAGTCCCTCAAGGGCAACGCCAGAGGCATCTCGATGTTTAGAAGGAAATCTACCCTTTGAGGACCGGCTAGATTTATGTTTAGTTACCTGAGATCCATGGGAGGAAGACGAAGCCCTGGAAGACGTTGATGCCACGGAGACTGCATCGGAGGGAAAAAGGGTGCTAAGTTTAGCAGCTCGGTTTTGCCGGCCCCTTTTTGACATCATCCCAAGGGCAACACACTCTAAAATATAGTGGTCAGGACCTAAACATTTGAGGCACCACTCATGGGTGTCGGTGATGGAGATGGTACCGCCACACTTAGAACACTTTTTGAAACCCGAAGCGGGTTTTTCCATTCTGAAGGAAAACGTTGGGTCTAGTGCCTAAAATGGAATGTGGCACCTGAGGAGAAAATTACTGGAAAAGACTCCAGAAAGAAGTTTTTTTTAAAAAAAAAACAAAAGAAAGAAGAACCGGCGGTACCGGTGTAGCGTCGAGGGAAGGCAGACGCGACCACAAAAAAGAAGAATAAGAAGGGAATTTTTTCTGCGGTGACAGGATGTGCGACCTGTCGGCTCCATGGAAAAAGAAGAACTGGAGAGGGACAGTTGGGAAAGGCGGGAAGGCAGCACGCAGGTGCTGTAGGATGCTCCCAAAAGCTTTCCTATTGGACGCTGGGGAGCGTTCCCGCGCAGGCTCCATCGGTACCGACGATACCCATATGTGAAGACTACATTCCTGCTTGTTCCTGGATATCTATGCTTTCTCTGGGAACAAGCAGGAAGTCAGTCCTCACATATGGGACTCCCCAGCTACTGGCTACCGAAAACCTGAAAAACAAACACAGCGACTTTCAAAGGGTTAATCATGAGCTACAGCAGTTGAGTCCCACTGAGAGACTCTTGCAAGAACCAAGTGTCCAGTGGGGCACCAGCACTCCAGCAGCCTGAATACAGAAGGGTCAGAGGGCAGAAGTTGCCTACACCTGAAGAGATTAAGTAGTACAGCCTGGCAGAAGGCGCTATCTCATCGAGACTTCCTCTCTAGGCAGTAGTGAGCTGCAAAGGTATGGACCAAAGACCAAGTGGCAGTCTGCAGATTTCCGTCACAGGTATGGAATGCAGATTTGCCACGGAAGTAGCCATGGCTCTGACGCAGTGCACCATGACTCGCTAGTCTAGTGGGATCCCAGTCTGCTCATAAGGTGAGGGCAATGCAGTCCACCACCCAAGCAGGCAGAATTCGCTTAGTCAATGGGAGCCCCAGATGACTGGGGTCACAGGATACGAAAAGCTGAGGCGCTTTGTGGTGGCCCAGAGTCCGCTGCAGATAGAAGGACAGGGCCCTTTTACAATCCAAAATATGGAAAACTGTCTCCGCCCTGCTGGCGTGAGGCCTCGCAGAGAAGGTGGGAAGCATCACTCCCTGACTGAGCTGGAATAGGGACACCACATTCGTCAGAAACCTGGGGTGTGTACGGAGCAACACCCTATACTTGTAGAACCTCATGTAGAGGGGCTCTGCCATCAGAGCCTGGAGCTCGCTGAATCTGTGAGCTGATATGAGTGCCACAAGGAAGATGACTTTCCAGGAGAGGTACCTCAAGTGTCAGGTAGTCAGGGGCTCAAACAGTGGCTAAGTGAGCAGCGAAAGCACCACATTGAGATCCTAGTCTGCCGCTGGAGGGTGGATAGGGTGTTTGGATAGTATGAGACCCTGCAAGAACCGAGATACAAGGGGCTGAGTCAAAAGGGGCTTGCCCTCAATGGAATGGTGGTGGTGTGCTGCGATAGCGCTCATATGCACTCTGACCGAGTTGGACTTTAGTCCCACCTGTGACAGATGGGACAGATACTTTAGTATCACATGTACCGAGCAGGAGAAATGATTTGCCTGTCTTTCGGCGCATCACACCGAGAACCAGTGCCACTTGAAAAGAGTACGCCCTTCTTGTGGAAGCCTTATGAGGGGCCAGAAAAATCTCTTCCACGTCCCATGGGAGGTTCGGGGAGCTAATGCTACCCTTTCAGCAGCCAAGCCGCGAATGACAGGGACCCCAGGTTGGGGTGTAGGAGAGAGCCCTGCTCCTGTAAGAATAGTCCTGGCACTCGGCCCAGGGAATCAGCGATGCCACCGATAGAGAGAGCAGCAGCAAGAACCAGGCCTGCCTGGGCCACCGTGGAGCTATCAGTATTAGTGATGCCCTGTCGCGTTGGACCTTGAAGAGGGTCTTGGCGACCAGTGGTGTCGGCGGGAAGGCATAAAAGAGGCCCTTCCATCCATGGAATGAGGAATGCGTCTGCTGCCACACAGAACGGGTGTGGCCGACAGGAGCAGAAGCGGGGCAACTACATGTGTCTGGGTTGGCGAACAGATCCACCAAGGGGACACTCCAGAGTCGAAACAGCCGGGAGGCAACTTTGAGATCCAGGCGCCACTCATGCAGCTGGAGGACTCTGCTCAGCTTGTCCGACAGGGCACTGCCTTGACCCAGGAGGTAGAATGCTCTTAGGAGTATCCCTCTGCATGTTGCATAGGAACAGAAGGCTATCGCCTCCTGGCAAAAGGAGTACGATCCCGTGCCCCCTTGTTTGTTCACATAGAACATTGCAATTTGGTGCTGCAGCCGGTGTCACAAGGCTCGGAGAGCTAGAAATATCTCCCAGAGCTCCAGCAGATTGATCTGCATTTGAGATTCCCTCTGGGACCAGCTGCCTTGCATCTGGAGGCCCTCGCAATGCACTCCCCAGCCCAGCAAGGAGGCATCTGTGGTGAGGACCATCTGGAGGGTGGGTGCTTGGAAGGGCATACCGGCCTGAAGGAGATGAGGGATCTGCCACCATCCAATGGAGTCTGCCAGCTGGCGGGTCACTCTCACTATGTCCCGGAGCCTGCCTGTGGCTTGTGTCCACTTACAGCAGAGACATCACTGAGCCACTCTCATTATCACTGGTCAACAAATTTTTACAAAAGTAATGCTACTGAAATAAAAATAGTCATTTCTTATCAATTTTTATATGCTGAACACGAATATGATGGTGAAATTGCAAAGTTGGCTCTAGGTTTTTTGTAATCTACAAGAATTAATGTTTACATCACGAAATGCATGTCAATAGTAAATCTAATAGGCCTTCAGTTAATACCTGTAAAAAACCAAGTCTTAGACTACTTCTTAGATTTTTTCGCCTGTCTCTTGTACAGTTGTTCGGGAGCTTCTCTGGGGAGTGTCCAGCAGTAGTCAGCCAGCATTGTAGTGGACCATTTTCCCTGGTGTCTTTGCTCCATCGTTGCGATATCCTGGTGAAAACGTTCGCCCTGTTCATCACTAACCATACCACAGTTGTCAGGAAAGAAATCGAGATGGGAATCAAGGAAATGGATCTTTAGAGACATATTGCAGCCAAGTTTCTGATACTGCATCAGCATGTCTTCTACTAGTTCCTTATAGTTTTTTGCCCTAACATTCCCGAGAAAGTTTGTTGACACTAGGCGAAAAGCATTCCATGCTTGTTTCGCATCACCCTGCAGCAAGTTGTTGAACCGGTCATCTTTGAAGAGCTCTCGAATCTCAGGACCCACAAAAACTCCCTCTTTAATCTTTGCTTCGCTGAGTCGAGGGAATTTTTCATGCAGATATCGGAAAGCTGGCGAAGTGCGGTCCATGGCTTTCACAAAGTTTTTCATCAAACCTAGTTTGATGTGAAGGGGTGGTAGCAGGATTTTGTGAGCCTCAACCAGAGCTGGGTGCTGGATATTCTTCTCTCCAACTGTTACATTTTGTCTGCGATTCCATTCCTTCCGCAAGTAGTGCCAATCCCTTGCTCGGCTATCCCATTCACATAAGAAACACATGTATTTTATATATCCCTGCTGCAGTCCCATTAAAAGGGCAACTACCTTCAAGCCACCACAGGTGTGCCAGTTGTACTTGTTATAGTTAATGGAAGTCAGTAGATGCTTTAAGTTATCTTATATCTCTTTCATGTGGATGGCATGCGCTACTGGAATAGATGGAAGACTGTTTCCATTGTTCAAAAGCACAGCCTTCAGACTCTGTTTCGAAGGGTCTATAAATAGTCTCCAGTCTTGTGGGTCATAAGTGATTTTTAAGGCATTCCTGAGGCTTTCAATATCGGAACAGAATACCAGATTACTTTCCTTTCCGACTGTGTATAGTACACTGCTAACGTCAGATGGCTTCAGCAGCCATCTGGCAGTAGTATTGCATTGCATCAGAAAATGATGCAATCAACTCTGGATGATGTGTGCATGCTGGTATTATGCAATGTGATGCAATATTACATCATTCAAGGCTTATTTGGGATGTTGTTGATGTCCTACTGGATAAATTTACACGGTGAAACGTCAAAAATGAACTACATGCAATATCTTCAAAACGAGAGCCAATACATTTTTTTTAATGTTATATTCGTGTTCAGCTCACCAAGATACTACAGATTAGGGCCTTTTAAAGTCAGTAACGATTTCAATGTTGACCAGTGTATTCAGTCGGGCATATGAGGTCACATGAACCGTGGAGACCATGTGGCCCAGCAGGCAGAGGAGAAGCCGGGTGGATAGCGACCAGCATTGCTGTACCTCTACGGCTAGCCCAGTGAGGCATTCTGACCCCTCCTGAGGGAGGAAGGCCTTGGCCTGGAGGGTGTCTAACTGAGCCCCTATAAACTCCAGGCGTTGAGCCAGAGAACTAAGGGACTTGGGGTAGTTGATGACTATACCCAGATGCTGCAGGGTGTTGATGGTGTACCATGTGGCAGACTGCACCTCTGCAGTCATGCCTCCCCTTATGAGCCAGTCGTCCAGGTAAGGGAAGACGAAGGCCCCTTGGAGACAGAGAGACAAAGGTGGGATGCGACCACTGCGAGGCACTTGTGCTCATGAGGACAAGGAAATACCTGGAGTAGAAGGCGTTGCCCCAGAGATATTTTGGCACTGGCTCCACCGCTTTGTCCTCGATGAGACCTGCGAGGAGGCATCTGTAGTGAGGAGCAGGGTCCAGTGGATGAGAGGTTTTACAGGCTCTCCTGGAAAGTATAAGGGTGGCGTCTGTTGTAGGTGGAGAAGGCAGCCCTCCTTGATCACTTGTAGGACCCAGGTACTGGAGGTGATGAGCCAACCTATGGGCAAACATGGCCAGACGCCCCCCTGTGAGCTGTAGGGGACCTTCTGGAAGAGAGGAGGTCATGCCCAGGGAGTCAAAAACTCCCCCCAGGCTGAGCCGGGGTAGACACCTGGGACTTGAGGGTCTTTTGCTTACGGGGGCTGTGCCCCTGTCCTTTGTGCTGTTGGCTATGCTGTGGAGCTGAGAAGGCCTGGAACTGTGAGGCATTGCCAAAGCCACCTTTTTTCCCGGGGCTGCACGGAGGTCTTGTCTGAGAGTCTGGTCCTCGTGAGGAACTCAGTCTCTATCTCTCCTGCTTTGTCTGCCATGGGTTTCCCAAAGAGGTTCTCTCCAATGCATGGGACATCAATAAGTCTGTCCTGAACACATTGTTCAAGGTCAGATGACTGCAGCCATGCCTGGCATCAAGCCCTGATGCTGGCTGTGGCCACCTTGGCTAACGACTCAAAGCCATCATAAGCTGCTCGAGACAGGAACTTCGAGCACTCTTTGACCGCAGAGGCCAGTGACTTGAACCTTTGGCGGGGTTGCCCATCGAGGCATGCCGAGAACCCACCGAGTTCCTTTTGCTGCTCTTTGAGGTACATGCTAATGTAGAGCTGGTAGGATTGGGCTCGGCATATCAGCATTGAGCCCTGAAAGACCTTCCAGCCAAGGGCGTCGAGGATCTGGGCTTCCCTGCCAGGGGGCACTGAGGAATGGGTCTTTCGGCTCTTGAGTCTATGCATGGCGGACTCAACGACCCTTGAGTTATGAAGAAGTTGGACTTTCTGGAACCTAGAGCCTCGGCAGACTCGATACATGGATTCAAGTCGCCTGCTGACAATAGGCACCATCGCCAATGTCTCCCACATGCGGAGGCAGCGATGTAGGATCAGCGGAATGGGTACCGTGAGGGCCTCCTTTGGAGAGGCCTCATATTGGAGGATCTCCAGTTGCTCTGTGTCCTCTACCTTGGTCTCAATGGAAAGCACCCTAGCCATGTCCCACACAAAGTCAAGGAAGGCAGGCAACATCCTCTGGCGGGGAATGGTGTTGGCACACCGGGGGGGGGTCCAAATGTGTGTCTCAGGTGGTGCTGAGTGTTCAGGGACTCTTCATCCTCTGTCTCCCAATTGGACTGGAAGTCCGAGGTTGATTCCGAGGCGTTGCGGTCACAGCGGTCGAGGTCTGAGCAGAGGGGCCTGGGGCCTTTGGAGGACATGTGGTCCGAGCCGTGTGTGCTTGCCAGAGAGGAATGGTGACCCAAGGAGCGTGACCAGAACCGGGACCAGAACTTCATCCGATGTCTATGAGGCTCTCAAGACCAGTGGCGCTCGAGGATTCGTTCGACATCTGGGGAAGCCCTTGATGTCAAGGGTCCCGTCGTTGGGGCAGATTAACCGGACATGAACGCCCACTGCTGAGCCACGAGGTCAGATATACTGCGTTTTATGGCCACTATCTTGGTCTCCATGCCAGTTGGCTTTGCAGCCTTTGACACGTCTGTTCCATCGAGAGGGAGTCCTCGACGATGATGGCCTCGGGTATCAGAGGCCAGTGGACAGGTACTGATGACTCCTTCTGGGGCAGCTTGTGAGGCCACTCTCGCTCAGACGACTCCGACTCACACCAGGGACTGTGGGGCCTGAAGTGGGATTATCACGTCTTCCCGGATCTGGTCTCTGAGGATTTCGTCTTCTTGCGTTCCACCTCCAGGGATTTCATCTCAGAGGAACCATGGCTGCAGGACTCCAAAGAGGCCCAGGCTTCGCGGGATATAGTAAATGACGGCAGATAAAGACCAGTATGGTCCATCTAGTCTGCCCAGTAAGATGGCAAGAGTAGGTGCACCTGCCGCTCTGTGCAGGCCACCCCTTCCCATGTCTTTGTTTAGGGGTGAACCCATCGCTCCATGAAGGACACCCCTATTTGCTGAGAAATTAGATAGTTAAGTTTATTTTTATTTTATCCTGTTGCTGTAAAGGGATCCACTGTTTCTGTCTCATGCCATCTTGAATTCTGTCACTGTATTTGTCCCCACCACTTCCATCGGGAGGGCATTCCAAGCATCCACCACCTTTTCTGTGAAAAAGTATTTCCTGACATTGCCTTTCAATTTACCCCCTTGCAGCTTCATGTTATGCCCTCTAGTTTTACACCTACCCGTCTTTGGAAGAGGTTTGTTTATTCATTATTTCTCTTTAAGTATTTAAAGGTCTGAATCATATCTGCCCTATCCCTCCCCTCCCGAGTGTACATATTTAGGTCTTCAAGTCTCTTCTCATAAGGCTTCTGACGCAGGCTCCAAATCATTTTGGTCACCTTCCTCTGAACAGTTTCCAGTCTTTTTACATCCTTTGTAAGATATGGTCTCCAAAACTGAACACCGAGGTACCGGAGGGGGTCCTGGAGTGGTGTGTCGCCGGAAACTCCAGCATGGATTCAGATTTTTGGAAACATTTTTCCTGCTGCTGGTGACAACTCTTAGGGCCTTTGAGGTCATGGTTCTGCGAAGTTCACAGTCCGAGTTGTCATGTTCTGAACCAAGGCGTCAGAGGCAGCAGTCATACGGATCAGTGAGAGACATCATCTTGCTGCACCGATCACACTTTTTGAAGTCGCTGGAGACCATTGGAAAAAAGGGGGTCCCTGCCGTCCGGCAGAGGTCCAAGGCCTCAGGCCAAAAAAAGACGTGAATGCCGTTCGAGGGAAACCTCGAAGCAAAAAAGAAAAGCAAGGGAATGAACCCGAGAAGCGACGCTGAGGTGAGCTGGCTCGGAGTGGGAAAGGATCCTGGAATGCAAACTGGACAGAAATGTATCAAGAAATCATATTTTTTATGTGGGTAACTGGACAGACGTCTGGAGGGCTCCATGGAGAAAAGGAGACTGAGGCAAGATGGCAACTTTGGGCGGGAAGGGAACCATGCATCCGTGGTGCATCTCCCAAAGGCTTTCTTTGAAAGCTGGGAAGATGCTTCCATGGGGCACCGTCGGCACAGACATCACCATAAATGAGGACTTGCTTCCTTCTTGTTCCCAGAGCATCAAACTTATTCTGAAGGCCCTGGGATACAGCTTCACCACGTTCAATTGCCCAGACACAGCTTTCTCCAAAGAGACAATTGCTGACCAAATGGAGTCCAATGTTACCACCAGTGGTTTACACAGGACACTTACCAGGTGGGGTTTGGAGGTCCCTACTAACCGTGGTGCAGATTGAAACTCTGGGGCCTACACCATGAATGACACCGCTCCTCACAGGCTAACACCAATGGTACAGCAGGGGAGATTCCCAACACCAATGATACTGCAGGGGAGATTCCCAACCCCTCTGTAGGACACTGACAGCGAACCCAAACCTGCCAACTCCCCCGATAACGACGCACTTCTCCGAACCCAGTGGGAAGG
Organism: Ichthyophis bannanicus; assembly: GCA_033557465.1. Classification (NCBI taxonomy): domain Eukaryota; kingdom Metazoa; phylum Chordata; class Amphibia; order Gymnophiona; family Ichthyophiidae; genus Ichthyophis; species Ichthyophis bannanicus. Next base: position 1,718,809,268 of record CM066032.1, on the reverse strand, counting down.
GGTGGGAGAGACTCCTTTGCACTGCTCTGGGCTCAAACCTATGTCTGAGGCTGTTAGGCCTACCTTCAAGCCAGCTCCAGCACTACCCGCCACAGAGTCCTGTTCTCCTCCGAAAGAAACAAACTTGCTAATGGGCTGCTATTTTAACAAAAGACCAACTTTGGGGTAAGTCTTTGTCTTCCCTTTTCTCTTCCCATCTGAAACTACCAAAAGAGCAAAAAGAAGTATGTTGAGAGCACAAAGAAAACTCAATTTGAAGCACGCTGCCGGAGAGGGCTATCATGCTGCCACCATCTTGTATTCCCCCCCCCCCCCCGCCCCAATAGTCACCAGATATTGTGTTGTCTGTCTTGACTAGATTATAAACTTTGAAGTGTAGGGACCATCTCTTACATGTCTCTGTACAGCAATGCGTATGTCATGTAGCACTATACAAATGTTCAGTAGTAGAGGTAGCAGCAGCAAAATGGAGGGAGAGAGTGTGTTGGTTAGAAGGGGGTCAGCATAGAAGGAGCAATAAGTGGGAAGATAGGAAGGAGAGGAAGGAAGGCAGGGAAAGAGTATCTGGAAGAAGGGGATGAGAGAGGAAGTGAAGGATCCAGAGGGAAAGGGTATGGGTTTAGAAACTAACAAACAAAATTAAAATATTAAAATACACAAAGTAAAAAATAAAAAATGACTTATTTTCAGTTTTTAGGGATTGGATTATGTCACATTTGAAAAGTGTTAATCTTTTCTGTTTTGTACTTTGTAAAGTAGAGGAGAAAATGCATTTCTGTGTCTCTTTTCATCTTATTGTATGACTCAGTCTGGTTTCTTGGAGTTTCCATGTCAGTTTTTGCATATTTGTTTCTAATTAGTCACTTCTTATTCTGTATTGGGTGAGGGTCTGCCCAGGTTCAGCTTGCGTGACAATGATAAAAGAATTCTTCTAGTGCAGGGGTTCTCTCAGCAACTCTTGGAAGATCATGCCCTCAGGAGGGGATATGCACCACTTAGGAGGTGGAGAAGGGTTCGACAGAAGCTCAGGGGACTTGCCCTCCAACAAGTCCTCCGATTCCATGATTGTGACCCAGCCTTCTGAGTCAGACTCGAAGACGATGTTAAAGTAGTTTTGAGTCTCTGCCTGGATGTCCCTTCGGCTTTGAGGGGGATCGGGAGCTCCCTTGGGAGCAATGATGCACCAATGCCTTTCTAGATTTCAATGGCTCATCGGACCCCGAAATACTAGATAGGGATATCAGCCAGACAGACACTGGTGTCGGGGTGCTTCAATGCCTCGATATCGATGCCTCTCTCGCAGGCAGTGTATGCATCTCTAGGAATGGCTGCACGGTGGCCGATGTCGGTGCAGCTGACGTTGAGATCCTGGCATGCAGCTTCGCTAGCAGCACCAAAATGTTTCCCTCGATCGCTTACAGAAAGTGCTTCTCCATGGCTGCCAATTCCGAAGGCTGCAAGGCCTGAGCAACCTCAACCGATGTACCCAGTATGTGTACAGGGATATTGGCGGCTGGGTTTCTGCTTTTGGTAGAGGTTGGTGCCCCTCCAATTTCCTGGACGGTGAGCTCTCCTCCCCTTCAGGGCACCTTTGAGGGACATTCGCGAGGGCCCCCATCATTCTCAATGCCATGCCTCGATGGGTTCCGATGCTGATGCACCAGAATCGTCACCTGATGTTCAGCACGCTCACCCCTCGACGAAGATGACATGGTCAAATCCTTCCTAATCTTCGGGTGATCGATGACTGATGCTCTGGGGCACTAGAAGTGCTCAGCTCCAAAAGAGCTCAAGAGCTCCTTGGTGTTGATGCACTGCCAGCGCCCAATGCAGCCTTGGAAGCAGATGTGGTCTATGCCGATGTCGATGGCTCAGACTTCTGAGCACCAAAAAGTGATTTGCCCTGCTTCGCATGACTCCTGAGTCATCCTCTTGTCATCTGCAAACACAAATTACAAGAAGAAAGCTGCTGATCGGGTCCCAGGCAATGTAGACAGCAATGATGAATCTCCATGGTGGATATGGTCCTAGAGCACTTGGAACACTTCTTAAACCTGATGGTGAATTTTTGAGACACGTCATCTGGAAAAAAAGTCACAGCAAAGTCAAATGGTGCAAGAGCGGGTGGTTCAGAAGAATGTATCTTTGAAGGATACTACCAAAAGCAGAGAGGTTCCACAAAAGAGTAAAGTAGCCCAAATGCCCTCAAGTATGGAGCAGACAAAGCTTAAAGATCCCAAATTACCCATGTCTAACAACAGCCAAATTCATATGAATAAAATACATTCTCTAAAATGCTTGTATGCAAATGCTAGAAGTCTAAAAAATAAGATGGGAGAGTTAGAATATATAGCACTAAATGAAAGGTTAGATATGATTGGCATATCAGAGACATGGTGGAAGGACGACAACCAGTGGGACACTGTGATACCTGGGTACAAACTATATCGTAATGATAAAGCTGATCAAATTGGTGGAGGGGTTGCTCTCTATGTTAGAGAGGGCATTGAGTCCGAAAGGATTAAAATTTTGCAGGAAACAAAATCTGCTGTAGAATCTATATGGATTGAAATTCCATGTAAAAGGGGGAAGGCAAAGGCAGTGGGGGTGTACTATCGAGCGCCTGGCCAGAATGACCAAATGGATGATGAAATGCTCAAAGAAATCAAGGAAGCTAACAAAGGTTACAGCACAGTAATAATAATGGGTGATTTCAACTACCCCGGTATCGACTGGGTCAGTGTCACGTCAGGACATGCTAGGGAGATAAAGTTCCTAGATGAAATAAATGACTGCTTCTTGGAGCAGCTGGTTCATGAACCGACCAGAGGGGAAGCCATATTAGACCTAGTCCTTAGTGGAACACCAGATCTAGTGCAAGAGATAAGGTTGTTGGGGCCACTTGGCAATAGTGATCATAGCATGATCGCCTTTGATTTAATTAGTGGAAGAGGGATAGTAAGGAAATCCACAGTACTACCTTTTAACTTTCGAAAGGGAGACTATGATAAAATGAGGAAAACAGTTAAGAAAAAACTAAAAGGAGCAGTTGCAAAGGTTAAAGACGTACATCAGGCTTGGCTGTTGTTGAAAAATACTATCTTGGAAGCCCAGACCAGCTGTATTCCACGCTTTAAGAAAAGTGGAAGGAAGTCCAAAAAACTGCCAGCATGGTTTAAAGGTGAGGTCAGAGAGGCTGTTGTTGCCAAAAAAGCATCTTTCAGGAAATGGAAAAAAGAGTCAAACGACGAAACCTGGAAACAGCACAAGCACTGGCAAGTCAAATGCAAGGCATTGATAAGGCAGGCAAAGGGAGAATTTGAGAAGAAGCTTGCTGCAGAAGCAAAAATGCGAAGTAAAGACCTTTTCAAGTACATTCGTAGCAAAAAACCTGTGAGAGAGTCAGTTGGTCCATTAGATGATAAAGGGGTTAAAGGAGCACTAAGAGGCGACAAGGCGATAGCGGAGAGACTGAATGAATTCTTTGCTTCTGTCTTTACTGAGGAAGATGTAGGGATGTTACCCATGACTGAAGTGGTATTTAAAGGTGTGGAAGAACTGAAGGAAATATTGATACATCAGGAAGATGTATTACAACTATTAGATAAGCTGAAGAGTAGCAAATCACCGGGCCGGATGGTATACATCCAAGGGTGTTGAAAGAACTGAAATACGAGATTGCAGACCTGCTATTAGTAATCTGTGAACTATCATTAAAATCATCTCTAATACCTGAAGACTGGAGGATCGCCAATGTAACACCAATTTTTAAAAAGAGTTCCAGGGGTGATCCGGGAAACTACAGACCGGTGAGCCTGACATCAGTACCGGGAAAAATGGTAGAAACCATCATAAAGAATAAAATTACTCAGCATGTAGATAGTCATGACCTAATGGGAGACAGCCAACATGGCTTTAGACAAGGAAGATCTTGTCTTACTAATCTGTTATGTTTTTTTGAAGGAGTGAATAATCAGGTGGACAAAGGTGAGTCGGTTGATATTGTGTATCTGGACTTTCAGAAAGCCTTTGACAAGGTCCCTCATGAGAGACTTTTGGCAAAACTAGTCATGGGATAGGAGGCAGTGTACTACTGTGGATCAGGAACTGGTTAAAAGATAGAAAGCAGAGGGTAGGACTAAATGGCCAACTTTCCCAATGGAGAAAGGTGAATAGTGGTGTACCCCAGGGATCTGTGCTGGGTCCGCTGCTTTTTGAAATATTCATAAATGACCTGGAAAGTGGAATAACGAGTGAGGTTATCAAATTTGCAGATGACACAAAACTATTTAAAGTTGTTAAAACCCAAGAGGATTGTGGAAAATTGCAAGAGGATCTTGATAAATTGGAAGACTGGACATCAAAATGGCAGATGAAATTTAATGTGGACAAGTGCAAGGTTATGCATCTAGGGTAGAACAACCCAAACTATGGTTACACGATGCAAGGTTCCACATTAGGAACCACCACCCAGGAAAAAGATTTAGGCGTCATTGTGGATACCATGTTAAAACCCTCGGCCCCAGTGTGCAGCGGTGGCCAAGAGAGCAAATAGAATGCTAGGTATGATAAAGAAAGGAATGGAAAATAAAACAAAAGATATTATAATGCCTCTATATCGTTCCATGGTGAAACCGCACCTTGAATATTGTGTGCAATTCTGGTCGCTGTATCTTAAAAAGGATATAGCGATTTTAGGAAAGGTTCAGAGAAGAGCCACCAAAATGGTAAAGGGGATGGAAGGATACTCCTATGAAGAAAGGCTAAAAAGGTTAGGGCTCTTTAACCTGGAAAAGAGACGGCTGAGGGGAGATATGATAGAAGTCTATAAATTAATGAACGGAGTGGAACAGGTAAACGTAAATCGATTGTTTACGTTATCAGAATATAGAAAGACTAGGGGACATGCAATGAAGCTACAGGGTAAACTATTTAAGACTAATAAAAAAAAATATTTTTTCACTCAACGTGTAATCAAACTCTGGAATTTGTTACCAGAGGATGTAGTATAAAGGCTGTTAGTGTAGCTGGGTTTAAAACAGGTTTGGACAAGTTCCTGGAGGAAAGGGCCATAAACCATTATTAAGAAGGGACCCAGGATATCAATGCTTGAACCAATACAAGCATTGTGGAACCTGTGTCCCTTGGGGAAACTGCTAGGTACATATGACCTAGATTGGCCACTGTTGGAAACAGAATACTGGGCTTGATGGACCTTGGTCTGACCCAGTATGGCATATCTTATGTTCTTATGTTCTTAATGATGAGACTGAGGCTCACCTGAGCACCAGCATCAGAGGGGCTGATGCACCGCAACAAGAATAAAAATACACAATTGGAGGAAGAAAACGCAAAGGGAAGAGAGAATGAAGAGATACGAACATGCAACCCCTCTCCTATTTCATCTACACTGGCTCCCAAATAAGCAGCCGACTTAAGTACAAAACTCTCCTGATAACCTTTAAAATTCTTCATCACCTATCCGCATCCTCCCTGGAAGATCTCCTACACTGGACTCCTGACAACAGAGCAAGAAGAACAAATATGACAAACACTCTCACCATGCCACATATCCCACTCATCCCAACTAGACATACGAGTTCATTGTATAATGTTGTTAAGTACCCTCGTGTTAAATGTAACCCTCCAATTGTGATGCAACCACTTTGATTGTAGGATAAGGTGGTAAACAAATCTGTCTAAATAAATAAATAAAATAAATATAGCTAGAAAAAGCTCCCAATTTGTCAATAACAGAGCCTTCTCCCTCTTCGCCCCTATATTGTGGAGCTCTCCAACCTGCTCCTATCCATCTCATTTCTGATGTGGCCACCTTTCGCAAAGCAATCAAAACTCACCTATTCCACCTTGCTTTTGACCACATAACGTAAATCCCAGTCTGTCAATAACATACTCTAGATTCTGTTATACTGTAAATAGTTCACCATTCTTGTTACTGTTGATGTAAATTTGTTAATTGTATTATATTTTGTTCACATGTTCAATGTAAGCGGTTCTATTTATTTATTTATTTACAGTTCTTAAATACCACGCTTTTTAGTATCAGTGCAGTTTACAAATAACAAAATTTTGCATCAGAACAAAGCTCTTTTGCTTACATTGTAACAGGATTGGTAACTTGGGACTGTAACAAGGTTAACTATATACAATCAACAACAGTGGTTGCTGTAAACTATTTACAATTTATATTGCAAGTTGGTATTGTAATGCAAGAGACCATATCATATGATCGTTGTGAGTGTGCCTGAGGGTGGGTCTGTTTTGTGCATTGTCAAGAGTTATGTTGTTGGAATGTCAGAGGCTGTGTGAGTGAGTTGAGGTGCAGGAGGTGATTGTGTTAGGTTAGAGTGGCCGAAGTGAAGGCAGAATAGGTGGTGTTTAAGGGCTTTTCTGAACTGTGAGAGGTCACCGATTGCTCAGATATGAGGTGGGAGATTGTTCCAGCACCTAGGGGCATAGAATGTAAAGGCTCTGTTTCTCGTTGTTTGAGTACATTTAGTAGAATCAAGTGGTATAGTCAGCATATTGGCAGCTATTGACCTCCTTAGCCTGTTTGTAGGGTTGATGGTCAGGAGTGCAGAGAGGGATGAAGGGGATAGCCGGTTAATTGCTTTAAATGATAGGAGTAGTGCCTTGTAGGTGGATCCTGCATTGTAACGGTAGCCAGTGTAGTTCCATAAGTATGGGCGTGATGTGATCTCTTCTGGATATGCCGCAGAGAATTCGGGCTGCTGCATTCATCGCCATCTGTAGTGGATTGAGGGTGCTGTTGGGAAGGCCGTGTAAGATGATGTTGGCATAATCAAAGTGAGGCGTTACAAGCGTCTGGAATATTGTTCTGAAGTCATCGGGGGTTAGAAGAGGTCTTAGGTGTCTTAGTGTCAGTATTTTATTGTAGATGGACTTGGTGGTGTTCTTTATGTGTTCTTTGAAGTTGAGTTGTTGGTCTATTGCGACACCCAGGTAGCGTATTACAGATTTACATGGAAGCTCTGCATCTCGCACCTTCAATGAAGTGGGGGGAGAGAAGTTCTTGTTTTTCGTTATGAAAAGTACTCCAGTTTTCTTGGTTTATGCGTAGATTCTGCGATAAGAGCCAATCAGTGATTGCGTTGAAGCACTCTATTAGTGGGGAGAGGTCAGGGTGCATGATTTTGATTGGTGTGAATATCAAGACATCGTCTGCATAGATCAAACTGGATATATTAAAGGAGCGGATTATATCACAAATTGGTTGCATATATATGTTGAAAAGTAAAGCAGATAGGGAGGATCCTTGGGGTACTCCCTGTTGTTGATGGAATGGTTCAGATGTTGAGGGTCCTATCAGTACATGTTGCCAACAGTCAGCTAGATAGGATTTGCACCATTCCCAGGCCAAGCCATGAATTCCCTTTTCCTGAAGGCGAGAGAGGAGTTGCTCATGGTTAACAGAATCAAATGCAGCGGCAATATCGAGGAAGATGAGTACAAACCCGTTTTCGATTTTGTCGATACCTCTGGAAAAGGTGTTGACTGAATCAACATGGTGCCTTGGCAGCAGGCAGGAAGGACGCATGCAGGCACGGTGGAGCCTCCTTAAAGCTTCCAACAGAAGCTGGGGAGCTTTCCAAAACAGGGCTCTGCCATACATGAGGACTCCATTCCCGTTTGTCCTTGAAGAATTACATGCACGGCCTCATTCTATGAAGATTTCAACTCATACGCATTCATTGTGGACATCCTGAAAACCCATTTCTGGAAATGCACCCAGCCAGTATCTATGCATAAAATAAACACCTAGAATCCACCCTAGCAGTGCAGTGCTGTACCTGCTGCAAAGAGTCGTTCGGAACTTATGCAACAAACCTGCTATAACAGAACAGCACAAAATGCCATCTAAATCATCCTGAAGAACTGGAATACCACCCTAGGCAGGGCAGCCTCTATCCCCTCTAAAAACGCAATAAAGGAAGTTAGAAGCTAACAACTGTGGTACTCTCAGGAACTTAGATCAACAAAGAGATTCTTAAGGAAGATAGAAAGAAAATAGAGAATCACAAAATCAGAGGTTGAATTGAAGCACTATATGGACACTCTGTCTATACTGACAAATCATCAGTGATCTAAAGGATTATTATTCACATATTCTTATGAAATCTCTAAATTGTCCAAGTGATCTCTTCTGCATTGTACAAGATCTTGTCTGAGCTTCAAACAAGGATGATCCCCACAACAGCAATTTGGATGCACGACAATTTGACAATCACTACATGAACAAGCTAAAGAATTCAACGATTACCCCATTGATGTTCATATGCAATGAAGAAACCCCAGTGAAGATAGCCACTACCACCTCATTGATGGTAACATGCAACGAACAAACCATCTTTAAACCATGGCACTCATTAAATAATGGCACTCATTCTCTCTAGCTAATATTGAACAGATAGATCAGTGTATCACATCCGTTAACACAGCAACATCTCACCTTGACCCTTGCCCAGTAAGCTGGATTAAACAAGAACTGAATTAATACCCTTCATCCAAAAAATAGACAATCTCTTGCTATCTCAAGGACACATACTAAAAGCCCTAAAAGAAGCAATCATCCGCTCAATCTTAAAACACCATTCACTCGATAAAAACTGTCCAGGCTCATATAGACCAATATTGAGTCTTCCATTCATATCCACAATAACTGAAAAGTCAGTTCAGAAGCAACTACAAAATCATTTAGATGCATACACCCCATCTGATCCACACCAAGGAGAAATTTCACTTACCGTTAATTTCCTTTCCTGGAATACTGCTAGACCAGTCCAGACAAACGGGTTATGCACCCCTGCCAGCAGATCTTGGAGACAGAGAATTCTACCAGAGCTCTGATAGGCTGGAGCCTGGTGATATAATCCTACCCCTAGGGGTCTCCCTCAGTTACGTCCACAAGCTAATGCAACATGAACTGTAACATCACCCCAGAGTCCCAAGTGAACTATATACAAGGGAGCCGAAGAACTCCCTAGAGCTGAAAACAGTATCCACCTACGAACCCATGGACTGCCCAGGGCGAGGCATACCGGCAAAGAGAAGAACCGCGGTCGGCGGCTGCACCGCACCAGCGGCACTCCAACCAACAGCAGGGCAGGTCCTGGACTGGTCTAGCAGTATTCCAGGAAAGGAAATTAACGGTAAGTGAAATTTCTCCTTCCAGTTCATACTGCTAGACCAGTCCAGACAAACGGGCAGTACCCAAGCTACCTGCTTTCAAGGGGGGGCAAGGCCGCCGACAGCTCAGCAACTCCAAAACGGACTTCCTGACGGGCATGAACGTCCAACCTATAATGACCGACAAAGGTGGACAGCGATGACCAAATCGCCGCCCGGCGAATATCGAGAGGAACTACATGAGACCTCCCGGCCTACAAAGTTGCTTGCGCCCGAGAGGAGTGAGCACGGAGTCCCGGTGGAGCTTCTTCTCCTTGAAGAAGGTACACCGCCTCAATGGCCTCCGTAACCCATCTAGAAATGGTAGATTCGGAGGCTGCTGATCCCCGACGAGAACCCGCGAACAAGACAAAAGAGGAACAGTCATATGGAAGGGTCTGGCGACACCCAGATACCGAAAAAGAACCTTCTTAAGGTCCACCGCCCGCAACGGAGACCGACCACTGTCACACTGCGTCTTTGGAAAAGACGGAAAGGAAAGAGGCTGGTCAACAGCGAACAGCGTCAGCACTTTGGGCAACAAAGGAAGGGACAGTTCTCAGAGAAACGCCTTCGGAGGAAAACGAGAGATAGGGATCTCGACACAGAGAGCCTGGAGGTCAGAAACACGGCGTGCCGAAGTTATGGCCACCAAGAAGACTGCCTTCAGAGTCTAATCTAGAAGAGAACAGGTCCTCAGAGGCTCAAAGGGAGGAGCAACGAGGGCACAGAGGACAAGCACGAGAGCCCACGCCGGCACAGGCGAACGCAGAGGAGGCCGGAAGGCCCAACTCCGCGGAGAAACCGAGACACGTCCGAATACGAAGCTATCGATCGCCCCGGTATAGGACCCCGAAAACAAGTTAAAGCGACCATTTGTACTCGCAAGGAATTGAATGCTAATCCCTTATCCACTCCGGCCTGTAAAAAGGACAGGATGTCCGGAATACCGCAACGCCAGGGTGTGAGGTTATTTCGCGAACACTAACCATCAAGAGACGCCAAACCCGAGCGTAAGTCAGCGTCGTGGAAGACTGCCGCGCCGTGAGAAGCGCCACGACCACGCTAGGCGAAGAGCCGTAGCGACCAAACCGGTGGCGGTTAATAGCCAAGCCGAAAGCGAGTAAGGAGCCGGGTCTTCCATCTCCACCGGTCCGTGAATCAGAAGGCCGAGAAACGCCTCGAGGAGGAGCAGCCAAGCCCCAGACAGACGGAAGAGATCCGCATACCATGTTCCGCGAGCCCAATTCAGAGCCAGCAGGAGTACAGGGCCGCGACGGTCTCGGAGCCGCCGGAGAACTATGCATATCACGGATCAGGGAGGGAAAACACACAGGAGAAGCCTTGGCAGTCTGCGCCGTAGCCATCAGATCCATGGTCGGCAGTGCCCACAGGTGAACAATGGACCGGAACGCATCCGGCTGCAGAGCCCAGCCCCCGGGCTCCAGAGAGTGCCGGCTGAGAAAATTGGCTTACACATTGTTCACCGCCTGCGAGGTGCTGCGCCGATAGCCTGAAGATGTTCCTCCGCCCACGGGAGGAGCAAACGCCTCTCCTGTGAGACATCTGGACATTGCGTGCCGCCTAGGCGGCTTAGGTAAGCAACCGTCGTGGCGTCGGACAGGAACCGAACCGCACGCCGCCGCAGAAGAGGCTGAAAATGAAGAAGGGCGAAGTGCACTTTCCGCGTCTCGAGACGATTAATAGACCCTTGGGCTGCGCGAGGTGACCAACTCCCCTGCGCCAAGGCCAAGCCGCAAGGCGCTCCCCAACCGGAGAGGTCGGCGACTGGCGTCACCAAGATCCAGCGCAGAGACTCCAGAGGGACCCCCCGTAGAAGATTGTGTGCCTGAAGCCACCAGCGGAGGCTGCGGTGCACCGGCAGAAGCAAAGGTAACCGGATTAGATAACTGTCCGACACCGGCGACCAACGAGATAGAAGCGCCGTCGGCAAGCAGCACATGTGCGCTACCGCCCACGGAACGAGGGCTATCGTTGCTGCAAAGGACCCCAAGAGTTGAAGGTAGCCCCCAAGGCCGAGGTGCCGCTTGATCCAAGCAGCGGCGGAGCTGAAGAGAGATCTTCTGAAAACGTTCCTGAGGTAGAAACACCCGCCCCCGACGAGTGTCGCACACCCAGCCCCTAGAAAATCCAGGACCTGAAGCATCCCAAAATAGACAGAGTAACGGCCCAGTCCTCCTTCCAACGGTGGACCGGGACGAATGGCATCTAAACGCTGGAGCCTGGAAATGAAGCAACATCCGCTGCCCATTGCCGCAGGCTGAGCCATCTCCGAGCTAACCGACACCGGTGCTAGGAAGCGAGCTGAGCTGCAAGAGATCACAGAATGCCTCTGCCCGGAATGCAGCGATGGATTCAAAATGAACCAACTCGGGAACACCTGGAAGCTGCTGAATCCAGCGAAGGGAGGCCCGAGCTGCTAGACCTCTGCACACCCCTGCAAGAAGGAAATAGCAGGCGAAGGAAAACCCATCTTCAGCAGCCTCCCAACTCTTTAGGTCTTGCTGGTCGCGGAGCGCCACTCCGCCCTCAACCGGAAGTGTGGTATGCCTGATGACCCTGGTCAGAATGCATCAACTGTTGGGTATGTCAGCCAATGGTCCAAGTGAAAGGGAGACCAAGGGTATAACTGACCAATACCGCGTGCCGTACGAATGCCCTGGAAAATGGGATCTGGCTGCAACCGGATTTGAGAATCCGGAGGATCAGGCGTGTCGGCCAGGGGGAGCGACTCCATCACCTGTGTGATTAGAGCCGGCAACTCCTCTTTCCGAAAAAGGCTGAGAACCGTCAGCGAAGAAAAGAGACGGAGAATATTCCCCATCTCCGTACTTCAACGAGTCAGGGCTGACCTCCGAAGATTTAAAGTCTTCTTAAACATCCATAGTACCCCGCAAGGCACATGCAACGCTCCAAGGAGGACGTACTGCTCTAAGATCTGAGGACTTATGGGACCACTTGCGAGACCACGCCATATGCTTGCCTGCTACTGGGCAGGTGTAGGAGATATTCCAAAAGACTCCAAAAGTCACAGGCGTTATGCCAGATGGAAGAGTGTGAGGAAGGCACTATCAGTCAAGGCTGCTGTGGCCTCCAGCGGCTGTGGAAGCGACATGGGAGCTGACTGAATCGTTTCCTGCAGGAAGATCCTGCAGCAGGGGCTCTGAGGAGGGAGGAGATAAGGTGCTGATGAACCCATCTAACAGCGCAGTGGGAATGGGGAAAGAGTCTCCGGAATGCAGCGTGCAGGTGGAACACAAGCAATCTCTTAATTCCCCATTCGGCTGATTACTTATTACATATAATACAGCCAGAGAAACAAGCATTGTAGAGACTTAAACCACCTTTCCTCTTTTTTTCCCTTTTTTTTTTTTTTTTTTTTTGCATTTAAAACAAAAATCAAGGTAGGCTCAGGGAAACCGAAGACTCTTCAAGGAAAAGGATTTTGAAACTCTCCGTGCCTCCACAGCATGTTTAAATGTGTGGAAACTGCTGTCTAGAGCTGTTCCCTCCAAAAAGAAACACTGAAGAGAAAAACAAAATGGCCGCTGGCACAGAAAAACTGTCAGGTATTCACTGAGCTGAGAAGAGAACTGTCAGTCATTCACTGTGCTGGTACAGAGAAACTTTCAAAGTCAGGGTAAGGCCATTACAGTGACTGAAAGTAGGGAAATTTAGAGTTTGATTCCTCTGCAGCCACTCAGACCTCCATGGTAGGGGCTGAAAGGTGTTTCTGGGGAGGGATGTAGAAGCTCAAACCCAGCCGTACGGAAGATGACAGTGAGTATGTTTAATTAGGTAGAGCCCAAAACAGTCAGGATCCAAAACACTGACTTAAAATTCCAATCAAATGGTATATTGAAAAAGACAGGTACAATATTCCAGTAAGACGTACAAAGTAACCCGGCTGCAGTATGTGGATTAAAAATTTTAAAGTAGGAACTTCAAAACTCAGAGGCAGCCGGTCCGGGAGCAGTAGTTGAGGCAAGTGAGAAAAAAACAGGCTACTCACAGTTTCCTTTCAGGAATTGATACCTGAACTTCCCGGGGATGTCCGTGGCAAAGACTCAGCGCAGCGTAAAGCCAATGGAGAGCTCCACTGAAGCCAGGCTCAGGAGATCCCAAGTTTATCTGGGGAATCAAGACGCTGGGGGAAGAGCACAGTTGATTTCTGAGGTCCCTGTGTGTCTTCTGACAGCTTATGCAGCGTAGACCTGAATAAGGCATAGGGAGAACTAAAAAAAAAATAACTCTGCCCCGGAGGAACAGGCATTTAACAATATTCCCCATACTATGCAATGCCTCAGCCAGCCTTCTTTGTTTGGCACAGTGGGGGATGGAACCCATGAGCCCTGCACCAGTGGTCAGTGTCTTGTGTTGTACTGTGGCTCTGAATGGCATCCGGTTCTCTAATCATGCCTTCCGTACTTTTTATTCATTATGTTAATACATAGGCAGAGAAAAAAGGAACACCCCACACAACTCATAGCTAGCCAGTGTTGTGGAAAAATTTAAACAGCAATTTTATTTTTATTTTTATTTTTTTTTTTTTGGTGCTAGAAGCCAGCAAAGAGAGAAGGAATCTGGCTTCCCGCCAAAAACCAGGGCTCATTAGCTATTCAAAATGGCCGCCGGCAAAAATAAACTTCAAAAAGAGTGAATTAAAACCCCCAAAAGCTAAGGAATTAACTTAAAAAGTCAAATGACAAGGTGGGGGGGGGGGGGTTGCAGGCATGAGAGAAATGCCTAAAATCGCTGAAAAATCAAGAAAAATAAATCCAGTCACCACAGAGTTGCAAACAGCAGTGGGAGAAAGACAGATTTTGTACTCACAGTACAGAAAGTGCAGAGAATCCACGGACCACTGCTGAGAGCACTGCCAGCTGCCTCACCACTAAAATCAGCCCCAGGGACTGGATTTTAGGAGGCTTATCATCCAGCTAAATAGTCTTCTTGACTAGTGCTGGGAAGTCTGCACATCAGCGAGCTCTACTGTGACCCGCAGGACACAGGAGCTCAGCTGGAATTCATCCTGGTGCCCAGATAAGTACACTGGCAACTACAGGGTATAATCTCTCCCAGAGAAATCACAAAGAAATAAAGCATCTTAAATTTTTTTGAAGGAGCAAAAAAAAAAAAGTATCCAGATCTGCTGGAGACAGAGAAAAACTGAGGGAGACCCCTAGGGGTAGGATTATATCACCAGGCTCCAGCCTATCAGAGCTCTGGTAGAATTCTCTGTCTCCAAGATCTGCTGGCAGGGGTGCATAACCAGTTTGTCTGGACTGGTCTAGCAGTATGAACTGGAATATCGATTCAGACTGTACCATGGTGTAGAAACATTCCCCATATCCCTACTCAACAAAATTGTCCAAGGATTTGAAAACATTAAACAATTCTTTGTCCTTATATTCTTAGATATCGCTTTAGCATTCGACTCCATTAACCATGAGACCCTAATTACACAACTTCAACAGCTTGTCATTGGAAGATCAGTACTTCAGTGGTTTATATTTTATCTGTCTGATTGTACACAAGTGAAAATAGGTCAGTCATTATGAAGATCCTACAACCAGCTTCAGGTATCCCACAGGGCTCAGCATTATCTGCTTTACCATTTAGCATTTACAACCAGCCAATCTGCAACATAATCAAGGCACACAGTATGAGCTATAGAATATATGCAGAGAACATAATGATATTCACACCATTCAAAATACAGGAACCCAGCTACCAACAGATAACAGAATGCTTCAACGAAGTATCACATTGACTCTACTCTGTTAACCTTACAATAAATCTATAAAAGACTGAAGTCCTTATGGTCTCTAGGAATAAAGAATTCATACCCCCACTACAGATACAAGTGAAGAATGTATCACTAGAGGTTAAGAAGGAAATTAAGTACCTGGGAAATCTACTGAACCAGAGCCTCAACTTGACAAAACACAATCTAACAACGCAAGCAATCTACAATAAAATAAGGATGATCTAAAACATAAGACATCTCCTTTCAACCGAGGATTTTCGCTCTGTGTTACAAGCAATGATATGCCCACACTTTGGTTTTTGTAACAGCGTCCTACAGGGTCTACCAAAACAAACCTTAAATGCCTTACAAATGGTACAAAACACTATCGCACGTACCATTCTGAAAGTAGCTAGGTCAGAACACATAACACCCATCCTTCACCAATTACATTGGTTACTAGTCACACACAGAATCAAATACAAATCACTAATGGTTACTTTCAAGACAATAAAGCACAGTTACTTACCTGTAACAGGTGATCTCTGGGAACAGCAGGAAAGAGTAGTTACTCACCTGTAACAGGTGTTCTTCAAGAGCAGCAGGAATCAGTCCTCACATACGGGTGACGTCAGCACCGACGGAGCCCTCGCGGAGCAATTTCCCCAGCTTTCAAAGAAAGCCTTTGGGAATTGCAGCGCGCATGCGCGGTCCCCTTCCCGCCCAAGGGTGCCATCTTGCTCAGTCTGATGACATAGCTAAAAGACAGCAAAAAATTAACAAAAACGAAGTGATAGGACTGCAACTCCAAGGGGAGGAGGGAGGGTTGTGAGGACTGATTCCTGCTGCTCCTGGAGAACACTTGTTACAGGTGAGTAACTACTCTTTCTCCAGGACCAAGCAGGAAGTCAGTCCTCACATATGGGACTCCCAAGCTTAAGGCTACCGGAGACCTCAAGTGGAAAAATGAGCTCCCTCTAGCTCAGCAGCACAGAAGGAAGGAATCTTCTCTGAAAACGCCCCCGACCGGTAGCCCAACATCAGGGCCGGAGGGTAGGAGTTGCCTAAACCTCAAAGAGATTATGGAGGACTGCCTGACCGAAAGCACTGTCCCTGCGGGACTCCCTCTCCAGGCAGAAATGGGCCGCAAAAGTCTGGCTTGAAGACCAAGTAGTGGCCCGGCAAATGTCTACCAACAGAACAGAGCGGAGTTGAGCCACTGATGCAGCCTTCGCCCTAACACGATGAGCCGTGACTCGACCCTCCAACGAGAGGCCGGCCGCCCCATAAGCCCAAGCGATACAGTCAGCAACCCATATGGACAAAGTACGCTTGGAGACAGGTAGCCCCAACTTATTGGGGTCAAAAGAAACGAAGAGCTGAACAGCCCTCCTATGCTCCCGCGTACGGTCAAGGTAGAAGGATAAGGCCCTCCTACAGTCCAGGTTATGCAGGACCATTTCAGCCCGGCTGGTGTGCGGCCTGGGAAAGAAGGTCGGAAGAACCACCTCCTGGTTGAGGTGAAAAGGGGATACCACTTTTGGAAGAAACTTAGGCTGAGTCCGTAAGACTACCCTATTCCTGTAAAACCTAGTGTAAGGAGGATCAGACACTAGGGCCTGAAGTTCACTAACGCGCCTAGCAGAGGTAAGGGCTACCAAGAACAAGGTTTTTCAGGAAAGAAAACGAAGAGGGCAGGTAGTCATAGGTTCAAAGGGCGGACAGGTAATCCGCTGCAAGACCACATTCAGATCCCATTCAGGGGCTGGTGGGCGCAAAGGAGGCTTAAGGAGAAGGAGGCCTCGGAGAAAACGAGCCACCAAAGGGTGGTTGGAAAGAGGCCTGCCATCCACCGGTGCGTGATGCGCACAGAGAGCACTGAGGTGGACCCTGACAGAGTTGGGCTTAAGGCCCAGATTGGAGAGGTAAAGCAAATATTGCAAGACCACCACCACCAAGCAGGAGAAGGGATTCTCAGACTGCTGAACACAACACACGGAGAACCGACGCCACTTGAAAGCGTAGGACTTCCGGGTGGAGGGCCGCCTGGAGGCCAAGACGACCTCTTCCACCTCCAGAGGCAGCAGGAGGGGAGTAAGGACTACCCTTTCAGCAGCCAGGACATCAGATGAAGGGACCAGAGGTTGGGGTGTAGAAGAGTCCCCTGATCCTGTGACAGGAGATCGGGTTGAAACCCCAGAGGAAGAGGAGTGTCCACCGCCAGCTGCATCAGAAGCGGGAACCAGGGCTGTCTCGGCCACCGGGGAGCCACTAGGATCATTGAGGCTCTGTCTCTGAGAACCTTGAAGAGCGTGCGAGACACCAGTGGCGTGGGAGGAAAGGCATACAAGAGGCCTGTGGACCATGGAATCAGAAAAGCATCTACCACTACTCTGAGAGGATGCGGTTGTAGAGAGCAGAATCTGGGAAGCTGCCGGTTCAGAGGACTGGCAAACAGATCCATGGTGGGGAGGCCCCACTTGAGAAAGATCCGCTGAACCACCAATGGATCCAATCTCCACTCGTGTGGTAGGAGGATCCTGCTTAGCTTGTCTGCCAGGTAATTTTCCTGACCTGGGAGATAGACAGCTTTGAGGAGGATGCCGTGGTGGACGGCCCAAGAGCACAGTTTTTGTGCCTCCTTACAGAGAAGGAAGGAGCCTGTTCCAGCTTGCTTGTTCACGTAGAACATTGCAACTTGGTTGTCCGTCTGGACCAGCACAGACTGGTGAGAAGTGAGGTGGGAGAAGGCTCTCAGAGCTAGGCGAATGGCTCTGAGCTCCAGGAAGTTTATCTGCTGAGAAGACTCCCAAGGAGTCCAGAGGCCTTGAGTACATGTCCCTTGGCAATGTGCTCCCCAACCCAGGAGAGAAGCATCGGTTGTCAGCACCTGAGAAGGCGGAGGAGATTGAAAATCCACTCCCAGCACCAGGTTTGGCAGATGAAGCCACCACCGCAGAGAAGAGACCAGCAGGTCAGATACCTGTACTGAGTCTGCCAGGCTCCCCGTGGCCTGATGCCATTGAGTGCGAAGGCACCACTGAGCAGGTCGCATGTTTAGGCGGGCATTGGGGGTCACATGGACCGTGGAGGCCATATGGCCGAGCAGTCTCAGAAATTGCCTGGCAGAGACCAGGGAATTGCTGTGAAAGTGGCTGGCGAGATCTATGAGCCTGTGTGCTCTGTCTAGAGGCAGGAAGGCCCGGGGACCGTGGAGGCCATATGGCCGAGCAGTCTCAGAAATTGCCTGGCAGAGACCAGGGAATTGCTGTGAAAGTGGCTGGCGAGATCTATGAGCCTGTGTGCTCTGTCTAGAGGCAGGAAGGCCCGTGCCTGAAGTGTGTTCAACCTTGCGCCTATGAATTCGAGATTTTGAAAGGGGAGCAAAGTGGACTTTGCGAAGTTTATGACAAATCCCAAGTGCTGGAGCAGAGTCACAGTGCGATGAGTGGCCAGAGTGGCCTCTTGGGAAGACTGGGCTCTGATGAGCCAGTCGTCCAGGTATGGAAATACAAAAAGGCCTTGAAGTCTGAGATAGGCCGCCACCACTGCTAAGCATTTGGTGAACACCCTGGGGGCGGAGGATAGGCCAAAGGGCAGTACTCTGTACTGGTAATGATTTCCTCCCACAACAAATCTGAGATATTGTCTGTGGTCTGGATGAATAGGGATGTGAGTATAGGCATCCTTTAGATCCAAGGAGCATAGCCAGTCTCCCTGCTGGAGGTAGGGCAGCAGGATTCCAAGGGTAAGCATCTTGAACTTTCCCTTGCCAGGAACTTGTTGAGGTTTCGCAAGTCCAGGATGGGTCTGAGGCCTCCTGTTCTTTTTGGTATCAGAAAGTACCTGGAATAAAAGCCGTGACCTCTCAGGTGGTGGGGCACCGGTTCCACAGCCTGTTCCTGAAGAAGACTTGCTAACTCCTGAAGGAGTAAGTCCCTGTGCAGAGGAAGTCTTGGAGGCCCCCCTGGAAAGTAGGAGGAAGGTACCTGGTGAAAGTGTAGAAGATAGCCTTTCTGAACTATATGAAGCACCCAGGTATCTGATGTGATGGCTGACCACCTGTGAGCAAAGTGGACCAGCCGGCCTCCTGTGCTGAGAGAAACCAGCGGAGGGGAAGAGGCTATGCTGACGGAGTCAAAAACCCCCACCCTGCTCAGCAGGGGCCGGTGTTGTGGGCTTGGGGGCCTGCTGCCTACGGGATCCATTACCCCGTCCCTTGGCCTGCTGACCCTTTTGGGGAGCTGCAAAGGCCTGATACTGAGGGTAGTGTTTATAGGCAGCCGCCTTCCTCGGGTAAAAGGGCTTTTTCCCCGAGCCCTTCTTCTTCTGAGAAGGGGCAGAGGTTTTTCTGGACAGCCTAGTCCTGGTCAGAGTCTCCGTCTCGATCTGTGCAGCCTTTTCAGCCATGGGCTTGCCAAAGAGGTTTTCACCTCTGCAGGGGACATCGACCAACTTGTCCTGTACCCATGGCTCGAGGTCGGATGACTGAAGCCAAGCCTGTCGGCGGGCACCGATGCCGGCTCCGGCTACTCGAGCCGATGCTTCGAAGCCATCGTAGGCTGCTTGAGAGATAAACTTTGAGCACTCTCGAATACCAGTAGACAAGACTTGGAACCTCTGCAAAGGTTCCTCGGAGAGACCAGCAGAGAACCCGGCAATTTCTTTTGCCAGGTCTCGGAGGTACATGCCCATATAGAGCTGGTAGGTCTGGACTCGACAAGCAAGCATAGAGCCCTGGAAGCACTTCCTACCGAGGGCATCCAGGTTCCGGGCCTCCCGGCCGGGAGGCACCGAGGAGTGCATCTTCTGACTCTTGAGTCGATGCATGGCCGATTCCACCACCATGGAATGGTGCGGTAGTTGTGCCCTTTGGAACCCGGGGTTCTTGCAGACTCGATAAATGGAATCGACCCGCTTGCTTAACACCGGCGCCGACGCCTGGCTCTCCCACATGCAGAAGAGAAGTCGCTCCAGCATCGGAGGAACCGGTACAGTAAAGGCCTCCTTTGGGGGAGAGTCATACTGGAGGGCATCGAGCTCTTCGGCTTGAGGCTCCTCCTCGGGATCCGCGGGGAACGCCAAGGCCTTGGCCATATCCCGCACGAAGTCTGAGAACCGGGTGTCCTCCGGGGGGACCATCTCCGAGGTTCGGAATCAGGTGAGTCCGATGGGACGCACCGAGACCGAAAAGTACCAGGGGACTCTTCGTCCTCCGATTCCCAGGCTGACTCCTCGGAGGAGGAATCGAGCGGCTCCGGTCGGGTGGGCACCGATGCCCTCCGCCCCGATGCCGAGGACGTCGGCGTCGACGACCTCGGTCCCGAACGGGAGGCCGAGGGAGACCGCGACCGAGGATCGACTCGAGCTCGCATGGACTCGAGGATCGGCTCGGTCTCCGGGGTCGACTTGGACGTCGACGTCCCGGTGGCCGGGGCAGATGCACTGGCGAGGCCAGCGATCAATGCCCGCTGTTGGTCCATGAAGGCAGCCAAACTGCTCTCCAAGGCCGTCAACCTGAGTCCAAGCTCAGGAGACCCAGCAGCCCCCGACTCGGGCCCCGACGTCGTCGGACCCGACGTCGGCTCCTTCGGAGGTGAGTCCACAAGGACTACAGTACTCACGTGTCCAGGAGACTCCATTTCGAGACGAGGATGTTTCAAAGGCCTCTCCGACTCAGAGGACCCGGGATGGCTATCAGGGCTATGCGACCTGGCCCTCAAGGAACCAGGAGCGTCCACCGACGACGCCCTCGCGGGTTTCTTCTTCCTATGATGTTCACGGGCAGGACACCCCCGCTCAGAGGAACTCCGACGATGCTCAGGACCGGAGTCCCGGGACGTCGAAGCCTCTGACGAGGTCCGGGCCCGGCCGGACGCGGAGTCAGAGAATATTCGTTCTCTTTGATGCTGCCGACTCCTCAACGCTTTTGAGGACATCTTGCCACACGGACCACAGATCATCGGGTCATGATCGGGTCCGAGGAAGCGGAGGCAGAAGTCATGTGTGTCGGTAAGAGACATAAGTTTCTTACACCTATCACACTTTTTAAACCCGCTGGCAGCCATCGGGGGAAAAAGGGCCCCTGCGAGGTCAAAAGACAGGGCTGCCAGTGAAAAAGAAAAAAATGGCACGAACGCTTGTCACGAAGGACAAAAAAACGAAAAATAAAGAACAGACCCGTTACCGGCATAGCGGGTCCGGGCGGGAAAAGGATCCGGCGTCGAACCGAGAAAAGAATAAGAAATAAAATCAACTTTTTCTGCGGCGATCACAAACAGCGTCTGTATGGCTCCGCGGAAAAAAGAAGACTGAGCAAGATGGCACCCTTGGGCGGGAAGGGGACCGCGCATGTGCGCTGCAATTCCCAAGGCTTTCTTTGAAAGCTGGGGAAATTGCTCCGCGAGGGCTCCATCGGCGCCGACGTCACCCGTATGTGAGGACTGACTTCCTGCTTGGTCCTGGAGAATAAGTCTTCACATATGGGGATCGTCGGTACCGATGGAGCCTGCGCGGGAACGCTCCCCAGCATCCAATAAGAAAGCTTTTGGGAGCATCCCACGGCGCCTGCGTGCTGCCTTCCCGCCTTTCCCAACCGCCTCTCTCCAGTTCGAGTTTTAAAGCTGAGACAAAGAGAGAGAGAGAGAGGGAAAGATAGAGAGATACAACTCCTAGGGGAGGTGGGTGGGTTGTGAAGACTTATTCCTGCTGTTCCCAGAGATCACCTGTTACAGGTAAGTAACTGTGCTATCTCCAGGAACAAGCAGGAATGAGTCTTCACATATGGGGACTCCCTAGCTGCAGATGCCAGGGAGAGACCCCAGAGTTGTGTGTCCTTGAAAAGGGCTCTACCTCACACCATGGATCTCTGGCATCCAACCAGGGTAGGTGGGTAGGAGTTGATTAGGAATGGAACAGGTGTTTGAGAACAGCCTGACCAAACGAGGCATCCCGGCGGGAGTCCTTGTCCAAAAAGTAATGGGCTGTGAAGGTATGAACTGAGGCCCAGGTGGTCGCTCGACAGATCTGGTCGATGGGCACAGAGTTTAGATGAGCCACTGAGGCTGCCATGGCCCTCACATTGTGAGCTTTGACATGGCCCTCCAGAGACAGGTTCCTACTCTGGTAGACGAAAGAAATACACTGAGCAATCCAGTTGGACAGTGTTCTCTTAGAAACTGGAAGTCCTAAATGAGAAGGATCAAAAGCAACAAAGAGTTGAGAAGACTTTCTATGTTGCTGTGTTCTTTGTAAGTAAAAGGCGAGAGCTCTTTTACAATCCAAAGTATGAAGATTCCTCTCTGCACTTGATGCATGAGGTCCTGGAAAAAAGACAGGTAAATATACCTCTTAGTTCAGATGAAAAGGCAAGACCACTTTGGGCATAAAGTGTGGATTGGTCCTAAGGACTACCTTATCATGATGGAACCTTGTATAAGGTGGATTAGCCACCAAGGCTTGCAATTCACTAATGCGGCGTGCTGAGGTGACTGCAATGAGAAAGAACCTTCCAAGAAAGAAATTTCAAGGAGTTGGTGGCTAAAGGTTCAAAGGGGGGCTTCATAAGCTGGCCAAGAAACAGATTTAAATCCCATGCCACTGGAAGTGGTCTAATGGGAGGTTTAGTTAAAAGAAGGCCTCTCATGAATCTTGCTTTAAGAGGATGAGAGGAAACAGGCTGTCCATTGAGAGGCTTGAGGGACGCTGCAATAGCACTCAAATGGACTCTTACCAAATTCGTTTTGAGGCCTGCATGGGAAAGACGCAGAAGATACTCTAGTAAAGAATTCAAAGATATTGCAAGAGGGTTAAGACCCTTCTCTGAACACCAAATGGTTAATCTTTTCCATTTGAAAGCATAGGAACGTCTAGTGGAAGGCTTTCTAGAAGCATGAATAATATCTCTGACTTGCTGAGAGAGATGGAAAACTTGAAGGTCTAGGCCTTCAGCAACCAGGCCCTGAGATGGAGAGACTGGGGGTTTGGGTGCCACAACGTTCCGTCTTCCTAGAAGAGAAGATCTGGACCAGAGCCCAACTCCAGGGACAGAGCTTGAGAGAGATGCAGTAGAGGGTACCACACTTGGCGTGGCCAATGTGGTGCTATGAGGATCATAGAACCTCGGTCTCTCTGAAGCTTGAATAGTGTTTTGGGAATTAGGGGAATGGGTGGAAAGGCATAAAGGAAGTCTTGACCCCAGTGAAGGAGGAAGGCATCCTTAGCCTGAACTCCCTGATACGGAATCCTGGAACAGAACCGGGGAAGTTTGGCATTCCACGGACTTGCAAATAGGTCTATGCCCGGGGTTCCCTAAATTCGAAAAATCCTGGCTACCTGGTCCCTGTGGAGGGACCATTCGTGTGGAAGCAGAACTCGACTGAGTCTGTCTGCCCAAGAGTTTTGAACGCCTGGAAGATATACTGCCAGAAGATGAATGTGATGCTCTCTGGTGAAGGCCCACAGTCGCAAAGCTTCGTTGCAAAGCGACAGAGAGCCAGTTCCCCCCTGCTTGTTTACATAGAACATGGCTACTTGGTTGTCCGTGTGAATGAGGACTGTCCTGTAGCTGAGCAGGGAATGGAACACTCAGAGAGCTAAGAAGATTGCTCTGAGCTCGAAGAGATTGATGTGTAGAGAAGTCTCCTGTGGAGACCATATGCCCTGGGTGGAGAGATCTTACAGATGAGCTCCCCAACCCATTGGAGAAGCATCTGTTGTGAGGGTTGCTTGGGGTGGTGACGGTTGAAAAGGGGACCCCAACAACAGGTTTGGAGAGGACTTCCACCACTGGAGAGACCAAAAGAGGCAACTGGAGTTTGCTATTTTGTCTGACAAGCAACCTGATGCCTGAGTCCATTGGGTGGACAAAGTCCATTGAGCTGCCCTCATGTGAAGGCGAGCATATGGAACCACATGCACAGTGGATGCCATGTGGCCTAAGAGTTGTAACATTTCTCGAGCAGTTAAATGGAGTTTTAACTGTATTTGGGAGGCTAACTGCACCAAGCGTAGGCAACGGGCCTGAGGAAGATAGGCCCTTGCAGTTGTGGTATCCAACCAAGCCCCTATGAACTCGAGGGACGACTGAGTAGGGGTGAGATTGGATTTTGGGATGTTTATTACTAGTCCCAAATACTGAAGGACACGCATTGTGCAGGTTAGACAAGTCTTGGCCTCTGCTTGAGATGGAGCTCGAATGAGCCAGTCGTCCAGATATGGGAAGACGAATATTCCTAGAGTGCGTAGAAATGCAGCTACTACTGCCATGCATTTCGTGAACACTCTTGGTGCAGAGGCCAGACCAAAAGGAAGCACCCTGTATTGGTAGTGCTTTCC
The DNA here is from genome assembly GCA_033557465.1 of Ichthyophis bannanicus. NCBI lineage: Eukaryota > Metazoa > Chordata > Amphibia > Gymnophiona > Ichthyophiidae > Ichthyophis > Ichthyophis bannanicus. The sequence goes on along the minus strand of CM066032.1, from coordinate 1,718,784,955 downwards.
TTGAAAAAGGAACCAAAGGAACCTTCTGTGAGTTGGATGGATGAGGACATGGGTGTACGCATCCTTGAGATCTAGAGAACAAAGCCAGTCCTGACTCTGAAGGTATGGAAGCAGAGCACCGAGAGAAATCATCTTGAATTTCTCCTTGAATAGAAATTTGTTCAATTCTCTGAGATCTAAGATGGGTCTGTAACCCCGTGTTTTCTTTGGGATAAGAAAATAAGGGGAGTAGAACCCTGTGCCTTGTTGAAGAAGAGGTACTTCTTCTATTGCCCCTTGGGCAAGAAGGATGGCAATCTCCTGACCTAGAAGGTTGAGGAGAGATGTTGGAGAATTGAACTGTTTCACCATGGTGTGAGGGGGAAAGCTTAAGAAATTAAGCTTGTATCCTTCCCTTATGATGGAGAGTGTCCATTGCTCTGCTGTGATTTGCTCCCATCTGGGAGCAAAGTAAGTCAACCTTCCTGGGATGGTAAGGGCTCTGGTCCTTCCAGAGCTAGAAAGGCTAAGTTCTCTAGTTGCAAGTCAAAGGCCCTGAGGAGGCTGAGGCTGCTGGGCCGTGGAAGGCCTAGCAGCCTTTGACTTGGCCTGTTTAGGTGGTTGCTGACGCTTTGCAGCAAAACGACCTGCAGAAGATGCCTGCTGACCATAAGCAGGATAGTATCTTCCCTTTTTGGAAAAAGATGTATTTTTGAACAATCTTTTCTTAACAGGAGCAGAGGTAGACTTTGAAAGTCGATCCAAAGCAGAGTTTTCAGCATCCATCTGAGTGGCCTTTGCTTGCCAATCCTTACCAAAAAGGTTTTCACCTGTACAAGGGAGATTTCCCAATTCATCTTGGACCCAGAGCTCCAAATCAGAAGCTTGTAGCCAAGCAATTCTGCGTGCCCCTATGGCAATAGCTGAAGCTCTGCTTACACACTCAAAAGAGTCAAAGGCTGCATAGTTGGAAAATTTGGAGACATCTTGGGCATGTTTGAGCGAAGTGAGAAACTCCTGTCTTTTATCCTCTGAAATGAAAGTCTGCAGATGAAAGTCTGCAGATGATCTGTGACTTCTTTTAGAAACATTCCTATATATAGACTATAGGAATTGATCCTAGCAGCTAGCATAGCAGCTTGGAAAACCCTTCGGCCAAAAGCATCCAGGGTCCTGCATTCACGCCCTGGAGGATTAGATGAGTGTCTTTTTGCACTCTTTATCTTCCTCATGGCAGACTCTACCACAATAGAGTGGTGAGGAAGCGGAGTCTTGTGGAAGCCAGGACAAGGAGGGACACGATACATGGTGTCTAACCTGCGAGAATGAGGAGAGGTGGTGAGAGGTGTCTCCCACATCCTCAACATGAGATCATACAGAATCTCATGAACAGGTAAAGTAGCTGCCTCCTTAGGAGTTTTAGGATATTGTAAAATATCCAACTCCTTGACTATGGGTTCTGACTCAGGGGCCACTGTGATAGAAAGGACCCTAGCCACTTCCCTAACAAAGTCTTGAAAAGACAAGTCTTCTGGAGGAGACATTCTTCGTTTAGGTGAAGAAGACTCCTGAGGAAGAAGTATCGATGCTTCTAAAGAACCCTCAGACTCATCAGAGTCCTCAGAGGAATCGAAGTATCGCCTGTCTGGATGCTCCTGTAAAGCCCGATAACCGTATCGAGTGGGATCGACATCGGGAGTAATCGGTACTGGTTCGGTACCGATGGGCATCATAGGACAGGGTACCGTTGCAGTCGACACCGAAGCCGATGTCGATGCAATCGGTACTGGTACCGGGAGCGATGCCGGTACCAGCAAATGGAAATTACACTAACCTGGTAATTGTAGTTCCTGGAGGGTCCAGTTTAGTCCTCCACAATCGGGTAGTGCCCCTCCTCCTGCAGCCGGGAGACTGGACCAATCAAATCTTCTGTAGTATATATACAGCCGGAGCTCCCAGAAGTCCCCAGTGTACTAGTAACAAAGCATACTTAACGAAGCAACACATTAGATTAATATACAAAATGACCTAATTAAAGAACAATTTGTTCCCCCCCAAGGAATATCCAACCCCCTCCCCAAACGAGGAAGTCAGAACACTGCATTGCGCCGGCACCGACGCCTCAGGAATCAAAACACCGCTCCCCACCAGAAGTTCAGGATCTGCCTGAACCCCCGAGACAGGGAAGAGCCTCTGCAAAAAACGCGGCTGCCACAGAGGGACCGAACGGCAAGAGGAACCGTCTTAATATCAACCGTTCGGAAAGGCGCGCCGCACCACATTAGCAGATAGTCGGGAGGGAAGGAGGACTAAACTGGACCCTCCAGGAACTACAATTACCAGGTTAGTGTAATTTCCATTTCCTGTTCGGTAATCCAGTTTAGTCCTCCACAATCGGGATGTAACAGAGCAGTTAAGACCGGGCGGGACCTTGCCATCCGGCGCGTAGAACCGCCGAACCAAAACAGGAATCCCGAGCCGCTGACACATCTAAGCGATAGTGTCTACTGAAAGCATGCAGAGACGACCAAGTGGCCACCCTACAGATATCCGCCGGCGGAACCAGGCTATGCTCCGCCCGAGAGGTCGCCTGAGCCCTAGTGGAATGAGCCCTCAGACCCTCAGGAATAGACCGCTGTTGCAACAGATACGCGGACGCGATCGCCTCTTTGAGCCATCTAGCAATGGAGGCTTTAGCCGCCGCTTCCCCTTTACGCGCACCCCCGAAGAGCACGAAAAGCCGGTCAGATTTCCGAAAAGACTCGGTAACCTTTAAATAACGATGGAGCGTACGACCCACATCGAGCCGGAGAAGACCTTTGTCCGTTGACCCGACAGATTGCGAAGAAAGCACTGGAAGAAACACTGCCTGATTCATGTGAAAGGGAGACACCACCTTTGGCAGAAAGGAAGGAACCGGATGGAGAACGATCCGATCCGCGGAAAAAGACAAGAAAGGCTCTCGACAGGACAATGCCTGCAGATCCGAAATGCGCCGTGCCGAACAGATGGCTACAAGAAAAACCGCCTTCAGCGTGAGATCTTTCAGAGACGCCCTGCGCAGGGGCTCAAAAGGTTCACGAACCAGGGCCCTCAGAACTAAATTCAAGTCCCAAGGAGGAACGAAAACTCTGCGGGAGGGCCGCAAATGAAAAACAGCCGTAAGGAATCAGCGTACATCCGGATGAGCCCCGAGCAGACGACCCAAAACCTTGCCGCGATAACACGAGATAGCCGCCAGCTGGACTTTTAGGGAACTAGCCGCAAGGCCCTTATCGAAACCATCCTGAAGAAAACTTAAAACGACGGGCACGGAAACCGTCGCCGCCGGGAGCACCAGTCTTCAAAAATCCTCCAAATCCGAACGTAAGTAAGAGAAGTGGACGTTTTCCTCGCCCGCAGAAGGGTAGAAATCACCGCGGGGGAGTAGCCCTTCCTTTTCAGCCGAGCCCTCTCAATGGCCAAACCGTAAGCGAGAATCGATCCACTTGGGGCATCCGCAAGGGACCCTGAAGAAGAAGATCTGGTAGTGCGGGCAGGAGCCAAGGAACGCCGTCGCTCAACCGGACCAGATCGGCATACCAGGGCCTCCGGGGCCAATCCGGGGCCACCAGTAACACGTAACCCCGGTGGCTCTCGATACGTTGTACGACCCGGCCAATCAGAGCCCACGGAGGAAAGACATAAAGAAGACCGGACGTTGGCCACGGCTGAATGAGAGCGTCGAGCCCCTCGGACATGCGCTCCCTTCGCCTGCTGAAGAAGCGCCCTGTCTTGGCTGATTGAAAGGTCGCCATGAGATCCATGATGGGTGGACCCCACCGCCGGACGATTTGTGCGTAAACCTGTGGGTTTAGCTCCCATTCTCCAGGGTCCACCCGCACTCTGCTGAGAAAATCGGCCTGGACATTGTCTACGCCCGCAATGTGAGCCGCCGAGATTGCTGGAAGGCGAGTTTGCACCCAGTTGAACAAGGCCGCCGCTTCTGCCTCCAGGGCCACGCTGCCGGTACCCCCTTGGCGATTGATGTAAGCTACAGTGGACGCATTGTCCGACAGGACTCTCACCGGCCGTCCGAGAACCAGGGTCTCCAGGTCCACCAGGGCTAGCCGGACTGCCCGCAATTCAAGACGGTTGATCGACCAATAGGCCTCCAGGGGAGACCATTCCCCCTGAGCAAAGCGGGACTCGCAGTGAGCCCCCCAGCCGGTTAAGCTCGCATCCGTCGTGAACGGAACCCACAGAGGAGGCTCCAAGGGAATCCCTCGCGACAGGTTCTCGGCGGAGAGCCACCACCGGAGGGATCGGCGAACCGTCTTTGGGCAAGGCAATCTCTTGTTCAGCGAGTCGAACTGGTTGGACCAACGTCGCAGAAGAGCACTCTGCAGCGGACGCATGTGGAAGCGCGCCCAAGGCACCACCTCCAAGGTCGCCGCCATCGTGCCGAGGAGCCGCAGGTACCACCACGCCGACGGAGCTGGCATCCCCCGGAAGAGACGGACCAGAGCCCGCAACGCCAGCACGCATCGCTCCGGAAGGCACACCAAGCCCCTTGCTGTGTCGAAGCGGACTCCCAGATACTCGAGATCCTGTGACGGAGACAGACAACTCTTGCATTCGTTCACCACCCATCCGAGGGACCGAAGGAGATCCACCACCCTGCTCGTGACTTGCACACGCTCCCGACTGGACTTCGCTCGAATCGACCAGTCGTCGAGATATGGATGGACCAGGATGCCCTCCTTGCGCAACACCGCCGCGACTACAACCATTACCTTTGTGAAGGTGCGGGGAGCCGTGGCGAGTCCGAACGGCATGGCCCGGAATTGAAAATGGCCCCACGGGAGCGCAAAGCGGAGAAACCGTTGATGGGAGGGCCAGATGGGAATGTGTAAATAGGCCTCTGTAAGATCGAGGGATGTCAAAAATTCCCCTTGACGCACCGCTACGATGACTGACCGCAGGGTCTGCATGCGAAAGTGCGGTACTCTGAGAGCGCGATTCACGCCTTTGAGATCCAAGATCGGACGAAGGGAACCGCCCTTTTTGGGAACCACAAAATAGATGGAGTAGCGACCTGCGCCTCTTTCCAAGGGCGGGACCGGAACCACGGCCCCCAGAGAGAGAAGCCGATCCAGGGTCACGCGGATGTCCCGCGCCTTTTGAGCTCCCTTGCTGGGAGACAGAACAAACGAATCCGGAAGTGGGTGCGCAAACTCTAGGGCATAACCTTCTTCTATAATCTGCAGCACCCACCGATCTGACGTAATTTGGGCCCAAGAAGGAAGAAAGTCGCGCAAACGACCCCCGATGACCGGGTCTTCCTCTAGAGCCCGCCTCGTTTCATTGTGGCTTGCGATTAAAGGAAGAGGCCGAGGAAGAGGCGGCTCCGGAGAAGCCCCTTCCCGCTCCTCTGAAACCACGAAACCCTTGATGACGGGTTCCAAAACGACCGCACTGCGAAGTCCACAGCCGGGAAGAACGAAATCTGCGCGCAACCCGAAACTGGCCGCGCGCTGAGGTGGACGACCTATTAAGCTTAGGCTTATCCTCTGGAAGCCGACCACCCTTAGACTCACCGAGATCCTTCACCAACTTATCCAGAGCCTCACCAAATAACAACCTGCCCTTAAAGGGTAGTTTACTGAGGCGAGACTTGGAAGAACCGTCGGCCGCCCAATTGCGCAACCAGATGGACCGTCGTGCCGCTACCATGGAGGCCATGCTATTAGCTAGGGAGCGTATTAAATCATAACACAGATCCGCCAAGTAGGCCGATCCCGACTCCACGCGGGTAACGTCCAACAGCCCCTGTTGGTCCATACCGGACCCCGAGCGCAGGTGCTGCGACCATCGCAAACAAGCTCGAGCTACCCACGCCCCACATATAGAAGCTTGTAACGATAAGGCGTTGGTCTCGAAGGCTTGCTTCAACAAATTATCAACCTTTTTGTCCTGAACATCCCTCAGGGCCGCGGCCCCTTCAACCGGGATGGTGGTTTTCTTAGTCACTGCCGAAACGGCAGCATCCACCCGTGGAGACTTAAACAAGTCCCTGTCCTTGTCGGCAAGGGGGTAAAGACGATTCATGGTCCGAATCCCTTTCAAAGCGGATTCCGGTTGCTCCCATTCCGCATGGATCATCTGCTCAACTACTCGGTGCACAGGAAAAACTACCTGGGCATCCCTGACCGCCTGAATGAGAGGATCCTCGAGACCCTCCTCCTCCAGCGGCCGCACCGCAGAGAGGTTAAGTGCTTGGAGAGACTCCGTGACCAAAGGTACCAGCTCGTCCCTTCGAAACACCCGAATGATGCGAGCCTGATCTTCCGGTTCTGGAAGCTCTCCGTCTTCTAACTCCTCCGCCTCAATATCCGGATCCCCCTCAGCCTCGGAATCCGGGAGGCAAAGGGCGTCCTGATCCTGGTCCCCCAACCTGGGCCGCTTGACAGCGGGTTGGGAAGACCGCGGGCCAAGCCTCCGGCAAATGACCAGACCGGCTTAAGCGGAAGGCCTGATGCATGAGAAGAACAAAATCCGGGGAAAAGTCTATAGGCGACGCTACCATAGCCGCCTGCTGGAGCTCAGGGACCGACATATTAGACGCCGGGCCCAGACCAGAAGGAAGGACGCTCGGTGAAGGGACACTGTCCCCCGAAAGAGAAGGGTCCCCGGGCACATGCTGTTCCTTAATTTCAATAGGCAGCTCCAGTTCTGAAGAAACTGCAGCACAGCTCTTACAGATTCCAGAGTCAGTCATTGTACCTCTGCGGGAGCCACGAATTACACACTGAGGTTTGGCAGCCATGCCAAGGCCACCTGCTCTCAGGGAAAAATAAGGCAACAGGAACAGGGAAGCCCACACCAAGGGGACTAACCTTATTCAATTCAGCACAGTATTAAATTTAAAACCTTTTTTTTTTTACAGTAAACAAAATACTCCCCAGAATCCTAGGGGTGCCCTGAGCAAAATCGCCAGCAAAAGAAACCCCAAAAACACCAGGGGAACCCGTGCGCAAGTGTTAAAAAGTGCCCTTAAAAAGCACACTTTAGAAATCCAAAATGGCCGCCGCACTTTTTCACCCGCGGTAAAAAACGGCGCGAAAATACAAAGGTACCCAAATAATATGGAAAAGAAAGAAAACGACCCTCTAATACAGGGCAAGCGAAAAAAAGCAGGAAAAAGTGCAATTTGGAAGCCAGGGGAGCCGACAGAGCCTCTGCCCAAGCAAAGAACAGAGAGCTGAAAGATTAAAACAAGGAAAATTCCTACCAGCTCTGGGAACAGCAAGGAACTCAGCCCACTTCTCCAAGTGACAGGCAATGTTGCAGCCGGTATGGCTCTTCCCCGAACAGCCTTGGGGAGAGCTCAACCCAGGCTTCAGAGATTCCCAGGCAGGAAGGCAGGAGCCCAAGGCAGGTCTGGCTTCCCCCAGAAAGTCCCCTGTGTCTTTTTTTTTTTTTTTTTAAAGATACAGCTACCTAGCAAAAGAAATAGAACATAAAGGACCAGAAATAAACCCCAAAAGAACTAACTAACTAGTGTTGCTCCTTCAAGTGTCACTTAGCGTGCCCAGCAGGGGCACAGAAGTCCTCCAGCTGCAGGGAGACTGGACACACTGGGGACTTCTGGGAGCTCCGGCTGTATATATACTACAGAAGATTTGATTGGTCCAGTCTCCCGGCTGCAGGAGGAGGGGCACTATCCGATTGTGGAGGACTAAACTGGATTACCGAACAGGAACGGGGATTGTTGCAGTACCAGAGGCGTCGCAGCCTGTATGAAAGCCATTAAGGTGCACTGCATGGTCAGAATCTTTTGATCCATCGACGCCACCAAAGTCTGGATGTCGGTACCAGTGGGAGCCACCAGTACCCCAGAACACGGCAACAGGTGATCTGTCGAGGCCGAGCCATCGATGTCAACCTGTGACCCCATAGATAATGCTTTCGAAGCCTAAGCTTCCTGCCGGGGTAATTTTGCCGGTGCGGAATCCTCGAGGGCAAGCCCGGAGGCATCTCGATGCTTGGAGGGAGATCTGCCCTTCGAGGACCGGCCAGATTTATGCTTGGTTACCTGAGATCCATGGGAGGAAGAAGCAGCCCTGGAAGACGTCGATGCCACCGAAGCTGCATCAGAGGGAAACAGGGTACTGAGCTTGGCTGCTCGGTTCTGCCGACCTCTTTTAGACATCATGGTACAGGACATACAATCCGTGATGGAATGGTCAGGTCCCAAACACTTTAGACACCAGTCATGGGTGTCGGTGACAGAAATAGTACCGCCACATTTTGTGCATTTTTTAAACCCAGAAGCGGGCTTCTCCATGAGGAAATTATTTTTAGGCCTAGGGCCCAAAAACTGAAAATGCACAGTAAAGATAAAGCTTTTTTTTTTTAAAGAAAGAAAAGACCGGCGGTACCGGTCCGATGTCGAAGAAGGCAGACGCGACACAAAAGAATAAAGAAAAAATAAAAAACTTCTTCTGCGGTGACAGGAACACGACCTGCTGGCTCCGCGGAAAAGAAGAACTGGAGAGAGGCGGTTGGGAAAGGCGGGAAGGCAGCACGCAGGCGCCGTGGGATGCTCCCAAAAGCTTTCTTATTGGACGCTGGGGAGCGTTCCCGCGCAGGCTCCGTCGGTACCGACGATACCCATATGTGAAGACTCATTCCTGCTTGTTCCTGGCGATAAACATAACACCAGGAGACAATGAGGCAAGAGATGGGATGAACACAGGTGCCTTTATTAGTAGTCCCCTACGCGTTTCGGCCTGAAGCCTTCCTCGGGGGGATATACTTAAAATATAAAATCATACAAGAAAATAAAATAATATGCGATTAATATATAAATAAAAATAAAAATAAAACAGGCATGTAACATATATTAACATAAATAAAAACAAATTATAAACACAAACATGATATCTAGTGTTAATCATAATAATATAAATAAGACTAAACATATGTGTATAATACCAATAAATAATAAAATATATATATAAAAAATATATATATAAAAATTACATTAAAAACAAATGGATCAAAACCAACACTTGTTAGACGAAATGATAAAAACAAGAATAAAAAATCTTAAGACGCAGGGCAGACTATAAGTGCTAAAATAAAACTAATACAAAAATACTCACATGGCACTGTAGGGAGAATGATGTACTTTGGCCTATATAAATGGCACCTATTAAAATACTATCATTAATAAATAATAAATAGTGATATGAATAACATGTTAAAACAATTGTTATACAAAAAACCATAAAACTGAAGGATACAATGTAAAACTAAGATAACAATAAAAATGTAATAAGGAAATTTGATAAAATTATTCAATTGAGTAAAATGTTGAAATAATCTAATATCCATAAATAAAGAAGTTAGATGTAAATAATATGAATATTTTATAAATATGTAAATTTGAAACTGGTACCTGATCTTGACCAGTTATGATGAACGACACTGTATGGTAAAATGAAACATTATTAAACATGTTATCTTGTTATATTGAAACAAGTAATGAATTGCTAAATTAATATGTGTAGAGGTTGGCCCATGAGTTGCTTACGTATATTAACCGTTAATTCTCAAAGGAAATATTTATGCATAAGATTGTAGAGACCAACCGTCTTTAAACTATTGTGAAAAACTCAATTAAATCAAAAGTATATCGGACTATGTCATCTGTAGAAAAAACTTTATTGTATTGGGTAGAATAATATATCCACGTTAAAGGAATCTCCTATTATCTTGTAAAACGTTCTTTTTTAAAAGACGGAAGGGCAAACCTGCAAGAATACATTTAAACTATAAATACTATAGAGAGATAATAAGACAATCTAATGAGTTATCGCCTAAGTGAGATGAACCGAGATATGTCAATGTAAATAAGTAAAAACGTATTATCTAACATAGAAAACAAAGAATAAAAATGACATAAAAGGTTTGTTCTAACGTAAAATTGCCGTTATAAACACTATAGCGCGAAAAACTCTATTGTTCATGCCTTCCGCGATTGAATATATTTAAAATCAAGCATATGAAGAAATTAAAACATTGAAAAACATGCTATTCACCTAAATGGAACAAAACATAAAACTGTCTGTACTGTCAAATGAAGGTGTAGACTGAGCTCTTAGGAAATGACGTCTAAACCTAGGGCTTTAAATTCTCAATGTAAGAGGGCGCGCGGAAAGGATCTCTTATTATTTATAAACCGTTCCCAACTTTTATTCAAAAAAGGGGAGGCAACCTGCATCACTTCAATCAAACCATAAATACTATAAGAATAGTGAGACACGATAAAAATAAATCGGCGAAGTGATAGACCGACACGCATGGAAACCGGGTGGTAAAACCGAATTCTATAGAGAAGGAAAAAAACAAGGTATGTAGGTTTAAATAGATTGAAGCATTTGACTACATTAAAATGTTATAAACTGTTTGTACCAACGTCAGATATCCGATACATCTTGCTGTTTATATAATTTGGAGTCAACCACGTAAAGAAATTAAAACATCGAAGAGCATACTACTCACCTGAATAACCAAAATACAAACGCACTTCCAGAATAAAGGTGTAGACTGAGCTATTAAGGAAATGTCGTCTTTACGTAAGGCTTTAAATACTCAATGGAGGAGGGCGTGATTAGTGTAATGACGTATTTCTTCAGGATGAGAGTGTAAGATATAAACCATTAGGTGTTAATCTGTTGTATTCATGAAAGAATGCCGTTACAAACACTGTAGCGCGATAAACTTTATTGTTCATGCCTTCCGCGATTAAATATATTAAAATCCAATTTGTTTTTATTTATGTTAATATATGTTACATGCCTGTTTTATTTTTATTTTTATTTATATATTAATCGCATATTATTTTATTTTCTTGTATGATTTTATATTTTAAGTATATCCCCCCGAGGAAGGCTTCAGGCCGAAACGCGTAGGGGACTACTAATAAAGGCACCTGTGTTCATCCCATCTCTTGCCTCATTGTCTCCTGTTGGAATAGCAAGAGCGTCCTGCTCTCTTTGTGTCTGATAAACATAACACCAACATAACTCACCTTGTTAATCTACATGCATCGAGAGATGAGGCAAAGTAGAGAACATGTGCAGAACACTCTGGTTTTCCTGAAACCCTTAGGAATTCTTAATCATTCAACATCCAGCAGAGCCTTTACCTACTACTCCCCAGTCCTCTGGAACTCACTCCCAGACAATCTAAGAGAAATGAATGACATGACTACATTCCGAAGGAGGCTCAAGACATACCTATTCATAGAATATTACCAAAACCGAATTGAGAACTTAAAGACATGCCCCACATAAGACCGGATTCACCCACAAGACTGTACCTCCCTCCACTGTAATAATCCTTAACGCTGACATGTACCTCCTTCCACTGTAATAACCATTAACACTGACCTATGCAATGTACATGGTTGACCTATAAATAAGTTCAGTCTAATCTTTTTGTAGGCATAAGGCTCACTTTGAAATGTTGAATTCAAATATGTTTACTGTAAGAATTCCTTGAAACTGCCTTCATTTCATGGATAAAGCAGTATGGAAAACACACACACATAAATAAATAAATAAATGCTAGGATTCAAACAGCAGCAACCTAACCTATGAGGCATATTATTACAACAGGTGCCAGAACATGTATGCGCCTCTTATTGAGAAACAGCTTTGGATCCCTACCCAGGAAATATACACTAGTGCAGTAGTTCTTAACGTTTATAAAATAAATATATATTGAACAAGAGCCTTTTTGGATCCTGGACATAAGCTCTCTTTTATATAATTAGACTCTGCATCCCTCAAAAGTTCTCTCCATTTTAATTCCTCGCATAACATTCATCCACCAGAATGAGTTTTCTGTTTTGAGATCCATTTCAAAGCAGTCAAGTTATCCAGATCCTTAAGGAATATTTTAGGAAGGTCTTGGATTTATAACATTCTCATCATGGTGCATTATGGGACCCATCACACTGATTTTAATGGGTAGAATCAGGGACTACAAAATACAACATTGCTTTGCAATGTAAGTTCAAAACCAGAAACAACCAAAAAGTCTCCATCCTGGAGATGACAGCTCTGCCTGTTATACTACTTTGATGATTTTGCTTACACGTTCTGCCATATATTGTGAAGAGGCATTTATTGGTACAATCTGCTTGATAAACTACACTGTCCATAAAGCGTAGTTACTCAACTGTAACAGGTGATCTTTGGGAACAGCAGGAATCAATCTTCACATATGGGCGAGGTCAGTACAGACAGAGCCCACATGGGAATGCCCACCGCATCCAACAGGAAAGCTTTAAGGAGCAACCCACTATGCCTGCAAATCTGCCTTCCCAACTCCTCTCCTCAGTTGAGATTGTAGCTGAGCAATAGAGGAAAAAAAATACCTACCAATTCATAGGACACAAAGGCAGGTTGTAAAGACTGATTCCTGCTTTTCCTGGAGATCACCTGTTACAGGTGAGTAACTACGCTATGTCCAGGAAAAAGCAGGAATGCAGTCTTCACATATGGGACTCACTTGCTCCCAGGTACAAGACAGGCATGGGGGAGAGCTGTGTGATCCTTTAGGATAAAGGATAGAGCTGAAGAGGGTGGACACTATGTGGCCCAGTGCACTCTATTCCAGTCTGCTATACCACCTCTAATGGAAGTCTGGTCTCTTGTAGAAGTCTGGGACAGAGGGTGGGAGTTGAAAAATTAACTCCCGAAAAGGTGCTAGAGTACAGATTGGCCAAAGACAGCATGTCCCAATAAGAAAGCACAGTTACTTACCTGTAACAGGTGATCTCTGGGAACAGCAGGAATTAGTCCTCACATATGGGTACATCGGTACTGACGGAGCCCGAGCGGGAAAGCTCCCCAGCTTCCCAGAAGGAAAGCTTTTGGGGCCTCCCACTGCGCATGCGCGCTGCCTTCCCGCCTTCCTGACCAACTCTCCTCAGTTCGAGTTTATAGCTGAGACAATATAGAGAGAGGAAAGGAAGAGAGAGAGAGATACAACTCCTAGGGGAGGTGGGCGGGTTGTGAGGACTAATTCCTGCTGTTCCCAGAGATAACCTGTTACAGGTAAGTAACTGTGCTATCTCCAGGAACAAGCAGGAATAAGTCCTCACATATGGGGACTCCCTAGCTGAGATGCCCGGGAGATCCCCTGAAGGGTATGAGACCCTGAAAGGTTTTTCATCTTCCTATGGATCTCAGGTATTCATTCAGGGAAGGTGGGCTGGAGTTGTTCAAGAATGGAACAGGTGTCTGAGGACAGCCTGACCAAACAAGGCATCCCGGCGGGAGTCCTTGTCCAAACAGTAATGGACTGTAAAGGTATGAACCGAGGCCCAGGTGGCTGCTCGACAGATCTGGTCAATGGACACAGAGTTTAGATGAGCCATAGAGGTGGCCATGGCCCTCACGTTGTGAGCGGTGACATGGCCCTCCAGAGAAAGGTTCTTACTCTGGTAAGCAAAAGAGATACACTGAGCAATCCAATTGGAGAGTGTTCTTTTGGAGACTGTAAGTCCTAAATGAGAAGGATCGAAAGCAACAAAAAGTTGAGAAGACTTTCGATGTTGCTGTGTCCTGTGGAGGTAAAAGGCAAGAGCTCTTTTACAGTCTAGAGTATGAAGGTTCCTCTCTGCAGTGGATGCATGAGGAGCTGGAAAAAAGACAGGTAAATATACCTCTTGATTAAGATGAAAAGGTGAGACCACTTTAGGCATAAAGTGAAGATTTGTCCTAAGGACTACCTTATCATGATGGAACCTTGTATAAGGCGGATTAGCCACTAAGCCCTGCAGTTCACTGATGCGGCGAGCTGAAGTGACTGCAATGAGGAAAATAACCTTCCAGGAAAGAAATTTCAAGGAGGTAGTGGCTAAGGGTTCAAAATGTGGCTTCATAAGCTGACCAAGAACCAAGTTTAAGTCCCATGCCACCGGAGGAGGTCGAATGGGAGGTTTAGTTAAAGTTAAGCCTCTCATGAATCTTGCAATAAGAGGATGAGAGGAAACAGGTTGTCCATTGATGGGCTTAAGTGATGCCGCAATAGCACTCAAATGGACTTTTACTGAATTCGTTTTGAGTCCTGCATTGGAGAGATGCAGGAGATATTCCAAAAGAGAATTCAATGGGAGTGCCAGAGGGTTAAGACCCTTTTGAGCACACCAAATGGAAAATCTTTTCCATTTAAAAGCGTAAGAGCGCCTAGTGGAAGGTTTCCTAGAGGCATGTAGGATATCCTTCACTTGCTGCGAAAGGTTGAAGTGTTGAAGGTCTAGGCCTTCAGTAACCAAGCTCTGAGGTGAAGGGACTTGTGGTTTGGGTGCCACAAAGTCCCCTCCTCTTGAGACAGGAGGTCTGGAGCCACTCCCAAGTCCAGGGAGGGGGCTTGGGAGAGATGCAGAAGTAGAGGGTACCACACTTGGCGTGGCCAGCGTGGAGCTATGAAGATCATGGACCCTTGATCCCTTTGAAGTTTGAACAGAGCCTTGGGAATCAAAGGAATGGGTGGAAAGGCATACAGGAAACCCTGACCCCAATGCAGGAGGAAGGCATCCTTGGTCTGAACTCCCTGACACGGAATTCTGGAACAGAACCGGGGAAGTTTGGCATTCCACGGACTTGCAAAGAGGTCTATGTCCAGGGTTCCCCATTTCTGGAAGATTCTGAGTACCTGATCCATGTGCAGGGACCATTCGTGTGGAAGCAGAACTCGAATGAGTCTGTCTGCCCAGGAGTTTTGGATTCCTGGAAGATATACTGCCAGGAGATGGATTTGATGCTCTCTGGCGAAGGCCCATAATCTTAGAGCTTCGTTGCAAAGCGACAGAGAGCCAGTCCCTCCTTGTTTGTTTATGTAAAACATGGCTACTTGATTGTCCGTGTGAATAAGGACTGTCATTGTTGCTGAGGAGGGTATGAAAAACTTTGAGAGCTAAAAAGATTGCTCGAAGTTCCAAGTGGTTGATATGAAGGGTGGTCTCCTGTGGAGACCAAGTGCCCTGAGTGGAGAGATCTTGGAGATGAGCCCCCCAACCTGTTTGGGAGGCATCTGTTGTGAGGGTTGCTTGGGGCAACAATGGTTGAAAGGGGGACCCCCAAAAACAGATTTTGAGTGGATATCCACCATTGGAGAGACCAAAAGAGACGATTGGAGTTTGCTATTTGGTCTGAGAGAGCTCCTGATGCTTGAGTCCACTGGGTGGATAAAGTCCATTGAGCTGCTCTCATATGCAGGCGAGCATAAGGCACCACATGCACTGTGGAGGCCATGTGGCCCAATAGCTGTAGCATCTCTCTGGCAGTCAAGTGGCTTCTGGACTGAGTCTGAGAGGCTAAGTGCACTAGACGTTGGCAACGGGCCTGAGGTAGATAGGCCCTTGCGGTGGTGGTATCCAACCAGGCCCCAATGAATTCTAGGGATTGAGTAGGGGTGAGTTCGGACTTTGGCAGATTGATCACAAGTCCCAGATACTGTAGAATTCGCCTGGTGCGATCCAGGGAAGTCTGAGCCTCAGACTGAGACGGAGCTCGGATGAGCCAGTCGTCCAGGTATGGGAAGACAAAAATTCCCAGGGCACGTAGGAATGCAGCTACTATTGCCATGCATTTGGTAAATACCCTTGGAGCCGAGGCTAGACCGAAGGGAAGTACTCTGTATTGGAAATGTTTTCCCTGGAACTGAAACCGTAGGAATTTTCTGTGGGATGGATGGATGAGTATATGTGTGTACGCATCCTTGAGATCTAGAGAACAAAGCCAGTCCTGACTCTGTAGGTATGGAAGGAGAGTGCCTAGAGAAAGCATCTTGAATTTCTCCCTGTATAGAAATTTGTTCAATTCTCTGAGATCCAGAATGGATCTGTACCCCCCTGTTTTCTTGGGAATGAGAAAATAAGGGGAGTAAAAACCTGACCCTTGTTGAGGAAGAGGAACCTCTTCTATTGCCTTTGGGGCGAGAAGAGTGGTCACCTCCTGACACAACAGGTCTAGGAGAGATGGGGGAGAATTGAAACTTCTCACCATGGTATGGGGAGGAAGGTTGGAGAAATGTAGTTTGTAGCCCTCTCTGATGATAGAGAGGGTCCATTGCTCTGATGTGATTTGCTCCCGTCTGGGAGCAAAATGGGTTAACCTTCCTGGAATGGTGAGAGGTTCTGGATGTTTTAGAGCCAGGAAGGTTAAGTTCTCTAGTTTTAAGTCAAAAACCCTGAGGGGGTTGGGACTGTTGGGCTGTAGCAGCCCCTGCAGGTTTTGCCCTGGCCTGTTTAGGCTGCTGACGCTTAGGAGCAAAGTGAGCTACAGAAGATTGTTGGCCAGTATTTGTGGCAAATCTGGCCTTCTTGAAGAAAGGCTTTTTGAAAGATTTCTTCTTGACAGGGGTAGAGGTAGACTTAGAAAGTCTATCTAAAGCAGCATTTTCTGCATCCATTTGAGTGGCTTTGATTTGCCATTCCTTACCAAACAGATTCTCACCTGTACAGGGGAAATTTCCCAACCCATCCTGGACCCAGGGTTCAAGGTTAGAGGCCTGGAGTCAAGCAATTTTGCGAGCCGCTATGGCAATACCTGAGGCTCTGCTAGCACCCTCAAAGGAGTCAAAGGCTGCTCTGTTGGAGAACTTTGAAATATCTTGGGTATGCTTCAGCAGAAGAAGGAACTCCTCCTTTCTATCCTCTGGGATAAAGGGGAGGAAATGGCATATTTTTAATGCAATTTCCTTCAGAAACATGCCCATATAGAGGCTGTATGAGTTGATTCTGGCAATAAGCATACTTGCTTGGAAGATTTTTCTTCCAAAAGCATCCAGAGTCCTACATTCTCTTCCTGGGGGAGTAGAAGAGTGTCTTTTAGTACTCTTGATCCTTTTCATAGCTGACTGCACCACGATGGAGTGGTGCGGGAGCTGAGCTTTTTGAAACCCAGGAGAAGGGGGGACACGATACATGGTGTCCAGACGACGAGAATGTGGAGATAGGGTGAGAGGAGTCTCCCATAAGTCCATCATGTGTTCTTGAAGAATTTCATGGATGGGCACGGTGACTGCCTCTTTGGGAACCTTAGAGCATCCTAAAATGTCTAACTTTTTCGCTCTAGGTTCTTTTTCAGAGGATACAGAAATAGAAAGACCTTTAGCTACTTCAATGATGAAGTCTTGAAAGGATAAATCCTCTGGAGGAGACATTCTCCTCTTTGGAGAAGAGGGCTCCTCAGGCAGAGTAAGGGATACTTCAGCAGAGTCATCTGATGAATCAGAATCATCAGAAGACTCAAAGTATCGTCTGTTTGCTTCCAGGGATCGATAAGCGTATCGACCGGTATCGACATCGGGGGTACCCGGAACCGGATCGGTATCAGGAAAAACCCCAGAACCGGGAACCGGAATCGGTATCCTGGTCAATGTGGAAGGCATCGGTATCGGTTGTGGTACCGGAACAGGAGTCGGTACCGCAGGGTGCGGTACCGAGGGCGTCGCAGCCTTAATAAAAGCCAAAATGGCCTGCTGCATGGATTGAACTGTATGATCCATGTACGCCACAACTGTCTGGATGTCGGTACCGGATGATTGAGCCGGTACCCCAGAACAGTCTAACAGGTGATCGGTCGAGGCCGTGCCATCGATGTCAACCTGTAACCCCATAGGAGGAGCTTTGGAAGCCGGAGCTTCCCGCCGGGGTTGTTTGGCTGGGGCAGGGTCCTCAGGGTCAAGCCCAGGGGTATCTCGATACTTAGAGGGAGATTTGCCCTTTGAGGACCTGCCAGAGGAATGTTTGGTTACCTGAGATCCATCAGGAGAGGAAGACCTGGAAGATGTCGATGCTGGAGTATCTGTAGAAAACAGCATATGAAACTTGGCTGCCCGGTTCTGTAAGCCACGTTTAGACATCAAAGAACAGGATGGGCAATCCGGAATGGAATGGTCAGGCCCCAAACATTTAAGACACCATTCATGGGTGTCTGTGACTGAAATAGTACCGCTGCACTTGGTGCATTTTTTAAACTCAGAGGCTTGTTTCTCCATGAGGGAGAATTAGTGAAGGCCAAAAGGCCTCACAGAACTAACACACCAAGTGATGGAAAAAAAGATGATTTTTTTTTTTTTTTTAAATAAAGGAAAAAAAGACCGGCGGTACCAGTCTGGAATCGGGGAAGGCAGACACGCGGCCAAAGAAATAAATTAAAATAACAACTTCTTCAGCGGTGACAGGAACACGACCTGCTGGCTCCGCGGAAAAAGAAGAACTGAGGAGAGTTGGTCAGGAAGGCGGGAAGGCAGCGCACATGCGCAGTGGGAGGCCCCAAAAGCTTTCCTTCTGGGAAGCTGGGGAGCTTTCCCGCTCGGGCTCCGTCGGTACCGACGTACCCATATGTGAGGACTTATTCCTGCTTGTTCCTGGAGATTATAAGATATGCCATACTGTGTCAGACCAAGGTCCATCAAGCCCAGTATCCTGTTTCCAACAGTGGCCAATCTAGGTCATACGTACCTAGCCGTTTCCCCAAAAGACACGGGTTCCACAATGCTTGCACTGGGTCAAGCATTGATACCCTGGGTCCCTTTTTCATAATGGTTTATAGGCCTTTCCTCCAGGAACTTGTCCAAACGTTTTTTTAAACCCAGCTACACTAACAGCCTTTACTGCATCTTCCGGTAACAAATTCCAGTTTAATTACACGTTGAGTGAAAAAATATTAGTCTTAGAAAGGTTACCTTGTAGCTTCATTGCATATCCCCTAGTCTTTCTATATTCTGATAACGTAAACAATTCATCTACGTTTACCTGTTCCATTCCTTCATTAATTTATAGACTTCTATCATATCTCCCCTCAGCCGTATCTTTTCCAGGTTAAAGAGCCCTAACCTTTTTATCCTTTCTTCATAGGGCTATCCTTCCATCCCCCTTTACCATTTTGGTGGCTCTTCTCTGAACTTTTTCTAATAATGCTATATCCTTTTTAAGATACGGTGACCAGAATTGCACACAATATTCAAGGTGCAGTCGCACCATAGAACAATACAGAGGCATTATAATATCCTTTGTTTTATTCTCCATTCCTTTCCTTATGATACCTAGCATTCTATTTGCTCTCTTGGCCGCCACTGCACACTGGGCGGAGGGTATTAACATGTAATCCACAATGACGCCTAAATCTTTTTCCTGGGTGGTAGTTCCTAAAGTGGAACCTTGCATCGTGTAACCATAGTTTAGGTTGTTCTTCCCTAGGTGAATAACTTTGCACGTGTCCACATTAAATTTCATCTGCCATTTTGATGCCCAGTCTTCCAATTTATCAAGATCCTCTTGCAATTTTCCCCAATCCTCATGGGTTTTAACAACTTTAAATAGTTTTGTGTCATCTGCAAATTTGATAACCTCACTCATTATTCCCTTTTCCAGGTCATTTATGAATATGTCAAAAAGCAGTGGACCCAGCACAGATCCCTGGGGTACACCACTATTCACCTTTCTCCATTGGGAAAATTGGCCATTTAGCCCTACCCTTTGCTTTCTATCTTTTAACCAGTTCCTGATCCACAGTAGTACACTGCCTCCTATCCCATGACTCTTTAGTTTTGCCAAAGGTCTCTGATGAGGGACCTTGTCAAAGGCTTTCTGAAAGTCCAAATACACTACTATATCAACAGACTCACCTTTGTCTACCTGTTTATTCACACCTTAAAAAAAACATAACAGATTAGTAAGACAAGATCTTCCTTGTCTAAAGCCATGTTGACTGTCTCCCATTAAGCCATGATTATCTACATGTTCAGTAATTTTGTTCTTTATGATGGTTTCTACCATTTTTCCCGGTATTGACGTCAGGCTCACCAGTCTATAGTTGCCCGGATCACCCCTGGAACCCTTTTTAAAAATTGGTGTTATGTTGGCCATCCTCCAATCTTCAGGTATTACAGATGATTTTAATGATAGCTCGCAGATTACTAATAGCAGGTCTGCAATCTCATATTTCAGTTCTTTCAATATCCTTGGATGTATATCATACGGTCAAGGTGATTTGCTACTCTTCAGTTTATCAAATACTTGTAATACATCTTCCCGATGTATCGATATTTCCTTCAATTCTTCCGCACCTTTAAATATTACTTCAGTCATGGGTAACATCCCTACATCTTCCTCAGTAAAGACTGAAGCAAAGAATTCATTCAGTCTCTCCGCTATCGCCTTGTCGCCTCTTAGTGCCCCTTTAACCCTTCTATCATCTAATGGACCAACTAACTCTATCATAGGTTTTTTTGCTATGAATGTACTTGAAAAAGTCTTTATTATGCGTTTTTGCTTCTGCAGCAAGCTTCTTCTCAAATTCTCCCTTTGCCTACCTTATCAATGCCTTGCATTTAATCTGCCAGTGGTTGTGCTGTTTCCAGTTTTCGTCATTTGACTCTTTTTTCCATTTCCTGAAATATGCTTTTTTGGCAACAACAGCCTCTCTGACCTCACCTTTAAACCATACTGGCAGTTTTTTGGACTTCCTTCCACTTTTCTTAAAGCGTGAAATACAGCCGGTCTGGGCTTCCAAGATAGTCCTGGTCCAGATAATAATGTGCACCAAATGTATGAATGGAGTACCAGGTAGCAGCCCAACAGATCTCATCAATAGATACTGAACTAAGATTGCCATGGCATGCACATTATGAGCAGTGATGTGACCCTCCAAGAAGAGTACCGCTTGTGCATAAGCAAAAGAGATACAATCTGCTATCCACTTTAGTTCTATCTAAGTAGTAAGCCAGTGCTCGCTTGTGGTCTAAGGCGTGTAGTGCTGCCTCCACTCGAGACGTGTGTGGTCTTGGGAAGAACATCAGTAGGATTACCGACTGGTTCAGATGGAAAGAGGAGACCACTTTTGGAAGAAAGTGTGGATGGGTAAGGAGGACCACCTTGTCATGATGGAACCTGGTATAAGGTGGATCCTCCATGATCGCATGCAGTTCACTGATGCAGCGAGCTGAAGTGCCAGCTATGAGCAAAATTACTTTCCAAGAATGGAACTTCAGGGAAGAAGTTGCTAAAGACTTGAAGGGAGGTTTTAGAAGCCGAGACAAAACCACGTTGAGGTCCCAGGCCACCGGAGGCACTTAATTGTTGACTAGGACACCAGGAGACACCATATGAAGCATGCTACTAAAGGGTCTGCAAAGATAGGCTGTCTGCCCAGATGTATGCGATAGGCTACAATAGCACTGAGATGAACGCTGACTGAGTTTGTCTTAAGACCTGCCAAGGACAAGTGGGGGAAATATTGAAGAAGGGATTCCACCAGGCAGCCAAAGGGGTCTACGCCCTTTGGAAAACACCAGAAGCCAAACCATTGCCATTTAAAGACATAAGATCGTCTGGTGGACTTCCTGCATGATACAAGGAGGATATCCTTGACCTCCTGTGGCAGGTCAAGCTGAGCAAGAACTATCCCTTCATGAGCTAGGTTGTAGGGCATGAGATTGGGATGGTGAAGCATCCCTTGGTCCTGGGAGAGGAGGTGGGGCACACATCCGAGGCTGAGGGGTTTTGACAGCTCCAGGCGAAGAAGCAGAATGAACCATGGTTGATGGGGCCAAAAAGGGGCGATAGGGATCATAGAACCCTTGTCGGCCTGCAGCTTGAAAAATGTCTTTGGTATCAAGGGAATGGGTGGAAAGCATAAAGCAGGACCTGTCCCCAATGGAGAAGGAAGGCAGTTTGGAGCCTGTCAAATGCAGGGACAGAAGCCGTGAGCAGAACCGTGGAAGCTGTGTGTTCTGTGGAGTGGCAAAAAGAACTATGAGTGACGTTTTCCACACATCTGAAAAGGTGATCCACCGAGTAGGTTCTGTAGGGGGAGACCCCCAGTGAAGAGACTTGACCAGTTAAGGGGTGATATATATCTTTTCTCTGAGATGTCCCTTGGGCTGGGTCCATTGAGAAGACAGAGTCCACTGGGCTTATCGCATGTTTGTTTGTTTGTTTATTTATTTATTTATTTATTTAACAGGTTTTATATACCGCTTTAACATTTCAAACAAAGCGGTTTACATTGTAACTTAAACTTGGTAATGTACATTAAATAGGGACATTGATAACTGGATTTTTCTGAGCAATGGAGGGTTAAGTGACTTGCCCAAGGCCACAAGGAGTGCTTCTGGGAAATGAACTTTAGTCTCTAGGTTTCTAAGCCAGTGCTCTAACCATTAGGCGGCTACTCCACTCCTCTCCATGTGTAGGTAAGAATAGGGAACTACGTGAACCATCAAGGCTATGTATCCCAAGAGGCAAAGCATCTCTCGAGCTGCTACCAGCCTTTTATGCTGTATGTGTTTTATGAGCTTGACGAGGCAGGCAAAGCAATCCTGTGGAAGAAAAGCTCGGGCCTGCTGAGTGTCCAAAAGTGCTCCAATGAACTCAAACCTTTGGAACGAGGTGGGACCTTAGAAAGTTTAGGACGAATCCTAGATGTTGAAGCACGGTGAAGGTGCAATGCAGGGAGGATTTTACCTTCTGAGAGGAGTCTCTCCTGATTAACCAGTCATCTAAGGAAAGACGAAGATTCCAAAAGTGCGGAGATAGGCTGCAACCACTGCCACGCGTTTTGTGAAGACCCCCGGTGCGGAGGCTAAGCCAAAGGGCAGTATTGGTAATGGTAGCAGCTTTGTTGAAATTTGAATCGCAGATACTGTCTTTGCTGAGGATGGATCAGTAAGTGCGTGTAGGCCTCCTTTAGGTCTGGAGAACAGAGCCAATAGTACCTCTGAAGATATGGGAGAAGAGTTCTTAAGGAAATCATTTTGAAATTTTTTCTGACCAGAAATTTGTTTAGGTTCCTGAGGTCCAGAATGGGCCTGTATCCTCCTGTTTTCTTTGAAATTAGAAAATATGGGGAGTAGAAGCCCAACCACTCTTGAAGAGAAGGAACTCTTTCTATGGCGCCTTGAGATAGCAGGGTGGACAACTCTTCCTTCAAGAGTGTGCTTTCAGGAAGGTTTGTGGGACAGTCTCCTGTGAAGCAGGAGTAAATACTGGAAATGAAGTAGATACCCCCTGTGGACGATGTTTAGAGTCCACTGTTCTGAAGAAATGAGGTATCACCTGGGGGCATAGAGACAGAATCTGCCTGCTATGTTCAGGGTCTGGGGACCCTGCAGAGGCAAAATGGCAATGCTTTCTAGGAAGCAGTCAAAACTAGGCGCAGGTTAGGAGCCTTTGGCAAGAGCCCTGCTAGTGCTGCTGAGGTTGGTAAGCAGCTGCCAATGTGTAAGAAGGAAAATCTCTCTTCTTTTTAGAGCAGAAAGGTTTCTTGGGCAGAACCTTCCTTTTTGAGGGATCAACCGTTTTCCTGGTGTTTAAGGGTGAGATCATCTGTTTCAATCTCACCTGCCTTCTCTCTCCAAACCTTTCCCAAAAGGTTTTCTCCAGTACATGGGATAATGGCCAATTTGTCTGGGACCCACTGTTCAACATCTGAGGCATGTAACCAGGGCATCCTTCGAGCTCCAATGCAGACTACTGAAGCTCTGCTGGTTGATTCAAAAGCATCAAAAGATGCCCTGGTGATGAACTTCAAGGTATTTTGACTTGTTTTTGATAAGGGCTTGGAAGGCACTCCTCTTATCAGGAAGAATGGGGGCAAGCCTTTCTAGATCTCTGGTGACATTCTTGAGGAACATGCCCATGTAGGAAGTAATCCTCGAGGTCAGCATGCATGCCTGAAAACATGGCTGATTCTACCACCATTGAGTGGTGGGGGAGTTGAGGCTTTTGAAAGCCTGAACTGTTTGGAACTCAGTACATGGTATAGAGTCTTTTATTGATGCCGCCCACACATGTGAAGCATGAGATCCTGCAAGATGCAATGCACCAGTAAGGTGGCTGCTTTTTTAAGCATAGGAGGGTATTGGAAGATTTCGAGTTCCTCCACCCTCTGTTCCTTCTCCAACGCAACGGTTATTTGCAGGCCATCTGCCATGTCTTGGATGAACTCTTGGAAAGACATGTTTTCTGGTTAATGGGAATCGTGAGAGTCCTTGTCAGAATCAGATGAAGAGGAGTCAAGAGTCCGACAAAAAATCTAAGTACTGGCAGTCGGTGCTTTTGACCCTGACACTTTGTCGATGTCAAGGGATGATGCCAATATTGATCCTCTGAGGTATCGGAATCCTCACAGTTTTAACCTGCTGGGTACCGGTGTTTTCAGTCGGATCCAGTGGAGACATAGGAGGCAAGAGATTGACAGAAACCGGCTCGAGGGCCAGCAGTGGATCCATTGGCTGGGTACTGAAGCCTGCACTGCTGGAGCTGTCGATACCATCAGTACCAAGGCTGCCAGGAGTGCGGCTAATCTCTTCTTGAAAGCCAGAATGTGCAGGCCCAGGGAGATGGCCAATGTTTGGGTGAATTCACCTATGAGGTGTTGCGCCGCAGTTCCAGAACACAGTACCAGTAGCTCTCTGGAGGTCAATTCTTCTGGAGCATCCTGGAGCCCCTCCTGTGCTTCGGAGGATCGGTCCTCCCGCTGGGGCTGTTTGGCTGGCTGGTCTGCATCAGAAGCACCCTTCGGTGAGTCCCGGTGCCTATGATGGGACTTTCCTCTTGACTCGATCGGTCTTTGATGCCGATGTCTTGGATTTACTTTTATGCTTGGACTTTGCTGAGACTTGAGAACTACATGAGGAAGCCAATGTTCTCGATGAAGTGGAAGCCACTGAAATCGAGACCAGGGCAAATAGGGAACAACACTGTCTGGCTCTATTCTGTAGGCCTCTTTTCATCATTTGATGGTACAAAGGACAAAACTTTGGTAAATGGTCTGGGCCCAAACATTTCAAACACCAGTCATGTTTATCCATAAAGCGTAGTTACTCACCTGTAAAGCACAGTTACTTACCTGTAACAGGTGATCTCCGGAACAGCAGGAATTAGTCTTCACACATGGGGTTCATCGGCGCCGACGGAGCCCGCACGGGAATGCTCCCCAGCATCCAATCAGAAGGCTTTTGGGAACATCCCTCGCGCCTGCGCGGTAGCTTCCCGCCCTTCCCACTGCCTCTCCCCAGTTGCGTTTAATAGCTGAGACAGAAGGAGAGGAGAGGAAGGAAGAGAGAGAGAGAGAGAGTTACAACTCCTAGGGGAGGTGGGTGGGTTGTGAAGACTAATTCCTGCTGTTCCGGAGATCACCTGTTACAGGTAAGTAACTGTGCTATCTCCAGGAACAAGCAGGAATGAGTCTTCACACATGGGGACTCCCTAGCTGAGGGTGCCAGGGGAGATCCCAGAATGTGCGCTCCTGGACAGGGCGGCATCGCCCAACCGGGATCCCCGGCATCCCTGGAGGGATGGAGGGTAGGAGTTGAGAAGAGTTGCCAAGGCACAGCAACCGAAGACTACAGGAGAGTCTTCAAACCACGTCAATTATCATTAAACCGTTAATGATCTAGCACAATCTAGAGCTTACCTACTGGATTGTAGAAGGCAGAGCTGCAACGGGTACTGTAGATGCAGTAGCGAAGTCTTCAAGGGAACTTCACCGCAGAGAGGACAAAGTTCCCAGTCCGGGCGGGCTGGAGACGCAGGCGTCAACCGGCACCGGACAGACGGCAGGTCTTCACGAGGAGCTCTAAGAAGCTGAGAACTCCAGTAGCAGAGTCCCCAATCCAGAGGATTAATCAGAAGACTGACCAATCTGGGAGAACCCAGCCCGGAGAGGAACAGAAGGGTACCCCGGGATACCGAGGTGTACACTGTCTACCGTAGCCGGCAAGGGATAAGACGACAATGGGTTCGAAAACCTCCAGACAAGGAGGCGTAAACCAAGGGGCTGTTGACATCACAGCAAGCTTAAGCATAACCGGTCCGAGCACCCGAGCCGCAGAACGCAGGCAAGTGGGCCGGCCGGACCCCGTAGGAAATAACAAAACGTCAGTACCGACAATTGGGGGATAGTCGGTAAGACACAGGGCGCTATAACATTTCCCAAAAAGCGCCCACCTGTACCGATATATATCGAACAACAGGTATAGATGTATATCGGGCTACAGGTGGGCCCGGGAGCGCCCACCCAGGTTACTCAACCGGTATGGACACGTGAGAACGCTACTGCCAACTCGGACCTGCCCTTGATCCACCGGAGGGCGCCATCCAAGTGATGGGCCTATGTGCGTGGAGCAGGGCAGATCGGCGAGAGCAGCAGTATGGTTGGGTGACCGCCAGATCAGTTGGGTAGGAGCACATCAGGAGTATGTAGACCCCTGAGGCGTACACCTGGCAGTCACCCAAAACGTGTCCTCCGTGCCACAGGGAAGGCAGGAGGATAGAAAACCCTATAGCCACGGCGTGACCATGGGGCCATCTCCGGCCTATATAAAAAAAAACCTCGGGGTTAGGGCCAATGCCCTCCGCCGCTCCGAAGAGTGCAGGGAGCGGAGCCGGGGATTGGCATGGGTCAGTAGGGCCCCTGTCCACCGTAGCCTGACGGACCCAGGGATTTCTCTGCGAGAGCGGAGACACAGACCGGGGGGGGGGGGGGTCCGGCCCTGTCGAGGAATGGTTCGGCAACGCTTGGAGAGTAGCAGCCAAGGCCTACACTGGGAGAAGGAGATTCGGTTCGCGGTCCCCTCAATCCGAGGCCAGGCAGAGGGGAATCCGAGGGATGTACCCGAGGGTAAGCCCGAAGAAGATTAGCATGGCCCTGAGGAGCCAGGTTAACCTAGCGCGGGAAGGTTCCCCCCCCCCCCGGGGGAGGGGGGCTCCATACCTCCCATCAAGCAGCCGAACCGCTTGTCACACTGAAAGAACCTCAGTGTAGAACTGGACCGTAACTTCATGTAAGAGAAGTTAAGTGCAAACTGCCGCATACCTTAGCCTAAGGCTGCCTGGCATGGGCAGCCTGGCGCGAGCCCTGGCACTGCCGACCGGTGTGAGACGTCCCTGGCATGGGCGCACCCGGCAGGCGGGCAGAGGGATGAAACCTCCTCCTCTTCGGACAGGAGGGTCGGGAAGGACATTTCCTACCTCCGGGAGAGGGGGAGGGCAGCGGGCGGCCAGTGCCAAACAGGTCGGCGGAACACAGAGCAACCTGATGCAAAGCCTCGCCATTGAAGAGGTTCTCCCCGGTGCACGGGGAAGTACCCAGGTTATGTTGTGCCCAGCTGCACAAGTCGGAAGCCTGCAACCAGGCTGTACGACATGCCCCTATGGCTACCGCAGAGGACCTGCTAACTGACTCGAAAGAGTCCACGGCAGCCCGAGAAAGAAACCAAGAGAGATTCCTGCAATGGTAAAGAAGCAAGGAATAGTCAGGGGCCCGAGGGGCCGACACAAAGGGAGACAAAAGAGATAACCTCTCGGTGACCTCCCACAGCGCCAGGCTCATATAGAAAATATATGAGAGAATCCTGGAAGCCAATATGGATGCTTGGAAGGATCGCAGCCCAAAGTTGTCCAGAGTTTTAGACGCACGATTCGGGGGGCAGGAAGAGTGCTTCTTCTTGCTTCCGACCTTCCTCAGGGCCGATTCCACCACAATGGAATGATGGGGAAGCTGGTGCGTCTGGAAACCCGGAGAGGGGGCACCCGATACCGGGCATGCATGGCCGCAGGCGGCACCGGTACCTGTAAGGGCGAGCGCCAAATCCCGAGCAGGAGATCCCGCAGGGAGGGAGGTAAAGGAAGCATTACGGCCACCTGTTCCGCAGTACCCGGACTTAGCGAAGGGCCCGAAATAGGAATGGCGAGCAAGTCCGCCATGTCAAGGAGGAAGTCCTGAAAAGACGGCTCTCCCAGAGGGGCTATCCCGGGGGAGGCCGAGGTGGAGGGGCCCGCTTGAACACCAGGGGACCCACCGTGCTGGTGCACGGGAGGAATGGCTCTAAACAGAGGAGGGTACTGACAGTCCCAATTAGAGGCAGACGGTACTGCATCGTCCGAGCCCGGGATTGACTCCAAGCGGGGCATCAAAGGGAGCGACGTCCCCGACGGGCCCGCGGGACTCGGCTTTGGCCCCGAATTCGGGGGCGGGGCCGCCTCCGGGGCAATCCGCAAGGGCGGCTGAAGTGGTGCCGAGGCCGCTGGAGAGCAGGCGAGCGCGGCACTGCGCCGTCGGAAGAGACCGGGGTCGGATCCGAAATGTGCCGGAGCCACGCTTTCCAGACTGGAGATCGATTCGAGGCTGGGCATCGAACCGAGCGACGCCTCCTTAGGGGGCCCCGGTGTCGGAGGCCGCACCAGTGCTGCCACTCCCACGAATGGAGTCGGGATCGCGACGATCGGTGCCGAGGGCAACGAGGGCTTCCCAGGCCGAAACTCGGCGAAGAGGGAAACACCCGAAGTCGGCTCCAACGCCGGGAGAGAGGCCCTCCTAGGCGCCGTGGTTCTGCCCGCGCCTGTTATATTGAGCGGGAAACCCTTACAGGGCATACTACGCGGCCTCGAGGGTACCCAGGTAACCCGCCGACGAGCCCCAGCAGGGAGCGAGACGCCGAGCCCCGGCTCCGCGGCGCTTCTTTGGGTCGACTCGACCTAAGGACCCGGGTCCCGCGGGCAAACTCCAGTGACGAGCGGAGCACTCGACGCCCGTGTAGATGCTGGGAGGTCGGTGGCATCCGGGTGAGGCCCCGGCCCCGCGCAAGATGGGGGTGCCAACCCGCCCGACCGGGATAGATCGATCGGCTCCGCAGGCGGAGCCCGGAGGCGACCCCTGGCGAAGAACGGGGCCCTTGTTCCCGAGACCGTCGCAGGAGGGGCGGAGCCGCTCAAGGCCAGTACCGCCCCCGCGGAAGCCGGGGGCGAGTCGATCGGCCTTGGCGGAGCCGAGGGCACCCGGTGCCAATCCCCGGCGGGGAGTGGGGCCACCGACTCCGACGCCGATGCCGAGGACTTGGTCCCGCTCGAAGCGGTCACCACCTCCACGCATGGCAAGGGTGTGGGCACGCCATACTGGGTCAGGTTGGTCCGATGATCCCCGGTGACGAGTGGAACACTCGACACCGACGCTGATGCCGGGGAATTGGCACCGCCGAAAGCGGGTACCGCCCCCACGCAGGGCCGGGATGCCGTAGAGCCAGACTGGGTCGAGTCGATCGGCCCCGAAGGCACCGAGGACACCAGTCGACAGTCCCTGGTGAAGAGTGGAACACTCGACGCCGGCGCCGATGCCGAGGGATCTGCACCGCTCGAAGCGGGTGCCACCCTCGGGCATGGCTCGAGAATGTTCTGTGAGGAGCGAACCTCAGGAACAACCCGAAACCCCGTGGAGGCTCTGGAGCCCGAAGACTCCCTCCGGGGTGTAAGGGACTGGAGGGGAAGGCCGGAGCCGTCGTCATGCGGCGCATGAGACTCACCCCTCAAGGCTCGGTTAGTCTTAACAGACTGTTGTTGGGTTACCTGATCCTGGCGAGGAGAGAACGCCGACGACCGCTCCTCAGAGGGAAAGACGTCATCGAGGGACACTCGAAACAGGGAGGGTCTTCTCCTGACGCTGAAGCCCGGGGAACCGGGGGAGAAGGGGTCAGGGCCCCAACAGGAGAGGCACCAGGCGTTGAAGTCGGAGCAGAAGACAACGTCTCCACAGTGGGGGCACTTCTTAAGGGAAGAAGGTTCCATGCTGGAAAGCCCGGTAGACCTCAGAATAACACAAGGAGGATGCTCCTCGAAGGAAATAAAGGAAAACAAAAAATGAGGAAAAAAAGGGGCACCAGCGGTGCCAGAGTCAGCGGGGGAAAAATCGCGACCACAGGAACAAAAAAGAAGAAAAGAAGAAAAGGTTTCTGCGGTGACAAGAGTTATGTCCTGTCGGCTCCGCGGAAAAACGAAAACTGGGGAGAGGCAGTGGGAAGGGCGGGAAGCTACCGCGCAGGCGCGAGGGATGCTCCAAAAAGCCTTCTGATTGGATGCTGGGGAGCATTCCCGTGCGGGCTCCGTCGGCGCCGACGAACCCCATGTGTGAAGACTCATTCCTGCTTGTTCCTGGAGATCAGGTGATCTCCGGGAACAACAGGAATTTAGTCTTCACATATGGGTATCGTCGGTACCGAAGGAGCCCGCGTGAGAACGCTCCCCAGTGTCCAATAGGAATGCCTTTGGGAGCACCCCACAGTGCATGTGTGCTGCTTTCCCACCTCTGTACCTCTCTCACTTCAGTTGAGTTTATAGCTGAGACCGAAGGAGAGAAAGAGATAGATAGAGAAAACTTCTAGGGGAGGTGTGTGGGTTGTGAAGACTAAATTCCTGCTGTTCACGGAGATCACCTGTTACAGGTGAGTAACTACGCTATCTGCACGAACAAGCAGGAATGTAGTCTTCACATATGGGGACTCCCTAGCTGAGAGATGCCAAGGGGTGACCCCAGCAAACTGCGAACCCAGGTGAGATGGGTCATGCTTCCTCCCATGGACCTCTGGCATCCAAACTGTGGATGGTGGGTAGGAGTTGTATTAAGTATGAAAGAGATGATGGAGAACAGCCTGGCCAAACGAGGCGTCCCGACGAGAGTCCTTGTCTAAGCAGTAGGTGGCTGTGAAGGTGTCGAAGCCCAAGTGACTGTTCTGCAGATGTCTTCGATAGACACTGAATGAAGGTTAGCCGTTGAGGCTGCCATTGCTCTCACATTGTAAGCGGTGACATGGCCCTCAAGAGAAAGTCCTTTACTTTGATAAGTATAGGATATGCAATCTGCAATCCAATTTGACAGAGTTCTTTTGGAAACTGGAAGTCCCAAATGACTAGAGTCAAAAGCCACAAAAAGCTGAGAAGATTTTCTATGTGGCTTAGTTCTTTGGAGATAAAAGGCTACGGCTCTTTTACAATCCAGTGTGTGAAGATTTCTTTACGCACCGGAGGCATGAGGCCTAGGGAAGAATATAGGAAGATAAACCGACTGGTTTAAATGAAAAGGCGAAACAACCTTTGGCATAAAGTAAGGATGAGTCCTGAGGACTACTTTATCATGGTGGAACCATGTATAAGGAGGTTCAGCTACTAACGCCTGTAGTTCACTAATGTGTCTTACAGAAGTGATGGCAATTAGGAAAATGATTTTCCATGAAAGAAATTATAGGTCTGAAGTGGCTAAATGTTCAAAGGGTGATTTCATCAGCTGACCAAGAACAAGATTCAGATCCCATGCCCCCGGTGGTGGTTTAATGGGAGGTTTTGTTAAGAGTAGACCTTTCATAAATCTTGAAACAAGTGGATGAGAGGAAATAGGTTGTCCATCGAAAGGTTTATGAAAAGCAGCAATAGAACTAAGATGGACTCTCACTGAATTGGTCTTCAGACCAGAAGCTTAAAATTGGAGAAGATACTCTAGTAGCGACTCTACAGGTACCAAAAAGTGGGTTAAGTCCCTTTTGTGAACACCAGAGAACCTTTTCCACTTGAAAGCATAGGAACGTCTTGTGGAAGGTTTTCTGGAAGCCAGATGGATATCCTTTACTTGTTGAGAAAGCACACTTACCTGTAACAGGTGATCTCTGGGAACAGCAGGAATAAGTCTTCACATATGGGTACGTCGGTACCGACGGAACCTGCGCGGGAACGCTCCCCAGCATCCAATCAGAAAGCTTTTGGGAGCATCCCACAGCGCCTGCGTGCTGCCTTCCCAACTGTCTCTCCTCAGTTGAGTTTTATAGCTGAGACAAAGAGGGAGAGAGAGGGAAAGGAAGAGAGAGAGAGAGAGAGAGAGAGACAACTCCTAGGGGAGGTGGGTGGGTTGTGAAGACTTATTCCTGCTGTTCCCAGAGATCACCTGTTACAGGTAAGTAACTGTGCTATCTCTAGGAACAAGCAGGAATGAGTCTTCACATATGGGGACTCCCTAGCTTTTCATGCCAGGGAGAGAGCCCATAAGTAGTGTGTCCCTGGGACAGGGCTGCACTTCCCCACCTAGATCTCTGGCATCCCCTGAGGGATGCTGGGTAGGAGTTGATTAAGTATGGAACAGGTGTTTGAGAACAGCCTGACCAAACAAGGCATCCCTGTGGGAGTCCTTGTCCAAACAATAATGGGCTGTGAAGGTATGAACCGAGGCCCAAGTGGCTGCTCGACAGATGTCGTCGATAGACACAGAGTTCAGGTGAGCCATTGAGGCTGCCATGGCTCTCACATTGTGAGCTGTGACATGGCCCTCCAGAGAAATGTTCTTGCTCAGATAGGCGAAAGAAATACATTGGGCAATCCAGTTGGAAAGTGTTCTCTTGGAGACTGGTTGTCCCAGATGAGAAGGATCAAAAGCAACAAAGAGTTGAGAAGACTTTCTATGTTGTTGTGTCCTCTGTAAGTAAAAAGCTAGAGCTCTTTTACAGTCCAGGGTATGAAGATTCCTCTCTGCACTTAATGCATGAGGCCCTGGAAAAAGACAGGTAGGTAGACCTCTTGGTTGAGGTGAAAAGGTGAGACCATCTTAGGCATAAAGTGTGGATTAGTCCTAAGGACCACCTTGTCATGATGGAACCTTGTATAAGGTGGACTAGCTACTAGTGCTTGCAATTCACTGATGCGGCGTGATGTGATTGCAATGAGAAAGATAACATTCCAAGAAAGGTATTTCAAGGAGGTAGTAGCTAAAGGTTCAAAAGGTGGCTGCATAAGCTGACCAAGAACCAAATTTAAGTCCCATGCCACCGGAGGTGGTCTAATGGGAGGCTTTGTTAAAAGGAGGCCTCTCATGAACCTTGCTACAAGGGGATGAGAGCAAACAGTTTGTCCATTTAGAGGCGTGAGGGAAGCTGCAATAGCACTCAGATGGACTCTTACTGAATTTGTCTTAAGGCCTGCATTAGACAGATGCAGGAGATACTCCAGCAACGATTCCAGAGGTATTGAATGGGGGTTAAGACCCTTTCCAGAACACCAGATGGTAAACCTTTTCCACTTGAAGGCGTAAGAACGTCTAGTGGAAGGTTTTCTGGAAGCATAAAGAACATCTTTCACATGTTGAGAAAGAGGAAGATCCTGGAGATCTAGGCCTTCAGCAACCAAGCCCTGAGATGCAGAGACTGGGGATTGGGGTGCCACAACTTTCCGTCCTCCTGAGAGAGGAGGTCTGGAGCAGACCCCAACTCTAGGGAGGGAGCTTGAGAGAGATGCAGAAGCAGACGGTACCACACTTGCCGTGGCCAATGTGGAGCTATGAGAATCATGTGGCCTCTGTCTCTCTGAAGCTTGAACAGGGTTTTGGGAATTAGGGGAATGGGTGGAAAGGCATACAGGAAGTTTTGACCCCAATGGAGGAGGAAAGCATCCCTTGCCTGAGCATCCTGAACCAGAGTTCTGGAACAGAACCGGGGAAGTTTGGCATTCCACGGACTTGCAAAGAGGTCTATATCTGGGGTTCCCCAAATTTGAAAAATCTTGGATAGCTGGTCCATATGTAGGGACCACTCGTGTGGAAGCAGAACTCGACTGAGTCTGTCTGCCCAAGAGTTTTGAGCACCTGGAAGATAGACTGCCAGAAGATGAATGTGATGCTCTCTGGCGAGGGCCCACAGTCGCAGAGCTTCGTTGCAAAGCGACAGAGAGCCAGTTCCTCCCTGCTTGTTTATATAGAACATGGCTACCTGATTGTCCGTGTGGATAAGGACTGTCTTGTGGCTCAGCAGGATGTGGAAGACTCGCAGAGCAAGAAAGATTGCTCTGAGTTCCAAGAGATTGATATGTAGACAAGTCTCCTGTGGGGACCAGATGCCCTGGGTGGAAAGGTCCTGAAGATGAGCTCCCCAGCCCATTGGAGAAGCATCTGTTGTAAGAGCTGCCTGGGGTAGAGGTTGTTGAAAAGGACACCCCAGCAACAGGTTCTGAGGGGACTTTCACCACTGGAGGGACAAAATGAGGCGACTTGTGTTTGCTATTTTGTCTGACAGGCAGTCTAATGCCTGGGTCCATTGGGTGGATAAAGTCCACTGAGCTGCTCTCATGTGAAGGCGAGCATATGGTACCACATGAACTGTGGATGCCATGTGGCCAACAACTGTAACATTTCTCGAGCAGTTAGAAGGGGTTTTGACTCTGCTAGAGAAGCTAACTGCATCAAACGAAGGCAACGGCCCTGGGGAAGATAGGCCCTTGCCTTTGTGGTATCCAGTAGCGCCCCTATAAACTCCAGGGACTGAGTAGGGATCAAATTGGATTTTGGGATGTTTATTACCAGCCCTAAATATTGAAGGATACGCAATGTGCAGGTTAGAACAGTCTTGGCCTCTGATTGAGTGGGAGCTCGAATGAGCCAGTCGTCCAGATAAGGGAAGACAAATATTCCCAGGGTGCGCAGAAAAGCAGCAACCACTGCCATGCATTTTGCGAACACCCTTGGTGCAAAGGCCAGGCCAAAGGGGAGCACTCTGTATTGATAGTGCTTCTCCTGGAAAAGGAACCGAAGGAACCTTCTGTGAGTTGGATGGATGAGAACATGAGTGTACGCATCCTTGAGATCTAGAGAACAAAGCCAATCCTGACTCTGAAGGTATGGCAGCAGAGTTCCTAGAGAAACCATCTTGAACTTCTCTTTGACTAGGAATCTGTTCAACTCTCTTTGATCTAAAATGGGTCTGAAGCCCCCTGTTTTCTTTGGAATAAGAAAATAGGGGGACTAGAACCCTGTGCCCTGTTGTTGAGAAGACACTTCCTCTATTGCCCCCTGGGCTAGAAGAGTGGCAACCTCCTGCTCTAACAGGCTGAGGAGGGAGGCTGTAGAATTGAACTGGTGCACTCTTGTGAGGGGGGGCAAGCTAGAAAAATAAAGTTTGTACCCCTCTCTTATGATGGAGAGTGTCCAATGCTCTGCTGTGATTTTCCCCCATCTGGGAGCAAAGTGACATAACCTTCCTGGAATGGTGGAGGGCTCTGGTCCTTCTAAAGCCAGGAAGGCTAAGTTCTCTAGCAGAGAGTCAAAGGCCCTGAGGGGGCTGAGATTGCTGGGCTGGAGAAGGCCTCGCAGCCTTTGCCTTGGTCTGTTTGGAGGATTGCTGACGTTTGGAAGGGAAATGAGCTGCAGAAGATGCTCTCTGACTATAAGCAGGATAGGATCTTCCGTTTTTAGAAAAAGGTGTTCTCTTGAACCACCTTTTCTTAGCAGGAGCAGCAGATTTGGATAGTCTATCCAAATCAGAATTTTCAGCATCCATTTGATTGGCATTTGCTTGCCAATCTTTACCAAACAGATTCTCACCTGTACAAGGGATATTTCCCAATTCATCTTGGACCCAGGTCTCCAAATCAGATGCTTGAAGCCAAGCAATCCTACGTGCACCTATAGCTATAGCTGAGGCTCTGCTTACGCATTCAAAGGAGTCGAAAGCTGCACGGTTGGAGAATTTGGAGATATCCTGGGCATGTTTGAGCCCAGTGAGAAATTCTTGCCTTTTACTGTCAGACATAAAAGGACTTAAAGTCTGCAAATGGTCAGTGACTTCTTTTAAGAACATTCCCATGTAGAGACTATAAGAATTAATTCTCGCAGCAAGCACGGAAGCTTGGAAGACTCTTCTACCAAAAGCATCCAGGGTTCTACATTCACGTCCTGGAGGATTAGAGGCATGTCTTTTGGCACTTCTAATCTTTCTCATTGCAGACTCAACCACAATAGAGTGGTGAGGAAGCTGAGTTTTATGGAAACCAGGACAAGGAGGGGCACGATACATGGTGTCCAACCTGCGAGAATGAGGAGAGGTGGTTAGAGGTGCTTCCCACATCCTTAACATGAGATCATACAGAATCTCATGAATAGGCAAGGTAGTTGCCTCTTTAGGAGTTTTAGGATATTGTAGAATATCTAACTCCTTAACTCTAGGCTCTGACTCCGGGGCTACTGTAATAGAGAGGCCCCGAGCCACCTCTCTGATAAAGTCTTGAAAAGACAAGTCCTCTGGAGGAGACATCCTTCGTTTAGGAGAGGACTCCTCCTGTGGAAGAAGCATCGCTGCATCGACAGACTCTTCAGAATCCTCAGAGTCATCAGAGGAATCGAAGTATCGTCTGTCGGGATGCTCTTGCAAAGCCTGATACCCGTACCGACTGGGATCGGTATCGGGAATCACCGGTACCGGGGTATCGGTACCAGAGGGCTGCAGAGGGCAGAGTACCGGCATAGCTGACACCGATGCCGATGTCGATGCCACCGGTACCGGAATCGGTGCCGATGGCGATACCGTAGTCGGTACCGGCAGAGTAGTCTGTTGCGGTACCACGGGCGTCGATGCCACAAGGAAAGCCGCCAGACTGCGTTCGATGGACAGAATCCTCTGATCCATCGACGCCGCCAATGCCTGGAAGTCGGTACTGGTGGAAGCCACCGGTACCCAAGAGCATGGCACCAGGAGATCTGTTGAGGCCACGCCATCTAGATCATCCTGGAACCCCGATGATGATGCTTTAGAGGCTGAAGCCTCCCGCCGGGGTAATTTTGCCGGAGCAGAATCCTCGAGGGCAAGGCCAGGGTCATCTCAATGCTTAGAAGGAGATTTGCCCTTCGAGGACCGGCTGGATTTATGTTTAGTTATTTATTTTTATTTATTTTATTTATTTGTGCATTTTTTTATACCGCCCCTTCCAGAGATCAGGAGCGGTTTACAGAGAACATTTCAAAAATTATCAAATAAACATTACATGGAACATTACACTGAACAATGTGCAACTGGAACAGATACATGAAACCGAAAACAATTACATATAAGTTTTATAAAATAAAATATTTAAAACTATGTACACAATTTAAAAATTTTACATATCTACATATTTAAGGATTCATCATCATTTGGGTTATCATAATCTCAGTTACCTGAGATCCATGTGAGGAAGATGAAGCCCTGGAAGACGTCGATGCCACCGAAGCTGCATCAGAGGGAAACAGGGTACTGAGCTTGTCAGCTCGGTTCTGTCGACCTCTCTTAGACATCATGGAACAGGACACACAATCTTTAATGGAATGGTCAGGGCCTAAACACTTTAGACACCAGTCATGGGTGTCGGTGACGGAGATAGTACCGCCACATTTTGTGCACTTCTTAAATCCTGAGGCAGGCTTTTCCATATTTAAGGAAAAGGGTTTTGGGCCTAAGGCCCAAAACTGAAGTGCACCTGAAGAAAAATAAATGGAAAAAAGGTCTTTTTTTTTTAAAGAAAAGAATAAAAACTGGTAGTACCGGTATAGCGTCGAGGAAGGCAGACGCGACAGAAAAGAAATAAAGAAAAAATAAGGAAATTCTTCTGCGGTGACAGGAACACGACCTGCTGGCTCCACGGAAAAAGAACAACTGAGGAGAGACAGTTGGAAAGGCGGGAAGGCAGCACGCAGGTGCTGTGGGATGCTCCCAAAAGCTTTCTGATTGGTACCGACGTACCCATGTGTGAAGACTCATTCCTGCTTGTTCCTGGAGATAGGTTAATATCCTGGAATTCTAGGCTTTCAGTAACCAGGCCCTGAGATGTAGGGACTGGGGATTGGGATGCAGTAAGCATCTGCCCTCCTGAGATAGAAGATCTTCAGCATTCCCTAACTCCAGAGGAGTGGTTTGAGAGAGACGCAGAAGAAAAGGATACCACGTTTGTCATGGCCAATGTGGAGCTATGAGTATCATACGACCTCTGTCTCTCTGAAGTTCGAATAAAGTTTTCGGAATGAGGAGAATGGGTGGGAAGGCATAGAGAAAGTCCTGACCCCAGTGGAGTAGGAAAGCATCTCTTGCCTGACCGTTGTGAGCCGGGATTCTGGAAGAGAATCGGGGAAGTTTGACATTCTGTGGACTTGCAAAGAGGTCTCTATCTGGTGTTCCCCCAGATTTGAAACACTCAAGCAAGCTGGTATGAGTAGAGGGACCACTCGTGTGGCAGCAGTATTCGACTAAGTCTGTCTGCCCATAGGTTTTGAATGCCCAGAAGGTATACTGCAAACAGGTGAATTTGTAATTCTCTGGCGAGGGCCCATAGTCGCAAAGCTTTGTTGCATAGCGACAGAGAGCCTGTTCCGCCTTGCTAGTTCCCATAGAACATAGCTACTTGTCAGTTTAGACCAGAACTGCCTTTTTGCTGAAATGGGCCTAAAAGACTTGAATAGCACTGAAGATGGCTCTTAGCTCTAGGAGGTTTATGTGAAGGGAAACCTCCTGTGGGGTCCAGATACCCTGAGTGGACAGATCATGCAAGTGGGCCCTCCAAACCATCTGGGACGCATCTGTTGTTAGGGTGGCCTAGTATAGAGGCTGCTGGAAAGGAGAGCCTACAAGGAGGTTTTCCAGAGATTGCCACCATTGCAGGGACGAAATCAGATATGTGGTGTTTCTGATCTTGTCCATTAACTGACCTGAGGCCTGTGACCATTGAAAGGATAGGATCCACTGGGCTGCTCGAATGTAGAGGCGAGAATAGGGAACCACATGGACAGTGGATGCCATATGTCCCAGAAGTTGAAGCATCTCTCGAGCAGTAAGCAACACCTTCATAGATGCTTGAGATACTAGTTGTATTATCTTTAGACAGCGTGGCTGTGGCAGGAAAGCCTTTGACTGCCGTGTGTCTAGAAGAGCCCCTATGAATTCGAGAGATTGAGAGGGGGTGAGATGAGATTTTGGGAGGTTTATGACCAGTCCCAAGTATTGAAGAATGCTCACTGCTTGAGAAAGAGCGAAGCTGGCCTCTGGAGCTCTCGATGCTCAAATGAGACAATCGTCTAAGTAAGGGAAGACAAATATTCCCAGAGTCCTCATAAATGCTGCTACCACTGCCATGCATTTTGTGAAGACTCTTGGAGCAGAGGCCAGTCCGAAAGGAAGAACTCTGTACTGGAAGTGTCTTCCTTGGACCAGGAATCGAAGGAACTTCCTGTGATCTGAGTGGATGAGAATATGCATGTACGCATCTCTTAGATCTAGAGAACATAGCCAGTCCTGACTTTGAAGGTATGGTAGGAGTGTCCCGAGGGAGATCATTTTGAACTTTTCTCTGAACGAATATTTGTTTAATTCTCTGAGGTCTAGTATAGGCCTGTGTCCCCCTGTCTTCTTTGGAATAACATAAGAACATGAGACATGCCATACTGGGTCAGACCAAGGTCCATCAAGCCCAGTATCCTGTTAAGAAAACAGGGGGAGTAAAACCCCAAACCCTGTTGGGATATGGGTACTTCTTTGATTGCTCCTTGAGTGAGAAGTGATGTGATCTCCTGCCACAAATGGTTGGTGGCAGGGGTCTGAGAATTGAACTGTTTTATTATTGTAGGTGGGGGCAAGTTGAGAAAATGAAGCTTCTACCCCAGTCGTACAATGGACAGAGTCCAGTTTTCTGATGTTATTTGTTGCCATCTTTTGGCAAAATAGTATAGTCTTCCTGGAATGGTTAAGGGTTCTGGACCTTTCAGGGGCAGAATGACTAAGTTCTCTAGGTAGAAGTCAAAGACCCTGAGGGGGCTGAGTCTGTTGGGCCGATTGAGCTCTTTGAGCTTGTGGCTTTCTTTGCTTTCTGTTATGTTGTTGCCCCTTCTGGGGAACATGAAGCAGACAGTGGCTTTGATGGGTGTAAGATGGGTAAGGCTTCTTTTTCTTGCTGAAAAATGGTTTTTTGAATGTTTTCTTCTTTGCTGGGTTGGCTGTAGGCTTCAATAGTCTGTTTAAGGTAGTATTTTCAGATTCAAGCTGATTAACCTTGTCTTGCCAGTCCTTGCCAAAGAGATTTTCTCCTGTACAAGGAACGTTTCCCAGCTTTTCTTGCAAGCAATACGACGTGCTCCTATGGATATAGCAGAGGTTCTGCTAATACATCCAAAGCAATCAAAGGTAGCACGGTTCATGAATTTAGAGACATTCTGGATGTGCTTGACCAGAATAAGGTAGTCTGCTTTTTTTTTTCCTCAGAGACACAAGGGCTAATGAGCTCTAAGTCTTTTGAGACGTCTTCCAGGAACACTCCCATATAAAGAATATAGGAACTGATCCTGGCTGATAGCATGGAGGATTGAAAGCATCGACGCCCAAAGGCATCAAGTGTCCTGGATTCCCGGCCTGGTGGATTAGAAGAATGTGTTTTAGCACTCTTGATTCTTCGCATGGCCAATTCCACTACCATTGAATGGTGTGGTAACTGAGTTTTTTGAAAACCAGGACAACTTGGCACTCGGTATATAGTGTCAAGGCGTCGGGAATGTGAAGATATCGTTAAAGGAATTTCCCACATTCTCAACATCAGATCATGTAAGATCTTGTGAATGGGAAACATAGCTGCCTCCTTGGAAGCCATAGAGTATTGTAGAATTCTTAATTCTTCTGCCCTAGGTTCCTTTTCTGGAATCACAGTGATTGCAAGGCCCTTTGCTAAATAACGTATGAAATCCTGGAAAGACATATCTTCTGGAGGAGGCATCCTGCGTTGAGGAGGAGGAACTGAATCCTCTAGTAGGTTCGCTCTGGTACCGGTAGAATCGTCAGAGTCATCAGAATCGGGAGACTTAAAGGCACTCTGTACCAGGTGCTCCCGTAACAAATGGTATCGGTACCGCTCGAAGTCGGTACCGAAATGTCTAGGTTCCTGATCCCCGATACCCAAGATAGACTCAAGGCTTGGCATGGGGGGGAAGCAGTCCTGTCGAAGCAGAGGCGTTCATATTGGACGCTGGGGAGCGTTCCCGCACGGGCTCCGTCGGTACCGACGATACCCATATGTGAAGACTACATTCTTGCTTGTTCCTGGAGATCTGATATTGTACTAAATTTTCAGGTCTATTATTTAAACCCACTGATGGGTTTTTCCATGTTTAAGGGTCTCTTTAGATAATGTGGTAAGGAGAGTGCAGCCCAGCCTGTAGAAACAAAGGGAAAAGGGACTTTTTCCTCTTTGCGGGGGATGGGTACACCTGAACACATATACCAAACTAAAGGCAGTGAGAGAAACCACAGCTGTAGGGCTAGGCTAAAGCCCCACCCAGACTCCATAGCAACCCTAGGTAAGGATGGGAGTTACATGGGGGTGGAGTCAGAGGGGGAGGTGCCCTGCTCAGCGTTTAAGTTTGAGCAAAGCAAGCAAACAGAGAGGACAGGAAAGGAGCAAGGCAAGCCACGCAAGCAAGGCAAGGAAGCCAAGGAGGCCAAGGAGAGCCAGGACAAGAACAAGGGTAGCCAGCACTGCAGCCAAGAGAGCAGCAGACAACACTCCCAGGAGAGGACCAAATGCAGTGGCAAGAGGAAGAGAGACAGAAGGTTGGTGTTGGAGAAGCCAAAGCAAGAGAGCTCAGACTCCTCTGAAGAAAGGCGTGTCTTCAGGCAGAGGAAACCTCGGGTAGCTGAGAGGAATTCCTACAATGATTCCCTGACTAGCTCTGAGGCAGAGATAGCTACAGCCAGCAGAAACTCCAGCCGTGAAACTCCCACAGTAAAACCTAAGGTAGGAGAAAGAAACCAGAGAGAGAGAATGTTTGTATCTCTTGCACAGACTCTGAGGAGAGGGTTATATCTGGAAAAACCCAGAACAGAAGAAAGGGGTTTTTAAAGAAAGCTGAACAAGGAAAGCCTGCTAGGGTTCTGCCCAAGGAAGGGAAGGCAGTACAGTGGGATAGGCTATTTAAGCTTTTAAAAGACATTAACCAAAAAGTACCTGAGCAGTTCCAAGATTCCCCAGCAGCCAGCTCTGAAGAAAGCATGGAAGTAGATGATAGGGAGAGTGACCAGGGATCCACATGCTCTGAGATGGAGTGTGCTGTATGCATTGGTGCTAATTGAAAGAAACCAAAATAGTGGGGAAGAATTAAGGAAGCTGTTATCAGTTTGGCATAGCTGAAAGCAAGAAAGAAAAGGGAGAAAGAATCCTATGTTGAAGCAATAAGATTCTTCTTACAGAAAAGTGGATAGTGCAATCAAGTCTGTGCTAGACAGCTGAAACTGTTTAATTGCAAGCAACAAAGAGGAAGCTGGCAGCACTGCTGATCTTGATTGTTTGTTGTATCTACATGTGCCTGTGTTAACCCTTAAGCAAGAAGCCTCTTAAAGGAAAAGGGGAAAAGAAGCTATTGTAAATAATTCCACTGAGACACTGTTTTCATGTTCTTTATTTTGGAGAAGTTTATCCTTGTTTCTTTTTGCTGAGAGAAAAAGTTTCTTTAAGGACTGTTACCAAGTTGACTTAAACGGAACCCAATAAAATTCCTGTGCGCTTTAAACATCCACTTGGTTTTACTTTGAGTTCACAACTACACCTTTGGAACAAGGGAATACATGATGGACGCCCGTCCCTACTAGGCTACCGCCTAGGAGGGGCGCGAGCGCCACAATAAAGAGAAAAAAAATGTAGGCTGAAGGCCTAGTTGGCGGTGAATACTGCTGAAAAGAAAATAAATTCTAAAAGTAAAATGAAAAGATACTGGGGCCGGTGTCAGAGTGACGGAACCGGCATTGACGGAAAGGCAGAGCATGAAATTAAACCAAAAAAAGAATGTTTTTTGGCAGTGACAGGAAAAGAACAACCTACAGGCTCTGTGGAAAATGAAGAACTGTAAAGAGAGAGGATTTGGGAAGACACTGGGGAGCATTCCTGTGGGGGCTCCGTCAGTACAAACATCACCCATATGTGAAGACTGCATTCCTGCTTGTTCCTGGCGATCTTAAACACACTCAAATGCAAAAGCTAGGGTCGAGCAACGTAGGATTGTAAAGAGTAGTTACTCACCTGTAACAGGTGTTCTCCAGGAGCAGCAGGAATCAGTCCTCACTTATGGGTGACATCAACGCCGATGGAGCCCCCTGCGGAGCATTTCCCCAGCTTTCTAAGAATACTGCACGCATGCGCGGACCCCTTCCCGCCTAAAGGTGCCATCTTGCTCAGTCCAATGACATAGCTAAAAGACAGCACATAAAAAAGTAAAAATGAACTATGTACAACTGCAACTCCTAGGGGAGGAGGGAGGGTTGTGAGGACTGATTCCTGCTGCTCCTGGAGAACACCTGTTACAGGTGAGTAACTACTCTTTCTCCAGGACCAAGCAGGAAGTCAGTCCTCACTTATGGGACTCCCCAGCTTCAGGCTACCGAGGACCCAGAGCTGAAAAATCAGCTCCCTCTAGCCTCAGCATCAGAGAAAGGATTTCACTGAAACATACCCCCACCGGTGGCCCAACCAGAGGGCTGGAGGGTA
Source organism: Ichthyophis bannanicus (assembly GCA_033557465.1). NCBI lineage: Eukaryota > Metazoa > Chordata > Amphibia > Gymnophiona > Ichthyophiidae > Ichthyophis > Ichthyophis bannanicus. The sequence goes on along the minus strand of CM066032.1, from coordinate 1,718,741,841 downwards.
GGAGTTGCCTAAACCTCGAAGAGATTCCGGAGCACTGCCTGACCAAAAGCACTGTCCCTATGTGACTCCCTCTCCAGGCAGTAATGGGCTTGAGGACCAAGTTGCAGCCCTGCAGATGTCTGCCAATGGTACAGAGCGGAGATGAGCTACTGAGGCAGCCATTGCCCTGACACGGTGGTCCGTGACCCGACCCTGCATAGGAAGGTCAGCTGCCCTGTAAGTCCAGGTGATACAGTCAGTCACCCAGATGGACAAGGTATGCTTGGAGACAGGTATCCCCAAGTTATTAGGGTCAAAAGATACGAAGAGCTGAGTAGCCCTCCGATGACCCTGCGTACGTTCAAGGTAGAAGATAAGGCCCTCCTACAGTCCAGGGTATGCAGGACTGTCTCAGCCCAGCTGGCATGGGACCTAGGGAAGAATGTTGGAAGAACCACCTCCTGATTGAGGTGGAAAGAGGAGACTACCTTCGGGAAAAACTTAGGATGAGTCCTAAGGAGTACCCTATTCCTATAGAAACGAGTGTATGGCCTGTCACAGACCAGGGCTTGAAGTTCACTCATTCGCCTGGCCGAGGTCAGGGCCACTAGGAATAGAGTCTTCCAAGAAAGGAAGCAGAGAGGACATGTAGCCATCGGCTCAAAAGGTGAGTGAGTCAATTGCTGCAAGACCACATTCAACTCCCACTCAGGGGCTGGTGGACAGAGAGGAGGCTTGAGCAATAGTAAGCCTCTGAGAAATCTGGACACCAAGGAGTGAACTGACAAAGAGTGTCCCTCCACCAGTGAGTGGTGAGCTGCCAGAGCAGAGAGGTGGACCCGAACAGAATTGGACTTAAGGCCCTGATTGGACAAGTGCAGTAGGTAGTGGAGCACTACTGGCACAGTGCAGGTGAAAGGATCTTCCTGGCGCTGTTGACACCACAAGGAGAACCTCCTCCACTTCAGGGCATATGTTTTTCTGGTGGATTGCTTTCTAGAGGCCAAGACCACCTCCTCCACTTCCTGAGGCAGGCCCCAGGGAGCTAAGACTACCCTTGCAGCCTCCAGGCCATCAAATTGAGAGATTTGAGATTGGGGTGCAGAAGGGAACCCTGATCCTGAGAGAGAAGATTGGGTTGGAACCCCAGAGGCAGTGGTGTTTCCACTGCTAGTTGAAGCAGAAGTGGGAACCAGGGCTGCCTCGGCCACCTGGGAGCTACCAGAAGGACCGAGGCCTTGTCCCTTAGAATCTTGAACAAGGTTCGGGCCACCAGAGGCATGGGAGGAAACGCATACAGTAGGCCCTGGGACCAAGAAATCAGGAAGGCATCCGCTGCTAACCTCAGGGGATGTGGTTGCCTGGAACAGAACCTGGATAGCTGCCGGTTCAGGGGACTGGGAAAGAGATCTATGGATGGAAGTCCCCATTTCAGGAAAATCTTTTGAACCACTAATGGGTGCAGCTGCCACTCGTGGGGCTGCAGAATTCTGCTTAACCTGTCTGCCAGGGAGTTCTCCTGGCCAGGAAGATAAACAGCTCTCAGAAACGTTTTGTGCCTGAGCGCAAAGGAACAAAGGGCCTGTGCTTCTAGACACAGGGGCTTGGACCCAGTGCCTCCTTGTTTGTTCACATTTATTTATTTATTTATTTATTTAACATGTTTTGTATCCCGCCTTTTCCTTCAATCAAAGCGGTTAATACAGCACAAAGTTAAACAAAGGTGAGGGAAACATACATTGCATTATCATTACATCACAACAAAACACTAGGAGTACAAACAGGGAACACAGTACATAACTTACATTACATTACCTTACATTAACTACAAACAGCATATCGCTGAACAGAATGAGCATATAGCAGCAGATAGTGGGTCTCGCACGGTCCACCGCCTAAGGGCCACGCCAAAGGGCCCTCTTGCGAGGCCCTCAGGCGCGGGCCCGCAAGGCACGGGCGCGCCATTGCTGAAGGGATTTTAAATGATTTGAAAAGTGCTCAGATTGGCTGCAGTTTTCTCTCACACACAGTTCCCAACTAAGTAGGCACAGCTGATTCTCACTCACTGCTCACAGGATCGTTGGAGCCTTTGCTGAAGGGATTCTAAATGATTTGAAAAGTGCTCAGATTGGCTGCAGTTTTCTCTCACACACAGGTCCCAACTAAGTAGGCACAGCTGATTCTCACTCACTGCTCACAGGATCGTTGGAGCCTTTGCTGAAGGGATTCTAAATGATTTGAAAAGTGCTCAGATTGGCTGCAGTTTTCTCTCACACACAGTTCCCAACTAAGTAGGCACAGCTGATTCTCACTCACTGCTCACAGGATCGTTGGAGCCTTTGCTGAAGGGATTCTAAATGATTTGAAAAGTGCTCAGATTGGCTGCAGTTTTCTCTCACACACAGGTCCCAACTAAGTAGGCACAGCTGATTCTCACTCACTGCTCACAGGATCGTTGGAGCCTTTGCTGAAGGGATTCTAAATGATTTGAAAAGTGCTCAGATTGGCTGCAGTTTTCTCTCACACACAGTTCCCAACTAAGTAGGCACAGCTGATTCTCACTCACTGCTCACAGGATCGTTGGAGCCTTTGCTGAAGGGATTCTAAATGATTTGAAAAGTGCTCAGATTGGCTGCAGTTTTCTCTCACACAGTTCCCAACTAAGTAGGCACAGCTGATTCTCACTCACTGCTCACAGGATCGTTGGAGCCTTTGCTGAAGGGATTCTAAATGATTTGAAAAGTGCTCAGATTGGCTGCAGTCTTCTCTCACACACAGTTCCCAACTAAGTAGGCACAGCTGATTCTCACTCACTGCTCACAGGATCGTTGGAGCCTTTGCTGAAGGGATTCTAAATGATTTGAAAAGTGCTCAGATTGGCTGCAGTTTTCTCTCACACACAGGTCCCAACTAAGTAGGCACAGCTGATTCTCACTCACTGCTCACAGGATCGTTGGAGCCTTTGCTGAAGGGATTCTAAATGATTTGAAAAGTGCTCAGATTGGCTGCAGTTTTCTCTCACACACAGTTCCCAACTAAGTAGGCACAGCTGATTCTCACTCACTGCTCACATGGCCACCTGATTGTCCGTCTGAACTAGAACAGACTGGTGAGTCAAAGTGTGAGAAAAAGCCTTGAGGGCTAACCGAATAGCCCAACGTTCTAGTAGGTTGATCTGTTGCGTGGCTTCCCATGGAGACCATAGGCCCTGAGTGCAGCTTTCCTGACAATGTGCACCCCAGCCCTGCAAGGAGGTATCTGTCGTCAACACCACTGTGGGGACAGCCACCTGAAAAGGCACCCCCTGGAGCAAGTTGGGGGGGATGTAGCCACCACTGAAGAGAATTCAGGAATGGTTTTGACACCCTGACTTTGTCTGCTAGGCTCCCAGTGGCTTGCTGCCACTGAGTTCTGAGGCACCACTGTGCAGGCCTCATGTGGAGACGGGCATTGGGGGTCACATGTACAGTCGATGCCATGTGTCCTAGGAGCTGTAGACAGAGCCTGGCAGAAACCTTTGGCATGCTGAGAAACCGGGATGCCAACTCCATGAGCCTTTGAGCTCTGTCCTCTGGCAAGTAAGCCCTTGCTTGCAGAGAGTCCAGTCATGCTCCTATGAACTCTAGGTTCTGGGAATTGCGAAGTTTATGACAAAGCCTAGGTCTTGAAGGAGTGATATAGTTCGGAAGGTGGCCTGCCTGGCCTCCTGGTAAGTCTGACCCCTGATGAGCCAGTCGTCCAGATAGGGGAAGACAAAAACACCTTGAGTCCTCAAGTAGGCCGCCACCACAGCAAGGCACTTTGTAAAGACTCTTGGGGAGGAAGTTAGGCCAAAAGGCAGTACTCTGTACTGGTAATGGTTTCCTCCCACCATGAGCCTGAGGTACTTTCTGTGGTCTAGATGAATGAGGATGTGGGTGTACACATCCTTTAAATCTAAGGAGCGTAGCCAATCTCCCTGCTGGAGGTACGGCAGAAGTGTTTCAAGAGTAAGCATCTTGAACTTTTCTTTCTCCAAGAACTTGTTGAGGTTCCTGAGGTCTAGAATAGGCCTTAGGCCCCCGGTTCTCTTTGGCACTAGAAAGTACCTGGAGTAGAAACCGTGCCCCTATAGGCGAGGAGGTACAGGCTCCACCGCCTTGTCCTGAAGCAGACCTTGAAGTTCTTGAAGTAGGAGGTCTGTGTGCAGGAGAGGCCTTAGAGGCTCTCCTGGGATGTAGGCAGGGGGTAACTGGTGGAAATGGAGCATATAGCCCTTGTGGACTATGCTCAATTTATTTATTTATTTAAGGATTTTTCTATACTGCGCTTTTCAGATTCAGCTCAGTTTACAAGTAACATTAACTTTGTCCAGTCTTGGAGGACTGTGCTGGACTTAGAGAACAGGGTTGGTAAACTTGGATTGAACAGGGCAAACTATATACAGGGTTTGGCTTGCTATTTACATTCTAGGTTATTATAAGCATTATAAACATTTTTAGATACTGTGTACATGGTCCTTCTCGGGTTCTAATAGAGCTAACGTGTTGTGCTAGTGTCGTGTGTAGTGGATGGCGTGGGGTGGCTGTTGCGTGGATTGGAGATGCCTGGTCGTTGTGTGATGCCATAGTGCTGAATGAAGAGGTGATGTTTCAGGGCCTTTCTGAAGGTGGTGAGGTCTGTTATGGACCGGATGTTAGGTGGGAGTGTATTCCAGCACGAGGGAGCGTAGTACTCAAAAGCTCTCTTTTTTGTGGACTGAGAGCATTTTGTGATCTTGCTGGGGATGTTCAGAGTGTTTACTGTGAATGATCTTCTGGCTCTATTTGAGGGAGTGGGGATGATGAGATCTGTGATAGAGGCGGAGGTGATTCTATTGATGGCTTTGAATGTCATCAGCAGGGTCTTGAAGGTGACTCTACAATGAACTGGTAGCCAATGAAGTTGCTTCAGGATCGGTGTTATGTGGTCCCTTCTGGATGCACCGTGTAGAATTCTGGCTGCGGCGTTCATGGCTAGTTGTAGTGGGATCAGTGCGTTTTTTGGTAGCCCTTGTAGGATGATATTGGCATAATCAAAATGGGGCATGATTAGTGCCTGGTAGACTGTCCTAAAGTCGTCAGGGTCCAATAGTGGGCGTAGGTGGCGGATTGTGCGAATCTTAAGGTATACTGCCTTGGCAGTGTTATTTATGTGGGCTTTCATGTTCAGGTGTTGATCAAGTGTTATCCCTAGGTAGCGGATGGTTGGTTTGCTTTGGAGTTCAGCGTCTCTTACTTTTAGTACCGTTGGTGGTGTGAAGGATTGATCCCTGGTAATGAATAGTGCTTCGGTTTTCTTTAAATTTATCCTTAGGTTTTGGGTGTGGAGCCAGTCTGCTATGGCGTTGCAACAGGAGGTTAGCGTCGAGAAATCTGGCTGGTCGGTGGTGAATGGTGTATAGAGTAATACATTATCGGCATATGCAAGGCATGATATGCCGAAGGCTTTAGCGAGAGTGCAGATGGGCTGCATGTAGATATTAAAGAACAGCGCTGAGAGGGATGATCCCTGTGGTACACCTTGTTGTTGCTGGAAAGCTTTGGATGTTGTGGATCCTGTCCTCACATGCTGCCATCTGCCCGAGAGGTAGGATTCGCACCATCTCAAGGCTGTGTCCTGGATCCCTTTCTCAGCCAGCCGATCCATGAGTAGTGTGTGGTCCACGGAATCGAACACTGCAGCGATGTCGAGGAAGATAAGTGCATAGCCTCCTTTGGTGTTGTTCAGGCCGGTGGTTAGAGTGTTGAAGAGAATGGTCAGTAATGTCTCGAAGCGGGAATTCTCAAAGCGGGAATTTGAAAAGAAACTTGCTGCGGAAGCAAAAACACGAAATAAAGACTTTTTCAAGTACATTCGTAGCAAAAGGCCTGTGAGAGAGTCAATTGGACCGTTAGATGATAGAGGGGTAAAAGGGGCAGTAAGAGGAGACAAGGCTATAGCGGAGAGACTGAATGAATTCTTTGCTTCGGTCTTTACTGAGGAAGATGTAGGGATGTTACCCAAGACTGAAGTGGTATTTAAAGGTGATACTGCAGAGGAATTGAGAGAAATATCGCTACACCGGGAAGATATATTACAACTATTTGATAAACTGAATAGTAGCAAATCACCTGGACCGGATGGTATACATCCCAGAGTGTTGAAAGAACTGAAATATGAGATTGCAGACCTGCTATTGGTAATCTGTGAACTTTCATTAAAATCATCTGTAATACCTGAAGATTGGAGGGTCGCCAACGTAACACCAATTTTTAAAAAAGGGTTCCAGGGGTGACCCGGGAAATTACAGACCGGTGAGCCTGACGTCAGTACCAGGGAAAATGGTAGAAACCATCATAAAGAACAAAATTACACAGCATGTAGATAGTCATGGCCTAATGGGAGACAGCCAACATGGCTTTAGACAAGGAAGATCTTGTCTTACTAATCTGATATGTTTTTTTGAAGGTGTGCATAAACAGGTAGACAAAGGTGATATAGTGTATCTGGATTTTCAGAAAGCTTTTGACAAGGTCCCCCATCAGAGACTTTTGGCAAAGCTAAAAAGTCATGGGATAGGAGGCAGTGTACTATTGTGGATCGGGAACTGGTTAAAAGATAGAAAGCAGAGGGTAGGGCTAAATGGCCAATATTCCCAATGGAAAAAGGTGAATAGTGGAGTACCCCAGGGATCTGTACTGGGTCCGCTGCTTTTTGACATATTCATAAATGACCTGGAAAAGGGAATAACGAGTGAGGTTATCAAATTTGCAGATGACACAAAACTGTTTAAAGCTGTTAAAACCCAAGAGGATAGTGGAAAACTGCAGGAGGACCTGGATAAATTGGAAGACTGGGCATCCAAATGGCAGATGAAATTTAATGTGGACAAGTGCAAAGTTATGCACCTAGGAAAGAACAACCCACACTATAGTTACTCGATGCAAGGCTCCACATTAGAAGCCACCACCCAGGAAAAAGATTTAGGAGTCATCGTGGATAACATGTTAAAACCCTCCGCCGTGTGTGCAGCGGCGGCCAAGAAAGCAAACAGAATGCTAGGTATCATAAGGAAAGGGATGGAGAATAAAACAAAGGATATTATAATGCCTCTGTATCGCTCCATGGTACGACCGCACCTTGAATATTGTGTGCAATTCTGGTCACCGTATCTTAAAAAGGACATAGCATTATTAGAAAAAGTACAGAGAAGAGCCACCAAATTGGTGAAGGGGATGGAAGGCTACTCCTATGAAGAGAGGCTAAAAAGGTTAGGGCTCTTTAGCCTGGAAAAGAGACGGCTGAGGGGAGATATGATAGAGGTCTATAAATTAATGAATGGAGTGGAACAGATAAACGTGGATCAATTGTTTACGCTAGCAGAATATAGAAAGACAAGGGGACATGTAATGAAGCTACAGGGTAAACTATTTAAGACAAATAAGAGAAAATATTTTTTCACTCAACGTGTAATCAAACTCTGGAATCTGTTACCGGAGGATGTGGTAAGGGCTGTTAGTATAGCTGGGTTTAAAAAAGGTTTGGACAAGTTCCTGGAGGAAAGGTCCATAAATCACTATTAAAAAGGGAGCCAGGATATCAATGCTTGACCCAGTACAAGCATTGAGGAACCTGTGTCTTTTGGGGATATTGCTAGGTACGTATGACCTAGATTGGCCACTGTTGGAAACAGGATACTGGGCTCGATGGACCTCGGTCTGACCCAGTATGGCATGTCTTATGTTCTTATGACTCCATGTGCTTCTCTAAATCCATGTTGACATGGGTCTAGGGGTGTGTTGGTCTCAATGTGAGTCTGTATTTGTTGTTGTGCGATTTTTTCAATTATCTTGGCCAGTAGAGGGATACTTGAGATCGGCCTGTATGAATCAACTTTCTGGGCATCTAGCTTGGAGTTTTTTAGTAGAGGTCTGAAGGATGTTTGTTTTAGAGTCTGTGGGAATGTTCCCGTGTTGAAGGAGAGGTTAATGATTTTGGTTAGGAAGGGGATGAATTCCTTACACAGTGTCCTTACCCAGAATGCTGGACAGGGATCGTTTGGTGCTGTGGTGGTGTTGATCACTTTGATTGTGTCTTCAATTTGCTTCGCTGAGGACAGTGAGAAGGCAGTAAGTGGTGTATGGTGCTGTGGCCTGTTCACAGGGGTAAGTGATGGTGTCTTAACAGTCTGGATTGTTTTTGATTGTAGGTAGACCGCATATTCCTGTGGGTCTGGCATGTTTTGTTGGGCAAGGGAAGTTTCCTTTGTGAGGGTCCTTACAATGCTAAATAGGTCCTTTGGTTTGTTTAGAGAACGTTGCAGTAATGTTGCATGGTAACTTCTTCTTGTTGCATTTACTTCAATGCGGTGTTTCTCCAGGTTTGTGTTGTAGTTGTCCAGGTCGTCAGTGGACCGTGAGCGTCGCCATTTTCTTTCAAGTTTTCTTAAATGGCGACGTGAGGTCAGTAACTCGTGGGAGTACCATGGGGTGGGCTTCCTTTTTCTTGATGTTGCGTCTCTGGATGCTTGGTTCGCAATGGAGTTGAGACTGCTATTCCATACAGAGAGCATTTCTTCGAGATTGGCTTCTGGGAGGTCGAACCTCGGTAGTGTTTTGGAGAGTATCTCTTCCTTGTTGAAATGTCTGAATTTTGTTTTTGGGTAGGTGTTGGCTGCCGGTTGGGTTCTTGTTTGCTCCTGTTGGTTGGGTAATTGGAACAGTATTAGTTTATGGTCGGACCATGGGACCGCCATGAGAGAGGTAGCAAGTGTATGGTCTTGACTTACGGCTGATTGTGGAGCGAATATCAGGTCTAGTTTGCCTCCCTTTGTGCGTGTGGGCTCTTCGATCACTTGCACGTAGCCCAGCTGTCTGAGGGCATCCTGGATGGAGGAGGCATGCTCTTCGGGTAGTGATGGGAGGTTGAAATCGCCCATAATCCATTTAAACATGCGTGGGTTCTTGGTGCTGCAGGCGAGATTTATTATCGTTGATAATTCATCTGTTGAGGCTGATGGAGGTCGATATATTAAGTTGATGGAGTTGTGCTTGTTTGATATAGTTATGTGGTCCAGATGTGTGGTACTAGTAGCAGTAGTCAGTTGGAATTGTAGTTCGGTTTTTGTGAGAGCTAGGGTTCCACCTCCCCTGCGATTATCCCTGTGGCAGGCGTAGGCTGAGAAGTTGGGTTGGGTAAGTTGGTTCAGGATGGCAGTGTCTGCTTCTGTGAGCCATGTTTCTGTAATTAGTAGGATGTCTAAGTTATAATGGGATATGAGGTCAGATATGACTGGCCAGTTCTTCCGGACAGAGCGAGCATTTATGAGGGCGCAGTTCAGGTAGTAAGGTTGGTGTTTTCTTAGCAGGGATTTTTTGGAGTGCTGGAGTGAGATGTACAGTAGGTGTGGGCTTTGGTTGTGTCTGGGTTCTGCTTCCGGGTACCAGGGGGTGTCTGCCCATTTTCTCCCTGTACTCCGTAGTGTCGGTATGGGGTTGCCGACCGTTGTGAGGGCAACGGCACTATAGAGTAGGCTATATAGGATGTATATGTTGATTGCTGTAATAAGGAAGGGAGTCATCTTGAATGGTTGGTGTGATGGTTTGTAACTGATGTGTAATGTATGTCTGGGGTTAAGGTATTATAGTGATTTTAGTTCCTGTGGCAGTCCTATGGTAGATTCTGACTCTACAGCAATACAATAGTGAATTCTGGTTCTTAGACCGTCCTATGGTAGATTCTGACTCTGCAGCAATACAATGGTGGATAACAGTGTATCTACAATGAAACTGTAGTGTGTCAGCACTGTGAAAGATAGTGCAGGTCTGACCCAAATGTTGTAGCGATTAGCAACAGTGTAAAAAACAAGGTACTCATTGGGTAAAAGTGTGTCTATGAAACTATGCAAAGGCAAGTTGGCAGCAGTATATCAGCTAAGCAATCATTTGGCAGCAGTGTATCGGCAAGGCAATCATTCGGCATAGGCGTATCTATACAACCATGCAAGGCAAGTGAGCTTACAAGAACTCAAGGCAGCAGGTAGAGCTAGTTACAAAATAGCATTGTAGGAGGAGATGACCCCTTTGAGATATTGGTTACCTCCCGGTCAGGAGCCTTTTCATTCTGTTCATAGGGGTGCATCAGCTGAAGAGTCAACGAGGAGTTCTTCGGGGGATGTTGATGTCAAAGGTCTAGGCCTTCTGCGTTGATCGTGCTCGGGTTCACCTACAGGCGCGGGTGCGCCTGAGCAGCGCTCCTTTGAAGGCGAGTTCAGGCTGCCCCGATTGGGCAGCATGTGCAGGAGGGGCGGTCCGGTGCTCCGGCTGGCTCAATCCTCGGCGGGAGGAGAGCAGATGGCTGCCGGAGTTGCAGGCAAGAGAGGGAGATGCGCCTGAGCAGCGCTCCTTTGAAAGCGAGTTCAGGCTGCCCCGATTGGGCAGCGTGTGCAGGAGGGGCGGTCCGGTGCTCCGGCTGGCTCAAACCTCGGCGGGAGGAGAGCAGATGGCTGCCGGAGTTGCAGGCAAGAGAGGGAGATGCGCCTGAGCAGCGCTCCTTTGAAGGCGAGTTCAGGCTGCCCCGATTGGGCAGCGTGTGCAGGAGGGGCGGTCCGGTGCTCCGGCTGGCTCAATCCTCGGCGGGAGGAGAGCAGATGGCTGCCGGAGTTGCAGGCAATACCCAAGCATCCCCTGTAATGGGTGGCCACCTGTGGGCAAACAGGGTTAGACGACCTCCTGTGCAGGAATGGGGTAGCAGAGATGGAAAGGCTATGCTGTGGGAGTCAAAAACCCCCTCCCTGCTGGGTAGGAGCAGGAGCCAGAGGCTTGGGGGTCTTCTGCCTACGGGGCCCATGTCCCTGCCCCTTGGCCTGCTGCCCCTGCTGGGGAGCTGGGGAGGCCTGGTACTGAGGGAAAGGTTTGTAGGCAGCTGCCTTTCTCGGGTAAAAGGGCTTTTTACCCGAGCCCTTCTTTTTGTGAGAAGGGGCAGAAGTCTTTCTGGACAGCCTTGTCCTAATCAGGTGCTCGGTTTCGAGCTCAGCCGCCTTCTCAGCCATGGGCTTGCCAAAAAGGTTTTCACCTCGGCAAGGGACATCGACCAACTTGTCCTGCACCCAGGGCTCGAGGTCCGATGACTGCAGCCATGCCTGGCATCGGGCTCCGATGCCGGCTGCCACCACACGAGCCGAAGCCTCGAAGCCATCGTAGGCCGCTCGGGACATGAACTTTGAGCAGTCCTGGATTCCTGAGGACAAAATCTGGAACCTCTGCAATGGTTCCCTGGAGAGGCCAGCAGAGAACCCGGCAATCTCTTTTGCCAGGTCTCGTAAGTACATGCCCATGTACAGCTGGTAGGACTGGACATGGCAAGCAAGCATTGAGCCCTAGAAGCACTTTCTGCCGAAAGCATCCAGGTTCCGGGCCTCCCTACTGGGAGGCACCGCAGAGTGCATCTTCTGGCTCTTCAGACGATGCATGGCCGATTCCACCACCATGGAATGGTGCGGCAGCTGCGCCTTCTGGAATCCAGGCCTCTTACGGAGTCGATAGATGGAATCGACCCGCTTGCTCAAGACCGGCGCTGAGGCCGGTGCCTCCCACATCCGGAAGAGGAGCCATTCCAGCATCGGAGGAACCGGCACAGTAAAGGCCTCCTTTGGAGGAGAGTCATACTGGAGGGCCTCGAGCTCCTCGGCTCGAGGCTACTCCTCGGGGTCCGCAGGAACCGCCAATGCCTTGGCCATGTCCCTAACGAACTCCGAGAACCGGGTGTCCTCCGGGGGGGACCTACTCCAGGGCTCGGACTGCGGTGAGTCCGAAGGGACGCACAGAGTCCGGAAGGTGTCGGGGGACTCCTCGTCCTCCATCTCCCACGCTGACTCATCCGAAGAATCGAGGGGCTCCGACCGCGCGGGTCTAGGTGGCACCCGCCCCGACGCCAAAGGCACCGGTGTCGACACCCTCGGTTCCGAGCGGGAGGTCGAGGGTGACCGTGACCGAGGAGGACTTCGAGCCTTCATGGTCTCGAGTATCGGCTCGGTCTCCGGGTTTGACTTCGACGTCGATGTCCCGGTGGTCAGGGCAGATGCACCAGTGAGGCTGATCCATGAAGGCAGACAGTCTGCACTCCAAGGCTGTCAGCCTGAGTCCAAGCTCAGGAGACTCAGCAGCCATCGACTCGGGCCCCGGCGGCACCGGGCCCGACGTCGGCTCCCTCGGAGGAGAGTCCACGAGGACTACAGGACTTACGTGTCCGACGGTCTCCGGCTCCACACGAGGCATCTTGGACAGCTTCTCCTGTTCCAAGGGCCCGGGACGGCGGTCGGGGTCTTAGACCTGGCCCTCGAGGAACCAGGGACCTCTTCCGACGCCGCCCTCACGAGCCGTTTCTTCCTCTTGCGTTCCCGATCAGGGGACCCCCTGTCCGAGGAACCCCGACGATGCTCGGGATCAGACTCCCGAGACGTCGAGGCCTCAGATGAGGTCCGGGCCCAGCCGGAGGCAGAATCTGAGAAAATCCTTTCTTTCTGGTGCTGACGGCTTCGTAGTGCCTTGGTGGACATTTTGCCACACGGGCCACAGATTTTTGGATCATGATCTGGGCCGAGGCACCGAAGGCAGCAGTCGTGTGTGTCGGTGAGAGACATTAGTTTCTTGCACCGATCACACTTCTTGAAACCACTGGAAGCCATCGGGGAAAAAAGGGCCCCCGCGAGGTCAAAGGACCAGCTATCCAGGGAAAAACAGAAAAAGGCACGAACACCAGCCACGAAGGGCAAAAACCGAAAAATAGAAAACGGGCTCGATACCGGTGTACCGAACCCGGCGGGAAGGGGAACCGGCATCGAACCGGAGAAAAAGACGAAGTAATCGCTGAAAAAAACCGTCAACTTTTCCGGGTGACATGGACAGATGTCCGATGGGCTCCATGGAAAAAGAAAGACTGAGCAAGATGGCACCTTTAGGCGGGACCGCGCATGCGTGCAGTATTCCCAAAGGCTTTCTTAGAAAGCTGGGGAAATGCTCCGCACAGGGGCTCCATCGGCGTCGATGTCACCCGTAAGTGAGGAGTGACTTCCTGCTTGGTCCTGGAGAATTCTGTATGCCTGCATAGGGCATAAAAAAAGCAGGTCCCAGCTTTGCTGGGGGGGGGGGGTGATGCGGGGGTTCTGCCTCTTCTGTAAGCATAAAAATCCCACTGGAAATTCTGTACAAAGTGTTGTGAAACTCTTAGGCAAAAGTCCCACAATATTTGTTTACAAGCTTGATTTGACCCTTAAATTCATACAGAATTAAATTTGAGGTTGATATAAAACTGGGCTGCACAAACCTTGATGTTCAGTCCCTTTCCAAATGGAACTTGAGGGAAATAGGGTTGGTTATCGTTCATGTCAGAAACAGATATGTAAACAATGGCTGTGGCATTGCGCCGTGGGATACCGTTGTCTGTCACTAGCACAGTCAGTTGGTAGTGAGTTTGCTGCTCACGATCCAATGCAACCCAATTGATAATTTCACCTGACAATGAAGGCAGAACAAGAAAGACAACTGTGTTATTATAATGCATTGGGGCATAATATAACATTGCACAGTTTCATTACTACACTGCAAAACCTCACAAGCCAACAGCAAACCTAAGGAAACGTTCTATGGAGGATTACACTCCGCTGAGTTTTGGGATCACCTATAGATCCAATTCTAATATTACTCTCCTTCAGCTGCTGCTGATGTGCACTAGGTCAAACAGAGGAAAAGCAACAAGCTGAGAATAGGGGAAGTAAGGGTTCAAATCCTGCTGCTGCTTATAAGAACACTGAGCTCAGCATCCTGTCTCTTGACAATTGTCAGTTGGGCTACAAGTACACAGTAGATCCCCCAAAAATCTATTTCTCATACTGAATTTCCACAGATTAGGAATGACTCTCTCAAGTCTGCTTGGCTAATAATATTTTATGGACTTTTCTTCCAGGATCTTACCCAAACCTCTTTTAAATCCTGCTACACATTAAGTAACCTTGACCATATCCTCTAGCAACAGATTCCACAGCTTAATTATGCGTTGCATGAAAAAAATCTTTATACAATTTGTTTTCAATCTGCTGGTCATTAATTTCATGGAGCGTCCTCTTGCTTTGTGTTGTTTGAAAGGTTAAACAACTGATCCTTATTTAATTGTTGTACCCCAATCAATCATAATATTCCCTCTCTCAGTTATCTTTTCTCCAAGCTGAAGAGCCCCAACATATAATTTTTCTTTATAACGGAGGTGTTCCAGCCTCTATCATTTTTTATCACCTTTCCCTGAATCTTTACTTGTTCCATTATATCCTTTTTGAGAAAAGGAGATCAAAACGGCACACAATATTTTAAGTGTGCACGCACCAGAGACTACTATAGAGGCATAATTACAGGACCATTAGGCCAACTAGGTAGTCATCTAGGAGGGCAACTTCTTGAGGGGGAGAGGGAGCAGTGGCAGCAGCAGAGAGCAGATAATTCAAAGCTAAACAATAGATTTTGACAGCCAAGGAGTGTAAAGCTTAAGGTTAGCCTAGGGTGCCAACACCTTGAACCAACTCTGGGGCCAGCCCTGCATTGTGATAGCTTCAATTTTGCCCCCCATCCCTTTCAAATGGTCCCTAACATTCTAGTTTCAGTTTTTAGCAGTCACAGCCTAGTGGGCTGAAAATTTCAATGTACTCTCTATGACAACTCCAAAATTTTTTCTTGGGTGGTGCCTCTTAACTCAGAGCTCAGCATTTTGTATCTTAGTTGGATTATTTATTCCCATATTTGTATCATTTTACACTTGTCCACATTAAATTTCATCTGCATTTAGATGATCAGTCTCTCAATATCCTTTTGCAAATTCTCACAATCTTCTGCCATTTAAACGACTGAACAAATTTGTGGATGATACAAAATTAATCACCTCCCTAACTCATCATCCCTATACTCAGATCATTTATGTATATGTTAAACAGCACAGGTCCCAAACCCTTAAGGCCCAATTTAGACCACTTTCCATGTGAGTAATTGATAATTTAGTCTGACTGTTTCCTATCCTATAGCCAGTTTGCAATCTACAAAAAGGCATGACCTCCAATCCCATGACTTGTCATTTCCTAATGAGTCTCTCATAAGGAACTCTGTCAAACACCTTCTGAAAATCCAATTACACTATATCTACTGGCTAGCTATTATTCACTTGTTTGTTTACACCTTGAAAAAAATCTAATAATTGGTAAGGCAAGACTTGCTTTTGCTGAAGCCATGTTGGCTCTTTCCCATTACGCTATGGCAATCTACGGTGAAATTAGACCTTATCTATTAATTTTCTTTCCTTGAGTTCCTCCAGTCCAGTCTGGACATGTGAGTTATGCCCTATCACCAGCAGATGGAGACTGAGAACCACTGGTTTGGAAGACGTCACTATATAAGGGATCTGTGCAGATCTGGTCATACCAGTATTTTGATTAACCAAGCAGGCTCAACAACAACAATAAAGCGTAGTTACTCACCTGTAACAGGTGATCTCTGAGAACAGCAGGAATTTAGTCTTCACATATGGGTATCGTCGGTACCAACGGAGCCTGCACGGGAATGCTCCCCAGCGTCCAATAGGAAAGCTTTTGGGAGCATCCCACTGCGCCTGCGTCGCTGCCTTCCCGCCTTTCCAACTCTCCCTTTTCAGTTGAGTTTACAACTGAGACAAAGGAGAGAGAGAGAGAGAGAAAGACAACTCCTAGGGGAGGTGGGTGGGTTGTGAAGACTAAATTCCTGTTTCAGAGATCACTTGTTACAGGTGAGTAACTACACTATCTCCAGGAACAAGCAGGAATGTAGTCTTCACAATAAAAGCAGCTGCACGCTGCCGGGAGTCGCTCTCTGCCACCGGACACCTTCGCAGCACCATCGGGCCCCTGCTTTTCACCGAGAGAGATCAGAGCATGTTTGCCCCTCCCGCAGCTCCTCCAGCCCAATCGGGGCCTTGCAGCACACAATAAAAGCAGCTGCATGCTGCCAGGAGTCCCTCTGCCACCGGACACCTTCGCAGCACTATCAGACCCCTGCTTTTCACTGAGAGAGGTCAGAGCACGTTTGCCCCTCCCGCAGCTCCTCCAGCCCAATCGGGGCCTTGCAGCACACAATAAAAGCAGCTGCATGCTGCTGGGAGTCCCTCTCTGCCACCGGACACCTTCGCCACACCATCGGACCCCTGCTTTTCACCGAGAGAGGTCAGAGAACGTTTGCCCCTCCCGCAGCTCCTCCAGCCCAATCGGGGCCTTGCAGCACACAATAAAAGCAGCTGCACGCTAAAGGCGTGCCCACGCCTGAGGGCCTCGCCAGAGGGCCCTTTGGCGTGGCTCGAAAGGCCATGGACCAAGGATATCTCCTGAACCAGCCCTGAGCTTCCCCCTACGCTGAGAACTACCACCTTCTAAAATTCAGCGACAATCAGTATATAGATCTTTTCACCGAACTAAGGTAATTTCAATCACATTGAAACCTCAGCTGCAATTTAACCCTCCCTTGATTCCCCCCGAGCACAACTTTCGCTAATCCTGCTACAAAGTAAATACTACACTGTGCTACTGTATTACACCTCCTATTGTGCTACTGTATTACACCCTTGCTACCATTCAAAATACTACCTTGCTACTAAGTAAATACTCCTATTGTGCTGCTGTATTACATCCTTGCTACCATTGTTCTACTGTATTACATCCTTGCCACTATTGTGCTACTGCATTACATCCTTACTACCTTTCAAAATACTCTCCTGTAACTTGTAATTTGCCATTGTACAAACATTCTCATATATATTGTTTCTATACTATTGTATCCACGCTCTTCAACTTGTCCACGAGCAGGCAGATCACATATCACACACGCCAACAGGCCAACTCAACACTCAGCAGCCCAACATGGCCCTCTCACTACTAACCCTCACCACCATATACCTCCTAGCGAACACCATACAAGACACCATTGCCCTCTCAAATGGCTATAGCCCCATCCCTATCCTGCCCCACCTAGGTAAGAAAAATTATGGCAATCCCCACCACCAATTACCACACCCACACCATATTCGACACTCACACCTACTGTATGTGACCCTCAATCATCCAGAGAACACTAAAGCAGATTCATCAAAAACACAGCATATCCTGAAATGCGCCCTCAAACTCACACTCTGCTCGCAAGAAATGGACAGCCATCACGAATCTTATAGCTGTCCATAATTTAGACCTCCTCATGGTTACAGAATCTTGGCTTACTGATACTGACACAGCCCTCCTAAACCATCTCGTCCCACCCAACTTCTCCATACAAGCCTGCCACAGAACCAGCCGCAGAGGTGGCGGAGTTTTCATACTTGCAAAAACAGAGCTCGAGTATCAGCTGCTCTCCTCCAAGACCACCACACACACAGACAAAGTCACCATAGCCAACAAATATAACACCATAAACCTCATATACAGAGCTCCGTCCTCCCCTCCAGAAGACATCTCCACCATAATCGACTTGGCCTGCAACCCTGTTAACCCACGTAACCCCAACTGGCTGCTTGGAGACTTCAACTTGTCATCCCTGCACCCCAACCAAGCTGATTCCTTCCTTGAAGCAATGAACGCACTTGGCTTCGATCAGTTGGTGAATGCTCCCACCCATCTGAAAGGAAATCTACTAGACCTAATCTTTGCTCCTCACTCTGCTACAAGACATGAGCATAACCTCAACATTTCTATCACCCCGGTCCCCTGGTCTGACCATAGTCTAATCACTTTCCAGATCCCTTCGCATCAAGATCAAACCTCACCCAGCTGCACAAATACAGACTCCACAAATACTATTTATTTTATTTATTTATTTAACATTTCTTATATACCGCCTTTCATGATATCAAGGCGGTTTACATTGAACAAACTGAAATTACATTGAACAGGGCATTATAACTTGACGATAACTATTTTACAGGGAACATGGGCTATGGAGGGTTAAGTGGCTTGCCCAAGACCACAAGGAGCACCTGTGGGACTAGAAACCCCAGTCCTTCCAGCCCAAGGTTGCTGTCCTCTAGTGGGATTTGAACCCCCGACCCTCCGGCCTGAAGTACCTTGCCCAAACCACTAGGCCACTCCTCCACTCCTAGGCATTTCAAACCATTTGATATAGATGAGTTCACCAAAAGCGCTCTCCCAACTCTCAATCAGACGTCACATGACCTCGATGAAGCGATCACCAGCTGGAACACCACACTGAAATCATTCGCCCAGCTACCAACCAGGGACAAATCAGCAACACCTAACAGATGTCAAAGAAAAAGACAACCAGCACCATGGTTCACAGCAGAACTACGGGCATCTCTTCTCGTCCTTAGGAAGCATGAAAGGAAATGGCGACGCTCCCGCTCCTCAACGGACAAATCAGCATACATTGAACACCTAAAGCTTCACCGCGAAACAATATATGACAGAATGAGTGAATACCATGCCAAGCTTCTTCTTCGCTCACTTAAACCCAGGGATCTTTTCAGCCTAGCAAAATCCTTAATTAAGGAACCATCTCCTCCTCAGCATGAACCAATACATCCCCAGTTATACACTGACTACCTCCAATCCAAGACCCTCAAGATTGATAAAACTCAAGAACCCACACCCAACCATACTCCCCCCTTACAACCACCTATCACAAAGTCTACCCCTCCAGCTGAGAAAAATGTCCAAGACCTCATTGCCTCCATCAACACCACCACAGCTCCAAATGATCCCTGCCCAGCGTACTGGATTAGAGCCTTGCGCGTGGAACTCAGTCCAACACTAGTGAACATCATAGGACTATCCTTCGCAACAGGCTCGTTCCCCACATCTCTCAAACAGTCGTCAATAAGACCACTCCTGAAGAATAACAGACTAGACCCACTGAAGACTGAATCTTATCGCCCAATCTCGAGCATACCTCTGTTAGCCAAAATAATTGAGAAGGTTGTCCAAAGACAGATCCAGCAACACATAGACATAGCAGCCCCTCTAGACCCCTGCCAGCACGGGTTTAGGGAATCTCACAGAGTCGAGACACTGCTCGCCACCCTAACCAATACTTTGAACAGAGGAATAGACAACATCGAGAACGGCTTTGCTCTCATCTTCCTGGACATCGCTGCCGCTTTCGATTCCATCAATCACAACCAACTCCTCACCAGACTCCATGAGAAGGGAATCCACGGCCTCAACTGGGAATGGTGTAGATCTTACCTAATGGATCGATGGCAACATGTCCAGGTGGGTGTCAACACATCCGTGCCATTTCAACAGCAGCAAGGAGTTCCACAAGGCTCCTCTCTATCTGCGCTGCTATTTAATATATACATGCAGCCGATATGCGAAATCATCCGCTCCTACAATATCTCCAGTCTGATCTACGCAGATGATGTCCTACTGTTTACGCCATTTAAAGTCAAGCATCCCGACTTCACCAAGCTAGTCGAATGCTTCAATGCAATCACAGACTGGCTACTAACCCAGAATCTGCGCATAAACTTTAAGAAAACCGAAGTCCTGTTCATCTCAAAGAACAAAAACTTCTCCCCCTCCAACCACCTTGAAGGTAAGAGATGCGGAGCTACCAAGTAAACCCTCCATACGCTACTTGGGTGTTACGTTGGACCAGCAGCTGGACTTGAAGGAGCACATAAGAAACACAACCAGGACCATATACAATAAAATCAGAACACTAAGGCACCTGAGACCCATGTTACCCTCTGATGATTTCCGAACCGTATTCCAGGCACTGGTATTACCACACTTTGACTATGCAAACGTCATTCTACACAGTCTCCCCAAGAACACCCTCAACCCACTTCAACTTGCGATGAATGCCGCTGCCCGCGTTCCCTGTGGACTATCCAGAAGGGATCACATCACTCCCATCCTTAAGGAGCTCCACTGGCTACCGATAATCTGCAGGATAACATACAAGGTTCTACTCCTCTCTTTCAAGATCAATAATAATCTATCTCCCGCGACACTCACGAACCTCCTCACCCCTACCCCTAACAACAGAGCGAGGAGGACAGTAGCAGACAACACGCTGATCATCTCCAAGGAATCCATAAAGTGCACCCAAACAACCAGGAAAAGAGCGTTCGCCTTCTAAGCTCCAAAGTGCTGGAATAATCTCCCACCTGAAATAAGATCGATCAGAGACCTCACTCAATTCCAGAAAGCAATCAAGCACCACCTCTTCCTCCTATACTTCTCACAACCAACCACCCCATCCCCGTTCAACACCCCCCCAACCCTCACAAGCGGCTCCATGCACTACATAAACAAATTAGGTCTGAAGCAATAGCAGAATTAGTATGCGAGACAATACCAATTGAAGTTTATATATAGACCAATGATGGAATCCCATGTTCTTTGTTAATATGTAAATACTTTACCCTGCAATTACTCCAAGTTACCCATCCTGTTAAAATGTAAGCACAAGGCAGTTTCGACTGAATTGAGCAATTATCATTAACTGTAAACCGCACTGATAACAAAGAGCGCGGTATATAAAAGATGTTAAATAAATAAATATGGGGACTCCCCAGCTGAAAGATGCCAGGGAGATGACCCCAGAAAGCTGCGAAACCCAGGTTGAGATGGGTCATGCTTCCTCCCATTGATCTCTGGCATCGAAACCAAGGACAGCGGGTAGGATATGTTCTAAGTCTGAAAGAGATGCTGGAGAACAGCTTGATCAAACGAGGCATCCCAACGGGAGTCCCTGTCTAAGCAGTAGTGGGCTGCAAAAGTGTGTACTAAAGCCCAAGTGGCTGCTCTACAGATATTGTCAATGGACACAGAACAAAGATTAGCCGTAGAGGCTGCCATTGTTCTCACATTGTGAGCTGTGACATGACCTTCAAGATAAAGTCCTTTGCTCTCGAAAGCAAAGGATATGCAATTTGCAATCCATTTGGACAAAGTTCGTTTGGAAACTGGTAGTCCAAGATGACTAGAGTCAAAGGCAACAAAGAGCTGAGAAGACTTTCGATGTTACTTAGTTCTCTGAAGGTAAAAGGCCAAAGCTCTTTTACAATCCAGAGGGTGCAGATTCCTTTCTGCATTGGAAACGTGAGGCTTAGGAAAAAATACAGGAAGGTAATCCGACTGGTTTAAATGAAAAGGCGAAACCACCTTTAGCATAAAATGTTGGTGAGTTCTAAGAACTACCTTATCATGGTGTAACCTTGTATAAGGAAGATCAGCCACTAAAGCTTGGAGCTCACTGATGCATCTTGCAGAAGAGAGGGCAATTAAGAAGATTACCTTCCAAGAAAGAAGCTTCAGGGATGTAGACGGAGAAGCAGAGGATACCACGTTTCTCGTGGCCAACGTGGGACTATGAGGATCATATGGCCCCTGTCTCTCTGAAGCTTGAAGAGAGTTTTGGGAATGAGGGGAATGGGTGGAAAGGCATAGAGGAAGTCTTGACCCCAGTGGAGGTGGAAAGCATCTCTTGCCTGACAATTCTGAGCCGGAGTTCTGGAGCAGAATCAGGGAAGTTTGGCATTCTGAGGACTTGCAAAGAGGTCTATCTTTGGGGTTCCCCAGATCTGAAAAATTCGAGCAACTTGCTCTTGATGAGGAGACAACTCGTGTGGCAGAAGTACTCGACTGAGTTTGTCTGCTAAAAGATTTTGTGTGCCTGGAAGATGCACCGCTAGAAGGTGGCTCTGAAGATTCCTGGCAAAGGCCCAGAGGCGTAAAGCTTCGTTGCACAACACTTGAGAACCTGTTCCACCCTGCTTGTTCATGTAGAAAATGGCTACTTGATTGTCGGTCTGGACAAGAACAGACTTGTAGCTGAGGTGGGTTTGAAAAACCTGAAGAGCATAGAAGATGGCTCTGAGTTCCAGGATGTTTATATGAAGGCAAGCCTCCTGCTGGGTCCAAAGACCCTGTGTGGAGAGACTGTCCAAGTGAGCCCCCCAGACTAACTTGGACGCATCTGTTCTCAAGGTGACTTGGGGCAGTGACTGCTGGAATGCCTATGATAAGGTTTTCCAGTGTCTGCCACCACTGTAGGGACAAAATGAGACATTTCAAATTTCTGATTTTGTCCATCAGGCGGCCGGAAGCCTGTGTCCACTGGGAAGTTAGGGTCCACTGGGCTGCTCGCATATGGAGTCGCGCATAGGGAACCACAAGTGCAGTGGATGCCATATGCCCCAGCAACTGAAGCATTTCTCAAGCAGTTAACACGGTTTTTAGTGCTGCTTGAGATGCCAGCTGAAGAATTCGAAGACAACGTGGATGTGGCAGGAAAGCCCTTGACTGCCTTGTGTCTAGACAAGCCCCTATGAACTCTAGAGATGAGAAGGGGTGAGGTGAGATTTTGGAAGGTTTATGACTAATCCCAAGTACTGCAGAATCTGCATTGTGCAGGAGAGAGTGAAGCTGGCTTCTGGAGCTGTTGGTGCTCGGATGAGCCAGTCGTCCAAGTAGAAAAAGACAAATATTCCCAAAGTTCTTAGGAATGCTGCTACTACTGCCATGCATTTTGTAAAGCCTCTTAGGGCAGAAGCCAGTCCAAAAGGAAGAACCCTGTACTGGTAATGCCCTCCTTGAAAAAGGAATCAAAGAAACCTCCTGTGATCTATTGGATGAGGATGTGCGTGTATGCATCCTTTAGATCTAGAGAACATAGCCAATCCTGGCTCTGAATGTAAGGGAGAAGTGTTCCAAGGGAGATCATTTTGAATTTTTCTCGGAACAGATATTTGCTTAACTCTCTGAGGTCCAGTATGGGGTCTATATCCCCCTGTTTTCTTTGGGATGAGGAAGTAAGGGGAGTAGAAACCCATGCCCTGTTGGGATATGGGTACCTCTTCTATTGTTCCCTGAGCCAATAGCGAGGTGACCTCTTGAGACAAGAGAGTGGTGGAGGGGCCCTGAGAATTGAATTGTCTTGTTATGGTGGGAGGGGGCATACTGTGAAAATGAAGTTTGTACCCCTCTTGTACAATGGAAAGGGTCCAGTTTTCTGATGTTACTTGCTGCCATCTTCTGGCAAAATGACAAAGTCTGCCGGGGATGGTGAGAGGTTCTGGACCTTTCAGGGGAAGGTTGACCAAGTTCTCTAGGAAGGAGTCAAAGCCCCTGAGGAGGCTGAGTCTGTTGAGCTGCTTGAGCTCTGGGGACCTGGGCTTTTCTTTGCTGTCTGGGTTGCTGTTGCCCCTTCTGGGGAGCATGAACTGGACAGTGGCTAGCCTGGGTAGAAGATGGGTAGAATTTCTTTTTCTTGTTGAAAAAGGGTTTCTTAAATGTCTTCTTTTTTGCTGGGTTGGCTGTAGCCCTTGACAATCTGTTCAAGGTGGTATTTTCAGACTCAATCTGATTAGCCTTGTCTTGCCAATCCTTGCCAAATAGGTAATATTCCTTGTACAGGAGAAATCCTAACTTATCTTGCACCCATTGTTCTAAATTTGATGCCTGAAGCCAGGCACCGATGGAAATAGCAGACGTTCTGCTAATGCATTCAAAGCAATCAAAGGTTGCACGATTCATGAACATAGACACATTCTGAGCAGGTTTGACCAGAGTGTGAAAGTCTGTTCTTTTGTCATCGGGAAGATGTGGAGCCATAAGCTCTAAATCTCTTGTAACCTCTTTAAGAAACATTCCCATGTAGAGAATGTAAGAGCTGATCCTGGCTGACAGCATCGAGGATTGAAAGCATCGATGCCCAAAGGCATCTAGTGTCCTCAATTCTTGGCCTGGAAAGTTGGAAGAATGCGTTTTAGCATTGCCGATTCCACTAACATTGAATGGCGTGGTAGTTGAGTCTTTTGAAACCCAGAGCATTGTGGAACTCGGTACATAGTATCGAGTCTCCGAGAGTGTGGAGACACAGTTAAAGGAGCTTCCCACATTCTTAGCATGAGATCATTCAGAATCCGCTGAATGAGAAGAGTTGCAGCTTCTTTACGGGCTGCCAGGTATTGAAGAATTTCTAATTCTTCTGCTCTCGGTTCTTTCTCAGGAGTCACCGTGATTGAAAGTCCTTTGGCTACATCATGTATGAAATCCTGAAAAGACATGTCCTCTGGAGGAGAAATCCTCCTCCTCTGAGGAGGAGAGGGATCCTCTGGTAGAATCACTCCGGTATCGGCGGAGTCATCGGAATCGGAGGACTCGAAGTATCTCCGTGCCGGGTGTTCTTGCATTGCTTGACGCCGGTATCGATTGAAGTCGGCATCGGACTATCTCGATGCCGGATACTGATTCAAGAGCTGGCATGGGGGGAAGCACATCGGTTAAGGCAGGCGCGGTCGGTACTGATACCTATGACTGCGGAACCGTCTGAAGCGGTCTTAGCGGTACCGAGGCTGCTAAGAGAGCCGCTAGACTGTGTTCGATGGCCAGGATGCGATGATCCATAGCCCCTGCCGATGTCTGGATGTCGGTACCAGTGGAACAGGCCACGACACCAGAACATGGCACCAGGAGTTCCCCTGATGTGAAAGCTTCGGGAACATCCTGGAGCCCCGTTAATGCTTTGGAGGACAGAGTCTCCCGCCAGGGCTGTTTTGCCGTTATGTTTTCCTCGAGGGCAATGCTGGTAGCATCTCGATGCTTCGAAGGAGATCTACCCTTTGTGAACGGGCCGGTCTTGGAAGACCTGGGTTTAGTTACCCGAGATCCATGGGAGGAAGATGAAGCCCTGGAAGACGTCGATGCAACGGACATTGCATCTGCAGCAAAGAGGGTGCCAAGTTTTGCAGCTGTGTTCTGCAGGCCTCTCTTGGTCATCTTTCTACAGAGGAAACGCTCCAATGGTAAATGGTCAGGACCTAAACATTTAAGACACCATTCATGGGTGTCGGTAGCAGAAATGGTACCGCTACACTTTGAACATATTTTGAACCCACTAGATGGTTCCTCCATTTTAGAAGAGAGGGCCTAGTGCCCAAAATAGCGCCTGGCACCTAGAGGGTACAGACCCTCCAAAAAGAAGAATTCTTTTTTTTTTTTTTTTTAGGAAAGAAGTAAGAAAATGAAGAAAAGACCGGTAGAACCGGTATAGGCATCGACGGTGAAGGCAGATACGACCACAAAACGAAAGATTTTCTGCAGTGACAAGGTTTGCTGCCTATTGGCTCCATGGAAAACGAATAACTGAAGAGGGAGAATTGGAAAGGTGGGAAGGCAGTGACGCAGGTGCAGTGGGATGCTCCCAAAAGCTTTCCTATTGGACGCTGGGGAGCGTTCCTATGCAGGCTCCATCGGTACTGACAATACCCATATGTGAAGACTACATTCCTGCTTGTTCCTGGAGATACCACTTATGAAATCCACTGCTTACCCACTGGACAAGCAGCATGGAATCTGTATAACTTTTGGGAACTTGACAGGTACTTGTGACCTGGATTGGCCACTGTTGGAAACAGAATACTGAGCTTGATGGACCCTTGGTTTGAACCAGTATGGAATATCTTATGTTCTTAACTTAACCAATTATTCAAAGTAAAAAGTGCCAGACAAGGCGAGGTACTGCTCACAGAAAACTGCCAGCAGAAAAAGACCATATGGCCTATCTAGTCTGCCCTTCCGCATCAACTACTATAGTCCCTTTTATTGTTCTTTAGAGACCTTCTGTGTTTATCCCATGCTTTCTTGAATTCAGATACTATCTTCGTCTCTACTTTGTCTACTGGGAAATTATTCAGAGTAGTTACTCACCTGTAACAGGTGTTCTCCGGGGACAGCAGGAATCAGTCCTCATATATGGATGACATCGGCACGGATGGAGCCCCACGGAAGCATCCCCCCAGCTTTCAAAGAAAGCCTTTGGGAGATGGAACCATGCATGCGTGGTCCCCATCCCGCTCAAGGGTGCCACCTTGCTCAGTCAGATGACATAGCTAAAAGACGGCAAAAATAAAAGATGGTAAAGGAGCAACTCCAAGGGGAGGAGGGAGGTTTGTGAGTACTGATTCCTGCTGTCCCCGGAGAACACCTGTTACAGGTAAGGAACTACGCTTTCTCTGGGAACAAGCAGTAAGTCAGTCCTCACATATGGGACTCCCCAGCTACAGGCTACCAAAAGCCCATAGCAAAACAGGGTGCCCACAGACCACAGTAGGACCCCTGTGTCCGATGAAACCAGCACTTCGATAGCCTGAACACAGATGGGTTGGAGGGTAGGAGTTACCTAAACCCTGAAAAGGTTCCGGAGCACAGCCAGGCTGAAGGTACTGTCCTGTCGGGACTCTCTTTCCAGGCAGTAATAGGCTGCGAAGGTATGGACTGAAGACCAGGTGGCGGTCCGGCAGATGTCCACCATCGGGACAGAGGGTAAGTTTGACACCAAAGCCACCATAGCCCTGACACAGTGCGCCGTGACATGGCCATCCAGCGGGAGCCTTGCCTGCTCATAAGCGAGGACGATACAGTCCGCCACTCATGTGGACAGCATACGCTTGGTCATGCCTTCCTCAGCCTACTGGGGTCGTAGGAGATGAAAAGCTGAGCAGCTTTGCGGTGGCCCTGAGTGTGCTGGATATAGAAGGAGAAAGCACTCTTACAATCCAAGGTGTGAAGGCGTGTCTCCACCTGACTGGAATGAGGTCTTGGAAAGAAGGTAGGGAGCACCACTTCCTAGTTGAGATAGAAGGGAGACACTACCCTCGGCAGGAATTTGGGGGGCCTGCGAAGCACCACTCTGTTCTTGAAAAACCTGGTATATGGCGCCTCCGCCACAAGAGCCTGAAGCTCGCTAACTCTACGAGAGGAGATAAGCGCAACCAGGAAAGTCACCTTCCAAGAGAGGTAGAAGAGGTGTTGGGTAGGCAGAGGTTCGAAGGGTGGACGAGTGAGCTGCCCCAACACTACGTTGAGGTCCCATGTGGTTGCTGGAGGGCGAAGCAGGGGCTTTGATAAGAGCATACTCTGAAGAAAACGGGTCACCAATGATTGGGCCGTGAGGGGCTTACCATCCACCAGATGGTGGTGCACCGCCAGGGCACTAAGATGCACTCGGACGGAGTTAGACTTGAGCCCGGACATGGACAGATGGAACAGGAATTGTAACATCAGAGCCACCGGGCAGGAGAAAGGGTCAGCCCCGGGTTCAGTGCACCAAACAGAGAACCTGCACCATTTGAGAACGTACGGCTTCCTAGTAGAGGCCTTGAGAGAGGCCAGCAGAATGTCTTCCACCTCAACCGGGAGGTTGAAAGGGGCCAGAGTCACACTCTCAGCAGCCAGACTATCAGCGACAGGGGCCCCAAGTTTGGGTGCAGGAGAAAGACCCCCTCCTAAATAGGAGTCCCGGGGCGGTCCCCAAGGGAATAAGGGTCTCCACCATCAACTGTAGAAGCAGCGGGAACCGCGGCTGCCTGGACAGCAAGGAGCTATAAGTATGAGCGAGGTCTTGTCGCGGAGGTCCAGAACACAAGGTCTTGGCGATCAGCGGCATAAGAGGGAAGGCGTACATGAGGCATTCAGACCATGAGACCAGGAATGCGTCCGCTGCCACCCTGGAGGGGTGGACCTGTCGGGAGCAGAAGCGGGGCAACTGAAAGTTATCTGCACTGGCGAACAGGTCAATTACGGGTTCCCCCCAGAGCCGGAAAAGCCAACTGGCTACCCTGGGGTCTGGCTGCCATTCATACGGCTGGAGAACTCTGCTGAGCTTGTCGGCCAAGCAGGTTGTCCTGGCCTGGCAGGTACAATGCCCGCAGGAGGATACCCAGTTGGATTGCACAGGAGCAGAGGACCACTACCTCCCGACAAAGGGTACAAGACCCTGTGCCTCCCTGTTTTTTCACATAGAACATCGCCACCTGGTTGTCCATCTGGACTGACACAGGTGGTGACAGAAGACCCTCAAGGCTTGGTGTATTGCTCGGAGCTCCAGGAGTTTGATCTTCTGGGTGCTCTTGTCTGGTTATCAGCTGCCCTGGGTGCGGAGGTCTCCGCAATGGACTCCCCAGAAGAGCAGGGAGGTGTCCGTGGTGAGGACCCTTGAGAGGGTTGGGGCCTGAAAAGGCATGCCCGCCTCCAGATGTTGAGGCAACACCAGACCAGGGAGTCCGCCAATTGGCGGGTCACAGAAACTCTCTCGGAGGCAGCCCAGTCCCGGAGATACCAATGTGCTGTCCTCATGTGGAGGCAAGCATCTGGGATGACATGGACGGTGGAGGCCATGTGCCCGAGGAGGCTCAGGAGAAGCCAAGCGGACACCAAGGGACGGTACTCTACG
This sequence comes from Ichthyophis bannanicus, assembly GCA_033557465.1. NCBI lineage: Eukaryota > Metazoa > Chordata > Amphibia > Gymnophiona > Ichthyophiidae > Ichthyophis > Ichthyophis bannanicus. The sequence continues at coordinate 1,718,713,609 of CM066032.1, read as the reverse complement.
TCCCAAGCCAGAGTCCTGAGACAATCGGCTCAGTCCTTGTGCAAGAAAGACTTTGAATGGAGAGTGTCGATCCTTGCCCCAATGAACTCCAAACACTGAGTCGGGAGGAGGTGAGACTTGGGGTAGTTTATGACAAAGCCCAAATGCTGCAGAATCTAGATGGTGCGTGCGGTGGCCTGCTGCATCTCTGAGGCCGTGCCTCCCTTTATGAGCCAGTCATCCAGATAAGGAAAGACGAAGACCCCCTAGAGCCGGAGGAAGGTGGCCACGACCGCCAGGCATTTTATGAAAACTCTTGGGGCAGAGGCTAGGCCGAAGGGGAGCACCCTGTGTTGAAAGTGCCTGCCCCCCACTACAAACCGCAGGTACTGCCTATAGTTGGGGTGGATGAGGACGTGGGTATAAGCATCCTTGAGGTCTAAGGAGCATAGCCAGTCTATCTGCTGGAGGTATGGCAGCAATATTACAAGGGAGAGCATCTTAGACTTCTCCCTCATCAGGGATTTGTTAAGGTTGCGCAGGTCAAGGATGGGCCTTAGGCCCCCTGTCCTTTTTGGCACGAGGAAGAACCTGGAGTAGAACCACTTGCCCTTGGGCACCGGTTCCACTGCTCTGTCCTCCAGAAGACCTGCCAACTCCTTCAGAAGGTCCCGGTGGAGGGCAGACCTGAGGGTCTCTCCCAGAATATAAGGGGGAGGTGTCTGAGTCAGGTGAAGGAGGAAACCCTCTCTGACTAACCTTACTGCCCAGGAATCGGTGATGATGGTCATCATCTACCTCTGAGACACAAGGAGGAGCAACCTCCTGCAGGGAGTCCAAGCAGACACAAGGAGCAGGAGATGTTGGAAGAACAAAGGGTCTTTATTGTGCAAAGGGAACCCCAACGCGTTTTGGCAACGCCTTCCTCAGGGGGAGTAACACTAATAAATATAAAAAGTTGTATAAGCATTAATAATTAAAAACAATTAGAAAAAACAATTAAAAACGCAGTTAAAAACAGTTAAAATATGAAAGCACCGGCATGACATGCAACATAAAATAGTCTAATGATGCAGTGTGAGCAAAACACAAGGCAGGGCTGAGGGAACAGAAAACATACCAACCTATATAGAACAATAAAAAGAAGAAAAAGAAACTCATAGATATTGGATCATAAAAATGGTGTGAAAGAGTGCTATGTATACACTATAACAGCCCATGATTGCATGTTATGTAACAAAAAAATGAATTGATAAACTTATAGAAATAACATGCAAACATAGAGCTAAAATGGTTATCTCTTGTGAACTGGTAAAACCTGGAACAGCATGTGCAATTAATATGACAACAAATATAAATGTGAAGCACTAGCTAGGCCAAACAAAACTACAATGTAATTATAAATAAATAAATAAATAAACACAACGCTACAATAGTAAAACTGAGACCAGCATGAACAAATAAATACATAATTAGAAAAAATAAAAACACAAAGCTACAACACACTAAATGAAAACCAATATAAAAATTAAAAAATTATTAATATACAATCAAAAACTAAAATATAAATATAATATGAAATAATGAAACTAAGACCAACATGTGTCAATAAACCAGGTATAAGAAACATCTTGATTGGTAAAACCATAAAAAAGATGTATAATAAATGAACTACTGAAAACAGAATAAAAATTAAAAATAAAATAAAATGGAAGGAGAGGGGGGCTGAGCATTGCAATATATATAAAAACCTAGTTACTAGTCCCAGTGCTGCAACACAATGGGATCACATCCTATACCATAAGGTGGGATGTCACGGTGGTGACAGGTATCGGGGGACTCCTTATCCTCCGTCTCCCAGTTGGAATAGTCCATTGAGGACTCATAGGACGGCTGCTCTGCAGGCTTCGGGGCCCTCAATGACCTGCAGCTGATGCCCAGCAATCTTGCCGTGGATGATCGCTGTCCCATTGAACGGGACTCGCATCGCAACCTTGGCCGAGGATAGACTCGAGGCCTACGGGCCGAGGATCAGCTCTGCCTCCAGGGACATTTTGGACGTCGAGAGCCTGTTGGTTGGGGTGGATGAACCGGTCGTGCCAGACAACAGCGCCTGCTGCTGGTACATGAAAGCAGACAAGCTGCACTCCAGGGCCGCCATTCTGGACTCCAGGCCAGAAGGTGCCGCAGCCTTTGGCGCAGGCACTGAGGGACTCGGGCCTGACACGGGCTCCTCCAAAGGGGAATCCTCGACGAGGATAGTGTGTTGAGACTGAGGCCAGTCCGCAGTCGGATTTTTCCAGGGGACCTGAAGAAAAAAGAAAAGGAAATAGTTGTTGTTTATTTTTAAAAAAGAAGAAAAGAAGGACCGGCGGTACCGGTAGAGCATCGAAGAAGGCAGACGCGATACAAAAGAAATAAAGAAAAATAAATAAATTCTTCTGCGGTGACAGGAACACGACCTGCTGGCTCCGCGGAAAAAAGAAGAACTGAGGAGACACAGTTGGGAAAGGCGGGAAGGCAGCACACAGGCACTGTGGGATGCTCCCAAAAGCTTTCTGATTGGACGCTGGGGAGCGTTAACACACAGGCTCCGTCGGTACCGACGAAACCCCATATGTGAAGACTCATTCCTTCTTGTTCCTGGAGATAATATAGATGAATGAGGAGGGGAATAAGGCATATAGATAAGTAAATAATGCACTTAAAAACAAAATCCAGTAGCGGAGGTGATCAACTGTTAGGCAACATCGGAAGTACAGCAATGTTAACTATCATGCTTTTAGACCCTTTTCTCCCACCGGCGGCACGGGCACGCCTGATGGCGCTCCTTAATTTAAAGTTCTTATTGAGGCCCTGATTGGCCTTGGGCAGATGAGCAGGAAGGGGATCTCCTTCCTGCTCCCTCGCCTGATGCCTGTCGTGGAGGAGGTGGTGTTCCTTCTGTTGCGGCGCTGCTCCGATCTTCGTGCCCGATGGCGCTCCTTAATTGGCTAAAAAGCACTAAATCATATTAGAAAAACTCAAAAAGGGTCAAAATAGATCAAAAAATATATACTTTCTCTGGGGTACCCAAGCCTGTAGTAAAACACAGAAGTTTTTCAGGTCCTTTAAAATACAGTATAAACGTAAATCAGCCTTTGCATCAGCCACTAACCACTGTGAATAGCAAAAGCAAGGGGAGCCAAATATTGATTACCCACACAAAAAACACTAACCGTAGCATCCTTAAACAAAAAGGAGCTTTCATATAGTGCTCACATAATGATTATTAAACCACACACTAAACCCCTTCAAACATACAACAAATCTCCCTGAAGCAGGCTTCGGTTGAAACATGTTGGGCGTTGTTGAAAAAATCTTTATTGTAAAGAATCTTATTGTAAAAAATTTTAATTGTATGGTTTTTATGTTGTATAAATGTTTCTGTAATAAAATTGTCTGTCCATTTTGTTTGTTTTTTTGGGACTATCACTTTTTTGTGTTTTTATATCCCTGTGGTGAGATTGTCTCTTTTTTGGTATTTTATGCAAATCTTAACCTCTCTCCTACTGAAAGGCTGTCCAAAATAGATATAGGAACCCTGGTTAAGTTCTCGAGACAACGACCAAAAGCTCACCCCAGGTTTAGAATGACTTGCAGAATGGGCCTTCTGGGTCCTCTCTTCTCTAGGTTGACAGCTAAGTTAATCAGGTACAAGGAAGGAGGGACAATACTTGTTCATTATATCCCAAAGGGTGTACAGATGAAAATATCAATTGCTCTGTGCATCCTGATAACAAGAAGGCAGACTCCATGTATAGAGTTCAGAAGGTTCCCTCAGCACTCAGTGGTGGTAAAAACCACTTTCAAGAGAGCCAAAGTTTCACAGAAACAGAGAAAATGATCGTAGAAAAAAAAAACACGTGGCCTATCTTGTCTGCCCTTTCATAGCCACTACAACAGTGGTCCTCAACCCAGTCCTCTGGGGCCCACAGGCCAGTCAGGTTTTCAGGATACCCACAATGAATATGCATGAGATAGATCTGCATGTACTGCTTCCATTGTATGCAGATCTATCTCATGCATATTCATTGTGGGTATCCTGAAAACCTGACTGGCCTGTGGGCCCCAGAGGACTGGGTTGAGGACCACTGCGTGACTACAATAGTCTCCTTTTATCCTTTAGAGATCTTCTGTGCTTGTCCTATGCTTTCTTGAATTCAGATACTGTCCACTACCCTCCACTGGGAGACTATTCCAAGCATCTACCACTCTTTCCGAAAAGAAATATATCTGCATATTACTCCTGAGTTTATCCCCTTTCACTCTCATCCTATGTTCCATCGTAGCAGAGCTTGCTTTCAATTGAAAGAGGCTCTCCTCTTGAGCATTTATGCGAACAGAGGTATTTAAACGTCTCTCTATCATATCTCCTCTTATCCCACCTTTCCTCTAACGCGGGGGTGGGCAATTCCAGCCCTCGTGCACCACAATCCAGCCTGGTTTTCATGATGGCCCTAATGAATATTCATGGACCTATTTCCATACAATGGAAGGCAGTGGATGCAAATAGATCTCATGAATATTCATTAGGGACATCATGAAAACCAGGCTGGATTGTGGTGCACGAGGGCCGGAATTGCCCACCCCTGCTCTAACGTATACATATTAAGATCTTTAAGTTTGTCCACATATGTATGCTTTATAATGAAGACCTCTAACCATTTTAGTAGCCACCCTCTGTAGACTCCATCCTGCTTATATCCTTTTGAAAGTGTGGTCTACAGCAGTGGTCCTCAACCCAGTCCTCTGGGGCCCACAGGCCAGTCAGGTTTTCAGGATACCCACAATGAATATGCATGAGATAGATCTGCATGTACTGCTTCCATTGTATGCAGATCTATCTCATGCATATTCATTGTGGGTATCCTGAAAACCTGACTGGCCTGTGGGCCCCAGAGGACTGGGTTGAGGACCACTGGTCTACAGAACTGCACACAATGCTCCAAATGTGGTCACACCAGAGACTTATACAGAGGCACTATCACCTCCTTTTTTCTGCTGCCATTCCTCTCTTTACACCCAAGCATCCTTCCAGCTTTTTGCCATTGTCTTTTCTACCTGTTTAGTCACTTTCAGATCATCGGAAACAATCACGCCCAGGTCCCGCTCTTCTTTTATGAACAAAAGTACTTCGCCCCCTACACTGTACCGCTCCCTTGAATTTTTGCAGCCCAAATGCATGACACTGCATCTCTTAGCATTAAATCTCAGCTGCCAAATTCTAGACCATTTTTCAGGCTTTGCTAGATCCTTCATGTTATCTACTCCTTTCTGGGTGAATAAGAGAATAAGAATAAGAAATGCCATACTGGGTCAGACCCAAGGTCCATCGAGCCCAGTATTCTGTTTCCAACAGTGGCCAATCCAGGTCACAAGTACCTGGCAGGTTCCCAAAAGGCACACAGGTTCCACAATGCTCATCCTGGGGTAAGCAGTAGATTTCCCGGGTCCTCTTTAAATAATGGTTTATGGACCTTTCCTCCAGAAACTTGTCCAAACCTTTTTTAAACCCAGCTACATTAACAGCTTTTATGACGTCCTCCAGTAAAGAATTCCAGTGCTTGATTACGCGTTGTGTAAAAACATATTTTTAATTAGTCTTAAATGGGTTACATTGCAACTTCATTGCGAGTCCCCTAGTCTTTCTATTTTTTGATGGCGTAAAGAACCTATCTACGTTAACCTGTTTCACTCCATTCATTAATTTATAGACCTCTATTATATCCCCCTCAGCCGTTTCTTTTCCAGGTTGAAGAGCCCTAACCTTTTTAGCCTCTCTTCATAGGAGTATCCTTCCATCCACTTTACCATTTTGGTGGCTCTTCTTTGTACCTTTTCTAATTCCGCTATATCCTTTTAAGATATGGCAACCAGAATTGCACACAATATTCAAGTTGTAGTCGCACAATGGAACAATACAGAGGCATTATAATATCCTTGATTTTATTCTCCATTTCTTTCATTATGATTCCTAACATTCTATTTGCTTTCTTGGACGCTGCTGCACACTGGGCGGAGGATTTCATATTATCCATGATGACGTCTAAATCTTTTTCCTGGGTGGTGGTTTCTAAGGTGGTGCCTTGTATCATGTAACCAAAGTTTGGGTTGTTCTTTCCTAGGTGCATAACTTTGCATTTCTCCACATTAAATTTCAACAGCCAGTCTCGATTTATCAAGGTCTTCTTGCAATTTTTCACAATTTTCATGGTTTAACAACTTTGAATAATTTTGTGTCATCTGCAAATTTGATCCTCACTCATTATTCCCATTTCCAGGTCATTTATGAATATATTAAAAAGCAGTGGGCCCAGCACAGATCCTTGCGGTACTCACAATTTACTTTTCTCCATTGAGAAAATTGGCTATTTAGTTCTACTCTCTGCTTTTCTATCTTTTAACCAGTCCCTGATCCACAATACTACACTATCTCCAATCCCATGAATTTTTAATTTTGCCGAGTGTCTCATGAAGGACCTTGTCAAAGGCTTTCTGAAAATCCAGATACACTATATCAACTGGCTCACCTTTATCTGCCTGTTTATTCATACCTTCAAAAAATATGACAGATTAGTAAAACAAAACTTTCTCCCATTAAACCATGACTATATAAATGATTAGTAATTTTATTCTTTAAAATGGTTTCTACCATTTTGCCCGGTACTGACATAAGACTCGCTGGTCTGTAGTTTCCCGGACCACCCCTGAAACCATTTTTAAATATTGGCGTTACAATGGTCATTCTCCATTCTTCAGATACTACAGATGATTTTAATGATAGTTCATAGATTACTAATAGTAGGTCTGCAATCTCATATATTTCAGTTCTTTCAATACCCTTGAGGGTGAAAGGGGATAGATTCAGGAATGATATGCTGAAATATTTCTTTACAGAAAGAGTGGTGGATCAGTGGAATAGTCTCCCAGTGGAGGTGGTAGAGATGAGGACTGTATCTGAATTCAAAGAAGCAAGGGACAAAATAAGAATTTCTAAAGAGAAAATGGGGACTGTTGTAGTGGTTGATATGGAAGGGCAGACTAGATAGGCTATGTGGTCTTTTTCTGTCGCCATGTTTCTATGTATACCATCCAGTCCAGGTGATTTGCTACTCTTCAATTTATCAAATAATTGTAATGCATCTTCCCAGTTTAACAATATTTATCTTTATCTTTATTTGCATCATTTGATATACCACCCTTACCAAAGTGTCACGGCAGTATACAATAAAATATCAAGACTGCTGGAAACAAAGGAAGAAAAAAGAATGCCATCAAATTGATAGGAAAGCAAATAGGACAGGCAGAGAGAAAGATAGTAAAGGACACCATAAATATTAGACACAACAAGGGACTAATGGTGGAAGGGAGGGAGGGGAACTGTGGCAATTGTGAGCAAATTGGATCATGAGGTCAGTGCAAATGGGGGGTCTGCCTGTGGGTGTCTACTCTATTACAGATTTTGGTATCATCCGCAAAGAGGCAAACCTTGCCAGACAGCCCTTCCACACAATATCACTAACAAAGATGTTAAAAATAATCAGACCAAGGAGATATCTCTGTGTACGCCACTGGTAACATCCTTCTCTTCAGAGTAAGTTCCATTTACCTGTACTCTGTCACCTCCCACTCAACCAATTTCTAACCCAGTCACTTTAGGGTCCATCCCTATTTAGCTGTATTTAGTTTGTTTATAAGTCACCTGCACAGAACAGTGTCAAAGCTTTACTGAAATCTAAGTACACCACATCTAGGGCTCTCCTTCAGTCAAACTCCCTTGGTCACTCAGTCAAATAAATCAATCAGATTTGTCTAACAAGACCTGGTCCTGGTAAACCCATGCTGCCTCGGATCCTGCAATCCATTGGACTCCGGAAATCTCACTATTCTCTGTTTTAGTAGTGTTTCCAGTAATTTACTCACCACAGAGGTTAGACCAACAGGCCTTTAGTTGTCAACCTCATCCATACTGCCGTTCATGCCTTGGGACCATACTGGGACCACACATGCCTTCCTCCAGTCCTCTGGGACCACTCCCAACTCTAAAGAAGCATTTCAAGTTTCATTTCTTCCGGGGAAGGAGGCTAGGATATTAGATTCTTTAGGGAGATTTTTCAAAATACTTTGCTTTCTTCCCACATAGCTTCTTACTATCTCTTAATGGGCAAATATATATGAAACGCTAATTAAAGTTGAGGAGTTCACAGATCCTCTCCCTCAACACAGGTCTGTAGAACTTTGTTCACTAGTAGGCAAAGGGAAGGAGACAGACAGCACTTCCACTGATGTTTTCAAAATGGCATCAAAAATAGATATTGGTGAATGCAGAGGCTCATGGCTGAAAGCTTCAGATACCTGTTAAGACATGCAGAAGAGACTTGGTGATTGTCATGCTATGGATAGAATCTCTCTGGAGGAAAAAAAAACTAAGGAAGCAGCTTCTTTGATCAAGGAGCATAGTAAGGCTCTTGAGTCCTTCCCCCAGTCCATCTTTAAAAAAAATTAGAAAATGGAGATCAGAAAAGAGCCTACTACTCTCAAAGGCACAGGAACCATCTACCCTCTCTTAACACAGTAACATAGTGAATGATGGCAGATAAAGACCAGCATGGTCTATCTAGCCTGCCCAGTAAGGTGGCTATAGAGTTGTAGAGTTGCACCTTTCGCACTGGGCAGATTACTCCCTGCCTCTGGGGGCTTTTTTCTGGGATATGCTGCCAATAAATATAGCTGCTATGAAATAAAATGGCTCAACTTTAGAAAGAAAGGCCCAGCTTTGCACCCATAAGATAGTTATAGTTTTTTGCCTCCCCTCCTCCCTCCCCTTTCTCAATCTCTGTGGATAATTCTGTTATCCTTCCTGTCTCTTCAGCACAGAACCTTGGTGTTATCTTTGACTCATCTCTCCTTCTCTTTACATATCCAAAACATTGCTAAAACATGCCGTTTCTTTCTTTACAGTATCTCCAAAATTCACCCTTTTCTCTCTGATAACACTACTAAACTGATTGTCCACTCTTTAATCACCTCCTGCCTTGATTACTGTAACCTTCTCCTTGCTGGCCTCCCTGCTAACCACCTCTTTCCTCTCCAGTCTATTCAACATTCTGCAGCTCGTCTGATTTTCCGTCAGTCTCGTTTCTCACACATTACTCCTCTTCTCATGTCACTTCACTGGCTCCCCATCCGCTTCCGTATCCAGTTCAAACTCCTCCTTCTAACCTATAAATGTATTCATTCTTCTGCCCCTCATTACCTTTCATCCCTCATCTCTACCTACACTCCCTCTTGCCTACTCCGCTCATCTAATTGTCTTCGTTTATCTATGCCTTTTACTCGTACTGCTAATTCTAGACTTCGCTCCTTTCAACTGGCTGCATCCTTTTCCTGGAATTCTCTGTATCTGTCCGCCAAGCCTCCTCCCGGGCCATCTTCAAATCCAAATTGAAATCCCATTTCTTCACTCTTGCTTTTTGTTCCTAACTCGTCCTTTCTTGTTCTCTCCATAAACATTTATTCTTGTCTTGTTAATTGTTATTTGTATTATCTAATTTATTTCATATTTTGTCTTGACAAGATTGTGAGCTCTAACGGGCAGGGACTGTCTCTTTTTTATGTCTGTACAGCGCTTCGTATGTTGCAGCGCTTTATAAATGCTTAGTAATAATAATAATAATACTTGAAATAGGATGGGTAAGAATAGGTGGAAAAGAGAGAAAAAAAAAAGAAAAAACTTTAACGCCAAAAATCTTGCCAAAGGACACTAAGAGGTTAAAAGAAGAGAGAAAGAGGTCTATGAGATAGACAAACATAAGCTTTTTTTTTCTTACAACAGTAATTCTCACATGAGTGAGGGGAGCAGCGGCAAGTGTTTTCACAGCTCCATCAAAAACTGAAGACTGAGGTGGTCATGCGTGACATGGGAAGTGCTTTACACACCTTTTTTTGGATTTGAATTTAGCTTACACATTTTCAGTAGTCGCACAAAGCAAGTTACATTCAGGTACATGTATATCCCTGCGCTGGAGGGCTTACAATCTAAGGAGCCAATGCAGAAAATTTATGTTAGGAAACTGTGCAATGAGTTTCAGTTTAATAACATAAGCCTAATGCAAACGTTTTCCTCTTCAATGCTGTAAGCAAAAAGCATGCATATAACTTGTGCTAAAAAAGTCCATGCTAAACAAGGAGGGTCTGCGTTAGCAAGGTTTCTGCAGCAGCTCCAAAAAATTGTACTGGCGTTTGTGCACTTGTGTTGAATGCTCTCTCTATCATAAACATCAATATTGTTTGTATGGTTGACTGGGAAGAGCCTCAGGAGGGAATCCTAATCGTGGCAGTGGCTGCATGTAGAAAGCAGTTTCTTCTGTGTATTACAGCATTTCCCGGGAGAATGCCACCGTTGGTCCTTCCCACCAGAAGTGATATTATCCAAGCCTGCTCCTGGGATCTCTTAAAACCACTGTTACCGCATTGCAGGGAAGTGACCAAAGGGCTGTGCCCCTTTGGTGCTTTAACCCCTGGTGAGTAAGGGACCAGTCTCAAAGGTCTTAAGAAGAAAACCAAGGGTAAAAATAATCCTGTTTAGGTTCCTGTTTCTGGAGTTGTAGGTACAATGCTTAAGCATGTGATTAATGTAGTGAGTTAAACTGGATCATCTCAATCTGCTGTGGTGCTGTCTACTTCTTTCCCATTGATGTTTCCTTAAGCCCCACTGAGAGAACTCCTCCACTATGCCTGCGAAAAAGACAGTTTGAGTCCCAACTGAGAACACTCCAGGCTTGAAGTATGTCCACAATTAAAGATAGTCTCTATGTGTATGCTCAACATGAGTCCTTGGGAGGATAGTATAAGCAGAAAAAGTTTCAGATTTATTAATTTCCCGAAGACTTATCCGTTATCTCCTAGGATTTTGCTTAAATATTTTTCAGAATGTTTAAAGTTAATCATTAGTGATGCTATACCATCTAACCCTTTTTACTTGCCATCTCGATCTATGCCTGAAGCAGATTTGGAAGGTGCTCCTGAAGGGGATAACTTGTTGATTTCTTTGGTTTTAACTAAATTTCTTGAGAATTCTCAAGATGTTATCCCTTCCAGGGATACACGGTGACACAGCAGTCTGAGACAAATAAGTTTTTGATATTTAAGGCTTACTTTGCAAATAAAGCGTAGTTACTCACCTGTAATAGGTGATCTCTGGGAACAGAAGGAATTACGTCTTCACAAATGGGCTTCATCGGTATCGACAGAGCCTGCGTGGGAACGCTCCCCAGCGTCCAAAAGGAAAGCTTTTGGGAGCATCCACTGCGCCTGCATCGCTGCCTTCCCGCCTTTCCAACTCTCCCTCTTTAGTTGAGTTTATAGCTGAGACAAAGGAGAGATAGCGAAAGAGAGAGAGAGAGAGAACTCCTAGGGGAAGAGGGTGGGTTGTGAAGAATTAATTCCTGCTGTTCCCGGAGATCACCTGTTACAGGTGAGTAACTATGCTATCTCCAGGAACAAGCAGGAATGTAGTCTTCACATATGGGGGACTCCCCAGCTGAGAGATGCCAAGGAGATGACCCCAGAAAGCTACGAAACCCAGGCTGAGATGGGTCATTCTTCCTCCCATGAATCTCTGGCATCGAAACCCAGGACGGTGGGTAGGAGTTGTTCTAAGTCTGAAAGAGATGCTGGAGAACAGCTTGACCAAACGAGGCATCCCGACAGGAGTCCTTCTCCAGGCAGTAGTCGGCTGCAAAGGTATGTACTGAAGCCCAAGTGGCTGCTCTACAGATGTCATCAATGGAGAATGAGTGAAGGTTAGCCAGAGAGGCTGCCATTGCTCTCACATTGTGAGCTGTGACATGACCTTCAAGGGAAAGTCCTTTGCTCTCATAAGAAAAGGATATGCAATTTGCAATCCAATGGGACAGAGTTTGTTTAGAAACTGGTAGGTCAAGATGACTAGTGTCAAAGGCAACAAAGAGCTGAGAAGATTTTCTATGTTGCTTAGTTCTTTGCAGGTAAAAGGCCAAAGCTCTTTTAGTCTAGAGTGTGTAGATTTCTTTCTGCATTGAAAGTGTGAGGCTAAGGGAAAAATACAGAAAGATAAACCAACTTGTTTAAATGAAAAAGCAAATGTGGGTGAGTTCTAAGAACTACCCTATCATGATGGAACCTTGTATAAGGAGGATCAGCCACTAAAGCCTGGAGTTTACTGATGCATCTTGCAGATGTGAGCGCAATTAGAAAGATTACTTTCCAAGAAAGAAACTTTAGAGATGTAGTGGCCAGTAGTTCGAAGGGCGGTTTCATCAGTAGCCCAAGGACTAGATTTAAATACCATGCCACGGGTGGTGGCTTAATGGGAGGTTTAGTTAAAAGTAGTCCTCTCATAAACCTTGCTACAAGAGGATGAGAGGAAACAGGCTGTCCATCTAAGGGCTTGTGAAAAGCAGCAATGGCATTAAGGTGGACTCTTATTGAATTAGTCTTAAGACCAGAGGATGATAAATGGAGCAGATACTCAAGTAACTGCTCTACTGATAGTGAAAAGGGGTTAAATTCCTTTTTAGAACACCAAATGGAAAACCTTTTCCATTTGAAGGCATAGACTCGCCTTGTGGAGGGTTTCCTTGAAGCCAGAAGGTTGATATCCTGGAATTCTAGGCTCTCAGGAGCCATGCCCTGTGATGTAGAGACTGAGGATTCGGGTGCAGTAGCGTCCTGTTGTCCTGGGAAAGCAGATCTGGAGCATATCCCAACTCCAGAGGTCAAGCCTGAGAGAGACGTAGAAGCAGAGGCTACCACATTTGTCGTGGCCAATGTGGGGCTATGAGGATCATATGGCCCCTGTCTCTCTGAAGCTTGAACAGAGTTTTGGGGAATTGGTGGGAAGGCATAGAGGAAGTCTTGACCCCAGTGGAGGTGGAAAACATCACTTGCCTGACAGTTCTGAGCCGGGATTCTGGAGCAGAATCGAGGAAGTCTGGCATTCTGAGGATTTGAAAAGAGGTCTATCTTGGGGGTTCCCAAGATATGAAAAATTCGAGTGACTTGCTCTTGATGAAGAGACAACTCGTCTGGCAGAAGTACTCAACTGAGTCTGTCTGCTAATATGTTTTGTATGCCTGGAAGATACACCACTAGAAGGTGGATCTGAGAATTCCTGGCAAAGGCCCAGAGGCGTAAAGCTTCGTTGCACAACACTTGAGAACCTGTTCCACCCTGCTTGTTCACGTAGAACATGGCTACTTGATTGTCGGTTTGGACTGGAACCATCTTGTAGCTGAGGTGGGTTTGAAAGACTTGAAGAGCATAAAAGATGGCTCTGAGTTCAAGGATATTTATATGAAGGCAAGTCTCCTGCTGGGTCCAAAGACCCTGTGTGAAGAGATTGTCCAAGTGAGCCCAGCAGCCTAACTTGGACGCATCTGTCGTCAAGGTGGCTTGGGGCAGTGGCTGCTGGAAAGGAAAGCCTATGAGAAGGTTTTCTAGAGACTGACACCACTTTAGGGACGACATGAGATGTTTGGAATTTCTGATTTTGTCCGTCAGGCGACCTGAAGCCTGTGTCCACTGAGAAGCTAGGGTCCACTGGGCTGCTCACATATGGAGTCGAGCATAGGGAACCACATGTACAGTGGAAGCTATATACCCCAGCAGTTGAAGCATTTCTCGAGCAGTTAACCTGGTTTTTAGTGCTGCTTGAGATGTCAGTTGAAGTATTCAAAGACAACGTGGTTGTGGCAGGAAAGCCTTTGACTGCCTTGTGTCCAGACAAGCCTCTATGAACTCTAGAGATTGAGAAGGGGTGAGGTCAGATTTTGGAAGGTTTATGACCAATCCCAAGTACTGCAGAATGCACATCGTGCGGGAGAGAGCGAAGCTAGCTTCTGGAGCTGTTGGTGCTCGGATGAGCCAGTCGTCCAAGTAGGGGAAGACGAATATTCCCATAGGATGCTGCTACTACCGCCATGCATTTTATAAAGACTATTGGGGAAGAAGCCAGTCCAAAAGGAAGAACCCTGTACTGGTAATGCCCTCCCTGAAAAAGGAATCGAAGAAACATTCTGTGATCTCTGTGGATAAGGATATGCGTGTATGCATCCTTTAGATCTAGAGAACATAACCAATCCTGGCTCTGAATGTAAGGGAGACGTGTTCCAAGGGAGATCATTTTGAATTTTTCTCGGAACAGATACTTGCTTAACTCTCTGAGGTCCAGTATGGGTCTATATCCCCCTGTTTTCTTTGGGATGAGGAAGTAAGGGGAGTAGAAACCCATGCCCTGTTGGGATATGGGGACCTCTTCTATTGCTCCCTGAGCCAATAGTGAGGTAATCTCCTGAAACAAGAGAGTGGTGGAGGGACCCTGAGAATTGAATTGTCTTGTTATGGTGAGAGGGGTCATACTGTGAAAATGAGGTTTGTACCCCTCTCAAACAATAGAAAGGGTCCAGTTTTCTGATGTTAGTTGCTGCCATCTTCTGGCAAAATGACAAAGTCTGCTTGGGATGGTGAGAGGTTCTGGACCTTTCAGGGGCAGGTTGACCAAGTTCTCTAGGAAGGAGTCAAAGCCCCTGAGGAGGCTGAGTCTGCTGAGCTGGTTGAGCTCTGGGGACTTAGGCCTTTCTTTGCTGTCTGGGTTGCTGTTGCTCCTTCTGGGGAGCATGAACTGGACAGTGGCCCGCCTGGGCATAAAATGGATAGAATTTCTTTTTCTTATTGAAAAAGGGTTTCTTAAATGTCTTCTTTTTTGCTGGATTGGCTGTAACCCTTGATAGTCTGTTCAAGGTGGTATTTTCAGACTCAATCTGATTAGCCTTGTCTTGCCAATCCTTTCCAAATAGGTAATATTCCTTGTACAGGAGAAAATCTAACTTATCCTGCACCCATAGTTCCAAATCTGATGCCTGGAGTCAGGCAATACGACGTGCACCGATGGAAATAGCAAAAGTTCTGCTAATGCATTCAAAGCAATCAAAGGTTGCACGATTCATGAACTTAAACACATTCTGAGCATGTTTGACCAGAGTGTGAAAGTCTGTTCTTTTGTCATCGGGGAGAAGTGGAGCCATGAGCTCTAAATCCCCTGTAACCTCTTTAAGGAACATTCCCATGTAGAGAATGTAAGAGCTGATCCTGGCTGATAGCATCGAGGATTGAAAGCATCGACGTCCAAAGGCATCGAGTGTCCTCGATTCTCGGCCAGGAGGATTGGGAGAATGCGTTTTAGCACTCTTGATCTTACACATTGCCGATTCCACCACCATTGAATGGTGTGGTAGTTGAGTCTTTTGAAACCCAGGGCATTGTGGAACTCGGTACATGGTATTGAGTCTCCGAGAGTGTGGAGACACCGTTAAAGGAGTTTCCCACACATTCTTAGCATGAGATCATGCAAGATACGGTGAATGGGAAGAGTTGCAGCTTCTTTACGGGCTGCCGGGTATTGAAGAATTTCTAATTCTTCTGCTCTCAGTTCCTTTTCAGGAATCGCCGTGATTGAAAGTCCTTTGGCTACATCACATATGAAGTCTTGAAAGGGACATGTCTTCCGGAGGAGACATCCTCCACTGAGGAGAGGGATCCTCTGATAGAATCACTCTGGTATCGGCAGAGTCATCAGAAACGGAGGACTTAAAGTGTCTCCATGCCGTATGATCTTGCATTGCGTGACGCCGGTATCGATCGAAGTCGGTGTCAGACTGTCTCAATAACGGGCCCTCGATACCAGATATTGATTCAAGAGCCGGCATGGGGGGGAAGCACATCGGTTAAAGCAGGTGTAGTCGGTACCGGTACCAATGACTGCGGAACAGTCTGAAGCGGTCTTAATGGTTCCGAGGCTGCTAAGAGAGCCGCTAGACTGCGTTCAATGGCCAGGATGCACTGATCCATAGCCCCTGCCGATGCCTGGATGTTGGTACTGGTGGAACAGGCCACGACACCAAAACATGGCCCCAGGAGTTCCCCCAATGTGGAAGCTTCGGGAACATCCTGGAGCCATGTTAATGCTTTGGAGGCTAGGTCTTCCCACCGGAGCTGTTTTGCCGGTATGTTTTCCTCGATGTTTTGAAGGAGATCTACCCTTTGAGGACCAGCCAGTCTTTGAAGACCTGGGTTTAGTTATCTGAGATCCATGGGAGAAAGATGAAGTTCTGGAAGACGTCGATGCAACGGATATCGCATCTGCCGCAAAGAGGGTGCCAAGTTTTGCAGCTCTGTTCTGCAGGCCTCTCTTGGTCAACTTTCTACAGAGGAGACACGCCGATGGTGAATGTTCAGGACCTAAACATTTAAGATACCAGTCATGGGTGTCAGTAGCAGAGATGGTACCACTACACTTTAAACATTTTTTGAAACCACTAGTTGGTTTTTCCATCTTAGAAGAAAAAAAGGGCCTAGTGCCCAAAATGGTGCCTGGCACCTAGAGGGGACAGACCCTCCAAAAAGAAGAATATTTTTTTCTTTTTTTTTTTTTTAGAAAAGAAGAAAAATGAAGAAAGAGACAGGTGGTACCGGTATACTCGTTGACGGTGAAGGCAGACGTGACCACAAAAAGAACATTTTCTGCGGTGACAGGGTTTGCTGCCTGTCGGCTCTGCGGAAAACAAAATACTGAAGAGGGAGAGTTGGAAAGGTGCAAAGGCAGCAACGCAGGCGCAGTGGGATGCTCCCAAACACTTTCCTATTGGATGCTGGGGAGCGTTCCCGCGCGGGCTCTGTCAGTACCGACGATACTCATATGTGAAGACTACATTCCTGCTTGTTCCTGGAGATCAGATGTGCATTCCATGATAAGAAAGTTTCAATCTTCCCCGATGTTGCTAGAGCAACGTAAGTGCATCAGAGACGTTTGCTACAATTTAACCTCATGTACTGGAATTAGGTGCCACTTTTTCGGTTTTTCACATAAATGTCTGCTTTCTTATCAGGATTCTAATTATGTCTTTTTGTTGTTCCATTACAACTGGAGAGTTTTTAACATGGTAAAGTTTGATTTCTTAAGTATTTGTCTTCCCAAATTATGGAAATTATGGGAATTCAATTTAGTTTATTTTTTTCTTGGGAGGGAGTTCTGCGCTTTAGATGTTAAATTTGTTTGTTCTCTTCCTGTGTGATTAATCCTTCTCCAGTTTTCTTAACGTGGGCTAAATTAATATTTGATTTGTCTTTGTATTTCTCTTATTATTGTAAGTTTATTTCTTTATTTTCTTTACTGTATTTAAGCAGTGCTGGAAATTTATAAAAATAAAATTTAAAAAAAATGTTTTGTGCAAAATATTGCAATTTATGCACAAAACATCATTCCCACACATATGCATTTTCCTTCAAGACAGAAAAAAGTTGCAGGTCCTGGGTGCTGGGGATAAAGAGGAAAAACAAGGATAAGTTAGCCTTGGAAGAAGAGCATTATGAAAAATGTCTGACACACTGATAAGAATCTCTACAAGTAGGGCCAGCCTAATAATTAGGCAAGACTAGGCATCACCTAAGGCAGCAGATTTCAAAGGAAAAAGCATAGTTACTCACCTGTAACAGGTGTTCTCCAGGGACAGCAGGAATCAACCCGCCTGCTCATAGGTGAGGGCAATACAGTCCGCCACCCAGGTAGACAGCGTACGCTTGGTCACCGTTTCCCCCAGACTACTGGGGTTATACAAGACAAAAAGCTGAGAAACTTTACGGTGTCCCTGGGTACACAGAATGTAGAAGGACAGGGCCCTCTTACAGTCCAAGGTGTGGAGGACAGTCTCTGTCCAACTGGCATGAGGCCTCGGGAAGAAGGTGGGCAGCACCACCTCCTGGTTGAAGTGAAAAGGCGATACCACCTTCGGAAGAAATTTGGGGTGTGTACGAAGCACAACCCTATTCTTGTAGAACCTGATGTAAGGTGCGTCTGCCACCAAAGCCTGAAGTTCGCTGACCCTGTGAGCGGAAGTGAGCGCAACCAGGAACACCACCTTCCACGAAAGATATCGCAGGTGGCAGGTAGCCAGGGGCTCAAAAGGCAGGCAAGTAAGCTGTGCCAATATGACATTGAGGTCCCACTCGGTCGCCGGAGGGTGTATTGGAGTTTTCGATAAAAGGAGTCCCCTCATGAAGCGGGTCACCAACGGCTGGACCAAGAGGGGTTTGCCATCCACCGGGTGGTAAGGTGCCACCAGGACACAGAGGTGCACTCTGACTGAGTTCGACTTGAGTCCAGAATGTGAGAGAAAGAGAAGGTAATGCAGCACCAGCTGCAACGGACATGAGAACGGGTTAAACCTGTGCTCTGCACGCCAGACTGAAAATCTGCGCCAATTGAAGGCATACGCTTTCCTTGTGGAGGACTTATGGGAAGCCAGCAGGATCTTCTCCACTTCTTCTGAGAGGATGAAAGGGGCTAGGGTCACCCTTTCAGCAGCCATGCTGTCAGTGACAGGGACCCCAGGATGGGGTGCAAGATAGCCCCCTTCCTGTGACAGGAGCCCTGGGGAGCTACCCAATGGGATAGGGAATCTCCACCGACAGCCGGAAGAGTAGCGGGAACCACGGCTGCCTGGGCCATCGAGGGGCTATCAGGATCAGCGAGGCCTTGTCACAGAGGGTTCTGAAAAACGCTTTGGCAATTAGTGGTGTTGGTGGGAAGGCATACAGGAGACCTTCCGACCACGAAATGAGAAAGGCATCTGCTGCCACTCGGGAAGGGTGGGACTTGCCAAGAGCAGAAGCAGAGCAACTGGTAGTTGTCTGGGCTGGCAAACAAGTCTATCCAAAGTTCCCCCCCAGAGGTGGAAGAGCCGACTGACCACCCAGGGGTCTAGCTGCCACACATGCAGCTGGAGAACCCTGCCAAATCTGTTGGCCAGTGCGTTGTTCTGGCCCGGCAGGTACACTGCCCATAAAAGTATGCCCTGCTAGACTGCGTAGGAGCAGAGAGAGCCATCGCCTCGTGGCAGAGGGCACGGGACCCCGTGCCCCCCTGCTTGTTCACAAAGAACATAGCCACCTGGCTGTCTGAAACAACACTGGTTGGCACCATAGGCGGAGGTAAAAGGCTCTGAGGGCTAGGTGGATCTCCCGTAATTCCAGGAGGTTGATCTGCAGGTTGCACTCGCCCTGCAACCAGCTGCCCTGGATGCAGAGATCCTCACAGTGGGCTCCAATCCCAGCAGGGAGGCATCCGTCATGAGAACCCTTAAGGGGCACGGAGCCTGGAAGGGCATCCCTGCCACGCGGTACTGAGGATTTTGCCACCAGGTCAAGGATTCCCCCAACCGGCGGGTCGCTACCACTCTGTTGTGGAAACGGCTTGTGGCCTGCGTCCACTGGTCCTGAAGGCACCACTGTGCGGCCCCTCATGTGGAGGCGGGCATCTGGGGTGACAGACATGGAGGGCATATGTCTGGGTAGGCACAGCAGGAGCCAAGCAGGCACCGAGGGATGGCAAAGTATGTTCCGGACCAGAGCTTGGAGGTGAGCGGCTTGGTCCCCTGGAAAGAAGGCCTTTGCCTGAAGGGCGTCTAGTCTTGCCCCTATGAACTCCAGACACTGCGTTGGGAGGAAGTGGGACTTGGAGTAGTTTATTACAAACCGCAGACTTTGCAGGACCTGGATGGTTTATGCGGTTGCCTGCTGCACTTCTAAGGCAATCGTCCAGGTAGGGGAAGACAAACACCCCTGAAGGCGGAGGAAGGTGGCTAGAACTGCCAGGCACTTGGTTTAAAACCCTTCGAGTGGAAGCCAAGCCGAAGGGCAGCACCCTGTACTGCCTCCCACCATGAACTTCAGGTACTGCCTATGGCCCCATGGAACGGGAGCTGGATCAAGACCTCGGCCGAGGATCGACTCGAGGCCGAAGGACCTCGAGGATCAGCTCAGCCTCCAGGGATGTCATTGACGTTGAGGGTCATGTGGTCTGGGCAGGGGAACCGATGGTACCAGACAACAATTCCTGCTGCTGGTCCATGAAGGCAGACAAGCTGTGCTCCAAGGCAGAAAGCTCCAC
The DNA here is from genome assembly GCA_033557465.1 of Ichthyophis bannanicus. Taxonomy (NCBI): domain Eukaryota; kingdom Metazoa; phylum Chordata; class Amphibia; order Gymnophiona; family Ichthyophiidae; genus Ichthyophis; species Ichthyophis bannanicus. Next base: position 1,718,693,604 of record CM066032.1, on the reverse strand, counting down.
AGCCATCGGTGTGGGCACCAAGGGACTCGGGCCTGATGCCGGTTCCCACAAAGGGGAGTCCTCGACGAAGATGGTGTCAGGCAACCGAGGCCGGCCTAAAGTAGAGTCATTCCAGGGGACCTTCGCAATTCACTCCTTCTCCGATCCCTCGGATGAGTATTTAGGACTGTGGGACCTAGCTCGGAACGTACCTGACCTGTCTGAGCCATCCAGGGACACTGCCTTTAAGGCCTTCTTCTTGAGTTCCCTCGAGGGAGACCCCCTTTCTGAGGAACCACGGCGTTGGTCAGGGTCCGTAAGGCTACCCCGGGATTCCGCAGTTTCGAAGGCCTTCAGAGATACCGGGACTCCAGAAAAAAAACTTAACGTGCTGCTGCTGGCAGCTCTTGAGGGGTTTGGTGGACATCTTCTTACAGAGGCCACATGGTATGGGGTCATGGTACAGTTCCAGGCAACAAAGGCAGCAGTCGTGCCTTTCGGTAAGGGACATTATTTTGGTATACCAATCACACTTTCTAAAACCACTGGTAGCCATGGGAGAAAAAGGTATCCCAGCGAGGTCAAAGACCCGCAGTGACGCCAGTTGCAAAAAAGGTCACAAAGGTGCCAGCAAGGAAAATTTAAAAAAAGACTGCAAACCAGAGACTCGATGCCAGGGACAGTGGGCTTGGGTGGCGGGAAGAGGACCAGTGCACTACCGGAGGAGAGTATGAAACTCAGGTCAAAAGAAATAAACTTTTTCCAGGGGAAGGGTAGACAGACGTCTTAAGATCTCCGTGGAAAAAAGGAGACTGAGCAAGATGGCACCCTTGAGCGAGAAGGGGACCACGCATGTGTGGTAGCATCTCCAAAAAACTTTCTTTGAAAGCTGGGGGGATGTTTCCGTGAGGGCTCAGTCGGCACCAACGTCACCCACGTAAGGACTGACTTCCTGCTTGTTCCAAGAGAACAGATTCTGACAGCCACATAAACTCAAAAAGTCATCAGCACAATTTTTTTTTAAACTGCAGAAAGAGCAGGCACGCACAATTATGCATTTTTACAGGACTGCAGGTTGTTGTTGAAAGGGCAGTGTTCGGATGATCATGATTGTTGAGTTTAATTATCAAAATCTTTGGGGGGGGGGGAGGGAAGAGGAGGGACACATGTGTAAGGCTTAATTAAGGTTTTCCTAGGATGTCCAATACCTTGCATCAGCTCTGGGGCTGGCTTTGTCTTGAACACAGGAGAGCTTCATTTTCATGTCTGTTCAGTAGAGCAGAAAATACTAAACTGAGGAATTACGAGGACTGCTGTGCTTGGTGAGGACCACATATGCTCAGAACTTTACACTAGCTCTAGGCTCTTTGAGGTTTGTTCTGTTCTGTCCTGTCACACCAGATGTCACCCACTTGTATGCATGACTCAATCCTGCCTGTTGATGAGTAAAGCACAGTTACTTACCTGTAACAGGTGATCTCTGGGAACAGCAGGAATAAGTCTTCACATATGGGTATCGTCGGTACCGACGGAGCCTGCGTGGGAACGCTCCCCAGCGTCCAGTAAGAAAGCTTTTGGGAGCATCTCACAGCGCCTGCGCGCTGCCTTCCCGCCTTTCCTAACCGCCTCTCTCCAGTTCGAGTTTTAAAGCTGAGACAAAGAGAAAGAGAGGAAAGGAAAGATAGAGAGATACAACTTCTAGGGGAGGTGGGTGGGTTGTGAAGACTTATTCCTGCTGTTCCCAGAGATCACCTGTTACAGGTAAGTAACTGTGCTATCTCCAGGAACAAGCAGGAATGACTCTTCACATATGGGGACTCCCCAGCTAGAGATGCCAGGGAGATCTCCAAAGTTGTGAGTCCCTGAGAAGGGCTCTACCTCACCTCATGGATCTCGGGCATCCAACCAGGGATGGAGGGTAGGAGTTGATTAGGTATGGAACAGGTGTTTGAGAACAGCCTGACCAAATAAGGCATCCTGGTGAGAGTCCTTGTCCAAGCAGTAATGGGCTGTAAAGGTATGAACCGAGGCCCAGGTGGCCGCTCGACAGATTTGGTCGATGGACACAGAGTTTAGATGAGCCATAGAGGCTGCCATGGCCCTCACATTGTGAGCTGTGACATGGCCCTCCAAAGAAAGGTTCTTACTCTGGTAGGCGAAGGAAATACACTGAGCAATCCAAATGGACAGAGTTCCCTTAGAGACTGGAAGTCCTAAATGAGAGGGATCAAAAGCAACAAAGAGATGAGAGGACTTTCTATGTTGCTGTGTCCTTTGTAAGTAGAAAGCAAGTGCTCTCTTACAATCCAGGGTATGAAGATTCCTCTCTGCACTTGATGCATGAGGTCCTGGAAAAAAGACAGGTAAATACACCTCCTGGTTCAGATGAAAAGGTGAGACCACTTTAGGCATAAAGTGTGGATTAGTCCTGAGGACTACCTTGTCATGATGGAACCTTGTATAAGGAGGATTAGCCACCAAGGCTTGCAGCTCACTGATACGGCGAGCTGAGGTGACTGCAATGAGAAAAATAACCTTCCAGGAAAGGAATTTCAAGGAGGTAGTGGCTAAGGGTTCAAAGGGTGGCTTCATAAGCTGGCCAAGAACCAAATTTAAATCCCATGCCACTGGAGGTGGTCTAATGGGAGGTTTAGTTCAAAGGAGGCCTCTCATGAATCTTGCAATAAGAGGATGAGAGGAAATAGGATGTCCATTGAGAGGCTTAAGGGATGCTGCAATAGCACTCAAATGGACTCTTACTGAATTCGTTTTAAGGCCTGCATGGGATAAATGCAGCAAATATTCTAGTAAAGAATTCAGAGGTATTGCAAGAGGGTTAAGACCCTTCTCTGCACACCAAATGGTAAACCTTTTCCATTTAAAAGCATAGGAATGTCTAGTGGAAGGCTTTCTGGAAGCATTAGGATATCCTTCACTTGCTGAGACAGATGCCAATCTTGAAGGTCTAAGCCTTCAGCAACCAGGCTCTGAGATGAAGAGACTGGGGATTTGGGTGCCATAACGTTCCCTCCTCCTGGAACAGGAGGTCTGGAGCAGATCCCAAGTCCAGGGAGGGAGCTTGAGAGAGATGAAGAAGTAGAGGGTACCACACTTGGCGTGGCCAACGTGGAACTATGAAGATCATAGACCCCTTGTCTCTCTGAAGCTTGAACAGTGTCTTGGAAATTAGGGGAATGGGTGGAAAGGCATAGAGGAAGTCTTGCCCCCAGTGGAGGAGGTAGGCATCCCTGGCCTGAACTCACTGACACGGAATCCTGGAACAGAACCAGGGAAGTTTGGCATTCCACGGACTTGCAAACAGGTCTATGTCTGGGGTTCCCCAAATTCGAAAGATCCTGGCTATCTGGTCCCCATAGAGGGACCATTCGTGTGGGAGCAGAACTCGACTGTGTCTGTCTGCCTAAGAGTTTTGAACCCCTGGAAGATACACTGCCATGAGATGAATCTGATGCTCTCTGGCGAAGGCCCACAATCTCAAAGCTTCGTTGCAAAGTGACAGAGAGCCAGTCCCGTCCTGCTTGTTCACGTAGAACATGGCTACTTGGTTGTCCGTATGGATGAGGACTGTCTTGTAGCTGAGCAGGGTGTGGAAGACTCTGAGAGCTAGAAGAATTGCTCTGAGCTCTAAAAGGTTGATATGTAGAGATGTCTCCTGTGGAGACCAGATGCCCTGGGTGGAGAGATCTTGTAGATGAGCTCCCCAACCCTTTGGGGAGGCATCTGTTGTGAGGGTTGCTTGGGGTAGCAACTGTTGAAAGGGGGACCCCAGCAACAGATTTTGAGTGGACTTCCACCACTGGAGGGACCAAAAGAGGCGACTGGAGGTTGCTATTTTGTCTGACAGGCAACCTGATGCCTGGGTCCATTGGGTGGACAGAGTCCACTGAGCTGCCCTCATGTGAAGGCGAGCGTAAGGAACCACATGCACGGTGGATGCCATGTGGCTTAACAGTTGTAACATTCTCGAGCAGTTAAATGGGATTTTAACTGAATTTGAGAGGCTAACTGCACCAAGCGTAGGCAACGGGCCTGGGTATCTAGCAAGGCCCCTATGAACTCCAATGACTGAGTAGGTGTGAGTTGTGATTTTGGGATGTTTATTACAAGTCCCAGATACTGAAGAACACGCCTTGTGCAGGCTAGAGAAGTCTGGGCCTCTGACTGGGATGGTGCTCGGATGAGCCAATCGTCCAGATATGGGAATACAAATATTCCTAGAGTGCATAGAAATGCAGCTACTACTGCCATGCATTTTGTGAAAACTCTTTGAGCAGAGGCCAGACCGAAAGGAAGCACTCTGTATTGGTAGTGCTTTCCCTGATAAAGGAACCGAAGGAACCTCCTGTGTGTTGGATGAATGAGGACATGGGTGTACGCATCCTTGAGATCTAGAGAACAAAGCCAATCCTGACTCTGAAGGTATGGAAGGAGAGCACAGAGAGAAATCATTTTGAATTTCTCCTTGCATAGAAACTTGTTCAATTCTCTGAGATCTAATATGGGTCTGTAGCCCCCTGTTTTCTTTGGAATAAGAAAATAGGGGGAGTAGAACCCTGAACCCTGTTGAAGAAGGGGTACTTCTTCTATTGCCCTTTGGGCAACAAGGGTAGCAATCTCCTGACCCAGAAGGTCGAGGAGAGATGTTGGAGAATTGAACTGTCTCACCATAGTGTGAGGAGGAAGGTTTAAGAAATGAAGCTTGTACCCCTCCCTTATGATGGAGAGGGTCCATTGCTCTGCTGTGATTTGTTCCCATCTGGGAGCAAAATGAGCTAACCTTCCTGGAAATGATGAGAGGCTCTGGTTCTTCTAGAGCCAGAAAGGTTAAGTTCTCTAGTTGTAAGTCAAAGGCCCTGAGGAGGCTGAGGCTGTTGGGCCGTAGCAGTCCTTGTATCCTTTGTTTAGGTTGTTGCTGACGCTTTGCAGCAAAACGACCTGTAGAAGATGCCTGGAGACCATAACCAGGATAGTATTTCCCTTTTTTGGGAAAGAAAGTCTTTTTGAATAACCTTTTTCTAGCAGGAGCAGAAAGGTTTTCACCTGTACAAGGAAGATTTCCTAATCCATCCTGGACCCAGGGTTCCAAATCAGAAGCTTGCAACCAAGCAAGTCTGCGTGCACCTATGGCAATAGCCGAGGCTCTGCTGGCACACTCAAAAGAGTCAAAGGCTGCACGGTTGGAGAATTTGGAAACATCCTGGGCATGTTTAAGCCAGGTGAGAAACTCTTCCCTTTTATCTTCTGAGATAAAAGGAGATAAAGTTAGCAGATGATCTGTAACTTCTTTTAGAAACATCCCCATATAAAGACTATAGGAGTTGATTCTGGCAGTAAGCATATTGGCCTGGAAAATTCTCCTGCCAAAAGCATCTAAGGTTCTGCATTCTCTTCCTGGAGGATTAGAGGAGTGTCTTTTTGCACTCTTTATCTTTTTCATAGCAGACTCCACCACAATAGAGTGGTGAGGAAGCTGAGTCTTATGAAAGCCAGGACAAGGAGGAACACGGTACATGGTGTCCAACCTGCGAGAATGAGGGGAAGCAGTAAGAGGTGTCTCCCATATGCCCAACATGTGATCATAAAGAATCTCATGAATTGGTAAAGTAGCTGCCTCTTTAGGAGCCTTAGGATATTGTAAAATATCTAATTTCTTGGCTCTAGGCTCTGGTTCAGGGGCCACTGAAATAGAGAGGCCCCTGGCCACTTCCCTAATGAAGTCTTGAAAAGACAAGTCTTCTGGAGGAGACATTCTTCTTTTTGGAGAAGAGGGCTCCTGAGGAAGGAGTACCGATGCTTCGACAGAAGCCTCTGATTCATCAGAGTCCTCGGAGGAATCAAAGTATCGCCTGTCTGGATGCTCTTGCAGAGCCCGTTATGCGTACCGAGTGGTATCGACATCGGGAGTGATCGGTACCGATTCGGTACCGATGGGCATCACAGGACAGGGTACCGCTGCAGTCGACACCGAAGCCGATGTCGATGCAATCGGTACCGGCACCGATATCGGTGCCGGTGCCGGAACCGGTACCGCCAACGGAGTTTGTTGCGGTACCGGAGGGGTCTCAGCTTGTATGAATGCCGTGATGGCATGCTGCATGGTCAGAATATTCTGATCCATCGACGCAACCAATGTCTGGATGTCGGTACCAGTGGAGACCACCGGTACCCCAGAACATGGCAACAGGTGATCGGTCGAGGCCACGCCATCGATGTCAACCTGTGACCCCATAGATGAAGTTTTGGAAGCCGGAGCCTCCCGCTGGGGTAATTTTGCCGGTGCAGGATCCTCGAGGGCAAGCCCGGAGGCATCTCGATACTTAGAGAGAGCTCTACCCTTCGAGGACCGGCTGGACTTATGTTTGGTTACCTGAGATCCATGGGAAGAAGACGAAGCCCTGGAAGATGTTGATGCCACCGAAGCTGCATCAGAGGGAAACAGGGTACTGAGCTTTGTCGCTCGATTCTGTCGACCTCTTTTAGACATCATGGAACAGGACTCACAATCAGTGATGGAGTGGTCAGGACCCAAATATTTTAGACACCAGTCATGGGTGTCGGTGATAGAAAGAGTACCGCTGCACTTCGTGCACTTTTTAAACCCGGAAGCGGGCTTTTCCATGAGGAAAAATCTTCTAGGCCCAAGGCCCAAAAGACAAAATTGCATAGAAGTGGGAAAACGGTAGTTTTGTTTTTTTTTTCTTTTTTAAAGAAGAAAGAAAGAAAAGACCGGCGGTACCGGTCCAATGTCGAAGAAGGCAGATGCGCAACCAAAGAAATAAAGAAAAATAAAGAACTTCTTCAGCGGTGACAGGAACACGACTTGCTGGCTCCGCGGAAAAGAAGAACTGGAGAGAGGCGGTTAGAAAAGGCGGGAAAGCAGCGCGCAGGCACTGTGGGATGCTCCCAAAAGCTTTCTTACAGGACGCTGGGGAGCGTTCCCACGCAGGCTCCGTCGGTACCGACGATACCCATATGTGAAGACTCATTCCTGCTTGTTCCTGGAGATATATAAATACCCAGTAATGCATACATTTTATGATGATGAACATGTTACCAGAGCAGACAGAAAGATACAGATAAGTGAACAGAGAAAGCGTAGTTACTCACCTGTAACAGGTGTTCTCCAGGAGCAGCAGGAATCAGTCCTCACATATGGGTGACGTCGGCGCCGACGGAGCCCTCGCGGAGCAATTTTCCCCAGCTTTCAAAGAAAGACTTTGGGAATTGCAGCGCGCATGCGCGGTCCCCTTCCCGCCCAAGGGTGCCATCTTAGCCAGTCAGATGACATAGCTAAAAGACAGCATAAAAATTTGCAAAAAACTAAAGCAGATAATTGCAACTCCAAGGGGAGGAGGGAGGGTTGTGAGGACTGATTCCTGCTGCTCCTGGAGAACACCTGTTACAGGTGAGTAACTACGCTTTCTCCAGGACCAAGCAGGAAGTCAGTCCTCACATATGGGACTCCCAAGCTTAAGGCTACCGGAGACCCTAAGCACAAAAATGAGCTCCCTCTAGCTCAGCAGTACAGAAGGAAGGAATCTTCGCTGAATTATTACCCACCGGTAGCCCCCATCCGGGATGGAGGGTAGGAGTTGCTCAAACCTCGAAGAGATTTCGGAGGACTGCCTGTCCGAAAGCACTGTCCCTGCGGGACTCCCTCTCGAGGCAGTAATGGACCGCAAAAGTCTGGCTCGAATACCAAGTAGCGGCCCGGCAGATGTCTGCCAATGGAACAGAGCGGAGGTAAGCCACTGACGTAGCCTTCGCCCGAACACAATGAGCCGTGACCCGACTTTCTAACGAGAGTCCGGCTGCCCCATAAGCCCAAGCGATACAGTCAGCAACCCAGATGGACAGAGTGCGCTTGGAGACCGGGAGCCCCAATTTATTGGGGTCAAAAGACACAAAAAGCTGAGCAGCTTTACGGTGCTCCCGCGTACGGTCAAGGTAGAAGTTCAATGCCCTTCTACAGTCCAGGGTATGCAGGACCATTTCAGCTCGGCTGGAGTGAGGCCTGGGAAAGAAGGTCGGAAGTACCACCTCCTGATTGATGTGAAAAGGGGAGACCACTTTTGGAAGAAATTTAGGGTGAGTCCGTAGGACTACCCTATTTTTGTAGAACCGAGTGTAAGGGGGATCAGACACGAGGGCCTGCAATTCACTTACGCGTCTAGCGGAAGTGAGGGCTATCAGGAATATGGTTTTCCAAGAAAGAAAACGGAGAGAACAGGTAGCCATAGGTTCAAAAGGCGGACAGGTGATCCGCTGCAAAACCACATTCAGATCCCAGTCAGGTGCTGGCGGGCGCAGAGGTGGTTTAAGTAGAAGGAGACCTCGGAGAAACCTTGCCACGAGAGGGTCGCTGGAAAGAGGTCTGCCGTTCACCGGCACATGATGTGCGGAAAGAGCACTGAGGTGAACTTTAACGGAGTTGGACTTAAGTCCCAGATTAGAGAGGTAGAGCAAGTACTGCAAGATCACCGACACCGAGCAGGAGAAGGGATCCTGAGACTGCTGGGCACACCAAGCGGAAAAGCGACGCCATTTGAGGGCGTAGCATTTGCGGGTAGAAGGTCGCCGGGAAGCTAGGACGACCTCTTCCACCTCTGCCGGCAGTAGAAGGGGAGCAAGGACTACCCTTTCAGCAGCCAGGCCATCAGATGTAGAGATCTGAGGTTGGGGTGCAGTAGGGACCCCTGATCCTGTGTTAGGAGATCTGGTTGAAACCCCAGAGGGAACGGATCCTCCACCGCTAGTTGCAGCAGGAGTGGAAACCACGGCTGTCTGGGCCACCGAGGAGCTATCAGGATTATGGAAGCTTTGTCTCGGAGAACCTTGAAAAGAGTTCGAGAGACTAGCGGTATGGGAGGAAAGGCATAGAGAAGGCCTTTCGACCATGAGAGCAGGAAAGCATCCGCCGCTACTCGAAGGGGATGCGGCTGTCGAGAGCAGAAGCGAGGAAGTTGCCGGTTGAGAGGACTGGCAAAGAGATCCATCGTGGGGAGGCCCCACTTCAGAAAAAGTTTCTGAACTACGAAGGGATCCAGTCGCCACTTGTGCGGCTGGAGGATTCTGCTGAGTTTGTCCGCCAGGCAATTTTCTTGGCCTGGGAGATAGACTGCCTCGAGAAGAATGCCGTGACTTATGGCCCAAGAGCAGAGTCTCTGTGCTTCTCGACAGAGAAGGAAGGAGCCCGTGCCCCCCTGTTTGTTCACGTAGAGCATGGCAACTTGATTGTCCGTCTGGACAAGGACGGACCGGTGAGAAGTCAGGTGGGAGAAAGCCTTGAGAGCCAGACGGATCGCTCTGAGCTCCAAGAAGTTGATCTGCTGCGCAGACTTCCACGTGGTCCAGAGACCTTGAGTACATGCCTCTTGGCAATGCGCTCCCTATCCCAAGAGAGAAGCATCGGTCGTCAGCACCTGAGCCGGCGGAGGAGACTGAAAAGGCATTCCGAATACGAGGTTCGGCCGATGAAGCCACCACTGTAGAGAAGAGGCCAGCGGGCCTGAGATCCGCACTAAGTCGGCTAGGCCGCCCGTGGCCTGTTGCCACTGCTTGCGAAGGCACCACTGAGCAGGCCGCATATTCAAGCGGGCATTGGGGGTCACGTGGACGGTGGAAGCCATGTGGCAGAGTAGTAGGAAGCGCCTGGCCGAGACCAGGGACTGGCTGCGAAAACGGCCGGCTAGGTCCATGAGCCGTTGAGCCCTGTCGAGAGGCAGGAAAGCTCGCGCCTGAAGAGTGTGCAATCTTGCGCCGATGAACTCGAGATCTTGCGAGGGGAGCAAAGTGGACTTTGCGAAGTTTACGACAAAGCCCAAGTACTGGAGGAGAGTCACAGTGCGGCGCGTGGCTTGTGTGACCTCTTGAGATGACGATGCTCTGATGAGCCAGTCGTCTAGGTAAGGAAAGACATAGAGGCCCTGAAGCCGGAGATAAGCCGCCACCACCGCGAGACATTTTGTGAAGACTCGTGGTGCGGACGATAGGCCAAAGGGCAGTACTCTGTACTGGTAATGATTTCCTGCCACCACAAACCTTAGGTATTGGCGGTGGCTTAGGTGGATGAGGATGTGCGTGTAGGCATCCTTTAGATCCAAGGAGCATAGCCAATCTCCCTGCTGGAGGTAGGGCAGAAGGATTCCAAGGGTAAGCATCTTGAACTTCTCCCTCACGAGGAACTTGTTGAGGTTGCGTAAGTCCAGGATGGGTCTGAGGCCTCCTGTTCTTTTTGGTATTAGGAAATACCTGGAATAAAAGCCTTGACCTCTCAGGTGGTGGGGCACCAGTTCCACAGCCTGTTCCTGAAGAAGACTTGCTAACTCCTGAAGGAGTAAGTCCCTGTGCAGAGGGAGTCGTGGAGGCTCTCCCGGAAAATAGGAGGGAGGGACCTGGTGGAAGTGGAGAAGATAGCCTTCTCTCACAACCTGAAGCACCCAGGCATCTGATGTGATGTTGGACCACCTGTGGGCAAAGTGGACCAGCCGGCCTCCTGTGCTGGGAGGAACCAGCTGAGGGGGAGAGGCTATGCTGAGGAAGTCAAAAAACCCCACCCTGCTGAGCAGGGGCCGGTGGTGCAGGCTTGGGGGCTTGCTGCCTACGGGACCCGTTACCCCGTCCCTTGGCCTGCTGACCCTGTTGGGGAGCTGCGGAGGCCTGATATTGAGGGTAGTGTTTATAGGCAGCCGCCTTTCTCGGGTAAAAGGACTTCTTTCCCGAGCCCTTCTTCTTCTGGGAAGGGGCAGAGGTCTTCCTAGAAAGCCTAGTTCTGGTGAGAGTCTCCGTCTCGAGTTGTGCAGCCTTCTCAGCCATGGGCTTGCCAAAGAGGTTCTCACCTCGGCAGGGGACATCGACCAACTTGTCCTGCACCCAGGGTTCAAGGTCAGACGACTGAAGCCAAGCCTGTCGGCGGGCACCGATGCCGGCTGCGGCCACACGAGCCGATGCTTCAAAGCCATCATAGGCTGCTCGAGAAATGAATTTGGAGCATTCCCGAATACCAGTGGACAAGGCTAGGAACCTCCGCAAAGGTTCCTCGGACAGTCCAGCAGAGAATCCGGCTATCTCTTTAGCCAGGTCTCTAAGGTACATGCCCATGTAGAGCTGGTAGGTCTGGACCCGACAAGCAAGCATAGAGCCCTGGAAACACTTCTTACCGAGGCCATCCAGGTTACGGGCCTCCCTGCCAGGAGGCACCGAGGAGTGCATCTTCTGGCTCTTAAGCCTATGCATGGCCGATTCCACCACCATGGAATGGTGCGGTAGCTGTGCTTTTTGGAAGCCAGGGCTCTTGCGGACTAGATAGATGGAATCGACCCGCTTGCTTAATACCGGCGACGATGCCGGACTCTCCCACATGCGGAAGAGTAGTCGTTCCAGCATGGGAGGAACCGGTACAGTAAAGTGCTCCCTGGCGGGAGAGTCGTACTGAAGGGCGTCGAGCTCTTCGGCTCGAGGCTCCTCCTCGGGATCCGCAGGGAAGGCCAAAGCCTTGGCCATATCCCTGACGAAGTCCGAGAACCGGGCATCCTCCAGGGGGGACTGTTTCCGAGGTTCGGACTCAGGTGAGTCCGAGGGGACACACTGAGTCCGAAAAGAATCAGGTGACTCTTCCACTTCAGACTCCCAGGCCGACTCCGAGGAGGAATCGGTGGGGTCAGCTCGGGCGGGCGGAGGCGTCGGCCGCCCCGACGCCGAGGGAGTCGGCGTCGACGACCTCGGTCCCGAACGGGAGGCCGAGGGTGACCTCGACCGAGGATCGACTCGAGCCCGCATGGACTCGAGGATCGGCTCGGTCTCCGGGGTCGACTTAGAGGTCGACGTCCCGGCGGTCGGGGCAGAGGCGCCAGCGAGGCTAGCGATCAGTGCCCGCTGCTGGTCCATGAAGGCAGATAGTCTGCTCTCCAAGGCCGTCAACCTGAGTCCGACCTCAGGTGACCCAGCAGCCCCCGACTCGGGCCCCGACGGCGTCGGGCCCGACGTCGGACCCCTCGGAGGCGAGTCCAGGAGGACTACAGGACTTACCCGAGCAGGCATCTCCGATTCCAAACGAGGTCGCTTCGGGAGATGTTCCTTCTCCAAAGACCCGGGACGGCTATCGGGGCTATGCGACCTGGCCCTCGCGGAACCAGGTGCGTCCACCGACGCTGCCCTCGCGGGTTTCGCCTTCCGTCGATGATCCCCGGAGGGAGAACCTCTGTCGGAGGAACTCCGGCGATGCTCAGAGCTGGAGCCTCTGGACGCCGAGGCCTCCGACGAGGTCCGGGTACGGGCGGGATCTGCGAAGATTCTTTCCCGCTGATGCCGCCGACTCCGTAACGCTTTGGAGGACATTTTGCTGCAGGCCCCACAGATCAGTTCCTCATGATCTGGGCCAAGGCAGCGGAGGCAATTATCGTGTGTGTCAGTGAGTGACATATTTCTGTCACACTGAACACACCTCTTGAAACCACTGGCAGCCATCGGGGGAAAAAGGGCCCCTGCAAGGTCAAAGGACCGGGCTGCCAGCGAAAAACCGAAAACGAAACTGACAGAAAAATCAGAAAAACCGAAAAATAAGAGAAGGACTCGCAACGGCGTCGTGAGTCCGGGCAGGAAAGAGACCGGCGTCGAACGGAAGAAAAAAGAGAAATAAATCACGAAAAAATCAACTTTTTCAGCGGGGACAAGAAGACCACGTCTGTAGGGCTCCGCGGAAAAAAGAAGACTGGCTAAGATGGCACCCTTGGGCGGGAAGGGGACCGCGCATGCGCGCTGCAATTCCCAAAGGCTTTCTTTGAAAGCTGGGGAAAATTGCTCCGCGAGGGCTCCGTCACCCACATGTGAGGACTGACTTCCTGCTTGGTCCTGGAGAAAGAAAGGAAAGAAAAGAAAAAAGAATTAACCAAGATATTCAAGCTTATAATGCATTACCTGTTTTGGCATTTATAATAAAATATTTTCCATCTGATAGGAGAAAATATGACAACTCTTCATTTCTTCCAGAATCCTTGTCTAAAGCAGTCACGATCCCAACCACACCTTGAGGAGCAGGATTTTCCTCAACATAGAAGAAGTAAAGCTCTTGTGTAAATGTAGGCGAGTTGTCATTTTCATCCAAAACATTCACAGTCACTAAGGTGGTTCCATTCTGCCACGTGCTTCTTGCACGCACTCTAACATTATACATGTGTACGGCCTCGTAGTCCAGAGGCCTCCGAAGGAATATCCAGCCAGTACTAGGTTGGATTCCAAACACTGCAGAATCCACGCTAGGCTCCAATGAGTATATTATATAGGAAGTTATGTTCTGTGGCTCCATCAGATGGGCCTGCACTTGGAGAATTCCAGTATACAATGAAAAAGATTCACTGACTTCTATCCTATGAATTAAATTATCAAAAATCAAAGTACTGCCAGCCTTTGGTTTCTCAACTGCAACAATCAACTTAAAATCAGAACTTAGGGATGGATTCCCATTATCCTTAGCTATTATGTGCAGGGTATGCTCATTCTGTTTAACTGCTGACAGAGCCCCATTCAGACTCACCACTCCTAAGTTCGGGTCAATAACAAAAATCTTCTGCATTTCATTTGCAATAGTGTACCTGACCATACCATTCAATCCACTGTCTTTGTCTTCTGCATTAGCAATGTATAAAGATGTGCCTGGCAAGGTGCTTTGTGATATGCGTATCTCCTCAAATTCTCCAAGAAACATGGGTGGGTTGTCATTGACATCAGATATGGTTATGTTAACTTGAGTGCTGCTGAACACAGGGGAGTGACTCAACTGGGCCTCAACTGTGAGTATTGCAAGGGGCTGAATTTCATGATCCAGCCATTTTTTGGTCCTGATGATGCCAAACTGGGAGTCTATGGTAAAACTATCATATGAATCACCAGAGGAAATTCTGTATGATAAAGATTCTGAAGAATCTGAGGAAAAGAATAAAAGAAACCAATTAAAAAATACACAAAAGGCGCCTAAATAAAATTTTAAAAAACACACTTTTTATAAAAGCAAAATACGCATGTGCATCTCTTAATAAAGTAAACTCCTAAACTAATTTCCAGCAGCACCAAATACTCAAACACAAAGCTACACCTGCTAAAGAACACGCCCATCCCTCAAGAGGTGCAACTTTCTGTGTGCACTCTGTTCAGGTACACGCATATAGCTCATAACTCTACCTCAGCTTCACCCAAACATTTACATGTTGTGCATATAAAGAGTAGTTACTCACCTGAAATAGGTGTTCTCCAGGAGCAGCAGGAATCAGTCCTCACATATGGGGTGACATCGGCGCCGACGGAGCCCCCGTGCGGAGCTTTTCCCCAGCTTTCATAGAAAGCCTTTGGGAATGCAGCGCACATGCGCAGTCCCCTTCCCGCCCAAGGGTGCCATCTTCCTCAGTCTTATGACATAGCTAAAAGACAGCAAAAATAGCAAAAATAAATCATAGGACTGCAACTCCAAGGGGAGGAGGGAGGGTTCTGAGGACTGATTCCTGCTGCTCCTGGAGAACACCTGTTACAGGTGAGTAACTACTCTTTCTCCAGGACCAAGCAGGAAGTCAGTCCTCACATATGGGACTCCCTAGCTCAGGGCTACCAGAGGCCCCAAACTGAAAAATTGAGCTCCCTCTAGAGCCTCAGCATGCAAGAACAGAATCTTCTCTGATAACGCCCCGAAAGGTAGCCCAACACCAGGGCCGGAGGGTAGGAGTTGCCTAGACCCCAAAGAGATTATGGAGTACCGCTTGCCCGAAAGCACTGTCCCTGCGGGACTCCCTCTCAAGGCAGTAGTGGGCCGCAAAAGTCTGGCTTGAAGACCAAGTAGCGGCCCGGCAGATGTCTGCCAACGGAACAGAGCGGAGATGAGCCACTGACGCAGCCTTCGTCCTGACACGGTGAGCCGTAACTCGACCCTGCAACGAGAGGCCGGCTGCCATGTAAGCCCAGGTGATGCAGTCAGCTACCCATATGGACAAAGTACGCTTGGAGACAGCCAACCCCAACCTATTGGGGTCATAAGAGACGAAGAGCTGAACCGCCCTTACAGTCCAGGGTATGCAAGACCATTTCCGCCTGGCTAGCATGAGGCCTGGGAAAGAAAGTCGGAAGAACCACCTCCTGATTGAGGTGGAAGGAGGAGACAACCTTTGGAAGGAACTTAGGGTGAGTCCGTAAGACTATCCTGTTCCTATAGAACCTAGTATAAGGTGCTTCTGATACTAGGGCCTGAAGCTCACTCACTCGCCTTGCTGAGGGTAAGGGCTACTAGAAAGCACAGTTACTTACCTGTAACAGGTGATCTCTGGGAACAGCAGGAATAAGTCTTCACATATGGGTACGTCGGTACCGACGGAGCCTGCGCGGGAACGCTCCCCAGCGTCCAATCAGAAAGCTTTTGGGAGCATGCCTCAGCGCCTGCGTGCTGCCTTCCCGCCTTTCCAACTGTCTCTCCTCAGTTGAGTTTTATAGCTGAGACAAAGAGAGAGAGAGAGGAAAGGAAAGATAGATAGAGAGATACAACTCCTAGGGGAGGTGGGTGGGTTGTGAAGACTTATTCCTGCTGTTCCCAGAGATCACCTGTTACAGGTAAGTAACTGTGCTATCTCCAGGAACAAGCAGGAATGAGTCTTCACATATGGGGACTCCCAAGCTAAGATGCCTGGAGCCCTAGCATGTTGGAGATTGAAACATGCTACACCTCATATGGCCAGGCATCCTGAGGATGGAGGGTAGGAGTTGAAAAAGAGAGGAGCTGTAGGAAACAGCTGACCTAAGATAGGACTACAGGCAAGGAGTCCTTGTATGTATGATAATCATCATGAAATATATTGAAATGAACAATCACAATATGGACCTCACCTACTGGATTGCAGGAAGTAGAGAGGCTGATGGAGTCTACTGGGGATCCAGTAGAGGAATCTTCAAGGTGACCTCACTGAAGTGAAGGTGAAGGTCAAAATCTGGAAGTGACAGGTGACCCCAGGATTCAACTGGGGTAGTACAAAAACGGTAGGTCTTTAGAGGGAAGCTTTATGGAAAAAGCTGAAAACTCTTTTGGCTACAGAGTTACTCACAGGATCAAAAGAGGAAGACTGACCGATTTGGACAAACTGGCCTAGTCCTTGAGGGAAGAAGGGGTATGGGGAAAACCCCGTATTCCCAAGAAAGGACAGATGTCTGAGGAGTTGAAACCTCAGATCTACTGAAGGTCCACCATGTCTTTCCTAACTGGTGAGAGGTAGGAAGATATTGGAGTATGGAGCTTCAGGGATACCTGAATCTAGGGTTATGGTAGGAGCTGTCAGTACCACAGCAGTGGTTGTGTGCATAATACCCCAAACATACTGTGGAACAGTATGAACATGTGCAAAGCCCACTGTCTGGAACATATAGGAAGGAAAAACCTTTATGAGCATAGACAGAGAGATAAGTATGTAAATACATATCTACCTATAAGGAAACATCACGACAGATACACACACACACATATATATATATATATATATATATATATATATATATATATATATATATATATATAAGGGTATATATATATATATGTTTATAGTGAGATCTAGAGGGGCATAACATATGCACACGCAGCTGACAGACATATCTATCTATAGAGATGTATATAGATATATATACATATATGAATATATAGGTCTAAAGATAAATGTTTGCAATTAAGCAGACAGAGATATGCCGACAAGAACATTCACATGGGAGATGTGAAGAGGAAAGATTCATCCAATAACAAGAGGGTGGAACCTACTTGAGAAGATATATAGAGAATCTATTCCCCCTGGTTAAGATGGTGCAGGAATGCTATCCAGTGAAATAACCAGAATGGTTGCATGAAAAAAACAGAGGATAATATCAGTCTGTAAACAGCAAGTCCTGAGTCCGGTAGAACTCTAGCATGGTAAATGGACAGAAAACGCATAGGATGAGATACCAGGATGACCCACTTGAGGGACAAAAAGGGGTATCATGCGTTTTTTAGTTAAATATGTGCTGTCCATGAAGGATTAGGATACCATGAGGACAAGCTGCAAGGAAAAAAGAGAGCATATTCCCTGTAGGAATTGAACAACTCTTTAGACTGTCACGTAGGGAAGGCTTATGTCCTTTATATTAAAAGGAGATAGAAGGGTGTAAAGAACCCTCACAGTCATGAGGAATGACTGAGGAAGCCTTTTTCAACCATATAGGATAGTCATTAGAGAAAAAAACCCATGCTCTCTAGCAAGGGCCCATAGTGGAAAGCTTCTCTGTAGGATTGCAGAGAGCATTATGCAGGAGAATTGGGAAATAAAACTGGCTGTTGGAAAAAAACAGCTGCCACTTCAAGTATGCTGCCAAATCCAAGGAATTGGAGATGGCAGAAAAGAAGATAGTGAATAAGCCTGAAGTGATAAGGATTATCCAAGACAGATGAAGCACTATCTTGGATGCACTACTAAGGCTAGACAGAAAGTAGTGGAAGACAAGACTGGAACTTGTGGAAAAGTACCAGTAGTCCAATAACTGGAACTCCTGCATGGGCAGCTGCTGAATAGGACAGCAGAGAGAATCTTTCTGTGTAAACAGAGAGAACAGACAGAACAAGAGGAGAAAATCCTGTCCCTGTCTGATGAGCTGCCCAGACAAAAGAAGGGAGTTTACTCAAGAGAAAAAACTCCACACTGGAATGGAAAGAAAGACTAGAAAGGCTAAGAAAGCCTTCCAGTGGTATGGTACCACTCTTACAGGGGAAACCCTGGAGAAGAGGGTAGAGAAAACAGGAGCTGAAGGGTGACTTACCATATGGTAAGTCTGTAGAAGGAAAAAATTCATGTTCGTAAAGAAAAACTATCATGGGATAGTTGGTAAACCTCTCTTCATGGCAGGAAGAGGAGGAAAACCCTGTGACCCATAGACATGAATATCCTGACAGCTCAGCATACCTAAGAGCAACTGGATGTACTGATAACAGGAATCCATGTGTAGAGTTTTGAATGAAAAAACAGTGAAAAACTTCTGCTGAGAAGAAGTGAACTGTAGGTTATAAAGAGATTAATCAGAACCCTATTGCTGGGTTTATTTAGCCTGGCTAGAGTTTGGATTCTTCAGACCAGGGCGAGGTTTCTCCTGCTTGGGAACATCTGTATGATGGGCAGAAGAAGAGTAAAACCTTCTCCTCTTAGGGAAAGAAGGTTTGGTAGGGCATTTCCTACCTACTGGGGAAGGAGAAGGCTTAGGATAGCCCTCAGAAACAGGGAAGTCAGTGGAGCACTGAGCAACCTGATGTAAAGACTCCTTATTGAAGAGATTTTCTCCAGTTCAAGGAGTATTACCCAGTCTTTGTTGTGCCCATTTGTTCAAGTCTGAAGCTTGGAGCCAGGCTCTACGTCATGCTCCTATGGTTATAGCAGAGGATCTGCTAACAGACTCAAAGGAGTCTAGGGAAGCACGAGTAAGAAACCAAGAGATACTTTGACTATGACTAAGTAGTAAGGAATAGTCTGCAGTCTTGGGCTCTGAAAGAAAAGGAGTCAAAAGATATAATTTCTTTGTGACCTCCTGAAGGGATAGACTCATATAAAAAATATATGAGAGAATCCTTGTTGACAGCATAGATGTTTGGAAGGTTTGACGTCCAAAGGCATCTAGTGTTCTAGACTCACGACCTGGTGGGTAAGAAGAGTGCTTCTTCTTACTTTTCACCTTCCTCATTGCTGATTCCACCACAATGGAATGATGGGGAAGTTGAGTCTTTTGAAACCCTGGAGAGGGGGGCACCTGATACAGAAGATCAGTTGCTCTAGAAGGTGAGGAAACCCTTAAAGGTGCTACCCACATTCTTAGAAGAAGATCCTGCAAGGAATGATGTAAAGGAAGCATTATATTTTCCTTTTCTCCAGAAGAAAGAGAGCCTTGTGTAGGATCATAGCCAGGGATAGGAATAGCAAGGGATGTTGCCATGTCCAGGAGAAAATTCTGAAAAGAAGGATCTACAATGGGAACCATCCCTGGACAGGCTAGACTTGAAGAACTAGCCTGGGCACCGGAGGATCTACTTGCCCGGTGCAGAAAAGGATCCCTAAGGGATGGATGCTGGTACTGGAGGTCATGACCTGAGACAGTCAGTACTGCATCGTCCATGCCAGGTATCGACTCCAAACTAGGTATAGAAAGGAGCGACCCTGGTGAAAGAAGCATGGAAGGAGCTGGCCCCGATGTTACTGCAGGTACCGGCACCGATACCGATACCAGTAGCTGTGCCGGAATCGAAGGCGATACCGACATCGAAGCAGTCATCGGAGGCTGCTCAAGCGGTACCGAGGTAACCGAAGGCCTTTGGTGATTATCCTTGATACCGAGCATCCGGAACCGGTAAGCGTCGTTTCCGAGACGCGTCGGTACCCAGTCTTTCAGACTAGAAATCGATTCCAGACTCGGCATCGAAGGAAGCGAGTCTATCGATGCATGTCTAGAAGGTACCGACGTCGGTGGTAGTATCGGCGGTGATGCTGATACTGGAAAGTCAATCTGGGACGTATCGACCGGTCCCGAAGGTACCGAGAACGCCAGATGACGATCCCTGGTGAGGAGTGGATCGCTCAACACCAGTGCCGATGCCAGGGTATCGGTACCGCTCGAAGCGGATGTCACCACCGAGCATGGCTCAGGTATGTTCTGTGAGGGGTGAGCCCCAGGAACAACCTGAAACCCCTGAAAGGCTTTGGAGACCGAAGACTCCCGCCAGGGTTTTGAAGCCAATGGACCCTTGAGGGCAAGGCCGGAGCCGTCATCATGCTGTGCATGAGACCTACCACTCAAGGATTGGCTAGTCTTAACAGACTGTTTGTGGGCTACCTGATCCTGTAGAGAAGAAGAAATGGTCGGTGCCCTGACACTGGAAGGGAACTCGGTATCGAGGGAAACTCGAAATGGAAAATCTCTTCTCATAATATTGTAGCCTAATGGCTCCGGAGGAAAATGGTCAGGACCCAAACAGGTTAGACACCAGTTCTTGGAGTCTAAAAACAAAACTGTACTGCCACAGTTAAGGCACTTCTTAGGAAAAGAAGGTGGCAGCTCCATAATGGAGAGGCCTTTAAGGCCCAAAAAGTTTAAGACAGAAACTGAGGGAAAAAAATTCCCTGAATTTAAGAAAAAGAAAAGAAAAAACCCCGGCGGTACCGGTGGAGTCGGGGAGACAGCCGCGACCACAAGAAAACAAAGAATTAAAGAAAAAAATTTCTGCAGTGACAGGACGACGTCCTGCCGGCTCCGTGGAAAAACGAAAACTCAGGAGGGACAGTTGGAAAGGCGGGAAGGCAGCACGCAGGCGCTGAGGGATGCTCCCAAAAGCTTTCTGATTGGACACTGGGGAGCGTTCCCGCGCAGGCTCCGTCGGTACCGACGTACCCATATGTGAAGACTCATTCCTGCTTGTTCCTGGAGATATAGCGTTTTCCAGGACAGAAAACGCAGAGAGCAAGTAGCCATAGGTTCAAATGGTGGGCAAGTAAGCCGTTGCAACACCACATTTAAATCCCATTCGGTGGCAGGTGGATGTGCACTGGAGGCTTAAGCAAAAGCAGGTCTCTGAGGAAGCGAGCCACCAAAGGATGGCTGGAAAGAGACCGACCCTCCACCTGTGAGTGGTGTGCTGAAAGAGCACTAAGATGAACTCTAACAGAATTGAACTTAAGGCCCAGGTTGGACAGGTGAAGCAAATACTGCAGCACCACTGGTACCAGGCATGAGAAGGGATTCTCGTTGTGTTGAGTACATCAGGTAGAAAATCTACGCCACTTAAGGACATAAGACTTTCTGGTGGACTGCCTCCTAGAGGCCAAGACTACATCCTCCACTTCCCTAGGCAGTAGTAAAGGTGCTAGGACTACCCTTTCAGCAGCCAGGCCATCAAATTGAGGGACTGGAGATTGGGGTGCAAGAGGGACCCCTGCTCCTGAGACAGGAGATCGGGTTGCATCCCCAGAGGAAGAGGAGTGTCCACCGCCAGTTGCAACAGTAGTGGGAACCAGGGTTGCCTTGGTCACCTGGGGGCCACCAGAATCACTGAGGCCTTGTCCTGGATCACCTTGAATAGTGTCTTGGACACTAGAGGCGTGGGAAGAAACGCATATAGGAGGCCTGTAGACCATGGAATGAGAAACACATCCGCTGCTACTCTGAGAGGATGCGGTTGTCTGTAACAGAACCTGGGTAGTTGACGGTTCAGAGGACTGGCAAAGAGATCTATGGTTGGAAGACCCCATCTCAGGAAGACCTGTTGAACCACTAAAGGGTTCAACTGCCATTCGTGCGGCTGCAGGATCCTGCTCAATCTGTCCGCCAGGTAATTCTCCTGACCTGGGAGGTAGACTGCTTTGAGAAGAATGCCATGATTGACTGCCCAGGAGCACAGTTTCTGCACTTCCTGACAGAGAAGGTGGGGACCCTGTGCCCCCTTGTTTGTTCACAAAGAACATAGCCACTTGATTGTCCGTCCGAACCAAGACAGACTGGTGAGAGATGAGATGAGAGAAAGTTCTCAGGGCTAAGCGGATAGCTCTCAGTTCTAAGAGACTGATCTGCTGTGTGGCCTCCCAAGGAGTCCCAAGGAGTCCACAGGCCTTGAGTACATGCCACTTGGCAATTTGCACCCCAACCTTGAAGAGAAGCATCGGTTGTCAGCACCTGAGAGTGTGGAGGTGCCTGAAAAGGCACTCCTTGCACTAGATTCGGAAGATGAAGCCACCATTGCAGAGAAGACTGTAGTAGGCCGGAGACCCTCACTTTGTCCGTGAGGCTTCCTGTGGCCTGGTGCCACTGAGTCCGGAGGCCCCATTGAGCTGGCCTCTTATGTAGACGGGCATTTGGAGTCACATGGACTGTGGATGCCATCTGGCCTAAGAGCCTGAGGAATTGTCTGGCGAAGACCAGAGAATTGCTGTGGAATAGCCTGGCTAGAGCCATCAATCTGTAGGCCCTGTCCACTGGTAGAAAGGCCTTTGCCTGAAAGGTGTCCAGTCGAGCTCCTATGAACTCCATGTTCTGGGAGGGATGCAAACTGGACTTTGTGAAGTTTATGACAAACCCCAGGTGCTGAAGCAGAGCGACAGTGCGAAGGGTGGCTTGATTGGCCTCTTGCAGGGATTGACCCCTGATGAGCCAATCGTCCAGATATGGAAAGACAAAGAGGCCTTGAACCCTGAGGTAGGCCGCCGCCACCACCACCAGGCACTTTGTAAATACCCTGGGGGCGGATGTAAGGCCAAAAGACAGTACTCTGTACTGATAATGGTTTCCTCCCACTACAAATCTGAGATATTGTCTGTGGTCTGGATGAATAAGGATGTGAGCATAAGCACCCTTTAGATCTAAGGAGCATAGCCAATCTCCCTGCTGGAGGTAGGGCAGCAGGATTCCAAGGGTAAGCATCTTGAACTTTTCCCTCTCCAGGAACTTGTTCAGGTTTTGCAAGTCTAGGATGGGTACGAGGCCTCCTGTTCTCTTTGGTACCAGGAAGTACCTGGAATAGAAGCCGTGACCTCTCAGGTGGTGGGGCACCGGTTCCACTGTCTGTTCCTTCAGAAGATCTGCCAACTCCTGCAGGAGTAAGTCCCTGTGCAGAGGGAGTCTGGGAGGCTCCCCTGGAAAATAGGAGGGAGTACCTGGTGGAAGTGGAGGAGATAGCCCTTCTGGACTACACTTAGAACCCAGGTATCCCTTGTGATGGCTGACCACCTGTGGGCGAACAGGGTCAGCCTGCCTCCAGTGCTGATGGGGGCCAGCTGAGGAGGAGAGGCTATGCCAATGCAGTCAAAATCCCCCTCCCTGCTGAGCAGGAGTCGGAGTAGGAGGCTTGGGGGCCTTCTGCCTACAGGGCCCATGACCCTGCCCCTTGGCCTGCTGACCCTGTTGGGGAGCTACAGAGGCCTGATAAAGCACAGTTACTTACCTGTAACAGGTGATCTCTGGGAACAGCAGGAATAAGTCTTCACATATGGGTAGACAGACATATATATCACATCACATATATGATAGACAGACATAAAGAATATATCTATAGTGAGATATAGCAGGGCATAGAATACACACACAAAATAAATATGGATATGTAGGCCTAGATATGGGTGTCTGCAATTAACAGACAGAGATATGCCTACAGTACAGTGATCACATAGGTTATGTGGAGAGGAAAGATTCATCTAATAATAAGGAGGTGGAACCTACTTGAGAGACATATAGAGAATCTATTCCTCCTGGTCATGATCTGCAAGAATGCTAGTTAGTGCAAAATAACCAGGACTGTTACGTGAAAAACCAAGGACAATGTCAATGTGCAGCCAGCAAGCCCCAAGTCTTCCAGGACTCTGGCATGGTAATTAGACAGGAGACGCCTAGAGATGAGATACCATGTTGACCTGGTTAAGGGCAAAGGTATCATGTGTTCTTACCATGAGGACGAGCATATCCCCGATTGGGAATACTATGGACCAAAGCAGGGAACTGGCAACTCCTTGAGGCTTCACGTAAGAGAAGGCCTATGTCCTTTATATCACAAAAGGAGATAGAAAAGAAGGGGGAACCTTCTAGTCATGGGAGACATGACTGAAAAACCTTTTCTAACCAGCTAGGATAGCTGTTGGAGAAACTCCCCACCCCCCCCCCCCCCCACCCCCACATGCTCTCTAGCAAGGGCCCATAGTGGAGAGCTTCTCTGTAATTTGCAGAGAGCATGATGCAGGAGAATGATGGGATAGAACAGGCTGTTAGAGAGCCAGTATCTCTGTCAACTATGCTGCCAAACTGAGGAAACAAAGATGGCAGAATAGAAGACAATTTAGAAAGCTAGTAGTGAGATGATCTCCAAGAAAGATGAAGTACTGACTTGGAGCCACTACTAAGACTAGACAGAATGTTAGTGGAGGGCAATCTGGTTGTTTGTGGATAAGAACCAGTGGTCCAAACATTAAAGCTCCTGCATTGGCAGCTGTTAGCAAGACAGCAGAAGAATCTTACTGTTCAAAAACAGAAAGAACAGACAGAACAGGAGTAGGAACTCTGGACATGTCTGATAAGCTGCCCCAAAGCAAGATTGAAACAGAGGAGGTAACTCAGAGAGGAAAACTACGCACTGGAAAGTGAGAAAACTAGAGAGGCTGAAGAGAAAGCCTCCTAGTAAGTAAGTCCGCTCTTACAGAGGAAAACCCTGGTAAGAGGGTGAAGAGAATGGAGCTGAAGAAGACTTACGAAGTAGTAAGTCTATAGAAAGGAAAAATACATGCTGGCACAGGAACTATCATCTGATAGTGGTTAGACCTCTTTCCCTAGCAGGAAAAAGAGGAGAAACCTGTGACTTATAGGCATGAGCATCCTGACAGCTCATAGAAATATAGAAAAAATTGATATCTTTTGGAAAGAGATCCCTGTGTAGGGGTTAGAAGGAGGAATCGAGTGGCTCCGGTTGGGCAGGCATCGATACCATCCGCCCGGACGCAGAGGGTACCGGCGTCGACGACCTCGGTCCCGAACGGGAGGCCGAGGGGGACCTTGGCAGAGGATCAACTCGAGCTCGCATGGCCTCGAGGATCGGCTCGGCCTCCGGGGTCGACTTGGACGTCGATGTCCCGGTGGTCGGGGCAGATGCACTGGTGAGACCAGCGATCAGTGCCCGCTGCTGTTCCATGAAGGCAGCCAAGCTGCTCTCCAAGGCCGTCAACCTGAGTCCGAGCTCAGGAGACTCAGCAGCCCCCAACTCGGGCCCCGGCGGCGCCAGGCCCAACGTCGGCTCCCCTGGAGGTGAGTCCATGAGGAGTACAGTACTCACGTGACCCGGGGACTCCATCTCCACACGAGGTTGTTTTGCAGG
Organism: Ichthyophis bannanicus; assembly: GCA_033557465.1. Lineage (NCBI taxonomy): Eukaryota > Metazoa > Chordata > Amphibia > Gymnophiona > Ichthyophiidae > Ichthyophis > Ichthyophis bannanicus. The sequence continues at coordinate 1,718,668,733 of CM066032.1, read as the reverse complement.
CTTCTCCGACTCCGAAGACCCGGGACAGCGCTCGGGGCTATGCGACTTGGCCCTCGAGGAGCCAAGTGCATCCACCGACGCTGCCCTCGCAGGTTTTTTCTTCTTACGATGCTCCCGCGAGGGAGACCCCCTTTCAGAGGAGCCTCGACGCTTCTCGGGGCCGGAGTCCCGAGATGTCGAGGCCTCTGACGAGGTCCAGGCCCTACCGGACACGGAGTCAGAGAAGATTCTTTCCTTTTGGTGCTGCCGACTCCTTAACGCCTTAGAGGACATCTTCCCACACGGACCACAGATCATCGGTCATGATCGGGTCCGAGGCACCGGAGGCAGCAGTCATGTGTGTCGGTGAGAGACATAAGTTTCTTACACTGATCACACTTTTTAAACCCGCTGGCAGCCATCGGGGGAAAAAGGGCCCCTGCAAGGTCAAAAGACAGGGCTGCCAGTTGAAAAAAGAAAAAATGAGGGGGAACGCTAGTCACTAAGGACAAAAACCGAAAAAGAGATCCAGGCTCGATACAGACGTATCGGGCCCAGGCGGGAAAGGGAAACCGGCGTCGAACCGAAGAAAAACAGGTTAACGCAGAGAAAATCAACTTCTTCCTCGGGTGAAACGAATATACATCCGTTGGGCTCCACGGAAAAAAGAAGACTGAGCAAGATGGCACCCTTGGGCGGGAAGGGGAACGCGCATGCGCGCTGCATTCCCAAAGGCTTTCTATGAAATGCTCCGCACAGGGGCTCCGTCGGCACCGACGTCACCCCATATGTGAGGACTGACTTCCTGCTTGGTCCTGGAGAAAAATACGTGTACCTGTACATGACTAGACATCCACATAATTTTATAAAACAGCCATTTTCCCTGTGTACAACAGGCCAGATAATCAAAAAAAGCTGAGCTCCTAAATTTGTGCCCTATATTCAAACACACTTAGGAGCCTAAGATGTCAGCTGAAAATTCACCCTACTTTAAGGAGCTTAAAATTTATGCTCCTAAATTTAGGCCTGCCATTCATTTGCCTAGATTTATGTGCCTAGTGCTGAAAATCAGTGCTAAGCTCCTAACTCTTTTCCCCTGCCCTTAATCCACCCTCATTGCCACCCACTTTCTATGCTCCTAAATTTAAGAATTTAGAGAAATTTTAAGAAAATTTTAGGCATTCAGTCCTAGTAAATTTTCAAAGAGGCCAATTTAGGAGCATAACTCTTAAAATCTGGAGCACAAACGCTTTGAGTATCGGGCCCAACCTGTATTTTACAAAAAAAGAATGCATAATAAATTACTTCCTTCATATTTCATCTTACCTCACAACAAAACTTCCAAAAATAACTTCTGTGCACTGGTTACCAAAAGTAAGCTAAAATGTTATTTGTGAAAGAAATAAAGGTGTTACCTTTTTAATGGATTAACCCAATACATTTGTGGCTAGCTTCCAAAGGCTATTAAGTCAGTGTTGATAAAACTGTATGTCTGGGTTTGGGGTCAGCCAACTAGTGTTTTAGACGGTTGCCAGTGATCTCCGGTTTTGAAATCCCTTGGACTGAGGAGCTTAAATCCTTGGGTGTGCTTCTGGAATGCTCTGGTATAGCACAGTTACTTACCTGTAACACGTGATCTCTGGAAACAGCAGGAATAAGTCTTCACATATGGGTACGTCGGTACCGACGGAGTCTGCGTGGGAACGCTTCCCAGCGTCCAATCAAGAGCTTTTGGAAGCATCCCAGCACGCCTGCGAGCTGCCTTCCCGCCTTTCCCAACTGCCTCTCCTCAGTTAAGTTTTAAAGCTGAGACAAGGAGAGAGAGAGAAAGGAAAGGAAAGATAGATAGAGATACAACTCCTGGGGAGGTGGGTGGGTTGTGAAGACTTATTCCTGCTGTTCCCAGAGATCACTTGTTAGTTACAGGTAAGTAACTGTGCTATCTCCAGGAACAAGCAGGAATGAGTCTTCACATATGGGGACTCCCAAGCTGAGAATGTCATAGGCTGGAACATGCTATTTCCCAGAACACCAGGCATCCTGAGCATGGAGGGTAGGAGTTGAAGAAGGAAGCTGTGGAACAGCTAACCTAGCAGAGGACTGCAGGGATGGAGTCCATGTGTGGATGATGATGGTCATCAATAATATTGCAAAGGATATTTTAATATGGACCTCCCCTGACAGGATTTCACAGAAGTATAGAGGTTCATGGATCTACTGGGAAAACTAGTAGAGGAACCTTGAAGAGGACTTCACTGTAAGTGGAAGTAATAATCCTGTAGGAAAACTAGTGGAGGTCAGAATCTTGAAAGGTAACAGGTAACCAAAGTAGGGGAACTGGGGTAGTCCAAAAACGGTGGGCCTTCAGCAGAAGGCTTTATGAGAAAACCCCTAGCTCTTTTGGAGGCAGAGTGAGTCACTCTTGGGAGCAAAAAGAGAAGGCTAACCGATTTGGACAAACAGGCACAGTCCTTGTGGGGAGAAAGGGTGTGGGAACTCCTTGTATCCCAAAAAGGGAGGACAAATGCCTGAGGCGTTAAAGCCTGTGATTAACTGAAGATCCACAATGTCTCTCCTAACTGGGATAAGCTAGGAGAGATATTGAGCATGGAGAGCTTCAGAGGTACCTAAACCGTTAGGTTATGGTATAAAAATAGTTGACTACCACAGGAGTGGGTGTGTGTGTAGAACCCCAAACCTGCTAGATAGCATAGGTATGGGTAAAGTCCCTCTGTCAGAATCATATAGGTATATGAGAATAGACAGGGAGATAGATAAGTATGTGGATACATATCTATCTATAAGAAAATATCTCAACAGATACATATATATATAGATATAGATATAGATAGATAGATAGATAGATAGACAGACATATAAGAATATATCTATAGTGAGATATGGCAGGGCATAAAATACACACAAAAAATAAATATGGATATGTAGGCTTACATATGTGTGTCTGCAGTCAAACAGACAGAGATATGCCTACAGTACAGTGATCACATAGGATATGTGGAGAGGAAAGATTCATCTAATAACAAGGAGGTGGAACCTACTTGAGAAGACATATAGAGAATCTATTCCTCCTGGTCATGATCTGCAAGAATGCTAGTTAGTGCAAAATAACCATGACTGTTACGTGAAAAACAAAGGACAATGTCAATGTGCAGCCAGCAAGTCCCGAGTTTTCCAGGACTCTGGCATGGTAAGTAGACAGAAGACGCCTAGAGATGAGATACCATGTTGACTTGCTTAAGGGCAAAGGTATCATGCGTTCTTACCATGAGGACGAGCATATCGCCGATTGGGAATACTATGGACCAAAGCAGGGAACTGGCAACTCCTTGAGGCTTCACGTAAGAGAAGGCCTATGTCCTTTATATCAAAAAAGGAGAAAGAAAAGAAGGGGGAACCTTCAAGTCATGGGGGACATGACTGAAAAGCCTTTTCTAACCAGCTAGGATAGCTGTTGGAGAAAAAAAAACCCATGCTCTCTAGCAAGGGCCCATAGTGGAAAGCTTCTCTGTAGATTGCAGAGAGCATGATGCAGGAGAATGAGGGGATAGAACTGGCTGTTAGAGAGCCAGTATCTCTGTCAACCATGCTGCCAAACTCAGGAAATGAAGAACCAGTGGTCCAAACATTAAAGCTCCTGCATGGGCAGCTGTTAGCAAGACAGCAGAAAGAATCTTATTGTTCAAAAACAGAAAGAAAAGACAGAACAGGAGTAGAAACTCTGGACATGTCTGATAAGCTGCCCCAAAGCAAGATTGAAACAGAGGTGGTAACTCAGAGAGGAAAACTCTGCACTGGAAAGTGAGAAAAGTAGAGAGGCTGAAGAGAAAGCCTCCCAGTAAGTAATTCCGCTCTTACAGAGGAAAAAATTGGTAAGAGGGTGAAGAGAATGGAGCTGAAGAAGACTTACGAAGTAGTAAGTCTATAGAAAGGAAAAATACATGCTGGCACAGGAACTATCATCTGATAGTGGTTAGACCTCTTTCCCTAGCAGGAAAAAGAGGAGAAACCTGTGACTTATAGGCATAAACATCCTGACAGCTCATAGAAATATAGAAAAAATGGATATTTTTTGGAAAGAGATCCCTGTGTAGGGGTAAGAATAAAGTGGTGGATTGCCTCTGTGTAGGGGTTAGAATAAAGTGGTGGATTGAGAAGAAGCAACTGTAGATTCTAACCCCAAGAGTCACAAGCATATGATGATGAATGATCAGAAACCCTGCAGTTGCTGGGTTTGCTGAGCCTGGTGAGAGGTTGGATTCTTTAGGCCAGGACGATGCTTTCCCTGTTGGGGAACATCTGTATGATGGGCAAGTGATGATTAAAACCTTCTTCTCCGACTTCCGGTGATGCGGTGAGCCGGAGCGGACGCATGCTGCTCGGGCTCTGGGCCCCTTCACCCCTCCACCACAGATTTATGCGGTGATCGGGGCTGCATTCGGGGGTTCTTCGCCCCCCCTGGGCCCCCCCGCAGAAGCCGCTATTGGGGCCGGTGCCCCGGAGCCCTCCGTCTCCCCCGAAGAGATGATGCTTGGAGGCGGCCTGGATTTCGGCGGCAGACGCCGCGCGGGGAGTGCGGCTGCAGTGTGAGTGAGGTGAGGTGGTGCGGGGGTGATTCCAGCGGCGGTCGGAGCGGGGTTCTGCGGCGGCGGCGGCCCTCGGACTGCGGTATCCTGCCCCCCCCCCCCCGCATGTATCTACCAGCCGGGCCCGGCGAGTGGGGCCGATGCGGCAGCTGCTGAGGGGACCGGGGGCTGTTGCAGGGCCTGGATCGGGGGCACCACTTGCCTTCCAGCCTCTCTCAGAGCTCCTTGAGGGCAGAGCAGCCCACCAGAAGATCAGAGCACCCACTGGAGGGCTCGTGGGCCTGATACAATTCTCAGTCTTCACCACGCAGACGTCTGGGTCCTGAGCCTGGCCTTAGGCACACTGAGTTCGAGCTGCACCCCCCCCCCCTGCCTCTGGTCTTCGACGGATGCCCTGTTGCTACTGCGCCTCCGGCCCGCGACAGCCTTTGCCCCGCACTCTGGGCCCCCCCCCCCCCCCGGCACATCGGTTTCTGAGACCTGAGCCTCCTGTCCGAAAAGTCCGAGCCGGTGACTTGTGTCCTCCTCTCAGCACTCCTGAGCCTGTGACCTGCGCCCTGCCCTTGGCTCTTGGAGGATTGCGACCGCTCACTACATTCGACACCCGAGAGTTGGGGACTCCTTCCTTGCCCCCCGGCACCTCGACGCCTGTGACACGGGCTCCCCTCCCCCCTTCTTCTAGCGAATAGCGGCCCGAGACCTAAACTCTTTCTCCAGCGCTCGGGGGGACTTGAGCGCACCAGAGGCCTCGGAGATGGCGGCGAAGGGAGGCCGTCGGGTGGAGAGGGAGAAGACCCCCCTACCGCCAAGGGGGGGGGAACAGTCCTCGCCGCTGAAGGGAGAGGCCAGGGCTGCAGCGGGGATGGTGGACGAAATCTCCCTGGCCGTGGCGGGGGTGCTGTCCGCGCAATTTGACGACCTGCGGGGCCGCATGGACCTCATCCAAACCTCAGTGGAGGCCCTGGGCGGCCGACTGCAGGAGGCGGAACACCGGATAGAGCGGTCCGAAGAGCATGTGCTGGAGCTGCAACAGGAGATGGCCCGGATGAAAAAGTTACTCCAGGGGCAGGAGGCCAAGCTAGACGACTTTGAAAATAGGTCCCGCCGGAATAATCTGAGATTTCTTGGAGTTCCGGAAGTTATAGAGGACCGGGACCTACAATCCTACGTAGAGGACCTGGTGAAACAAATTCTGGAGAACGACCCCGAGGGCACTTTAATCCAAATTGAGAGGGCACACCGGGTCGGGCCTAGGAGAACCAGTGAGGGCCGACCTAGAGTGGTTCTAGCACGGTTCCTGCGATTCCAACAGAAAGAAGCAGTCCTACGGGCCGCACGAAAGAAAGGGACTATTCAAAAAGACAATGCCAGGCTACGTGTTGTTCAGGATTACTCAGCGGCTCTGGGCCAGCGGCGACGAGAGTATGGACCTTTGTGCCAGGTTCTGATAGACAATAATATCAAATTTATTGTGCAATACCCTGCCCGGCTGATCTTTACTCATGGGGGGACCCGTCGGTCCTTTGACTCCGCGACAGCAGCAACGCCCTACGTGGAAGAGATACGGCGGAGGGCTGCAGTGGCGGCCGAGACTTGAGGTCCGGAGGGGAGGACTACCGAAGTGCGGAACAAGCCCGGAGTTTCCATTATGGACTTTAAAGTGATGGTGATGGTAACTGGGGGGGGGGTGGGTGGAGGATGGGGCCTGCTCAAACTATTGCTACGTGGGGGGTTGGCTGTGTTCCAGAGGTGTGGGGGGCGGGTGAGGAATGGCCCGAGTAGTTGGGGGTGGCTTGCCGGGGGGGCGAGTGGGGGGGAGTGTAACGGGGCTGGTATACGGGAGGGGTGAGGGGGTCCCTTACGCATCTAGGAATACTTAGAGAAGGGGAGGAGGATGGTAGATGGGATGAGGGTTGGGAGCGGGGAGGAGAGGGGGAGGGGAGGGGGGGAGGGGAGGGGTGGGGGGGAGGGGGGTGAAGGGATGGGAGGGTGGGGGGGTGGGGAAGGGTGGGCAGGGGAGGGAGGAAGGGGGAGGGGGTGTAGGAGGTGAGCAGTATTTTCAGTGACTAATGGAGGGGTGGACGACGGGAGGGAATTTCCTGGTGAAGAAGAGGGGAGGACCTCAGGCTGGGGGGGTCCCTTCCTCAGAAAAGGTATGGTTTATGCTGTATTATAATAAGCCTACTTTTGTATTACATGCCGCTTAAGATAATTTCTTGGAATGTATGTGGTCTGGGCAGCCCCATTAAACGGGCTAAGGTCCTCCAGGCTCTGGCACGGCAGAAGGCGGACATCGCAATGCTCCAGGAAACCCACCAGACTGCTGAAGAACACCGAAAATTACGCCGGGAGTGGGTGGGACAGGTCTGGGGGGCTCCAGCTCAGGGGAAGAAGGGGGGAGTAGTCTTCCTGATTCATAAACGGGTGAGGCTGGAGGTTGTCCGGGATTTTGTAGACCCGACTGGCAGATTTGTCTTGGTGCAGGGAGTCCTTGAGGGGAGGCCTGTTATCCTGGGCAACCTGTATTGTCCAAATGTACTTGACTTGCCCCTCTTTGCCCGCTTTGCCTCCAAGATCGAGACATTGCCGGAGTCCCCCCTGATTTTGGGGGGGGACTTTAATGGGGTCATGGATGTTGACCTTGACACTTCCAAGGGGGGGGAGCAGAGAGACAGAACTGCGACGGTTCGGGCCCTGCGACGTTTATGCTCTCGACTGGGCTTGGTGGACCCCTGGCGGCTGCTTCACCCGACCGAACGGGATTACACGCATATATCCCGGGCTCATGGCACTAGTGCCCGTATAGATTACCTGTTGATTTCTACAGGCCTGTTCGTTAAAGTGGCGGATGCGCAGATAGGGCCTATGGAGATATCTGACCATGCTTTCGTTTGGCTCGACGTCCATTGGACTGGGACCTCTCCCCGCCCCCCGACGTGGCGATTCCCGCTCGAACTATATAGGGACGCGCAATTTCGCTCCTTTCTTCAACAACGCTGGCAGGAATTTGAAGCTGATCATAGGGGTCACCAGGATGACCCCGAACTGCTCTGGGAAACTGCAAAGGTGGTTCTGCGGGGGGACATAATAGGGTTCCTTGCCCGGAAGAGAAGACTGAGGGCCGAACGTATTATTGGTTTAGAGAAGTTGGTGACGCGATTACGGCGGCAAGGGGCTCAAAACCCGACTGCAGGGCTTAAAAAGCAGCTGTGGGACTCTCAAATGGAATTAAATGAACTTCTGCACCAGCGGGCAAAGAAATCTGTGTTATACTACCGGTACCAACTTTACCGTTATGGGGATAAGCCCGGGAAACTCTTGGCCAGATGCCTCCGGGGACCTAGGGGCTCCAAACTGGTGCCGGGTTTGCGGGATGATTCGGGGGTGTTACACCGGGAGAACTCGGAGATTGTGCGGGTTTTTCGTTCCTTTTTCCAGACCCTTTATACTGCGGAGTCGCCTTCCCATACGCAGATGGAGGAGTATGTGGGGGCTTTGGAGTTACCGCGCTTGACCGCGGAGCAAAGAGCGCAGTTGGAGCAGCCGATAACGGTGGCTGAGCTGCAGGGGGCTATTTCCAAGGCCAGCTGTTATAAATCCCCAGGATCCGACGGGCTTGGTGCGGAATTTTACAAAATCCTTAACGATTTGATCTCCCCAACGCTGGCTGCCGTGCATAATCAGAGGGCACAGCAGGGATACTTTCGCTGGGGAGCTAACCACGCCCATATTGTCCTTATTCCTAAACCGGCGAAGGATCCCCTCTCCGCGACTTCGTATCGTCCTATCTCACTACTCAATTTTGACCTTAAATTGATGGCAAAGGTTTTGGCAGACCGCCTGGCGGAGTTTCTGGGGCTGTTGGTGCATGATTGTCAGGTTGGGTTCGTGAAGGGGCGATACGCAGTTCGCAATCTGCGCAAAATTGTGGCGTCCCTGGAGTGGGTCCAGCATAGACAGTTGCCCTCACTGCTTGTTAGTTTTGATGCGGAAAAGGCCTTCGATCGGGTGGATTGGCAATATTTGCAGTACATCCTTCCACGCTATGGTCTCGGGCCTTTATTTTGTAGTATGGTTGCGAGCCTGTATGCCGATCCGACGGCGGCGATACTTTGTAATGGGGTGGTATCAGAGAGGTTTACTTTGCAAAGGGGGACCCGTCAGGGCTGCCCCCTCTCTCCTCTCCTTTTTGTCCTGTCGTTGGATCCTCTCCTGCGGAGAGTGGCGGGTATGCGTTCCATAAGGGGGGTGAGAATGGGCGCTCATGAATTTAAGATATCTGCCTTTGCAGATGACCTGTTGGTACATTTACTTTCGCCAACAGACTCCTTGCCGCTTCTTTTAGACGAGCTCCGAACCTTTGGACAATTTGCGGGGCTACGTATTAACAGGGACAAATCTGAGGCCATGGACGTGTTGGGGAGCCTTCGGGGTAGTTGGCCGGGGGGCTTCCCTCTTCGATGGGCCGGGGATCAATTTGTATACTTGGGGATTGTATTGCCTTGCCATCCAGGACGATTGTATAGGTGCAACCTGCAGCGAATGCTGACCAAGGTGCGAGCCCAGGTGCAGGCCTGGCAGCCTCTCCCCTTGTCCCTATTGGGAAGGATTGCGGCGATTAAACTGGTGCTCTTGCCCCGGATCCTGTACTGGTTGCAGACCCTCCCTGTTTGGCTCCTCCGGAGGGATGCCCGGCTTTTTGAGGTGGAATTTCGGGGCCTCCTCTGGGGGGGGGCGAGAGCTCGTGTCCCCTACGGTTGGCTGGTGGGGAGGATGCGCAATGGGGGGTGGGGGCTCCCGGATCTCGGAGCTTATGCTTTGGCCTGCCAGGCGCGCCATTTGGGGGACTGGCTAGGTGGCACTGACTTTTATACACCCACGGCCTTGGAGGAGGAATATGTGGCGCCCCACTCTTTGCGGGCCCTCTTGCACCTGGAGGTCAGCCAGTGGGCCACCCACTTAGCTGAGAGTGTGTTGCTGCTCCCGGTCCGTAAGACCTGGCGGCAGTTGAACACCTATTGGGGCCGTAATTGGAAGGCATCAAGTTGGCTGCCCCTTCGGGGCAATGCCAACTTTACCCCGGGGACGGAGACCGCGGCCTTTCGTTTTTGGGGGGAGAAAGGTGCCCATAGTGTGGGGAACGTGGTAGACCTGTCCGGGAGGATCAAACCCTTTTCTGTGCTCTCCCGCGAGTTCGACTTGCGGCCTCATCATTTCTTTGCATATATGCAGGTGGCCCATTATGTGGCCTCCCTCCCAGGAGAGGAGTTACATGGCGATCGCTCGGTCCAGCTTATGGGGTTTTTTGGCCTGGATGATTCGACACGACCGTCGATCCGGGGTTTTCACCTCCGGTTGGAGCAGCTTCGCCAGCGCCCAGACTACTGCAGAGTAGAACAGGCTTGGGGGGCAGAAATGGGGCAGGAAATCCCCCGGGGCACTATTTTGGCGGCCCTACGGCGCGCGGTGAGCCTGGTGGAGGGGGCTCGTTGGCGGGAAATACAATTTAAATGTCTTACCAGGATCCACTTCTCCCCGCGGAGGGCCCTTCGTTGCCACCTGACTGTGGATGGCGGTTGTCCGCGGTGTGCGGCGCCCATGGCGACCTTGTTACATATGTGGTGGGGCTGCCGCAGGCTTCGCCCTTATTGGCGGAGGATTGCCCTGTACATGGCCGATCTGCTGGGACAACCTATTCAGTGGGATGCAGCCTTGGTGGTCTTGGATGTTCTGGCCCTTGCCTCTCCGAGGGGGAAGTGGGGTCGCTGGCTGGTGCGTAAGGCATGTCTGGTGGGTAAGGGACCTCTGTTGAGGCGATGGAGGGAGACCCGCCCTCCCTCTTTTTGGGAGTGGCGGAACTCTTTCCATCAGCTTATGCTCCTGGAGTGTAGGGCTGCCCGGGGCCACGTCCAGCGATGGTCCGCCTTCTTGCTAATTTGGGACCCATACATTCAAAATCTGAGTGCCCGGACTCGTAATACAGTCTTGCAGTTGGGTTGTTAACACCCTTATCTATTGTTTTGTTATTCGGGGGACAGGCGGAACCTCCAGATGGTCCTGTGTGGCTTTGACATGTATGGGGGGGGAGGGGGGTGGGGGGAGGGGAGGGGGCGGGGGAAGGGGGCGTGGGTTATTACACTTTGAAAAATCCATGTAACCGTCAATGGGTATGGCTCCTGGGGATAAGAGCTAACCCCAGAGAGTGGTGATTTTCTGTGTGCTATGTACCTGTTGTTTACTGTTGATGGTTCTAAATAAAGTTTTGAAAAAAAAAAACCTTCTTCTCCTGTGTGAAGAAAGTTTGGTAGGACATTTCCTACGTAATGGGACAGAGGAAGGGGTAGAAGAACCCTTAGGAACAGGTAAATCAGTGGACAACTGAGTAACCTGACGTAAAGACTCCTTCTTGAAAAGATTTTCTCCAGTGCAAGGAGTATGTCCCAGTCTTTGTTGTGCCCATTTGTCCAAGTCTGAAGCTTGGAGCCAGGCTCTACGTTGTGCCCCTATAGCTATAGCAGAAGTCCTGCTAACAGACTCAAAAGAGTCTAGGGAAGCACGAGAAAGAAACCAAGGAGAAATTTCACTTACCGTTAATTTCCTTTCCTGGAATACTGCTAGACCAGTCCAGACAAACGGGTTATGCACCCCTACCAGCAGATCTTGGAGACAGAGAATTCTACCAGAGCTCTGATAGGCTGGAGCCTGGTGATATAATCCTACCCCTAGGGGTCTCCCTCAGTTACGTCCACAAGCTAATGCAACATGAACTGTAACATCACCCCAGAGGGTCTCAAGTGAACTATATACAAGGGAGCCGAAGAACTCCCTAGAGCTGAAAACAGTATCCACCTACGAACCCATGGACTGCCCATGGCGAGGCATACCGGCAAAGAGAAGAACCGCGGTCGGCGGCTGCACCGCACCAGCGGCACTCCAACCAACAGCAGGGCAGACAAATGGGTAGAACCAAGCTACCTGCTTTCAAGGGGGGGGTAAGGCCGCCGACAGCTCAGCAACTCCAAAACGGACCTCCTGACGGGCATGAACGTCCAACCTATAATGACCGACAAAGGTGGACAGCGATGACCAAGTCACCGCCCGGCGAATATCGAGAGGAACTACATGAGACCTCCCGGCCTACAAAGTTGCTTGCGCCGGAGAGGAGTGAGCACAGAGTCCCGGTGGAGCTGGCTCTCCCAGAAGAAGGTACGCCGCCTCAATGGCCTCCGTAACTCATCTAGAAATGGTAGATTCGGAGGCTGCGGATCCCCGACGAGAACCCACGAACAAGACAAAAGAGCAATAGTCATATGGAAGGGTCCCGCGACCCCCCGATACCGAAAAAGAACCTTTGTAAGGTCCATCGCCCGCAACGGAGACCGACCACTGTCACACTGCGCCTTTGGAAAAGACGGAAAGAAAAGAGGCTAGTCAACAGCGAACGGCGTCAGCACTTTGGGCAACAAAGGAAGGGACAGTTCGCAGAGAAACGCCTTCGGAGGAAAACGAGAGATAGGGATGTCGACACGAGAGAGCCTGGAGCTCAGAAACACGGCGTGTCGAAGTTATGGCCACCAAGAAGACTGCCTTCAGAGTCAAATCTAGAAGAGAACATGCCCTCAGAGGCTCAAAGGGAGGAGCAACGAGGGCACAGAGGACAAGCACGAGAGCCCACGCCTGTACAGGCGAACGCAGAGGAGGCCGGAAGGCCTAACTCCGCGGAGGAACCGAGACACGTGCAAATGCGAAGCTATCGATCGCCCCAGTATAGGACCCCGAAAACAAGTTAAGGCGACCAATTGTACTCGCAAGGAATCGAGCGCTAATCCCTTATCCACTCCGGCCTGTAAAAAGGACAGGATGTCCGGAACACCACAACGCCAGGGTGAGAGGTTATTTCGCGAACACCAACCATCAAGAGACGCCAAACGCGAGCTTAAGTCAGCGTCGTGGTAGACCGCCGCGCCGCAAGAAGCGTCACGACCACGCTAGGCGAATAGCCGTAGCGAGCAAATCGGTGGCGTCGAATTGCCAGGCCGTAAGCGAGTAAGGAGCCAGGTCTTCCATCTCCACCGGTCCCTAAATCAGAAGGCTGAGCAACGCCTCGAGGCGGAGCAGCGACGCCCCAGACAGACGGAAGAGATCCGCATACCATGGTCCGCGAGCCCAATTCGGAGCCAGCAGGAGCACAGGGTCGCGACGGTCTCGGAGCCGCTGGAGAACCATGCATATCACAGATCAGGGAGGAAAACACACAGGAGAAGATTAATCGGCCACGGTTGAGAGAGAGCATCCATGCTGTGCGCTCCCTCGTCCCTCCAATGGCCGAAGTACAGCGAAGCCTTGGCAGTCTGCGCCGTAGCCATTAGATTCATGGTCGGTAGTCCCCACAGGCGAACAATGGACCGGAACGCATCCGGCTGCAGAGCCCAGCCCCCAGGCTCCAGAGAGTGCTGGCTGAGAAAATCGGCTTACACATTGTTCACGCCTGCGATGTGCTGCGCCGACAGCCTGAAGAAGTTCCTCCGCCCACGGGAGGAGCAAACGCCTCTCCTGTGAGACATTCGGACATTGCGTGCCGCCTAGGCGGCTTAGGTAAGCAACCGTCGTGGCGTCGGACAGGATACGAACCGCACGCCGCCGCAGAAGAGGCTGAAACTGAAGAAGGGCAAAGCGCACTTTCCGCGTCTCGAGACGATTGATAGACCCTTGGGCTTCGCGAGATGACCAACTCCCCTGCGCAGAGGCCAAGCCGCAAGGCGCTCCCCAACCGGAGAGGTCGGCGACTGGCATCACCAAGATCCAGCGCAGAGACTCCAGAGGGACCGCCCGTAGAAGATTGTGTGCCTGAAGCCACCAGCGGAGACTGCGGCGCACCGGCAGAAGCAAAAGCAACCGGATTCGATAACTCTCCGATACCGGCGACCAACGAGATAGAAGCGCCGTCGGCAAGCAGCGCATGAGCGCTCTTGCCCACGGAACAAGGGCTATCGTTGCTGCCATGGACCCCAATTGTTGAAGGTAGCCCCAAGGCCGAGGCGCCGCTTGATCCAAGCAGCGGCGGAGCTGAAGAGAGATCTTCTGAAAACGTTCCTGAGGTAGAAACACCCGTCCCCTACGAGTGTAGTACCCAGCCCCTAGAAAATCCAGGACCTGAAGCATCCCAAAATAGACAGAGTAACGGCCCAGTCCTCCATCCAACGGTGGACCGGGACGAATGGCATCTAAACGCTGGAGCCTTTAAATGAAGCAACATCCGCTGCCCATTGACACAGGCTGAGCCATCTCCGAGCTACCGACACCGGTGCTAGGAAGCGAGCTGACAGCCGCAAGAGATCACAGAATGCTTCTGCCCGGAATGCAGCGATGGATTTGAAAGGAACCAACTCGGGAACACCGGGAAGCTGCTAAATCCATCGAAGGGAGGCCCGAGCTGCTAGACCTCCGCACACCTGCAAGAAGGAAATAGCGGGCGAAGGAAAACCGGTCTTTAGCAGCCTCCCAACTCGTTAGGTCTTGCTGGTCGCGGAGCGCCTCTCCGCCCTCAACCGGAAGTGTGGTATGTCTGATGACTCTGGTCAGAATGCATCAACTGTCGGGTATGTCAGCCAACGGTCCAAGTGAAAGGGAGACCAAGGGTATAACTGACCAATACCGCTTGCCGTACGAATGCTCTGGAAAATGGGATCCGGCTGCAACCGGATTTGAGAATCCGGTGGAGCAGGCGTGTCGGCTAGGGGGAGCAGCTCGATCACCTGTGTGATTAGAGCCGGCAACTCCTCTTACCGAAAAAGGCTGAGAACCGTCAGCGAAGAAAACAGACGGAGAATATTCCCCAACTCCGTACTCCAACGAGTCAGGGCTGACCTCCGAAGATTTAAAGTCTTCTTGAATATCCATAGTACCCCGCAAGGCACATGCAACGCCCCAAGGAGGACGTACTGCTCTAAGGTCTGAAGACTTATGGGACCACTTGCGAGACCATGCCATATGCTCGCCTGCTACTGGGCAGGCGTAGGAGATATTCCAAAAGACTCCAAAAGGCACAGGCATCATGTCAGATGGAAGAATGTGAGGAAGGCACTGTCAGTCAAGGCTGCTGTGGCCTCCAGCGGCTGTGGAAGCGACATGGGAGCTGACTGAATCCTTTCCTGCAGGAAAATCCTGCAGCAGGGGCTCTGAGGAGGGAGGAGATAAGGTGCTGATGAACCCATCTAGCAGCGCAGTGGGAATGGGGAAAGAGTCTCCGGGATGCAGCGTGCAGGTGGAACACAAGCAATCTATTAATTCCCCCTTCGGCTGATTACATATCACATATAATACAGCCAGAGAAACAAGCATTGTAGAGACTTAAACCACCTTTCCTCTTCTTGTTTTTTATTTTTATTTTTATTTTTTTTTAGCAAGGTAGGCTCAGGGAAACCCAAGACTCTTCAAAGAAAAGGATTTTGAAACTCCACGTGCCTCCACAGCATGTTTAAATGTGTGGAAACTGCTGTCTAGAGCTGTTCCCTCCAAAAAGAAACACTGAAGAGAAAAACAAAATGGCCGCTGGCACAGAAAAACTGTCAGGTATTCACTGAGCTGAGAAGGGAACTGTCAGTCATTCACTGTGCTGGTATAGAGAAACTTTCAAAGTCAGGGTAAGGCAATTACAGTGACTGAAAGTAGGGAAATTAGAGTGTGATCCCTCTGCAGCCACTCAGACCTCCATGGTAGGGCTGAAAGGTGTTTCTGGGGAGGGATGTAGAAGCTGAAACCCAGCTGTATGAAGATTACAGTGAGTATGCTTAATTAGGCCGAGCCCAAAACAGTCAGGATCCAAAACACTGACTTAAAATTCCAATCAAATGGTATATTGAATAAGACAGGTACAATATTCAGGAAGACGTAAAAAGTAACCCGGCTGCAGTTTGTGGATTAAAACTCTCGTGGCAAAGACTCAGCGCAGCGTAAAGCCAAGGGAGAGCTCCACTGAAGCCAGGCTCAGGAGTACCCAAGTTCATCTGGGGAAGCAAGATGCTGGGGGAAGAGCACAGCTGAGTCATGAGGTCCCTGTGTTTCTTCGGACAGCCTATGCAGCGTAAACCTGAATAAGGCATAGTGAGAACTAAAAAAAAATAACTCTGTCCCACAGGAACAGGCATTTAACAATATTCCCCATAATAGGTAATGCCTCAGCCGGTCATCTTTGTTGGGCACAGTGAGGGATGAAACCCATGAGCCCTGTACCATTGGTCAGTGTCTTAGCATTGTACTGTGGCTCTGAATAGCATCCTGTTCTCTATCCATGCCTTCCGTACTTTTTATTCATTATGTTAATACACAGGCAGAGAAAAAAGGAACCCCTTCACAACTCACAGCTAGCAAGTGTTGTGGAAAAAAACTTAAACAGCAATAGAGCTGTTAGAAGCCAGTAGAGAAGGAAACTGGCTTCCCGCCAAAAACCGGGGCTCATTAGCTATTCAAAATGGCCACCGGCAAAAATAAACCTCAAAAAGAGTGAATTAAAACCCCCAAAAGCTAAGGAATTAACTTAAAAAGTCAAAGGAGAAGGTGGGAGGGTTGCAGGCATGAGAGAAATGCCTAAAATCGCTGAAAAATCAAGAAAAATAAATTGAGTTACCACAGAGTTGCAGACAGCAGTGGGAGAAAGACAGTTTCTGTACTCACAGAACCGAAAGTGCAGAGAAGCCACGGACCGCTGCTCAAACCACTGCCAGCTGCCTCACCACTAAAATCAGCCCCAGGGACTGGATTTCAGGAGGCTTACCATCCAGCTAAATAGCCCTCATGACTAGTGCTGGGGAGTCTGCACATCAGCGATCTCTACTGTGACAGGACACAGGAGCTTCAGCTGGAATCATCCTGGTGCTCAGATAGGTACACTGGCAACTCAGGGGATAATCTCTCCAAGAGAAATCACAAAGAAATAAAGCATTTTAAATTTTTTTGAAGGAGCAATAAAACAAAAGCATCCAGATATGCTGGAGACAGAGAAAAAACTGAGGGAGACCCCTAGGGGTAGGATTATATCACCAGGCTCCAGCCTATCAGAGCTCTGGTAGAATTCTCTGTCTCCAAGATCTGCTGGCAGGGGTGCATAACCCGTTTGTCTGGACTGGTCTAGCAGTATGAACTGGAAGAGATATTCTGGATATGCTTAAGCAGTGAGGAATAGTCTGTACTCCTGGAATCTGAAAGTAAAGGAGACAAAAGATGTAATTGCTTTGTGACCTCCTCAAGAGAAAGACTCATATAAAATATATATGAGAGAATTCTTGCAGAAAGCATAGATTTCTGGAAGGTTTGACGTCCAAAGTCATCTAGTATTTTAGACTCACGACCTGGCGGATAGGAAGAGTGCTTTTTCTTACTCTTTACCCGCCTCATTGCTGATTCCACTACTATGGAATGATGAGGAAGTTGAGTCTTTTGAAACCCTGGAGAGGGGGGCACCTGATATAACAGATCAGTTGCCCTGGGAGGTGGGGGTACCCTGAAAGGTGTTTCCCACATTCCTAGAAGGAGATCCTGCAAGGAATGATGCAAAGGAAGCATTATGTTCCCCTTTGCTTTGGTGGAAAGAGAGCCTTGTGCAGGATCATGTCCTGGGATAGGAATGGCAAGAGATCTTGCTATATCCAGGAGGAAACACTGAAAAGAGGGAATCTCTCTTGGACAGGTTAGATTTAAAGAACTAGCCTGAACATTCACAGAGGTATCCAAATATATAGGAATAGAAGATCCTGCACAGTGCAGTGTGGAATGCTTAAGGGATGGTTGCTGGTACTGGGTATCAGGAGCAGCAACCGTCCTTACCACATTGTCCATGCCAGGTATCGACTCCAAGCTTGGTATAGAATGGAGCGATCCTGTTGAAAAAAGCATGGTAGGAGTTGGCCACGATGCTACTGTGGATACCGGTACCGATGTCAATACCAGTACTGATGTCGGAGTTGAGCCCGACAAAGACATCGGAGTAGTCATCGGTGACAGTTCAATCAGTACCGAGGTGACCAAAACCATCCGGCCACTATCCTCGGTACCGAAGCACCGGTATCGATCGATGTCGGTACCCAAAGCTATTGGTACCGAGTCTTCTAGACTAAAGATCGATTCCAAACTCGGCATCGAGGGCAGAGAGCCTGATAAGCGAAGCATGGAAGGCACCGACCTCAAAGGTAATGAGGTCGTCGGTACCGATTTCGGTACCGTGTCTGACACCGGTGAAGGAAGGTCAACCAGTGGCAACTCAATCGGCCTCAAAGGAACCGAGAGTTGTGGATCCGAATCATCGGAACCGAGCCTTCGGTACCGCCGAGAGCCGGTACCAAGGCGAGTCGGTACCCAGTCCTCCAGACTGGAGATCGATTCCAGACTCGGCATCGAAGGAAGCGAGTCTATCGATGCACGTCTGGAGGGTACCGACGGCGGTGGTAGTATCGGTGCTGGTACCGATAATGGAAAGTCAGTCTGGGGTGTATCCACCGGTCCCGAAGGTACCGAGGATGCCAGATGACGATCCCTGGTGGGGAGTGTTTCATCCAACACCAGTGCCGATGCCGGGGTACCGGTACCGCTCGAAGCGGATGCCACCACCGGACACGGCTGAGGTATGTTCTGTGAGGGGTGAACCCCAGGAACAACCTGAAACCCCTTATTTGCTTTGGAGACCGAAGACTCCCGCCGGGGTTTTGAAGCCAGTGGGCCCTCGAGGGCAAGGCCGGAGCAGTCTTCATGCTGTGCATGAGACCTACCACTCGAGGACTGGCTAGTCTTAACAGACTGTTTGTGGGTTACCTGATCCTGTGTGGAAGAAGAAGGGGACGGTGCCCCGAAGTTGGAGGGCAACCGTGTATCGAGGGAACCTCGATGTTGAAGACCTCTTCTCACCAAACTGTTGTCAGGACCCAAGCAGGTTAGACACCGACTTTGAGGGTCTAAAAATAAAGTTGTACCGCCACAGTTTGAACATTTCTTGGAGAAAGTGCCTGGCGGTTCCATGAAGGAAAAAGAAGAGGCCTGAAAGGCCTAAGAGACCGTGGGACACTATGAAGAAA
Source organism: Ichthyophis bannanicus (assembly GCA_033557465.1). Classification (NCBI taxonomy): domain Eukaryota; kingdom Metazoa; phylum Chordata; class Amphibia; order Gymnophiona; family Ichthyophiidae; genus Ichthyophis; species Ichthyophis bannanicus. Next base: position 1,718,650,087 of record CM066032.1, on the reverse strand, counting down.
AAATATCCCGTGGAAAAGGAAAAATTTTTCAAGAAAAGAAAAGAAAACACCGGCGGTACCGGTGGCGTCGGGAAGACAGCCGCGACCACAAGAAAACTAAAAAATAAAAACAATAATTTTCTGCGGTGACAGGAGGACGTCCTGCCGGCTCCGCGGAAAAACGAAAACTTCACAACCCTCCCACCTCCCCAGGAGTTGTATCTCTATCTATCTTTCCTTTCCTCTCTCTCTCTCTCCTTGTCTCAGCTTTAAAACTTAACTGAGGAGAGGCAGTTGGGAAAGGCGGGAAGGCAGCACGCAGGCGTGCTGGGATGCTTCCAAAAGCTCTTGATTGGACGCTGGGAAGCGTTCCCGCGCAGACTCCGTCGGTACCGACGTACCCATATGTGAAGACTCATTCCTGCTTGTTCCTGGAGATTGGTGAAAAGCAAATTGGCCACTTGGTGCAGTCTGCTTGGTTGAAGTTTTGGCTTGCACATCAGTTAAGGCTATGGGGTGCTTGATTACTGCAATGTCCTTTATGTTTGTTTACAGTCGCGGGTGCTTCGGTGCCTGCAGGTTGTACAAAATGCAGCCACATGGCTGCTGATGGGACAGGATGCTGGGAAGAGCGCGCGACCGTCCCTGACACATCTGCACTGGCTGCCTGTGAATGATCACAGGGTGTTCAAATTGTTGGTAATTGTCTTTAAGGTTCTACAGGACTCACGCCTTGGCAATCTGCAGGCATTGTTGGATTGGTACAAGCCAGCCTGCCCCTTGCGGTACTCACAGGCATACAAGTAGGTAGATTCCAAACTCAAAGCTGTTCAGTGTTATAGATCATTTGTGCATTGTAAGAACTGCTTAAGTTACAGAGAAAGTACAGATCTACCAAAGGCAGTGTTTCTGAGTAAAGATTGATCCAAGCAATAATGGAAAGTATTTAGTGAAGATGCCACAGCTATATTTCCCAGCAAAGCAGGCTTCAAGAAAGCTACAATAGCTGCAGTGTCTCCAATCTGATTATGATCAACTGTATTAGTCAGAGGAGGACTAGTTTCTTCTCATTAAAAATGAGTACAGGATGCTAGCCAATCGGCTATGACCGGCCTTGAAAACTTTTGTTTGGCTTTAGGAGCAAGTAACTGTGACCCATTTGCAGCCCCTCCTTGCCCCCACTCTCCACTAATGTTCCTCCATTTTCAAAATCATACATGTCTTGGGGAGGGTGGCAGAGTCTGACGAGATGATAAAGCTTCTCTTGTTATGGTAGAAGTGGCTAAATGAGACATCTTTAGATAGAAATATAGAGACAGCAAGTGTCATGTGCGTGTGTGGTGCAATGGTGGTTTGCTGTCAGTGCAAGGGATGTGGCAGTGGGTGCCTTTGTGTGGGTGGGATGCAGAGCTGCAGTACATGTGTGTGTGTGCTGCAGAACTGGGGATCCTATGTGCATGTGTAATGTGTGGTGCAGAGGTGAGATTCCCGTGTGTGTCATTTGGTGTGGAGGTGGGGTGCGCACATACGCTATGTGTGTGTGTCTATTTTGTGAAGGTGAGGGGTGTGTGTGTGCGCATGTGCGTACATATGTAGAGTGGGGGAGGGGTGCTTGTGTATGCGTTGTGAAGGGGAATGTATCTTTTGGCATATACAGATTGTTCTACTACGACACCCTCTAGCACTATATAAATGATTAATGCAGCACTGTACATATAGATGTAAGACACAGTCCCTGCTCATCAGAGCTTACAATCTAATCAAGACAAAACACAGAGGCAGATTCCATATAGGCAGGCTAGCTCTGGCAGAAACATTTAAATCGGGCACGGGCACAATTCGGAGCAAATTCTACAGCTGCAGGTATAGATGCACCTGCGTTTCTGGAATTGCCCCGTAGACATGTCCGGCACGGCACATCTAACATGCTGTTTAGCTGGCCCGTGCACGTATCCAGCATAAGACCCATACATAACTGCAGGCATGGGTCAGAGTGAAGCTTAAGAACACATCCCCTGCTAATATTACGAGACAGGGGTAAATGCTGAAATTGTTCTGGATGTCCCTGTGTTCACTGTATTCTAAAAATGTAAATGTTTCTGATCATGCCCGTCTCTGCGATGCACCCGTGAACACCACGCTTCCATGGTTAAAATGTGCATCTCACAAGCTGCTGTTCTCGCTGACAGTGTGTTGCTGATGCAAACTAGACACAGTGATGATACATAAAACATAGTTACTCACTTGTAACAGGTGTTCTCCGGGAACAGCAGGAATCAGTCCTCACATATGGGTGACATCGGTGCCAACAGAGCCACGTGCAGAACATTTCCCCGTATGCCTTAAGACTAGCTCTACTATCACTAACCGTTGATTCATCAATTTGAATTGAGAATTTTCTGCTTTTTAATTTTTCATCAAGCTGGGTTTCTACATCAGATGAAGACTACAAACTGTGTGAAGAAATGTTGTTCATAAAGTCACTGGAAACAGACAGAACTGGATCATTCATTTTTGAGGCTTTGAGATCTTGGTTTGATGAAAAACAAGTACCCTTTGAAAAGTTAGTATCCTGCGCAACTGATGGCACTCCATCCATGGTGGGAAAACATAAGGGATTTATTGCCCACTTAAAAAATGTATGTCCTTCGATTCTTGCAGTGCATTATGCCATACACTGCCATCATTTTAGTTGCCAAAAATATTTGTCCAGTTCTTCATGAATCATTGGCAATAATTATTAAAAGTTAATAAAATTAAATCTCACAGCAAGCATGACCGACATTTTAGGAAATTTTGCAGTGATAATAAAGAGCAGCACATTAGACTTATTTTGCACATCGAAATTCGATGGATTTCAAAAGAAAATTGCCTAGTAAGATTTGCAAGCCTATTTGATACAATAGTTAGTTTCTTGAAAAGTGAAGGGGAGGTAGATTTGGAAGAGAAAATAAAGAACCACAAATGTGACATATACTTTTTGGCCTAGATTTTTCGAAAACTCAATGACGTTTCACTTCAGCTTCAAGGCAAATTAAAAATGTTGCTAGACAGTAAACGAGTTCTGAAAGTTTTACTGAAAAATTAGGTATTTTTCAAATCAGTTTACCGAAGAAGCACCTCAACAGCGTACCAGAGTTAACAAAAATAAATGAACATCTCTCAGATCAAGTTCTTAAAAATTACGTAGAATACTTATTCTTATTGAAAGAAGAACTGAAAGCATAGTTACTCACCCGTAACAGGTGTTCTCCAGGGAGAGGAGGAATCAGTTCTCACATATGGGTGAAGTTGGCGCCAATGGAACCCACACGGAGCATTTCCCCATCTTTTAGAGAAAGGCTTTGAGAATGCTACCACGCATGCGTGATCCTCTTCCCGCCCAAGGATGCCATCTTGCTCAGTCAGATGACATAGCTAGGACAGCAGTAAAAACTAAAACAAAGTAGGGAGACAACTCCAAGGGGAGGAAGGAGGGTTGTGAGGACCGATTCCTGCTGTCCCCGGAGAACACCTATTACAGGTGAGTAACTATGCTTTCTCCAAGAACAAAACAGGAAGTCAGACCTCATATATGGTACTCCCTAGATCCAGGCTGCCGAGGACGGAACCATGAAAGCACCACCAGCGACCCATCAGTGGCCGTAAGTTGCAGAAGGTCAGTCCCTACAGAGAGGCTCTGCAAGACCCTAGTGTCCAGCGACAACCTCACTCCGGTAGCCTGAATACAGAAGGGTTGGAGGGCAGGAGTTGCCTACACCCCGAAAAGATTACAGAGTACTGCCTGCCCGAAGGCACCGTCCCTGCAAGACTCGCTCTCCAGGCAGTAGTGAGCTACAAATGTATGAATTGAAGACCATGTGGTGGCTCTGCAGACCTTCGCCACTGGTACTGAGCAGGGATTGGCTACTTGATGTAGCCATAGCCTGCACACGGTGTGCAGTGATCCGGTGCTCAAGGGAGAGGCCCATTCGCTCATAGGCGAGGGTGATACAGACCACCACACAAGTGGACAAAGTGCAATTCGTTACTGGGAGCCCCCAGTCTACTGGGGTCATATGACACAAAAAGTGAAAGGCTTTGCGGTGGACCTGGGTCCAGTGCAGGCAGAAGGACAGGGCCCGCTTACAGTTTAGTGTATGTAGTATGAGTTCCTCCCTGCCGGCGTGAGGCTGATGGAAGAAGGTGGGAAGGATCACCTCCTGGTTGGGGTGGAAGGGAGATACCACCTTGGGGAGGAATATGGGGTGTGTGCGGAGCACCACCCTGTTCTTATAGAACCATATATATGGCCGATACGCCACTAAGGCCTGGAGTTTGCTTGCTCTCCGAGCGGAAGTGAGAGCCTCCAAAAAAACCACTTTCCAGGATAAGTAATGTAAGTAGCAAGTGGCCAAGGGCTTGAACGGCAGTCTGGTGAATTGGAAGAACACCACATTCATGCCCCATTCCGCCACAGGGGGGAGAAGAGGGGGCTTGAATAGCAAGAGACCCCATAGGAAACTGGAAACCAGGGACTGGAGAGGGATTTTCCCTCTATATTTAAGTTTTTTTATATGCCGCATTTGTTCCAAAGCGGTTTACAATGAACTACATAACAATCTCACAATACTTGTTTTACATTGAACGGGAGGGGGGGTAAACAACTTGGAGTTAACTATGAGGATTTTGATAGAGTCAATAGTTCAGCAGAGGATAATGAACAAGGGAGTAAACAACTTGTAGTTAAATATGGGGTTAACTGTGTTGATTTTGATTGGGTAATGGTGAGCGGCTATGGCACTCAGATGTACCCTTATCGAATTAAGGCTTCAGACCAGCTTGCGAGAGGTGCAGTAGGTACTGCAGTACTAGTTGCATGTGGCAGGAGAAGGGACTCTCTTCTATTTCTGAACACCAGATGGAGAATCTTTTCCATTTGAAAGCATACACCCGTCTGGTAGGTGGTTTTTGGGAGGCCAGAAGGATCTCCTCGACTTCCCCCAGGAGATTGAAAGGAGCCAGGGCTATCCTTTCAGCAACCATGCCGTCAACATCAGCGACCCCAGGGAGTGCCACCGACAAGGAGAGCAACAGAGGGAACCAAGGCTGCTGGGGCCATCAAAATCACTGATGCCTGCTCGCTCTGGACCTTGAAGAGGGTCTTGGCCACTAGGGGAGTCAGTGGAAAGGCATAGAGGAGGCCCCTCTGCCCACGGGATCAGGAAGGCATCCGCCGTCACTCTCCCCGGGTGCGGCCGTCATGAGCAGAAGCGGGGCAGCTGCGAATTGCCTGGGAAAGCGAACAGGTGCATCTCGGGCCTGCCCCTGTGGTTCAGATGTCATTCGTGCAGGTGCAGGAATCTGCTAAGCTTGTCCGCTAAGAATTGTCCTGACCTGGAAGGTATACTGCCTGCAGGAGCATTCCGTGGCGCATTGCGAAGGAGAGCAGAATCACCACCTAATGGCAGAGGGAGCACGAGCCCGTACCCACCTACTTGTTTACATAAAACATGGCAACTTAGTTGTCCATATGGATCAGCACAGGACTGTTGCACAGGAGGTGGCGGAACGATTGTATGACCAGGAAAATGGCCCCGAGTTCCAGAAGAGCGACTCCTCTGGAGACCAGCTGCCTTGAATGCGGAAGTCTCCGCAGTGCGCCCCTCAGCCCAGGAGGGAGGTGTCCATGGACAGGACCCTCTGTGGCACAGGAGCCTGGAATGGCAACACTGCTAGGAGGTGGCATAGGGACTGCCATAAGTTAAGAGAGTCCGTCAGCTAGCGGGTGACCCTGACCCTGTCCTGCAACCTGCCTGTAGCCTGAGTTCATTGTGAGTGGAGGCACCACTGGGCTGTCCACATGTGCAAGCAGGCTAAAGGCATGACATGGACCATTGAGGCCATGTGGCCCAGTAGAGACTGAGGTAGTGGCAAATCAGTACCAACCAGTGACTCTGCACCTCTCCTGCCAGTTGTATAAGGCAATGCACCCTGTCTTATTGGGAGGAAAGCCTTCACCTGTAATGTGTCCAACTGGGCTCCTGTGAACTCCAGGTTTTGGGCTGGAGAGAGGTGGGATTTGGGGTAGTTGATGATGAACCCCAGGTGCTACAGGAGGCGGATTATTCACCCTGCTGCCTGGCTGGCCTCTGGGGTCGTGCTGCCTCTGATGAGCCAATCGTCCAAACAGGGGAAGACGAAGGCCACTTGAAGATGCATAAAGGCAGCCACGACAGCCAGGCACTTTGTAAAGACTCTTGGCGAATGGAAGTACCCTGTACTGGTAGTGCTCTCCTCCCACCACAAACCTTAGGTACTGTCTGTGGGAGGGGTGGATCAGTATGTGAGTACACACACCCTTGAGGTCTAAGGAGCACAGTCAATATCCCCAGTGGAGGTAGGGCAGCATTGTTCCAAGGGAGAGCATCTTCAACTTCTCTCTCACCAGAAACTTGTTCAGGTTTCACAGGTCTAGTATGGGCCTGAGGCCTCCAGTTCCTTTGGGGACAAGGAAGTATCTGGAGTAGAAAGCGTAGTTACTTACCTGTAACAGGTGATCTCCGGGAACAGCAGGAATTAAGTCTTCACATATGGGTATCGTCGGTACCGACGGAGCCTGGGCAGGAATGCGCCCCAGCGTCCAATAGGAAAGCTTTTGGGAGCATCCCACAGCGCCTGCGTGCTGCCTTCCCGCCTTTCCAACTCTCCTTCTTCAGTTGAGTTTATAGCTGAGACCAAAGGAGAGAAGTAGACAAAGAGAGAGATAGATAGAGACAACTCCTAGGGGAGGTGGGTGGGTTGTGAAGACTTAATCCCTGCTACTCCCAGAGATCACCTGTTACAGGTGAGTAACTACGCTATCTCCAGGAACAAGCAGGAATGTACTCTTCACATATGGGGACTCCCCAGCTGAGAGATGCCAGGGAGATGACCCCAGCAAGCTGCGAACCCCAGGAGAGATGGGTCATGCTTCCTCCCATGGATCTCTGGCATCGAAACCTGGGACGGAGGGTAGGAGTTGCCCTAAGTCTGAAAAAGATGCTGGAGAACAGCCTGGCCAAACGAGGCATCCCGACGGGAGTCCTTGTCTAAGCAATAGTGGGCTGTAAAGGTATGTACCGAAGCCCAAGTGGCTGCTCTACAGATGTCGTCAATGGACACAGAACGAAGATTAGCCGTAGAGGCTGCCATTGCTCTCACATTGTGAGCTGTGACATGGCCTTCGAGAGAAAGTCCCTTACTCTCATATGCAAAGGATATGCAATTTGCAATCCACCTAGAGAGAGTTCTTTTGGAAACTGGAAGTCCCAAATGACTAGAATCAAAAGCAACAAAAAGCTGAGAAGATTTTCTATGTTGCTTAGTTCTTTGAAGGTAAAAAGCCAAGGCTCTTTTACAATCTAAAGTATGAAGATTCCTTTCTGCATTAGAGGCATGAGGCCTAGGGAAGAATACAGGAAGGTAAAACGCTTGGTTTAAATGAAAAGGCGAAACTACCTATGGCATAAAGTGAGGATGAGTCCTAAGAACTACCTTATCATGGTGAAATCCTGTATAATGAGGATCCGCCACTAAAGCCTGTAACTCACTGATGCGCCTTGCAGAAGTGAGGGCAACTAGGAAGATGACCTTCCAGGAAAGAAACTTTAGAGCTGTAGTGGCTAAAGGCTCAAAGGGTGGTTTCATGAGCTGCCCGAGAACAACATTCAGATCCCATGCCACCGGCGGTGGCTTAATGGGAGGTTTTGTTAAAAGTTGACCTCTCGTAGATCTCGCTATGAGTGGATGAGAGGAAATAGGTTGTCCATCCAGAGGGTCGCGAAAAGCAGCAATGGCACTAAGATGACCCTTACTGAATTGGTTTTAAGACCAGAATCTGATAAATGGAGGAGATACTCCAGAAGCTATTCCATAGGCACTGTATGGGAGTTAAGTCCCCTTTGAGAACACCATACAGAGAATCTCTTCCACTTAAAGGCGTAGGATCGCCTTGTGGAAGGATTCCTGGAAGCCACAAGGATATCCTTTACCTGTTGAGATAGGTTGATATCCGGAAATCCTAGGCTTTCAGTAACCAGGCCTGAGGTGCAGGGACTGGGGATTCGGGTGCAATAGCGTCCCGTTCTCCTGGGAAAGAAGATCTGGAGCACACCCCAACTCCAGAGGTGTGGCTTGAGAGACACGCAGAAGCAGATGATACCAAGTCTGCCATGGCCAACGTGGTGCTATGACTATCATATAACCTCTGTCTCTCTGAAGCTTGAACATAGTTTTGGGAATGAGGGGAATGGGTGGAAAGCATAGAGGAAGTCCCGACGCCAGTGGAAGAGGAAAGCATCCCTTGCCTGGCAGTTTTGAGCCAGAATTCTGGAACAGAATCGGGGAAGTTTGGCATTCTGTGGACTTGCAAAGAGGTCTATATCTGGCGTTCCCCAGATTCGAAACACTCGAGAAAGCTGGTCTGAGTGCAGAGACCATTCGTGTGGCAGCAGTATTTGACCGAGTTTGTCTGCCCAAAGATTTTGAATGCCCGGAAGATATACCACTAGAAGGTGGATTTGAAGCTCTCAGGCGAGGGCCCATAGTCGCAAAGCTTTGTTACATAACGACAGAGAGCCTGTTCCGCCCTGTTTGTTCACATAGAACATGGCTACCTGATTGTCGGTCTGGACCAGAACTGTCTTGTAGCTGAGATGGGTCTGAAAAACTCTGATAACATGGAAAATGGCTCCGAGTTCTAGGAAGTTTATGTGAAGACAAGCCTCCTGTGGGGTCCAGAGACCCTGAGTTGAAAGATCGTGCAAGTGAGCCCCCTAACTGAACTTGGACACATCTGTTGTTAGGGTGGTTGGGCATAGAGGCTGCTGGAAAGGAGAGCCTATGAGAAGGTTTTCCAGTGATTGCCACCATTGCAGGGACGAAATGAGATGTGTGGAGTTTCTGATTTTTTCTGTCAGCTGACCCGAGGCCTGTGTCCACTGAGAGGGTAAGGTCCACTGGGCCGCTCGCATATGAAGGCGAGCATAGGGAACCACATGGACAGTGGATGCCATATGCCCCAGAAGCTGAAGCATCTCCCGAGCAGTCAGGAGGACCTTCAGAGCTGCTTGGGAGGCCAGCTGTACTATACGAAGACAATGTGGCTGTGGCAGGAAAGCCCTTGGCTGCCTTGTGTCTAGACGAGCCCCTATGAATTCTAGAGATTGAGAAGGGGTGAGTTGAGATTTTGGGAGGGTTATGACCAAGCCCAAATGCCGAAGGATTTGCATAGTGCGAGAAAGAGCAAAGCTGGCTTCTGGAGCTGTTGATGCTTGGATGAGCCAGTCGTCTAAGTACGGGAAGACGAATATTCCTAGAGTTCTCAGGAATGCTGCTATTACTGCCATGCATTTTGTGAAGACTCTTGGGACAGAAACCAGACCGAAGGGAAGAACTCTGTATTGGAAGTGTCTTCCCTGCATAAGGAATCAAAGGAATTTCCTGTGATCTGCATGGATGAGAATACACGTAAATGCATCCTTTAGATCTAGAGAACATAGCCAGTCCTGACTCTGAAGGTATGGCAGGAGTGTTCCGAGGGAGATCATTTTGAATTTTTCCCAGAACAGATACTTGTTTAATTCTCTGAGGTCCAGTATAGGCCTGTGTCCCCCTGTTTTCCTTGGTATGAGAAAGTAGGGGGAGTAGAACCTCGTACCCTGTTGGGGTATGGGTGCCTCTTCTACTGCTCCTTGAGCAAGAAGTGATGTGACCTCCTAACCCAAGAGATTGGTGACAGGGACTTGAGAATTGAACTGTTTTATGATTGTAGGAGGGGACATGCTGTTGGACAGAGTCCAGTTTTCTGATGTTATTTGTTGCCATCTTCTGGCAAAATGGCATAACCTGCCTGGGATAGTAAGGGGTTCTGGACCTTTCAGGGGCAGAAAGACTAAGTTCTCTAGGAAGGAGTCAAAGCCCCTGAGGAGGCTGAGTCTGTTGAGCCGGTTGAGCTCTTCGAACTTGCGGCTTCCTCTGCTGTCTGGTCTGTTGTTGCCCCCTTTGGGGAACATGAACTGGACAGTGTCCCTGATGGGTGTAAGATGGGTAAAATTTCTTTTTCTTGTTGAAAAAGGGTGTCTTGACTGACTTTTTCTTTGCTGGGTTGGCTGTAGACTTTGACAGTCTGTTCAAGGTAGTATTTTCAGATTCAATCTGATTGGCCTTGTCTTGCCAAACCTTGCCAAAGAGATTTTCTCCTGTGCAAGGAATGTTTCCCAGTTTATCTTGCACCCATTGTTCTAAGTCTGAAGCCAGGCAATATGACGTGCACCGATGGAAATAGCAGAGGTTCTGCTAATGCATTCAAAGCAACCAAAGTTTGCACAATTCATAAACATAGAGACATCCTGGGCATGTTTGACCAGAGTAAGGAATTCCCCCCTTTTTTCTTCAGGGAGAAGAGGGCTCATGAGCTCCAAGTCTCCTGTAACCTCCTTGAGGAACATTCCCATATACAGAATGTAGGAGCTGATCCTGGCTGACAACATGGAGGATTGGAAGCATCGACACCCAAAGGCATCGAGTGTCCTTGATTCATGGCCTGGAGGATTGGAAGAATGCGCTTTAGCACTCTTAATCCTAAGCATCGCCGATTCCACTACCATTGAATGGTGTGGTAACTGAGTTTTTTGAAAACCAGGACAGCTTGGAACTCGGTACATGGTATCGAGTCGTCGAGAGTGTGGAGACACCGTTAGAGTTTCCCCACATTCTTAGCATAAGATCATGCAAGATCCTATGAATGGGCAAGGTAAGCTGCCTCTTTAGGAGCCTTAGGATATTGAAGAATTTCTAATTCTTCTGCTCTGGGTTCCTTCTCCGGAGTCACCGTGATTGAGAGACCTCGAGCTAAATCACGTATGAAATCCTGGAAGGACATGTCTTCTGGAGGAGACATTCTGCGTTGAGAAGGAGATGGATCCTCCGGAAGGATTGCTCTGGTACCGGCAGAGTCATCAGAATCATCGGAATCGGAGGATTCGAAGTATCTCTGCGCCAGGTGTTCCTGCAATGCACGGTACCGGTACCGCTTGAAGTCGGTATCGGGGTGTCTCAGTATTGGTCTGTCAATACTTGAGATAGACTCAAGGCTCAGCATGGGGGGAAGCATACCGGATGAGGCGCTCGGTACTGGTACCGATACCTGTGGAATCGTCTGTAGTGGTCTTAGCGGTACCGAAGCTGTTAAGAGGGCCGCTAGACTGCGTTCAATAGCGAGGATTCTCTGATCCATCAATCCTGCCGATGCCTGGGTGTCGGTACCAGCGGAAGCAGAGATGGAAGCCTCTAGAACATTCTGGAGCCCTGTTAATGCTTTGGAGACTGAGGCCTCCCGCAGGAGCTGTTTTGCCGGTGAACTTTCCTCAAGGGCAACGCCACTGGCATCTCGATACCTGGAAGGAGATCTACCCTTTGAGGACCAGCCAGTCTTAGAAGACTTAGGTTTAGTTACCTGAGATCCATGGGAGGAAGATGAAGCCCTGGAAGACGTCAATGCAATTGACATCATATCTGCGGCAAAAAGGGTACCGAGTTTTGCAGCTCTATTCTGCAGGCCCCTCTTAGTCATCTTTCCGCAGGAGAGACACTCCGATGGAGAATGGTCAGGACCTAAACACTTAAGACACCATTCATGGGTGTCGGTGACGGATATGGTACCGCCACATTTAGAACATTTTTTGAAACCACTAGCTGGTTTCTCCATGTTTGAAGAAAATTGGGCCTAGTGCCCAAAATGGCGCCTAGCACCGAGAGGGGAAAGACCCCTGAAAGAAAAGCTACTTTTTTTGGGGGGGGGGGGGGGTTGCAAAAAGAAGAAAAGAGAACCGGCGGTACCGGTAGGCGTCGAATGAAGGCAGATGCGACCACAAAAAAACCCACAAAAGAATAAGAATACATTTTCTGCGGTGACAGGTATGCATCCTGTCGGCTCCGCGGATAACGAAGAACTGAAGAAGGAGAGTTGGAAAGGCGGGAAGGCAGCACGCAGGCGCTGTGGAATGCTCCCAAAAGCTTTTCTATTGGACGCTGGGGAGCGTTTCCACACAGGCTCCGTCGCTACCGATGATACCCATATGTGAAGACTACATTCCAGCTTGTTCCTGGAGATGCCTTTTCCCCATTGATAGAAACATGACAACAGAAAAAGACCACATGGCCTATCTAGTCTGCCCTTCCATATCAACCACAACAGTCCCCTTTTTTCCTTTAGAGATCCTCTGTATTTGTCCCATGCTTCTTTGAATTCAGATACTGTCCTCATCTCTACCACCTCCACTGGGAGACTATTCCACGGATCCACCACTCTTTTCGTAAAGAAATATTTCCACATATCACTCCTGAATCTATCCCCTTTCACCCTCATCCCATATCCCCTCGTAGCAGAGCTTGCTTTTAATCGAAAGAGGTTCTCCTCCTGTGCATTTATGCCACGGAGGTATTTAAATGTCTCAATCATATCACCTCTATCCCGCCTTTCCTCTAAGGTGTACATATTAAAGGTCCTTAAGTTTGTCCTCATATGTTTTATAATGAAGACCACTAACCATTTTAGTAGCCACCCTCTGTACTGTCTCCAGCCTGTTTATATCCTTTTGAAGGCGCGGTCTCCAGAACTGCACACAATACTCCAAATGAGGTCACACAAAAGACTTATATAGAGGCACTATCACCTCCTTTCTTCTGCTGGCCATTCCTCTCCCTATGCACCCAGGCATCCTTCTAGCTTTCGCTGTCGCCTTTTTCTACCTGTTTAGCTACTGAGGTACAGACTCTACCGCCCTGTCCTTAAGCAGGCCAGCGAACTCAGAGGAGCACGGTCTGGTGAAGGAAAGGCCTAGCTGGCTCTCCTGGGAAGAACCCGGGGGTGTTTGCTGGAAACGAAGGAATAGACCTCCTTTACCATTTGTAGGACCCACTGGTCCGTGGTGACCACGGCTCATCTGTGGGCAAAGAGCAGCAGGCGGCCCCCTGTGGGCTAGAGATGGTCTTCCAGGGGAGAGGAGGCCCTGCCTGGGGAGTCAAAAGCTTCCCCCACACTGGGTGGGAGCTGAGGCTTCTGAGACTTGAGCTTTCTCAACCTGTGGCCCTGAGTCTTGGGCTGAGACTGAGAAGGGTTGGTAATGGCCTTTGTGGAAAGACCCCTTTTTCCTTGGGAAAGGTGGTCTTTTATCAGATAGTTTCTTTTGGGAGAGGATCAAAGTCTTCCTCAAGAGTCTCTGACAACCTCGGTTTTTATCTCGGCCACCTTGTCGGCCATGGGTTTGCCGAACAAGTTTTCCTCAGCGCAGGGGACATCCAGCAATTTTCTTGCACCCATTGCTCGAGGTCGGAGATTGGCAACTATGCCTGGCGCCGGGCCCCAATGTCTGCTGCTGCCACCCGGGCTGCTGTTTCAAAGTCGTGGTAGGTGGCTTGGGAGAGGAACTTAGAGAAGTCCCAGATCCCCACTGTCAGGGCCTGGAACCTCTGGAGGGTTCCCCGGCGAGGCATGCAGAGAAGCCTGCTAGTTCCTGTTTGAGGCCCATGAGATACATTCCTATGTATAACTCATAGGCCTGTATCCATCTGCCCAGCATACAGCCCTGGAAGCATTTGTGCCCGAGGTTGTCGAGGGTTCAGGCCTCTCTGCTCGGGGGAACAGAAGAGTAGTTCTTCTGGCTTTTAAGCTTTTGCATCATGGACTCCACGACCATGGAGTTATGTGGGAGTTGAGACTTTTGGAAGCCAGGGCCCTTCTTGACGTGATAAGTGGTGTCAAGGCGAGAGAACATTATTGCTTTCATCAATCCTAGCACGGCACCTAACGACCCATGCCCAGCCAGCTGGATCAAAGATCTGCGACATGATCTAAGCCAAATCTTGTGCAAGATACTGAACCAGTCCTTTCTAACAGGCTCATTCCCACAGAGTCTGAAACACACCTCTATCAGGCCCCTACTGAAAAACAGTAAACTTGACCCATCCAAAGTTGAATCATTTAGGCCAATCTCGAGCATCCCCCAGCTCGCAAAAATCATCGAGAAAGCTGCTCAACAACAGATCCAGCATCATATTGACACGGAAGCACCACTAGACCAATCACAACATGGCTTCAGGGAAGCACATGGAGTCGACACAATCCTTACAACCCTATTCAAAGATCTGGTCACTGGAATAAACAGCATCCAACAAGGATTTGTCCTCATCTTCCTAGACATCTCTGCCGCCTTCGACTCTGTGAATCATGACATACTTCTGCAACGCCTGATAGAAAAGGGGATTCGAAGCACAGCACTAGAATGGTGTAAATCCTACCTGTCCAATAGGTGGCAACAAGTCAAAACAGGCCATGAATCCTCTGAACCTTTCCTACAGTCCCAAGGGGTACCTCAAGGATCTTCCTTATCGGCACTGATGTTCAATATATATATGCAGCCAATATGCGAATTGATCTGATCTTTCAACATACAATGCCTGGCATACGCAAATGACATCCTCCTATACATGCTGTTCAAAATTGACCAACCAGTGTTCTCCCCAATAATCAATTGTTTCGGAGCAGTAGCTGAATGGCTGCTGACACAAAACCTGCGAATCAATCATAGCAAAACTGATGTTCTTTTTGTTACAAGGAATCGTAAGTTCATACCTCCTCCATCGCTACTGGTCAACAACATAGAATTGAAGTCCAAACCCACAATCCGATATCTCGGCATAACACTGGACCAGCACCTGGATATGACAACGCATGTGAAGAATGTGACAAAGACTATATATCATAAGATCAGAACACTAGGCCACCTCCGCCCCCTACTTGATTATACTGACTACCGATCAACCTTCCAGGCATTAGTCCTCCCACACCTAGATTTTGCGGACATCATCCTCCACGGTATCGCTCAATCAACTTTAAATACGCTTCGCCTGGCTATGAATGCAGCTGCAAGAGTCCTCTCTGGGTCACCAAGATCTGCACACATAACGCCTATCATGAAAGATCTGCACTGGCTACCTCTACAAGCCAGACTCCACTATAAGTCACTAGTCCTTACTTTCAAAGCCTTGAATAACTACCCACCTACGCCAATCAGCAAGCTAATTCACAGCACCCTCGAAAATAGAAACAGGAGGCCTACTGCTATGAACACCTTAATAGTTCCTAGGATGATGACTTTGTGTACTAAGGCTACTTCAAACAGAGCTTTCTCAATATTCTCTCCTCTAAACTGGAATACACTTCCCCATGAAATCCGTGGCATCAAAAGCCTAATACTATTCCGAAAAGCCTTGAAACACCATCTGTTCACAAAATGTTACCCAGAAGTCATCCCGGACATTCACACATCTAGCAAGCTTCCCACATACCCCAGACGCCTTAGCACCCTAATACAACCAGAAAATGGTTAGCCTACACGATAGCCCACATGATAACCTGCACCATCCACACGAAATCACTTACAATATCCAAACGAGTTTAGAGTATTGTATATAGTTTAAAGTATATAGTATAAAGTTAACCTGTACATAGTTCTCCCGGTTATCCCATGTGTTATTTTTCCCTGTTCTTTGTAAACTCAATGTTGCCTGTATGCATTGCAGTATGTTTTGTTCAATGTACACCGCGCTGATTTTAATAGCGCGGTATAGAAGAAATGTTAAATAAATAAATAAATAAGGCATTGGCTGACCACCGGCACCAAGGTCGGGGTCTCCAACATCTACATGAGCAGCCACTCGAGGATGAGCTGGACCAGCACCATCAGAGTCTCCTTTGGCAAGGACTCGTACTGGAGGATTTCCAGTTCTTCGGTGTGCGGGTCCCTCCTCCGAATCGGTAGGGACCGAAAGGGCACGGGTCATGTCCCGGATGAAGTCGTGGAAGGCCATGACCTCAGGGGGAGAACGGTGCAAGGGCTCTAGGGGCAGATGGCTCTGCAGGGACATCTCTACGTCAAGAGTCTTGGGGGAGGCCTCGACGTCTGTTTCCCAGTCGGCGCCAGAGGATGTCGAGGACTCTGAGGCTCGGAACTCCTGCGCCTCGAGGCTGGCCCCGAGGAACCAGGATCCACCAGTGGACCACGGGTCAGATTCCCAGAAACTCGCCGGGGATGACCAGACACCCAAGGATCAGGACTGTGACCTCGAACGGTGTCAAGGGCTCACCCAAGGCCAGTGGTGTTCGGGGCCTGGCTCAACACCGGGAGACTCCCCTGCAGTGGAGGGCCCGTTGTCAGGGTGGATGATGTGGACGAGCCAGACAACATCGCCTGCTGCAGGACCAGGATGGCAGAGCTATTCTGGCCTCGAGGCCAGAAGGCTCTGCACCTGTCGGCGTGGGCACCAAGGACCTCGGGCCCCAACACCGGCACTCTTGCGAGTGCATCCTCGACGAGGATCACGGTCTCAAGGAGCCTCGCACTGTTGCCGCTGGCCAAGGACTCCTTCTTAGAGACCTTGAGGGGGCCCTGCTCGGAGTCGCCCAAGTCCTGCCACAGGACCTTATCGGGCGGGTTTCACTGGTGGAGCCTTGACTGGTCTCTTGGATTTTTTCTTTTTCTTGCCGGGGTCCAGGGTCTTTTTGAAGGAGCCGCCTCTGTGGGACTCCAAAGATGCCCAGGCCTCGTGGGAGGGCCTCGCTTAAGGCTGTGTCAGGGAAGCCATTGCCGAGTTGGAAACCAGGAATATCCTCTCCTGCAACTCAGACCTTTTCTTGTTGGTTTTTGGAGTCATGGCCTGACACAGGTCGCAGGTGGTATTGTAGTGGTCCGGGCCGAGGCAACGCAAGCAGCAGTCATGGGTGTCTGTAATGGACATGGTCTGATTGCAGCGGTCACATTTTTTGAACCCACCAGGAGACATGGTGGGTGACCCCCAGGCGAAAAAGGGCATGAACTCCAGTCGAGGCAAGCCTCGTGAAAAAGAAGGTGAGAGCCAAGAACAGTGCCAGGGACGGCACCAGCTCGAGGCAGAAAAAGGAACTGGTATGCAAACCAGGAAAAAACACACTTTTTAAGCTAATGGAGACTGAGCCAGATGGCATCCTTGGACAGGAAGGGGACCACGCATGCATGGTAGCATTCTCAAAGGCTTTCTATGAAAGCTGGGGAAATGCTCTGCATGGGCTCCGTCAGCGCTGATGTCACCCATATGTGAGGACTGACTTCCTGCTTCTTCCTAGACTATAGCAGATTTTCAGATTTATTTTCTTTTGAAGTCAAGTCCCAAATAAAAATGACCATCGGAAATGCATATTACAAGATGGCCATAATTAGAAGGCTCAAGCCCCTCCTCAGCCAGGATCACTTCCGGACACTCTGCCAAGCCGTCATAACTTCCATCCTTGATTACTGCAACTCCATATACAACGGACTTCCTAAGCAAACAATCTGACCTTTACAGATGGCACAAAACAGCCACATGCATCATCACTGGATCAACCAAGAACGAACATGTAACTCCACTACTGAACCAGCTATAATTGCTTCCAATTGCATCCAGCATCCACTACAAAACCATACTAAATATCTTCAAAATTACACGAGCTGTCAGCAACTATCCTAAAGAATCTAATCAGAGTCGACAAAAGTGAGTGACCAAGGAAGCGATGCAGAATGGAAACCATACAGACACCCAACACCTACCTTAAAACCACCAAAGCTACCTCCGCGAGGGCACTCGCCCTAGCAGCACCCACTCTATGGAACACCCTACCGAATGACATGAGAGCATCAAACACTTACAGAAAGAACTAAAAGCCCTGCACTTTAAAGACTACTTCAGCACCATTACCTAGCACTCTGTCCTTTCCTCCCCTTCCTCAACAGAACATACACTCAGGAAAACTCCCCTCCCCAACCCTGACTACCCCCTACTGACTACTCAACTGTACTCTAAAAGTATATTAATAGTACTCCCCTATCTACTCTCTCCCCACCCCTTCCCTCCACATAACTGTACTGTAAATACAACTGTAAATATTGTAGATACTCATTGATGTAATTACCTCACCTGGGTTTCCCCCCCCCCCCCCCCACGACTATTACTGACTGTCTCACTTGTACAATGATCCATGTAAAGCTCTTTGATTATAGAATAAAGCAGTATATAAAACCTGTTAAATAAATAAAAAATGGATGCTGGATCCTTTTGACTGTGATATAGAATCCGTCAGTGAAAACATCCAAGAGGAATTTATTGAACTAAAATGCAATGATGAATGCAAATACAAATTTGAAAAAGCTGGAATGACTGAATTGTGACTGTCAACTAAACAGCTCTATGTGGTCTGAAATGGCTAAAGTACTGTTGTACTTTCTAACTTCAGATTTGGTTGAATGTGGCTTTAGTGCAGTCAATAAATATTGACAAAGGAAAGAAGTAGAACCAATATATGCATGCAAGGAGACATAAGACTAAAACTCAAGCCAAACATTGAGAATCTAACAGCAAAGCAAAAACCACCAGAATCACATTGAATAAACAATATAAGTAAAATGTCATTTTAGTTTCATTAAGAATTTTCTTTTTGGGGGGGAAGGGGGAGGCCCTAATTGATTTAAAAAAAAAAGTGGGCAATAGGGAAAAAAAAGGTTGAGAAACCCTGTATTATAACAGCAAGTAAATATTAACATGTTTGTCATGACATACTGTACCTTGCATCACACATTACTTGGCAGCATAACACTGTCTCAGTTATTCTTGTATTGGCCATCGCTAAAAACACTCCTTAAAATGGCAAGTATGGACCCTTACCAACCTCACGAAGACCTAAACTACATTTGCAATTCCCCAAAGGATGTATTATATTGCTGAGCAACAAAACTATGCTCCTCCTCTAATGACTATGGCTTTCTAGCTATGGCATTTCCCACAGCCACTCCGTACATGTAGCTACACCTGTCCCATTCAAAGTCTACTCTCTGTCTTGGCTTATGTCGGTCTGTATACATTTGCTATCTGTGGGACAACCCTGCCTGCCTTCCCAGTCTGCATTGTGGCAATGCTCCCTGGTCAGGATTGTGTGAGCATGGGAGGGGGGAGCCCTGTGGCATCATACCGAGTAGCCAATCTCCAGATAATATCACCACTCTCGCAGCTTGCATAGATCCTGGACTGGGTAAGGATGTAGGCCTCATGGCACAATCTGGAGAACGTTGGCATATCAGTCATGTCTCCCAGTGCCTGGCACAGCTGATGTATAGCTGCTCTATCACACTGGCACCTGGTGACACTGTGGATATCCATAAGGCCCAGGTACTTGCCAAGCATTCATGTCCTCCCTGAACTGCAGATTAGCACAGCACACCAGATCCTTCCATGAAACCCTCAAACCACACAAACACAAGCTCTCACTTGCAGCTACAAAAGACAAAGAGATCCTCAGAACCTATAAATAAAAGCTGATATACCATAACAGCATGAAGTCCCAGGACTACAAAATATGATCTCCCTTTCTCACTCAAACAAGATTCTTTCCAGACTCACTCACTTACAACTCCTACATCAACAATCCCATTTTTCATAACACAAACATTGTTAGGGTCCACAAGATTAGCTCTTTTGGAACAAACAGCAAATTTCAGCATAGTCAGAAAGCGTAGTTACTCACCTGTAACAGGTGTTCTCCGGGGACAGCAGGAATCAGTCCTCACTTTTATGTGTGACGTCGGTGCTCACGGAACCCTGCGTGGAAACATCTCCCCACCTTTCAAAGAAAGCATTTGGGAGATGCACCACGCATGCATAGTCCTTCCCATCCAAGGGTGCCATCTTGATGAGTCAACAACATAGCTAAGACAGCAAAAAATGGTACAACTAAGGCAACTCTATGGGGAGGAGGGAGGGTTGTAAGGACTGATTCCTGCTGTCCCCGGAGAGCAACTGTTACAGGTGAACAACTATGCTTTCTCCGGGAACAAGCAGAAGTCAGTCCTCACATATGGAACTCCCTAGCTAAAGGCTACCAAGAACCTACAGAAAAACACAGCAAACCGAGAGTTAGCAACAGCGAGTCCGAAGAACAGACTCTGAAAGGACACCAGTGTCCAGGGAGAACCCCACTCCGGTTGTCTGTACTCAGAATGGTCGGAGGGTAGGAGTTGCCTGGACCCCAAAGAGATTACGGAGTAGGGCCTGGCCGAAGGCGCTGTCCCATCAAGACTCTCTATCCATCTTTATCTCTATCTCTATCCAAGCAGTAATGAGCTGCAAAGGTGTGGACTGAAGACCAAGTGTCAGCCCGGCAGATGTCTGCCATTGGGACAGAACACAAGCTCACCACTGAGGTCACCATAGCCCAGACATTGTGCGTCATGATGCGGTGCTCCAGCTGCAGCCCGGCCTGTTCATAGGCGAGGGTGATGCAATCCGCCACCCAGGCAGACAGGGTCCAGGTTTGGTCACTGCCTCCCCCAGCCAACAGGCATCATAGGAGACGAAAAGCTGTGAGGCTTTGCGGTGGCCCTGGGTACGCTGTAGATAACAGGACAGGACACTCTTATAGACTACAGTGTGAAGGATAGCCTCCACCCCGTTGTTGTGAGGCCCTGGAAAGAAGGTGGGGAGCACCACCTCCTGAATGAGGTGAGACGAAAACACCACCTTTGGAAGGAATTTGGGATGCGTGCGTAGCACAACCCTGTTCTTGTAGAATCTGGTATAGGGAGGCTCCGCCACCAGGGCCTGAAGCTCGCTGACTCTACAGGCAGAGGTGAGCACCACCAAGAAGGTGACCTTCTAGGAGAGGTCCCACAAATGGCAGGTACCCAGGGGCTTGAATGTCAGCCGAGTGAGTCGCGCTAGCACCACGTTGAGATCCCACTCTGCTGGGGATGGGCAGATTGGGGGATTGGAGAGTAGCAGACCCCGTAGGAAGTTGGTAACGAGGAGCTGCACCAAAAGAGGCTTGCCCTGGACAGGGTGGTGGTATGTTGAGAGAGCACTCAGATGCACCCTGATGGAGATGGACTTGAGTCCAGTCTGTGAAAGATGAAGCAGGTACTGCAGCACTGTTTGCACTGTGCAGGAATAACAGGTTGTCCCATCTCTCCGAGCACCACATGGAGAATCTACTCAACTTGAAGGCATAGGCATGCCTCACGGAGGCCTTGCGGGAGGCCAGGAGGACCTCCTCTACTTCCCCCAAAAGGTTAAAGGGAGTCAAGGCTACCCAATTCAGCAGCCAAGCTGTTGCACCAGAGGAGAAAGTCGATCTCCTGAGTCAGTAGCCCTGGAGAGTTCCCCAGTGGGACTGGGGGCTCCATCACTAAGTGGAGCAGCAGCGGGAATCACGGCTGCCTGGGCCACCGGGGGGCCACAAGAACTAGCAACGCTTTGTCCCAGGCGACATTGAAAAGGGTCTTGGCAACCAATGGCGTGAGCAGGAAGGTGTATAGGAGGCCCTCTGACCATTGGATGATGAAGGCATCCGCCACCTTCCGGGAAGGGAGAGGCTGGTGGGAACAGAATTGTGTTAACTGAACATTAGCTGGACTGGTAAACAGGTCCATTCGAGGGGTCTCCAGAGCCAAAACAGCCGTTGGGCTACTCTGAGGTCTAGCCGCTATTTGTGCAGCTGGAGAACCCTGCTCAGCCTGTCCACGAAGGTATTGTCCTGACCCAGCAGGTAAACTGCTCTCAGGAGCCTTCCCTGCCTGATCGCATATAAGCAGAGGGCTACTGCCTCATGGCAGAGGGTGTATGACCCCATAACCCCCTACTTGTTCAGGTAAAACATGGCAATCTGGTTGCCAGTCTGGACCAGTACCAGTTGGTGCTGTAGGCAATGGTGGAGGGCTTGGAGAGCCAGAAATATGGCCCTGAGCTCCAAGAGATTAATCTGTTGTTGGCTTTCCGCCCTGGACCAGGTGCCATGCGTATGAAGGCCTCTACAGTGAGCTCTCCAACCCAGTTGAGAGGCATCTGTGATGAGGACCGGCTGGGGGATGGGGGTCTGAAAGGGCATGCCTGCCTGTAGGTGCTTTGTCACTTGCCACCAGTTGAATGACTCTGCCACTGGGCGGGTCACACATACTCTGTCCTTGAGGCAGTCGGTGGCATGTGTCCACTGGGACTGGAGGCATCATTGGGTCACTCATATGTGGAGGCAGGCGTCCGGTGTAACATGCACTGTGGATGCCATGTGGCCAAGTAAGCGGAGCAAACTGGCACAAAGCGTTGGCGCTGTACCTCTGCGGCCAGAGCCTTAAGGCAACTCAACCTATCTAGGGGGAGGAAGGTTTTGGCCTGGCGTGTATCCAACTGTGCCCCTATGGACTCCAAGTTTTGCATAGGAGTGAGATGAGACTTGGGCCGGTTTATTAAGAAGACCAGGTGCTCCAGGACACTGATGGTGCAGCCCGTGGGCTGCTGTACCTCAGGGGCTGTTTCTCCTTTTATGAGCCAGTCATTCAGATAGAAGAAGACGAAGGCCCCTTGGAGGCAGAGATAAGCGGAGATAGGCAGCCACCACCACCAAGCATTTGGTGAAGACCATAGGTACGGAAGCCAGCCCGAAGGGTAGCACCCTGTACTGGTAATGGTCGCCCTCGACCACGAATCTTAGGTACTGTCTGTGACTGGGATGAATGATGATGTGAGTGTAAACATCCTTTCGATCCAAGGAGCATAGCCAGTCTCCCTGCTGGAGGTAGGGCAGCAATGTTCCAAGGGAGAGCATCCTGAACTTCTCCCACACCAGGAACTTGTTCAGGTTCCCAGGTCTAGGATGGGCCTGAGGCCTCTGGTTCTTTTTGGCATAAGGAAGTACCGGGAGTAGAACCCCTTGCCATTTTGGCAGTGGGGCACCAGTTCCACGGCCCTGTCCTCGAGTCGACCTGTGAGCTCCTGCCACAGCAGATTCTAGGTGAAGCTCTCCTGGAAAGAAAGAGAGGGGTGTCTGGTCCAGGTGGAAAAAGTAACACTCCTTGACCACCAGGAGGGCCCAGGCATTGGTGGTGATGTTTGGCCACCGGTGGGCAAGTGGACCAGGCAGCTGGCAGCTAGCCTCCTGAAGTTAGAGGGGCTATGCTCGAAGAGTCAAAAGCTCCCCCCAACGGGGCCAGAGTAGGTGACGGGGCCTTCGGAATCCTCTGTTTACAGGGGCCCTGTCTGTGCCCCTTGGCATGCTGCTCCTGCTGTGCAGTCTGGGAAGTCTGGTACTGTTGAAAGTCTCGGTAGGCCAGTCCCTTCCTCGAGTAGGGGGGCTTTTTCCCCAAGGCCTTCCGCTTGGGCAGAGTGGTGGTCTTAGAGAGTAGAGTTCTTGTCAGGAACTTGTACTCGAGCTCCACAGCCTTGTCTTCAATAGGCTTACCAAAGAGGTCCTCTTCTTGGCATAGGACATTGACAAGTTTGTCTTGGACCCATTGCTCCAGGTCCAAGGACTGGAGTCAGGCCTGGCGATGAGCACCGATGCCCACTGTGGCCACCTGGGCTGTGGATTCTAAGCCCTTGTAGGTTACTCGTGACAACTTAGAGCAGTCATTGACGCCTTTGACCAGGTTCCAGAACTGTTGGAGGGGTTCCTAGACCATGGGATGCTGTTCCAAGGGTTGCAGAGCAGAGATGGCATCCATCTGTCCAAGAAAGGTCAACGCGTCTTCGGTAGTAGACTGGCTAATCTACTGAAGAGGGCTTTAAACTAGATTAGTTGGGGATGGGTAAAGAAAGCCCCCAGGTAGGTGATACATTAAATACCTTTATGGAAACGGGTAACAGGGGTAACATATGGAAAGCAGTGTGTATAAATGCCCGTAGCATGGGAAATAAGATCCCTGATGTTGAAGCTTTGGTGGGAGTGGCTGACTTGGATTTAGTGGCAGTTACAGAAACATGGTTCACAGAAAACCATGATTGGGATGTAACTATACCTGGCTATACTTTATTCAGAAAGGACAGGGTAGGAAGAAGGGGAGGAGGAGTGGCACTATATGTAAAAACTACTATTAAAGCTTTGGAATTACAGAGCTTAAAAGGGAGAGAGGAGGCATTGTGGGTTAAACTAGAAAGAGGGAAAGAGAACTATATTTGCATTAGTGTGATATACAGACCTCCCTCACAAGAGGAAGAGGTGGACAGAGAGTTAATTGAAGACATACGCAGCATTGCTAGGAAAGGGGAAGTGCTACTGATAGGAGATTTCAATATGCCAAATGTTGATTGGCACATTCCTGCTGCAGTATCATCTAGAAGTAAGGAGATCCTGGATTCTCTACAGAGAGAACTATTCAGGCAATTGGTAACAGACCCCACACGTGAAGGGGCCATACTGGACTTGGTGCTTACCAATGCTGAAAGTGTTTCTGATGTTATAGTGGGAGATCATTTTGCATCCAGTGATCACCAGATGGTGTGGTTCAGTATTAGGACTAGGGCTGTTAGAATCCATTCAAAGGTAAGGATCTTAGACATTAGGTAGACTAACTTTGCCAAGATGGGCCAATACCTCAGGGAGTCGTTAGTGGGATGGGAACAGCTGGGGGATGTAGAAAAACAGTGGGCAAAACTGAAAGAGGATATTTTAAGGGCAACCAACCTTTTTGTTAAAATGGTAAATAAAGGTAAAAGGAAAAGGAGACCACTATGGTTTTCGAAAGAAGTAGCTGAAAAAGTGAAGAAAAAGAGGGAGGCCTTCATGAAATACAAGAGATCACAGAGAGAGGAAGACAGGCATCTATATTTGGAAAAACTTAGAGAAGCTAGCAAAGTAGTCAGGAAGGCAAAGATTCAAAAGGAGGAGGAAACAGCCAATGCAATAAAATGGGGGGATAAGATATTTTTCAGATATGTTAGTGAGAACAGGAAGGGCAAAAGTGGTATTGTCAGACTCAAGGGTGCAGGGGAGAAATATGTAGAAGCTGATAAGGATAAAGCAGAATTGCTTAACAAATATTTCTGTTCTGTGTTCACAGATGAAGAACCAGGAGCAGGACCTCAGAAAACACCCACAAACAGAAACAGAAGCGAGGACATCTTGAACAATTTTCAGAAGACTGTGTTCGTGAGAAACTAGCTCAACTTAAAGTAGACAAAGCGATGGGACCGGATGGGATACACCCTAGAATACTGAGGGAACTTGGGGACGTTCTAGCAACTCCACTGACTGACCTTTTCAATGCCTCGTTGGCGTCAGGAGTGGTGCTAAAGGACGAGAGAGGCTCATGTGGTGCCTTTACAGAAGTAAGGATGTGGTTGAAAACTACAGGCCGGTTAGTTTAACTTCGGTGGTGAGTAAATTATTGGAAACGCTGCTGAAAGAGAAAATAGTGAGGTTTCTGGAGTCCAGCGGATTACAGGATCCGAAGCAGCATGGATTCACCAGAGGCAGGTCTTGTCAGACAAATCTGATTGATTTCTTTGACTGGGTGACCAGGGAGTTGGACTGAGGGAGAGCCCTAGATGTGGTGTATTTAGATTTCAGTAAAGCCTTTGACACTATTCCTCACAGGCGACTTATAAACAAACTGAGCACCCTAGGGATGGACCCTAAAGTTACTGCTTGGGTTAGAAATTGGTTGGGTGGGAGGCGACAGAGTACAGGTAAATGGAGCTCACTCTGAGATGTGCCCCAGGGATCTGTCCTTGGTCCGATTCTTTTTAACATCTTTGTTAGTGATAAAGCGGAAGGGCTGTCGGGTAAGGTTTGCCTCTTTGCGGATGATACCAAAATCTGCAATAGAGTAGACACTCCTTGGGCGGTGACCAGCACCTAGCCTTGGGCGGAGATAGGTCCGACGGCACATTGCAGTCTTGCAAATGTCCGGAGATATCTCGTCCTCGGACTCCCAATCGAAGTACTCAGTGGAGGACTCGATGGTAGGCTGTGCCAGCGATAGGCAGGGCCAGTGATCCATGGGCCTTCAAGGCTGCATTGTCGGAGCCATGAGCACTGGGCGAAGATGAATGACGGTTTGAGAAACGGGATCATGATCGAGACCACTCTCAAGGATCAACTTGAGACTGTAAGCTTAAGAGAATGGCTCGACAACCTGGGAAGTTTTCAAAGTCAAGGTCCCAGTGGTCTGGACAGATAAACCGGCCGAGCCAAACAACCGCACCCGCTGCGTCTCCAGGAAGGCAGTCAGGCTGCGCTCCAGGGACTTCATCCTGGACTCCAGTCCAGATGATACTGCAGCCTTCGATGCAGTCGCTGGGGTAGCCTGGTCCAGCACTGGCGAGGAGGGGGAGTCCTCGACAAGAATGGCCTCAGAGGTCTGAGGCCGATCCCCAGGGGCGACAATTCCTTCCTGGGGACCTTGGAAGGCCGCTCATGCTCCTTCTTCGGGGGCTGAGGGATCTGGCGTGGGGCTTGTCCACTTTTTCCAAGTCCCGCAAAGAGGTCCTCAAGGATGATCTTCTTCATCTTGAGTTCCTGGTCTGAGGAATCCCTGTCAGAGGACCCACGTGCCTGGTCGGTTGCTGCAGGGTCACAACACGACTCCAGGGTCTCTGGATAGTGGGGTCAATGGGACAGAGTATGACCTGGAGAAAATGTGGTCATGATTTTGCTTACGGGAGTTTGATTGCTTTAGTGGACATCTGCTGGCAGAGACACAAATCTCCTGATCATGGTTGGTATCAAGACAATGGAGGCAGCAATCACGTGTGTCAGTGCGGGGCATATTTTTTGAGCACTGATCATACTTCTCGAAGCTGCTGGCCATCGAGGGAAAAAGTACCCCAGCGAGGTGAAAGACCCGAGGCACTGCCAGCCGGCAGAAAAAAAAGGTGTGAAGCTGTGCCAGGGAAAAAGGAACTTAACTAGGGAAAAAAGGATGGTCCAAGATGTGACGCCGAAGCACATGAACTTGGAGGCGGGAAAGGAACCGGTTGCAGCCAGAGAAAAACACACTATAGGATGAAATTTAACTGCTTTTTCTGGGGGAATCAGACACACGTCCAGTGGGCTCAGCGGAAAAAAAGGAGACTGAGCAAGATGGCACTTTCGGGCGGGAAGAGGACAATGCATGCGTGGTGCATCTCCCAAAGGCTTTCTTTGAAAGCTGGGGAGATGCTTCCGCGCAGGGCTCTGTCAACGCAGATGTCACCATATGTGCGGACTGACTTATTTATTTATTTTAGTTTCTTATATACCGCACTTTTTAGGATCAGCGCGGTTCACAGGGAACAATAACAAAACCAGAACAACAGGCTGTTCGGTATTACATATAACAGGGGTAAGAACTTGGATCAAACTGGGAGAACTATATACATATACTGCTTGTTCCCGGAGAATAAACACTATGCTGCTCTTAATATTTCTTTAAGAGTAGATATTAATGAATCTTTAGATTTAGTCCCTCATCTCTGATTTCTGTTCTTTATAACTGCATCCTGTGATGCTTTTCCAGATTGCAGTCACACCAGTTGAAACATACTTGTCACAACCTTTATACAAGAACACACCAGAATTTTTTTATAAGTATTAGCCTTATTCCATGTCTCTGGCAGGAACAACAGGCACGTCTGCTGGGAAGTCAAAAAAACGTACACGGGCCTTTCCTGAATACACTATATATCTCTCCACAGCAAACCATGCCCCTGCCCTGCCCCTCCTGAGCATGTTCTGACATCCCCATGCAAGTACCGGGGACATGCACGGGCACCATGTATCAGAATACAGCAGTATTCTGATACATGGTGCATGTTTTTGTGAGATACATGTCTCCCGAAACATGCAAATGGCCTATCTGGGTTATGAAATAACCCCCATAATGCATAGTAATTGTGTCCTCTTGTCCCCCAACATCTTGCACTCTTCCCCCACCCCCTTTTCAAATCTTCCCCACTCTGTTCCCCCCTTCCAGGTATTCTCCCCTTTCATTTCCCTGGCCCCTCAATTCTCCTGATCCTTCTTCCTTTTTTCAGTAAGCTACTACCCCTCACTCCTGACTATCCTTTTTTTTCCTTGCTGTTTTTTGCAGAGCCAATAAATAAGCTGTCCTCTTCTTCCTGCGGGAGATCGGATTGCCACAGTAAACCTGCTGCCTTACAAGCCACAACTGCGGCCTTCCCCAACTGTTCTGCCTGTGGAGATAGGATCTCCTGTGCACAGACAGTAAGGATCTTTGTGGCTTTCTTCTTCTCTTCTGCCTGCAGGGAATGGAATCTCCATGGGCAGCCTGCTGTTATCCAGCCCCACGGGCAGACAGAAGGGGTCTTCTAACAGAGATCATATTCTTCTTTTTTAAAGAGGGGGGGGGGAGCGCATGGAGGCGGAAGATTTAAAAGTGGGGAACCTATCCAATTGGATTTGGTTGCCCCGGGGGACACATCTGGGGGTGCGAGACTGCAACCCCTATGTCCAGA
Organism: Ichthyophis bannanicus; assembly: GCA_033557465.1. Taxonomy (NCBI): domain Eukaryota; kingdom Metazoa; phylum Chordata; class Amphibia; order Gymnophiona; family Ichthyophiidae; genus Ichthyophis; species Ichthyophis bannanicus. The sequence continues at coordinate 1,718,621,800 of CM066032.1, read as the reverse complement.
GAACGCTACACCTTTGGCATCGCTGGAGACGGAAGTGGCTGGGTACAGATGAGGTGTCTCGCCTGCTACCGATAGTTGATAATCTAGATTTCCCACCTGCGGTGGGTCGTAGTGTGTTTCTGACATGGGCACAGAAAGGGTTAACACATATCGGACAACTCCTGGAGGGCAAGGAGATTAAGGCATTCTCGGTCCTGGCGCAACAATTTGACCTAGGCGCTAAAGATTGTTTTCCCTACCAGCAGATTGGTCACTACCTGAGACATAGGATCTTACCGGGGCTCCGGGGTGACCCTACGGATATTGAGAAGGTATTTCTGATGGGGCACACGAAGAAACTTTTGACTAAATTTTATAATATGATGGAAGGGGAACGGGGGCATAGCCCGTTTCAACAAGCTTGGAAGCAGGACCTGGGGTTGACATGGGGTAGATACAAAGGGATGCTAGCTGCCAGTTTTATAGAGAATAACTATAAGATACTGTATAGATGGCACTGGTCACCCGAGAAACTCCATGTTATGTTTCCAGGACACACTGATAGATGTTGGCGGGAATGTGGGGAAGAGGGGACCTATCTCCATGTTTGGTGGTCTTGTAAAGTTATTCGTGAACGGTGGGGAGAAGTATTTGGCTTATTGAGTGCTATCTTGGGGAAATTAATCGAGCCAAACCCCGCTGTGGCCTTACTGGGGCTTCGGCCAGCAAACCTCAACCAGGTCGAAAGCTCCTTTGTTAATGTGGGATGTGTAACATATAGAATGTTAGTGGCACGGCGGTGGCGGCAAGTGCACCCCCCACGTTGAAAGACTATGTGTCTTCCCTTGACTCCAATTATCTGCTAGGTCAGGCAGCTGCCAAAAAGATTAACGGTTCTAATAAATTTTTAAAAATTTGGGGAAAATATTTGAGTTGGAAAAGTACTAACTGATAACGAATTCTGAAGGTTTGTAATCGTAACAGGATGGGGGGGAGGGGTTGGGGGTTTCTACATGGCTGTGTAATTGATGTGTTAGTATTGCTGTTTTGTATGGTGTGATAAAGTTTAAATTAAAAAAAAAAATAAAATAAAAAATAAAAAAGGGGGGGAGGGGGAGAAAATCCCAGGTGCCAGATACAAATATGCCTGGTCACCATGGCGATCTGGAACTTGGGATTTTTCCAGCCCTGGGCTTTGGTCTGTTTAGCCACTGTAATGCAAAGTGTGTAGGGAACTAAAGACCACAAACAATTGCATAAACATTCTGATGGCTTCATTATAGATAGTAAGTGAAAGCCTTTTTTCAGTCCAGAGCATGAAGGGAATTCTCACATGGGTGCTTGTACAGTTTAGCATAGGAAACACTGTTTCCTCATTCACATCAAAAGGTGACTATCTCTGACAGTAATTTAAGATGAGCATATAGAACTAATCTGTTATAATGAAACGGAATGTACAGTTCCATAGGTGACCAATTCTTTAATTCTTCTAACCAAAGTGGCTGCAACTAGAAAAAACACCTTCTCAGTGAAACAGTTCAGAGATGTGGGTTCAGTGGGCTCAAATGGTGGCCGAATGAGAGATGTAGGGACAAAACTGAGGTCCCCTGGCATAGGAGGCTTCTATACTGCCAGCTTAACAGGAAGTAGAACTTTCATGATTCTGAAAATGACTGGAAAGAGTGAAGACAATAATCTGCCTTTGGAACATGATAAGCATACAGGGTACTGAGATGTTCTCTGATGGAACAAGTTTGCAGTTTAAAGTGATACAGATGCTAAATATGGCATTTGGAAGATCCCGAAACACACTGTGATCATTAGTGAAATATCAGATAGCAATCTCTTCCATTTAAATGTGCAGGTGTGTCAGGTAGAAGGCTTTCTTGCTGCCATCAAGGTATCTTAAATAGGCACAGGTAGACACAGGGTGGAAACAAAATACTGCTCAGTTTCCACATACAGGATTAGTGCTCTGAGATTAGGAAGCAGAAGGAAGTCTCCCTTATGTGCTATTGAAGTTGCAAAGATTTGAAGATTCAATGGGATAAGACAGCAGAGTTGCTTACCTGTAATGGGGGTTCTCTGTAGACAGCAGGGGTACACAGCTATACTTGCTGGTGATGATGTCACAGACATTGCCTGACATGCCTGCTCTCCCAACGGGGCAGTAAGGGCAGTGTACACCTTGACACCTGAGCAGCTGCTAGGCAAGAAAAAATAGTCCATTAAAAATAGTCCATCTGTAGGCGATGATTTGTCGAGAAGATCTGAGTGTCATGGCAGCCCCGTGTGGCACGCCGTGGTGTTTGTTGATTTCTTCTTGATTGGTTGGGGTTTTTTTTCTAAGTCAGGTAGGCGGGAGGGAGAGGGCAGCTGCATACCCCCGCTGTTTAAGGAGAACCCCCATTGCAGGTAACCACTTTATCCGTAGGTTTCTGAGGACCACCTAATTAAAGATGAGGTCGTGCGCTGAGGAGAGGTCCAAACTATAGTGCCTGATAAAGGTGTAGTACGAGGACCAAGTGGCCGCATTGTAGATCTCTTGTACAGAAACTGAGGATGAGCAAGCCACCCTAGCAGCTGTCACCCGTAGGTGATGGGGTGACATGCTCCCCGGCGAGGGTTGTTGCGCCTGGGTGTAGCACAAAGATAGACAGTCCAATATCCATGAGAGATGGTCTTCTTTGATGCAGGTCTCCTTGGATTGTTGGGATTGAATGTGATAAAGAATCACAAAGATGTTTGCATATATTTGGTTGCTTGGAGGCAGAACAAGAGAATGCACCGACAGTCCTATGTATGGAGAGTTTCTTCTGGGGAACCTGCTGCTAGATTGGGGAAGAAGGACAGCAGAATGATGGCTTGGTTGAGATGGAAGAAGGAAGAGACCTTAGGGAGGAATTTTGGATGTATCCAGAGGATCACTGTTGTGGAAGAATTGGGGGGTAGGGCGGGTAGTAGATCAACACCTCTAATTCACCAATCCTTCTTGCCAAAGTGATCACCACTAAGAAGACTGCATTCCAGATGAGATGTTTAAGTGAGGCTGAAGTCAATGGTTCAAAGGGGATTTCATGAGCTCTGAAAGCACAATGTTGAGGTCCCAAGTTAGGAGGAGAGATTGGATGGGAGACTTAGTGTTCATGAGGCCTTTCATGAACCATGAGACCAAAGGGTGAATTGAGATGGATTTCCCATTCACTGGATCATGCGAAGCGGCAATGGCCAAGAGGTGGTAGTGAAAGGACATGGACTGGAGGCCAGAGCATGAGAGGTGTAAGAGGTAGTCGAGGAGCTACCCTACAGGGCAGTGGAAGGGATCCAGCAGGTGTTCTCTCACCCAGGCCGAAAGTGGAGCCAACTTGTAGGTTTTCTAGAGGCTGTAATGATGTCAGGGATGTCGTCTGAGAGGTAGGGTCATTCATTAGGAGGTCCCACTTTCCAAGCTCTTAAGGAGAGGCTGGGGAGGTTGAGGTGTAATAAAGCTCCTTGATGCTGTGTAAGTAGGAAGGGGTTCATCCCGAGAGAGTACGGGTCATTCTTCATTAAAGCTAGGATGTGCAGGTACCAGATTTGGCAGGAAGAGCACGGGGTAAAGAGGACGAGGTCTGCCTTGCCTTCCCAAGCTTTGACAAGGACCCAGCTGATTAGTGGGAAGGCATATAGTTGACAGTGGTACCAACTGATGGCGAAGGCATTGAAGGACAATCAGTGCAAACTGGACCATAAGGAGAAGAGTGGGCATTTTGCATTTTCAGCTGTAGGAAAAAGATCTATCTCGGGAGTGTCCCGTTTTTGTTTTTGTTTTTTTTAAGAGTCTGAACATAGTTTGTAGATCAAGGGACCATTCATGTGGATCCAGATGGCGGCTGAGAGTTTCCACTAAGGAATTTTGTGCTTCTGGGAAATACACTGCCCTGAGGGAGGTGTGCACTGAATGGACTAGGAGCCAAAAACGGGTGGCCTCTCAGCAGAGTCGGAGGGATCCTTTGCTTCCCTGCTTGTTGATGTAGAACATTGTGAATTGTTGTCTGTTTGTATCAAGAGGGTCTTGTGAGTGGCCCAGGGCTGAAAAGCCTTTAGGGCATAAAGCATAGTTACTCAACTGTAACAGATGATCTCTGGGAACAGCAGGAATCAGTCTTCACATATGGGTGACATCGGCACCGACGGAGCGTGGCACGGTAACACTCTCCAGCATCCAATAGGAATGCTTTTGGGCATGTTCCTCCACACATGCATGGCTACCTTCCTGCCTTCTCTTCGCGTCTCCTCAGTCAGGTGAATAGCGGAGAAAAGGAAACAAAAAAAATAGAAAAAAATATGGATAGACAACTTGAGGGGAGGTGGGGGTGGGTTGTGAAGACTGATTCCTGCTATTCCCAGAGATCACCTATTACAGGTGAGTAACTATGCTATCTCCAGGAACAAGCAGGGAGTCAATTCACATATGGGACTGGCAAAAGACCGCCCTATGAAGGGAAAGGATTCCAGTGCCACAGAGGTTGCAGCAGGGATCCAACAGACTCAGATCATTCAGAGCACTCCTCGAAAGATGGCTGGATGGGTGGTGGGTAAGCTGTCCAAATTTGAAACAGGTTACATAGTACAGATTGACTGAATTGAGCATCAACTCTGGAGTCCTTATCTAGGCAGCAGTGATCTGCAAAAGTGTGCAGTGAAGACCATGTGGCTACTTGGCAGATGTCTGAAACTGACATAGATCAGAGGTTGGCTATGGTAGCAGCCATGGCATGGACATTATGTGCTGTGACATGGTTTTGTAGAGAGAGACCCACTTACGAGTAAGCAAAGGATATGCAGTCTGCAATCCAATTTGAGAGAGTTCTCTTGGAGACTGGTAACCCCAGATGACTCTGGTCAAAGGAGACAAACAGCTGAGAGGATTGACGATGATCTTTGGTGCGGTCGATATAAAAATAGAAACACAACGGCAGAAAAAAACCACATGGCCTATCTAGTCTGTCTTCCATATCAACCATTACAACAGTCCCCTTTTTTCCTTTAGAGATCCTCTGTGTTTGTCCCATACTTTTTGAATTCAGATAATGACCTCATCTCTACCACCTCCACTAGGAGACTATTTCACACATATATCACTCTTTCCGTAAAGAAATATTTCAACATATTACGCCTGAATCTATCCCCTTTCACCCTCATCCTATGTCCCCTTGTAGCAGAGCTTGCTTTCAATTGAAAGAGGCTCTCCTCCTGTGCATTTATGTCATGGAGCTATTTAAACGTCTCAATCAGATCACCTCTATCCCGCCTTTCCTCTAAAGGAGAGATATTAAGATCCTTAAGTCTGTCCTCAAATGATTTATAATGAAGACCACTAACCATTTTAGTAACCACCCTCTGTACTGACTCCATCCTGTTTATATCCTTGTGAAGGTGCAGTTTTCAGAACTGCACAGAATACTCCAAATGACGTCGCACCAAAGACTTGTGCAGACACACTATCACCTACATTCTTCTGCTGACCATTCCTCTCCCTATGTACCCAAGTATCCTTCGAGCTTTTTGCTGTCGCCTTTTCTACCTTTTTAGCTATTTTAAGATAATCAGACACAATCATATCTAGGTCCCGCTCTTCTTTTGTGAACAGAAGTACTCAACCCCCTATACTATATCACTCCTTTGGACTACTACAGCACAAATGTATGACCATGCATTTTTTAACATTAAATCTCAGATGCCAAATTCTCGATCATTCTTCAATTTTAGCTAGATTCCTCCTTATGTTATCTACACCTTTCTGGGTGTCTACTCTATTGCAGATTTTGGTATCGTCTGCAAAGAGGCAAACCTTACCCAACAGCCCTTCCGCTATATCACTAAAAAAGGTGTTAAAAAGAATCGAACCAAAGACAGATCCCTGGGACACACCACTGGTAACCTCCTTTTCCTCAGTGAGCTCTTGTACCCTTTGCCACCTTCCACTCAACCAATTTCTAACCCAAGCAGTAATTTTAAGGTCCATCCCTAGGGTGCTCAATTTGTTTATAAGTTGCCTGTGCGAAACGATGTCAAAGGCTTTACTAAAATCTAAATGCACCACATCTAGGGATCTCCCTCAGTGCAGTCTGCTGAAGTTCTACTGAAAGACTCAAAGGCATCGAAAGATGCCCTGGTAAGGAACTTTGATGTATTCTGATTCTGCCTAACTAAGGCCAGGAATGCATCACGTTTGTCATCAGGAATGATAGGAGCAGAATTCTCAAAATCCCTGGAGATATTCTTGAGATACATGCCCATATAGAGCATGTAAATAGTATTCCTGGAAGTGAGCATAGATGCTTGAAAACAGTGACTCCCAAAAGCATCTAGAGTCCTGGAGTCCTTTCTTGGAGGCACGGAAGAATGTGTCTTAAAACTCTTGATGCGGAGCATCGCTGACTCCACTACCGTGGAATGGTGTGGTAGCTGAGGCTTTTGAAAGCCAGGGCATTGTAGAACTCGGTACGTGGAATCGAGCCGTTTGCTGATAGGCAGAACTATTAGCATAGAAACATAGAAACATGATGACAGAAAAAGACCACAAGGCCCATCTAGTCTGTCCTTCCATAACAACAACTACAACAGTCCACTTTCTACCTTTAGAGATCCTCTGTGTTGGTCCCATGCTTTTTTGAATTCAGTTACTGTCCTCATCTCTACCACCTCCACTGGGAGACTATTCCACGGATCCACTACTCTTTCCGTAAAGAAATATTTCCGCATATCACTCCTGAATCTATCTCCCTTCACCCTCATCCCATGTCCCCTCGTAGCAGAACTTGCTTTCAACTGAAAGAGGATCTCTCCCTGAACATTTATGCCACGGAGGTATTTAAACATCTCAATCATATCACCTCTATCCCGTCTTTCCTCTAAGGTGTACATATTAAGATCCTTAAGTCTGTCCTCATATGCTTTATAATGAAGCCCATTAATCATTTTAGTAGCAACCCTCTGCACCGACTCCATCCTGTTCACATCCTTTTGAAGGTGCGGTCTCCAGAATTGCACACCATACTCCAAATGAGGTCGCACCAAAGACTTATACAGAGGTATTATCACCTCCTTTTTTCTGCTAGCCATTCCTCTCCGTATGCACCCAAGCATCCTTCTAGCTTTTGCCGTCGCCTTTTCTACCTGTTTAGCTACTTTAAGATCATCAGACACAACCACGCCTAGGTCCCGCTCTTCTTTAGTGGACAAAAGTACTTCACCTCCTATACTGTATTGCTCCCTTGGATTGCTGCAGCCCAAATGCATGACCTTACATTTTTTAACATTAAATCCCAGCTGCCAAATTCTAGACCATTCTTCAAGCTTAGCTAGATCCCTCCTCATGTTATCTACACCTTCCTGGGTGTCTACTCTATTACAGATTTTGGTATCATCTGCAAAGAGGCAAACCTTACCCGACAGCCCTTCCGCTATATCACTAACAAAGATGTTAAAAAGAATCGGACCAAGGACAGATCCCTGGGGCACACCACTGGTAACATCCTTCTCCTCAGAGTGAGCTCCATTTACTTGTACTCTTTGTCGCCTCCCACCCAACCAATTTCTAATCCAAGCAGTAACTTTAGGGTCCATCCCTAGGGTGCTCAGTTTGTTTATAAGTCGCCTGTGAGGAACAGTGTCAAAGGCTTTACTGAAATCTAAATACACCACATCTAGAGCTCTCCCTCGGTCCAACTCCCTGGTCACCCAGTCAAAGAAATCGATCAGATTTGTCTGACAAGACCTGCCTCTGGTGAATCCATGCTGCCTCGGATCCTGTAATCTGCCGGACTCCAGAAACCTCACTATTTTCTCTTTCAGCAGCGTTTCCAATAATTTACTCACCACTGAAGTTAAACTAACCGGCCTGTAGTTTTCAACCACATCCTTACTTCCGCTTTTGTGTAAAGGCACCACATGAGCCTCTCTCCAGTCCTTTGGCACCACTCCCGACTCCAACGAGGCATTGAAAAGGTCAGTCAGTGGAGTTGCTAGAACGTCCCCAAGTTCCCTCAGTATTCTAGGGTGTATCCCATCCGGTCCCATCGCTTTGTCTACTTTAAGTTGAGCTAGTTTCTCATGAACACAGTCTTCTGAAAATTGTTCAAGATGTCCCTCGCTTCTGTTCTTATTTGTGGGTGTTTTCTGAGGTCCTGCTCCTGGTTCTTCATCTGTGAACACAGAACAAAAATATTTGTTAAGCAATTCCGCTTTATCCTTATCAGCTTCTACATATTCCCCCCCTGCACCCTTGAGTCTGACAATACCACTTTTGCCCTTCCTCTTCTCACTAATATATCTGAAAAATGTCTTATCCCCCCATTTTATTGCACTGGCTATTTCCTCCTCCTTTTGAATCTTTGCCTTCTTGACTACTTTGCTAGCTTCTCTAAGTTTTTCCAAATACAGATGCCTGTCTTCCTCTCTCTGTGATCTCTTGTATTTCATGAAGGCCTCCCTCTTTTTCTTCACTTTTTCAGCTACTTCCTTCGAAAACCATAGCGGTCTCCTGTTCCTTTTGCCTTTATTTACCATTTTAACAAAAAGGTTGGTTGCCTTTAAAATACCCCCTTTCCATTTTTCCCACTGTTTTTCTACATCCCCCAGCTGTTCCCATCCCACTAACGACTCCCTGAGGTATTGGCCCATCTTCGCAAAGTTAGTCTTCCTAAAGTCTAAGATCTTCACCTTGGAATGGATTCTAACAGCCCTAGTCCTAATACTGAACCACACCATCTGGTGGTCACTGGATGCAAAATGATCTCCCACTACAACATCAGAAACACTCTCACCATTGGTAAGCACCAAGTCCAGTATGGCCCCTTCACGTGTGGGGTCTGTTACCAATTGCCTGAATAGTTCTCCCTGTAGAGAATCCAGGATCTCCTTACTTCTAGATGTTACTGCAGCAGGAATGTGCCAATCAACATCTGGCATATTGAAATCTCCTAGCAGTAGCACTTCCCCTTTCCTAGCAATGCTGCGTATGTCTTCAATTAACTCTCTGTCCACCTCTTCCTCTTGTGAGGGAGGTCTGTATATCACACCAATGCAAATAGATTTCTCTTTCCCTCTTTCTAGTTTAACCCACAATGCCTCCTCTCTCCCTTTTAAGCTCTGTAATTCCAAAGCTTTAATAGTAGTTTTTACATATAGGGCCACTCCTCCTCCCCTTCTTCCTACCCTGTCCTTTCTGAATAAAGTATAGCCAGGTATAGTTACATCCCAGTCATGGTTTTCTGTGAACCATGTTTCTGTAACTGCCACTAAATCCAAGTCAGCCATTCCCACCAAAGCTTCAACTTCAGGGATCTTATTTCCCATGCTACGGGCATTAATACACACTGCTTTCCATGTGTTACCCCTGTTACCCATTTCCATAAAGGTATTTAATGTATCACCTACCTGGGGGCTTTCACTTACCTGGGGGCTTTCTTCACCCATCCCCAACGAATCTAGTTTAAAGCCCTCTTCAGTAGATTAGCCAGTCTACTACCAAAGATGTGTTGACCTTTCTTGGACAGATGGATGCCATCTCTGCTCTGCAACCCTTGGAACAGCATCCCATGGTCTAGGAAACCAAAACGCTCTCGAAGACACCATCCACGCAGCCATGCATTCATCTCCAGGATGCGAGCCTCTCTGCCTTGGCCTTTACCCTCAACAGGGAGGATTGAAGAGAACACCACCTGTGCACCTACCTGCTTCACCCTCTGTCCCAGAGCCATGAAGTCACTTTTGATACGTTCCGAGGTATACCTGGCAGTATCATTTGTTCCAACATGGATTAGCAACATTGGGTAATAGTCAGTGGGCTTGATGAGTCTCGGCAAACTCTCCATAACATCTTGGATCTTGGCACCAGGCAGACAGCACACCTCTCTGGACATCAAGTCTGGTCGGCAGATGGACACCTCAGTACCCCTCAGAAGAGAGTCTCCAACAACCACTACCCTTCGTTTCCTTCTGGTCACTGATTCCACAACTATGGGGTACTTGAACTCTGGTTCTTCCCTTTCCAGGGATGCTTTCACCTCCTCCACTTCCAGGGCTGCATAATGGTTCTTCAATTCAAGGGCTGGAGAAGTTGGATTGGTGATTTTGCAGGCTCTGGTGACTGGTGTCCAACCATCGACATTCTGTTGGCACCCATCTTCTCCTGTGCTGGAGAGCCTGGTTGCTGCAAGAAGCATCTCATCAATGTACTTCTCACTGTCTTGAATGCTCCTCAGCCTCACCACCTCCTCTCTGAGTTCCTCCACTTGTTTCCTCAGAGCTTCAGCATGCAGGCACCCTGCACATGGAACCGGTTCTTCAACTGGCATTAGGACCTCTGTCTGGACCGAGGCAGAAGCTGTAACGGGGGCAACAGCTTTAGCAATACGATTTTTCCCAGCCATTGTTCTGTTTGTGGAGCTTAGGTATCTGTTAAAGCAAAAGAGAGAGATCTACCAGTACCAGCTGGTTTCGCAGCTGTCCTTTCAGAGAAAAAGCAGTTAAATCTCTTTAATTATATTCAAAATGTGCTGGTCCAATTCACTGTGATTTGCTAAAGGGGGAGGTGCCCTATAAAACAAGACTGCTCACTAGGGGTGGATGGGAGCTGGGGTGGGTAGGGAGGGAACTAACACCTGATTAGGTGTTAGCAGTTTCTGAATCAGAGGAGGTTACAGAGTTCAGCAACCTACTGTGCTCCAGTAAAGTTCCCCTAAAACAGCAAAAATGTAAGTAACCTTGCTTTTAAAAAGTATACACAAAACCCTTTTAAGAGCTCCCAGTCAGAGAGCTAGCAATTTAATGAAAAAAACCCAAACAAAGAAACCCTTAAATCCTTACTTACTGTTTGATGTGTGGAGCCCTGGTTAGGAAAGCCTCAAAAGGGCAGGGTACAGGAGCCTTTTATGCAGGCTTCAACTGCACTCAGGAAACAGGCCCACTAACAACTGATTAGGTGTTAGCAGTTTCTGAATCAGAGGAGGTTACAGAATTCAGCAACCTACTGTGCTCCAGTAAAGTTCCCCTAAAACAGCAAAAATGTAAGTAACCTTGCTTTTAAAAAGTATACACAAAACCCTTTTAAGAGCTCCCAGTCAGAGAGCTAGCAATTTAATGAAAAAAAACCAAACAAAGAAACCCTCAAATCCTTACTTACAGTTTGATGTGTGGAGCCCTGGTTAGGAAAGCCTCAAAAGGGCAGGGTACAGGAGCCTTTTATGCAGGCTTCAACTGCACTCAGGAAACAGGCCCACTAACACCTGATTAGGTGTTAGCAGTTTCTGAATCAGAGGAGGTTACAGAGTTCAGCAACCTACTGTGCTCCAGTAAAGTTCCCCTAAAACAGCAAAAATGTAAGTAACCTTGCTTTTAAAAAGTATACACAAAACCCTTTTAAGAGCTCCCAGTCAGAGAGCTAGCAATTTAATGAAAAAAAACCAAACAAAGAAACCCTCAAATCCTTACTTACAGTTTGATGTGTGGAGCCCTGGTTAGGAAAGCCTCAAAAGGGCAGGGTACAGGAGCCTTTTATGCAGGCTTCAACTGCACTCAGGAAACAGGCCCACTAATACCTGATTAGGTGTTAGCAGTTTCTGAATCAGAGGAGGTTACAGAGTTCAGCAACCTACTGTGCTCCAGTAAAGTTCCCCTAAAACAGCAAAAATGTAAGTAACCTTGCTTTTAAAAAGTATACACAAAACCCTTTTAAGAGCTCCCAGTCAGAGAGCTAGCAATTTAATGAAAAAAAACCAAACAAAGAAACCCTCAAATCCTTACTTACAGTTTGATGTGTGGAGCCCTGGTTAGGAAAGCTTCTCACATAGCATTAAATCCTACAGGATTCAATGCACCAGTAACGTGACCGTTTCCTTGGGCGACAAGGGGTTTTGTAGGAATTCCAATGCCTCTACCCTTGGTTCAGTTTCCAATGTTTGAATAATCTGGAGGCCTACTGTCATGTCCCGAATGAAGTCTTGAAAGGGCATGTCCTCTGGCGGGGATCTACACCGCTCATTAGCTGGAGAGAGCTCGGAAAAAATGTCTTGGGTAGCCCTGGACTCCTCCAAGGTATCATTGGAATCGGAAGAGTCCAATTCAGACAAAAAAAACCAAAATATCAACAGTCTCGTGTCAATGTTGAGGAACAATGTCGATACTGATGGTGAGCCAGTGTGGTACCAGATCCCAGTGGCGCTTGGGTATCGACAATGCCTACTGGTTCCAAAGCAGGCATTGTGGAGAGAGGAGCTGTCGATATGAGCTCGTGGGATGGCATCAGCCCTAACAGTATCGGCTTTCATTCTCAGGTAGATGCCTGCACTGCCGAAGCCTTCAATACCATCTGTAATGAGGCTAGGAGTGCGACCAAGCTCCTCTCGATAGCCACGATGTGGTGGTTGAGGGAGGAGGCCGAAGCCTGGGTAGAATCATGAACAAGGCTTCGAGCCACCGTCCCAGAGCATGGAACCAGTAGCTCTCCGGAGGTCAAAGTCTCAGGAGCATCCTGGAGCCCCTGTTGAGCTTTGAAGGACTGGTTCTCCCACAGACTGTTTTTGGCAGGCCAATCTTCATCGGACACACCTTTCAGTGAGTCGCAATGACAATTAAGCGTAGTTGCTCACCTGTAACAGGTGTTCTCCGGGGATAGCAGGAACCAGTTCTCACATAAGGGTTACGTCGGCGCCGACAGAGCCCGCGTGAAGCAAATACCCAGCTTTCAAAGAAAGCGTTTGGAAGTTGCCTCCACGTATGTGTGGTCTGCTTCCCACCCAAAGAGGCCATCTTGCTCAGTCCAATGACATAACTAAAGACAACAAAAAACAGTAAATACAGGAGGACTGCAACTCCAAGAGGAGGAGGGAGGGTTGTGAGGACTGATTCCTGCTGTCCCAGGAGAATACCTGTTACAGGTGAGTAACTACGCTTTCTCCGGGAACAAGCAGGAAGTCAGTCCTCATATATGGGACTCACCAGCTACAGGCTACCAGGGACCCATAGCCAAAAAAAGGCTCCCTCATCAAGTGCTGCGAGCAACTGCAGCGGAAAAAACTCTCAATCTGAGAAGAAATAGCACTCCGGTAGCCTGAACACAGAAGGGTCGGAGGGCAGGAGTTGCCTAGACTTCAAAAAAGGTTACGGAGTACGGCCTGGCCAAAAGCACTGTCCCTATCCAGGCAGTAATGAGCTGCGAAGGTATGAACTGAAGACCAAGTGGCGGCCCGGCAGATGTCTGCCAGAGGAATGGAGCGTAAATGAGCCATGGCCCGGACCTTGTGAGCTGTGACACGGACTTCCAAATGGAGTTTCGCTTCCTCATAGGCACGGGCGATGCAGTCCGCCACCCACGTGGACAGCGTGCGCTTGGTCACTGCTTGCCCCAGCTTGCTGGGGTTGTAAGAAACGAAAAGCTCCAAAGCTTTCCGGAGGTCTTGAGTACGCTGAATATAGAAAGATAAAGCCCTCCTACAGTCTAAGGTATGGAGGACGGCCTCAGCGCAACAGGCGTGCGGTCTGGGAAAGAAGGCAGGAAGGACCACCTCCTGATTGAGGTGGAAAGGAGACACTACCTTCGGAAGAAACTTGGGGTATGTGCGTAGCACCACCTTATTCTTGTAAAACCTGGTTTAAGGCCTCTCCACCATGAGGGCCTGGAGCTCGCTCACTCTTCAGGCGGAGGTGAGAATAATGAGGAAGACCACCTTCCATGAGAGGTAGTGGAGATGACACGTAGCCATCGGTTCAAAACGCGGCAGGGTGAACAAACCCAACACCACAATGAGATCCCATTCGGAAGCCGGAGGGTGAACTGGGGGATTAGACAGGAGAAGGCCCCTGAGGAATCAGGATACTGTCGGGTGTGCCAAGAGTGGCTTCTCGTCTATCGGATGATGGTTGGCCGCAAGGGCACTGAGATGTACTCTGATGGAGTTGGATTTGAGCCCCGAGTCAGAGAGGTAGAGAAGGTATTGTACTACCATGGCCACCAGACAGGAGAACGGGTCGGTTCCTCAAGCAGCACACCAGAGCGCAAACTTGCGCCACTTAAATGCATACGCCCATCTGATAGATGTTCTGCAGGAAGCCAGCAGGACAACCTCCACCTCATTCGGTAGTAGGAGCGGAGCTAGAGAGACCCTCTCAGCAGCCACGCCGTCAGCGATAGGGAGCTGGGGTTGGAGTGCAGGAGAGAGGCTCCCCTCCTGGGAGAGGAGCTGTGAGCCTGTCCCCAGAGGGATAGGAGTCTCCGCCGCTAGCTGCAGGAGTGGGAACCACGGTTGTTGGGGCCACCATGGGGCTATCAAAATGACTAAGGCTCTGTCTCGAAGAATCTTGAACAGGGTCTTGGCGATCAGAGGTATCGGGGAAATGCATAGAGGAGGCTCCCCCGACCACGATATCAGAAAGGTGTCGGCAGCCACCCTGTCGGGGTGTGGTTGCCGGGAACAGGAACAGGGCAACTGGTAGTTGTCCGGGCTGGCAAAGAGGTCCAGCCTCTGGTACTCCCAGATCCGAAAGAGCCTGCGGGCCACTTTGGGGTCGAGTTGCCATTCGTGGGGCTAGAGCAGTCTGCTGAACCTGTTGGCTAGCCAACTGTTGTGGCCCTGTAGGTACACCACCCTGAGGAGAATGCCGTGTTGGACTGCGAATGAGCACAGGTCCAGCGCTTCTCGGCAGAGGACATGGGATCCCATGCCCCTCGGTTTGTTCACGTAGAACATGGCAACTTGGTTGTCAGTCTGGACTAGGACAGAGCTGTGGTTCAGGGATTTCCTGAACGCCCTCAGGGCAAGGCGGATCACACGCAGCTCCAACAGGTTGATCTGTAAGGCACTCTCGTCCGGAGACCAGACGCCCTGAGTGCAAATCCCGTGGCAGTGGGCTCCCCAGCCCAGCAGAGAGGCATCTGTGATGAGGACCCTCGAGGGCTGAGGGACCTGAAAAGGCATTCCTGCTTGCAAGTAGAGGGGGGACTGCCACCAGCTTAAGGACCGTGCCAAGTGCACGGTGACTCTGATCTTGTCCTGGAGGTGCCCCGTCGCCTGGGACCATTGGTCCCTGAGGCACCACTGCGGGATCCGCATGTGTAGGCGGGCATCTGGGGTGACATGGACTGTGGCGGCCATGTGCCCGAGGAGGCGCAACAGGAGTCATGTCGGTACCGAAGAGCGGCGCTGTACCCTACTGGCCAGTGCCATCAGCCTGTTGACTCTGTCCTTGGCTGGGAGCGTATTGATCCTTGCCCCGATAAATTCCAGCTCCTGAGTTGGTGTCAGGCTGGACATGGTGTAGTTGATCACGAAGCCCAAGTGTTGAAGGACCTAGATGGTGCGTGCCGTGGCCTGCTGCACCTCGGGGGCCAAGGTGCCCCTGATGAGCCAGTCGGTAAGATAGGGGAAGACAAAAATCCCCTGAAGCCTGAAAAAGGCGGTGACTACCGCTAGGCACTTCGTGAATACCCTGGGGGCCGAGGAAAGGTCGAAGGGCAGCACCTGGTACTGGAAGTGAAGGCTCCACACCACAAAACGTAGGTATTGTCTGTGGTTTGGGTGGATTAGGATGTGCATGTAAGCATCCTTTAGGTCCAAGGAACATAGCCAGTCTCCCTGGCGGAGGTAAGGCAGCAAAGTTCCAAGGGAGAGCATCCTGAACTTCTCCCGCACCAGGAATTTGTTGAGGTTGCGGAGGTCGAGGATGGGCCTGAGGCCCCCTGACCTTTTTGGCACGAGGAAGTATGTGAAGTAGAACCCCTTGCCCCTGAAATGATGGGGCACTGGCTCTACCGCTCTGTCCTCGAGAAGACTCGCCAATTCCTTCAAGAGAAGGTCCCGGTGGAGGGGAGTCCGGGAGGGCTCTCCTGGAAAGAAGTGTGAGGCACCTCGACTAGGCAAAGGAGGTAACCCCTCCTTGACCACCTGTAGAGCCCTGGCGTCGATGGTGACAGTTCCCCACCTGTGGGCGAACAGGGGCAGCCAACCTCCTGTGGGCTGTCTGGCCTCACTGGAGAGAGGGGCCATGCTGTAAGAGTCAAAAGCTTCCCCTGGGTTCAGCCGGGGTTGAAACTTGGGACTTAGGGGCCTTCTGCTTACGGGGACTGTGCTGCCCCTGCCCCTTGGCTTGCTGCCCCTGCTGGGGTGCTGGGGAGGCATGATAGGGAGGATAGCCCCGGTTAAGGCACAGATTTCTTCGGGTAGAAGGGCTTTTTCCCTGAGCCCTTCTTTTGGGGAAGGGCCAAGGTCTTCTTAGAGAGCCTAGTTCTCATCATGAACTGGGTCTCCAGTTCGGCGGCCTTTACGGTCATGGGCTTGCCGAATAAGTTCTCCCCCGACATGGAACATCAATCAAAATGTTTTATACCCACTGCTCTAAGTAGGACGACTGCAGCCAGGCTTGGCGACGTGCACCGATGTTTGTCACGGCTACTCTGCCGGCCGAATCAAACCCATCATAGGCCGCTCGAGCTATAAATTTAGAACATTCACCGATGGCTCTAGAAAGGCCCTTGAAGCGCTTCAGGGGCTATTCAGAGAGACCAGCCGAGAACCTGGCGATCTCCTTTGTTAGATCTCTTAGGTACATGCCCATGTACAGCTGGTAGGCCTGAATTCGGCCATTCAGTATCACGCCCTGGTAGCATTTTCTGCCGAGGGCATCCAAGGTGCGGGCCTCCCTGCCGGATGGCAATGAGGAGTGCGTCTTTTGACTTTTTAGTTGACGCATGGCCAATTCCATGACCATGGAATTATGCGGCAATTGAGACTTTTGGAACCCGGTGCTCCAGTGGACTTGATACATTGAGTCGAGCCGCTTACTAACAACCAGTGACGACTCCGGTGTCTCCCACATGCGGAGCATAAGGCACTCTAGGATGGGAGGAATGGGCACCGTCAGAGTCTCTCGAGGAGAAGCCTCATATTGGAGGATCTCGAGTTCATCTACTCGTGGGTCCTCCCTCGGATTCCATTGGGAAGGCCAAAGCTTTGGACATATTCCGAACGAAGTCTCGAAAGGTCATGTTCTCGGGGTGAGATCTCCTTCAAGGCTCCAACCCCAGGGAATCAGAAGGGACATCCCGTTGAAGGTGAGTGTCCGGAGACACCTCATCTCCCGACTCCCAGGTGGAGTCATCCAAGTAGGACAAGTGGCAGTTCTCAGGCTCCGAGGGGTCGGGCCACTCCGGCGCTCGTTACTTGCCGATGACGATCTCTGCCCGAAGAATGGGAGATAGAACGGGACCTCAGCCAAGGATCAGCACGGTCTCCAGGGTCGACTTCGTCGTCGAGTCCCCGGTGGTCAGGGCAGAGGAAACGGACTACCAGACACTATTGCCCTTTGCTGCTTTAGGAAGGCAATGATCTTGCGTTCCAAGGAATCCATCCTGGATGTGAGCCCAGGTGGTTCCGCAGTCTCCGGCTCGGGCACCGATGGAATCAGGGCCGACATCGGTTCCCCCGGAGGGGAGTCCTCGACTAGGACAGAACACACTGGCGAGGACCGTTCCATGGCCGGTTCCTTCTGAGAGAGCTTGATTGGGCGCTCCTTCACTGACGTCTTGGGTTGGCGCTCGGGGTTCCATGAGGGACCTGGTCGTTCTGAAATGATGAAAATTTCCTTCTTTTAGGTTCCCCTGAGGGGGACGCCTTCTCAGAGGTCCCCTGATGCCGCTCGGGTTCGGAACGCTTCTCCCGGGGCGTGAATGTCTTGGAGGAGGACCTGGCTTTCGGAGGTATAGGGGGGTTTGCAAAGGCCACAAACCGCCGGGTTGTGGTCCGGGCCAAGACACCGGAGGCAGCAGTCACGCATATCGATGATGGACATAATTTTACCACACCTATCACACGTTTTGAACCCGTTGGTAGCCATGGAAGGAAAAAGGGCCTCCGCAAGGTCGAAGACCTTTAGGGCTCCCAGCGAGAAAAAACAAGGGCGTAAAACGCCCAAAAGAAAATAAAAGGAAAAAAAGGCTGACCCGATACTGGGGTACCGAGGACGGGCGGGAAGGGTACCGGTGTTAGCCGGAAGAAAACAATAGCCCAAGGGCAAGAAGAAAAACACACTTTTCCGGGACATAAAACAGACAACGTCTGAAGGGCTCCGCAGAAAAAAGAAGACTGAGCAAGATGGCCTCTTTGGGCAGGAAGCGGACCACGCATTCGTGGAGGCAACTCCCAAACGCTTTCTTTGAAAGCTTGGATTTGCTCCGCGCGGGCTCTGTCGGCGCCGACATAACCCATATGTGAGGACTGACTTCCTGCTTGTTCCCGGAGAAAAAGACTTACCTCGAGGATCAGTATCAGGTTAGATTTATCCTTGGAATATGAAGAGACCTGAGAACCAAGAGAGGAGGCAGACGTCCTCGACGATGCCAAAAAGACACTTAAATCGAATCTGGGGCAAACCGGGATCCATACTGTCTGGCCTTGTACTTTAGGCCTCGTTTTGTCACTTGTTGACACAAAGGACAATCATTTGGTAGATGGTCTGGGCCCAAACATTTCAAACATTAGTCATGTTTGTCGGTGACTAAAAATGTACCAAGCGACATGTTTTTCCATTGTGACAGAAAAAAAGTAGGCCAAGGTCTAGTTGACAGTGAAACCACCAAAAGATTAAAAAAAACAACTATAAAGAAAATTGAAAGAAGAAAATATCGGGGCCTTTATCAGGGAAGGTACTGTCATCGACAAAAAGGCAGAGCACAGAATTTAAAACCAAAAAAATAAAGTTTTTTGGCAGTGACAGGAATGGAACAACCTGCTGACTCCGTGGAAAACGAAGAACTGAGGAGAGGACTAGGGAACGTTCCTGAGCAGGTTACGTCAGTATAGACGATACTCATATGTGAAAACTGCATTCCTGCTTGTTCCTGGAGATGAGTTATTTCCTAATGAGATGCCTTTCAATCGGTATTTCAATTTGCATATCTACATGGCTGTAACACCACAATAGATAAAATGTCAGTCATCTAGCCTGGTCACTAGGATTCTGACTAGTCTTTCCTCTCTCTGCAATATGAAGATAGTCAACCCCTTCCCTCTTTACTTCCCTTCTGATTCTCCCATTTTCTCCTCTACTCTATTTTCTATTTTATCTTTTTAAACCACTCTGAGAGCTCTCCTTTTTAAAATTGGTATAACAAGCATTATGAATAAAAAAGAAATAAAATACATTTTATCAACCCTGACAATATATCTCTTTAATTAAATGCATGACATAAAAAGTGATGAGAGAAGCCTGAAATGTGCCATCGCATTAAATAACTTTCAGAGAGAACATAAAATCAAGAAGACATCAGCATAAATGCTACTTACTCAGAGGTCCTCTTGCCTTCACTGTGCCCACAGGACTCCACTCGGGAGCATCCTCAGCAACAAAAAAAGAATAACGGGACCTTTCAAACACAGCAGGGGCCATAGCTGTCTGGAGAATATTTATTTTGACTGTGGCAAAAACAATTGATGCAAGACCACCTCTGTCCTGAGCACAAATGGACAAGGAGATACTGGAAGATCCAAAGTGATTGAGAGAAGATATCAAATAAATAATTCCTGGAAAAGACAACAGCAAAATTAGAAGTGTAAGGGTGAGAGATTGAGACTAAAGTGTCTATGTTCCATGACCTTAACTACAATATATTTAAAAAAAAAAAAAAGGTTGCCAGGCTTTTAACTTGTTAAATTTGAGATCCCCTTAGTGATAGAGACTAATGAAGATCATTCCCAATAAATAGAAATTACACTTACCTGGTAATTGTCATTCCTTGAGTTACGACAGTTTAGTCCTCTACTTCTGGGTTGTGCACCTCTTCCTGCAGCTAGGAGACTGGGCATGTCAAAGTCGTGACATCACTGGATATAGCCTGCTGGTATCTCCCATCAGCCTCCAGTGTACTATTGACAAAGCAAACTCAAAGGAACAACAAATAAGTAACTATACCATAACTTTAAATAACTCCCCATTCTTCAACCGGAGGAGCCTTTTAAACCGTATCCGTCGTATATTTTCTTTTCTTTTTTTTTTTTTACTTTACATTCATGTCCCCCTATGCAAACACGTATCCTATACCATCACCTCGTTTAAATAAGAGAAAAGAAAGAAAGAAAGAACAGTGAGGGATACTCACTGCGATCTAGAAACTGAAAGGATCTGTCTACTCCTTGAGATTGATGCTTCACTCCGCCTGAAAATAAACTCTGAAGAAATCGCACTCCTGGGCGGGAATGAGGACTAAACTGTCGTAACTCAAGGAACGACAATTACGAGGTAAGTGTAATTTCTATTTCCTTATCGTTCCTCCAGTTTAGTCCTCTACTTCTGGGATGTAACAGAGCAGTAATCATTGGGAGGGACCTATCAAGCCAACTCACCACACTGCCGACCCGGAACAGGCTTCCTTTACTGCCAAAACATTTAGGCAGTAGTGGTTACTGAGGAAATGAAGAGACAACCTGGAAGCTGCTCTACAAATCCCTCCTGGTGGTATGACACGGTGATTCACCCATGAAGCCGCTTGTGCCCTGGTAGCAAGAGTCAGAAAGCCCCCCGGAATCATACAACCTCGCCAGCAGAAAGCTGAGGCAACCACCGCCTTAACTCAGTGCGAAATGGCCGCCTTCGCTGCTGCTTCCCCTTTGTGGGGACCTCCAACCAGCACACAAAAACAAAGAAAGGAACATCGCACCCTGCATGTAATGTTTCCTATCGGTGTAAGCTACGAATAAAAACCTCCCCTTCCAGAAAAACCGAGAACTGGAAGAGAAACCAATAGGCTCAGGAGAAAAATCAGAAAACCACCTTTTGGAAGGACGACAGGACTGCTCGCAAACACCACCCTCTATCCAGAAAGGGTGAAAACAGCTCATTAGATGACAACGCCTGAAACTCCGAAACTCGTTGCACCGAACAACGAGCTATCAAAGCCACTGTCTATAACAGCAAATCCTTTACCGACACCTGGAGTAAAGAATCAAAGGACTCTTTAGCTAACGCCTCTAAGGCCCAATCGGGATCCCCCGGCGGCACCCGAACTCTCCTTGAGTAGCGCAGTCGGATCCCAACATAAGGAAACGCTACACATCGATCCGAACACCTAGCGCTATTCCCTTCACAGACTCCTACAGCCGGAAACAGTCGCCCGCTGGATCCGCTAAGGAACTGGCCGCTAGTTCCTTCAGACACTGTCCTGCAGAGAACTCAGACCAAGGATACAGACACCTTTGTCGCCCGGACTTTCCGCCGTGAACAGCAGCCTTCCAAAAGGCGCTAAGCACGGACCTACGTAGCAGAAGCAGCCTGCCTCCTTGCTCTCAACAAGGCGGCGAAGACTGCCGCAGACTGCCGCAGAATAACCCTTCTACTTGGGCCCCGCCCATACAAAGGCCAAACCGTAGGCGGGCACAGATCCACCTGAGACATTCGTCACGGACCTAGCCGCAGCAGAACGTCCGCTATCGACAACTTCTAGGAAAAGCCTGTCGAGTAGATGAATGAGAAAAGCCTAGTACGGCCATCTCGCCCAACCGGGCGCTACCAAGAGCACCTTTCTCCGAAAGCCCCGATACGCCAACTAGTTGCCCTATGAGAGCCCACGGGGAAAGGACAAGACAGACTTAATGGGAGCTTACTGACCCTCGATTGGGACGAACCATCAGCTGCCCCATTCCTCCACCAGAGAGACCTCTGGGTGAACCCCAAGGAAGCCAATATTAGCTAGCGCTTGAATCAAGCCATAATGCACATTTGCCCCATAAAGCAAATCAGGCTGTAGTCGATTCAACTCCCTGATCCTTTCCTGTTCCAGGCGAGTAGACTGCCGTAACACTGCGACCAACGGAAGCATGCTCTCGCCTCCCCAGGCTCCAAAAATGGGAGCTTGTAAGGCCAGAGCAATGCCCCCAACAATCGCTTCAGTGAACCATCTACTTTCCCATCTTGCGATAAAGAAGATTGCTAGGACTCTGTTCCATACAGTGAGTCCGCACACCCTGGAAGTGCAAGGTGTGCACCCAGCCACGTGGTACCCAGGCGTGCCCCTGCTTAGCCTCAAAATGTCAATCAAGAACAGGCGAATTCAGGACAGCTGAATACTTTCTTTATTTTCCTTCCTTCTTTATTTATTTATTTATTTTTATTATTTATTTTTTTACAAAGACACCTCTAAACCAAAAATGCCTTCAGCATATGTTAAGAGACGCTCTTTCCGTGCCAACAAAATGAAGTAGAAAGAACTCCCAAACACAGGCATACTAATCCACGGCCGTCCTGCTAGAGTAACGCCCCATTCAGTCTGACTGCACAAAGATGGACTTTATATTTTAAGTTCAACTAGCACCTGGTGATATGAAATACAGCTCTCATTCTGCAGTGGCAATTGAGTCAGCAATAAAGAAGCCGATAAACTGCAGACAAGTTCCCATTATACCACCTGGTAAAGACTCCACTTTTAGACCACTGAAGCAAAAAAAGCATGCGAGCGTGCCTTGTGTCCTGCCAGCAGCTGATCGAATTGAAGGGATTCAGTGTATGCAGGGCATTGTCCAGAGAACGCAAGGCCCCTCCTCCAGGCTGACTCCACATTCACAGTCTAAACCGGCAGTCACCTTGGCTGATGCCGATCAGCACAGAAGCCATCCTGTAAGCCCAGCATATGAAGTATGCCTACTAGAGTCTGAGCCGCTGCCACTGCTGCTAGAGAACTAGCCTAGCTGTTCTGGCCCCCCATTAAGGCATTCACTGAACACTAGCAGAGACTCTCCGTACTGGAGAACCTCTGATAAATGGAATGGGAGCATAGATAGCTCCAAAGGCCAGAGTTCTATTTCGCAATCCCTCTCCGCTGAGCTACCTTTTCCATATGTAAAATTAAACCCCATATAGCCAAAATTAAGACATTACAAATCTACCGTAAAATCTTATAATTTGGCAAAGTCAAACTAAACGGGAACATTTTCCATTAAGAAACCACACAACTATAAAATTCTTCCCATTTATTTATTTATTTATTTACAGTCTCTTATATACCACACTATTCAACATCAGCGCAGTTTACATGGAACAAAAATGCTCAGTACAATTAACACGTATGAGTTTACAGATAACAGGGCAAATAACTTGGATAACAGGGGTAAACTATTTACAAATCTTGCTACATAGAGTCATATGAACATGAATTCCATAGAAACATATGCACCACTAAGGGTTAGGGTATCTTTCTTGGCATGTTGTTGGGAAACCATATATTTGCTTAGCGGATTGCATCTCCGGTCTCCATGGGGTGGGGTTGGGTTCTATGAGGTACTTATTGAAAAGGTGGCATTTGAGGGCTTTCCTAAACTGTGTAAGGCTCTTAATAGCCTGGATATCTGGAGGTAATGCGTTCCAGCATCTTGGCGCACTGATAATAAACGCCCTATTGGCTGTGGATGCAGTGCAATCTGTTAATGTTTTCGGGACTTTTAGGGAGTTTATAGCCATGACATAATGCTTATGGCAGAGCATTCCACATCTGTGGACTGGCCATGGCGCTCACCCAAGCACCTGTTACAACTGTCCAAGAGAGTTATCACCATAATTCCTTTGGACCTGAATAGGTTTACAGCGGAACATAGCGCTATATCACAGCAGCTAAGCCAAAATATTATCCTACCATATAAATCGACTTTAACGCTGTATAGGACCTTCTATGGATAGCGGAAGGAGATTCTTGTAAATCAACATAGCTATGCCTTTTTTTTTTTTTCTTTTCAAAGATAGGACTCCAAAAACCAAGTTTCCGCTAACTCCAATGAAATCAAAGCAGATCCGCTAAAATTACCCAAACTGCTACTATAGCTTTGCAAGAAGCTACCAGCCCCCGCTGCACCCAGTGGTCCTCCCCCCCCTTATCCTGGGAGATTCTGCATTGCAGGAGGCGTTGCCCACCCCCTGCCAGCCTACTGCATCTGCCAGGGAGCTGAAGAGCAAAATAGAAAGTACCCCTGGAAGCAAACAATGTCCCATCCTTGGGATTCAGGCGCAAAAGGTAAAAATCAAAAGTAAAATCAACAGTGTTAGCTAAAAATGAACAAGGCTATCTCTCACTAAAGCGAGTTTCTTTTTCATTTTGAAATCCCACCGAAGTCCATGGGACCCAAGCTTTCGAACACAGCCCCTGACGCTCTGCATTAACCGCAACCAGAGAAATGAAATGAAACCCTGCTCTAGTAATAGATGAGAATTTCTTGGGAAGGGCCTGCTAAGTGTTGCTATGAAACCCACAAGCACCTCACCAGGCCTCCCTGCAGTCAGAGAAATAGCAGTGGGATACACTGACCACCTTGCAAATGGAGGTCTGAGAGGTTGTTGCCTGTGTGAACCTGATGAGTAATATGATATTGTATGGTACCACTCACCCCCCAGGGATGGGAGCACTGAATACTTTATGTGATTCATGAGCAGCGCTGTCATTCGGTGGCCTTTAGGGCAGCAGAGCCCGACCAATGATACAGAAATTAAGAGCTTTAAATCTTGGTCATATAAACTGGATTCTCAGACCTTACATCACATCTCCGAGGCTCTGTGGTGATTTCTTTCCTGATCTGCAGATAATGGCTGCCTGCACAGTCATAGAAAGGCACTATTGAGTGTACCAGCTGCCCTCTGGAGAAGGCAGACGCGCGACCAAAGAAATAAAATAAAACAAAGAACTTCTTCAGCGGTGACAGGAACACGACCTGCTGGCTCCGCGGAAAAGAAGAACTGGGGAGAGGCAGTTAGGAAAGGCGGGAAGGCAGCGCGCAGGCGCTGTGGGATGCTCCCAAAAGCTTTCCGTTTTTTGGGAAGCTGGGGAGCGTTCCCGCGCAGGCTCCGTCGGTACCGACATACCCATATGTGAAGACTCATTCCTGCTTGTTCCTGGAGATAAATAAAATACAATAAACAAGCAAATCTGGGTGGAGGAGGGAGGGGTGTGAATATTGATTCCTGCTATCCCCGGAGAACACTTGTCACAGGTGAGTAACTATGCTTTCTCCAGGAATAAGCAGGAAGTCAGTTCTCATATATGGGACTTCTAGCTGCAGGCTACCAAGAACCTTTAAAAACGCCACGGCAACCTTCAAGGGGTGAGCTGTGATCAGCAGCAGTTGAGTCCCTACTGAGAGACTCTCGCAAGACCCAAGTATCCGGCAGAGAACCAGCACTCCAGTAGCCTGAACACAGAAGGGTCGGAGGGCAGGAGCTATCTAAATCCTGAAGAGATTACGGAGTATGGGCTGGCTAAATGTGCTGTCCTGTTGGGACTCCCTCTCCAGGCAGTAGTGAGTTGCGAAGGTATGGACTGAAGACCAAGTGGCGACCCGAAAGATCAACATCACAGGGACGGAACGCCAATTTGCCATGGAAGTAGCCATCGCCCTGATGTGGTATGCCATGACCTTCTGGTCCAGTGAAATCTCTGCCCGCTCATAGGAGAGGGTAATGCAGTCCGCCACCCAAAAGGACAGAGTTCACTTAGTCACCAGGAGCTCCAGCTTATTGGGTTCATAAGATACAAAAAGCCGAGGTGCTTCGCAGTGGTCCTGAGTCCATTGCAGGTAGGAGGACAGGGATCTCTTAAATCCGAGGCCTCACGCTGGTAGGGCGGAGACCGTTCTTCATACTCTGGTCTCCGCCCTACCAGCGTGAGGCCTCGGAAAGAAGATGGGGAGCACCATCTCTTGGTTGAGGTGGAACGGGGACACCACCTTTGGCAGAAATTTGGGGTATGTGCAGAGCACCATCCTGTTCTGTAGAACCTCAAGTAGGGCGGCTCTGCCAAAGCCTGGAGCTTGCTGACTTGGCAAGCTGATGTGAGTGCTACCAGGAAGGCAACCTTCCAGGAGATACACTGCAGGTGGCAGGTAGCCAAAGGTTCAAACGGAGGCTTAGTGAGCTGTGAGAGCACCACACTGAGATCCCACTCTGCCACTGGAGGGGTTTGGATAACAAGAGGCCCCACAGGAATAGAGATACAAGGGGCTGAGCTGAGAGGGACTTTCCCTCAACGGGACAGTGATGTGCTGTGATGGCGCTCATGAGCTGAAATATAAACCGCTTTGAAACTATGATAAGGCAGTATAGAAAATACAATAAATAAATAAATAAATGTGCACTCTGACTGCATTGGACTTTAGTCCCACCTGCGACAGGTGGAGAAGATACTGGAATATCACTTGTACCAAGCAAAAGAACGGGTTTGCCTGTCTTTCTGAGCACCACACTGAGAATCGGCACCACTTGAAGACATACGCCCTTCTTCTGAAGCCTTAGAAGAGGCCAGAAGGACCTCTTCCACGTCCCATTAAAGGTTTAACTGAGCCAACTCTACCCTTTCAGCAGCCAAGCCGTGAGTGACAGGGACGCCCTGCTTCTCTGAAAATAGCCCAGGGGAATCGGTGACACCGCCGATAGGGCCAGGAGCAGTGGAAACCAGGGCTGCCTGGGCCACCGAGGGGCTATCAGCATTAC
Organism: Ichthyophis bannanicus; assembly: GCA_033557465.1. Taxonomy (NCBI): domain Eukaryota; kingdom Metazoa; phylum Chordata; class Amphibia; order Gymnophiona; family Ichthyophiidae; genus Ichthyophis; species Ichthyophis bannanicus. The sequence continues at coordinate 1,718,595,325 of CM066032.1, read as the reverse complement.
TGATGCTCTGTCGCGCTAAGCCTTGAATAGGGTCTTGGTGACTAGCAGTGTCAGTGGGAAGGCGTACGTGAGGCTTTCCTTTCAAGAGATGAGGAACGCATCTGCTCCACCCGGGACGGGTACAGCTGGTGAGAGTAGAATCGGGGCAACTACGTGTTGTCCGGACTGGCGAATAGGTCCACCGAGGGGATGCCCCAGAGACAACACAGCTGGGAGGCCAATAATGGATCCAGGCGCCACTTGTGCAGCTGGAGGACCCCTCTCAGTTTGCCCATCAGGGCACTGTTCTGGTCCGGGAGGTAAACTGCTCTTAGGAGCATCTTGCATAGGTGCAGAGGGCTACCGCCTCCTGGAAAAGGGGGTACAACCCTGTTCCCCCTTGTTTGTCACGTACAACACTGCGACCTGGTTGTCGGTCTGGATCAGCACCGGGTGGTGCTGCAGCAGAAGGCTCGGAGAGCCAGGAGTATCGCCCGAAGCTCTAGCAGATTGAATTGCAACCGGGATTCCCCCTGGGCCAGCCTCCTTGCATTTGGAGGCCCTCTCAATGCGCTGCCCAGCCCAGTAGAGAGGCATCTGAGGTGAGGACTATCGTGGTGGGTGTCTGGAAGGGCATCCCGGCCTGAAGGTGACGCAGACTGTGCCACCATCTGAGGGAGTCCACCAGATGAAGGATCATATTCATTCTGTCAGCCTGACTATGGCTTGTGTTCACTGAGAGTGGAGGCACTACTGAGCTGTCATCATGTGCAAGCAGGCATATGGAGTCACGTGGACTGTGGAGGCCATGTGTCCCAACAGGCGGAGTAGGAGCCGGACAGGTAGCGTCCAGCATCAGCACACCTCTGTGGCTAGCTCCCTGAGGCGGTCTGACCTCTCCTGAGGGAGGAAGGCTTTCGCCTGGAGTGTATCTAGTTGCGCCCCATGAACTCTAGGCGCTGGGCCAGAGTGAGGTGGGACTTGAGGAAGTTTATGACGAATCTCAGGTGCTGCAGGGTATTTATGGTGTGCCCGACGGCACATTGTGCCTCTATAGCTGTGTCCGCCTTTATGAGTCAGTCGTACAGATAAGGGAAGATGAATGCTCCTTGAAGCCGTAGGTGGGCTACAACCACCACGAGGCACTTTATGAAAACCCTTGGTGACGAGGCCAGACCAAAGAGCAGCACACTGTATTGGTAGTGTTGTATCCCACCATGAACCAGAGGTATTTTCTGTGGTTGGGATGGATTAGGATGTGCATGTAGGCATCCTTTAGGTCTAAGAAGCATAGCCAATCTCTCTGCTGGAGGAATGGCAGCAGTGTCACAAGGGAGAGCATCTGGAACTTCTCCCTGTCAGAAACCTGTTGAGCTCTTGCAGGTCTAGGATGGGTCTGAGGCCCCCTGTCCTCTTGGAGATGAGGGAATACCTGGAGTAGCAGCCTGTGCCTCAGAGATGTTTCAGCACTGGTTCCACTACCTTGTCCTGGATTAGGCCTGCTAGCACGGTGAGAAGCAGTGTCTAGTGAAGGAGAGATCTGGTGGGCTCTCCTGGGAAGTACGAGGATGGTGCTGCTGCAGGTGGAGGAGACAGTCCTCCCTGACCACTTGTAACACACCAGGCATCGGTGGTGATGGCTGTCCACCTATGAGCAAACAGGGATAGGCGCCCCCCTGTGGGCCTTGGGAGAAGAGGTTGCATCCAGGTAGTCAAATGCTCCCCCCAGGCTGGGCTGAGTATCTCCAATTCTTCAGTGTGCAGATCCTCCTTGGCCTCTGTCACGACAGTGAGAGCCTTGGCCATGTCTCGCAGAAAATCAAGGAATGCAACATCCTTGGGCGGGGAACAGTGTCGGGGCATCAGGGAGATGGATCTGAGGGCACATTTCTGTCTCCCCTCGTGTCCAGGAAGTCTTCGTCCTCGGTCTCCCATTTGGACTCGAAGTCCGTGTATGAGTCCGATGCTGCACAGTTGCCTAAGTAGAAGTCAGCTCCAGGTGGTCCGTGACCTCTGGAGGATCTGCAATCCGAGCTGCAGGCACTCGTCAGAGAGGATCAATGCCCTGAGGAATGGGAGCGGGACACTGTCCGGTGCCAGGGGCTCTCTTGAGGATGGTGGCACTCGAGGACAGCTCAACATCCAGGGAAGCCCTTGAAGTCGAGGGTCCTATCGTCAGGGCAGATAAACTGGATGAGCCAGACAAATGCCCACTGCATGGCGACAAGGGCAGATATACTGCTCTCCAAAGATGCCATCCTGGTCTCCATACCAGCTGGCTCCCAGGCTTTGACGCATGCACCGAGGGCTTCAGGCCTAGCATCTGTCCTACCGAGGGAGAGTCCTCGATGAAGATGACCTCGGAGGCCAGAGGCCAGTCAATATGTACTGACGATTCCTTGCGGGGCAACTTGGAAGGCCGCTCGCACTCCGACTCCTCGGACTGTGGCACTTGGGATGGGATTTTCCCTTCTTCATGGATCCGTCCTCTGAGGCGGTCTTCGAGGGTTTCTTCTTCTTGCGCAACACATCTGGGGATTTCCGCTCAGAGGAACTGCAACTGCAGGACTCAGAAGAGGCTTAGGCTTTGTGGGGCACCAAGGTATCAGAGGAGGCCCTGGAGCGCAATGTCACCAGACAGTCCTGCGAGGAGTCAGACTTCTGAAAAAATTTACTTGTTGCTGATGAAGGCTCTTTAGGGCCTTTGATTAGGACATCGGATAAAGGGGGTCCCTGCCGCCCACCAGGAGTCCGAGGCCTTCGGCTGGAAAAAGGCCTGAAAGTCGATCGAGAGACACCTCGATGAAACAAAGAGAAAAACGAATGAATGAACCCGAGGACGGGCACCAAGGCGAACTGGCACGGTGATGGGAAGGAACCAGTATGCAAACCAGACAAAGTTTAACAAAAATTATGCTTTTTCAGGGGGAAACTAGACAACATCCAAAGGGCTCTGCGTAAAAAGGGAGACTGAGACAAGATGGTACCCTTGGGTGGGAAGGGGACCATGATTGCATGGTGCATCTCCCAAAGGCTTTCTTTGAAAGCTGGGGGATGCTTCCGTGCGGGCTCCATCAGCGCCGTCACCCATTATGTGATGACCGACTTCCTGCTTGTTCCCCGAGAAAACAAGTTCATGCTGAAACACAACTCTCTATGATATGTTCATAAAAAGTGAGAGGAATTATCTAGTAGATCACTGAAGGTTACCCCTCTCATTTTTTTGAAGTCAAGTCACAAAAGCAAACTTAGGGAGGAGTGGCCTAGTGATTGGGGCAAGGTACTACAGGCCGGAAGGTCGGTGGTTCAAATCGCACTAGAGGACAGCAACCTTGGGCCGGAAGGACTGGGGTTTCTAGTCCCACAGGTGCTCCTTGTGGTCTTGGGCAAGCCACTTAACCCTCCATTGCCCATGTTCCCTGTAAGTATTAGTGCAGCGATGGCGAACCTATGGCACGCGTGCCAGCTGTGGCACGCGAAGGCCTTGCAGCTGGCACGCGGGAAGGTCCGCCATCGAAAAAAAAACAACAACCCTGTCTGCTGCCGTTGTCGGGGCCGCCGCGGCAGAATCGAGCGTGCCGCGGGGCCCCCCTGTACCCACCCGGCAGAGCCTGTCCTCCCCGTAGCAGCTCTCTCTTTGGAGCTGCAGTCAGACTCGCCGGCTTGCAGAGCGCGAAGGGAAGAGTTTCCCTTTCGCGACTCTGTTAAGCCCGCGGGGGCTGATGGGAACTTCCCATCAGCCCCCGCGGGCTTAACAGAGCAGCGAGGGAACTCTTCCCTCGCGCTCTGCAAGCCGGCGCGTCTGACTGCAGCTCCAAAGAGAGAGCTGCTACGGGGAGGACAGGCTCTGCCGGTGGGTACAGGGGGGCCCCGCAGCACGCTCGATTCTGCCGCGGCGGCCCCGACAGCGGCAGCAGACAGGTTTTCTTTTTTTTTTTTAATTTTCCCTGGGCTGGGCTGGGCTGGGCTGGGGGTGGGGGTGGGGGTTAGGAGTGGTGATGGGCTGGGCTGGGCTGGGCTGGGCTGGGGGCTTAGGAGTGGTGATGGGCTGGGCTGGGCTGGGCTGGGGGGGGGGTTAGGAGTGGTGATTGGCTGGGCGGGGCTGGGGGGGTGTAGGAGTAGTGATGGGCTGGGGGGGGGGGTGGTAGGGGTGTTGATGGGCTGGGGGGGGGGGGTTAGTAGTGGTGATGGCACTGGGCTGGGCTGGGGGGTTAGGAGTGGTGATGGACACTGGGCTGGCTGGGGGGGTTAGGAGTGGTGATGGGCGCTGGGCTGGGGGGGTAGGAGTGGTGATGGTCGCTGGGGGGGTTAGGAGTGGTTATAGACGCTTGGGTGGCTAATACTAAAAATTGAGTGATGGGGGATTAGGACTGGGAGTGGGCTGATGGGGCGGTTAGGACTGGAAATGGGCTGGTGGGATTAGGACTGGGAGTGGGCTATGGGGGGCTAGGACTGGTAATGGGTTGGGGGGGTTGCTAGGACTGGAAATGGGCTGAGTGGAAGGGGGCTTGAACTGCAAATAGCTGTTGGGGATGGGGCTTGGAATGGAAATGGGCTGAGGGGAAGTGGGGGGCTTGAACTGCAAATAGCTGATGGGGACGGGGCTTGGATTGGAAATGGGCTGAGGGGAAGTGGGGGGCTTGAAGAAGGGAATGGATGCTGGGTGAGACTGGAACTAGAAGGGAGCTGATGTTGGGGGAGGATTAGAATGGGATGGGGCTGGGAGAGTAAAATGGAGAGGGGAAAAATATTTTGTGTAGGAGGGATGAAAAATCTACAATTGGCCAGGTATTGGGAGAGTAATTGGGGATTGAGGATGGAGGGGTAAAATTTGTGTGGATGAAATAGGAATGAGGAAAGAGCAAAAGGAGAAAGATTAGTATGTTAAAGCAGATGTAGAGAGAGAGAGAATGGAAAAAAAACTAGAAGAGAGAAGAAAGGACAAATGGACAGCAGACGATGGAGAGTTAGCAGAAAACATGAAGAAACCAGAAGAAAATGGCTGGACCAATTGCAACTGAAAAAAAATGCACAAAAGGTAGAACGATATCTCTTTATTTTGAATTTATTAACTGGAATATGTCAGCTCTGGGAAATGTGCATCATTAACATCTGCGCTTTGTTTGGTACAAGAGGAAATTCCTATTTGACGTTGCCACTTGTTCTCTTTCCCCAGTATTCACTGAAATGTATTGGTTTAATATTTGCAGTGTTGCCTTTTGATAGGTAGGGTATGGTGCTTTGTGAGTCCTGGTAATGCTGTCAGGATACGGCGGGTTTGCTATGGGTTCTAAATGGGCAGCGTTTGTAGTAGTTCCTAATGTGCCTGGTGGTTGGCACTGGATTATAGTAATGTAGAAATCTTTTAGTCTTTCTTTATCCATACACTCATTAAGAGACATGTTTACTAAAATTTAGTGTATGGTAACATTATGCAAATATTTATGCAAATAAGACCACTTATGCAAATGACGTGCTGGCACTTTGAGGAAATTCTTTGGTTTTGTGCGGCAGTTTGGGCACTCGGGCTCAAAAAGGTTAGCCATCACTGTATTAGTGTATGTGTCTCATATCCCCTCGTGTTAAATGTATCCCCCAACCGCTTTGACCCGGTGAAAAGTGGGATATAAATGCAGCTAAATAAATAAATAAATAAATAAAGTAACTTTTAAACTTCAAAAATAGAAAGGGGTAACATGCAAAGCATAAACAAAGGCAGAGGGGAGAGTAACCTGCACAGAGTGGCGGGTACAACCCTCACTGGTCAGGATAGGTGAATCATCTGTCATCATTTACTATGTTAAATGCAAACTATGTTTCATAGTAACAGTTATTTTTGCACACTACTCTCGTATTATTCCTGATCTCCTGTAGCATTCAAATATCCTTCTCTTTATGTTGCCAGGCTAGCATTTTACTTGCTCCCCTACCCAGCTATTAATAATTTTGCTTACATAGTCTAAGAAGTATTCCATTTTTTCTATTCCATGGCCTCTAATCAGTTGCAGGCCTACTTGGAGCAGAGGCAGAGTTTCTCCTCGATCCCCAGCTGGGACCTGTCAATGTCCAATGCTGTGAGGCACTAGGGGTGCTCGGCTCTGACTAAGCTCAAGAGCTCCTCAATGTCGATGCACAGTCCAGTACAGTATTGGATGTCACAGAGGCCCATGTTGTCAGTGCTAAAGGGATGGATCGGACCTCCGAGTGCCAAAAAGGGATTCTCAATGCTTCTCCCAACCCTTGAGGTCTCTCTTTGTCATCTACAGACATAAAGCACAAGAAAAGGGCTAATGATCGGTCCCAGGAATAGAAGGCACTAGTTATGCATGATGGATATGGTCCTGGCACAGATGCAGCATTTTTTTAACCTGCTTGCCGGTTTTTGGGGCATGGGAAAAACAACCATGGCTAACTCAAATGGTTCGAGGATGAAAGTGTGCCTGATCGTGGAACTTGTCGGAGGCACAGCCAGCAAAGAAGGTGACAGAAAGACCAACAAACTAATTTCAAAAGAAAAAGACAGAGAACCGTGAAGGCAGGCATAAGAGGTTGTGAAAATAGATTTAAAGCAAGGATCCCATAGAGAAAAAAAAGGTTTGCCAGCAGAGGACTGTAAAACGTGTCCGTGGGGCACTGCAGAAAACTAAAGACTAAAGAAGATGGCGCAGCACCAGCAGGTGGGAAAGCAGGTCCACAGGCAGGTTGGAGCCTCCCAAAAGCTTCCAACAGAAGCTGGGGAACATTCCCGTGCGGGACCCTGTTGGGGAGGGGAATGCTTATGTGAAGACTTACTTTCTGCTTGTCCACAGAGAAAGCACAGTTACTCACCGGTAACAGGTGATCTCCGGGAATAGCAGGAATTTAGTCTTCACATATGGGTGACATTGGTACCAATGGAGCCCAAGTGAGAACGCTCCCAGCATCCAATTGAAAGGCATTTGGGAGCATCCCACTGCACTTGCGCAATTGCCTTCCCGCCTTACTATCTCCCTCTCTCTTCAATTGAGTTTGTAGTTGAGAAAAGAGAGTAAATGAAAACCTATATCTCCTAGAGGAGGAGGGTGGGTTGTGAAGACTAAATTCCTGCCATTATCAGAGATCACCTGTTTCAGGTGAGTAACTTATGCTATCTCCAGGAACAAGCAGGAATGTAGTCTTCACATATGGGACTTCCTAGCTCCCAGATGACGTAACCTCAGAACCTCTAGAGGTTCGCTTCAGAGTAGGCATGATGAGGTCATGGATCCAACATGGATTTCTGGTATCTTAAAAGTTTGGGACGGAGAATAGGAGTTGCATCTAAGTCTAAAAGAGGTGCTGGAGTACAGCCTGAACAAACATGGCATCCTGACATGAGTCCTTGTCCAGACAATAATGGGTATGGATGGAAGACCAAGCTGCCACTTTGCAAATTTCATCGATGGTTACTAAATGTAGGTTTGAATGAGAGTTCTGCTTTGTCAAAGGCAAATGAAATGCAGTCCGCTATCCATCAGGAGAGCATACACTTAGAGAAAGGTGACTGGGGTCAAATGAGATATAAACAGCTGTGAGGCTTTACGATGATCTTGAGTCCTTTTGAAAATAGAAAGCCAAGGCAAGTTTGCAGTCAAGAGTGTACAGAGTTGTTTCCGCTCTAGACGCATGCGGTTTAGGAAAGAAAACTGTAAGGTAAATTGACTGGTTTAAATGGAAAGGAAAAACCACTTTTGGAAAAAAGTGTGGGCGAGTCCGAAAATGACTTTATCATGGTAGAAGCAGGTATAGGGAGGATTCGCTACTAAAGACTGAAGCTCACTTATGCGTCTAGCTGAAGTGAGGGCAATTAGGAAGATTACCTTCCAAGAGAGGAACTTAAGTGAAATCATGGCTAATGGTTCAAAGGACAGCTTGAGAAGCTGTGCTAGGACGACATTGAGGTACCAAGCTACTGGAGGTGGCTTAATGGGTGGTTTGGACAGGAGACCTCTCATGAAACACGCTACTAGTGGTTATCTTTATCTATATTGACTTTCTTAATATACTGCACCTTCAGAAACCAGCAAGGCAGTTTACAATGCATTCAAAACACATAAGGCCAGGCATGGCCAGGAAACAGAAAATAACTACAATTCTTGATAGGAAAGCAGCAAGCACAGCAGATAAGAAGAGGAAGTAAAAGAAGGGATATAAGAACATAAGACATGCCATACTGGGTCAGACTGAGGTCCATCAAGCCCAGTATCCTGTTTCCAACAGTGGCCAATCTAGGTCATACGTACCTAGCAATATCCCCAAAAGACAGGTTCCACAATGCTTGTACTGGGTCAAGCATTGATATCCTGGGTCCCTTTTTAATAGTGGTTTATGGACCTTTCCTCCAGGAACTTGTCCAAACCTTTCTTAAACCCAGCTATACTAACAGCCCTTACTACATCCTCCAGTAACAGATTCCAGAGTTTGATTACACGTTGAGTGAAAAAATATTTTCTCTTATTTGTCTTAAATAGTTTACCCTGTAGCTTCATTACATGTCCCCTAGTCTTTCTATATTCTGATAGCGTAAACAATTGATCCACGTTTATCCTTTCCACTCCATTCATTAATTTATAGACCTCTATCATATCTCCCCTCAGCCGTCTCTTTTCCAGGTTAAAGAGCCCTAACCTTTTTAGCCTCTCTTCATAGGAGTAGCCTTCCATCCCCTTCACCAATTTGGTGGCTCTTCTCTGTACTTTTTCTAATAACGCTATGTCCTTTTTAAGATACGGTGACCAGAATTGCACACAATATTCAAGGTGCGGTCGTACCAAGGAGCGATACAGAGGCATTATAATATCCTTTGTTTTATTCTCCATCCCTTTCCTTATGATACCTAGCATTCTATTTGCTTTCTTGGCCGCCGCTGCACACTGGGCGGAGGGTTTTAACATGTTATCCACGATGACTCCTAAATCTTTTTCCTGGGTGGTGGTTTCTAATGTGGAGCCTTGCATCGTGTAACCCTAGTGTGGGTTGTTCTTTCCTAGGTGCATAAATTTGCACTTGTCCACATTAAATTTCATCTGCCATTTGGATGCCCAGTCTTCCAATTTATCCAGATTCTCCTGCAGTTTTCCACAATCCTCTTGGGTTTTAACAACTTTAAACAGTTTTGTGTCGTCTGCAAATTTGATAACCTCACTAGTTATTCCCTTTTCCAGGTCATTTATGAATATGTCAAAAAGTAGCGGACCCAGTACAGATCCCTGGGGTACTCCACTATTCACCTTTTTCCATTGGGAATATTGGCCATTTAGCCCTACCCTCTGCTTTCTATCTTTTAACCAGTTCCCGATCCACAATAATACACTGCCTCCTATCCCATGACTTTTTAGCTTCGCCAAAAGTCTCTGATGGGGGACCTTGTCAAAAGCTTTCTGAAAGTCCAGATACACTATATCAACCGACTCACCTTTGTCTACCTGTTTATGTACATCTTCAAAAAAACATATCAGATTAGTAAGACAAGATCTTCCTTGTCTAAAGCCATGTTGGCTGTCTCCCATTAGGCCATGACTATCTACATGCTGTGTAATTTTGTTCTTTATGATGGTTTCTACCATTTTCCCTGGTACTGACGTCAGGCTCACCGGTCTGTAATTTCCCGGGTCACCCCAGGAACCCTTTTTAAAAATTGGTGTTATGTTGGCGACCCTCCAATCTTCAGGTATTACAGATGATTTTAATGAAAGTTCACAGATTACCAATAGCAGGTCTGCAATCTCATATTTCAGTTCTTTCAACACTCTGGGATGTATACCATCCGGTCCAGGTGATTTGCTACTATTCAGTTTATCAAATAGTTGTAATTTATCTTCCCGGTGTAGCGATATTTCTCTCAATTCCTCTGCAGTATCACCTTTAAATACCACTTCAGTCTTGGGTAACATCCCTACATCTTCCTCAGTAAAGACCGAAGCAAAGAATTCATTCAGTCTCTCTGCTATAGCCTTGTCTCCTCTTACTGCCCCTTTTACCCCTCTATCATCTAATGGTCCAATTGACTCTCTCACAGGCCTTTTGCTACGAATGTACTTGAAAAAGTCTTTATTTCGTGTTTTTGCTTCCGTAGCAAGTTTCTTCTCAAATTCCCGCTTTGCCTGCCTTATCAATGCTTTGCATTTAACTTGCCAGTGCTTGTGCTGTTTCCAGTTTTCATCATTTGGCTCTTTTTTCCATTTCCTGAAGGTTGTTTTTTTGGCAGCAACAGCCTCTCTGACCTCACCTTTAAACCATGCTGGCAGTTTTTTGGACTTTCTTCCACTTTTCTTAATGCGTGGAATACAGCTGGTCTGGGCTTCGAGGATAGTATTTTTAAATAACAGCCAAGCTTGCTGTAAGTCTTTAACCTTTGGAACCGCTCCTTTTAGTTTTTTCCTAACTATATTCCTCATTCTATCATAGTCTCCCTTTTGAAAGTTAAAAGGTAGTACTGTGGATTCCTTTACTATCTGGGAGAGAGGGCAAGCGAGAGGAGAGAAAGAACTATTTGGGAGAACTGGGTGGGAGATCATAGGCAAGACAGAACAAATGTGTTTTAAGGAGTGCCTTAAATTTGGGATAGGATGGTTCCAGATGCAAGGGAGGAGGGAGGGAGTTCGATAAGGATGGTGCTAGGAAGATAAAAAAAAGAATAGCGGGTGTGATCCAAATGGGCACGTGTGGGGGAAGAAAGCTCAAGACGGTTGATGTGGACAGACCGTAGACTGCAAGGCACTGAACGAAACTGCAAGGAGTCAGCCAGGTAGTGCGGTGTGTGGGTGTGAATTGCCCTATGAGTCAGGATTAGGAGAATTAAGACTATATGCTGGGGAACCGGTAACCAGTGAAGCTGAATTAAATGAGGTGTGATATGACTGTAACAGGAAGTGTGAGAAATGATCTGGGCAGCAGTGTTTTGAATCAATTGCAGCCGATGTATCTGGTACTGGGAAAGACCGGAGAAAACAACATTACAGTAGTCCATACGTGAAATAATCAGTGTGAGAAGAAGTGTAGTGAATGATGAGGGAGACAGGACATCAATAAATGCTCTGATTTGTCTGAGAAAGAAGAAAGAATGACGTGCAACAGCAGAAATATGATCGTGGAAGGATAGTTCAGGGCCAAGGACTACTCCCAGGTACCAAAAGGAGGAAACCAGTGATATTGGGTTATCAAGAAGAAAAGTAGCCAAAGAAGGAGGGGAAGAGCTGAAAGCAAACCACATCACTGATGTCTTTGAGGGGTTAAGGTGGAGAAGATTGGAAGAAAGCCAGTTCGCAACAAGAGTTCGCAACAACAGGTGGTGAGTGGTGAGAGATACAGGGACACTGGAGAGGTATGATGGAGAAGGATATCATCATTGGCATAGTAATAGGCTGAAATTTAAGGGAAGATTAGAGACAGGATATTAGTAGGCAGAGTCGGTGGGGTCAAGGGAGGGGTTCTTGAGAAGAGGGCAAACAAGGGCTTGCTTCAAGGGGGCAGAGTCGGTGCCGGAGACCAGATAAGCATTAATCATGGAGTATAGGACAAGGATCAGAGCGAGGGACGGTTCCAACAGCCACTTGGAGGGAACAGGGTCAAGGGCACAGTAGGTCTTACGTGAGGTCAATATTTTGGACAATTCAGTGGGAGATATAGACCAGAAAGAGTACCAGGTATGGGAGGTAGAAGGAGACGGAAGAGGCAAAGGAGAGGGAAGAGGCGAAGGAGGGGGGAGCAGCCTTAATGGGGGGGGGGGCAGAGACTGAAAGGGAGGTACGGAGACATTGAACCTTGGTAGCAAAGACTGAAGGGCTAGGAGCAGAGGGCTGAGTGTTACTAGTAGAAGAGGCATAGAGGAAATTAAGGAACTTAAGGGAGGAGTAAAGCTGGTGGGTGGAGTTTGATGACGAGGCAATCCTATCAGAGAAGTAAGAGCATTTGGCCTTCGTAATGAGAGAACAGTAATACTGGTGACAATGGTTGAAGTGCTGGAGGGAGTCTGGAGTGCAAATGGGGTTTCCATCCAGTAGGTGGTGAGAGGTCGCAATGGCAATGAAGTGGACTCTCACCTTGTTTGTCTTTAGACCGGTCGAGAACAGGTGGAGGAGTGACTCTACTGCAGCAAAAAAGGGATTGAGATCTTTCTGAGAACACCAGACAGAGAATCTATGCGATATAAAAGCATATTAACATCTAGTGGAGGGCTTTCTAGAAGCTAAAAGGATGATATTAACCTCTTGAGTAAAGTCAAAGCCTTGTAAAGATATGCTTTCAGCAGCCAAGCTGTGAGGTGGAGAGACTGTAGTTTGGGATGGAATAGTGAGCCGTCATCCTGGGAGAGGAGACCAAGTGCAGCTCCCAATCACAGAGAATGAGTCTGAGTCAGACATAACAGCTGTGGAAACCACGGTTGCCACGGCCAGTGAGGAGCTATGAGTATCATGGAGCCCTTGTTGGACTGAAGCAAGAAAAGCGTCCTGAGAATGAGTATAGGAGGGAAAGCATAAAGCAGACCCTAACCCCAGTGTAGGTTGAAGGCATCCACCTGTTGGTTGGAGGATGTCAGAGTTCTTGTGCACAAGGAAGGAAGCTTGGCATTTTGCGGAGTCACAAATAGATCTATTTCTGGCGTTACCCAGGTCTGGAAGATGTAGGATGTTGTGTCAGGATAGAGAGACCATTTGTGGGTAAGAATGTGACTCAGTCTGTCTGCCAAGACAGTGGACTTCCCAGGGAGGTACACTGCTTGGAGGTATATCTGATGAGAACCACAGGTTTAGAGCCTCCTCGCAGAGGGCCCGAGAGCCTGTTATTCCCTGCTTGTTCACATAGAACATGGAAAGCTGATTGTCCGTCCTGACTAGGACGTCTTGTGCTCTGACATGATGTTGAAACACCCGGAGAGCATTCAAGATAGCACGAAGTTCTAGAAGAATGATCTGGAGTTGTGAATCTTGTGTTATCTAGAGCCCCTGTATAGTCAGGTTGCCCAGATGGGCTCCCCGACCCAGTTTGGAGGCATCCGTCAACAGGATGCATTGAAGTGGAGGCATCTGAAAAGCTGACACTAAGAGCAGATTTTCTGGAAAGCAACACCATTGAAGGGATGTGGTTAGACGGGCAATGACTTGGATCCTATCCCGTAGTCAGCTGGAGGCCTGTTTCCACTCTGAGGCAAGAATCCAATGGGCTGTCTGCATATGTAGTCGTGCATATTGAACGACATGTACTGTAGAGGCCATGTGCCCCAGGAACTGCATCTCCTCTCGGATGGTCAAATGGTCTCATAGGAGCATCTGGGACACTAGTTTGACTAGATGGGCACAACAGATCTGGGGCAAATATGCCCTGGATGGTTGAGTGTCTAGCAGGGCTACGATCAACTCTAGTTTTTGAGATGGAGTGAGCTTGGATTTTGGGAAGTTTATCACAGATCCCAAGCATTGTAGCAGTGTGATGGTACGATGTAAGGAAAGCAGTCCAACTTGGGAGGAGTCTGCTTTTATTAGCCAGTCGTCTAAATAAGGGAAGACAAATATCCTCAGAGATATTAGATAAGCGGCTATGAACGCCATGCACTTTGTGAAGACTCTTGGGGCAGAGGCGAGTCCGAAGGAAAGGACTCTGTATTGATAATGTTTTCCTTGAAAAGTGAAGCGTAGATATTTCCTCTGTCCTGGATGGATGAGAATATGCGTGTAGGCTTCTTTTAGATCTAGAGGACAAAGTCAGTCCTGCTCTAGAGAAAGGGAAAAGGAGTCCCAAGAAAGATCATCTTGAACCTTTCGTGGACTAGAGACTTTGAGGAGTCTGAGGTCCAGAATGGGCCTGTACCCTTCTGTTTTCTTTGGGATGATAAAGTATGTAGAGTAGAAGCCCATCCCCTATTGGGATGTTGAGACATCTGCGATGGCGCCATGAGACAGAAGAGGGCACACCTCATCCTACAGGAGAGCAGTGAGAAGGGGTTGCATTTGATATTCCCCTGTGAATGTGGAGGGGGCAGAGTTTGTAGATGAAGACCGTACCCTTCTTGGACTATGGTTACATGTCCACTGCTCTGAGGTGATGAGGTGCCAATCTGTGGACGTAGTGACACAGACTGCCTGAAACAGTATGTGGAGGGGGTGGGGATCCTACAGAGGCAGGGTGGCAATGTTCTCCAGGAAAGAGTCAAAAAACAGGCACAGACTGTGGCTGCGAGGCTGATTCAGATTTAGCCATCTGTGGCTTCTTTTGCTGCTTAGAAGGCTGCTGCCTCTTCTGTGAAGCCTGACACTGGAACTGAGAAGCAGGAGGGTAAGAAGAGAAAAACGTATTATTGTAGAAAAACTTCTTTGTAGGTATCTTTTTCCTAGCAGGTTCAGCTGTTACTCTGGACAGCCTCTTTAGAGTAGTATTTTCTGACTCTATTTGAGAGGCCTTATCCTGCCAGTCTTTGCCAAAGAGGTTTTCCGCTGTGCAAGATATGTATCTTAACTTATCTTGAACACACTGTTCAAGATTTCAGACTTGAAGCCATGCAATTCGATGTCCACCAATACATATTGCTGAGGCTCCACTTGTGCATTCAAAAGCATCTAAGGTAGTCCCTACTGACAAACATCGACACATTTTGGCTAAGTTTAACTAGGGCGAGATGAACTGCCTTTTTATCATCTGGGAGGAGAGGGGAAAAAGCCTTGAGATCCCTGGAGACCTCTTTCAAGAACATTCCCATGCAGAGAATATAGCGCAGTTACACATCTTTAACAGGTGTTTCCCAGGGACAATGGGAATCAGTCCTCACATATGGGTGCCGACAACGTTCACGCGGAGCATTTCCCCAGCTTTCAAAGAACAACTTTGGGACATGCTACCATGCATGATTGATTCATCCATGACAGAATCCTGATTCTCTCCCTGGAGAACACCTGTTACAGGTGAGTAACTACACTTTCTCCCGGAACATGCAGGAAGTCAGTCCTCACATATGGGACTCCCTTGCTCCAGGCTGCCGAGGACCAAACCAAGACAGCACCAACAGCAACCAGTCGGATAGCCATGAGTTGCAGAAGATGAGTCCCACTGAAAGACTCTGCAAGACCCTAACGTCCAGTGACACTATAACCACGGTAGCCCGAACACAGAAGGGTCAGAGGGCAGGAATTGCCTATACCCCGAGAATATTACAGAGTACTGCCAGGCCAAAGAAACTGTCCCTGAGGGACTCGCTCTCCAGGCAGAAGTGAGCTGCAAGACCATGTGGCAGCATTGCAGATCTCAGTCACCAGCACTGAGAGGAGGCTGGCCACCAACATGGTCATCGCCCTCATGTGATGCGCTGAGATCCGGTGCTGAAGGGAGAGGCCAGCTCACTCAAAAGCGAGGGCAATACAGTCCACCACCCAAGTGGACAGAGTTCATTTAATTCATGGGGAACCCCAGTCTGCCGGGGTCAAAAGACACGAAAAGCTGAGGAGCTTTGCGATGGGCCTGAGTCCGCTGTAAGTAGAAGGACAGGGCCCGTTTCCAATCCAGTATATGTGGTTGATATGGAAGGACAGACTAGATAGGCCATGGAGAAATTTCACTTACCGGTAATTTCCTTTCCTGGAATACGGCTAGACCAGTCCAGACAAACGGGTTATGCACCCCTGCCAGCAGATCTTGGAGACAGAGAACTCTACCAGAGCTCTGATAGGCTGGAGCCTGGTGATATAATCCTACCCCTAGGGGTCTCCCTCAGTTACGTCCACAAGCTAATGCAACATGAACTGTAACATCACCCCAGAGGGTCCCAAGTGAACTATATACAAGGGAGCCGAAGAACTCCCTAGAGCTGAAAACAGTATCCACCTACGAACCCATGGACTGCTCAGGGCGAGGCATACCGGCAAAGAGAAGAACCACGGTCGGCGGCTGCACCGCACCAGCGGCACTTCAACCAACAGCAGGGCGGGTCCTGGACTGGTCTCGCAGTATTCCAGGAAAGGAAATTACCAGTAAGTGAAATTTCTCCTTCCAGTTCATACTGCTAGACCAGTCCAGACAAACGGGCAGTACCCAAGCTACCTGCTTTCAAGGGGGGGCAAGGCCGCCGACAGCTCAGCAACTCCAAAATGGACTTCCTGACAGGTATGAATGTCCAACCTATAATGACCGACAAAGGTGGACAGCGACGACCAAGTCGCCGCCCGGCGAAGATCGAGAGGAACTACATGAGACCTCCCGGCCTACAAAGTTGCTTGCGCCCGAGAGGAGTGAGCACGGAGTCCCGGTGGAGCTTGTTCTCCCTGAAGAAGGTACGCCGCCTCAATGGCCTCCGTAACCCATCTAGAAATGGTAGATTCGGAGGCTGCGGATCCCTGACGAGAACCCGCGAACAAGACAAAAAAGGAACAGTCATATGGAAGGATCTGGCGACCCCCAGATACCAAAAAAGAACCTTCTTAAGGTCCACCGCCCGCAACGGAGACCGACCACTGTCACACTGCGTCTTTGGAAAGGACGGAAAGGAAAGAGGCTGGTCAACAGCGAACGGCGTCAGCACTTTGGGCAACAAAGGAAGGGACAGTTCTCAGAGAAACGCCTTCGGAGGAAAACGAGAGATAGGGATCTCGACACAGAGAGCCTGGAGCTCAGAAACACGGCGTGCCGAAGTTATGGCCACCAAGAAGACTGCCTTCAGAGTCCAATCTAGAAGAGAACAGGCCCTCAGAGGCTCAAAGGGAGGAACAACGAGGGCACAGAGGACAAGCACGAGAGCCCACGCCGGCACAGGCGAACGCAGAGGAGGCCGGAAGGCCCAACTACGCGGAGAAACTGAGACACGTCCGAATACGAAGCTATCGATTGCCCCGGTATAGGACCCCGAAAACAAGTTAAAGCGACCATTTGTACTCGCAAGGAATTGAATGCTAATCCCTTATCCACTCCGGCCTGTAAAAAGGACAGGATGTCCGGAATACCGCAACGCCAGGGTGTGAAGTTATTTCGTGAACACTAACCATCAAAAGACGCCAAACCCGAGCATGTATATAGTGTATATAGTTTACCCCGGTTCTCCAAGTTTGTACTCCTGTTCGATGTAAACCAAACAGCTTGTTGTTATGGTCTTTATGTTATAATGTAAACCGCGCTGATGCCGAATAGTGCGGTATATAAGAACTTGTAATAAATAAAAAAAATAATAAATAAAATAAGTCAGCGTCGTGGAAGACCGCCGCGCCGTGAGAAGTGCCACGATCACGCTAGGCGAAGAGCCGTAGCGAGCAAACCGGCGGCGGTTAATAGCCAGGCCGAAAGCGAGTAAGGAGCCAGGTCTTCCATCTCCACCGGTCCGTGAATCAGAAGGCCGAGAAACGCCTCGAGGCGGAGCAGCCACGCCCCAGACAGACGGAAGAGATCCGCATACCATGGTCCGCGAGCCCAATTCGGAGCCAGCAGGAGTACAGGGCCGCGACGGACTGGGAGCCGCCGGAGAACTATGCATATCACGGATCAGGGAGGGAAAACACACAGGAGAAGATGAGCCAGCCACGGTTGAGAGAGAGCATCTATGCCATACGCTCACTCGTCCCTCCAATGGCCGAAGTACAGCGAAGCCTTGGCAGTCTGAGCCGTAGCCATTAGATCCATGGTCGGCAGTGCCCACAGGTGAACAATGGACCGGAACACATCCGGCTGCAGAGCCCAGCCCCCGGGCTCCAGAGAGTGCCGGCTGAGAAAATTGGCTTACACATTGTTCACGCCTGCGATGTGCTGCGCCGATAGCCTAAAGATGTTCCTCCGCCCACAGGAGGAGCAAACGCCTCTCCTGTGAGACATCCGGACATTGTGTGCCGCCTAGGCGGCTTAGGTAAGCAACCGTCGTGGCGTCGGACAGGAACCGAACCGTACGCCGCCACAGAAGAGGCTGAAACTGAAGAAGGGCGAAGCGCACTTTCCGCATCTCAAGACGATTGATAGACCCTTGGGCTGCGCGAGGTGACCAACTCCCCTGCGCCGAGGCCAAGCCGCAAGGCCCTCCCCAACCGGAGAGGTCGGCGACTGGCGTCACCAAGATCCAGCGCAGAGACTCCAGAGGGACCCCCCGTAGAAGATTGTGTGCCGGAAGCCACCAGCGGAGGCTGCGGTGCACCGGCAGAAGCAAAGGTAACCGGATTAGATAACTGTCCGACACCGGCGACCAACGAGCTAGAAGCGCCGTCGGCAAGCAGCGCATGTGCGCTTCCGCCCACGGAACGAGGGCTATCGTTGCTGCCAAGGACCCCAAGAGTTGAAGGTAGCCCCCAAGGCCGAGGTTCCGCTTGATCCAAGCAGCGGCGGAGCTGAAGAGAGATCTTCTGAAAACGTTCCTGAGGTAGAAACACCCGCCCCCGACGAGTGTCGCACCCAGCCCCTAGAAAATCCAGGACCTGAAGCATCCCAAAATAGACAGAGTAACGGCCCAGTCCTCCTCCCAACGGTGGACCGGGACGAATGGCATCTAAACGCTGGAGCCTGGAAATGAAGCAACATCCACTGCCCATTGCCGCAGGCTGAGCCATCTCCGAGCTACCGACACCGGTGCTAGGAAGCGAGCTGAGCCGCAAGAGATCACAGAATGCCTCTGTCCAGAATGCAGTGATGGATTCAAAATGAACCAACTCGGGAACACCTGGAAGCTGCTGAATCCAGCGAAGGGAGGCCAGAGCTGCTAGACCTCTGCACACCCCTGCAAGAAGGAAATAGCGGGCGAAGGAAAACCAGTCTTCAGCAGCCTCCCAACTCTTTAGGTCTTGCTGGTCGCGGAGCGCCACTCCGCCCTCAACCGGAAATGTGGTATGCCTGATGACCCTGGTCAGAATGCATCAACTGTCGGGTATGTCAGCCAACGGTCCAAGTGAAAGGGAGACCAAGGGTATAACTGACCAATACCGCGTGCCGTACGAATGCCCTGGAAAATGGGATCCGGCTGCAACCGGATTTGAGAATCCGGAGGATCAGGCGTGTCGGCCAGGGGGAGCGACTCCATCACCTGTGTGATTAGAGCCGGCAATTCCTCTTTCCGAAAAAGGCTGAGAACCGTCAGCGAAGAAAACAGACGGAGAATATTCCCCATCTCCGTACTCCAACGAGTCAGGGCTGACCTCCGAAGATTTAAAGTCTTCTTGAATATCCATAGTACCCCGCAAGGCACATGCAACGCTCCAAGGAGGACGTACTGCTCTAAGGTCTGAGGACTTATGGGACCACTTGCGAGACCACGCCATATGCTTGCCTGCTACTGGGCAGGTGTAGGAGATATTCCAAAAGACTCCAAATGTCACAGGCGTCATGCCAGATGGAAGAGTGTGAGGAAGGCACTGTCAGTCAAGGCTGCTGTGGCTTCCAGCGGCTGTGGAAGCGACATGGGAGCTGACTGAATCCTTTCCTGCAGGAAGATCCTGCAGCAGGGGCTCTGAGGAGGGAGGAGATAAGGTGCTGATGAACCCATCTAGCAGCGCAGTGGGAATGGGGAAAGAGTCTCCGGGATGCAGCGTGCAGGTGGAACACAAGCCATCTCTTAATTCCCCATTTGGCTGATTACTTATTACATATAATACAGCCAGAGAAACAAGCATTGTAGAGGCTTAAACCACCTTTCCTCTTTTTTTCCCTTTTTTTTTTTTTTGCATTTAAAACAAAAATCAAGGTAGGCTCAGGGAAACCGAAGACTCTTCAAAGAAAAGGATTTTGAAACTCTCCGTGCCTCCACAGCATGTTTAAATGTGTGGAAACTGCTGTCTAGAGCTGTTCCCTCCAAAAAGAAACACTGAAGAGAAAAACAAAATGGCCGCTGGCACAGAAAAACTGTCAGGTAGTCACTGAGCTGAGAAGGGAACTGTCAGTTATTCACTGTGCTGGTACAGAGAAACTTTCAAAGTCAGGGTAAGGCCAATACAGTGACTGAAAGTAGGGAAATTAGAGTTTGATTCCTCCGCAGCCACTCAGACCTCCATGGTAGGGGCTGAAAGGTGTTTCTGGGGAGGGATGTAAAAGCTCAAACCCAGCCGTACGGAAGATGACAGTGAGTATGTTTAATTAGGTAGAGCCCAAACAGTCAGGATCCAAAACACTGACTTAAAATTCCAATCAAATGGTATATTGAAAAAGACAGGTACAATATTCCAGTAAGACGTACAAAGTAACCCGGCTGCAGTATGTGGATTAAAAATTTTAAAGTAGGAACTTCAAAACTCAGAGGCAGCCGGTCCGGGAGCAGTAGCTGAGGCAAGTGAGAAAAAAAACAGGCTACTCACAGTTTCCTTTCAGGAACTGATACCTGAACTTCCCGGGGATGTCCGTGGCAAAGACTCAGCGCAGCGTAAAGCCAATGGAGAGCTCCACTGAAGCCAGGCTCAGGAGATCCCAAGTTTATCTGGGGAATCAAGACGCTGGGGGAAGAGCACAGTTGATTTCTGAGGTCCCTGTGTGTCTTCTGACAGCTTATGCAGCGTAGACCTGAATAAGGCATAGGGAGAACTAAAAAAAAAAAATAACTCTGCCCCGGAGGAACAGGCATTTAACAATATTCCCCATACTATGCAATGCCTCAGCCAGCCTTCTTTGTTGGGCACAGTGGGGGATGGAACCCATGAGCCCTGCACCAGTGGTCAGTGTCTTAGCATTGTACTGTGGCTCTGAATTGCATCCGGTTCTCTAATCATGCCTTCCGTACTTTTTATTCATTATGTTAATACATAGGCAGAGAAAAAGGAACCCCCACACAACTCACAGTTAGCCAGTGTTGTGGAAAAATTTAAACAGCAATTTTATTTTTTTGGTGCTAGAAGCCAGCAAAGAGAGAAGGAATCTGGCTTCCCGCCAAAAACCAGGGCTCATTAGCTATTCAAAATGGCCACCGGCAAAAATAAACCTGAAAAAGAGTAAATTAAAACCCCCAAAAGCTAAGGAATTAACTTAAAAAGTCAAATGACAAGGTGGGGGGTTGCAGGCAAGAGAGAAATGCCTAAAATCGCTGAAAAATCAAGAAAAATAAATCCAGTCACCACAGAGTTGCAGACAGCAGTGGGAGAAAGACAGGTTTTGTACTCAGAATACCGAAAGTGCAGAGAATCCACGGACCGCTGCTGAGAGCACTGCCAGCTGCCTCACCACTAAAATCAGCCCCAGGGACTGTATTTTAGGAGGCTTACCATCCAGCTAAATAGTCTTCTTGACAAGTGCTGGGAAGTCTGCACATCAGCGAGCTCTACTGTGACCCGCAGGACACAGGAGCTCAGCTGGAATTCATCCTGGTGCCCAGATAAGTACACTGGCAACTACAGGGTATAATCTCTCCCAGAGAAATCACAAAGAAATAAAGCATCTTAAATTTTTTTGAAGGAGCAAAAAAAAAAAAAGCATCCAGATCTGCTGGAGACAGAGAAAAACTGAGGGAGACCCCTAGGGGTAGGATTATATCACAAGGCTCCAGCCTATCAGAGCTCCGGTAGAATTCTATGTCTCCAAGATCTGCTGGCAAGGGTGCATAACCCGTTTGTCTGGACTGGTCTAGCAGTATGAACTGGAAGTGGTCTTTTTCTGTCGTCATGTTTTTATGTTTCTATGTAAATGCTAGGTTCCTCCCTGCCGGCATGAGGCAATGGATAGAAGGTGGGGGAGGACCACTTCTTGGTTGAGGAGGAAAGGAGACACCACCTATGGGAGGAATTGGGGATGCGTGCAGAGCACTACCCTCTTCTTGTAGAATTTTGTATATGGTGGATCTGCCAACAAGGCCTGGAGTTCGCTCACTCTTCAAGTGGCCAGGGGCTCAAAAGGCAGTTAGGTGAGCTGAGAGAGCATCACACTGAGGTCCCACTCTGCCGCTGGAGGGCAGAGAGAGGGCTTTTACAACAGGAGGCCCCAGAGGAACCTGGAGACCAGGGGATGACTTAAGAGGGTTTTCCCTCGATACGGTGGTGGAGAGCAGCTAAGATCCTCAGCTGAGTTAGATTTTAGTCTAGTATGTGACAGGTGCAAAAGATACTGAAGGACTAGTTGCACATGGCAGGAAAAGGTTTACTCCACCCTTTCCACAAAGCAAGAGAACCTTCTCCACTTAAAGGCATTAGCACATCTAGCAGAGGGTTTTTGGAAGGCCAGAAGGCTCCACGGCCTCTCCTAGAAGATTGAAAGGGGCCAACACTACCCTTTCAACAGCTACGCTGTTAGTGTTAGCAACCCCAAATTGAGGTGCTGGAGGGAATCCTCATGGGGTGCTGGAGGGAGTCCTCATCCTGAGACAGGAGGACTGGGGCTCACCCCAGAGGGACTGGGAATGCCACCAACAGGAAAAGCAGCAGAGGGAACCTAGGATATCTGGGCCACCTAGGCACAATCAGTATGACTGATGCTCCCCTTCGCTCTGGACCATGAAGAGGGTCTCGGAGGGAACACAGAGTACACCCTCGGACGATGAGATCAGGAAGGTATCTACCACCACTCTCTCCGGGTATGGCAGGTGGGAGCAGAAGTAGGGTAACTGCGTGTTGTCCGGAGAGGCGAATGTTTCCATCAAAGGTCTGCACCAGAGGTGGAGCAGCTGCTTCGTTACTCAGTGGTTTAAGCACACTCGTGTGGATGAAAGACTCTGTTCAGCTTGTCTCCTAGGCAGTTCTACTGGCCCGGGATGTACACCGCTCGCAGAAGCATGCTGTTGCATGCTGCGAAGGAGAGGAGGGCCACAGCCTCCTGGCAAAGGGAATAAGAACAAAAGATATACCATACTGGCTCAGACCACGGTCCATCAAGCCCAGTATCCTGTTTCCAACAGTAGCCAATCTAGGTCACAAGTACCTAGCAGTATCCCCAAAAGACACAGGTTCCTCAATGCTTGTACTGGGTCAAGCAGTGATATCCCGTGTCCCTTTTAATAATGGTTTATGGACCTTTCCTCCAGGAACTTGTCCAAACCTTTTTTAAACCCAGCTACACTAACAGCCTTTACTACATCCTCCGGTAACAAATTCCAGAGTTTGATTACATGTTGAGTGAAAAAATATTTTCTCTTTTTAGTCCTAAATAGGTTACCCTGTAGCTTCATTGCATAACCCCCTAGTCTTTTTATATTCCGATGATGTAAACAATCGATTTACGTTTACCTGTTCCACTCCATTCATTGATTTATAGACCTCTATCATATCTCCCCTCAGCTATCTCTTATCCAGGCTGAAGAGCCCTAAGCTTTTTAGCCTCTCTTCATACGAGTATCCTTCCATCCCCTTTACCATTTTGGTGGCTCTTCTCTGAACCTTTTCTAATAATACTATATCCTTTTTAAGATACGGCAACCAGAATTGCACACAATATTCAAGGTGCAGTCGCACCATGGAACAATACAGAGGCATTATAATATCCTTTGTTTTATTTTCCATTCCTTTCCTTATGATACCTAGCATTTTATTTGCTCTCTTGGCCGCTGCTGCACACTGGGTGGAGGGCTTTAACATGTTATCCACAATGACACTTAAATCTTTTTCCTGAGTGGTGGTTCCCAATGTGCAACCTTGCATCATGTAACCATAGTTTGGGTTGTTCTTTCCTAGGTGCATAACTTTGTATTTGTCCACATTAAATTTCATCTGCCATTTGGATGCCCAGTCTTCCAATTTATCAAGATCCTCTTGCAATTTTCCACAATCCTCATGGGTTTTAACAACTTTAAATAGTTTTGTATCATCTGCAAATTTGATAACCTCACTCGTTATTCTCTTTTCCAGGTCATTTATGAATATATCAAAAAGCAGGGGAGCCAGCACAGATCCCTGGGGCACTCCACTATTCACCTTTTTCCATTGGGAAAATTGGCCTTTTAGCCCTACCCTCTGCTTTCCATCTTTTAACCAGTTCCTGATTCACAATAGTACACAATGCCTGCTATCCCATGACTTTTTAATTTTGCCAAAAGTCTCTGATGAGGGACCTTGTCAAAGACTTTCTGAAAATCCAGCAACACTATAAACCGACTCATCTTTGTCTACCAGTTTATTCACACCTTCAAAAATAATAACAGATTAGTAAGACAAGATCTTCCTTATCTAAAGACATGTTAGCTGCCTCCCATTAAGCCATGACTATATACATATTGAGTAATTTTGTTCTTTATGATGGTTTCTACCATTTTTCCACGGTACTGACGTCAGGCTCACCGGTCTGTAGTTTCCCGGATCACCCATGGAATCATTTTTAAAAATTGGCGTTACAAGCCCGTGGCTCCCTCCTTACATAAGAACATAAGAACATAAAATATGCCATACTGGGTCAGACCAAGGTCAATCAAGCCCAGTATCCTGTTTCCAACAGTGGCCAATCTAGGTCATACGTACCTAGAAGTTTCCCCAAAAGACACAGGTTCCACAATGCTAGTACTGGGTCAAGCATTGATATCCTGGGTCCCTTCTTAATAATGGTTTATGGAGCTTTCCTCCAGGATCTTGTCTAAACCTTTTTTAAACCCAGCTACACTAATAGCCTTTATTACATCCTCCGGTAACAAATTACAGAGCTTGATTACACGTTAAGTGAAAAAAATATTTTCTTTTATTAGTCTTAAATAGTTTACCCTGTAGCTTCATTGCATGTCCCCTAGTCTTTCTATATTCTGATAATGTAAACAATCAATCTACGTTTAACCGTTCCACTCCGTTCATTAATTTATAGACTTCTATCGTATCTACCCTCAGCCGTCTCTTTTCCAGGTTAAAGAGCCCTAACCTTTTTAGCCTTTCTTCATAGGAGTATCCTTCCATCCCCTTTACCATTTTGGTGGCTCTTCTCTGAACCTTTTCTAATAACGCTATATCCTTTTTAAGATACGGCGACCAGAACTGCACACAATATTCAAGGTGCGGTCTCACCATGGAAAGATATAGAGGCATTATAATATCTTTTGCTTCATTTTCCATTCCTTTCCTTATGATACCTATCATTCTATTTGCTCTCTTGGCCACCGCTGCACACTGGGTCGAGAGTTTTAACATGTTATCCACAATGACTCCTAAATCTTTTTCCTGGGTGGTGGTTCCTAATGTGGAACCTTGCATTGTGTAACCATAGTTTGGGTTCTTCTTCCCTAGGTGCATAACTTTGCACTTGTCCATATTAAATATCATCTGCCATTTTGATGCACAGCCTTCCAATTTATCAAGATCCTCTTGCAATTTTCCACAATCCTCTTGGGTTTTAACAACGTTAAATAGTTTTGTGTCATCTGCAAATTTGATAACCTCACTCGTTATTCCCTTTTCCAGGTCATTTATGAATATGTCAAAAAGCAGCGGACCCAGTACAGATCCCTGGGATACACCACTAGTCACCTTTCTCCATTGGGAAAATTGGCCATTTAGCCCCACCCTCTGCTTTCTATCTTTTAACCAGTTCATGATCCACAATAGTACACTGCCTCCTGTCCCATGACTCTTTAGTTTTGCCAAAAGTCTTTGATGAGGGACCTTGTCAAAGGCTTTCTGAAAGTCCAGATACACTATATCAACCGACTCACCTTTGGTCACCTGTTTATTCACACCTTCAAAAAAACATAACAGATTAGTAAGACAAGATCTTCCTTGTCTAAACCCATGTTGGCTGCCTCCCATTAGGCCATGACTATCTACATGCTGAGTAATTTTGTTCTTTATGATGGTTTCTACCATTTTTCCCGGTACTGACGTCAGGCTCACCGGTCTGTAGTTTCCCGGATCACCCCTGGAACCCTTTTTAAAAATTGGCGTTACATTGGCGATCCTCCAATCTTCAGGTATTACAGATGATTTTAATGAAAATTCACAGATTACTAATAGCAGGTCTGCAATCTCATATTTCAGTTATTTCAACACCCTTGGATGTATACCATCTGGCCCAGGTGATTTGCTACTCTTCAGTTTAACTAATAGTTGTAATACATCTTCCCGATGTATCAATATTTCCTTCAATTCTTCCGCACCTTTAAATACCACTTCAGTCATGGGTAACATCTCTACATCTTCCTCAGTAAAGACCGAAGCAAAGAATTCATTCAGTCTCTCCGCTATCGCCTTGTCGCCACTTAGTGCCCCTTTAACCCCTCTATCATCTAATGGACCAACTGACTCTCTCACAGGTTTTTTGTTACAAATGTACTTGAAAAAGTCTTTATTTTGCGTTTTTGCTTCCGCAGCAAGCTTCTTCTCAAATTCTCCCTTTGCCTGCCTTATCAATGCCTTGCATTTGACTTGCCAGTGCTTGTGCTGTTTCCAGGTTTCATTGTTTGGCACTTTTTTCCATTTCCTGAAAGATGCTTTTTTGACAACAGCCTCTCTGACCTCACCTTTGAACCATGCTGGCAGTTTTTTGGACTTCCTTCCACTTTTCTTAAAGCATGGAATACAGCTGGTCTGGGCTTCCAAGATAGTATTTTTCAACAACACCCAAGCTTTGCAACCGCTCCTTTTAGTTTTTTCTTAACTATTTGCCTCATTTTATCATAGTCTCCCTTTCGAAAGTTAAAAGGTAGTACTGTGGATTTCCTTACTATCCCTCCTCCACTAATTAAATCAAACGCGATCATGCTATGATCACTGTTGCCAAGTGGCCCCAACACCCTTATATCTTGCACAAGATCTGGTGTTCCACTAAGGACTAGGTCTAATATGGCTTCCCCTCTGGTTGGTTCAAGAACCAGCTGCTCCAAGAAGCAGTCATTTATTTCATCTAGGAACTTTATCTCCCTAGCATGTCCTGCCGTGACACTTACCCAGTCGATATCGGGGTAATTGAAATCACCCATTATTATTACCGAGCTGTAACTTTTGTTAGCTTCCTTGATTTCTTTGAGCATTTCATCATCCATTTGTTCATTCTGGCCTTTTGACCTGCCACCTGGTGTTAACACCTATTGAAAAGGTTTCACAGGTCTCTTGCCCCCTAGGTAGAAGGCCTCTTTGTAAGGGTCTCTAGAAGACTTTATTTGTTGCTCAAAGAGTACTGACCCTGTTTTGCCTTTTATGCTAAGTTATATTCTAATTTGATTAAAATTACAGCTCTTTGCTGCTGCTAGGCTCTGACTTATTATAAAATTTGAACTATAAGCTCTCTGCTGGGTTCTAAATTTAACCAGAAAGCTCTCTTCTGTGTTTTAAACTGACTATTAAATTTAAGCTACTAGCTCTCTGCTGGGTTCCATATGCTTGTTGATATAAAACAAGGTGACCAGGTTGTCCGTCTGGATCAGCACAGGTAGGTGTCGCAGACGGTGGCAGAATGCTCGTAGGACTAGGAAGATTGCCCTGATCTCCTGGAGATTATCTGTAGGAGTGAGTCCTCCTGAGACCAGCTGCCCTGTGAACGGCAGTCTCTGCAGTGTGCTCCCCAACCCAGGAGGGATGCGTCTGTGGTCAGGATCCTCTGCGGCGCAGGTGCCTGGAAGGGCATTCCCGCATGGAGGTGGCACAAGATTCGCCACCAGTGGAGGGACTCCACCAGCTGGCGAGTAACCCTGAACCTGTCCCGCAGCTTGCCCATGGCCTGAGTCCACTGTGAGCCTAGGCATCACTGGGGTGTCCGCATGTGTAAGTGGGTCTGAGGATGTGACATGGATCATCAAGGCCATATGGCCCAGTAGGTGGAGGAGGAAATGAGTGGCACTGATCGGCTGCACTGTACCTCTCCTGCCAGTTGTCTGAGGCATTCTGCCCTTTCTCTTGGGACAATGGCCTGGACCTGTAATGTGTCCAACTGATCACCTATGAACTCAAGGGGGGGGAAACAGGACAGATTTCTATTGGGCTCCAAGCAAAAAAGAAGACTGAGCAAGATGGCACTCTTGGGTGGGAAGGAGAGCACACATGCGTAGTAGCATGTCCCAAAGGCTTTCTTTGAAAGATGGGAAATACTCCATTCGGGCTCCATTGACGCTGACGTCACCCATATTTGAGGACTGACTTCCTGTTTGTTCCTGGAAAAAGGAGTTAATCCTAGCCGAGAGCATGGATGCTTGGGAGCATCAATGACCAAAGGCATCAAGAGTTCTCGCTTCTCCACATGGAGGATAAGAGGAGTGAGACTTCAAGCTTTTGATTTGGGGCATCGCAGATTCAACGACCATGGAGTGGTGGAAAAGATGCAGCTTTTGTAAGCCAGGACACTCCGATACCCAATACATTGTTTTTTGTAAATTGGGAGGGGGGTTCATTATTACAAATGAAAAGAAAAAAAACAATTAGTATTCAGGGATTTATTTTGTGTTTCTCCTCAATACCTCGTTATTTCTGTGTAATCTAATTGGGGACTTGAGTCATCCTTGATGTGGGCTTGTTGAGTAATATGTGGATTACTGTTTTCAATTGGGTGTATTCTTCTCATTTACTATCAGCAAATCCATGCAGTTAGATACAGAAAATATTAAAGATTCCAACTAGAAAATTTTATTAATGCTCGTAGTACTGTTTAAGAAGTTTAAATACTACGAGCATTAATAAAATCTTCCAATTCGGAGACATCTAAGAAAATATAATTATTACCTTCCAAGGACACCTGACATTTTCAAGGAAATTTAAGAAAGAAGCACCCAGCACCAAAACACAGGACTTCAAACTTATTAAAGTCCGGTGCCTTAGCTGGGCAATTCTAGAAACATCTGGAAAGATATTAATCTTATATCCCCAAAATAACTCATTCTTTTTTGAGAAATACAAATTTAAAATAACATTCTTTTCCAATTCAGAGTGAAATGATACAAGTAATGTTGCCCTAGAGGAGATCTCATCCCTAGAGAATCCCAAAAATGCAGAAAGATTTAGACTTTCTGGTATCAAATACACTCCCTGCTCTCAACCGACTGACACCGAAACTCTTGAGCCTCTCAGCAAGTAAAGCACAGTTATTTACCTGTAACAGGTGATCTCTGGGAACAGCAGGAATAAGTCTTCACATATGGGTATCGTCGGTACCGACGGAGCCTGCATGGGAACGCTCCCCAGCGTCCAAAAGGAAAGCTTTAGGGAGCATCCCACAGCGCCTGCGCGCTGCCTTCCCGCCTTTCCCAACCGCCTCTCTCCAGTTCGTGTTTTAAAGCTGAGACAAAGAGAGAGAGAGGAAAGGAAAGATAGATAGAGAGATACAACTCCTAGGGGAGGTGGGTGAGTTGTGAAGACTTATTCCTGCTGTTCCCAGAGATCACCTGTTACAGGTAATTAACTGTGCTATCTCCAGGAACAAGCAGGAATGAGTCTTCACATATGGGGACTCCCCAGCTAGAGATGCCTGGGAGATCACCCAGATTGTGAGTCCCTGGGAAGGGCTCCACCTCCACCCATGAATCTCAGGCATCCAGTCAGGGATGGAGGGTAGGAGTTGATTAGGTATGGAACAGGTATTTGAGAACAGCCTGACCAAACAAGGCATCCAGGCGGGAGTCCTTGTCCAAGCAGTAATGGGCTGTGAAGGTATGAACCGATGCCCAGGTGGCCGCTCGACAGATTTGGTCGATGGACACAGAGTTTAGATGAGCCATAGAGGTTGCCATGGCCCTCACATTGTGAGCTGTGACATGGCCCTCCAGAGAAAAGTTCTTACTCTGGTAGGCGAAGAAAATACACTGAGCAATCCAATTGGACAGAGTTCTCTTAGAGACTGGAAGTCCTAAATGAGAAGGATCAAAAGCAACAAAACGTTGAGAGGACTTTCTATGTTGCTGTGTCCTTTGTAAGTAGAAAGCAAGTGCTCTTTTACAATCCAGGGTATGAAGATTCCTCTCCGCACTTGATGCATGAGGTCCTGGAAAAAAGACAGGTAAATACACCTCCTGATTCAGATGAAAAGGTGAGACCACTTTAGGCATAAAGTGTGGATTAGTTCTGAGGACTACCTTGTCATGATGGAACCTTGTATAAGGAGGATTAGCCACTAAAGCTTGCAGCTCACTGATGCGGCGAGCTGAAGTGACTGCAATGAGAAAAATGACCTTCCAGGAAAGGAATTTCAAGGAGGTAGTGGCTAAGGATTCAAAGGGTGGCTTCATAAGCTGGCCAAGAACCAGATTCAAGTCCCATGCCACTAGAGGTGGTCTAATGGGAGGTTTAGTCAAAAGAAGGCCTCTCATGAATCTTGCTATAAGAGGATGAGAGGAAATAGGTTGTCCATTGAGAGGCTTAAGGGATGCTGCAATAGCACTCAAATGGACTCTGATTGAATTTGTTTTAAGGCCTGCATGGGATAAATGCAGCAAATAGTCTAGTAAAGAATTCAAAGGTATTGCAAGAGAGTTGAGACCCTTCTCTGCACACCAAATGGAAAACCTTTTCCATTTAAAAGCATAGGAACGTCTGGTGGAAGGCTTTCTGGAAGCATGAAGGATATCCTTCACTTGCTGAGAAAGGTGTAAATCCTGAAGGTCTAGGCCTTCAGCAACCAGGCCCTGAGATGAAGAGACTGAGGATTTGGGTGCCACAAGGTTCCCTCCTCCTGGGAGAGGAGATCTGGAGCGAACCCCAGGACCAGGGAGGGAGCTTGAGAGAGATGCAGAAGTAGAGGGTACCACACTTGGCGTGGCCAATGTGGTGTTATGAGGATCATAGACCTCTTGTCTCTCTGAAGCTTGAACAGAGTCTTGGGAATGAGGGGAATAGGTGGAAAGGCATAGAGGAAGTCTTGCCCCCAATGAAGGAGGAAGGCATCCCTGGCCTGAACTCCCTGACATGGAATCCTGGAACAAAACCGGGGAAGTATGGCATTCCACGGACTTGCAAACAGGTCTATATCTGGGGTACCCCAAATCCGAAAAATCTTCCCTATCTGGTCCCCATGGAGGGACCATTTGTGTGGAAGCAGAACTCGACTGAGTCTCTCTACCCAAGAGTTTTGAACCCCTGGAAGATACACTGCCATGAGATGGATTTGATACTCTCTGGCGAAGGCCCACAATCTCAGAGCTTCGTTGCAAAGCGACAGAGAGCCAGTCCCTCCCTGCTTGTTCACGTAGAACATAGCTACCTGGTTGTCCGTGTGGATGAGGACTGTCTTGTAGCTGAGCAGGGTGTGGAAGACTCTGAGAGCCAGAAAGATTGCTCTGAGCTCTAAGAGGTTGATATGTAGAGATGTCTCCTGTGGAGACCAGATGCCCTGGGTCGAGAGATCTTGTAGATGAGCTCCCCAACCCTTTGGAGAGGCATCTGTTGTAAGGGTTACTTGGGGTAACACCTGTTGAAAGGGGGACCCCAGCAACAGATTTTGAGTGGAATTCCACCAGTGGAGGGACCAAAAGAGGCGACTGGAGGTTGCTATTTTGTCTGACAGGCAACCTGATGCCTGGGTCCATTGGGTGGATAGGGTCCACTGAGCAGCCCTCATGTGAAGGCGAGCGTAAGGAACCACATGCACCGTGGATGCCATGTGGCCTAAGAGTTGTAAAATCTCTCGAGCAGTTAAATGGGATTTTACCTGAATCTGGGAGGCTAACTGCACCAAGCGTAGGCAACGAGCCTGGGGAAGATAGGCCTTTGCAGTTGTGGTATCCAGTAAGGCCCCTATGAACTCTAGAGACTGAGTAGGGGTGAGATGGGATTTTGGAATGTTGATTACCAGTCCCAGATATTGAAGAACACGCTTTGTGCAGGCCAGGGAAGTCTGGGCCTCTGACTGGGATGGAGCTTGGATGAGCCAGTCGTCCAGATATGGGAATACGAATATTCCTAGAGTGCGTAAAAATGCAGCTACCACTGCCATGCATTTTGTGAACACTCTTGGAGCAGAGGCCAGACCGAAAGGAAGCACTCTGTATTGGTAGTGCTTTCCTTGGTAAAGGAACCGAAGGAACCTTCTGTGTGTTGGATGGATGAGGACATGGGTGTATGCGCATCCTTGAGGTCTAGAGAACAAAGCCAGTCCTGACTCTGGAGGTATGGAAGGAGAGTTCCAAGAGAAATCATCTTGAATTTCTCCTTGCATAGAAACTTGTTCAACTCTCTGAGATCTAGGATGGGTCTGTAGCCCCCTGTTTTCTTTGGGATGAGAAAATAGGGGGAATAGAACCCTGAGCCCTGTTGAAGAAGGGGTACTTCTTCTATAGCCCCCTGGGCAAGAAGGGTGGCAATCTCTTGCCTAGAAGGTCGAGAAGAAATGTTGGAGAGTTGAACTGTTTCACCATGGTGTGGGGAGGAAGGTTTAAGAAATGTAGCTTGTATCCCTCCCTTATGATGGAGAGGGTCCATTGCTCTGCTGTGATTTGTTCCCATCTGGGAGCAAAGTGAGCTAACCTTCCTGGGATGGTGAGAGGCTCTGGATGATCTAGAGCCAGAAATGCTAAGTTCTCTAGTGGAAAGTCAAAGGCCCTGAGGAGGTTGAGGCTGTTGGACCGTAGCAGTCCTCACAGCCTGAGGCTTGGCTGTTTTGGTTGTTGCGGTCTCTTTGTAGCAAAACCACCGTGAGAAGAGGCCTGACCATAACCAGAAGAAAATTTCCCTTTTTTTGGGAAAGATCCTTTCTTGAACAACCTCTTTTTGAAAGGAGTAGTAGTAGACTTTGAGAGTCTATCTAAAGCAGAATTTTCAGCATCCATCTGGGTGGCTTTTACCTGCCAATCTTTGCCAAACAGATTTTCCCCTGTACAGGGAAGGTTGCCTAGACCATCCTGTACCCAGGATTCCAAATCAGAGGCTTGTAACCAAGCTACTCTGCGTGCGCCTATGGCAATAGCCGAGGCTCTACTGGCACCCTCAAAGGAGTCAAAGGCTGCACAGTTGGAAAACTTGGATACATCCTGTGCATGTTTAAGCCAGGTAAGATATTCTTCTCTCTTATCTTCTGACATAAAAGGAGATAAGGTGTGTAGATGATCTGTAACTTCTTTCAGAAACATCCCCATATAGAGACTATAGGAGTTGATTCTGGCTATAAGCATACTGGCCTGGAAGATTTTCCTGCCAAAAGCATCTAAGGTTCTGCATTCTCTTCCTGGAGGAGCAGAAGAGTGTCTTTTTGTACTCTTGATTTTTTTCATAGCAGACTCTACCACAATAGAGTGGTGAGGAAGCTGAGTCTTCTGAAATCCAGGACAAGGAGGAACACGATACATAGTGTCCAACCTACGAGAAAAAGGAGAGGTGATAAGAGGAGTTTCCCATATACCCAACATGTGGTCATAAAGAATCTCATGTATTGGTAAAATGGCTGCCTCTTTAGGAGCCTTAGGATATTGAAGAATATCCAATTTTTTGGCTCTGCGCTCAGTTTCAGAGGCTACTGCAATGGACAGGCCTCTGGCCACCTCCCTAATGAAGTCCTGGAAAGACAAGTCCTCAGGAGGAGACATTCTCCTTTTTGGAGAAGAGGGTTCCTGAGGACGGATCTCCGATGCTTCGATGGAAACCTCTGATGAATCAGAATCTTCAGAGGAATTGAAGTATCGACTGTCTGGATGCTGTTGCAAAGCCCGATACGAGTATCGAGGGGTATCGACATCGGGAGTCATTGGTACCGAATCGGTACTAACAGGCATCACTGGATACCGTATCGCTGCTGTCGATGCTGATGCTGATGCAAGCGGTACTGGTATCGGAACCGGAGCTGGATCCGGAACCGGAATCGGTATCGACAACGGAGTTTGTTGTTGTACCGAGGGCATCGCAGCTTGTATGAAGGCCATAATGGCACGCTGCATGGTCAGAATATTCTGATCCATCGACGCCACCATTGTCAGGATGTCGGTACCGGGAACAGCCGGTACCCCAGAACATTGTAACAGGTGATCAGTCGAGGCCATGCCATCGATGTCAACCTGTGACCCCATAGATAATGCTTTGGAAGCCGGAGCCTCCCGCCGGGGTAATTTTGCCGGTGTGGATTCCTCAATAGTGAGCTCGGGTACATCTCGATACTTAGAGGGAGATGTACCCTTTGAGGACCGACCGGACTTAAGTTTTGTTACCTGAGATCCATGGGATGAAGAAGCAGCTCTGGAAGACGTCGATGCTACAGAAGCTGCATCGGAGGGAAACAGTGTACTGAGCTTGGCTGTCCGATTCTGTAACCCTCTTTTAGACATCATGGAGCAGGACTCACAATCCGCGATGGAATGATCAGGACCTTAACATTTTAGACACCAATCATGGGTGTCTGTGACAGAAATAGTGCCACTGCACTTTGTGCACTTTTTAAACCCGGAGGCGGGCTTTTCCATGAGGAAAAAGACTGTAGGCCCAAGGCCACAGAAGAAAATGCACTGAAGCAGAAAGAAAGTTTTGTTGTTTTTTTTTTTTTAAAGAAAGAAAAAAGACCGGTGGTACCGGTACTCGAGACGGCAGCACGCGACTAAAGAAAAATAAGAAATTCTTCAGCGGTGACAGGAAACACAACCTGCTGGCTCCGCGGAAAAGAAGAACTGGAGAGAGGCGGTTGGGAAAGGCGGGAAGGCAGCGCGCAGGCGCTGTGGGATGCTCCCAAAAGCTTTCCTTTTGGACGCTGGGGAGCGTTCCCGCGCAGGCTCCGTCGGTACCGACGATACCCATATGTGAAGACTCATTCCTGCTTGTTCCTGGAGATGCAGAACTCGACTGTGTCTGTCTGCCCAAGAGTTTTGAACCCCTGGAAGATACACTGCCATGAGATGAATTTGATGCTCTCTGGCGAAGGCCCACAATCTCAGAGATTCGTTGCAAAGCGACAGAGAGCCAGTCCCGCCCTGCTTGTTCACATAGAACATGGCTACTTGGTTGTCCGTGTGGATGAGGACTGTCTTGTAGCTGAGCAGGGTGTGGAAGACTCTGAGAGCTAGAAAAAGTGCTCTGAGCTCTAAGAGGTTGATATGTAGAGATGTCTCTTCTAGAGACGAGATGCCCTGAGTGGAGAGATCTTGAAGATGAGCTCCCCAACCTCTTGGAGAGGCATCTGTTGTAAGGGTTACTTGGGAACACCTGTTGAAAGGGGGACCCCAACAACAGATTTTGAGTGGACTTCCACCAGTGGAGGGACCAAAAGAGGCGACTGGAGGTTGCTATTTTGTCTGACAGGCAACCTGATGCCTGGGTCCACTGGGTGGATAGAGTCCACTGAGATGCCCTCATGTGAAGGCGAGCATAAGGAACCACATGCACAGTGGAGGCCATGTGGCCTAACAGTTGTAACATCTCTCGAGCAGTTAAATGGGATTTTAACTGAATTTGTGAGGCTAACTGCACCAAGCGTAGGCAAAGGGCCTGGGGAAGATAGGCCCTTGCAGTTGTGGTATCCAGCAAGGCCCCTATGAACTCTAGAGACTGAGTAGGGGTGAGATGGGATTTTGGAAAGTTTATTACAAGCCCCAGATACTGAAGGATACGGCTTGTGCAGGTTAGAGAAATCTGGGCCTCTGACTGGGATGAAGCTGGGATGAGCCAGTCCAGATATGGGAATACGAATATCCCTAGAGTGCCCAGGAATGCAGCCACTACTGCCATGCAATTTGTGAACACCCTTGGAGCAGAGGCCAGACCGAAAGGAAGCACTCTGTATTGATAGTGCTTCCCTTGATAAAGGAACCGAAGGAACCTTCTGTGTGTTGGATGGATGAGGACATGGGTGTACGCATCCTTGAGGTCTAGAGAGCAAAGCCAATCCTGACTCTGAAGGTATGGAAGGAGAGTACCAAGAGAAATCATCTTGAATTTCTCCTTGCATAGAAACTTGTTCAATTCTCTGAGATCCAAAATGGGTCTGTAGCCCCCTGTTTTCTTTGGGATAAGAAAGTAGGGGGAGTAGAACCCTGAGCCCTGTTGAATAAGGGGTACTTCTTCTATTGCCCTTTGGGCAAGAAGGGTAGTGATCTCCTGACCCAGAAGGTTGAGGAGAGATGTTTGGGAATTGAACTGTCTCACCATGGGGTGAGGAGGAAGGTTTAAGAAATGAAGCTTGTACCCCTCCCTTATGATGGAGAGGGTCCATTGCTCTGCTGTGATTTGTTCCCATCTGGGAGCAAAGTAAGCCAACCTTCCTGGAATGGTGAGAGGTTCTGGATGTTCTAGAGCCAGAAAGGCTAAGCTCTCTAGTTGTAAGTCAAAGGCCCTGAGGAGGCTGAGGCTGTTGGGCCGTAGCAGTCCTAGCAGCCTTAGGCTTGGCCTGTTTCGGTTGTTGCTGTCTCTTTGTAGCAAAATGACCTGCAGAAGATGACTGCTGACCATAAGCAGAATATTATTTCCCTTTTTTGGGAAAAAAACCCTTTTTGAACAACCTTTTCTTAAAAGGAGCAGAAGTAGACTTTGAAAGTCTATCTAAAGCAGAATTTTCAGCATCCATTTGGGTGGCCTTTGCTTGCCAATCTTTGCCAAAAAGATTTTCACCTGTACAAGGAAGATTTCCTAGTCCATCTTGAACCCAAGGTTCCAAATCAGAAGCTTGTAACCAAGCAACTCTGCGTGCACCTATGGCAATGGCCGAGGCTCTGCTGGCACCTTCAAAAGAGTCAAAGGCTGCACGGTTGGAGAACTTGGAAATATCCTGGGCATGTTTGAGCCAGGTGAGGAATTCTTCCCTTTTATCTTCTGGAATAAAAGGAGATAAAGTTTGCAGGCGATCTGCAACTTCTTTTAGAAACATCCCCATATAGAGACTATAGGAGTTGATTCTGGAACAAGCATACTAGCCTGGAAAATTCTCCTGCCAAAGGCATCTAAGGTTCTGCATTCCCTTCCTGGAGGAGCAGAAGAGTGCCTCTTTGTACTCTTGATCTTCTTCATAGCAGACTCTACCACAATGGAGTGGTGAGGAAGCTGAGTCTTATGGAAGCCAGGACAAGGAGGAACACGATACATGGTGTCCAACCTGCGAGAATGAGGGGAAGTGGTGAGAGGAGTCTCCCATATGCCCAACATGTGATCATAAAGAATCTCATGTATTGGTAAAGTGGCTGCCTCTTTAGGAGCCTTAGGATATTGTAAAATATCTAATTTTTTGGCTATAGGCTCTGTCTCAGGGGCCACTGAGATGGAGAGACCCCTGGCCACTTCCCTAATGAAGTCTTGAAAAGACAAATCTTCTGGAGGAGACATTCTCCTTTTTGGAGAAGAGGGCCCCTGAGGATGAATCACCGATGCTTTGACAGAGACCTCTGATTCATCAGAGTCTTCAGAGGAATCGAAGTATCGTCTGTCTGGATGCTCCTGCAGAGCCCAATACGCGTACCGGGTGGTATCAACATCGGGAGAGATCGGTACCAATGGGCATCACAGGACAGTGTACCGCTGCAGTCGACACCGAAGCGGATGTCTATGCAATCGGTACCGGTACCGGCACCGGAACCGATGTCGGTACCGTGCCGGAGTCAGTACCGGCAACGGAGTTTGTTGCGGTACCGAAGGCGTCGCAGCTTGTATGAATGCCGTGATGGCACGCTGCATTGTCAGGATATTCTGATCCATTGACGCAACCAATGTCTGGATGCCAGTACCAGTGGGAACCACCGGTACCCCAGAACATGGCAACAGGTGATCGGTCGAGGCCGAGCCATCGATGTCAACCTGTGACTCCATACATAAAGCTTTGGAAGCCGGAGCCTCCCGCCAGGGTAATTTTGCCGGTGCGGATTCCTCGAGGGCAAGCCCGGAGGCATCTCGATACTTAGAGGGAGATCTACCCTTCGAGGACCGGCTGGATTTAAGTTTGGTTACCTGAGATACATGTGAGGAAGAAGCAGCCCTGGAAGACGTCGATGCAACCGAAGCTGCATCCGAGGGAAACAGGGTACAGAGCTTAGCTGCACGATTCTGTAGACCTCTTTTAGACATCATGGAGCAGGACTCACAATCCGCAATGGAGTGGTCAGGACCTAAACATTTTAGACACCATTCATGGGTGTCGGTGACAGAAATAGTGCCGCTGCACTTCGTGCATTTTTTAAACCCAGAGGCGGGCTTTTCCATGAGGAAAAAATTTCCTAGACCTAAGGCCAAAGAAGAAAATACACTGAAGTGAGAAAAACGGTAGTTTTGTTTTTTGGGGGGTTTTTTAGAATAAAGAAAGAAAAGACCGGCGGTACTGGTCCAGCGTCGAGAAGGCAGACGCGCGACCAAAGAAATAAAATAAAATAAAGAAATTCTTCAGCGGTGACAGGAACACGACCTGCTGGCTCCGCGGAAAAGAAGAACTGGAGAGAGGCGGTTAGGAAAGTCGGGAAGGCAGCGCGCAGGCGCTGTGGGATGCTCCCAAAAGCTTTCCTTTTGGACGCTGGGGAGCGTTCCCGCGCAGGCTCCGTCGGTACCTACGATACCCCATATCTGAAGACTCATTCCTGCTTGTTCCTGGAAATAAAATATTCTCAAAAGATATAGCTACATGGTGTTGAAAACCCAACACCTCTTAAATACTGACAAAAAGAATCCGAGGAGAAAGGTATCTTGTAATAGGAAAATTCCTTGTAATAGGAAAATTCAAACACCTAAAATTCCTGGACCTAGAGGCATTTTCCAAGTTCTCAAGATGCCGGTGGAGAGCAAGATTATAAGCCAAAAAGAAAAAAGAGGAGTCCAAAGCACCCTGAACCTGGGAGCCTTGTGTCTCAACATTCTGCAATCTAGATTCAACAAGTGATAACTGAAGGACTAGAAAGGGGGACCGTTACTTCTGGAGAGAAATCTGCAACTGTGAGTATATACTTCTGGTAATTTTCTAAAAAGAATTCTTTGTATTAAAGCTACTTAATCTGTGAACTCACTGCTTTTTGTTGGATCAGTTAGGGCCTAGTAGCAGCAATTAAAGTTTGAATTTAAAACACAGAGGAGAACTTTCTGGTTACATTTCATACCCAGCAGAGAGCTTGTAGTTTAAATTTAATAGTCACTCAGGGCCTAGCATCAGCAAAGTACTTTTAGTTTAAATTTAACACACAGAAGAGAGCTTTCTGGTTACATTTGGAACCCAGCAGAGAGCTTGTAGTGTACATTTAATAGTCACTCAGGGCCTAGCATCAGAAAAGTACTTTTAGTTTTAAAACACAGAGAGCTTTCTGGTTAAATTTAGAACCCAGCAGAGAGCTTGTAGTTTAAATTTCATAAGAAGTTAGAGCCTAGCAGCAGCAGCTAAGAGCTATAATTTAAATCAAATCAGAATTTAGCTTACTTCAGCAGCACAAGACAGGGTACTGTGTAGCAGCCCTCTTTTAATAAGTGTCATTTCCCACCCACCCCTGGGATAATCATAGCTTTATAGGTACTTACACATCTTAAAAGACAGGAGGTGCTTTCAGGTGAAGCTCATTACCCAAATCAGTCATACACTAAGGACCTGAGATTAATTAAGCTTCAGGTGAACAAGATATATTAAACGTATTAGGTACAGTTTTATTGGTATAAATACCCATAGCAACCCCTAGTAAGTAAGAACTTAAAGATCTAGACACAAACTTTAAACTAAGATGCAGACAGCAGTCCAGCAGCGGGATGGGGGCTTTCCAGTCTTTTGCATTGAGTGTCACATGTATGATTTTCTCCCAGTTGGTGAGAGGTCTTACGTGTGCACTAGGTGCAAGGAGCTCTTTGCTCTCAGGGAAACAAGTCCGTTCTCTAGAGGCTAAAGTAGCAGACTTGGAAAACATAAGACAGACAGAGAGGTACATAGACGAGACCTACAGGGATATAGTCCTGAAGTCCCACCTCCAGACTGGCAGCACCCCTGTTGCCATGGAGGAGAGAGGTCACGTGACAGGAGAGCATCACCCTGGTGTGGCAGGAAGTGATTCTGTAACTAAGACCTGTCCTCCAGGTGATGTAAAACCCTCTCACACCGAGGAAGTTTCTCCAGGGCCATGTGCTCATGAGGGAAGGGTTAGGACAGCCGTTATAGTTGGTGATTCGATCATTAGGCATGTAGATAGCTGGGTGGCTGGTGGACGTGAGGATCGCCTGGTAACATGCCTGCCTGGTGCGAAGGTAGCGGACCTCACGCGCCACCTAGATAAGGTCTTAGATATTGCTGGGGAGGAGTCTGCTGTCTTGGTACATGTCGGTACCAATGACATAGGAAAATGTGGTAGGGAGGTTCTGGAGGCAAAACTTAGGCTTTTAGGTAGGAAGTTGAAATCCAGAACTTCCATGGTAGCATTCTCCGAAATGCTTCCTGTTCCACGCGCAGGAACCAAAAGGCAGGCAGAGCTCCGGAGTCTCAATGCGTGGATGAGACAATGGTGCAGAGATGAGGGTTTTGGATTTGTTAGGAACTGGGGAACATTCTGGGGAAAGGAGGGGCTCTTCAGAAGGGATGGGCTTCACCTTAACTGAGATGGAAACAGGCTGCTGGCATTAACCTTTAAAAAGGAGATAGAGCAGCTTTTAAACTAGATATTAGGGGAAAGCCGACAGTCGCCCAAGAGCGGATGGTTCAGAAGAATGTATCCTTGAAGGATACTACCAAAAGCAGAGAGGTTCCTCAAAAGAGTAAAGTAGCCCAAATGCCCTCATGTATGGAGCAGACAGAGCTTAAAGATCCCAATTTACCCATGTCTAACAATAGCCAAATTAACATGAATAAAATATTCTCTAAAATGCTTGTATGCAAATGCTAGAAGTCTAAAGAATAAGATGGGAGAGTTAGAATATATAGCACTAAATGAAAGGTTAGATATGATTGGAATATCACAGACATGGTGGAAGGAGGACAACCAGTGGGACACTGTGATACCTGGGTACAAACTATATCGTAATGATAGAGCTGATCAAATTGGTGGAGGGGTTGCGCTCTATGTTAGAGAGGGCATTGACTCAGAAAGGATTAAAGTTTTGCAGGAAAAAAAATCTGCTGTAGAATCTCTATGGATTGAAATTCCATATAACAGGGGGAAGGCAATGGCAGTGGGGGTGTACTATCGAGCGCCTGGCCAGAATGACCAAATGGATGATGAAATGCTCAAAGAAATCAAGGAAGCTAACAAAAGTTACAGCGCAGTAATAATAATGGGTGATTTCAATTACCCCGGTATCGACTGGGTCAGTGTCACGGCAGGACATGCTAGGGAGATAAAGTTCCTAGATGAAATAAATGACTGCTTCTTGGAGCAGCTGGTTCATGAACCAACCAGAGGGGAAGCCATATTAGACCTAGTCCTTAGTGGAACACCAGATCTAGTGCAAGAGATAAGAGTGTTGGGGCCACTTGGCAATAGTGATCATAGCATGATCGCCTTTGATTTAATTAGTGGAGGAGGGATAGTAAGGAAATCCACAGTACTACCTTTTAATTTTCGAAAGGGAGACTATGATAAAATGAGGAAAACATTTAAGAAAAAACTAAAAGGAGCAGTTGCAAAGGTTAAAGACGTACATCAAGCTTGGTGTTGTTGAAAAATACTATCTTGGAGCCCAGACCAGCTTTATTCCACGCTTTAAGAAAAGTGGAAGGAAGTCCAAAAAACTGCCAGCATGGTTTAAAGGTGAGGTCAGAGAGGCTGTTGTTGCCAAAAAAGCATCTTTCAGGAAATGGAAAAAAGAGCCAAACAACGAAACCTGGAAACAGCACAAGCACTGGCAAGTCAAATGCAAGGCATTGATAAGGCAGGCAAAGAGAGAATTTGAAAAGAAGCTTGCTGCGGAAGCAAAAACGCGAAATAAAGACCTTTTCAAGTACATTTGTATCAAAAACCCTGTGAGAGAGTCAGTTGGTCCATTAGATGATAAAGGGGTTAAAGGAGCACTAAGAGACGACAAGGCGATAGCGAAGAGACTGAATGAATTCTTTGCTTCGGTCTTTACTGAGGAAGATGTAGGGATGTTACCCATGACTGACGTGGTATTTAAAGGTGCGGAAGAATTGAAGGAAATATCAATACATCGGGAAGATGTCTTACAACTATTAGATAAACTGAAGAATAGCAAATCACCTGGGCCGGATGGTATACATCCAAGGGTGTTGAAAGAACTGAAATATGAGATTGCAGACCTGCTATCAGTAATCTGTGAACTATCATTAAAATCATCTCTAATACCTGAAGATTGGAGGATCGCCAATGTAACACCAATTTTTAAAAAGGGTTCCAGGGGTGATCCGGGAAACTACAGACCAGTGAGCCTGACGTCAGTACCGGGAAAAATGGTAGAAACCATCATAAAGAATAAAATTACTCAGCATGTAGATAGTCACAACCTAATGGGAGACAGCCAACATGGCTTTAAACAAGGAAGATCTTGTCTTACTAATCTGTTATGTTTTTTTGAAGGAGTGAATAAACAGGTGGACAAAGGTGAGTCGGTTGATATTGTGTATCTGGACTTTCAGAAATCCTTTGTCAAGGTCCCTCATCAGAGACTTTTGGCAAAACTAAAGAGTCATGGGATAGGAGGCAGTGTACTATTGTGGATCAGGAACTGGTTAAAAGATAGAAAGCAGAGGGTAGGGCTAAATGGCCAATTTTCCCAATGGAGAAAGGTGAATAGTGGTGTACCCCAGGGATCTGTGCTGGGTCCGCTGCTTTTTGACATATTCATAAATGACCTGGAAAGTGGAATAACGAGTGAGGTTATCAAATTTGCAGATTACACAAAACTATTTAAAGTTGTTAAAATCCAAGACGATTGTGAAAAATTGCAAGAGGATCTTGATAAATTGGAAGACTGGGCATCAAAATGGCAGATGAAATTTAATGTGGACAAGTGCAATGTTATGCACCTAGGGAAGAACAACCCAAACTATGGTTACACGATGCAAGGTTCCACATTAGGAACCACCACCCAGGAAAAAGATTTAGGCGTCATTGTGGATACCATGTTAAAACCCTCGGCCCAGTGTGCAGCGGCGGCCAAGAGAGCAAATAGAATGCTAGGTATGATAAGGAAAGGAATGGAAAATAAAACAAAAGATATTATAATGCCTCTATATCGTTCCATGGTGAGACCACACCTTGAATATTGTGTACAATTCTGGTCGCCGTATCTTAAAAAGGATATAGCAATTTTAGAAAAGGTTCAGAGAAGAGCCACCAAAATGGTAAAGGGGATGGAAGGATACTCCTATGAAGAAAGGCTAAAAAGGTTAGGGCTCTTTAACCTGGAAAAGAGACGGCTGAGGGGAGATATGATAGAAGTCTATAAATTAATGAACGGAGTGGAACGGGTAAACGTAGATCGATTGTTTACGTTATCAGAATATAGAAAGACCAGGGGACATGAAATGAAGCTACAGGGTAAACTATTTAAGACTAATAAAAGAAAATATTTTTTCACTCAACGTGTAATCAAGCTCTGGAATTTGTTACCGGAGGATGTAGTAAAGGCTGTTAGTGTAGCTGGGTTTAAAAAAGTTTGGACAAGTTCCTGGAGGAAAGGTCCATAAACCATTATTAAGAAGTGACCGAAGATATCAATGCTTGACCCAGTACAAGCACTGTGGAACTTGTGTCTCTTGGGGAAACTGCTAGGTACATATGACCTAGATTCGCCACTGTTGGAAACAGAATACTGGGCTTGATGAACCTTGGTCTGACCCAGTATGGCATATCTTATGTTCTTATGTTGCACTAATTTAGGCACAGTTTCAGTTACAAAGTCAGCAAATTGAGAAATTGTACCTCACAGGGAAGCCTCCATATGAGACACAACCACCCATAAATCCTTTAAAGTAACATCAAACATCTGATCACAACAGCAAATTTAGAAACACTTCCTAACACACTGCCCAACAACAAAACCTAAACCAGGGGTCTCAAACTCCAGTCCTGGAGGGCCACAAAACAGTCAGGTTTTCAGGGTACCCCTAATGAATATACATGAGATATATTTGCATACAATGGGGGCAGTGCATGCAAATATATCTCATGCATATTCATTAGGGATACCCTGAAAACATGACTGGTTTGCAGCCCTCCAGGACTGGAGTTTGAGACCCCTGACCTAAACGGTCCTTGGGAGGGGTACCATCCCTCCAGAACTGCGCCCAGTCAAGGAACTGGGCAAATCAGGAGAAAACAAATCCTGGTCCCGCATAGCCTCACTCAACTTCGGAGGAGGCACTGTGGGAATCCCTGTTCCATTGCTGGACTATGAGGCAGAGATTCCAACCCCCAAACTAAGTGAGGAGTCAAGTGAAGAGGCCAAACTATCCGACAATGGGGCGGCAGAGTCCTCCAGAAATTTCACAGTCATAACATGCCTATCCATAGGACCAACAATTTTAGCAGCCTTCATCGGATTAACAGTACTCACAGAAAAGACCACCTTCTTCCACTTGCCCATGTCGTATTTCCAAGCTCAC
Organism: Ichthyophis bannanicus; assembly: GCA_033557465.1. NCBI lineage: Eukaryota > Metazoa > Chordata > Amphibia > Gymnophiona > Ichthyophiidae > Ichthyophis > Ichthyophis bannanicus. The sequence continues at coordinate 1,718,551,171 of CM066032.1, read as the reverse complement.
CATGCTCCTCAGTGCTCCGAAGGGGCAGAACCTACCCCTCTGGAAACACCCGCAGCCACGTCCTGCAGAAGGGCCCGCTCTTTATAGTACCCCAGATGTAAAAGTCACACGCTATTGGCAGGGTCCGTCCACAGCTCAGGCAGGGCTCTCTCCTTCCTCCTGCAGCTAGACTGATAGTGTGGGACTCCCCCAACCAGAAACAAGTGCAGGGAACCTCACCACCAAGGCAGGAAGCAATGCACTACATTTTAAAGTCCTAAGAAAAACTCAGTGGCGTGCTACAACTATTTGATAAACCTAAAGAGTAGAAAATCATCTGAACTGGATACATCGGAGGGTTTTGAAAAACACTGAAATATGAAATTGCAGACCTACTATTAGTAATCATTAAAAACATCTGTAATAACTGAAGATTGGCAAATGGCCAATGAACCGTCATTATTTAAATAGGGTTCCAGTGGTGATTCAGGAAACTACAGACCGGTAAGACTGTTATCCACATCGGGCAAAATGGTAGAAACCATTATAAAGAAGAAAATTACTGAACATGTAGATAGCCATGGCTTAATGGGAGAAAGTCAACATGGCTTTAGCCAGTGAAGGTCTTGCCTTACTAATCTGTGTTACTTTTTTGAAGATGTGAATAAACAAGTAGACAAAGGAGAGCCGAGCGATATAGCGTATCTGGATTTTCAGAAAGCCTTTGATAAGTCCCCTTATGAGAGAGACTTGGCAAAATTAAAAAGTCATGGGATAGGAGACAGAATGTATTATCATGGATCAGGAACTGGTTAAAATTCAGAGGGTAGGGCTAAATGGTCAATTTTCCCAATGGAGAAAGATGAATAGTGGAATATCCCAGGGATCTGTGCTGGGTCTGCTGTTTTTCAACATATTCATAAATGACATGGAAAAGGGAACAACAAGTGAGGTTATCAAATTTGCAGATGACACAAAACTATTTAAAGTTGTTAAAACCCATGAGGATTGTGGAAAATTGCAAGAGGATCTTGATAAATTGGAAGATTGGGCATCCAAATGGCAGATGAAATTTAACGTGTACAAATGCAAAGTTATGCACCTAAGAAAGAACAACCCAAACAATGGTTACACAATACAAGGTTGCACATTGGGAACCACCACCCAGGAAAAAGATTTAGGCGTCATCGTGGATAAAGCACAGTTACTTACCTGTAACAGGTGATCTCTGGGAACAGCAGGAATAAGTCTTCACATATGGGTACGTCGGTACCGACGGAGTCTGCGCGGGAACGATTCCCAGCATCCAATCAAGAGCTTTTGGAAGCATCCCAGCACGCCTGCGTGCTGCCTTCCCGCCCTTCCCAACTGCCTCTCCTCAGTTAAATTTTAAAGCTGAGACAAAGAGAGAGAGAGAGAGGAAAGGAAAAATAGATAGAGTTACAACCCCTGGGGAGGTGGGAGGGTTGTGAAGACTTATTCCTGCTGTTCCCAGAGATCACCTGTTACAGGTAAGTAACTGTGCTATCTCCAGGAACAAGCAGGAATGAGTCTTCACATATGGGGACTCCCAGCATGTCATAGGCTGGAACATGCTATCTCCCAGAACACCAGGCATCCTGAGAATGGAGGGTAGGAGATGAAGAAAGAAGGATGCTGTGGAACAGCTAACCTAGCATAGGACTGCAGAGACGGAGTCCATGTGTGGATGATGATGGTCATCAATAATATTGCAAAGGATATTGCAATATGGACCTCCCCTGACAGGATTTCACAGGTTCATGGATCTACTGGGAAACCTAGTAGAGGAACCTTGAAGAGGACCTCACTGTAAGTGGAGTTAATAATCCTGTAAGAAAACCTGTGGAGGTCAGAATCTTGAAAGGTAACAGGTAACCCCAGTAGGGAAACTGGGATAGTCCAAAAACGGTGAGCCTTCAGCGGAAGGCTTTATGAGAAAAATCCTAGCTCTTTTGGAGGCAGAGTGAGTCACTCTTAGGAGCAAAAAGAGAAGGCTAACCGATTTGGACAAACAGGCACAGTCCTTGTGGGGAGAAAGGGTGCGGGAACTCCTTGTATACCAAAAAGAGAGGACAAATGCCTGAGGCATTAAGCCTGTGATTAACTGAAGATCCACAATGTCTCTCCTAACTGGGGTAAGCTAGGAGAGATATTGGGCACGGAGAGCTTCAGAGGTACCTAAACCGTTAGGTTATGGTATAAAAATTGTTGACTACCACAGGAGTGGTTGTGTGTAGAACCCCAAACCTGCTAGATAGCATAGGTATGGGTAAAGCCCCTCTGTCAGAATCATATAGCTATATGAGGATAGACAGTGAGATAGATAGGTATATGGATACATATCTATCTATAATAAAATATCTCAACAGATAGATAGATAGATAGATAGATAGATAGATAGATAGATAGATAGATAGATAGATAGATAGATAGAAAGAAATATAAAAATATATCTATAGTGAGATATGGCAGGGCATAAAATGTTGTTGTTAAGTGCCGTCGAGTCGGAGTCGACTCATGGCGACCCTCTGGATAGCTATCCTAAATTGTGTTCGGTCTTCAGTCAGGCGGCTCATTGACGACAGACTGGTACCCGTAGCTGCTGTTATTGTAGCGATCCATCTCATTGCTGGCCTTCCTCTTTTGCGTTGACCTTCTATCTTGCCAAGCATGATGTCTTTCTCTAATGATCTCTCTCTTCGCATGATGTGTCCGAAGTATGAAAGCCGAAGTCTTGTCATCTGAGCTTCTAAAGAAAGCTTAGGTTTGATCTCCTCTAGTACCGACTGGTTTGTTCTTCGGGCAGTCCATGGTATACACAGTATTCGCCGCCAGCACCATAATTCAAAGGCATCAATTTTCTTCCTGTCTGTCTTTTTCACTGTCCAGCTTTCACATCCATATGATGTTATTGAAAATACCATGGCTTGAACAAGTCGAATCTTTGTATGGAGACACACATCTCTGCTCTTGAGAATCTTATCTAGGTCTTTCATAGCCATTCTGCCAAGAGCAATGCGTCGTTTGATTTCTTGACTGCTTGTTGCTTCTTTATTGATAGTTGATCCAAGTAGGTTAAAGTTGTTCACAATTTCAATTTCTTCTCCTTCAACGATGAACCTGTTGATTATGCCAGTTGTCATGATCTTTGTCTTCTTTACATTAAGGTGCAGGCCCATTTTGAGACTATGTTCTTTGATTGTGAGAAGCAAATGTTTCAGATCATCTTCGCTTTCAGCCAGTAATGTGGTATCATCAGCATAGCGAAGGTTGTTGATGAGTCTTCCACCAATCTTCACACCTCTGTTGTCTTCATACAGTCCTGCTTCTCTGATGATTTGTTCTGCATATAAATTAAACAGGTAGGGGGAAAGTATGCAGCCTTGTCTTACACCTTTGCTTATTTTAAACCATTCTGTTTCTCCATGTTCCGTTCGAACTGTTGCTTCTTGATCAATGTACAGATTATGCAAGAGAACGATCAGGTGTTCTGGTATACCCATGCTTCTTAATGTGGCCCAGAGTTTCTCATGGTTTACACAGTCAAAAGCCTTGCTATAGTCGATAAAGCACAAATAGATATCCTTTTGGTATTCTTTAGTCTTTTCAAGGATCCATCTCACATCCGCAATGATGTCTCTCGTTCCTCGCCCTTTCCTGAACCCTGCTTGCACTTCAGGTAGTTCTTGTTCTAGGTATGGCTGTAGTCTCTTTTGAATAATCTTCAGTAGAATCTTGCTGGCATGTGGGATCAGAGCGATTGTGCGATAATTTCCACAGTCAGTTGGATCACCTTTCTTTAGTATTGGTATAAACACAGATCTTTTCCAGTCAGTTGGCCATGATGTTGTCTTCCATATTTCTTGGCAGAGCCTTGTAAGTACGGTAACAGCTGCATCAGATTGCTGCAATACTTCTATGGGAATGCTATCAATGCCTGGTGCTTTGTTCTTTGATAAGGCTTTCAATGCTGCTTCAACTTCTTCTTTCATCACCAATGGTTCCTGATCATAAGGTATAGGTTGAAACGGCTGTTGGTCCACTTGATCTTTATCATATAAAAACTCTGTATATTCCTTCCACCTTTTCTTGATCTTCTCAGCATCATTCAACATAGAACCTTGAGCATCTTGTAACATTCCAATTCGGGGCTGGAACTTTTTCTTTAACTCTCGCAGCTTTAGGAAAGCCGATCTTGTTCTTCCTCTAATAGTTTCTGCTTCTATTTCCTTGCAAGTGTCATTGTAGTACTTTTCCTTGTCCTGTCTTGCTGCACGTTGGAAATCTCTGTTGAGTTCTGCGATTGTCTTTCTTTCTCCTTTGGCTTTAGCTTCTCTGCGTTTCTGGGCAATTTTCAGAGTTTCTTCCGTCATCCATTTTGGCCGTTTTTGCTTTTTCACCTTTTGTAGAGACTTCTCGCTTTCTTCCAGCACAACCTTCTTGATGTCATTCCATAACTCTTCCGGAGCTCTGTCATTTGTATCTAAAGCAGCAAATCGATTTTGCAGGCAGTCTTTAAATTCCAGTGGTATATTCTCAAGGTCATATTTTGGTGCATTCATGAGTGGTTTGCTCTTTTTCAACTTTAGCTTGAGTTTGCATACTAGTAGTTGATGATCTGTACCACAGTCAGCTCCAGGTTTTGTCTTTGTTGATGTTACAGAGCTTTTCCATCGTTGACTTCCACAGATGTAGTCAATTTGATTTTTATACAATCCATTGGGTGAAGTCCATGTGTACAGTCGTCGCTTGTGTTGCTGGAAGAAGGTGTTTGAGATGAATAGATCATTGGTCTTGCAGAATTCTATCAATCTTTCTCCAGCTTCATTTCTGTTGCCAAGTCCATATTTTCCAACTACTTGTCAGCGAACTGAAATGGACTGGCATCGGGCACTTTGCATCAGATGATCACATGGTCTACTATGCTGGAAATGAAAGACAAAGAAGAAATGGTGTTGCATTTATAATAAAGAAGAAACTTGCAAGAACTGTAATGAAATACAATGCAGTCAGCGAACGCTTAATCTCTATTCGTCTACGAGGATTGCCTATCAACACAACTATAATTCAAGTATATGCCCCAACAACAGCTGCAGAAGAGAATGAAATTGAAGAGTTCTATGAACAAGTACAAGCTGAAATTGACAGAACATGCAAACAGGATATCCTGATAGTCATGGGTGACTGGAACGCAAAAGTTGGCAACAAAGAAGAAGGCAAAGTAGTTGGAAAATATGGACTTGGCAACAGGGCATAAAATACCCACAAAAAATAAATATGGATATGTAGGCCTACATATGGGTGTCTGCAATTAAACAGAGATATGCCTACAGCACAGTGATCACATAGGATATGTGGAGAGGAAAGATTCATCTAATAACAAGGAGGTGGAACCTACTTGAGAAGACATATAGAGAATCTATTCCTCCTGGTCATGATCTGCAAGAATGCTAGTTAGTGAAAAACAACCAGGATTGTTACGTGAAAAACAAAGGATAATGTCAATGTGCAGCCAGCAAGTCCTGAGTCTTCCAGGACTCTAGCATGGTAAGTAGACAGAAGACGCCTAGAAATGAGATACCATGTTGACCAGCTTAAGGGCAAAGGTATCATGCGTTCTTACCATGAGGACGAGCATATCCCCGATTGGGAATACTATGGACCAAAGCAGGGAACTGGCAACTCCTTGAGCTTTCACGTAAGAGAAGGCCTATGTCCTTTATATCAAAAAAGGAGATAGTAAAAGAAGGGAGAACCTTCTAGTCATGGGAGACATGACTGAAAAGCCTTTTCTAACCAGCTAGGATAGCTGTTGGAGGAAAAAAAAACCCATGCTTTCTAGCAAGGGCCCATAGTGGAAGGCTTCTCTGTAGATTGTAGAGAGCAAGATGCAAGAGAATGAGGAGATAGAACTGGCTGTTAGAGAGCCAGTATCTCTGCCAACTATGCTGACAATCTAGAAAGCTTGTAGTGAGATGATCTCCAAGAGAGATGAAACACTGACTTGGAGCCACTACTAAGACTAGACAGAATGTTAGTGGAGGACAATCTGGTTGTTTGTGGACAAGAACCAGTGGTCCAAACATTAAAGCTCCTGCATAGGCAGCTGTTAGCAAGACAGCAGAAAGAATCTTACTGTTCAAAAACAGAAAGGACAGAACAGGAGTAGGAAACTCTGGACATGTCTGATGAGCTGCCCCAAAGCAAGATTGAATAGAGGAGGTAAACTCCACACTGGAAAGTGAGAAAAGTAGAGAGGCTGAAGAAAAAGCCTCCCAAGTAAGTGATTCCCTCTTACAGGGGAAAAACTTGGTAAGAGGGTGAAGAGAATGGAGCTGAAGAAGACTTACGAAGTAGGAAGTCTATAGAAAGGAAAGATACATGCTGGCACAAGAACTATCATTTGATAGTGGTTAGACCTCTTTCCCTAGCAGGAAAAAGAGGAGAAACCTGTGACCTATACGCATGAATATCCTGACAGCTCATAGAAATATAGAAAAAATGGATATCTTTTGGAAAGGGATCCATGTGTAGGGGTTAGAATGAAGCGGTGGATTGCTTCCATTGAGAAGAAACAACTGTAGATGCTAACCCCAAGAGTCACAAGCATCTGATGATGATTGATCAGAAACCCTGCAGATGCTGGGTTTGCTGAGCCTGGTGAGAGGTTGGATTCTTCAGACCAGGACAATGCCTCCCCTGTTGGGGAACATTTGTATGATGGGCAAGTGATGAATAAAACCTTCTTCTCCTGTGGGAAGAAAGTTTGGTAGGAGATTTCCTATCTAGTGGGACAGAAGAAGGTGTAGAACAAACCTTAGGAACAGGTAAATCAGTGGATAACTGAGTAACCTGGCGTAAAGACTCCTTGTTGAAAAGATTTTCTCCAGTGCAAGGAGTATGTCCCAGACGTTGTTGTGCCCATTTGTCCAAGTCTGAAGATTGGAGCCAGGCTCTACGTCGTGCCCCTATAGCAATAGCAGAAGTTCTGCTAACAGATTCAAAAGAGTCCAGGGAAGCACAAGAAAGAAACCAAGAAATATTCTGGATATGCTTAAGCAGTGAAGAATAGTCTTTACTCCTAGAATCTGAAAGGAAAGGAGTCAAAAGATGTAATTGCTTTGTGACCTCCTCAAGAGAAAGACTCAAAAAATATATGAGAGAATTCTTGCGGAAAGCACAGATGTCTGGAAGTTTTGACGTCCAAAGGCATCTAGTGTCTTAGACTCACGACCTGGCGGATAAGAAGAATGCTTTTTCTTACTCTTTACCCGCCTCATTGCTGATTCCACTACTATGGAATGATGAGGAAGTTGAGTCTTTTGAAACCCTAGAGAGGGGGGCACCTGATATAAAAGATCAGTTGCCCTGGGAGGTGGGGGTACACTTAAAGGTTTTTCCCACATTCCTAGAAGGAGATCCTGCAAGGAATGATGCAAAGGAAGCATTATGTTGTCCTTTGCTTTGGCAGAAACAGAGCCTTGTGCAGGATCATGTCCTGGAATAGGAATGGTAAGAGATCTTGCTATATCCAGGAGGAAACTCTGAAAAGAGGGATCCCAAACAGGAATCTCCCCTGGACAGGGTAGATCTAAAGAACTAGCCTGAGCATCCACAGAGTTATCCAAATATATAGGAATAGAAGATCCTGCAGAGTGCAGTGTGGAATGCTTAAAAGATTGTTGCTGGTACTGGCTGTCAGGAGCAGCCCCCATCCTTACCACATCGTCCATGCCAGGAATCGACTCCAAGCTTGGTATAGAATGGAGTAATCCTGTTGAAAAAAGCATGGCAGGAATTGGCGACGATGCTACTGTGGGTACCGGTACCGATGCTGATACCGGTACCGATGTCGGAGTCGAACCCGACAAAGACAGCGGAGTAGTCATCGGTGACAGTTCAATCGGTACCGAGGTAACCGAAAACCTCCGGCCGCTATCCTCGGTACCGAAGCACCGGTATCGATCCGTGTCGGTACCAAAATCTATTGGTACCCAGTCTTCTAGACTAGAGATCGATTCCAAACTTGGCATCGAGGGCAAAGAGCCTGATAAGCGAAGCATGGAAGGTACCGACCGTGAAGGTAATGAGGACATCTGTACCAACTTCGGTACCATGTCTGATACCAGTGAAGGAAGGGCAACCAGTGGGAACTCAATCGGCATCGGGGGAACCGAGAGTTGCGGATCCGAATCATCGGAACCGAGCCTTCGGTACCGTCGAGAGCCGGTACAAAGGCGAGTCGGTACCCAGTCCTCCAGACTGGAGATCGATTCCAGACTTGGCATCAAAGGAAGCGAGGCTATCGATGCACATCTGGAGGGTACCGACGTCGGTTGGAGTATCGGTGTTGGTACCGATAATGGAAAGTCAATCTGGAAGGTATCCACCGGTCCCGAAGGTACCGAGGACCCCAGATGACGGTCCCTGGTGAGGAGTGTTTCATCCAACACCAGTGCCGATGCCGGGGTATCGGTACCGCTCAAAGCGGATGCCACCACCGTACACGGCTTAGATATGTTCTGTGGGGGGTGAACCCCAGGAACAACCTGAAACCCCTTATAGGCTTTGGAGACCGAAGACTCCCGCCAGGGTTTTGAAGCCAGTGGGCCCTCGAGGGCAAGGCTGGAGCCGTCTACATGCTGCGCATGAGACCTACCACTCGAGGACTGGCTAGTCTTAACACACTGTTTGTGAGTTACCTGATCCTGTGTGGACGAAGAAGGTGACGGTGCCCCGAAGTTGGAAGGCAACCGTGTATCAAGGGAGCCTCTATGTTGAAAACCTCTTCTTACCAAACTGTTGTCAGGACCCAAGCAGGTTAGACACCGACTTCGATGGTCTAAAAATAAAGTTGTACCGCCACAGTCTGAACATTTCTTGGTGAAAGTGTCTGGCGTTTCCAAGAAGGAAAAAGAAAAGAAAAGAAAACACCGGCGGTACCGGTGGCGTCGGGAAGACAGCCGCGACAAGAAAACTAAAAAAATAAAAACAAGAATTTTCTGCGGTGACAGGACGTCGTCCTGCCGGCTCCGCGGAAAGAGTAGTTACTCACCTGTAACAGGTGTTCTCCAGGAGCAGCAGGAATCAGTCCTCACTTATGGGTGACGACGTCGACGACGGAGCCCTCGCGGAGCAATTTCCCCAGCTTTCGAAGAAAGCCTTTGGGATTGCAGCGCGCATGCGCGGTCCCCTTCCCGCCCGAGGGTGCCATCTTGCTCAGTCAGATGACATAGCGAAGACAGCAAAAACACAACAGAATGAATGCAACTCCAAGGGGAGGAGGGAGGGTAGTGAGGACTGATTCCTGCTGCTCCTGGAGAACACCTGTTACAGATGAGTAACTACTCTTTCTCCAGGACCAAGCAGGAAGTCAGTCCTCACTTATGGGACTCCCAAGCTTAAGGCTACCGGAGACCTCAAGCCTAAAAGAGCTTCCTCAAGCTCAGCAATACAGAAGGAAGGAATCTTCTCTGAATACGCATCCGGCCGGTAGCCAATTACCGGGGCCGGAGGTTAGGAGTTGCCTAAACCTCAAAGAGATTGTGGAGGACTGCCTGTCCGAAAGCACTGTCCCTGCGGGACTCCCTCTCCAGGCAGTAGGCGAGCCGCAAAAGTCTGGCTTGAAGACCAAGTAGCGGCCCGGCAGATGTCTGCCAATGGGACAGAGCGGAGATGAGCCACAGACGCAGCCTTCGCCCTGACACGGAGGGCCGTGACTCGACTCTCTAAGGAGAGGCCGGCTGCCCCATAAGCCCAGGCGATACAGTCAGCTACCCAGATGGACAGAGTATGCTTGGAGACAGGGACCCCCAACAGATTGGAGTCAAAAGATATGAAAAGCTGAGCAGCTTTCCTGTGCTCACGCGTACGCTCAAGGTAGAAAGACAAGGCTCTTCGACAGTCCAGGGTATGCAGAACAGTCTCAGCTTGGCTGGTATGCGGCCTGGAAAAAAAGGTCGGAAAAACCACCTCTTGATTGATGTGGAAAGAGGAAACCACCTTCGGAAGAAACTTAGGGTGCGTCCGTAGGACAACCCTATTCTTGTAGAATTTAGTATAAGGGGGCTCCGACACTACGGCCTGTAGTTCACCAACGCGCCTAGCGGAGGTAAGGGCCACCAAGAGGAGAGTCTTTCAGGAGAGGAAACGAAGAGGGCAGGTAGCCATGGGTTCAAAAGGCGGACAGGTATGCCTTTGTAAAACCACATTGAGATCCCAGTCGGGAGCAGGAGGGCGCAACGGGGGCTTGAGCAGGAGCAGGCCCCTGAGGAAATGCGCCACCAAGGGGTGCGAGGAAAGAGGTTGGCCCTCCACCAGCGAATGGTGCGCAGAGAGAGCACTGAGGTGGACTCTGAAAGAATTGGATTTGAGGCCTAGATCAGAGAGGTAAAGCAGGTATTGCAGTACCACCGGTACTAAGCAGGCGAAGGGGTCCTCAGAGCGCTGAGAACACCAGGCCGAGAAGCGGCGCCATTTAAGGGCGTAAGACTTCCGGGTGGAAGGTCGCCGAGACGCCAGGACGACAGCCTCCACCTCCGCAGGAAGTAGGAGCGGAGCTAGGACTACCCTTTCAGCAGCCAGGCCATCAGATGAAGGGCCCGGAGGTTGGGGTGTAGAAGAGTGCCCTGATCCTGGGTCAGGAGATCGGGCGGAAACCCCAGAGGAAGAGGGGTGTCCACCGCTAGCTGCAGGAGCAGAGGGAACCAGGGTTGTCTCGGCCACCTGGGCGCTACTAGGATCACGGAGGCCCTGTCCTGGACAACTTTGAACAGCGTCCGGGACACAAGTGGCGTGTGAGGAAAGGCATACAGTAGGCCCGTGGACCACGAGATGAGGAAAGCATCCGGCGCTACTCTGAGGATGCGGGTGCCGAGAGCAGAACCTGGGAAGTTGCCGGTTCAGAGGACTGGCAAAGAGATCCACGGTGGGGAAGCCCCACCGGCGGAAGATCTGCCGGACAACTAAGGGGTTCAACCTCCATTCGTTCGGCTGCAGGATCCGGCTCAGTTTGTCGGCCAGGCAATTGTCCTGTCCGGGCAGGTAAACAGCCTTGAGGAGGATGTCGTGGTCGACTGCCCACGAGCACAGTCTCCGGGCCTCCTGACAGAGAAGGAGGGAGCCTGTGCCCCCCTGTTTGTTCACGTAGAACATGGCAACCTGATTGTCCGTCTGCACCAGTACAGACTGACGAGAAGTGAGGTAAGAGAAGGTCCGCAGAGCTAGGCGGATCGCCCGCAGCTCCAGGAAGTTTATCTGTTGAGCCGCCTCCCAAGGGGTCCAAAGGCCTTGGGTGCACGCTCCCTGGCAATGCGCTCCCCATCCCAGGAGAGAAGCATCCGTCGTGAGCACCTGGGAGGGTGTGGGAGGCTGAAAAGGCATGCCGAGCATCAGGTTGGGCAGGTGAAGCCACCATTGCAGAGAGGAGACCAGACGGTCGGAGATCCGTAGCAGGTCCGTCAGACTCCCTGTGGCCTGATGCCATTGAGTATGAAGGCTCCACTGAACAGGCCGCATATGTAGGTGGGCATTCGGGGTGACATGGACCGTGGAGGCCATATGACCGAGCAGCTGCAAGAATCGCCTTGCTGGGGCCAGCGACGCGCTGTGGAACTTGCCGGCCAGAGCTATGAGCCTGTCGGCTCGCTCCCGAGGCAAAAAGGCACGAGCTCACAGAGTGTCCAGCCATGCCCCTATGAACTCGAGATCCTGAGAGGGGCGCAACGTGGACTTTCCGAAGTTTATGACGAAGCCCAAGTGCTGAAGCAAAGCCACTGTGCGTTGAGTGGCCTGAGTGACCTCTACGGAGGACTGCGCCCGTATGAGCCAGTCGTCCAGGTAGGGGAAGACGAAGAGGCCTTGAAGCCTCAGGAAGGCCGCCACCACTGCCAGGCATTTTGTGAACACCCTGGGAGCGGAGGACAGGCCGAAGGGCAGCACGCGGTACTGATAATGTCTTCCTGCCACCACAAATCTCAGATATTGCCGGTGGTCCGGATGGATAAGGATGTGGGTATAGGCATCCTTTAGGTCCAAGGAGCATAGCCAGTCTCCCTGCTGGAGGTAGGGCAGTAGGATTCCAAGGGTAAGCATCCTGAACTTTTCCCGTTGCAGGAACTTGTTGAGGTCGCGGAGGTCCAGGATGGGTCTGAGGCCTCCTGTTCGCTTGGGCACCAGGAAGTACCTCGAGTAGAACCCTTGGCCCCAGAGGTGTTGGGGTACTGGCTCCACCGCTTGTTCCCCCAGCAGACCCTGCAGCTCTTGCAGGAGTAAGTCCCTGTGCAGGGGAGGCCTTGGCAGCTCTCCTGGGAAGTAGGGGGGAGGCACCTGGTGAAAATGTAGGAGGTAGCCCTTTTGAACCACCTGCAGCACCCAGGAATCGGAGGGTATGGCTGACCACCTGTGGGCGAAGTGGGTCAGCCTGCCCCCTGTGCAGGGTAAAGGGGCTATGCTGGCAGAGTCAAAAAACCCCACCCTGCTGAGCAGGGGGCTGTGTAGTGGGCTTAGGGACCCTCGGCTTACGGGGCCCATTGCCCTGACTCTTAGCCTGCGGACCCCGAATGGGAGCTGCAGACGCTTGGTATTGAAGGTGCTGTTGCTTATAGGCGGGCAACTTCCTCGGGTAAAAAGGCTTTTTCCCCGAGCCCTTCCTCTTCTGTGAGGGAGTAGAGGTCTTTCTGGATAAGCGAGTCCTAGTGAGAGTCTCGGACTCGAATTCCGCCGCCTTATCAGCCATGGGTTTGCCAAAGAGGTTTTCACCTCTGCACGGGACATCGATCAACTTGTCCTGCACCCACGGCTCGAGGTCGGATGACTGAAGCCAGGCCTGTCAGCGGGCACCGATGCCGGCTCCCGCAACTCGGGCCGACGCCTCGAAGTCATCGTATGCCGCTCGAGAAATAAACTTTGAGCACTCTTGAATACTATCGGACAAGGTCTGGAACCTCTGTAAGGGTTCCTCGGAGAGACCAGCCGAGAACCCGACGATTTCTTTTGCCAGGTCTCGGAGGAACATGCCCATGTATAGCTGGTATGTCTGGACTCGGCAGGCCAGCATGGAGCCCTGGAAGCACTTCCTACCGAGGGCATCCAGGTTCCGGGCCTCCTTACCCGGAGGCACCGAGGAGTGCATCTTTTGACTCTTAAGCCGATGCATTGCCGATTCCACCACCATGGAATGGTGCGGAAGTTGTGCCTTCTGGAACCCGGGACTCTTGCGGACTCGATACATCGAATCGACCCGCCTGCTCAGCACCGGCATCGATGCCGGGCATTCCCACATGCGAAAGAGCAGCCGCTCCAGCATAGGGGGAACCGGTACAGTAAAGGCCTCCTTCGGGGCCGAGTCATACTGGAGTGCCTCGAGCTCTTCGGCGCGGGGCTCCTCCTCAGGATCCGCGGGGAAGGCCAACGCCTTGGCCATACCCCTCACAAAATCGGAGAAACGGGTATCCTCCGGAGGGGATCGCCTCCGAGGCTCCGACTCAGGCGAGTCGGAGGGGACGCACCGGGTCTGAAAAGAACCTGGTAATTCGTCCCCTTCCGTGTCCCAGCCCGACGCCTCCGAGGAGGAGTCGAGAGGGTCCATGCGGGCGAGGGTTCGCCCCGACGCCGAAGTCGACGACCTCGGTCCCGAACGGGAGGCCGAGGGGGACCTCGACTGAGGATCGACTCGAGCACGTGTGGACTCGAGGATCGACTCGGCCGCCGGTGTCAACTTGGGCGTCGACGTCCCGGTGGTCGGGGCAGATGCACTGGCGAGGCCGTTCATCAATGCCTGCTGCTGGTCCAAGAAGGCAGTGATACTGCGCTCCAAGGATGTCAATCTGAGGCCAAACTCAGACGACCCGGCAGCTTCCGACTCGGGCCCCGACGGCATCGGGCCCGACATCGGTTCCGGAGGGGAGTCCAGGAGGACTATAGCACTCACATATCCAGGCGGCTCCACCTCTAGGCGAGTAAGTTTGCAAGGCCTCTCCGTCTCCGAGGGCTCAGGGCGGCCGACGGGGCTAAGCGACCCGGCCATCGAGGGACCAGGTGCGTCTTCCGACGACGCCCGAGCGGGCTTCTTCTTCCGACGATGTTCCCGGTCGGGGGACCCCCGCTCAGAGGAACTCCGATGATACTCGTGGCCGGAGCCCCGAGACGTCGAAGCCTCTGACGAGGTCCGAGCCTGACCGGACTCGGGGTCAGAGAAGATACGATCCTTTTGTGACTGCCGACTCCTCAGAGACTTCGAGGACAGTCTGCTGCACGGGCTGCAACCCGTAGAGTCATGGTTGGGTCCGAGGCAACGGAGGCAGTAGTCGTGCGTGTCCGTAAGGGACATTAGTTTGGAACAACGACCACATTTTTTAAAACCGCTGGCAGCCATCGGGGGAAAAAGGGCCCCGGCAAGGTCGAAAGACCGTGCTGCCAGGGGTGAAGAAGAAAATGGCGGGAACGCCAGTTAAGACAAAACTGAAAAAGGGGATAAGAACGGACTCGATAGGGATATCGAGACCAGGCGGGGGGGGGGGGAGACACGCGACCGAGAAAAACAAACTAAGAAATTAATCAACTTTTTCTGCGGCGAAAACAAACTACGTCTGTAGGGCTCCGTGGAAAAAAGAAGACTGAGCAAGATGGCACCCTCGGGCGGGAAGGGGACCGCGCATGCGCGCTGCAATCCCAAAGGCTTTCTTCGAAAGCTGGGGAAATTGCTCCGCGAGGGCTCCGTCGGCGACGTCACCCATAAGTGAGGACTGACTTCCTGCTTGGTCCTGGAGAAAAACGAAAACTGAGGAGAGGCAAGTTGGGAAAGGCGGGAAGGCAGCATGCAGGCATGCTGGGATGCTTCCAAAAGCTCTTGATTGGACGCTGGGAAGCGTTCCCGCGCATACTCCGTCGGTACCGACGTACCCATATGTGAAGACTCATTCCTGCTTGTTCCACCCAGTGTGCAGCGGCGGCCAAGAGAGCAAATAAAATACTAGGTATCATAAGGAAAGGAATTGAAAATAAAACAAAGGATATTATAATGCCTCTGAATCGTTTCATGGTTCGACTGCACCTTGAATATTGTATGCAATTCTGGTCACTGTATTTTAAAAAGTCTATAGTGTTATTAGAAAAAGTACACAGAAGAGCCACCAAAATGGTAAAGGGGATGGAAGGAAACACCTTTGAAGAGAGGCTAAAAAGGTTAGGGCTCTTCAACCTGGAAAAAAGACAGCTGAGGGGAGATATGATAGGGGCCAGTAAATTAATGAACGGACTGGAACAGGTTAAACGTAGATGGATTGTTTATGCCATCAAAATATAGAAAGACTAGGGTACATGCTATTAAGCTACAGTGTAATCTGTTTAAGACTAATAAGAGAAAATATATTTTCATTTAGCATGTAAACAAACTCTGGACTTCGTTACTGGAGAATGGTAGTAAAAGCTGTTAGTGTAGCCCGATTTAAAAAAGGTTTGGACAAGTTCTTGGAGGAAAGGTCCATAAACCATTATTAAAATGGACACAGGAAATCCACTGCTTGCCCCAATACAACCATTGTGAAACCTGTCTTTAGGGGAAACTGCTAGGTACTTGTGACCTGGATTGGCCACTGTTGAAAACAGGATACTGGGCTTGATGGACCTTGGTCTGACCCAGTATGGAATATCTTATGTTTTTATGAGTGGAACGGGTAAACGTAGGTCAATTGTTTACACAATCAAAACGTAGAAAGACTATTAAGCTACAGTGTAACTTGTTTAAGACTAATAAGAGAAAATGCTTCTCCAGGAAACAAGCAAGAAGTCAGACCTCACATAAGGGTGACGACAGCATTGACGGATCCCGCGCAGAGCATGTCCCCAGTTTTCAAAGAAAGCCTTTGGGAATGCTGCCATGCATGCCTGGTCCCCTTCTGCCCAAGGGTGCCGTCTTGCTCAGTCTCCTCATTTCTGTGGAGCCCAACAAATGCGGTCCTCTACTCTCCCAAAAACAGTTCTTAAATTTCTTCCTTTGTCCGGTTTGCATACTGGTTCCCTTTCCACCTTGAGGTGGCACCACCGGTGCTGATCTCAGTTCCCCTTCCCCCCCCCCCCTCGTGTTTCGTCGAGGTTCCATCTCGACAGGCCTTTGCACCATTTTTCTCCCAGAGGTCCTCGACCCCGGCTGGGTGTGCTCCCACCATGACTCCCGATGGATTCAAGAAATATGACTGCTGCATTCAGACCATCTCAGTCACTGATACTCATGACTGCTGCATCCGCTGCCTGGGCCCAGACCACGACAGTTCCACCTATGACCGGTGCCATGCCATGACCCCTAAAACCAATAGGAGGCGGTCTGAATTGCAGTGGAAGCTATTCCCAAGGTCTGACTCTGCCCCGTCTTCATTTTGGGAGGTCCGGGTTTCCTCAGAGTCCCACGGTGGCGGCTCATCCGGTGCGGCCCCAGATACTCCTGAAAAGAAGGAGGTCCCAAAGGAGGTGCCTCTGATCAAATCTAGCATAGTCCCTCGACGGGACTCGGGCAACTCTAGGCAGCGCCCTCATAAAGTCTTCAGACAAGAGACCTTGGCCAGCAGAGACCACGCCAGGACCCGTGAACCTATAGTCTTCCTAGAGGAAGCACTCTCCGGAGTGCCGGCTTCGGACCTGAGGGCTTCGGTGTTGCACAGCCATTGGACCTCGAGTCCCACATGGCGACTATGGAGTAGAGCATCATGGCCATCTTGGCCTTGCAGCAGGCGTTGATATCAGGCCCCTAGCATCATCGGCCCTGACACCGGGCCCCTGGGTCTTAGGGGAGCGTCCGGCCATCGAACTTGGCACCGAGCGCTATCGGCCTCGGGTAAGTCCTCGGGGTTGATCGAGGTCTCTATCACGCTTCTTGGGGTTCCGGTCCTCTCCAGCGAGTGTTCGGGAATCCGACCCGAGGTCTTCCCAGACGTAACAGACGACAGGCAGTAGGCACAACAAAATAAAAAGGACCCACATGGGGAAAAAATATCAACCTTTTTAATGGAGCTTTTTATCACCAGGACCAAGCACAATGTAATCTTTACATATGGGTGATGTCAGTATCAATGAAGCCCATGTGGGAACGCTCCTCAGCGTCCAATTGGAAAGCTTTTGGGAGCACTCCACTGCGCGACCAGCCTCGATCCTCGAAGGCTATCCTCATCGAGGATTCCCCCTCAGGGGAGCCGGCATCGGGGCCGTGTCCCTCGGTGTCCGCACAGAAGGCTGCGGAGCCTTCGGGACTCGAGTCCAGGTAGCATCCTTGGAGCGCAGCTTGTCTGCCTTCTTGGATCAGCAGCAGGCGCTGTTGTCCAGCACATCCGGTTCCTCCGCCCTGACCACCGGGCATCTGACGTCCCTGGAGGCTGAGCCAATCCTCAAGGTCCTGCAGCCTCGAATCTATCCTCGGCCGAGGTCACACTTGGTGTCCCGGTCGTTGGGGCTGCGGTTGTCCCTGATGTCCCCTCCGGGGGCAGACCGTGCAGCCTCAGGGCCTTCGAGGCCCAAGGAGCAGCCTACCCTCAAGTCTTCCTCGGACTACTCCGAGTGGGAGACAGAGGATGACGAGCCCCCGGATACCCTTCGACACCGCAACGTCCCCACAGACTCCCCAGTCTCAGAACTTCAGAGAAGGTCCCCGCCGGAGGATATGGGATTCTTAGACTTTGTAAAAGACATGTCTAAGGCCCTGGCTTTCCTGACCGAGTCGGAGGAGGACCCTCAAGCTGATGAGCTCAGGATCCTACAGTACGAGGCTCCTCTCGGGAATCGCTCATGGTGCCCATTCCTCCCATCCAAGAACAGCTCATGTTCCGCATGTGGGAAACGCCGGCATCGGTGCCAGTAGTGAGCAAGCGGCTCGACTCGATCTATTGAGTCCGCCGTAGCCCTGGCTTCCAGAAGTCGCAACTGCCACACAAATCCATGGTGGTGGAATCGGCCATGTGTCGGCTGAAGAGCCAGAAGACGAACTCCACAGTGCCCCCCGGTAGGGAGGCCTGCACCTTGGACAACCTCGGAAGGAAGTGCTACCAGGTCTTGATGCTCATTTGCCGAGTCCAGGCCTACCAGCTGTACATGGAAATGTACCTGAGGGACCTGGAGAAGGAACTCGCCAGTTTCTCAACTGGTCTCTCCGAGGAACCCTTGCAGCGCTTCAGGGGCCTCTCCAAGACCGTCCGTGAATGCTCCAAATTTATGTCTTGAGCGGCTTATGACAGGTTTGAGTCGGCGGCCCAGGTAGCCGCATCAGGCATCGGTGCGCGCCGCCAGGCTTGGCTCCAGTCATCCGACCTTGAGCAATGGGGTCCAGGACAAGTTAGTCGATGTCCCCTGCCATGGTGAAAACCTCTCTGGCAAGCCCATGACCGACAAGGCCGCTGAGATGGAGACCGAGTTCACCAGGCTCTCTAAGAAAACCACTGCCCATCCCCGAAGGAAGGCCTCAGGTAAAATGCCCTTTTACCCGAGGAAGGGAGATGCTTACCGCAACAAACCACATTTTCAGGCCTCCCCAGCTCCCCAACAAGGGCAGCAGGCCAAGGGACAAGGGCATGGCCCGCATAAGCAGAAGGCTCCGAAGCCCCACACTGGCTCCGACCCAGCCATGGGTGAGTTTTTGACTACTCCAGCATAGCCACTCTACACCAAAGAGGTCACCAGCCTACAGGAGGATGGCTGACCCTCTATGCCCCGAGGTGGGTAACTATCACAACCGATGCCTGGGCACCGAGAGTGGTCAGGGAGGGTTACCACCTCCGCTTGGCCCAGCTGCCTCCCCCTTATTTTCTGGGAGAGCCCTCCAGGTCTCCCCTTCACCGGGACCTTCTTCTGAAGGAACTGGCAGGTCTTCTCGAGGACAATGTGGTGGAACTGGTGCCCTACCACCTCCAGGGCAAGGGGTTCTACTCCAGATACTTCCTCATCCCAAAAGAGGATAGGGGGCCTAAGGCTTATCCTCAACAAGTCCCTGGTAAGGGAAAAGTTCAACATGCTCTCCCTTGGAACACTACTGCCCTACCTCCACAGCAGGGAAAGTGGCTATGCTCCTTAGACCTCAAGGATGCATACACTCACATCCTAATCCACCCACACCACAGGCAATACCTGCGGTTCGTAGTAGGGGGCAGGCACTTTCAGTACAGAGTGCTCCCGTTCGGGCTCACCTCCGCCCCAAGGGTGTTCATGAAATGCCTGGCAGTAGTGGCTGCCTTTCTCAGGCTTCAGGGGGTCTTCATGTTTCCCTATCTGGACGTCTGGCTCGTAAAAGGGGACATGGCGCCAGAGGTGCAGCAGGCCACTGCATGCACCATCCAGGTCCTACCCCAAGTCCTACCTTCGTCCGACACAGTGCCTGGAATTCATAGGAGCAAAGCACGCCACCCGCAAGTAAAAGGCTTTCTGGCCCATGGACCGGGCAGATCACCTCAGGTCTCTGGCCCGGGACATACAACACCATCCCTCGGTATCTGCCCACCATCTTCTGCGCCTCCTCGGGCACATGGCTTCCACAGTCCACGTCACTCCAGATGCCGTCTCCACATAAGAAATGCACAGTGGTGTCTCCTAAACCAGTGGTTACAGGCCACCGACCACTTCCGAGACAGGGTTCGGGTAACCTGCAGGTTGGCGGGCTCCCTGGTCTGGTGGCAGTCGTCTCACCACCTGGAGAAAAGGCATGCCTTTTCAAGGCCCCGGACATTTGATGGTCCTCAACATGGATGCTTCCCTACTCGAATGGGGAGCCCTTTGCGAGGGACTCCACACCCAGGGCTGCTGGTCGCCGGACGAAAGCAACCAGCAAATCAATCTCCTGGAGCTTCAAACTATTCACCTCGCCCCGAGAGTCTTCGGCCATCGTCTCCACCACCGGCCAGTCCTGGTCCAGACGGACAACCAGGTGGCCATGCTCTATGTGAACAAGCGGGGGGGGGGGGGCACAGGGTCCCGTGCTCTCTGTCAGGAGGCACTGGCCCTCTGCTCTTATGCGACCCAACAGGGTATCTTCCTCAAAGCGGTGTACCTGCCGGGGCAGGACAAACTAATGGCCGACAGGTTGAGCAGGGTTCTCCGACCTCACGAGTGGCAGCTGGACCCCAAGGTAGCCAGCCGGCTTTTCCGCCTTTGGGGGGATCCCGTGATGGACCTGTTCGCCAGTCCAGAAAACTTCCAGTTGCCCCACTTTTGCTCTCAGCAGGCTCACCCCTCCAGGGTGGCGGCGGACATGTTTCTAGTCCCATGGTCGGGGGGCCTCATGTACGCTTTCCCTCCAATGCCGCAGATTGCCAAGACCTTATTCAAGACCCTCTGTGACAGGACCTCGCTCATCTTGATAGCCCCCCAATGGCCTCGGCAACCGTGGTTCCCGCTGCCCCTGCAGTTGGTGGTGGAAGCCCCCATCCCCCTTAGGGACAGCCAAAGGGTGTCTATCTCAGGAGGGGGACTCTCTCCTACACCCCAACATGGGGTCTCTCTTGCTCACGGCTTGGCTGCTGAGAGGGTAGCCCTGGCCCATCTCCACCTTCCCAATTGAGGTGGAGAATGTTTTTCTGGCCTCATACGCCTTCAAATGGCGTAGGTTCTCAGCTTGGTGTGTTGAGAGAAGGGCTGACCCTTACTCCTGCCCGGTGACTATGGTGCTGCAGTACCTTCTCCACCTTTCTCACTCAGGACTCGGGTCTAATGCCGTTAGAGTGCACCTCAGTGCCCTGGTAGCTCACCACCACCCGGTAGATGGTAAGCCCCTTTCGGCTCAACCTCTAATAGGCTGCTTCCTATGGGGCCTGCTCTTATCTAAGCCGCCGGTTCGCCCTCCAGCAACAGAATGGGACCTTAGAGTGGTGTTGGAGCAGCTCACCCGTCCACCATTCGAGCTCTTGGCTTATTGCCACCTTCGCTACCTTTTCTGGAAGGTGGTTTTCCTGGCTGCGCTCACTTACGCTCACAGGGTTAGCAAGCTCCAAGCTTTGGTGGCTGAAGCCCCCTATAACCAGGTTCTATATCAACAGGGTGGTGCTCCGCACACACTCCAAATTTCTTCTGAAGGTACTATCCTCGTTCCATCTCAATCAGGAAGTGGTACTTCCTACCTTCTTTCCGAGACCTCATGCCAGTCAGATGGAAACGGTCCTCCACACCTTGGACTGTAGGAGAGCCTTGTCCTATATGTCCAGCACTCTCAGGACCACCGCAAAGCCTCCCAGCTCTTCGTATCCTACGACTCCAGCAGACTTGGGGAAGCGGTCACCAAGCGTATACTGTCCACATGGGTGGTGGACTGTATTGCCCTCACCTATGAGCAGGCGAGGCTCCCACTGGACGGTCATGTCACAGCGCGTTGTGTCCGGGCCATGGCAGCTTCGTTGGCAAATCTGCGCTCTGTCCCGATAGCAGACATCTGCCGGGCCACCACCTGGTCTTCAGTCCATACCTTCGCAGCCCATTACTGCCTAGAAAAGAATCCCGTTGGGATAGCACCTTTGGCCAGGCTTTGCTCTGTAATCTTTTCGAGGTCTAGGCAACACCTACCCTCCGACCCTTCTCTGTTCAGGTTACCGGAGTGCTGATTTCATCGGACACAGGGGTCCTACTGTAGTCTGTACACCAGACTGAATTGCTGCTGCTTGCGGCTCCCCTTGAGGGGGCCCACTTTTTGTTATGGGTCTCCCGGTAGCCTGTAGCTGGGGAGTCCCATATGTGAAGACTGACTTCCTTCTTGTTCTCGGAGAAAGCGTAGTTACTCACCTGAAACAGGTGTTCTCCGGGGACAGTAGGAATCAGTCCTCACAACCCTCCCTTCTCCTGTTGGAGTTCCTCCTTTACCATTCTTTATTTTGCTATCTTCAGCTATGTCATTTGACTGAGCAAGATGGTACCTTGGGAGGAAAGGGGACCCCACATGCGTGGTGGCATCTCCCAAAGGCTTTCTTTGAAAGCTGGGGAGATGCTCCCACGGGGGCCCCGTCAGTGCCAACATCACCGATATGTGAGGACTGATTCCTACTGTCCCCAGAGAACATCTGTTACAGGTGAATAACTATGCTTTATTATTACTGTGTTGTAACTTTCGTTAGCTTTCCTAATTTCTTTGAGCATTTCATCATCCATTTGTTCATTCCGGCAAGGCGATAGTAGTACAGCCCTACTGCCATCACCTTCCCCTTTTTACATGGAATTTCTATCTATAGAGATTCTACAGTGTATTTTTTTCCTGCAAAACTTTAATCCTTTGTGACTCAATGCTCTGTCTAACAGAATGCAACCCCTCTACCAATTTGATCTACTCTATCATTGCAATACAATTTATACCCAGGTATCAGTGTGTCCCATTGGTTACCCTCTTTCTACCAGGTCTCAGAGATACCAATCATATCTAACCTCTCATTTAATGCTATTTATTCTAACTCTCCCATTTTATTTTTTAGATTTCTAACATTTGCATAGAAGCATTTTAGAGGTTGTATTTTATTCATATTAATCCGGTTATCGGTAGATAGGGGTAATATGGAAACTTTAAGCTCTGTCTGCTCTGTACTTAAGGGCATTTGGCTTATTTTTGTCTTTACTGAAACCTCTCTGTCGATATGCCCCAACTTCAAACTTTTGCTAGTATCCTTCAAGGATACATCCTTCCGAACCATGCGCTCTTTGGCAACTGTCGGCTTATTCCTATTATCTAGTTTGAAAGCTGCTCTATCTCCTTTTTAAATGTTAATGCCAGCAGCCTGGTTCCATCCCGGTTAAGATAGAGCCCATCCTTACAGACAAGCCCCTCCTTTCCCCAGAATGTTGCCCAGTTCCTAACAAATCCAAAATCCTCTTCCTTTCACCATTGTCTCATCCACGCATTCAGGCTCCAGAGCTCTGCTTGTCTTTTGGGTCCTGCGCATGGAACGGGAAGCATTTCTGAGAATGCTACCCTGGAAGTTCTAGATTTCAACTTCCAACCTAAAAGCCTAAATTTTGGCCTCCTGAATCTCCCTAACACACTTTCCTATTTCATTGGTACCAACATGTACCAAGACAATAGACTCCTTTCCAGCGCTTTTTAAAACCTTGTCTAGGTGGCACTTGAGGTTCGCTACCTTTGCACCAGGCAGGCATGTTACCAGGAGATCCTCACGTCCACCAAGCACCCAGGTAACTACATGCCTAATGATCAAATCACCAACTGTAACGGTTGTCCTAACCCCTTCCTCATGGGCACATGGCTCTGGAATACCTCCTCGGTGCAAGAGGACAGGTCCTAGCTAAAGGATCACTTGCTACCATACCAGGGTAATGCTGTCCTGTCACATGACCTCTCTCCTCCTTGGCAAAAGGGAGGTTACCAGACTGGAAGTGGGAATTCAATACTGCATCCCTATAGGTCTCATCTATATATCTCTCTGACTTCCTTAGGTCTTCCAAGTCTGCTACTCTAGCCTCCAGAGATTGGAGAGCAAAGAGCTCCTTGCACCTAGTGAAGACATAACACCCCTCACCAAGTGGGAGAAAATTATACATCTGACATTCAGTGCAAAAGACTGGAAAGCCCCCATCTCTGTCACCGACTGACATAACTGGTGCTGCAGTGCCTCAGGCCGGACCATGAGCCCTCCTCGTGCAATCTATGTTTACAGATAATGAGGAAAGGCCTAAAGGGTTAGGAGAAGTAGTGAGAGTCCCTCTTCAGGCCATCAAACTCTGCGCCCATGGCCCCGCCATCAACATTGCCATCAACGCCCTTGCGAGCTCTGCCAAGGCATCAGCTTCACTTGGAGCCGAGGTGCCATGGTGCCTTGGAACGGAGGCTTTCCATCCAACTCTAGTTAAAGCCATGGAAGGGAGAAGTCATCCACTTTGTTGACGTCAAAGGAGATGCTCAAGTACCAGGCCAGAGCCACAGGCATTGACACTAGAGCCCTTCTCGAGAGCGGCCTGCCAAGCTGCCCCAGCAGGAGAAGTAAACTCCCAAGGCCACGGAGGGCCACAGGAAGTCTCCTGATACACTGACCATTGTGGAGTCCCCAAGACAGATGCCGGAGTCAGTGGCCGAAGTTGTTATCCCAGCACTGACGACCTCAGAGACAGCGGTGCTGGAAGAGCACCTTCAAGCCCTCAAGGTACGTATAGCGGTGGTCTTGGTCACACAGGCTCTAGAGGCTCCGATGCGATGCCCTCAGCAATGTCGCTGCACAGCCTGTCCTGGAGACCCATTCAGTCGCTGTTGAGGCTGGGACGCCGGGTCAGCGGCCGGAATCCATACTGGTTTTGACCGCCATCTCCTTCTCCAGCATCTTGGGTTGTGTTACACCAGTGCATTTGTGCCCAACTTTCCCGCCCGATAGGCATCGGGAGGAGGCCTGGCACTATTCTGACTTCCTCTCAGAATCAGACTCTGAGGGATGAGGGATGAGAGATGGAGGAATCGGTGGTGTCCAAGCAGGAGTCTTCAGACTAACCCTCAGACCCTTCCCCGGTGCATGAGCAAAGGAAACTTCCTCCAGAGGCTATGTCCTTCGAGGACTTCATCCTGGATATGGCAAAGGACATTCCATTCTTGCTGGAGGCGGAGGAGTTGGAGATCTTCCAATATCCCTCAGCACCCAAGGAGGCCATCACGGTGCCTGTGCACCATATCCTGCAGCGACTGCAGCTCAGGATGTGGAAGAAACCCCCCCCCCCCCCCATCACAGTGTTGGCCATCAGTAAGCGACCTAAACTAGATTCGTTGGGGATGGGTGAAGAAAGCCCCCAGGTAAGTGAAAGCCCCCAGGTAGGTGATACATTAAATACCTTTATGGAAATGGGTAACAGGGGTAACATATGGAAAGCAGTGTGTATAAATGCCCGTAGCATGGGAAATAAGATCCCTGATGTTGAAGCTTTGGTGGGAGTGGCTGACTTGGATTTAGTGGCAGTTACAGAAACATGGTTCACAGAAAACCATGATTGGGATGTAACTATACCTGGCTATACTTTATTCAGAAAGGACAGGGTAGGAAGAAAAACTACTATTAAAGCTTTGGAATTACAGAGCTTAAAAGGGAGAGAGGAGGCATTGTGGGTTAAACTAGAAAGAGGGAAAGAGAAATCTATTTGCATTGGTGTGATATACAGACCTCCCTCACAAGAGGAAGAGGTGGACAGAGAGTTAATTGAAGACATACGCAGCATTGATAGGAAAGGGGAAGTGCTACTGATAGGAGATTTCAATATGCCAGATGTTGATTGGCACATTCCTGCTGCAGTATCATCTAGAAGTAAGGAGATCCTGGATTCTCTACAGGGAGAACTATTCAGGCAATTGGTAACAGACCCCACACGTGAAGGGGCCATACTGGACTTGGTGCTTACCAATGGTGAAAGTGTTTCTGATGTTGTAGTGGGAGATCATTTTGCATCCAGTGGTCACCAGATGGTGTGATTCAGTATTAGGACTAGGGCTGTTAGAATCCATTCCAAGGTGAGGATCTTAGACTTTAGGAAGACTAACTTTGCGAAGATGGGCCAATACCTCAGGAAGTCGTTAGTGGGATGGGAACAGCTGGGGGATGTAGAAAAACAGTGGGCAAAACTGAAAGGGGGTATTTTAAGGGCAACCAACCTTTTTGTTAAAATGGTAAATAAAGGCAAAAAAAAAGCATATTTCAGGTTATAGGAATTTTACTTCATGTATATAGCATATTTCATGTAAATAGTTCTTGTATATAGTTCAACCCCTGTTATACAAGTTTATATTCCTGTTCTATGTAAAACCAAACAGAATGTGTGTATTTGGTCACTTTGTTATACTGTAAACCGCGCTGATGCCGAATAGTGCGGTATATAAGCAACTGTAATAAATAAATAAATAATAAAAAGGAGACCGCTATGGTTTTCGAAGGAAGTAGCTGAAAAAGTGAAGAAAAAGAGGGAGGCCTTCATGAAATACAAGAGATCACAGAGAGAGGAAGACAGGCATCTGTATTTGGAAAAACTTAGAGAAGCTAGCAAAGTAGTCAAGAAGGCAAAGATTCAAAAGGAGGAGGAAATAGCCAATGCAATAAAATGGAGGGATAGGACATTTTTCAGATATATTAGTGAGAAGAGGAAGGGCAAGAGTGGTATTGTCAGACTCAAGGGTGCAGGGGGGGAATATGCAGAAACTGATAAGGATAAAGCAGAACTGCTTAACAAATATTTTTGTTCTGTGTTCACAGATGAAGAACCAGGAGCAGGACCTCAGAAAACACCCACAAACAGAAACAGAAGCGAGGACATCTTGAACAATTTTCAGAAGACTGTGTTCGTGAGAAACTAGCTCAACTTAAAGTAGACAAAGCGATGGGACCGGATGGGATACACCCTAGAATACTGAGGGAACTTGGGGACGTTCTAGCAACTCCACTGACTGACCTTTTCAATGCCTCGTTGGAGTCGGGAGTGGTGCCAAAGGACTGGAGAGAGGCTCATGTGGTGCCTTTACACAAAAGCGGAAGTAAGGATGTGGTTGAAAACTACAGGCCGGTTAGTTTAACTTCGGTGGTGAGTAAATTATTGGAAACGCTGCTGAAAGAGAAAAATAGTGAGGTTTCTGGAGTCCAGCAGATTACAGGATCCGAGGCAGCATGGATTCACCAGAGGCAGGTCTTGTCAGACAAATCTGATTGATTTCTTTGACTGGGTGACCAGGGAGTTGGACTGAGGGAGAGCTCTAGATGTGGTGTATTTAGATTTCAGTAAAGCCTTTGACACTGTTCCTCACAGGCGACTTATAAACAAACTGAGCACCCTAGGGATGGACCCTAAAGTTACTGCTTGGGTTAGAAATTGGTTGGGTGGGAGGCGACAAAGAGTACAAGTAAATGGAGCTCACTCTGAGGAGAAGGATGTTACCAGTGGTGTGCCCCAGGGATCTGTCCTTGGTCCGATTCTTTTTAACATCTTTGTTAGTGATATAGCGGAAGGACTGTTGGGTAAGGTTTGCCTCTTTGCAGATGATACCAAAATCTGCAATAGAGTAGACACCCAGGAAGGTGTAGATAACATGAGGAGGGATCTAGCTAAGCTTGAAGAATGGTCTAGAATTTGGCAGCTGGGATTTAATGTTAAAAAATGTAAGGTCATGCATTTGGGCTGCAGCAATCCAAGGGAGCAATACAGTATAGGAGGTGAAGTACTTTTGTCCACTAAAGAAGAGCGGGACCTAGGCGTGGTTGTGTCTGATGATCTTAAAGTAGCTAAACAGGTAGAATAGGCGACGGCAAAAGCTAGAAGGATGCTTGGGTGCATACGGAGAGGAATGGCTAGCAGAAAAAAGGAGGTGATAATGCCTCTGTATGTGTCTTTGGTGCGACCTCATTTGGAGTATAGTGTGCAATTCTGGAGACCGCACCTTCAAAAGGATGTGAACAGGATGGAGTCGGTGCAGAGGGTGGCTACTAAAATGATTAGTGGGCTTCATTATAAAGCATATGAGGACAAACATAAGGATCTTAATATGTACATACACCTTAGAGGAAAGGCGGGATAGAGGTGATATGATTGAGATGTTTAAATACCTCCGTGGCATAAATGTTCAGGGAGAGAGCCTCTTTTAATTGAAAGCAAGTTCTGCTACGAGGGGACATGGGATGAGGGTGAAGGGAGATAGATTCAGGAGTGATATGCGGAAATATTTCTTTACGGAAAGAGTAGTGGATCCATGGAATAGTCTCCCAGTGGAGGTGGTAGAGATGAGGACAGTAACTGAATTCAAAAAAGCATGGGACCAACACAGAGGATCTCTAAAGGTAAAAAGTGGACTGATGTAGTTGTTGATATGGAAGGACAGACTAGATAGGCCATGTGGTCTTTTTCTGTCATCATGTTTCTATGTTTCTAATCCCATATATCGGGTACAAAAGGCCCCAGGCTTTGAGAAGCCTCAGCTACCCCACAACTTCTTGGTGGTGGAGTCCACCATGATATGGGTCAAAAGCACCAAGTCCCATTCCACAGTGCCACAGGCCGATATGCTTTCAGAGTTCCATGCTAATTGCCCACATACAGTTGTGGTCAACATTGTTGGCAGCCTTACAGTTCAACCCCTAAATGTTCAATATCTCCTAAAAAAAAGAATAGTGACTAATGAAATGGCTTTGGATGATATGTAAACACATTTGACACAGAAAAGAATAAAATTAAACAAGACCAGTTAAAAAAAACTGGGACATGCCAGGACATGATTATTCCAAAAAGCAAAATCCACTCGAGGTAATCACAAATCTATATACTAGTGAAAAAGAAAACTCCCTTTACTTAAAAGAGCAGTCTAACATATTTAAATGTCTGCTTGGTGTCATCCAATCAGGTGAGGGCATCCCCGATGACATGGGGTTTCCCTGTTTCTGATAGGTGGTTCCAATACAATGACATACGTGGTCCATCACCCAATATGCACTGAGAAGACATTTAAATAGAGGTTTGTTTGACGGGTTTTTGCATTTGAGAAGAGTTGGTGGAGATGTTGGTAAAATCTTCTTGTGTCCCACAGCACCTGAGATAGAGCTGAGAGTGGCAGCCCGAAACGTGCACGTTGTGTGTGGACACCTGCGGGATTCTAACTTTGATGGAAGTTCCATCATTCAGATAAGAGTGTCATTGTGGAATCAAATTAAGTAAAAGGATATGGCGTTCTGGTGAGTGTGGTATTATCCACTCCTGACTGTGACATCAGACAAAAAAATGTGTTAGACTGTTCTTTTAAGTAAAGGGGGATTTCTTTTTCAGTAGTATATGGACTTGTGATTACCTCGAGTGGGTTTTGCTTTTTGGTATATTTGTATACTCACTTAACATAATGGTTGCAGACATGTACACCTTCTCTGAGGAACAGATGGATAAACTCAGGCAGCACTCTTCATTATTGGATTTCACTGGAGACACTGAGTGCTTCTTGTCCATCTATTTATGATTTAAAGACTCTTCAGAAACTAATCATTCGGAAGCATTTACATGGATCATCAAAGACCCAATACTTAAAAGTCTTGAATTATACCATGAGGTTTGTAGATGCCCTGCGCACCAAAGATGCTCCTGATTCCGATTTCATCTCAAAGTGGAATGGCATTCTTAACAAATGCAGCTTTGATTTGATCGCGTTGATAGCCAAGCGTAATATCTTGGAGGAGGACACCTTGAGTGTGGAATTCAATGAATTAAAAGACAAATTCCGAGCAACAATAGATCCGGGGTTCTTTCAGACCCAGATAGACGACATGGAAATGCAACTCAAGGGGTTTCAGGATCGTTTGTGAAACTTTAAAATCAACAAGTTCAACAGGGATAAGATGGATTATGATACTGATAGGGTCTTATCAGTGGATGTATGACACAGAGTGTACCTCAGAAAC
This sequence comes from Ichthyophis bannanicus, assembly GCA_033557465.1. NCBI lineage: Eukaryota > Metazoa > Chordata > Amphibia > Gymnophiona > Ichthyophiidae > Ichthyophis > Ichthyophis bannanicus. The sequence goes on along the minus strand of CM066032.1, from coordinate 1,718,521,817 downwards.
AAGTTTCTTTTGAATTTTCTGACACACTGATGATAGTGATGGATCCCATGGCACTAATGATCAGCACAGATCCCATGGCCGGGGCCAGAAGGATTTTTGGTCTGCTCAATCACAAGGCCAATGCCCTTGACGGGACCACAATCTGGAGGATTGGACCAGATATCCCAACACCAGATCCAAAACCAAGCAGCAATTAATCGCATTGGTCAGACCCTAACATTTGAGCAGGAACAGGTATTGAATCTTGGACTCTCGTTTGTGCCTACAGTGAGGCATGACCCGTTTCATATGAGGGTAACCCTATACAAATTTTTTAGAAAGTTTCAAGTCATTCACTTTTTTGCGGACAAATCGGTTGACAAATCCATCTTGCGCAATCCATCCAAATGGGCACCTTCTGGGATGAATGACCCAATGATTGCCACTTTTCAAAAATTGGTGTTGACTGATCTGCAGACAATTGAGGGCCATTTTAGGTCCTCTTATTTGACTATGTCCTCTATTCACTGGTGGGCACTTCATCAGCTTTCTGCTTGTGATCAATGGATCATTCAGGGGGCAGTGATGTTCCCATCTTTGGACAAGTATTACAATGCTTTGCAATTTCAGCTGCAGGATCAATGCTACTACAGTTGCCTTTCGCAGGATCCCACCCCGGGGTTAAGTAGGATAGTGGATATTACAAAACACGATCCTGTCAGGCGGGGTGGATCACTGAGAGGGAGAGATTTATTCTGTGTGTAGTTCATCCAAAAAATTCCTACCATGTACACAGTCTCCAAGGTGCACAAGTCCTTGGTTGATCCACCTTGAAACAGGAGGCCAAGTCAAGTTAAGTCTCATGTCCAGAACACCTCTCAATTGTTGGCTCAGTTCTCTCAAATACAAGGTTCAATGGATAAAGCACTCTTGATGACGCTGGATGTCAACGCTCTTTATACCAATATCAATCAGGATGAAGCATTAGGTTTCTTCCAATCCTCTTTCCACATGGCAACAACACGCATACTCAGAGAAGTTTTGCTAGAATTGATTAGATTGGTTTTGATCCACAATAATTTTTTGTTTGATGTACTTGGCATTGCTATAAGGGCCACAATGGCGCCTTCCACAGCGACTCTCTACATGGCCGCTAAGGAAGAGACTTTGAGTTACACCTCTCCGTAGTTCAAATATGTTACCTTTTGACGCAAATACTTGGATGACATCTTTTTTCCTTGGATGTCATCCAGTGATCAATTTCATCTGTTTTTACAGTGGCTGAATATCATAAATCCTAATATACAGTTTACGGCCCATGTTCACGTCCAGTCTAATGATTTTTTGGACATCAAAATATACAAACTACAAGGGCAGTTGCATACCATGCTAATCAGGAAAACAATGCAGTGCAACAGCTTGCTGCACTATAACAGCCATCATCCAGGCCCATTACACAGGAGTCTCCCGTTTGGGAAGTTTTTGAGACTCCATCGCATCTGCACTACAGTGGATGATTTTCTTATGCAGGCGGATGCTTTAAAGAGCTGATTATTGGAACGTGGATACCACGCGCATATCAAACGTGCTTACATTAGAGCTCGTTACTATCATCATGAGTGGCTGTTGTCAAAAGATCGGTTTAACCACTCTTCTAATTGCGATGGTATTATGGATGTTCTTCCTTTTATGCAGAACACCAACAAGGTGATCCGTGTTTTGAGGAAACACTGGCCCACACTACAACTACACTTTTATTTCAAAAATTCTCTGATTATAGTTCACACCAAGGGTCCGAACATAAGGGACAGACTAGTCAGGGCAGCTTTGAGTAAGGACTGTCCGAGGATAGACTGGTGGTGAAGCGGGCCATTATGCCTGTGGTGTCTGCAATTTCTGTGGCCTCACAGAGAAGGGAGCCACTTGGCAGGATCCAGCGAGTGGTAACAGGTATACGACAAAATAGAGTACCACTTCTTTGACCAGCCATAAGGTCAAACCCTCTGCCCAGTGTGCAGCAGCGGGCAAGAGAGCAAATAGAATGCTAGGAATCATAAGGAAAGGAATGGAAAATAAAACAAAGGATATTATAATGCCTCTATATCGTTCCATGGTGCGACCGCACTTTGAATATTGTGTGCAATTCTGGTCGTCGTATCTTAAAAAGGATATAGCGTTATTAGAAAAGATACAGAGAAGAGCCACCAAAATGGTAAAGGGAAAGGAAGAATACTCCAATGAAGAGAGGCTAAAAAGGTTAAGGCTCTTCAACCTGGAAAAGAGACGGCTGAGGGGAGATATGATAGAGGTCTATAAATTAATGAATGGAATGGAACAGGTAAACATAGATCGATTGTTCATGTTATCAGAATATAAAAAGACTATGGGACATGCAATGAAGCTGCAGGGTAACCTATTTAAGACTAATAAGAGAAATAAAATTTTCACTGAACGTGTAATCAAACTCTGGAATTTGTTACCGGAGGATGTAGTAAAAGCTGTTAGTGTAGATGAGTTAAAAAAAGGTTTGGACAAGTTCCTGGAGGAAAGGTCCATAAACCATTATTAAAAGGGACCCAAGATATCACTGCTTGACCCAATATAAGCATTGAGGAACCTGTGCCTTTTGGGGAGACCGCTTATGACTTAGATTGGCCACTGTTGGAAACAGGATACTGGACTTGATGGACCTTAGTCTGACTCAGTATGGCATATCTTATGTTCTTATATGTTCTTCAGTGTCCCTGTGACCTGCTATATGTGGGACACACCACTCGACCAGTCAAGAACCGTTTGAGTGAACACTACTCTTGTCTCTGGATGGAAACACATTTAGCATTCATTGTGGAACACTATCTGTCTAACCATTACACCTTTTTGGATTTAGGTTGCTAGAATATTGATCACATGCCTTCCGATCCTTGGGATGGCAATCAGGTAGAAAAGTGCAATGGGATGAACAGTGGGGGATCTTTAAATTGGAGATAGTCAAAACTAAGGGCCTGAACCTGGAAATCGATCGGCACAGCCTGTTTTAATCTCATCCAATTAGGAGAGGGCATCCCCAATGACATGGGGTTCCCCCGTTTCTGATAAGTGGTTTCAATACAATGACGTACGTTGTCCATTAGCCAATATAGAACTCAGCAGACATTTAAATAGTGGTTTCTTTGGCGGGTTCTTTGCATTTGAAAAGAGTTGGTGGAGATTTCAATAGAATCTTCTTGTATCCCACGGCACCTGAGGCAGGGCTGACAGTGGCAGCCAAAATGTGTACGTCGTGTGTGGACACCTTCAGGGTTCTAACTTTGATGAATGTTCCAACATTCAGATTTAAGTGGGTCATTGTGGAATCAAATTAAGTAAAAAGGATATGGCGTTCTGGCGAGTGTGATATTATCCACTCCTAATCGTGACATCCGACAAAAAAAAAAGGCTAGACTGCTCTTTTAAATAAAGAGTGCTCCTTTTTCAAAAGGGCATGATTATTGGCACCCTTATAAACAATTCAAATCAGTTTGAACAGAAGAACCAAATTCCCACTACAGTAAAATTAGGCACACCAGTGACCAATTGTCAGTACTAACATGACTTGAATCAACCAATGAATGATGGCTCTAATGTTTAAAATGGTCACACATTCAAGTCCTGTTCCATTTTTACAATAGCAAAGACAAGAGAGCTGCCTGAGATCGTGAGAAAAGTGTAGTTACTCACCTGTAACAGTTGTTGTCCGGGGACAACAGGAATCAGTCATCACATATGGGTGACGTCAGCACTGACAGAGCCCTCGCGGAAGCATCCCCCCAGGTTTCAAAGAAAGCCTTTGGGAGATGCCACCGCGCATGTGTGGTCCCCTTCCCACCAAAGGGTGCCATCTTGCTCAGTCAGATGACATCCAACAAATACGTATGCGGTCACCTTTCAGAGCTTATTATACTGCAAAATAACTATATATCACTTGCTCCACTGTTTACCAAAAGATTAAGTTATCTCAGTCATCTGGTAGTTTGTACTTGAATACCTGTGTTGCTCTAAAGGCAATCTTATGGAAACAAGGTCTCAGACTTACATGGAGCCACTTCGTGGTTTATTTTAATTTAAACCCAGGTTTAAACTCACAGGTAGATTGGGGTGCCTGCATGTAGTGCAGCTTAAATAGATAAAAACTAAATTGCCCTGAAGAGGTTACCGTCACAGGTGATGACGCCAATGTAATTGACGTTGCTTAAATTTAGCTATGGCCTCACTTTGCATGCGCAGCGTCTTAGTAACAGACAGCGGCTCAAGCCCAACCCAGTGAATAGGTGAGTGAAAGTTTTGGACTGTTTAACGGAGCGGTGTGGAGAGTAGTATAAGCTTAAAAAACACAAGGTACAAGATCGAGTTAACAGCAGAAACTGGACATATGTGTTTCATTACTGCATGCAGGTTGGCGATATGAGGAGTGCTGAGCAGACATGAACAGATAATCAATCCCTTGATGAAACGCTTATAAAGTGAAACGCGACAGCACTGATGTTTGGCGTCGGGAACCACTATAAGATAAGCACTACCTGCTAATAGAAACAAGCAACATATTGTTCTTGATTAGAGAACCATTATAAAATAAGCATTATCTGCTAACAGAAACTAGAAACATATTGTTCTTGACTACCGGTTAATTTCAATTTTAAGCAACCTGAGCAACAGTATGGGGTCATTGATGCAAAAGTGAGCACTGGGTTTAAATTAAAATAAACCACGAAGTGGCTCCATGTAAGTCTGAGACCTCGTTGCCATAAGATTGCCTTTAGAGCAACACAGGTATTTAAGTACAAACTACCAGATGACTGAGATAACTTAATCTTTTGGTAAACAGTGGAGCAAGTGATATATAGTTACTTTGCAGTCAGATGACATAGCTAAAAGCTGGCAAAAATAAAAGATGGTAAAGGAGCAATTCCAAGGGGGAGGAGAGAGGGTTGTGAGGACTGATTCCTGCTATCACCGGAGAACCCCTCTTACAGCTGAGCAACTATGCTTTCTCCAGGAACAAGCAGGAAGTCAATCCTCACATATGGGACTCCCCAGCTACAGGCTACCGAAAGCCCATACTAAAATAGGGGTTCCCTCACGGGGAGCCACAAGCAGCAGCAATTTAGTCTGTGTACACAGACCACAGTAGGGCCCTTGTGTCCGAAGAACCAGCACTCCGGTAGCCTGAACACAGAAAGGTCGGACGATAGGAGTTGCCTAAACCCCGAAAAGGTTACAGAGCACAACCTGGCCAAAGGCACTGCCCGTCGGGACTCTCTTTCCAGGCAGTAATGGGCTGCATGTGTCCTTCACAAGATAATATGCCAATTTCCCTTCTATTATAGCATCCAGGAAGAGTACATGTTTTAAAGATGACCCTAGTGGAGCCTCCCTCATCATGCTCCAGTGCAAAATCCACCAACAAGGATGACTGCTCACAAGCAAAATCAATCTTTCCTCTCAAATCGCCCTTGTATTCTCTCAGATTTTCAGAGAGCTGAAATACTTGCACCCACCAACTGCTGCAGACAGATAATTACTGAAGGCTCCCTCTACAGCTTCTGCCTGATATGGCATGATGTCATAAGAAGACTCTGGAAGCTTCCTCTGTTTCCACATCTACTGGTAGAGGACACAACACACTTGTCTGGACTGGTTTAACAGGATGATATGGTAAGACTCTATCCCTTCCATGTCCAAAGGAAAAAAAAAGCTTAGTAAATCAGGTCTTTAGTATAGTGCTCCAGGTCACTGCCAGAATACACAGCTGGCAGCCCCCCTCCCCACCCTGTTACCACCCAGTCTTGCAATGTCTCTCCCTTCCCCATCCTCATCACGTAGTCTTGCGCATCCCTCTTCTCCCTTTCCCTCACCTCCCATCACCCAGTCTCACTTCTCCCTGAAAAATCAGCTACACCCAGCTCATACCTCCAAAAAGCATTGTTACTCACCTGTAACAGATTGATCTCCGGGAACAGCAGGAATCAGTCTTTACATATGGGTATTGTTGGTAACAGAGCCTGCATGGGAACGCTCTCCAGCATCCAACTGGAAAGCTTTTGGGAGACGTTCACAGCACCCACGCATCTGCCTTCCCACCTTCCCAAGTCCTCTCCTCAGTTGAGTTTGTAGCTGAGAGATAGAGCAAAAAAAGAATACCCTACAACTCCTAGGGGAGGAGGGTGGGTTGCGAAGACTGATTCCTGCTGTTCCCATAGATCACCTGTTACAGGTGAGTAACTACGCTATCTCCATGAACAAGCAGGAAAGCATAGTTACTCACCTGTAACAGGTGATCTCTGGGAACAGCAGGAATTTAGTCCTCATATATGGGTATCGTCGGTACCAACAGAGCCTGCGTGGGAACGCTCCCCAGCGTCCAAATAGAAAGCTTTTGGGAGCATCCCCCAGCGCCTGCGTGCTGCCTTCCCACCTTTCCCAACTGCCTCTCTCCAGTTGAGTTTTAAAGCTGAGACAAAGAGAAAGGAAATGACGCCACAGAGCTGAGCGGCTGGGCGAAACGGAGCTCCGTGGCGAGAAGAGCAGTGTTTAAGCAATTTCACTCCAAGTTGACGGAGAAAAGAGCCCACATTTATTTATTTATTTATTTTATTTATTTACTTCTCTTATATACCGCGCTATTAAAATCAGTGCGGTTTACAATTGAACAAAAAACATACTGCAATGTCACACGACAATTGAGTTTTTACATTGAACATGGACGAGATAACCTGGAGGTAACAGGGGTAACTAATTACAGAGTAATTATTCATGGAGTATGGTGAGAAATTATACATATAGTATGGTGAGAAATTATACATATAGCATAGCTTGGTTTCAACATATTTATAAGAGGTTTAATCAATAAGATGTGTGATCAGTACCAATAATAAATAAGAGAGGGGATATGGTGGTAGAGCTAGTCATTTTCTTTATGGTGTTGGATTTTGGGTGGGGTGGAGTAGGGTGTAGGATGTGAGGATGGGTGGTTGTTTCTGGGATTGGATTCTGGGTAATGGATGAGGAAAAGGTGTTGTTTGAGGGCTTTTCTAAATGACAATAGGTCTGGGGTGGAACGGAGCTCAGTGGGGAGGGCATTCCAGATCATGGGTGCAAATAGGGAGAAGGCTCTATTGGCAGTAGCCTTTTTGCACTTAGTTAGAATGTTGGGGATCTCTAGAGTGTTTGCTTGATTAGATCTCCTGATCCTGTTGAACAGCCGTCTTTGAATGAGTTTGCTGATGGGTGAGGTGATCTGGTTCCTTAGGGCTTTGAATGTTAGTACTAGGGACTTATACTGGATTCTAGCCTGAAGTGGAAGCCAGTGGAGATCCATCATGACTGGGGTTATATGTTTAGCTCTTGATGTACCTGCAAGTACCCTTGCTGCAGCATTCATTGCAAGGCGAAGAGGTCCTAGTGTTGACTGAGTGAGGCCATGAAGGATAATATTTGCAAAGTCTAGATGTGGGAGCACCAAGGCTTGGAAGATAGTTCGGTAGTCATTAAAGTCCAATAGGGGGCGCAGGTGACGTAGTATCCGGACCTTATGGTAAATTGCTTTCGTGATGTTCTTCACATGTGTAAACATGTCGAGTCGTTGGTCAAGCGTGATGCCGAGATAGCGGATAGTTGATTTTGCTATCAACTCAATATTGTTTACTTTTAATGTGGGGGGTGGGGAGAACATCTGGTTCTTGGTGAGGAATAAGACATCTGTTTTACTATGGTTGATCCTTAAATTTTGTGTTGTAAGCCATTGTGATACAGCTTCGAAGCAGCTTGATATAGGTGAAAAGTCAGGTTGATCAATCAGGAATGGTGAGTAGATTAGGACGTCGTCTGCGTAGACTAGGCACTGGATGTTGAAGGAGCGGATTAGGGTACAAATTGGTTGCATATATATGTTGAACATTAATGCAGATAGGGATGAACCCTGAGGTACACCTTGATTGAGAGGGAATGGGTCAGAAGTCATGGGACCTGTTCTGACTTGTTGCCATCTGTTGGATAGGTAGGACTTGCACCATGCTATAGCTGAGCCTTGTTTCCTTTCTCCACAAGACGGAGTATCAGAGTTTCATGGTTGACTGAATCAAAGGCTGCAGCAATATCAGTGAAGAGGTGTGGAGCCAGCGGAGAGGCATGGCAACACGAAAGGGGGCCGCTGAGCTGAAAACCTTTGCATATAAGAATGCCGCGGCGGGCTCCAGAGGAAAAACTAAGATGGCGTCCGGGAGCGTGGTGAGTGAGGAACATGCGGGCCTTGCAAAGAAAGGTGCGGAGGAGCCAGGAGGTGAATTGGGTGAGCTCAGAGGGGATCTGGAAGGCTGGTTCGGCACATTGAGAGGAGATCTCGCCCACTTTAAGTCAGAGGTGCATGCGTGGCTGGAAGAGCTGCAGGGCGATATCAAGGAAGTGGGGCAGAGACTTGAAGAGGTGGAAACGAAAGTGGAGTCCCAGGCGAACACCTTAATGACTTTGCAAGAAAACATGGAGGCAAGTGAGAATGTGCATGAGGAACTCTGGGCAAAGGTGGAAGATCTAGAAAATAGATCTAGAAGAGCCAACATCCGCATAAGAGGAGTCCCGGAGGGTGGGGAGAAAAGGGATTGCAAAGAGGTGGTGAAGAAGATCTGCAAGCAGATTGTAACAGAGGCAGGCTTGAATGAGACTGAGTTCTGTTGGAATCTGGACCGGGCGCATAGAGCACTGGGCCCTAAATGGGATGGTCAGGATAGGGATATTGTGGCCTGCTTTCATGAGTATGAGACTAAAAATGTGGTGGTGGAGGCTGCGAGAAAGTTGCCCCGCATACAATGGGAGAATCAGCAAATTTAAATTTATGCGGACTTATCGGCAATAACAATGAGGAAGAGAAGAGAATTTGCTGCCGTTACCAAAAGGTTGAGAGAAGGCCAAATTAAATATAAATGGCTCTTTCCCTTTGGTTTGCAGTTTTGCCTTTCTGGAGTAACAACGCAATTTGGAAGGTGCAAGCAGCCATCGCGGCCATGCAGGAGGCAGGCTGGGAGGATTTGCCGGAGGTGGAGACCACGGGACCAGGGAGGCCTCCCGGTTGGCAGAAGGAGATCGGGGGCTGGCAGAGAGTGCAGCAAGGAGATCAGAGACTACGCAGGCAACAGCGGAAGGCGCAGACCCCGATGGAGGGAAATGGATGAGCTGTGATATGGGACAAAGGGTTAAACTGAGTTGTTTGGATGCTGTTAAGGGATGGTTGGCGTGGAAAAGGTTATGAAGAAAGGGGAGGGGGGAGTTAACACTGCTCAAATTGTTAATGTATATGAGGTGAGACGAATGCTCTGGATGTCATGCCTCGATGGGCAAAGGTTATGCTTTGCAGGAGGGGAGGGGGAGGTGGGGGTGGAGGGGTGGGGGGAGAAGGGGTGGGGGGGGGAGAAGGGGTGGGGGGGGGGTAAGGGGGGGAACTGGATCTTTGTGCAGATGGGAATCAGAGGAGAGAGGGGAAGAGAGGGGGATAAATGATTAAGTTACGTGTACTGACAATGAATGTGCGTGGTCTTAATTCGCCCATTAAGCGACAACGTATGTATAAGGAGATTGACAGATTGAGAGGAGATATAGTATTTCTTCAAGAGACACACCTGAAGAGGGGAGAAGAGTGGCGGGTGGCCAATAAAAGGTTTCGGGGACAGTGGTTTGCCTCAAACAGGGTGGAAGTAAAAAAGGGAGGGGTGGGAATATTGATTAGGGAACCCATCCCCTATTCGATTTGTGAAATCCAAAGGGATAAAGGGGGCAGATATGTGTTCCTTAAGATTAAAATTTATGAACAATTATTTACTTTGGTCAACATTTATGGTCCCAATGCGGAGCAAGGCTGTTTTATGGAAGACATTATTAGTGAACTTAGGCAATTTGCGGGAGGCCAGTTGATTGTGGGCGGAGATTTTAATTTGACCGTAAATCCACAGCTGGATAATTCTAGAGGGGTTGCAGCGGGGAGTGCTAAGAGTAGGACGACATTGAAATGGATGGGGAAGGCCCTGGGGATAGTAGATGTTTGGCGGGAGTTGAAGGGGCGAAAGAGGGATTATACATATTATTCTGCAGTTCATGATTCCTTCTCTAGGATTGATATGATCTGGATGTCCAAACCCCTGACAGCTGGGGTGGAGGAGTGTGGGACTGAGGAAAGAACATGGTCAGATCACGCGCCTGTTTGGGTAGAGGTCGGGGTGGGGCAGGGAAGGAGGCAGAGAGGGAGTTGAACCTTAAATGAATCCTTACTAGGGGATGAGGAGACAGTCCAGAGACTCCGGGCAGATATTGCAAATTACCTGGAGATTAATGATACTAATGAGTGCCCAATTGGAACCCTATGGGAGTGCCTGAAGGCGGTGGTTCGGGGATCGTTGATCTCTGCTGGCACGCATGTGAAAAGAGTTAAGGAGAGCAATAAAGAAATGTTACGGGTGAAAATTCGGGAGTTGGAGCCCTTGCATAAACTCTGTAGGTTGGGGAAGGAGGGGAGGGATACATTGGAATCGGCCCGGCGAGAACTAGGGGAGTTAGAATTGGCAGAGATAAAACATGCACAAGATTGTTTGAGACAACAATTTTTCGAGCTGAGCAATAAGCCAACCCGTCTACTAGCTTACAAGTTGAAGCAGCATCGAAATAGGAATTATATAACTAAAATTTGGGATGGTAAGGGGCGAGAGGTTAGGACTGTAGAGGCTATACAGGAGCGCTTTGTGGAGTTTTATAAACAATTATACTCCTCAGAGGAGGGGGGGGTGGAAAAAATAGAAGAATTTTTGCGGATGGGTCTCCCTAGACTTGATCCAGAAGAAGCGGCGTTAATATCAAGACCTATTAGGGAGGAAGAGGTGGCGGAAGTGATTAAATCACTCCCTGCAAATAAGGCCCCGGGCTTAGACGGGTTTACCAATAAATTCTACAAAGTCTGTTGTCCCATGATCTGTGCCCTAATGACCCGTTTATTTAATTCCTTTAAGGAAGGGCAGCAGATTCCGGAGTCGATGCGGACGGCGGGGGTGACGGTTCTTCCAAAAGAAGGGAAAGACCCTACTGTATGTGGGTCGTACCAACCTATCTCGCTATTGGGAACAGATTTTAAAATTTTTACGAAAATATTGGCTAATAGGCTCCTTCCATTCCTAACTAACTTAGCACATGAAAATCAGTCTGGTTTTGTTCCAGGACGGCAAACCGTGGACAATATATGGAAAGTGTTGAATGCGATGTGGACGGGGGGGGCAGGGGGTGAGGAGTTGTTGCTTTTAACGATTGACGCTGAAAAAGCGTTCGATCACGTGTCCTGGCCCTTTCTGTTTAAAGTACTGGAGAGGATGGGGATCGGTGGGAATTTCCTGAAGTGGATTAGAGCAATTTATGATCGGCCCCTGGCTAGAATTCGCATTAATGGAGAGTACTCGGCCGCGTTTGAGTTAGCCAGAGGAACTAGGCAGGGGTGCCCCCTTTCACCTCTGCTATTCGTATTGTCCATGGAACCTTTAGCACATCGGGTGAGGGAGTGTTGTGAGATTACAGGGGTAAAGTGGAGAGCGATAGAAAGCAAAGTGGCACTCTTTGCCGATGACTTGCTTTTTATGGTGACTAACCCCACGGGATCGTTAGAGGCACTGTATAATTTACTGGTTAGTTATGGAGAGGTATCGGGGTTTAAAATAAATGCTTCTAAGTCCGAGATATTGAACATCTCAACTTCAGTGGCCTTGAAATTACGAATTCAGGCCAAGTTCCCATTTAGATGGGTAACACATAGTATTAAGAATTTAGGGATTAATCTGGCCCCAAGGGCAGAGGAGTTATTTAAGGCCAACTATATTAAGATGGAGAAGGTGGTAAAACAGGAGTTGGAGGGGTGGGGGGGTAGAGATTTATCTTGGATGGGGCGGATGCATGCTGTCAAGATGATGATACTCCCGAGATGGATCTATCTGTTTAACAACTTGCCTATGAGGGTTCCAAAGAGCTTTTTAGCTCGGATCCAGAGGAGTGTTATGAAATTCATAGGGGGAGGGAAGAAGACCAGGGTGGCGTGGAAAACACTGATGAGGAGAAGAGAAGATGGGGGGTTGGCGATTCCGGACTTATCTAAATATTTTGAGGCTGCTCAAATACGTGGGGTGTTAGCGTGGGGGGAGGAGCTTCCCAAAGAGTGGGTACAGATGGAAAATGAGGCGGTGCCAGGGAGGTGGTTGAGGGACTTACTGTGGTGCCCGAGAGAGGGAGGGAAAATGGGTCAAAGGGGGAATCCTTATGTACAGCTGACCCTGCAAGTGTGGGATAAATGGAAAAAGGTGTGGCTGAGGAAGGAAGGGGTATCTCGGCTGAGCCCTATAAGAGGGAATCCAGAATTTGCCATGACGGCATTTGGAATACCGGTATATAATCTTGTATATATGATACACCTTACCTAAGTGCGACACCTTACCTCAACGAGATGGCTTTTGCCTGCCATGACGGCATTTGGAATACCAGTATATAATCTTGTATATATGTATATTTTGGGCCCCTCCCACGCACCTACAATCAAATGTATTTTTAGATTTGTGAGCCCCAATCCGATGTATAAAGTATCTAATTGCTATTTCCCGTGTTATTTAAATCATTGCTCAATCGAAATGTATATCTTAAAAATTCTCTGTATTGTACGATACATTATGATTCTGTAAAGTAAACCGCTGCTGATCGTAGGAAGCAGCGGTATACAAATGTTTACTAAATAAATAAATAAATAAATTTACTGTTTACTAAATAAATTTCTTCCAGGAGTAGAGGGAGGGGGGTTTGAGGAGTGGGGTGAGCGGGGGTTGACAACGATAGGGCAGATGTTAGAGGGGAAAGGAATTAAATCTTTTGAATTGCTACAGAAACAGTACCAGCTGGAGGGGAAAGATTTTTTCCGCTACTTACAGCTTAGTCATTATATACGGCTTCAGATTATACCATGGCTACAGCCGGAGCTTTCAGAGTTTGAAAAAATGTTTTTAAGGGGACAAAAAACTAAAGTGATATCTGCTGTATATACTATTATGATGAAGGCTGAATCTAGGGTGAGCTTCCAAGGTAGCTGGGAAAAAGACTTGGGGGTACAGTGGGATGGGGGAGTATGGGAGCGGATATAGAAGAATAAATATAAGGGTCTTTTAGCCTCTAATCTGTTGGAGAATAATTATAAAGTGCTGTATGGATGGCACCTAACACCAGCAAAATTACATAAAATGTTTGCACATGTGGAGAATACATGTTGGCGGATGTGTGGTGGGCCGGGGTCGTACATGCATATATGATGGAACTGTCAGAGAGTAAGGGGAATATGGGAGGAAACATTTTTATTGCTGGGTACTATTGTGGGAAAGGTGATTGAACCGCAGCCTGCTGTGGCGTTACTGGGGGAGAGGCCGGAGGGATGGAGGGAGGAGGAGTTCTCTTTCCTAAATTTAGGATGTACGCCCTTCGGGTATTGCTAGCCCGGAAATGGAGGCAGGTGGCGGTTCCAACCCTGGAGGAATTTAGAACGTATTTGGTACATATATTTCTTACGAGTAAGCTTACGGCTCTGAAGCAAGCGAGGCCACAGAAATTTATGAGCGTATGGGGGGCATACGTTAGATGGATAGCCAATCCCTAAAGTGGTTATGGATGCGCAGAGATCCAGGGGGGGTGGAGGGAGGAGGGGGACAAGGGAGCAGTCTTAAGGGAAAAATAAAAAGGAGACTAAAGAAAGTTTGGTGTTGGGTTAATTGTTTCAAGTTTGTATTGTGATATGAGATTATATTAAGGGGGTAAGACTGGATTGGTGGGCATATCACATGTTTTTGCTGTTTCTTAAAGGTGTTGTATTGTAAAGATTTGTTGTCTCAATAAAAATTTAAAAAAAAAAAAAAAAAGAAAAGCTGAGACAAAGAGAGAGAGAGGGAAAGGAAAGAGATAGAGAGATACAACTCCTAGGGGAGGTGGGTGGATTGTGAGGACTAAATTCCTGCTGTTCCCGGAGATCACCTGTTACAGGTGAGTAACTATGCTATCTCCAGGAACAAGCAGGAATGTAGTCTTCACATATGGGGACTCCCTAGCTTTAGATGCCAGGGAGAGACCCCAGAAGTTGTGTGTCCCTGTGAAGGGCTCCACTTCCCCCCATGGATCTCTGGCTTCCAACCAGGGATGGCGGGTAGGAGTTGATTAGGTATGGAACAGGTGTTGTAGAACAGCCTGACCAAACAAGGCATCCCGGCGGGAGTCCTTGTCCAAGCAGTAATGGGCTGTGAAGGTATGAACGGAGGCCCAAGTGGCTGCTCGACAGATGTCGTCAATAGACACAGAGTGTAGGTGAGCCATTGAAGCTGCCATGGCTCTCACATTGTGAACTGTGACATGGCCCTCCAGAGGAAGGTTCATACTCTTATAGGCAAAAGCAATACACTGTGCAATCCAGTTGGACAGTGTTCTCTTGGAGACTGGAAGTCCCAAATGAGAAGGATCAAAAGCAACAAAGAGTTGAAAGGACTTTCTATGTTGCTGTGTTCTTTGCAAGTAAAAGGCTAGGGCTCTTTTAGGCTTTCAGAAAGCCTTTGACAAGGTCCCTCATCAGAGACTTTTAGCAAAACTAAAGAGTCATGGGATAGGAGGCAGTGTACTACTGTGGATCAAGAACTGGTTAAAAGATAGAAAGCAGAGGGTTGGGCTAAATGGCCAATTTTCCCAATGGAGAAAGGTGAATAGTGGTGTACCCCAGGGATCTGTGCTGGGTCCGCTGCTTTTTGACATATTCATAAATGACCTGGAAAGTGGAATAACGAGTGAGGTTATCAAATTTGCAGATGACACAAAACTATTTAAAGTTGTTAAAACCCAAGAGGATTGTGGAAAATTGCAAGAGGATCTTGATAAATTAGAAGACTGGGCATCAAAATGGCAGATGAAATTTAATGTGGACAAGTGCAAAGTTATGCACCTAGGGAAGAACCACCCAAACTATGGTTACACAATGCAAGGTTCCACATTAGGAACCACCATCCAGGAAAAAGATTTAGGCATCATTGTGGATAACATGTTAAAACCCTCGGCCCAGTGTGCAGTGGCAGCCAAGAGAGCAAATAGAATGCTAGGTATCATAAGGAAAGGAATGGAAAATAAAACAAAAGATATTATAATGCCTCTATATCGTTCCATGGTGAGACCGCACCTTGAATATTGTGTGCAATTCTGGTCACCGTATCTTAAAAAGGATATAGAGTTATTAGAAAAGGTTCAGAGAAGAGCCACCAAAATGGTAAAGTGGATGGAAGGATACTCCTATGAAGAAAGGCTAAAAAGGTTAGGGGTCTTTAACCTGGAAAAGAGACGGCTGAGGGGAGATATGATAGAAGTCTATAAATTAATGAACGGAGTGGAACGGGTAAACATAGATCGATTGTTTACGTTATCAGAATATACAAAGACTAGGGGACATGCAATGAAGCTACAGGGTAAACTATTTAAGACTAATAATTGCAAATACTGCAAATGAAATAGTATTTAATACTGCAAATTAAATAGCAAATTGCAAATACTATTTAAGACTAATAATTGCAAATACGTTATCAGAATATACAAAGACTAGGGGACATGCAATGAAGCTACAGGGTAAACTATTTAAGACTAGTAATTGCAAATACTGTTCCCAGTAGCTAGACATACTGTTGTCAGTAATCAATAATTGCAAATACTGTTCCCAGTAGCTAGATATACTGTTGTCAGTAATCATTAATTGCAAATACTGTTCCCAGTAGCTAGATATACTGTTGTCAGTAATCATTAATTGCAAATACTGTTCCCAGTAGCTAGACATACTGTTGTCAGTAATCATTAATTGCCAGTACCATTAACCATATACACTGCTCTTTTTCACCACAGATACGGTTCTTTCACTCTTCACCTACAAAACCCCACCTACTAGGTTACCTCACCAGCCCCTAACATTTGCAGCTAGCATCTCTACCTTCTCCCATAATACACAATGTCCCCTTTAAAGATGCATACATTGGTAACCTTCACCATTACTTATCTCCTCACCGCACTAGCTGGTCCACTCAAATGCCTTTAACGGTGACCAAAACTCTATACCAATATTAAGAAATAATTGGAAGAGATGGTCAAATAAGACTCAAACAGACCAAACAAACCCTACACATAACCACCACTCACATCTACTCCATGTTGCCCTTCACCTTACCAAAAAATCTCAACCTAAACAACAGTACCAACCACCACTGCATTGCGCCCTTATCAATATTAGATCCATCCGCACAAAGTGGCCTTTGATACCTAATCTCATAACAACGCATGACCTTGACATTTTGATGATCACAGAAACCTGGCTATCTGACTCTGATAATGTCATTCTTAACCAGATGCTACCCCCAGGCTTCTCAATCCACACGTGTCATAGGAACAAACAAAGAGGAGGTGGAGTACTCATCATCTCTAAAAGCCAACTACAATTTCAGATGGACAACAGTATTAGCACAACCTATCTAAACATACTAAACATATCAAACAACGAGCATTCAATCAACCTAGTCTATAGAGCTCCAACAACTTCAGCTGATGATCTGCCAACGATAGTTGACCGGGCCTGCAACACGGAAAAAAACCACGACTATCTAATTGGATATTGGAGATTTCAACCTCCCCTCCCTACACGACACTCAAACCGCAGCATTTATAGAAGCGATTGACAACCTTGGATACAACCAGATAGTCAAAGATCCCACTCATACTATGGTAAATACACTCGACCTGATATTCGTTCCACAAGCCACCACAGAAGCCAACCACAATTATGATCTTTCCATAATACCAGTACCATGGTCTGACCACAGCCTCATTTTATTCCAAATTCCCAACTCCTCCAATACCATTAACTCCAAATCCACCCTTGCCAAACCAACAATTAGGAGGTTCCGCCCCTTCGAAAAAGAGGAAGTACTTAAGAATATTCCCCCAACACTACACACCTCTAAACCTGATTTGGATAGCCTAATCAATACCTGGGATCACACTCTCAGAGCCAATTCTCAACCATCAAACATGGCAAGAAAGCCCAACCATCATACACATGTAGCTTGGTATTCTAACGAGCTAAGAACATCCCTCCTCCATCTTCGTAGACTTGAAAAACGCTGGAGACGATCCCGCTCTACTGAAGCCTACACAGCCTACTGCAAATACCTAAAAAAGCATCGCCAGGAAATAGCAGATCGAAGGAAACAATTCCATACTAATCTCCTAAAGCAATCATTAAATAAACATCATGATCTCTTCAACATTGTAAGGACAATGGCAAAGGAACCAACTCCCCAACACACTCAAACAATACATCCGCAAGACTATGCTAACTACTTAAAGTCAAAGATGACGAAAACAACCAACACCTGCACCATTGGACCAACAAATATAGACAAGCCATCACAGTCAACCACATTAACCAAGTTTAATACATTATCGACCAAAGAAATTGAAAACACTATCGCATCAATAAATGCTACCACCGCAGCAAGTGATCCATGTCCAGCAGCCTGGATAAAAGACCTTAGATATGAAGTAAGCTTCTTCATACATAATATCCTTGAACAATCCTTTTCAACCGGAACCTTTCCTCAGTGCCTTAAACAAACCTCAATTAGACCATTATTGAAAAACAACAAATTAGACCCCCTAAAAGTAGAATCCTACAGGCCAATATCCAGCATCCCACTCCTAGCTAAAATAATTGAGAAAGTGGTCCAACGTCAAATACAACAGCACATAGACACTGAAGCTCCACTTGACCCTGCACAACACGGCTTTAGAGAAGCTCATGGAGTGGAGACCCTCCTCATCACTTATTCAATACATTAATCACAGGAATAGATAATATCCACCAAGGATTCATCCTTATATTCATGGACATCTCAGCTGCGTTCGACTCAGTAAGCCACCAAATACTTATCGATCGCCTTAAGGAAAAAGGAATTCTTGGATCCGCACTTGACTGGTGTATATCCTATCTAACTAACCGTTGGCAACAAGTAAGAATTGAAGAAAGAACATCTGAACCATTCCTGCAAGATCAAGGGGTACCGCAAGAATCCTCTCTTTCAGCATTAATGTTTAATATATATATGCAACCTATCTGTGACCTCATCCGTTCCTTTAATGTTACCTTTCTAGCCTATGCAGACGACATTCTCCTATACATGCCATTCTCCATCAACCACCCTGATTTTACACCATTGACAAAATGCTTCGAATCAGTAGAAGACTGGCTCCTCTCACAGAACCTAAGAATCAACCACAGCAAGACGGATGTGATGTTTATCACAAAGAACCAAAACTTCACACCTCCTACTACCTTAAAGATAAAGGACAAGGAATTGACAGTAAAACCTACGATACGATACCTAGGTATCACCCTCGACCAGCGCCTCAATATGAAAACCCACATAAAAAACATAACAAAACTAATATATCACAAGATACGCACACTACGCCACTTACGACCGTTACTGGAACCCACAGACTTCAGAACCGTCTACCAAGCCTTGGTAATGCCTCACCTCGACTTCGCAAATGCAATTCTACATGGTCTCCCTCAATCAACTTTAAATCCTCTCCAACTGGCGATGAACACCGCTGCCAGAGTACTTGAAGGAATATCAAAGACAGACCACATAACTCCAATCCTAAAAAGACTCCACTGGTTACCAACCAACGCAAGAATCCGCTACAAGATCCTAATCACTACTTTCAAAGCCTTAAACAATCAAGCACCATCAACGATCGCCAACCTTTTACACATGCAGACCCTCAGCCAGAAGATCAGCTGCTATAAATACATTAACAATCCCGAAACAAACAGTCAGATACACTAAGGAAACATCTAAAAGAGCCTTCAGCATTCACGCCCCAATAGCTTGGAATGCCCTCCCACCGGAATTGAGAGCTATAACCAGCCTAACACAATTCAGAAAAAGTCTCAAACACCACCTCTTCTTAAGCTATTTTTCAATTTAATCTTTCACAAGGGAGATACTACCGCCATATTCAGACCAAGACAATCTCAAATGTGACTAATGCGTATAGATTATTGTATATAGTTATATAGTGGACATAGTTTACCTTTTATTCCCAAGTTCTAAACTCCTGTTATTTGTAAAATGCACTACAGTTTTCTGTATGTATATGTTTGTTTCATGTAAACCGCGCTGATGACAATAGTGCGGTATATAAGAGATGTTAGATAAATAAAAAAAATAAAAAAAAATAAAAAAATATTTCACTCAACGTGTAATCAAACTCTGGAATTTGTTACCGGAGGATGTAGTAAAGGCTGTTAGTGTAGCTGGGTTTAAAAAAGGTTTGGACAAGTTCCTGGAGGAAAGGTCCATAAACCATTATTAAGAAGGGACCCAGGATATCAATGCTTGACCCAGTACAAGCATTGCGGAACCTGTGTCTTTTGGGGAAACTGCTAGGTACGTATGACCTAGATTGGCCACTGCTGGAAACAGGATACTGGGCTTGATGGACTTTGGTCTGACCCAGTATGGCATATCTTATGTTCTTATGTTTACAGTCCAAAGTATGAAGATTCCTTTCTGCATTTGATGCACGAGGTCTTGGGAACAACACAGGCAGGTAGACTGCTTGATTAAGATGAAAAGGCGAGACCATCTTTGGCATAAAGTGTGGATGAGTCCGAAGGACTACCTTGTCATGATGAAACCTTGTATAAGGTGGATCAGCTACTAATGCTTGCAATTCACTGATGCGGCGTGCTGATGTGATTGCAATGAGAAAGATAACTTTCCAAGAAAGGAATTTTAATGAGGTAGTAGCTAAGGGTTCGAAAGGTGGCTTCATGAGCTGACCAAGAATCAGGTTTAAGTCCCATGCCACCGGTGGTGGCCTAATGGGAGGCTTAGTCAGAAGAAGGCCTCTCATAAACCTTGCCATAAGAGGATGGGAGGAGATAGGCTGTCCATTTAGAGGCTTGAGAGAAGCTGCAATAGCACTCAAATGGACTCTTACGGAGTTAGTTTTAAGTCCTGCATTGGATAAATGAAGGAGATACTCCAGTAATGATTCCAGAGGTATCGCAAGGGGGTTAATTCCCTTTTGCGAACACCATATGGTAAACCTTTTCCACGTGAAAGCATAAGAGCATCTTGTGGAAGGCTTCCTGGAAGCATGAAGGACATCCTTAACTTGCTGAGAGAGGTTAAGATCTTGAAGATCTAGGCCTTCAGCAACCAAGTTCTGAGGTGCAGAGATTGGGGATTCGGATGCCATAACATTCCGTCCTCCTGAGACAGGAGATCTGGAGCAGATCCTAACTCCAGGGAGGGAGCTTGAGAGAGATGTAGAAGCAGAGGGTACCACACTTGCCGTGGCCAATGTGGAGCTATGAGGATCATACGCCCTCTGTCTCTCTGAAGCTTGAAAAGGGTTTTGGGAATTAGGGGAATGGGTGGAAAGGCATAAAGGAAGTCTTGACCCCAGTGAAGGAGGAAAGCATCCCTGGCCTGAGAGCCCTGAGCTGGAATTCTGGAACAGAACCGGGGAAGTTTGGCATTCAATGGACTTGCAAAGAGGTCTAGGTCCGGGGTTCCCCAATTCTGAAAGATCTTGGCCACCTAGTCTGCATGTAGAGACCATTCATGTGGAAGCAGAACTTGACTGAGTCTGTCTGCCCAAGAGCTTTGAATGCCTGGGAGGTACACTGCCAGGAGATGAATCTGATACTCTCTGGCGAGGGCCCATAGTCGCAAAGCTTCGTTGCAAAGCGACAGAGCGCCTGTTCCCCCCTGCTTGTTCACATAGAACATCACTACTTGATTGTCCATATGAGAGATTGATATGTAGATGAGTCTCCTGTGGAGTCCAGGTGCCTTGGGTGGAGAGGTCTTGTAAATGAGCTCCCCAACCCACTGGTGAAGCATCTGTTGTGAGAGTAGCCTGGGGTAGAGGTTGTTGAAAAGGGGACCCCAGCAACAGGTTTTGAGTGGACTGCCACCATTGGAGGGACAAAATAAGGCGACTTGTGTTTGCTATTTTGTCTGACAGGCATGAGCCGTGACTCGACCCTCCAACGAGAGGCCGGCTGCCCCATAAGCCCAGGCGATAGTGTCAGCGACCCATATGGACAACGTACGCTTGGAGACAGGGAGCCCCAACTTATTGGGGTCAAAAGAAACGAAAAGCTGAATAGCCTTCCGATGCTCCCGGGTACGGTCAAGGTAGAAGGATAACGCCCTCCTACAGTCCAGGGTATGCAAGACCATCTCAGCCCGGTTGGCATGCGGCCTGGGAAAGAAGGTCAGAAGAACCACCTCCTGATTGAGGTGAAAAGGTGAGACAACTTTAGGAAGAAACTTAGGATGAGTCCGTAGGACTACCCTATTCCTGCAGAACCTAGTGTAAGGAGGATCAGACACTAGTGCCTGCAGTTCACTCACTCGCCTAGCAGAGGTGAGAGCTACCAGAAATAAAGTCTTCCAGGAGAGAAAACGGAGAGGGCCGGTAGCCATAGGTTCAAAAGGCGGACAAGTAAGCCACTATAAGACCACATTCAGATCCCTCTTAGGGGCCGGTGGACACAAAGGAGGCTTAAGCAGAAGGCCTCTGAGGAAACGAGCCACCAAAGGGTGGTTGGAAAGAGGCCTGCCGTCGACCGGCGAGTGGTGTGCTGAGAGAGCACTAAGGTGAACTCGGACAGAGTTAGACTTAAGGCCCAGATTGGAGAGGTAGAGCAAATATTGCAACACTACCGCTACCAAGCACTAGAAGGGATTCTCACTGTGCTGAGCACACCATACGGAGAATCTACGCCACTTAAGAGCGTAGGATTTCCTGGTGGATTGACGCCGAGAGGCCAAGACTACATCTTCCACCTCTTGAGGTAGTAGTAGGGGAGCTAGGACTACCCTTTCAGCAGCCAGGCCATCAGATGAAGGGACTGGAGGTTGCGGTGTAAGAGAGTCCCCTGATCCTGAGACAGGAGATCGTGTTGAAACCCCAGAGGAAGAGGTGTGTCCACCGCCGGCTGTAGCAGAAGCGGGAACCACGGTTGCCTCGGCCACCTGGGGGCTATGAGAATCAAGGAAGCCCCGTCCCTGAGGACTTTGAACAGCGTCCTGGACACTAGTGGTGTGGGAGGAAACGCATACAGTAGGCCTGTGGACCACGAGATCAGAAACGCATCCGCTGCTACTCTGAGAGGATGCGGTTGTCTGGAGCAAAATCTCGGGAGTTGCCGGTTCAGAGGACTGGCGAAAAGATCCATGGTGGGGATCCCCCACTTGAGAAAGACCTGCTGAACCACCAATGGGTTCAATCTCCATTCGTGTGGTTGCAGGATCCGGCTCAGTCTGTCTGCCAGGCAATTTTCCTGACCTGGGAGGTAGACAGCCTTGAGAAGGATTCCGTGATTGACAGCCCAAGAGCACAGTTGTTGTGCCTCCTGACAAAAAAGGAAGGAGCCTGTGCCTCCTTGTTTGTTCACATAGAACATGGCAACTTGATTGTCCGTCTGGACCAGTACAGACTGGTGAGAGGCGAGGTGGGAGAAGGCTCTCAGAGCTAGGCGTATTGCCCGTAGCTCCAGGAAGTTTATCTGTTGAGTAGCCTCCCAAGGGGTCCAGAGACCCTGAGTACATGTCCCTTGGCAATGTGCTCCCCAACCGAGAAGAGAAGCATCGGTTGTCAGCACCTGAGTATGCGGAGGGGATTGAAAAACCACTCCGAGCACCAGATTCGGAAGATGAAGCCACCATTGCAGAGAGGAGACCAGGAGGTCGGAGATCTTCACAGAGTCCGCAAGGCCCCCTGTGGCTTGATGCCACTGAGTGCGAAGGCTCCACTGAGCAGGTCGCATGTGCAGGCGGGCATTGGGGGTGACATGAACCGTGGAAGCCATATGGCCGAGTAGTCTCAGGAATTGCCTGGCAGAGACCAGGGAATTGCTGCAAAACTGGCTGGCCAGATCCATTAGCCTGTGGGCCCCGTCCAGAGGCAAAAAAGCCTTTGCTTGAAGAGTGTCTAGTCTGGCCCCTATGAACTCTAAGTTCTGGGACGGGAGCAAAGTGGACTTTGCGAAGTTTATGACAAACCCCAAGTGCTGAAGCAGAGCCACAGTGCGAAGGGTGGCCTGGTTGGCCTCCAGGGAAGATTGGCCCCTTATGAGCCAGTCGTCCAGGTACGGAAACACAAAAAGACCCTGAAGCCGGTAGGCCGCCACCACTGCCAGGCACTTGGTGAACACCCTGGGAGCGGATGATAGGCCAAAGGGAAGTACTCTGTACTGATAGTGGTTTCCTCCCACAACAAACCTGAGATATTGTCTGTGGTCTGGATGAATAAGGATGTGAGTATACGCAACCTTTAGATCTAAGGAGCATAGCCAGTCTCCCTGCTGGAGGTAGGGCAGCAGGATTCCAAGGGTAAGCATCCTGAACTTTTCACTCTCCAGGAACTTGTTGAGGTTTCGCAAGTCTAGGATGGGTCTGAGGCCTCCTGTTCTTTTTGGTACCAGAAAGTACCTTGAATAAAAGCCTTGACCTCTCAGGTGGTGGGGCACCGGTTCCACAGCCTGATCTTTTAGCAGACCTGTCAACTCCTGAAGGAGTAGGTCCCTGTGCAGAGGAGGTCTTGGAGGCTCCCCTGGAAAATAGGAGGGAGGTACCTGATGAAAATGGAGAAGATAGCCCTTTTGGACTATATGAAGAACCCAGGTATCTGATGTGACGGCTGACCACCTGTGGACAAAGTGGGCCAGCCAGCCCCCCGTGCTGAGAGAAGCCAGCTGAGGAGAAAAGGCTATGCTGTTTGAGTCAAAACCCCCCACCCTGCTGAGCAGGGGCCGGTGTTGGTGGCTTGGGGGCCTTCTGCCTATGGGGCCCTTGACCCTGCCCCTTGGCCTGCTGACCCTGTTGGGGAGCTGCAGAGGCCTGATAATGAGGGTATTGTTTGTAGGCAGATGACTTCCTCGGGTAAAAGGTCTTTTTTCCCGAGCCCTTCTTTTTCTGAGAAGGGGCAGAGGTTTTCCTGGAAAGCCTAGTCCTGGTCAGAGTCTCGGTCTCAAGTTTTGCAGCCTTTACAGCCATGGGCTTGCCAAAGAGGTTTTCACCTCGGCAGGGGACATCAACCAACTTGTCCTGGACCCATGGCTCGAGGTCAGATGACTGTAGCCAAGCCTGTCGGCGGGCACCGATGCCGGCCCCGGCTACTCGGACCGAAGCCTCGAAGCCATCGTAGGCTGCTCGAAAGATAGCACTCTCGAATACCGGTGGACAAGGCCTGGAACCTCTGCAAAGGTTCCTCGGAGAGACCAGCAGAGAACCCGGCAATCTCCTTTGCCAGGTCTCGGAGGTACATGCCTATGTAGAGCTGGTAAGTCTGGACACGGCAAGCAAGCATAGAGCCCTGGAAGCACTTCTTACCGAGAGCATCCAGGTTCTGGGCCTCCCGGTAGGGAGGCACCGAGGAGTGCATCTTCTGACTTTTCAGTCGATGCATGGCCGATTCCACAACCATGGAGTGGTGCGGTAATTGTGCCTTTTGGAACCCGGGGCTCTTGCGGACTCGATAAATAGAATCGACCCGCTTGCTTAACACCGGCGTCGAGGCAGGGGTCTCCCACATGCGGAAGAGCAGCCGCTCCAGCATCGGAGGAACCGGAACAGTAAAGGCCTCCTTCGGGGGAGAGTCATACTGGAGGGCCTCGAGCTCCTCGGCTCGAGGCTCCTCCTCAAGATCCGCGGGGAAGGCCAAGGCCTTGGCCATATCCCGCACGAAGTCCGAGAACCGGGTATCCTCCGGTGGGGACCGTCTCCGAGGTTCAGACTCGGATGAGTCCGATGGGACACACCGAGTCCGATGGGTGTCGGGTGACTCTTCGTCCTCCGTCTCCCAGCCCGACTCCGCGGAGGATGAATCGAGCAGCTCCGGTCGGGCGGGCACCGATGCCCTCCGCCCCGACGCCGAGGAAATCGGTGTCGACGACCTCGGCCCCGAACGGGAGGTCGAGGGAGACCGTGGCCGAGGAACGACTCGAGCCCGCATGGACTCGAGGATCGGCTCGGCCTCCGGGGTCGACTTGGACGTCGAGGTCCCGGTGGTCGGGGCAGATGCACCGGTGAGACCGGCGATCAATGCCCGCTGCTGTTCCATGAAGGCAGCGAAGCTGCTCTCCAAGGCCGCCAACCTGAGTCCGAGCTCAGGAGACCCAGCAGCCCCTGACTCGGGCCCCGACGGCGTCGGGCCCGACGTCAGCTCCCTCGGAGGAGAGTCAACGAGGACAACAGCACTTACGTGTCCAGGAGACTCCATCTCGACACGAGGATGCTTTGCAGGCCTCTCCGACTCCGAAGACCCGGGACGGCTATCGGGGCTATGTGACCTGGCCCTTGAGGAACCAGGAGCGTCCACCGACGCCGCCCTCGTGGGTTTCTTCTTCCTGCAGTGTTCCCGCGAAGGAGACCCCCGCTCAGAGGAACCCCGACGCTGCTCGGGGCCGGAGTCCCGAGACGTCGAGGCCTCTGACGAGGTCCGGGCCCGGCCGGACGCGGAGTCAGAAAAAATTCTATCCCTCTGGTGCTGCCAACTCCTCAACGCCTTCAAGGACGTTTTGCCACACGGACCACAGATCATCGGGTCATGATCGGGTCCGAGGCAACGGAGGCAGCAGTCATGTGTGTCGGTAAGAGACATAAGTTTCTTACACCGATCACATTTCTTAAACCCGCTGGCAGCCATCGGGGGAAAAAGGGCCCCTGCTAGGTCAAAAGACCGGTATGCCAGGGAAAAAAGGCGCGAACGCCAGTCACAAAGGACAAAAACTAAAAAAGAGAGAAAAGGACTCGATACCGGCGTATCGGTCCGAGCGGAAAAAGGATCCGGCGTCGAACCGGAGAAAAAAGAGAAAAACAGAGAAAATCAACTTTTTCCTCGGGGAAAAACGAACTACGTCTGTCGGGCTCTGCGGAAAAAAGAAGACTGAGCAAGATGGCACCCTTGGGCGGGAAGGGGACCGCGCATGCGCGCTGCAATTCCCAAAGGCTTTCTTTGAAAGCGGGGAAATGCTCCACACGAGGGCTCCGTCGGCGCCGACATCACCCATATGTGAGGACTGACTTCCTGCTTGGTCCTGGAGAAATGCTGCTACCACAGCCATGCATTTCGTGAACACTCTTGGAGCTGAGGCCAGGCCAAAAGGAAGCACCCTGTATTGGTAGTGCTTCCCTTGAAAAAGGAACCAAAGGAATTTTCTGTGAGTTGGATGGATGAGAACAAAGGGTGGCTTGAGAAGATGTCCTAGAACAACATTCGGGTCCCATGCCACTGGTGGTGGTTTAATGGGAGGCTTGGTTAGTAGAAGACCTCTCAAGAAGCATGCTACGAGTGGCTGAGAGGAAATGGGCTGTCCATCTAAGAGTTTGTGAGAGGCCGCAATTGCACTTAAGTGTACTCTTTTCAAATTGGTTGTGAGTCCAGATGAGGAAAGGTGGCGGAGATACTGGAGCAGCACCTCCAGTGGAGCTGAAAAGGGATTAAGATTCTTCCGAGAACACCAGACAGAAAATCTACACCACTTAAAGGCATAGGATTGTCTCAATGATGGCTTTCTAGAACCTAAGATGATGTCCTTAACCTCATGAGGAAGGTTAATATTTTGAAAGGCTATGCCTTCAGCAGCCATGCTGTGAGATGGAGAGACTACAGATTGGGATGGAGCAGTGTCCCCTCCTCTTGAGAGAGTATATCTGGAGCAGATCCCAGATCTATGGGTTGAATCTGAGACAGACATAGCAGGAGAGGGTACCACGGTTGACATGGGCAGCTTGGGGCTCTGAGTATCATGAAGCCTCTGTCCGCCTGGAGTCTGAAAAGAGCTTTTGGAATTAGGGGAATGGGAGGGAAGACAAAGGAAGCCATGTCCCCAGTGGAGGTGAAAAGCAACCACCTGTTGACTGTCCAACGCAGGAGTCCTGGTACAGAAGCGAGGGAGCTTGGCATTCTGAGGAGTGGCGAAGAGGTCTATCTCTGGAATCCCCGAGGTCTGAAAGATGTAGGACACTGTGTCTACATGAAGGGACCATTCATGGGGAAGAAGGATCCAACTTAATCTGTCGACTAGGACTCTGTGGTAACATGGTCCTGGAACATCTTGAGAGCATTGAAAATAACTCAGAGCATCAGTCCATTGGGCTGTGGGCTGTGGGCACGTGCAGACAGGAATAGGAACTACGTGCACTGTTGATGCCATATGACCCAGAAGCTGTAGCATTTCTTGGGCAGTGAGATAGTCCTTGAGATATGCCTGAGATGCTAGCTGATTAAGATGAGTGCAGCAGAGTTGGGGCAGAAATGCCCTTGACTGCTGAGTGTTTAAGAGAGCCCCTATGAACTCCAGAGTTTGAGAGGGGACGAGCTAGGACTTTGGAAGATTTATGACAAATTTCAAGTGTTGCAACATCTGCATGATGCGTGAGAGAGATAGGCTGGTCTCCTGAGATGTGCTTGCTCATATGAGCCAGTCGTCTAAGTAAGGGAAGACAAATATTCCTAGAGCCCTTAGAAATGCGGCTACTACCGCCATGCACTTTATGAAGGCTCCTGAGGCAGAGGCGAGGCCGAAAGGTAGGACTCTATATTGATGGTGTCCTTCCTGAAATAGGAAGCACAGGAACTGTCTGTATTCCGGATGAATAAGAAAATGAGTGTACGCTTCCTTTAGATCTAGAGAACAGAGCCAGTCCTGAGATAGGGGACCCTAGGGAGACCATCAAACTTCTCGAAAAATGAAAATGAAAAAAAAAATGAAACTCAGAGGCAGATCCAACACCACATTGACACAGCAGCCCCGTTGGACCCATGCCAACATGGATTCTGAGAAGCTCACGGAACAGAAACACTCATGACTTCACTACTTAACAAACTCATCTGTGGGATTGACAACATTCACATGGCCATTGCAATGATTTTTCTGGACATATCAGCGGCATTCGACTCAGTCGACCATAAGATTATGCTAGCTAGACTTCACGAAAAAGGCAACAGTAACCAAGCCTGGAACTGGTGCAAATCTTACTTAGATGAGCGCTGGCAACAGGTCCGTACAGGCAACATTACATCTGAACCCTTCAAACAGAAACAGGGAGTACCCCAAGGCTCATCTCTATCTGCGTTGCTTTTTAATATATACATGCAACCAATCTGCCAAATCACCAGAGACTTCGGTATATCCTGCCTACTATACGCGGATGACGTGCTAATATTCACACCGATCAATATATCAAACCCTGACTACTCTCCATTAATCAACTGTTTCAACACAATAACCGACTGGCTTCTCAATCAGAACATGAGAATAAACTTCAAGAAAACCGAAGTACTCATAGCCACAAGAAACAAGCAATTTTCTCCGCCAACCACCCTCATAGTAAGAGATGCAGAACTCCCAATCAAGGCCTCCATAAAGTACCTCGGTGTGATACTCGACCAAAAACTCAATCTTAAAGAGCACATAAAGAACACAGTAAGGTCAATTTACTACAAACTAAAAACACTGCGCCACCTGAAACCAATGATGGAGACAAAGGACTTCCGTACAGTCTTCCAAGCGATAGTCACACCGCATTTTGACTATGCGAATATCATCCTTCATGGCCTCCCCAAGAATACACTAAATCCACTTCAACTGGCGATGAACGCGGCAGCCCGCATCTTATCTGGAGCTTCTGTAAGAGATCATATAACACCAATACTGATCGATCTGCACTGGCTTCCGATAAACTGCAGAATAACATACAAAACCCTCCTCATCACATTCAAAGCTATTAATAAATTATCTCCTGCATCGATCTCAAATCTCATCACCCTGACACCAAACAACAGACCCAGGAGACTAGTAGCAGAAAACACACTAGTTACTCCTAGTATCTCCACAAAATGGACACAACAAACTACTAACAGAGCTTTTGTGTCCTATGCTCCCAAGTGCTGGAACAATCTACCTCCAAACATCAGATCAATCAGGGATATCACCCAATTTAGAAAGTCCATCAAGCACTATTTATTCACTTTGCACTTCAGGCTACCATACACACAATAGAACCGGCTATCGCCCACTCAGATAACTCCTACACATAACAGCAATCCAGAACAAAGGATCAAAATGTGAAACACTGTATTCTTGTATTCTGTATTCTTGTCAAATTCGAATCTTGATGTAACATATTCAATGTATATATAATTATGCATAATTATGTAGATAGTTATCCCCAGTTCACACCCAGTTTATCTTCCCTGTTATCTGTAAACCTAGATCAGTCATGTATTGGCAGGTATATTGTTGTTTCAATGTAAACCGCACTGATGATGAATAGTGCGGTATATAAAAAATGTTAAATAAATAAATAAATAAATAAATAGGTCCCTGAGGTCCAGAACGGGCCTGTAGCCCCATGTTTTCTTTGGAATAAGAAAATAGGGAGAACAGAAGCCCTTTCCCTGCTGGGATGTTGCAACCTCTTCTATGGCACCCTGCAGTAGAAGACAGGTGACTTCTTGTAGTAGCAGAGTAGTGAGAAGAGGCTGAGAATGGTAGTCTCTTAGTGAGGTTAAGGAGGGTAGGCTTTGCAAATGAAGTCTGTAGCCCTCTCATGCTATTGCTAATGTCCATGCTCTGAGGTGATGAGATGCCATCTGTGGGCATAATGGCAGAGTCTGCCAGGAATGTGGAGAGGGTCGGGATTCTTCAGGGACAGGACAGCTATGTTCTCTAGGAAGAGTCAAAACTCCTGAACAGCCTGAGCCTGCTGAGGTGGCTGAGTCTTGGGAGTATGAGCCTTCTTTTGATGTTTTGAAGGCTGTTGTCCCTTTTGAAGAGCATGATGCTGACAATGAGTAGCAGGAGTGTAAGAAGAATACTACTACTTTTTATTAAAGGAGGTCTTCTTTGCTGTTGCCTTCTTTTTAGCTGGGTTGGCAGTAGATCTAGAGAGCCTATTCAGGGTAGTGTTCTCAGATTCTAACTGAGAAGCCTTGTCCTGCCAATCCTTGCCAAAAAGGTTTTCACCGGTGCAAGGGATATGACCCAGCTTATCTTGAACACACTGTTCAAGATCCAATATAGTAACATAGTATGCAAATGCAATGTGTGCCTTCGAGTCAGTCCTGACTCCTGACGACCCAGAAGCTCCTGGGTTTTCTTGGCAGTGTCACCGGAAGTAGATTGCCAGGCCTTTCTTCCGAGGCAGTGGAGGGTTAAGTGACTTGCCCAGGGCCACAAGGAGTGCTAGTGTATGACGGCAGATAAAGACCAGTATGGTCCATCTAGAGTGCCCAGCAAGGTGGCAAGTGTAGGTGCACCTGCTGCTCCGTGCAGGTCACCCCTCCCCATGACTTTGTTTAGGTGTATACCCACTGCTCTGTGTAGAGCACCCCTATTTGTTGAGATATAAAAGACAGTTAAGTTTATTTTGATTTGATCCCATTGCTATAAAGGGATCCACTGTGTCGCATGCCATTTTGAATTCTGTCACTGTATTCGCCCCCACCACGTCCATCAGGAGGGCG
This sequence comes from Ichthyophis bannanicus, assembly GCA_033557465.1. Lineage (NCBI taxonomy): Eukaryota > Metazoa > Chordata > Amphibia > Gymnophiona > Ichthyophiidae > Ichthyophis > Ichthyophis bannanicus. Next base: position 1,718,491,184 of record CM066032.1, on the reverse strand, counting down.
TTCCAAGCATCCACTACCCTTTCAGTGCAAAAGTATTTCCTGACATTGCCTTTCAATTTACCCCCTTTCAGCTTCATATTATGCCCTCTAGTTTTACAGCTTCCCCGTCTTTGGAAGAGGTTTGTTTGTTCATTAATACTCTTAAGTATTTAAAGGTCTGAATCATATCTCCCCTGTCCCTCCTCTCTTCCAGAGTGTACATATTTAGGTCTTCAAGTCTCTTATCATAAGTCTTCTGACGCAGGCTCCAAATCATTTTGGTCGCCTTCCTCTGAACCGTTTCCAGCCTTTTTCTATCCTTTGCAAGATATGGTCTCCAAAACTGAACACAGTATTCCAAGTGAGGCCTCACCAGTGACTTATACAGTGGCATTAGTACCTCTTCCTTTCTGCTGATAATTCCTCTTTGTATGCAACCCAGCATCTTTCTGGCTTTTGCCACCGCTTTGTCGCACTGTTTCGCCACCTTGAGATCCTCAGAAATAATCACTCAAAGGTTCTTCTCCTGGTCCGTGCACTCCAACCTCTCGCCCCCTATCGCGTACATTTCCCTTGGATTTCTGCTTCCTAAGTGCATGACACTGCACTTCTTCACATTAAATATGAACTGCTAAGCATTAGACCATGCAATCCTGTGTGCAACGATACTGATCGATGTAGCTCTGCTGTTGCACTCAAAGCAATCAAAAGTTGCCATGTTGACAAACTGAGATGTTCTGAGCATTCTTTACAAAGGTAAGATAATTTGCCTTCGTCATCAGACTCCAAATCCTTAGTTACCCTTCCTTGAGGAACATACCCATGTAGAGTATATAAGAACTGATTCTCGCTGAAAGCCTGGAAGCAACGTCGACCAAAAGCATCGAGGGTTGTTGATTCAACTACCATGAAAATGGTGCAGCAATTGTGCCTTTTGAAAACCGGGACATTCCAGTATCTGGTACATGGTATCGAGCTGGCGAGAGTATGGGGAGAAATAGTAAGAGGTGTCTCCCACATACGAAACATGAGGTCGTGAATAGGAAGTGTAGCCGCTTCTTTTGAAGCTGTTGGGTATTGAAGAATTTCCAATTCTTCATCCCTAGGCTCTTTCTCCGATTTTAGCGTTATTCCCAGGCTCCTGGCAACATCGCAAATAAAGTCTTGAAAAGACATGTCCTCTGGTGGTATATGTGATGTTGTGGAGACGGGGACGGGTCCTCCAGTAGAGTCTGTAAGTCTCAAGTATCGGCAGATTTATCGTCGGACGAACTGGAATCCGAAGCCTCGAAGTATCGACAGAGTGTGTGTTTCCGCTCCGTGCGAACTCGGTACCGGTCGAAGCCAGTACTTGGAATTTGTGTAACCGGAACCTCAGTACCGGAAATAGATTCAAGGGCTGGCATGGGCAGTAGCGTGGAAAGCAGTAGGAAAGACGATGCAGTTTGTATCATTACCGGCTATAGTGCCAATTTTTGTCAAACAGACTGTAAAGGTTCTACTAGAACCGAGGCTAAGCTCCACTCGATAGCAAGAATACGTTGATCCATGGAGCTTGCCTATGCTTGGGTATCGGTACCAAAATTGCGGGCCACGAACCCTGAGCACGGCATCAGGAGCTCTCTGGAGTTGGCGGCCTCGGGAGCATCCTGGGACCCCATGATGGCTTTGAAGGAAAGATCCTTGCGCCGGGGTTGTTTGGCCGGTGTGTCCCCCTCCAGGGCAATGCTCGAGGCATCAAGATGCTTAGAAGGAGAAATACGGGGGGACAGCCAATCTTTGATTAAGACTTATGTTTCAATACCTGAGATCCATGGGAGGAAAATGAGTCTCTCTAGCATTGATGTCATTGAGAGCTTATGTCGGAGGCAAAGAGGGTGTCCAACATTGCAGAACGATCCTGTAGGTCTCTCTTCATCATCTTCCTGAAGAGAGGACATTCTGGTTGGTGATCAGGTCCTAGGCATTTTAGACACCAGTCATGGGTGTCAGTGGCCGAGATAGTACTGCCACACTCGGAACATTTTTTAAAACCACTGGATGGTTCTTCAACTCTGTCAGTGACAAAGTGGAAGGACAAGGCTTAAGATGGCATCGATGCACCTGAAGAAAGTGGAACTTTCTTCACACTTTTTTTTTCTTTTTTTTAAGAAAGAAGAAAGAAAGAACAGACGGTGAGTCGATACCAGCGTCGATGGGAAGGCAGAAGCAAACCAGAAAAATACGAAAACAGGAATTTTCTGCGATGATAGGATTTGCTCTATGTCAGTTCCACAGAAAATGAAGAACTGAGGAGGGAGATCTGGAAAGGCGGGAAAGGCAGCTATGCAGGTGCAGCTATGCAGGTGCAGTGGGATGCTCCCAAAGACTTTCCTATTGGACGTTGGGGAGCGTTCCCACACGGGCTCCGTCAGTAAAGACGTCACCCATATGTGAAGACTATATTCCTGCCTGTTCCTAGAGATCAACAGCAATGCAGTAGTTTAGGTCTCATAACTATTCAAAATGTTAGATCGCATGATTAAAAATAGTTCAATATATATATATATATATATATATATATATATATATATATACAGGGCAATTAGGCTATTGTATTATGAGATGTGTTAGAGTGGTTGAGTCCCTGAGTCCAAGTTTATCTTGTTATAGCTTCAGATTTATTTATTTTATTTATTTATTTAACAGTATTTCTAAACCGCCTTATCTTATTAATCAAGGTGGTATCACAGCAAACAATCGGGTAAAGTGAGAGTGTTAAACATGCAGTGAGGGTGATATTTAGTTGAGTGTGTGTTGTATTGTGTGCTAGATTGGTTTGAGCTATGTACAATGTGTGTTGTATTGTGTGCTAGAGTGGTTTGAGCTATGTACAATATGGGCTATATACAGTGATGCAAAAAACATTTTCTATACATACAGTGTTTTAGGCGGTATCATGTGTTGTTATACATTCTCTGAGGTTATGTGATGTGTCCATAGTGTTCTATGAACAGCATGGTTTTTAGCTGTTTTCTAAAGTATTTGAGGTCTGTAGTTGCCCTCAACTCGTCCGGTAGTTTGTTCCATATTGTTGGAGCAGCCATGGAGAGTGCTCTGTCTGTTGTGTCCTTGCGTGTGTGTTTGAATTCACTTGGGGTGCTGACTCAGTTGTGTGTTTGTTTTCTTCTAGGACGTGTGCTGGTGTCTGGTTGTATGAGGGTGTGCAGGCTGTTGGCTGATGTGTGCTGATTTATCTTGAATAGGTTTATGATAGTTTTGTATCTGATGCGTGCACCGATTGGGAGCCAGTGTAAGTCCTTTAAGGTAGGTGTGATGTGCTCCTGTCTTGCAGTACCGGATATTATTCGTGCTGCAGTGTTTTGTGCTAGCTGGAGTGGTTTGAGGGCTTGTTTCGGGAGTCCAAGGAATATCGGATTGCAGAAGTCCAGTAGTGGGGTTATCAGTGCTTGACAGACGGCAGATAGCAAGTGTTTGTCTGAGTATGGTTCAACTGTTGTCTGTATTTATTTATTTATTTATTTAACTGGTCTTCTATACCGCCTTATCATTTACATTCAAAGCGGTTTACAACGAAATAGTTATAGCAAAAAGCTTTACATTGAACAGGGTTATTCAACTTGGATGGTTACATTGGGGTCAAAACAAGCAATTGTCAGTTGCTAACTATATACAAGAACTCTGGCTGTGTTTCATAGTCTATTTGCTGTTACTGTTAAACATCATCATCCGGGGTAGGTCCGAAGTATTCCAGGAACAGATGGGTTTTTATTGCCTTCCTAAAGTCCGTTAGGTCTTTGATTTCACGTGTTGATGTGGGGAGATCATTCCACAGCTTGGGTGCAAATAGGCAGAAGGCTCTGTTGCAGGTGGATTGATTTGCTTTTCTGAAGTTTAGCGGGGTCTCTAAGGTGTTATCTGTTCCTCTCCTTGTTCTGGTAGGTGGTGTTTTCTTGATCAGTGGTTGCAGAGTTGCAGGTGAGAGGTTGTTTAGTGTTTTAAATATTATTATTATGTTTTTGTACTTGGTGCGTACAGTCATAGGGAGTCAGTGCAGCTGATGGAGCATGGTTGTTATGTGTTTGTATTTTGCTATTCCGGTGATGATTCTGGCTGCAGTGTTTTGTACCAGTTGTAAGGGGAGGGTCGTTTTCTTTGGGAGTCCATGGTAGATTGAGTTGCAGAAATCTAATATAGGCGCTATTATGGCCTGGTAGACAGTTCGGAAGTCGCTGTCAGTGAGCAGTGGTTTGAGGTTGCGTAGCATTCTGAGTTCATGGTAGGCTGATCTGGTTGTCTTTTCGATGTGTGGCTGGAAGCTGAGTTGTTGGTCAAAGGTGACCCCGAGGTATCTGACTTCTCTTTTATTGCTTATAGTGTGATCCAAGAATTTTATTGAGTCTGGCGGTGAGAATATCGTGCTTCTGGTAATGTGTATCAGTTCAGAGTTTTTATAGTTTATGTAAAGGCTTTGACTGCTGAGCCATTCTGACATTGATTCCAAGCATCTGTGAGTAGTCCGGGTGTCTGATGTTTATGGGGGTGAATATCATGTCATCTGCGTATATTCTGTAATCGATGTTGAATTGTTTTATGATGCTACAGATCGGCTGTATGTACTGTAGATATTGAATAGTAGCGCCGAGAGAGCTGAACCTTGTGGTACTCCTTGGTGCTGGGCGAAGGGTTCGGACTGTCGGGTTTTGTTTCTTACTTGTTGTGTACGGTGGGAGAGGTAGGAGAAGAGCCAATCTAGGACTGTGCCACACATTCCTACGTCCCGGAGTCTTTGTAGCAGAGTGTTGTGATTTACAGAGTCGAATGCAGCGGCAATGTCTATGAAACATAGTACAAAGCCTTTGTGTATATTGTCCATGCCCGTTACAAGGGTGTCCAGGAGAGATGTAATGAGTGTTTTTACTCCGTGGTTTTGTTTGAGTGGGATATGGCAGTGCGTTGGTTTGAGTGGGTTTTGGGATGTGGCAGTGGGTTTTGTATGAGTGTGATGTGGCAGTGGGTTTTGTATGAGTGGGTTTTGTTTGGGATGTGGCAGTGGGTTTTGTCTGAGTGGGTTTTGGGATGTGGCAGTGGGTTTTGTTTGAATGGGTTTTGTCTGAGTGGGATGTGGCAGTGGGTGTCGGCCTACGAGAAGTGTGTGTGTGTGCACACGTAAAGTAAAGAGCTGGGGTGTCTATGTATGTATGTGTACGTGTGTGTAGTGCAGAGCTGGTGTGTGAGTGTGTGTGCATGTTTGTGTAGTGCACAGTTGGTGTGTGTGTGTATGCATGTGTATGGAAAGAGCAGAGCTGGGGTGTCTATGTACGTGTGCGTGCGTGCGTGTAGTGCAGAATTGGTGTGTGCACGTGTGCGTGCGGACAGTGCAGAGCTGGGGTGTCTATGTGTGCGCGCGTGCGATTGTGTGCATGTGCGTGCGGAAAGTGCAGAGCTGGGGTGTCTATGTGCGTGTGTGTGTGTAGTTCAGAACTGGTGTTTGCCTGCGCGTGTGATTGTGTGTGTGTGTGTATGTTTGTGTAGTGCAGAGTTGGTGTGTGTGTGTGTGTGTGTGTGTGTGTGCGCGCGCATGTGCGTGTGGTGCGTCAGGAGATGTAGTTGGTGCAACCATCTGTGCAGCAGTATCCTCTTCAACTGCCACATGTGTGCACACGCCCACAGGACAAACTCTATTGTTGCCACCATGGTCCCTAGCAACTGAAAATAATGCCAAGCTGTCGGTGCCCTCATCCCAAGGAACTGCCGTACCAGTTGTCGTAGAGATCGTGCCCTCCGCTGCAGGAAAAACCCAAGCTCCTGTGGGTGTTGAAGCAGGTTCCCAGGTACTCCAGATCCCGTGACAGCCACAGCCAACTCTTAGCCACGTTGATGAACCAGGCAAGACTTTGAAGGAACTAGACAACACTTAATGTGGCTTGTTCGCATTCTCGCTTCGATTTTCACCGAAAAAGCTAGTTGTCAAGATAAGGATGCACTAGGATCCCTTCTTGGTGGAGCACCGTCACCACCACAACCATCACCTTAGTCGGGGAGCCGCTGTCAGCCCGAAATTGGTAGTGTCCCATGGGCACCTCAATGTGGAGAAACTGATGATGTCCTGGCCTGATGAGAATATGCAAATATGCCTCCGTGAGGTCAAGCGATATCAAGAATTCTCTTAGTTGCACAGCCATGATGGACCATATGGTCTCCATGTGAAACCGGGGTACACGCAGATACTGGTTCATTTGCTTGAGATCAAGAATGGGCCTAAAAGAACCTTCCATTTAGCGGACCACGAAATAAATGGAGTATCGACCGCAACTGTACCAATCCTGGGAAATGCACTACGGCACCCACTGCAGGAGCTGCACCAAGGTGTCTTGCACTACCTCGGCTTTACCGCATTAAGGAGGGAGCTAGCAGCCAGAAAAACTCCCAATACGTAGCCCTCCCTGATGAACTCTAAGACCCACTGGTCAGACGTGGTCTGGACCCAGGCAGGGTAAAAGTCCCGCAGCAGACCTCCCATGGACTGCACCACATCCTGGGCCCATCTCGTTTCATTGCGCCTTCTTCTGGCCAGAGGAACAAGAGGCAGAGTAATAGCCCCACCCTACTCCTCAAACCCCCCAAAAAGCCTGTCCCCTGGGGGTCAACCATCCCCTCTGATAAGGTGCAAATCGCACTGTGCAGAATAGTCTGTGCCAGGGAGTGTAACTTATGCTTGTCCTCAGGGAGACGCCTCCTCCCCCTTTTGACTCTCCTAAGTCTTTCCACCATCTCCTCCAGCTCTTCTCCGAACAAAAGCTTATCCTTAAACGGTAACTTACTTAACTGAGACTTGGAAGAGACATCTGCTGCCCAATTCCACAGCCATAGATAGTGGCACGCCGCTACCACCAAGGCCATGCTCTTTGAAAGACCTCCAATGAGATCACAGAAAGCGTCCCCCAGATTAGCGGCCACATCCAGCCTTGTCACTGCCTCCATCAGTTCCTGGGTGCCTTCTTTTGGCTCCAGAACCCCCTGTGCCCATAGAAGGCAGGCCCTGGCCACAAATGTTCCACATATCAATGCCCTATCATTACAGGCGTCTATTTCAAACACCTGCTTCAACAAGGTATCCAACAAGGTATCCAGCATCCCTGAGTGCTGTACTGCCTTCCACAGGGATTGTGTTTTCTAGATCATTGCCAACACTGCAGCATCTACCTTCGGGAACGAAGCATTCCCTGATTCTGCTCCAGCACTGGGTAAAGTCCTAGTCCCCCTAAGACCAGCCTCCGGGAGGTTCCACTCAACCTATATCATCAGCTTTATGATGCGATACAGTGCAAACACCCTCTGTGGTTTTCGAATGGCATGAAACAGCAGATCTTCCAGCGCGTCTTCCTCCGGCAGCCATCCTGCCGGCATATTAAGCGTTTTCAATTAATCCGATGAGCGCTGCCAGCGGAAGACAGAGACTATGCGAGATTCCTCTTCCTCCAGGATCTCACCTTCCTCCAGCTCCAATGGCTCTGTGACCAACTTGTCTATGTCCAACTCGCCCAGCTCCTCTGAGTGACACCATATCCTCAAATGAGTCGCCCTCGAGCCTACGCCTGCTCAAAGCAGGTTCCTTGCCAGTCATATGCTCCATGTACATTACCTGCCTCTTTCTGACCCATTCAGCCATGGGAGACAGCCTGTCTTGTCCCTGTTGCTTCAAGCAGAACGCCTTGTGCATAAGGAGGACAAACATGGGTGAAACCCCCCTACCCAAGGGGCACTATCTCCTCCCAGATCCTGGGAGGTTGAGGGCCACGGAGAGATGTTATCTCTGTTTTATGGCTCTAAAACTGGAGGGGCAAAACCAGTCCCTCTATCATCCCTGCGAACGAGGCATGATCCTCCATGGGTTGCAAGCTGCCCCAGAAGTCCCTGAGGAACTTGCTTGCCTGCAGATGTCTGCACCTCCGCCTGCAGACCTCTTTCCACAGTTTGGGCTTCCACTTCACATATGCGGCAAATGCCCATGGCCAAGACCATTAACATAACAACATAAGAACTGCCATACTGGGTCAGACCAAGGTCCATGAAGCCCAGTATCCAGTTTCCAACAGTGGCCAATCTAGGTCATACGTACCTAGCAGTATCCCCAAAAGACACAGGTTCCACAATGCTTGTACTGGGTCAAGCATTGATATCCTGGGTCCCTCAGCCGTCTCTTTTCCAGGTTAAAGAGCCCTAACCTTTTTAGCCTTTCTTCATAGGAGTATCTTTCCATCCCCTTTACCATTTTGGTGGCTCTTCTCTTAACCTTTTCTAATAACACTATATCCTTTTTAAGATACGGCGATCAGAATTGCACACAATATTCAAGGTGCAGTCTCACCATGGAAAGACATAGAAGCATTATAATATCTTTTGCTTTATTTTCCATTCCTTTCCTTATGATACCTAGCATTCTATTTGCTCTCTTGGCTGCCGCTGCTGCACACTGGGCCGAGGGTTTTAACATGTTATCCACAATGATGCCTAAATCTTTTTCCTGGGTGGTGGTTCCTAATGTGGAACCTTGCATCATGTAACCATAGTTTGGGTTGTTCTTCCCTAGGTGCATAACTTTGCACTTGTCCACATTAAATTTCATCTGCCATTTTAATGCCCAGTCTTCCAATTTATCAAGATCCTCTTGCAATTTTCCACAATCCTCTTGGGTTTTAACAACTTAAAATAGTTTTGTCTCATCTGCAAATTTGATAACCTCACTCGTTATTCCCTTTTCCAGGTCATTTATGAATATGTCAAAAAGCAGCAGACCCAGCACAGATCCCTGGGGTACACCACTATTCACCTTTTTCCATTGGGAAAATTGGCCATTTAGCCCTACCATCTGCTTTCTTTTAACCAGTTCCTGATCCACAATAGTACACTGCCTCCTACCCCATGACTCTTTAGTTTTGCCAAAAGTCTCTGATGAGGGACCTTGTCAAAGGTTTTCTGAAAGTCCAGATACACTATATCAACCGACTCACCTTTGTCCACCTGTTTATTCACACCTTCAAAAAAACATAACAGATTAAGAAGACAAGATCTTCCTTGTCTAAAGCCATGACTATCTACATGCTGAGTAATTGTGTTCTTTTATGATGGTTTCTACCATTTTTTCCTGGTACTGACGTCAGGCTCACCGGTCTGTAGTTTCCCGGATCACCCCTGGAACCCTTTTTAAAAATTGGCATTACATTGGCGATCCTCCAATCTTCAGGTATTACAGATGATTTTAATGAAAGTTCACATATTACTAATAGCAGGTCTGCAATCTCATATTTCAGTTATTTCAACACCCTTGGATGTATACCATCCAGTCCAGGTGATATGCTACTCTTCAGTTTATCTAATAGTTGTAATACATCTTCCCGATGTATCGATATTTCCTTCAATTCTTCCGCACCTTTAAATACCACTTCAGTCATGGGTAACATCCCTACATCTTCCTCAGTAAAGACTGAAGCAAAGAATTCATTCAGTCTCTCCGCTATTGCCTTGTCGCCTCTTAGTGCCCCTTTAACCCCTCTATCATCTAATGGACCAACTGACTCTCTCACAGGTTTTTTGCTACAAATGTACTTGAAAAAGTCTTTATTTCGCATTTTTGCTTCCGCAGCAAGCTTCTTCTCAAATTCTCCCTTTGCCTGCCTTATCAATGCCTTGCATTTGATTTGCCAGTGCTTGTGCTGTTTCCAGGTTTCGTCATTTGGCTCTTTTTTCCATTTCCTGAAAGATGCTTAGCCCCACAAGCCATACACTGTGGTCTTGCAGGATGGTCAGGCTAAAGGATAGGGGAGGCTCTGTCATCCTTTTTACGCTTGTCCACTTTCAACTGTTTGTTTTTTTGGGTTTTTTTTAAATAAATAAAATGCAAGTGACTTCGTAAAGGCTCACCCTTAGAGGCACACAGTTATCAGCTGAAAAATAAAAAAGCATGGAGGCCAAGACCCCGAGTCCGGGGATACCTCACCCTGCTCCTTACCATGTGTGCTTGTGCTACAAATGGTGCAGCTTCCCACGCTGTTGGGAAACAGTGATGAAAACCACGTGGTTACCTGCCTACGACCTAAACTGTGACAAGAAGAGTGTTTCCAGCCGCCACTACTCTTAACCCACAGCTTGCTCCAAAGCCTACCAGACTACTTTCCCCCACTCCCTACTTCATGCTCAGCTCCTCTTGCTGGCTTCAGCGCTGAGGCGGGAGTCCTACAAGAGGGCCGTTTGATAGCGGCTCCTCACCCAATGATGAGTTTGGGAGCCTCTGCCACTCGCTTTCCAGGATCAGAAAGCGTAGTTCCTCACCTTTAACAGGCGATCACCGGAACAGCAGGAATTTAGTCTTCACATATGGGTAAAGTCGGTATCGACGGAGGCCGTGCGGGAAAGCTCCCCAGGGTCCAATAGGAAAGCTTTTGGGAGCATCCCACTGCGGCTGCGTAGCTGCCTTCCCAACTTTCCAGCTCTCCCTTTTCAGTTGAGTTTATAGCTGAGATAAAAGGAGAGAAGCAGAAAATCTACAAGGGGAGGAGGGTGGGTTGTGAAGACTAAATTCCTGCTGTTCCTGAAGATCACCTATTACAGGTGAGTAACTACGCTATCTCCAGGAACAAGCAGGAATGTAGTCTTCACATATAAAGACTCCCTAGCTTGGAGATGCCAGAAAGCTGTGCAACACAGGCATAACTGAGTAGGTGTTATGTTCTCCAAGGATGTCTGGTATCGAAACCCAGGAAGGAAAGTAGGAGTTGTTAAGTTTCAAAGAGATACTGGAAAACAGCTTGGTCAAACAAGGCATCCCGGAGGGAGTGATTGTCTAGGCAATAGTGAGCAGCAAACTGTGGACAGAAGACCAAGTTGCCGCTTTTCATATCTCATCAATCGCTCAGAGCGTAGATTTGCCACAGAGATAGACATGGCGTAAACATTATGTGCAGTGACGTGACCCGAGACAGAGAGAGTCCTGCACTTTTGTAAGCAAAGGATATGCAATCTGCTATCCATCTGGAGAGAGTCCACGTGGATACTGGCAAACACAGATGACTTGAGTCAAAGACGATGGAAAGCTAGAACGCTTTCCTGTGCTCTCGAGTTCTCTGGAGATAAAAAGCCAAGGCATGCCAATCCAGAGTGTGAAGGGTTGCTTCTGCCCTAGAGGCATGAAGTCTAGGGAAAAAGACAGGGAGGTAGACTAACTGTTTAAATGGAAGGGTGAGAACACTATTAGAATAAGTGAGGATGAGTCCTAAGGACTACCTTATCATGGTGGAATCGTGTATAAGGAGGGTCAGCCACCAAAGCCTGGAGCTTACTAATGCATCTTGCTGAAGTGAGGGCAACAAGGAAGATGACCTTCCACGTGAGAAACATCAGTGAGGTAGTGGCTAGAGGTTCAAAGGGTGGCTTGAGAAGCTGTCCTAAAACAACATTAAGATCCCAGACCACTGGAGGAGGCTTAATGGGAGGTTTGGTTAACAGAAGACCCCTAATGAAGCGTGCTACAAGCGGCTGAGAAGAGATGAGCTGACCATCTAAGGGCATGTGAGAAGCCGCAATTGCACTTAGGTGTACTCTTACCAAATTGGTTTTGAGTCCAGAAGGGGGGAGGTGGAGAAGATATTCAAGTAATGCATCCACCGGAGCTGAGAAGGGGTTAAGCACCCTCTGTGAACACCAGAGAGAGAATCTATGTCACTTGAAAGCGTAGGAGCACCTGGTGGAAGGCTTCCTAAAAACTAAAAGGATATCTTTAACCTGTTGAGAGAGGTTAATGTCCTGGGAGACAATGCCTTCAGCAGCCATGCTGTAAGATGTAGGGACTGCGGATTGGGATGGAACAGCGTCCCCTCCTCCTGAGAGAGGAGATCTGGAACGGACCCCTGATCTTCAGGTTGAGCCCAAGACAGACATAGAAGGAGAGGATATGATGGTTGTCGTAGTCAGCGTGGGGCTATGAGTATCATGTAGCCCTTGTCTCTCTGGATTTTGAAAAGAGTCCTGGGAATGAGGAGAATGGGAGGGAAAGCATATAGGAAGCCCTGACCCCAATGGAGGTGAATAGCATCCATCTGCTGGCCGTCTGGTGCAGGAGTCCTGGAGCAAAAGAGAGGAAGCTTGGCATTTTGAGGACTCACAAACAGGTCTATCTCTGGGGTTCCCCAGATCTGAAAAATGTGAGAGACCTTGTCTGCATGGAGAGACCACTCATGGGGAAGGACTCCTCAACTCAGTTTGTCTGCCAAGACATTGTATTTGCCTGGAAGATACATCGCAAGAAGGTGAATGTGGTGCTGTATGGCAAAAGACCAGAGATGCAGGGCCTCGTTGCAGAGGGTCCAAGAGCCTGTTCCGCCCTACTTATTCAAGTAGAACATGGCTACCTGATTGTCCATCTGGACTAGAACTGTGCAGAATCGAAGATGGTCCTGGTACACCTTGAGAGCATTGTGGATGGCTCTGAGTTCCAGCAGATTTATGTGGAGTTGCGACTCCTGATGAAACCAAAGCCCCTGGAGTGGAGAGATTGTCCAGATGAGCTCCCCAGCCCAATTTGGACTCATCTGTCATCAGGGTACATTGATGTTCTGGCATCTGAAAAGGTGACTCTACCAGGAGGTTTTTTGGGGATTGTCACCACTGGAGAGACGAGATTAGTCGGGTAGAGACCATTATCTTGTCTCTCAGGTGACCTGATGCCTGAGACCACTGGGAAGCCAGTGTCCATTGAGCTGCACGCATATGTAGATGAGCATATGGAACACCATGCACTGTTGATGCCATATGACCCAAACGTTGTAGCAGTTCTCGAGCCATGAGAAAGTTCTTCAGGCACGCCTGAGATGCTAACTGAATGAGTCAAGCACAGCAGAGTTGGAGCAGAAAAGCCCTTGATTGCTGAGTGTCTAGGAGAGCCCCTATGAACTCCAGCATTTGAGAGGGAACAAGTTGGGACTTTGGAAGATTTATTACAAATCTCAAATGTTGCAGCACTTGCATGGTGCATGAGAGGGTCAGACTGGCCTCTGGAGAGGTGTTTGCTTGAATGAGCCAGTCATCTAAGTAAGGGAAGACAAATATCCCAAGAATCCTTAGGAATGCGGCTACTACCACCATGCACTTTATGAAACCTCTTGGGGCAGAGGCGAGGCCGAAATGCAGGACTCTGTATTGATAATGTTTCTCTTGAAACATGAAGTGCAGGAACTTTCTGTGCTGTAAATGAATAAGTACGTGAGTATATGCCTCCTTTAGATCTAGAGAACAGAGCCAATCCTGACTCTGGAGATAGGGAAGAAGGATACCTAGGGAGATCATTTTGAATGTCACTCGTAGTTCAGTTCTCCGAGGTCCAGAATGGGCCTGTACCCTCCTGTTTTCTTTGGATTGAGGAAGTATAGAGAATAGAAGCCCATTCCCTGCAGGGATGGTGGAACCTCCTCTATTGCACTCTGAAAGAGAAGGGAGGCGACCTCTTGCAACAACAGAGCAGTGAGAGGGGGCCAAGAGCGGAACTCTCTTGGAGGAGTCAGGAGAGGGTAGACTTCGTAGATGAAGCCTGTACCCCTCCCATACTATAGACAGTGTCCACTGCTCTGATGTGACAAGGTGCCACCTATGGGCAAAGTGGCAGAGTCTACTGGGAATGTGGATGGGATTTGGAATCTCCAGAGGCAGACCAGCTATGTTCTCCAGAAAGGAGTCAAAGACCCTGAGGAGACTGGGTCTGTTGAGGTGGTTGAGACTTAGAGGTCTGAGCCTTCTTTTGCTTTTTTGATGGTTGCTGCCCCTTCTGAGGAGCATGGTGTTGATACTGTACAGCAGAAGTGTAAGAAGGCTAGTACTTATTATTACTGAAAAAGGCTTTCTTCCTGCCTTTTTCCTAGCTGGGTTGGCATTATATCTAGATAGTCTATTAAGAGTGGTGTTCTCAGATTCTAACTGAGAGGCCTTATCCTGCCAACCCTTGCCAAAAAGGTTTTCACCAGTGCAAGGGACATTACCCAGCTTATCTTGAACCCATTGTTCAAGATCTGATGACTGGAGCCAAGCAATCCTGTGTGCACCAATACAGATAGATGAAGTTCTGCTGATGCACTCAGAACAGTCAAAGGTTGCTGTGTTAACAAATTTTGAAACATTTTGAGCATGCTTTACAAGGGTGAGATAATCTGCCCTCTTGTCATTGGGGATAAGAGGCGCCATGAGCTCCAAAATCTCTAGCCACCTCTCTAAGGAACATACCCATATAGACTATATAGGGAATTGATCCTGACCGATAACATGGAGGCCTAGAAACAATGTCGACCAAAAGGGTCGAGGGTTCTCGATTCCCTACCTGGAGGGTTCGAAGAGTGTGTCTTAGCACTCTTTATTTGATGCACTGACAATTCCACCAAAATGGAATGGTGCAGTAATTGCGTCTTTTGAAAACCCGGACACTCCGGTACCCGGTACATGGTATTGAGTCGTCGGGTATGTGAAGAGATGGTAAGGGGTGTCTCCAACATACGAAGCATAAGGTCATGAAGTATGTGATGAATAGGAAGAGTAGCTGCTTCCTTTGGGGCTGCAGGATACTGAAAAATTTCAAGTTCCTCAGCCCTAGGCTCTTTCTCCGAAGTCACAGTTATAGAAAGACCCCGAGCAACGTCGTGAATAAAGTCTTGGAAAGACATGTCCTCCGGAGGGGACCTGCGACGTTGCGGAGATGGAGATGGGTCTTCCGAAAGAGTTCTCATACCCCGGGTATCAGCCGATTCATCATCCAATGAATCGGAGGCCGAAGACTCAAAAGTATAGATGGGCAGGGTGTTCCCGCTCTGCACGTACTCGGTACCAATCAAATATGGTCGCCAGAGGTTGCGATGATAGAACCTCAGTACTGGAAACAGATTTGAGGGCCAGCATGGGCGGTAGCATGGTAAGCAGCAAAAAAGTCGATGCAGGTTGTGTCCGTATCGGAGCCAGTATTGATGCCAAAGGAATTGACTGTAAAGGCTTTACCGGTATGGAGGCCGCCAGTAAGGCCGCTAAGCTCCACTCGATGGCCAGGATACGTTGATCCATGGAGCTTGCCAATGCTTGGGTCTCGGTACCGGAATTGCGGGCCACAATCGCTGAGCATGCACCAGGAGCTCTCCGGAGGTTGAGGCCTCGGGAGCATCCTGGGACCCCAATAGGGCTTTGGAGGCAAGGTCCTCACACTGGGATTGTTTGGTTGGTGTGTCCCTGTTCAGGTCAATGCCTGAGGCATCTCGATGCTTAGGAGATCTACCCTTGAGAGGCCGGCCAGTCTTCGAAGAAAACCTGAGATCCCTGGGAGGAAGATGAAGCTCTCAATATACTGATGCTAAAGAGGCTGCATCGGAGGCAAAGAGGGTGCCCAGCTTCGCAGCTCAGTTCTATAAGCCTCTCTTTGTCATCTTCCTACAGAGAGGACATTCTGATGGTTGATGATCTGGTCCTAAACATTTTAGACACCAGTCATGGGTGTCTGTGGCCGAAATGGTACTGCTACATTTGGAACACGTCTTAAAACCACTGGATATTTTTCACATTTTGTCAAAGACAAAAGGAGAGGCCTAAGCCTAAGATGGGTCGATGCGCCTGAAAGAAGAAAGATTTCTTCCTTCACAGATTTTTTATTTTTATTTTTTTTTAAGATAAATAAGATAGAAAGAAAGAAAGAAAGCTCCGATAGGGATTGGTAACAGCGTTGACGGGAAGGCAGACACGACCACAAAAAAATAATCAAGGACAAATTTTCAGCGGTGACAGGAATTGCTTTTTGTCGGCTCTGTGGAAAACGAACAACTGAGGAGAGCCGGAAAGGAGCTACGCAGGCGCAGTGGGATGCTCCCAAAAGCTTTCCTAATGGATGCTGGGGAGCTTTCCCGCATGGGCTCCATCAGTATCGACGTTACCCATATGTGAAGACTAAATTCCTGCTTGTTCTTGGAGATGCTCCTCTTCATCCAGAGGGAGAGACCCTGCCCCAATCGCTGCTTAGAGGCCTTGGTTTTTTGGGTTTTTTTGTTAACTTAATGTAGCAGTCACAGTTGTTCTTTTCCCCTGACTGCCCAGCCAAGGGAAGCCATTATAGTCGGCTTAAAAGAAG
Source organism: Ichthyophis bannanicus (assembly GCA_033557465.1). Lineage (NCBI taxonomy): Eukaryota > Metazoa > Chordata > Amphibia > Gymnophiona > Ichthyophiidae > Ichthyophis > Ichthyophis bannanicus. The sequence goes on along the minus strand of CM066032.1, from coordinate 1,718,475,061 downwards.
AGACCAAAACAGTGAGTCCTGATCTCTGGGATTATCCGCTCCAGCTGCTTGGAGACTGAATTTACTGGGGCTGGTAGGTGGTGCCAGCTTCCTAACTACACTGATGTCATCAAAAGATGACATGCTCAGTCTCCATGCTGCTATTGGGAGTTGACTACCCAGAGGTTGGGACTGGACTGAAGGGATGATAAGGAAAGGTGCGTTTGCCATGATTGCACCTAAAAAGAAAGGGGGGGGGGGGAGTGGAGAAAATCCCATGCACTAGGTGCAAATTGCTAGTTGCCATGACGACATGGAATTTGTTGAGCACTCCAAAAGAGACTCAGCTGTAAACAGGAAAATAGGAATTACACTTACCTGGTAATTGTGGTTCCTTGAGTGACTCCAGTTTAGTCCTCAACCTCTGGGTAGTGAACCTCCTCCTGCAGCTTGGAGACTGGGCATGTCAAAAACTCATGACATCACTGGATATAGCCTGCTGGTCTCTCCCATCAGCCCCCAGTGAACTATTGAAAAAGCAAATTCAAAGGAGCAAAAAATCAGTAACTTTTTTTTAAACTTATTATATTCAAGGGCACGCAGAACATATAGCGTAGTTACTCACCTCTAACAGGTGTTCTCCAGGAGCAGCAGGAATCAGTCCTCACATATGGGTGACGTCAGCGCCGACGGAGCCCTCGCGGAGCAATTTTCCCCAGCTTTCAAAGAAAGCCTTTGGGAATTGCAGCGCGCATGCGCGGTCCTCTTCCCGCCCAAGGGTGCCATCTTGCTCAGTCAGATGACATAGCTAAAAGACAGCAAAAAATTAGCAAAAAAACGAAAGCATAGAACTGCATCTCCAAGGGGAGGAGGGAGGGTTGTGAGGACTGATTCCTGCTGCTCCTGGAGAACACCTGTTACAGGTGAGTAACTACGCTTTCTCCAGGACCAAGCAGGAAGTCAGTCCTCACATATGGGACTCCCAAGCTTAAGGCTACCGGAGACCCTAAGCACAAAAATGAGCTCCCTCAAGCTCAGTAGCACAGAAGGAAGGAATCTTCTCTGAATATGTCTCCAACCGGTAGCCCAACATCCGGGATGGAGGGTAGGAGTTGCCTATACCTCAAAGAGGTTACGGAGGACTGCCTGTCCGAAAGCACTGTCCCTGCGGGACTCCCTCTCCAGGCAGTAATGGGCTGCAAAAGTCTGGCTTGAAGACCAAGTAGCGGCCCGGCAGATGTCTGCCAATGGAACAGAGCGGAGGTAAGCCACCGACGTAGCCTTCGCCCGAACACGATGAGCTGTGACTCTACTTTTCAACACGAGGCTGGCTGCCTCGTAAGCCCAAGCGATACAGTCAGCAATCCAGATGGACAGAGTACGCTTGGAGACAGGGAGCCCCAACTTGTTTATTTATTTATTTATTTACATTCTCTTATATACCGCACTATTCAGCATCAGCGCGGTTTACATGGAACAGAAACGCTCAGTACAGTTAACATGTATGAGTTTACAGATAACAGGGCAAGTAACTTAGATAACAGGGGTAAACTATTTACAAAAACTGGCTACATAAGCTTGTAAACTATTTACAAATATTGCTACATAAGGTTGTATGATCATGAATTCTATAGAAACAAATGTTGGGGTCATAAGACACGAAGAGCTGAACAGTCCTTCGGTGCTCCCGCGTACGGTCAAGGTAAAAGGTCAACGCCCTTCTACAGTCCAGGGTATGCAGGACCATTTCAGCTCGGCTGGAGTGTGGCCTGGGAAAGTAGGTCGGAAGTACCACCTCCTGGTTGATGTGAAAAGGGGATACCACTTTGGGAAGAAACTTAGGGTGAGTCCGTAAAACTACCCGGTTCTTGTAGAACCTAGTGTAAGGAGGATCAGATACTAGGGCCTGCAACTCACTAACGCGTCTAGCAGAAGTGAGGGCTACCAAGAACAAGGTTTTCCACGAAAGAAAACGAAGTGGACAGGTAGCCATAGGCTCAAAAGGCGGACAGGTAATCCGCTGCAAAACCACATTGAGATCCCAGTCCGGGGCTGGCGGGCGCAAAGGTGGCTTAAGGAGAAGGAGGCCTCTGAGAAAACGAGCCACCAGAGGGTGGCTGGAAAGAGGTCTACCATCCACCGGCATGTGATGCGCAGAAAGAGCACTGAGGTGGACCTTGACCGAGTTGGACTTAAGTCCAAGGTTAGAGAGAGAGAGCAAGTACTGCAAGACCACTGATGCTGAACAGGAGAATGGATCTTGAGACTGCTGAGTACACCAGACGGAGAACCGACGCCACTTAAGAGCGTAGGACTTCCGGGTGGAGGGCCTCCTGGAGGCCAAGACGACCTCCTCCACATCTGGAGGTAGCTGCAGAGGAGCAAGGACTACCCTTTCAGCAGCCAGGCCATCAGATGAAGGGACCGGAGGTTGGGGTGTAGGAGAGTCCCCTGATCCTGCGACAGGAGGTCGGGCTGAAACCCCAGAGGAAGAGGAGTGTCCACCGCCAGCTGCATTAGAAGCGGGAACCAAGGTTGCCTCGGCCACCGGGGAGCCACTAGGATCATCGATGCTTTGTCTCTGAGAACCTTGAAGAGCGTCCGAGACACCAGTGGCATGGGAGGAAAGGCATACAAGAGGCCGATGGACCATGGAATCAGAAAAGCATCCGCCGCTACTCTGAGAGGATGCGGCTGTCGAGAGCAGAATCTGGGCAGCTGCCGGTTCAGAGGACTGGCAAACAGATCCATGGTGGGGAGACCCCACTTGAGAAAGATTTGCTGAACCACCATCGGATCCAGCCTCCACTCGTGTGGCTGGAGGATCCTGCTGAGCTTGTCGGCCAGGTAATTTTCTTGACCTGGGAGATAGACAGCCCTGAGGAGGATGCTGTGGCGGACTGCCCAAGAGCATAGCTGTTGTGCCTCCTGATAGAGGAGGAAGGAGCCTGTTCCGCCTTGTTTGTTTACGTAGAACATGGCAACCTGGTTGTCCGTCTGTATCAGCAGCGACTTGTGGGACACCAGGTGAGAGAAGGCTCTGAGCGCTAGGCGGATGGCTCTGAGCTCCAGGAAGTTTATCTGTTGAGCAGACTCCCAAGGATTCCAGAGGCCTTGAGTACATGACCCTTGGCAATGTGTTCCCCAACCCAGGAGGGAAGCATCGGTCGTCAGGACCTGAGAATGTGGAGGGGGCTGAAAAGCCACCCCTAGCACTAGGTTTGGCAGATGAAGCCACCATCGCAGAGATGAGACCAGCTGGTCGGAGATCTGTACGGAGTCCGCTAGGCTCCCCGTGGCCTGATGCCATTGAGTGCGAAGGCACCACTGAGCAGGACGCATGTTCAGTCGGGCATTGGGGGTCACATGGACCGTGGAAGCCATATGGCCGAGCAGTCTCAGAAAGTGCCTGGCGGAGACCAGTGCATTGCTGTGAAAGTGGCTGGCGAGATCCATGAGCCGCTTGGCCCTGTCCAGAGGGAGGAAGGTCCGCGCCTGAAGTGTGTCCAACCTGGCGCCTATGAACTCGAGATTTTGAGAGGGGAGCAAAGTGGACTTTGCGAAGTTTATGACAAAACCCAAGTGCTGGAGCAGAGCCACAGTGCGATGAGTGGCCTGAGCGGCCTCTGGTGAAGATGGGGCTCTGATGAGCCAGTCGTCCAGGTATGGGAACACAAAAAGACCTTGAAGTCTTAGATAGGCCGCCACCACTGCTAGGCATTTGGTGAACACCCTGGGGGCGGAGGATAGGCCAAAGGGCAGTACTCTGTACTGGTAATGATTTCCTCCCACAACAAATCTGAGATATTGTCTGTGGTCTGGATGAATGAGGATATGAGTATACGCATCCTTCAGATCCAAGGAGCATAGCCAGTCTCCCTGCTGGAGGTAGGGCAGCAGCATTCCAAGGGTAAGCATCTTGAACTTTTCCTTTGCAAGGAACTTGTTGAGGTTTCGCAAGTCCAGGATGGGTCTGAGGCCTCCTGTTCTTTTTGGAATCAGGAAGTACCTCGAGTAAAACCCTTGACCCTTCAGGTGGTGGGGCACCGGTTCCACGGCTTGTTCCTGAACGAGACTTGCTAACTCCTGAAGGAGTAAGTCCCTGTGCAAAGGGAGTCTGGGAGGCTCCCCTGGAAAGTAGGAGGGAGGTACCTGGTGAAAGTGAAGAAGATAGCCCTTTTGAACTATGTGAAGTACCCAGGTATCTGTGGTGATGTTGGACCACCTGTGGGCAAAGTGGACCAGCCGGCCTCCTGTGCTGAGAGAAACCAGCTGAGGGGGAGAGGCTATGCTGATGAAGTCAAAAACCCCCACCCTGCTGAGCAGGGGCCGGTGGTGCAGGCTTGGGGGCTTGCTGCCTACGGGACCCATTACCCTTGGCCTGCTTTCCCTGTGGGGGAGCTGCTGAGGCCTGATACTGAGGGTAGTATTTATAGGCAGCCGCCTTCCTCGGGTAAAAGGGCTTTTTCCCCGAGCCTTCTTCTTTTGAGAAGGGGCAGAGGTCTTCCTTGAGAGACGAGTCCTGGTGAGAGTCTCCGTCTCGATTTGTGCAGCCTTCTCATCCATGGGCTTGCCAAAGAGGTTATCACCTCGGCAGGGGACATCGACCAACTTGTCCTGCACCCAGGGTTCGAGGTCGGACGACTGAAGCCAAGCCTGGCGGCATCCACTGATGCCGGCCGCAGCTACTCGAGCCGATGCCTCAAAACCATCATAGGCTGCTCGAGATATAAACTTGGAGCACTCTCGAATACCAGTTGACAAGGTTTGGAACCTCTGCAAAGGTTCGTCGGAGAGACCAGCAGAGAACCCGGCTATTTCTTTAGCCAGATCCCGGAGATACATGCCCATGTAGAGCTGGTAGGTCTGGACTCAACAAGCAAGCATAGAGCCCTGGAAGCACTTCCTACCGAGGGCATCCAGGCTTCGGGCTTCCCTACCAGGGGGCACCGAGGAGTGCATTTTTTGACTCTTAAGTCTATGCATGGCCGATTCCACCACCATGGAATGGTGCGGTAGTTGTGCCTTTTGGAAGCCGGGGCTCTTGCGGACTCGATAAATGGAATCGACCCGCTTGCTTAACACCGGTGACGACGCCGGGCTCTCCCACATGCGGAAGAGAAGTTGTTCCAGCATCGGAGGAACCGGTACAATAAAGGCCTCCTTCGGGGGAGAGTCATATTGGAGGGCATCGAGTTCTTCGACTCGAGGTTCCTCCTCGGGAGCCGCGGGGAAGGCCAAAGTCTTGGCCATATCCCTCACGAAGTCCGAGAATCGGGTATCCTCCGGGGGGGACCGTCTCCGAGGTTCGGACTCGGGGGAGTCCGAAGGGACACACCGAGTCCGAAAGGAACCAGGTGACTCTTCGTCCTCGGATTCCCAGGCCGACTCCTCGGAGGAGTCGTCGAGCGGCTCCGGTCGGGCGGGCATCGATGCTATCCGCTCCGACGCCGAGGGAGTCGGCGTCGATGACCTCGGTCCCGAACGGGAGGCCGAAGGAGACCTTGACCGAGGATCGACTCGAGCCCTCATGGACTCGAGGATCGGCTCGGTCTCCGGGGTCGACTTGGAGGTCGACGTCCCGGCGGTCAGGGCAGAAACACCGGCGAGGCCAGCGATCAATACCCGCTGCTGGTCCATGAAGGCAGTCAGACTGCTCTCCAAGGCCGTCAACCTGATTCCGAGCTCAGGAGACCCAGCAGCCCCCGACTCGGGCCCCGACGGCGTCGGGTCCTTCGGAGGCGAGTCAACGAGGACAACAGTACTCACGTGAGCGGGCAAGTCCACCTCGAGTCGAGGATGTTTTGACGGCCTCTCCACCTCCGAGGACCCGGGACGGGAATCGAGGCTATGCGACCTGGCCCTCGAGGGACCAGGAGCGTCCACCGATCCCGCCCTCGTGGGTTTCTTCTTCCGATGATGTTCCCAGGTAGGAGACCCCCTTTCAGAGGAACTTCGACGATGCTCAGGACCAGAGTCCCGAGACGTCGAAGCCTCTGACGAGGTCCGAGCCCGGCCGGAGTCAGAGAAGATACGCTCCCGCTGATGCTGCCAACTCCTCAATGCTTTTGAGGACATTTTGCCACACGGACCACAGATCATGGAGTCATGATCGGGTCCGAGGCAGCGGAGGCAGAAGTCATGAGTGTCTGTAAGAGACATGAGTTTCTTACAGAGGTCACACTTTTTAAAGCCGCTGGCAGCCATCGGGGGAAAAAGGGCCCCTGCGAGGTCGAAAGACCGGGCTGCCAGGGAAAAAGGAAAAAGGCGCGAAATCTGTCACGAAGGACAAAAAACCGAAAAATAAGGAACGGACTCGCAACCGGCGTCGCGAGTCCGGGTGGGAAAAGAACCGGCGTCGAACCGAAGAAAAAAGAGAAATAGAGAGAAAAAATCAACTTTTCGGCGGGGATTCACAGACAACGTCTGTAGGGCTCCGCGGAAAAAAGAAGACTGAGCAAGATGGCACACTTGGGCGGTAAGAGGACCGCGCATGCGCGCTGCAATTCCCAAAGGCTTTCTTTGAAAGCTGGGGAAAATTGCTCCGCGAGGGCTCCGTCGGCGCCGACGTCACCCATATCTGAGGACTGACTTCCTGCTTGGTCCTGGAGAAAACCTATCTACCTACTACTCCCCTTCCAGAAGAAAAGGGACTGCTTCCTGCATGCTCTCCTTTCCGTCGAATGCCTAGCCCTAAACAATTCTGAGCAATATAGCAATATATATAATATATAACAATATCATAATATAATAATATAGCGCAAAACAAATGGAAGCATCAAAACGACTGAACACCAATGAAGGCCTATATCCACTTTTAACCTTGCACTTCCCCCAACAGAAAAACTACTGCTAAGACCCCATCCCCGGGCGGGAATGAGGACTAAACTGGAGTCACTCAAGGAACCACAATTACCAGGTAAGCATAATTCCTATTTCCTTATCGTTCCTCCAGTTTAGTCCTCAACCTCTGGGATGTATCAGAGCAATAATCATTGGGAGGGACCTTTCCAGCCGGATCTCAACACCGCCTCCCTGAAAACAGCATCCTTAGCCGCCAGAACATCTAGGCGGTAGTGCTTACTGAAAGTATGGAGAGACAACCAAGAGGTCTCCCTACAGATGTCCACTGGCGAAACCAAACTGTGCTCCGTCCAAGAAGACGCTTGCACTCTGCTAGAGTGATGTCGTAAGCTCCCTGGGACTATACGGTCCCGTAGAAAATAAGCCGACACTCGCCGCTCCAATTCATCCAGAAATGGACTCCTTCGCCACCGCTTCCCTTTGCGGGGCCTTCCGAACACCCTGAAGAGAGACGATCCGCCTTGCGAAAGTTTCTGAAACCTTTAAACACTGCCGCAGCGCTCTCTTGACGTCCAAACAGCGCAAGCTATGGTTCACTACGCTCCCCTCCGCCGCACCTAACGCTGGAAGAGAGACCATTTTACTTAGGTGAACATAGAAACCACCTTTGGCAACAACGACGGAACCAACCGCCAGGCCACCTTCTGTCTGGAGACAGATAAAAAACGATTCCTGACAGGTCAACGCCTGCAACTCCGAAAATCGCCTCGCCGAACAGATGACCATCAAACATACCGTCTTCAAGGCAAAACCCTTAACCTATGCCTGTTGCAAGGGCCCCAATGGCGCACTAGCTAACGCTCCTAAAACCAAACTTGAGCTTCCCCGGTGGAATTGATATCCTACGACAGGGCTACAGTCTAGTAACCGCCTGAGAAAGCGTACCACATCGACCTGTGCATGAGAGCCACTCCCTGTCCTTTGCCGCTATAGCAAGACAGAGCTGCTAACTGAACTCTCCAGGACCTGCCTTTACCAAACCCGTCCTGCAGAAAACTTAATACCAAGGGAACTGACACTGTTGTCGCGCGAGCGTGCCTCCGCGAGCACCCGTCCTCAAAGATGCGCCATATACGTGGGACGTAGACTTTTTTTATTCTTTTGCGGCAAGGTGGCAAAAAGACTGCTGTCGAGCAACTTTTTTTCCTTAAGCTTGCCCGTTCAATGGCCACCCCGTAAGCAAAAACCGATGCACCTGAGACATTCGAAGGAAACTCCGTAGCAACAGAATCTCCAATGTCAGAAACCTCCATGGATTCCTGTCGAGCAACCGTATGAGGCAGGCATACCATGGGCACCTCGGCCAGCTCGAGGCCCCCAACCACATGTTTCACCGAAGCGCTTCGATACGCAGAACCACTCGACCTATGAGTGCCCCCGGTGGAAAGACAGAGAAGACCGGACGACGGCCGCTGTTGAAACAGTGCGCCGATGCCTTCCGACCTCCTTTCGCGTCGTCTGCTGAAGAAGCGACCCGTTTATGCAGAGTGAAATGCCGCCATGAGGTCCATTACTGGCGGTCCCCATATGCGATCGATCTGTGCGAACACCTCCGGATGCCACTCCCATTCTCTGGCATCTACTCGGACCCAGCTGAGGAAATCCGCCGTCACAATGTCCTTACCCGCAACATGCGCCACTGAAAACGCTGGCAGCCAAAGCTCTATCCACACACACAGACCCTCTGCCGCGGCCTCTATGGCCACACTTTCAGTTCTGCCCTGCCGATTGATGTAGGCCACCGCCGCAGAGTTGTCAGACAGTACTCGCACCACTCGACCTGTCACCGTAGCTTCTAACGCTTGCAACGCCCGGCGTATCGCTCGCATTTCCAGTCGGTTGATTGACCACTGGGTCTCCTGTGTACTCCAACAGCCTTGCGCGAAACGATCTCCGAAAGTAGCGGAGTTTAACAAAGTTTTTGGACAAGCTCCCGGAGGAAAGATCCATAACCTTTTATTAGAGAGAAGCTGGAAAATTATAATTTTTGTTTTTTTATACCAACTTTCAACAATTCAAGATGTTCTATAAGGCACACAACCCAACAGAGCGTCACATCTGTTGTACATGCAACAGAACCCTTAAAATATGAGCATACATGAATCCACCGCTTGCCCCGATACAAGCATTGAGTAGCCTATTCGTCTTTTTGGAAAGCAGCCAGGTCCTTAAGACCAGGATTGGCTACCATAGGAAACAGGATACTGGACCTGAAAAAGCTTGGTCTGACCCAGTATGGCATTTCTCGTATCCTTATGAACGGACCCTCCCCAAGGTTTCTGCTTTGGAAGTAACAGGCTGCGCCTGGCCCTATGACCCTGTGGCTAACTCACACGGAGCAGTGCGGCCTAGTCGTTGAGGTAAGTTGCCAGAGGACCAAGGGTTTGAATTCCCATCAAGACCACCAACCTTGGGCCATAAAAACTGGGGTTTCTGGTCCCACATGTGGTCCTTCTGGCCTTCGTTAAGCGACTTAACCCTCTGCCTCAGGTACTAAAACATAAATTGTAAGCCCTTCAGGGACAAGGGAAAGAGAAATACCGTAATCAACTGTATGCCACCCTGACCTGTAGGCAATCAGTATACTCAAATAAATAACTGACAGGAAATATGTGACCGTAGCAAACACTGGCAGTGGAGAGAAATCAGAGCTGGCGCTGGTTCCTGGTGTTCCTTTCTCGCTCTCCCAGTCCTTCTGCCAGCATTGAGAAAAGGCTGAGAAAGCACAGTTACTTACCTGTAACAGGTGATCTCTGGGAACAGCAGGAATAAGTCTTCACATATGGGTATGTCGGTACCGATGGAGCCTGCGCGGGAACGCTCCCCAGCGTCCAATCAGAAAGCTTTTGGGAGCATCCCTCAGCGCCTGCGTGCTTCCTTCCCGCCTTTCCAACTGTCTCTCCTCAGTTGAGTTTTATAGCTGAGAGAGAAAGAGGAAAGGAAGATAGATAGAGAGATACAACTCCTAGGGGAGGTGGGTGGGTTGTGAAGACTTATTCCTGCTGTTCCCAGAGATCACCTGTTACAGGTAAGTAACTGTGCTATCTCCAGGAACAAGCAGGAATGAGTCTTCACATATGGGGACTCCCAAGCTAAGATGCCTGGAGCCCTGCATGGTGGGGATTGGAACATGCTACACCTCATATGGCCAGGCATCCTGAGGATGGAGGTTAGGAGTTGAAAAGAGAGGAGCTGTAGGAAAAACAGCTAACCTAAAATAGGACTACAGGTAAGGAGTCCTTGTATGTATGATAATTATCATGAAAAATATTGAATGAACAATCACAATATGGACCTCATCTACTGGATTGCAGGAAGTAGAGAGGCTGATGGAGTCTACTGGGGATCCAGTAGAGGAATCCTCAAGGTGACCTCACTGAAGTGAAGGTGAAGGTCCAAATCTGGAAGTGACAGGTGACCCAGGTGTCAACTGGGGTAGTACAAAAACGGTAGGTCGTTAGGAAAGCTTTATGGAAAAAGCTGGGAAATCTTTTAGCTAGAGAGCTACTCACAGTTAGGAGCAAAAGAGGAAGACTGACCGATTTGGACAAACTAGCTCAGTCCTGGAGGGAAGAAGGGTTATGGAAAAAAGCCCGTATTTCCAAGGACAGATGTCTGAAGGGATGAAACCTCAGATCTACTGAAGATCCACCCAGTCTTTCCTAACTGGTGAGAGAAAGGAAAGATATTGGAGCATGGAGCTTCAGGGATACCTAAACCTAGGGTTAAGGTAGGAGCTGTCAGAACCACAGCAGTGGTTGTGTGCATAATACCCCAGACATACTGTGGGACAGTATGAACATAAGCAAGCCCACTGTCTGGAACCTATAGGAAGGTAAGCATAGACAGTTAGAGAGATAAGTATGTAACTACATATCTATCTATAAGGAAGCATCTCGACAGATACACACATATATATATATATATATGTGTGTGTGTGTGTGTGTTGTCAGATGGCTGCCTGGGTGAGAATCTTCAACAGTCTTGGCAAGTGCATATATCTATATGATTTGCAAGGTATTGTGGGCAATGTAGTTCATTCACACCAGACCCAGCTGCTGACAATAATTTAGTTGTGCTCTTGGGTAAAACCAATAAGATTTTTATTTATGGGGTTATTTCTCCCAACACAGATATGCTTGGTAGCACATAAAATCAGGTAACTTGCTTTCAGTGTTAACTTGGAAAAACAAAGTCAAAATCAGGAAAACAACAAATGAAAAGCCACAAAGCAAGAAACAAACTGTTCTTTTCAGATTAACTTCTGATTACTTCCCACATAGATTCAGAAGTGATTCTCTTCCTAGCTCACAAACAATTAGGTAAGGCTTAATTGCTAGCAGTCATCCAGCTGAAACCCCTTAGCTGGCTTGCTTTCCACTGTGTGGGTCAAATCCTGCTTCAGGAGCTTTTCTGAGTAGATTAAAGAACAAATTTGTATTTCTTTGTGATGGTTGCTGTACTTTATAACAGAAAGTTACCAACGGAGTTTAGACAGAGAACAGTCCATATAAACAGGATCCTCATCTGCTATTATTCCCCCTTGTTCAACAAGCATGGGTTCAATATCATGGATTGGCACAGATGAATCTCTCAATGGAGCATTTTCAGGAGAATACTTGTTTCCCTGCTGTCTTTCAAGGTTATAGCTAGGGCATAGATCAGTGTTCATACCTGAGCCTCCATTGCTGCTAGAGTTCCTCTCTATATAGCCTGGCCAGTATGTAGTCCAGTTCTTATGTCCAGCCTTCCAATCCAGATCCCTGGACACTGGATCTCTCTTCACATACCTTCTGGCACAGGTCTTAGGGTCCCTTCCACGTGCAGCCGTCTCCCTCACAGGTAGCCTCTGGTGATTCCTAGCTCTGCAGCACCATTCCTCTGGCTTTCCCCAGTCCAATGGTGTATGCTGGCCCTTGGAATACCTCCCAGTATACGTACTGCTTTGGACTCTTCTAGACCTCTCAAAGGCTTTTCTCTTCCTTCTTCCAAAGGGTCTCTTTCCCTCTCTGTCCGTCCGGTTTGGCTTCTGCTTCTGATGATCCTTCAGATGAAACTGATGATCAAACTCAAGCTGATTCTCAGGATACTGAGGACAATTCTCTGGATATCCAAGGTGATCATGAAGATGGTCATCTGTAGAATAAACTCTACTCTTATTCTGTCTGGATGAGTGCTCCTCCCTAACACAGCGCAGCTGTGCTGAATCAGGCCCTGCCCTTTGAGATGAGTGCTTAGGGATTACCTCATAGCCCTCCTGATTGAACACACGTTTCCCCACTTCAGCTCCTCTAATGGCTGTTGGAAACCTGGTGCATTCTGGGACTGGTAGTCTTTTATGGGAAAATTCTGTTTTCTTATTTCTACCAGAACTGACAGGTTGCTTGTTCAGAGTCACTTCACCTTTTCTATAGCTCCTTCCTCAGCTATGATAAGTTTCCTTATCACAGTGTGAATATATATATATATATATATATATATATGGGTATATATATATGTCTATAGTGAGATCTGGAGGGGCATAACATATGCACACGCAGCTTACAGACATATGTATCTATAGAGAAGTATATGTAGACATATACATACATGAATAGATATGTCCAAAGATAAATGTCTGCAATTAAGCAGATAGAGATATGCCCATAAGAATATTATTTATTTATTTATAGTCTTTTCTATACCGCGCTATTCAGCATCAGCGCGGTTTACAATAAACAATGAAATCACACATTTCCAATAGTACTTTGTGTTTACAGATGAACAGGACATTTAACTTGGCTAACAGGGGAACTATATACAATTCACAACATATACAATTCACAACATGGTCATGTGCTCATTTTGGTTTACGCGGAAGATGTGAAGATGGAAAGATTCATCTAATAACAAGAAGGTGGAACCTACTTGAGAGATATAGAGAATCTGTTCCCCCTGGTTAAGATGGAGCAGGAATACTATCCAGTGAAATAACCAGGATGGTTGCGTGGAAAACAGAGGATAATATCAGTCTGGAAATAAAAGTGGCTGTTGGAGAAAACCAGCTGCCACTTCAGTTATGCTGCCAACTCCAGAGATTTGGAGATGACAGAAAAGAAGCGATAAGGATTATCCAAGATAGATGAGCACTATCTTGGAGGCACTACTAAGGCCAGAGAAAAAGTAGTGGAAGACAAGACTGGAACTCGTAGAAAAGTACCAGTAGTCCAATCACTGGAACTCCTGCATGGGCAGCTGCTGAATAGAACAGCAGAGAGAATCCTTCTGTTTGTAACAGAGAGAACAGACAGAACAAGAGGAGAAAATCCTGATCATGTCTGATGAGCTGCCCAGTGAAAGCAGGGAGGTTACTCCAGAGAAAACTCTACACTAGAAAGGACAGGAAGACTAGAAAGGCTAAGAAAGCCTTCCAGTGGTATGGTAGCACTCTTACAGGGGAGGCCCTGAAAAAGAGGGTAAAGAAAAATAGGAGCTGAAGGGAGACTTGCCATATGGTAAGTCTACAAGAGGAAAAACTTCATGGTGGTACAGGAGAAAACTATCATGAGATAGTTGGCAAACCTCTCTTCATGGTAGAAAGAGGAGGAAAACCCTGTGACCCATAGACATGAATCTCCTGAGAGCTCAGCCTACCTAAGAGCAAGTGGATGTCCTGGAAAACAGGAATCCATGTGTAGAGGTTTAAATGAAAAAACAGTGAAAAAACTTCTGCTGAGAAGAAGTGAACTGAAGGTTATAAAAGATTAAGTGGAACCCTATTGAGAGTTAATTTTCCTGGTTTGAGTTTGGATTCTTCAGATCAGAGCGAGGTTTCCCTTGTTTGGGAACATCTGTATGATGGGCAGGAGAAGAATAAAACCTTCTTCTTTTAGGGAAAGAAGGTTTGGTAGGGCATTTCCTACCTACTGGGGAAGGGGAAGGCTTAGGATAGCCCTCAGAAACAGGGAAGTCAGTGGAGCAATGAGCAACCTGACGTAAAGACTCCCTATTGAAGAGATTTTCTCCAGTACAAGGAGTATTACCCAGTCTTTGTTGTGCCCATCTGTTCAAGTCTGAAGCTTGGAGCCAGGCTCTTCGTCGTGCTCCTATGGCTATAGCAGAGGTTCTGCTAACAGACTCAAAAGAGTCTAGAGAAGCACGAGTAAGAAACCAAGAAATATTTTGACTATGACTAAGTAGTAAGGAATAGTCTGCAGCCTTGGGCTCTGATAGAAAAGGAGTCAAGAGAGATAATTTCTTTGTGACCTCCTGAAGGGATAGACTCATATAAAAAATATAAGAGAGAATCCTTGTTGCCAGCATAGATGTTTGGAAGGTTTGACGTCCAAAGGCATCCAGTGTTCTAGATTCACGACCTGGCGGATAAGAAGAATGCTTCTTCTTGCTTTTTACCTTCCTCATTGCTGATTCCACTACAATGGAATGATGGGGAAGTTGAATCTTTTGAAACCCTGGAGAGGGGGGCACCTGATACAGAAGATCAGTTGCTGTAGAAGGTGAGGAAACCCTTAAAGGTGTTTCCCATATTCTCAGAAGAAGATCCTGCAAAGAATGATGTAAAGGAAGCATTATATTTTCCTTTTCCCCAGAAGAGCCTTGTGTAGGATCATAGCCAGGGATAGGAATAGCAAGGAATGTTGCCATGTCAAGGAAAAATTTCTGAAAAGAAGGATCTCCAATGGGAACCATCCCTGGACAGGCTAAAGTTGAAGAACTAGCCTGGGCACCGGAGGATGTACTGGTCCGGTGCAGAAAAGGATCTCTAATGGATGGATACTGGTACTGGCGGTTATGACTTGAGACAGTCAGTACTGCATCGTCCATGCCAGGTATCAACTCCCAACTAGGTATAGAAAGGAGCGATCCTGGTGAAAAAGGCATGGAAGTAGCTGGTCCCGATGTCACTGCAGGAACCGGCATCGATACCGATACCGGTAGCTGTGCCGGAATCAGAGGTGATACCGACATCGAAGCAGTCATCGGAGGCTGCTCAAGCGGTACCGAGGCAACCAAAAACCCTTGGTGAGTATCCTCGGTACCACGCATCCGGAATCGGTAAGCGTCGGTTCCGAGACGCGTCGGTACCCAGTCTTCCAGACTAGATATCGATTCCAGACTCGGCATCGAAGGAAGCGAGTCTATCGATGCATGTCTAGAGGGTACCGACGTCGGTGGTCGTATCGGCGATGCTGCCAATACTGGAAAGTCAATCTGGGACGTATCGATCGGTCCCGAAGGTACCGAGAACGCCAGATGACGATCCCTGGTGAAGAGTGGATCACTCAACACCAGTGCCGATGCCGGGGTATCGGTACCGCTCGAAACGGATGCCACCACCGAGCATGGCTCAGGTATGTTCTGTGAGGGGTGAGCCCCAGGAACAACCTGAAACCCCTGAAAGGCTTTGGAGACCGAAGACTCCCGCCGGGGTTTTGAAGCCAATAGGGTCTCGAGGGCAAGGCCGGAGCCGTCATCATGCCTGGCATGAGACCTACCACTCAAGGATTGGCTAGTCTTAACAGACTGTTTGTGGGTTACCTGATCCTGTAGAGAAGAAATGGTCGGTGCCCTGACACTGGAAGGGAACTCAGTATCTAGGGAAACTCGAAATGGAGAATCTCTTCTCATAAAATTGTAGCCTAATGGCTCCGGAGGAAAAGGGTCAGGACCCAAACAGGTTAGACACCAGTTATTGGAGTCTAAAAAGAAAACTGTATTTCCACAGTTAAGGCACTTCTTAGGAGAAGGCTCCATGATGGAGAGGCCTTACAGGCCCAAAAATTTAAGACAGAAACTGAGGGGAAAACTCTCCCTGAGTTTGAGAAAAAGAAAAGAAAAAAACCCACCGGCGGTACCGGTGGAGGCGGGGAAACAGCCGCGACCACAAGAAAAAAAAAAAGTAGTAAAGAATTAAAGAAAAAATTTTCTGCGGTGAGAGGAGGACGTCCTGCCGGCTCCGCGGAAAAACGAAAACTGAGGAGAGACAATTGGAAAGGCGGGAAGGCAGCACGCAGGCGCTGAGGGATGCACCCAAAAGCTTTCTGATTGGACGCTGGGGAGCGTTCCAGCGCAGGCTCCGTCGGTACTGACGTACCCATATGTGAAGACTCATTCCTGCTTGTTCCTGGAGATTAGATTGTCCAGTGGGCTGGGGACCTTGTGCCCTGGACATCAGAGAGAAAGAGGGGCTAGAATCTGGGAGCAAAGCCCAAAGAGAAAGGGAAACTGGTGACTGTGACACTGTAGCTCCTTCGGACGGCTCACTCCACAGCAGATCCCACGACTGCATCTCCAACCCCATGTAACACCATGAGGACCTCACGCACTTTACTGGAGAAATTACCTTAGTCTGATAGTAAAGTCTGAGCAAAGAAATGCAGTCTCACTCTGCAAAGAGTGCACCCAAAAATCATGCCTAAGCACATACAAAATGCACATCTACATATAAGGGTGACCCAGCACCTGTCACCCAAACACAGTGCAGTGGGCATGCTTGAACATAGTCTGAATGCATGGAGCATACACAGAGTATTGACTTCCTCTATGAAAACTTCCAGTGCCCTGGAGCGCTAAGCCCCAGACTGTGCTACCTAGACATCCTATTCTTCACCCTCAGCACGGGCCCTTTAACAAGATGGCACAGATGGGTCAGTGCCCCTGCTAAATGCTTAAAACCCTGCTCTGCCAGCACGGGCACTAGAAATAGATGAGAATTTCCTGGGAAGGGCATGCTAAGTGGAGCTATGAAACACACAGGCACCCCCCTCCCCCAGCCTTCCTGCAGTCAGAGAAATAGCAGTGGGATACACCCACAACCTTGCAAGTGGAGGTCTTAGAGGTTGCTGCCTGTGTGAACCTGATGAAGAATACGATTTCGTATTTTACCACCCACCCCCCAAGGGATGGGGGCACTGAATACTATATGTGATTCATGAGCAGCGCTGCCATCCGGTGGCTTTTAGGGCACCAGAGCCCGACAAACGATACAGAAGTTAAGAGCTTTAAATCTTGGTCATGTAATCTTGATTTGCAGAACATTACAGTTGCTTGTTTAGTCACTAACCCCTGAATGCCCATGAGGTGGCCCTGTGGTTATTTCTTCCCTGACTTGCAGAGACCAATCTGATGATGGCTGCATACACACGGTCACAGAAAGGCACTATTGAGTGTACCAGCTGCCCTCTGGTGGCCATAGACCGTAGCACAGGCACTTCTTGGTTGACAGTTCAACTGTCATTATTATTATATATTTTTTATATCCTAAGGTTTCCTAAACCTGTCCCTGTGAAACCACAGGCGTTTGGGCAACTTTCACTATAGAATACACAAAAGCACACTTCCAGCCTGTCCCTCCTTCCACCTACAAGTTAGGGCTCTGCTCTTGAAGAACCTAAAAGTTGGCAATTTGCCTAATATCCCGGGACTTAACAGATGCTCCTCAGAGACATGATTAGGAGGGAGAGAACATGTGGCATCAGAGATCAATGCCAAAACTGCTGTCCTATAAAACTAAGAATAAACTTAAAAATAAAGGACTGACAACAACCCCCTTAAGGATGAGGAACCCCCCGAGCCTCAAAAAACCTACAAACAAAAGAAAGAAACACTAGACCAAAAATCTAGCTATTCTGCCTGTCATCTTCCTCACACAGGCAGCTCACTGCAACTCTCACCATGTGGTCCAAATACCTAAAGAGAAAATGGCCGCCCCTTTGCCAACGAATTTTGGCACCAAGAACAACAGCCACTGCAAAAAGGAGGCCTCAGCAGACTGACAGACCCCAAAGGCCTTACCTGCAGAGCCGAAAGCCACGCAGCCTGCTCCTACTGCCTTGAATTCATCCGATCCTCAAACTGCGCTGCCGCACCTGGCAGCCGCGGCGAGGACCGCTCAGCCGGTTCCACAGAGTAAAATTAAAATCCCACAGCAACGGAGAGGCTCCATCTCACACAGCTTCAGTGTGGCTGTACGGGTCCCGGAGCTCTCTCCCGTACCGTCCAGGGAGAGAGATCTGCACCGGCAAATGTCTGCAGCAAGTGAAAATAACTGACAAGGAGGGAAGGCGAGAGCTGCTACTAATTTAAAGAGCCAGGCTAAAATTTAAAATTACTGTAAATAAGGAAATTTGCTCCTAACAACTAAAGGGAACTAATCCCGGATTGCCATTTAACCAAAGGTAACTGAATTAAATGTAAATTAAAGGTAAAAATCAAAAGTAAAATCAGAATAGAATTTGTCACACTAAATGATCCTTATCTGTTCCCCCAAGTGAGCCTAGAAGCTAGTCTCACTACGTCCTCCTGCTGCACAGAGACTGGACACACTGGGGGCTGATGGGAGAGACCAGCAGGCTATATCCAGTGATGTCATGAGTTTTTGACATGCCCAGTCTCCAAGCTGCAGGAGGAGGTTCACTACCCAGAGGTTGAGGACTAAACTGGAGGAACGATAAGGAAACACACACATATACAGTGCGAGCGAGAAGTCTCTCTGAACTGAAAGGAGAAAGGCAAATCTACCTGATTCTGTGCAAATGCACCTAGATGCAGTTTGTCCCACTGCGGGTGGTCACTGACCAAGCGCTGCTCCCCCTGAGCACCTCAGGCATCGCCATCTCCCCTGTGCCTCTCTGGACAATGCAAGTCACCGTAGGTCCGGGGACAAAGCAGCAAACTCTCCCACTGAAACCAAGCAGCAAACTCTCCAGCTGAAACCCAAGCAGCTCAGGTGTGACTGTGCACGGCTGAGATATTCCTGTTCTGGCGGGAAGGTACAAACTCTGCATCTGGATACATTTGCAGAGTTCGGTAGGTTTGTCTTTCTCCTTTCAGTTCACTCAGTGCAAAGAGACTTCTCGTTTACACTGTACCTTGAACCTAAAGCAAAGTGTTATAAGAAGTGAAACTGGAAGATGATAGCAACACAAATCACAGATGCTGTACCTGTGTATGAGTCAATGGTAAACAAGGAAGCGTGTTCTCCTGGCAAGAGTTCATACATCACATCACCATAGATCCCAGAGTCCCGATCTGAAGCAAGGACATGCAGAATTTCTGTTCCTGGCTGTGTGTAGTTACTAATGCTTGTCATATACACTGAGGGGTCAAAAATGGGATGATTATCATTAATGTCTTCTATCTCAATACGAACAAAAGCCTGTGCACCGAGTCCACCCTGTTGAAAAATTAGAAAAAACAAAACAAAACTTCAAATCATAGAAAAGTGTTAGAGATCAAACAAAACACTGCATGGAAATAGATCGCAATACCCTATAATATGGAAATGAAAAGTAACTCACACGCTACAAATTATATAATACATGTATGAATATGCAATTATCTAATCTAATACAATAAACAAAGCCTGCTGGAAGAATATACTGATAGCACTAAATACTGAGGGCCAACATTTCAGTATATTATAAGTAATATTATTAAAGAGGAACGACTATACATATATAAAACAAGAGACTAGTAAGACAGGAAGATGTAGGTGAACATCTGACTAACTCCTTAGGGTAACTGAAGATACATCCATAGGGAAGGCCCTGTGACTCAGGCTGTACCATTCTAGGATGCAGTTTCAGAGATCTATGTTTGAATCTGCCATTTGATGTGGCCCTGGGAACACAGCTGTTTGTACAGTGTCAATCCTTGCTGGTCAACCAGTGGCACTGAAGATGTGTCCTGAAAAGGGCAACCCTCCAGAGCTGTGCTTTCTGGAACTGCTCAAGAGGATAAGGGAGGGCAGACACCACAAAGTGAACAAAATATATGTGAAGAAGGAGAATTAGACTTTTAAAGAAAAAAAAACTTAATTCATTAATCATAACATCATTTATCTCTGTAGGTAGTACACTTCTACTTTATTCTTCATGCAGTTACTCCTTCATACCTTTTGTCACGCCCTTAGCCCCTTACCTTGGTATGGGGGGGGCGTGGATTTGTTTTTGTCACGGTGGTGTTTCAACTTCTAGCCTTTTTCTAACTGGATGCCTTTACATGCATTCTGGGAAAGGTAGTTCAGTTAGATATCACTTGGGCTCAGATGAAACAAAAAACACCTTCTTTGTAGTTGGGTTTGAGCGAGTGCAATTTATTCATTAGCACAAAATAAGACACACTAGGTTCACAGATCCACCTTTTAAAGATATTTTCATCCAGGAATTCTTGCAACTTATAACAGGATAACTTGAACTGAAACAAAACAGCTTCCCTCAGCCTTAATTAGCAACACCTGCCTTCAGCAGAGCTTGCCGTGAAGATCAAAACAAACAGAAAGAAACTTTTAAACCCGGTTTCTTTTTCTTTCCAGTCCAGAACAAATACCTGGCTATCTTGTATGCTTAACTTCAGCACTTCATTCAGATAATTCAATTCATACAAGCAATAAAACTCTTTTCCAGGTTTTCTCAGCAGTTAGACAAACCAAAAACATTTCTTACTTCCTTCAGTTGAAACGGCATCAAAGGAGCTCTGCACTGCTCACAGCTGTTTCTCAAAAGACAATCAGGAAGCTTCAGCTTTTCACTGCGTCACACTTTTCCTGAGCTTAGAACTTTAAACAAACAAACACAGCTCTCAAGGCTTTGGACACTGGAGACTTCTCTTTACGGTTGACATCACTAGCAACCATTCTTTAATTGGCAGACTGGCATGCAGAGCAGTCCATGTATGAGACCTCTTCCTCACAAGGTAAATCTGGCTCTCCCAATTCCATGGGTTCGCTCTCTGGCTCAGATTCAGATAGCTTACTTGACTGCCTTCTACTATGATTAAGGCCGTCTCTAGCAAATACGTATTGCTCCTTATTAGCTAAGCTTCTGGGACTCATACCTTGATCCAAGCCTGTAATAGCTTCACTTATTACATGTTCTGGCCACCATCTAGCACGTCCTGTTCTCCAATTAGTGCTTCTGGCTCTCACTGCTCCATTCCTTGAGTAGGCAAAACTTCTGCTCTCTCTTTCCCTCTGGTTAGCAGTTACCGCACTCTCTGGTCTCAGGAGTCCTTCCAATTCCTCTCCATGTGTCCTGCTTGTCCCTCCTCGTCCTCTTGCTCCTGCTTCTCCTCTTGCTCCACTGCTTTTTCCTGCTGGACTGCCTCGTCTCTCTGACCTAACTGAGCTAAACTTAAACCCCTCAGGCTCCTGCTCCACCCTCTCCCCTCTCAGGTGAGAAAGATCAAACTCCCTCGTGGCAGCTGTGTGATTAGGGGATGCAGTGACGTAAGGGTTTCTTACCCTGGGCCTGTATTCCCTATCCTTTCTACCACTAGGGGCACTCTGTTTCTCATTGTAGCCAGGAATTACTGGCTTTCTAGGAGCAAATGGAGTTTTAAGTCCTGGACCTTTTAAAATGGGTTCCTTTATTAAGGTAAATTCTTTCTTTTTACCCCTCTCTTTAGGTCCTGATAAGCTTCCTTATCACACTTTATATGCCTAAGGATGCAACCAGAGCATTGCTGAATTCTGGCATCCCTTCTCTGCATGGTTGCCTCAGTCTGTTATTTCCTCATGGGGCTGTACTATGATCCCAATTCTCATTACTCCAACAATCAATTAGCATGCAGAGGGGATCTAGCCAATCAGAAGTTGGAGAGGACCAAAGTTTCAGATCTTCCTGAGCTTTTGAGTTCAGTTAGAGATTGGTAGAGAAGGAACTTCAGAAGTACTGCTTGTGACTCTTCCCTATAAAGTCTGCTATTCCTCCAAGGATCCCCGAGAGGCCAATGCCTCTGTGTTAGAGCTGTGCACTACAGCTCATAAGCCTAACGTCTTAGCTCTTCAATGCTGTAAACAGAAAGAATGCAAATGGGATGTGTGCAAAAAACATGCACTAACATGGGCGAGAATGTGCAGAAGCATGTGAACATGGGTCTGCCACTAACAGCAGCTGTATCCACACCATATGATGGGATGTTCTTCTGTAAATAGCAATTCTGCAATATTATGCACAGAATAGCATTCCATTATATGTGTGGATGTTATGCGTATGCAACTCCAAAGCAGCAAACATACTTCAGCACTTCAGAGGTACTTGCGCATAACATCTGTGCATATGATGAAATGCTATTATGTGCATAAATAATAAATATTGCAAAACTTTTATGTACAGATCATCAGCCCATTCTATGCAAGAAGAAACATGTATAAACTCCTCACTGGCGCTGACTGCAGAATGAATTATCCTTTACAAGCCTCATACCTTGAATTAAAACATCAGTGTTGCGCATCTTATGAGAACTTCTCTACATCTGAGATGCATAGCTAATTGCTTTATCATCCATTTAAATAGATTTTAAAGCACTGTGCGCTGCTATCTGCTCAAAGCTTTGCACACAGCTTTTGCAAAAAATTTATTCTTGCATTGGTAGTGCACAAAATTGTGTGATAAGTCCAAGCTAACCTGTGCAGGGAGGGATAAGATTGTTGGCAAAGGAAAAAGCCAAATGTGGAATGGAAGGACTATGGAAGTAAGGTTAGGAAATGGAAACCTGGTAAGTAGGTGAATGGTGAAAAGAGGGAGACTGAAGATTGAAGGAAGATGAAAGAGGAATGGAATGAAGCTATAGTTATGTAATAGGCATATCAGAGAAACAGAAGAAAAAACGTCAGAGAGAGATAATAGCAAAGGAAAGGACGAAGAGAGGGAGTGTGAAGAAACAGAAAATGGAAATACGATCCTGGAAAATGACTTAGAAGAAAACCAACAAAAGGAAGTGGAAGAGAGAGACTGGGCCCAAACAAACTAGAAAAATAAAATAATCAGACAAGAAAGATACAAGAGTGTCAGTTTTTAGAGAATCCACAAAGAGAACAGCGCTAGCCACTCAAACGAGTAGAAACAAAAACAGGAAGCGGCAGATTCAACACCCAATACCTTTATTAGAACCAATTAAGTGGCCTAAGCCCAACACAGGCCGTGTTTCGTATGTCACTTCATCAGGGGCTATCAGGGCACACTAAAAAATAAATTATAAAATTACATTAATATAATCAAAATCAAAACAATAAATATGCAGAAAAAAGGGGGTTAAAACAAAAAAATATGACGTAAAAATACAATACTCATAAAACAAAGGCTAAAATGGACTATATCAGATAGCTTAAGTCTCAAAGAAAACACATTGATAAAACCCAAAGGAAACCATCATAAATGTCTCAATTAAAATCATAAAAATACATACAAAATTACATATAAAAAATTACATATAAAATTAAAATTAATCCCAGCATATTGAATAAACAAACCGCTCTGTGAATAAAATGATATATCCAATCTCTTGGTTATATATAGTTGTTTTTACAGTTTTTCTGTATATGTTTGTACAAGTACCTATAATTATAAATGTTCTGGTAATTTTATTGTCTTTGATCTCTTATTTTTATTTGTATTCCAACTTGCATTTTTATACTTTTAATTATTTAATCATTGAAATATCTATATATTTATTTATATATGTGTATGTATATAAGTTCATATATATCATTTTATTCACAGAGCGGTTTGTTTATTCAATATGCTGGGATTAATTTTAATTTTATATGTAATTTTTTATATGTAATTTTGTATGTATTTTTATGATTTTAATTGAGACATTTATGATGGTTTCCTTTGGGTTTTATCAATGTGTTTTCTTTGAGACTTAAGCTATCTGATATAGTCCATTTTAGCCTTTGTTTTATGAGTATTGTATTTTTACGTCATATTTTTTTGTTTTAACCCCCTTTTTTCTGCATATTTATTGTTTTGATTTTGATTATATTAATGTAATTTTATAATTTATTTTTTAGTGTGCCCTGATAGCCCCTGATGAAGTGACATACGAAACACGGCCTGTGTTGGGCTTAGGCCACTTAATTGGTTCTAATAAAGGTATTGGGTGTTGAATCTGCCGCTTCCAATTTTTAGAGAATGACATATGTCCGTTTTGAAAATGAGAATTTCTTATAGTTCATTAGAAGAGGAAATGTATTTCTGTTTCTCTTTCTTCCATGTTTCACAGCTCCATGTCTGTATTTAGGGTATTCCATTTTAATTTTTGTTTATATATTTGTTTCAAATTTTGTAGTTTCATATTCTTTAATTGGTGATGGTCTGTGTTTTCCATGTGCAGCCAAGATAAGGGATTCTGTTAACATGTAGGTTTCCTCTAAAAATCTGTAGTAGTTCAGTTTGTTCTCTTTTTTCCAACTGAAAGTTACTGGAGTTCTAAAATATTTGCAGTGCTGATTTTCCATAGGTAGGGTTGGTTCAATTTGAGTTCTTAATGCTGATGTTGAGTGCAGGGTTTTGTGTTATGATGAACGTCTAGCTGTGGAGGGAGTTAGAGGTGTTATCACTGATGTGAGACTAGAATTTGAATATAATTTTTTTTGTATGTTGAGTTGTAAAGTAAAACACCCTACTTCTGCTCTGCACCTGTTGTTGGGAGAGTTCTATTGGTGAGCCTGGGAGTGTTTCATATGAATGAATAAATATGCCTTAGACGGATATTCAAAGACAATTAGGTATTCACTGGCAAAGGCATAATTAGCCTAACCATGTATTTTCAAAAAATATAAATATATGGCCATTCTGCAATTCAAAGAGTCTGATATTATCTGTATACTTGTGGGGAATGTTAAGGAAGGAGTGAGGGTAGACCAGAAAATTTATCCAGATAGTGGCAATGTTCAGGCACTAGGCAGCACAGAAAAAGCAGGAGGAAACCACGCCACTGGTAGAAACAAGAGCTTTATTGGTGTCAATAGGTCTGCCCAAAACGAGTTTCGGCAAGTGGGCCTTCTTCAGGGAACTGCGACCTCAAAAACCACACATCATATAAAATAAAATATGAGACAAATATAACAAAATTGTAATAAACCAATAAAAGTGTAAATAAACAAGTAAAACAGGGTATGTGTAAAAAGAGCCAAAACCAAATGCAGGTTCTAAATTGATAACAAAGATAATACCATTCAAAAACAAACAAGACCTAATAAATAATAGATGAACATATAAAAAGAAATCTATGCTTATTAAGTGAAAAATACAAATCAGACATACTAAAAAACAAATTAATCACAATACAATAATGCAATAAAATAAGATAAAGGACCACCTATTGTGCTATGGGATAAAAGGATGGAGAAATTTCACTTACCGTTAATTTCCTTTCCTGGAATACTGCTAGACCAGTCCAGACAAACGGGTTATGCACCCCTGCCAGCAGATCTTGGAGACAGAGAATTCTACCAGAGCTCTGATAGGCTGGAGCCTGGTGATATAATCCTACCCCTAGGGGTCTCCCTCAGTTACGTCCACAAGCTAATGCAACATGAACTGTAACATCACCCCAGAGGGTCCCAAGTGAACTATATACAAGGGAGCCGAAGAACTCCCTAGAGCTGAAAACAGTATCCACCTACGAACCCATGGACTGCCCAGGGCGAGGCATACCGGCAAAGAGAAGAACCGCGGTCGGCGGCTGCACCGCACCAGTGGCATTCCAACCAACAGCAGGGTGGGTCCTGGACTGGTCTAGCAGTATTCCAGGAAAGGAAATTAACGGTAAGTGAAATTTCTCCTTCCAGTTCATACTGCTAGACCAGTCCAGACAAACGGGCAGTACCCAAGCTACCTGCTTTCAAGGGGGGGCAAGGCCGCCGACAGCTCAGCAACTCCAAAACGGACTTCCTGACGGGCATGAACGTCCAACCTATAATGACCGACAAAGGTGGACAGCGACATCCAAGTCGCCGCCCGGCGAATATCGAGAGGAACTACATGAGACCTCCCGGCCTACAAAGTTGCTTGCGCCCGAGAGGAGTGAGCACGGAGTCCCGGTGTAGCTTGTTCTCCTTGAAGAAGGTACGCCGCCTCAATGGCCTCCGTAACCCATTCAGAAATGGTAGATTCGGAGGCTGCGGATCCCCGACGAGAACCCGCGAACAAGACAAAAGAGGAACAGTCATATGGAAGGGTCTGGCGACCCCCAGATACCGAAAAAGAACCTTCTTAAGGTCCACCGCCCGCAACGGAGACCGACCACTGTCACACTGCATCTTTGGAAAAGACGGAAAGGAAAGAGGCTGGTCAACAGCAAACGGCGTCAGCACTTTGGGCAACAAAGGAAGGGACAGTTCTCAGAGAAACGCCTTCGGAGGAAAACGAGAGATAGGGATCTCGACATAGAGAGCCTGGAGCTCAGAAACACGGCGTGCCGAAGTTATGGCCACCAAGAAGACTGCCTTCAGAGTCCAATCTAGAAGAGAACAGGTCCTCAGAGGCTCAAAGGGAGGAGCAACGAAGGCACAGAGGACAAGCACGAGAGCCCACGCCGGCACAGGCGAACGCAGAGGAGGCCGGAAGGCCCAACTCCGCGGAGAAACCGAGACACGTCCGAATACGAAGCTATCGATCGCCCCGGTATAGGACCCCGAAAACAAGTTAAAGCGACCATTTGTACTCGCAAGGAATTGAATGCTAATCCCTTATCCACTCCGGCCTGTAAAAAGGACAGGATGTCCGGAATACCACAACGCCAGGGTGTGAGGTTATTTCGCGAACACTAACCATCAAGAGACGCCAAACCCGAGCGTAAGTCAGCGTCGTGGAAGACCGCCGTGCCGTGAGAAGCGCCACGACCACGCTAGGCGAAGAGCCGTAACGACCAAACCGGCGGCGGTTAATAGCCAGGCCGAAAGCGAGTAAGGAGCCGGGTCTTCCATCTCCACCGGTCCGTGAATCAGAAGGCCGAGAAACGCCTCGAGGCGGAGCAGCCACGCCCCAGACAGACGGAAGAGATCCGCATACTATGGTCTGCGAGCCCAATTCGGAGCCAGCTGGAGTACAGGGCCGCGACGGTCTCGGAGCCGCCGGAGAACTATGCATATCACGGATCAGGGAGGGAAAACACACAGGAGAAGATGAGCCAGCCACGGTTGAGAGAGAGCATCTATGCCGTGCGCTCCCTCGTCCCTCCAATGGCCGAAGTACAGCGAAGCCTTGGCAGTCTGCGCCGTAGCCATTAGATCCATGGTCGGCAGTGCCCACAGGTGAACAATGGACCGGAACGCAACCGGCTGTTTGTTAAACTTTTTTCCTGTCCTTGCCTGCCTGAGTGAATCCTCCCCCTCCCCCCCCCTCCCCCTGAGGTATTGTGTAGCCTTCTTCCTGTTTTCTCCACGTGAGCATAGTCTGTTTTAGTTTGCTTTTCTCTGATCAGAGAAGGGCTGTACTTTTACAGAGCTCTGCTAGTGAGTGGATATTTGCCTCCTGGGACATCTTACTGTGAGTTCTAGCTGTTTATTTAATTATTTACTGTTTGTCTAACTGTTTGTTTAATTATTTATTGTTTGTCTTAATGGTGTGCTAGTTCAGCCTTCTCAGCTGTACTTACCTTGCCTCTCTCAACTAACTGGGCTTTGTGTGGTACCCCCATCCCCCTGCTGAGGGTTCAGGACAGGGTAGTACCTTGTAACTGCCCTCTTTAATAGGACTTATCTCCCTCCCTCCCTCCCCAGCACCCACCCACCCCTGGGGTAATTGTAGTTTTATAGGTACTTGCACATCTTAGAGGAAAGGGGCTGCTCTCAGGTGCAGCTCTTAATCCAAATCAGTCATACACAGAGGACCTGAGATTAATTAAGCTTCAGGTACACAGGGTGTATTAGGGGTATTAGATACACTTTTATTAGTATAAGCATCTACACCAATCCTTATTATATACCGAATTTAAAAGACCTAAACACAAGCTTTAAACTAAGATGCAGACAGAGGTCCAGCAACGAGATGGGGGTTCTCCGGTCTTTTGCATTGAGTGTCACATGTATGATTTTCTCCCAGTTGGTGAGAGGTCCTACATATGCACTAAGTGCAGGGAGCTCTTTGCTCTCAGGGAACGAGTCCGTTCTCTAGAGGCTAGAGTAGCAGACCTGGAAGACATAAGAAAGACAGAGAAGTACATGGACGAGACCTACAGGGATATAGTCCTGAAGTCCCACCTCCAGTCTGGCAGCATCCCTGTTGCCATGGAGGAGAGAGGTCACGTGACAGGAGAGCATCACCCTGGTGTGGCAGGAAGTGATCCTGTAACTAGGACCTGTCCTCCAGGTGATGTAAAACCCTCTCGCACCGAGGACGTTTCTCCAGGGCCATGTCCCCATGAGGGGAGGGTCAGGACAGCTGTTATAGTTGGTGATTCAATCATTAGGAATGTAGATAGCTGGGTGGCTGGTGGACGTGAGGATCGCCTGGTAACATGCCTGCCTGGTGCGAAGGTAGCAGATCTCACGCACCGCCTAGATAGGATCATAGATAGTGCTGGGGGGGAGTCTGCTGTCTTGGTACATGTTGGTACCAATGACATAGGAAAATGTGGTAGGGAAGTTCTGGAGGCTAAATTTAAGTTTTTAGGTAGGAAGTTGAAATCCAGAACTTCCAGGATAGCGTTCTCCGAAATGCTTCCTGTTCCACGTGCAGGACCCAAAAGACAGGCAGAGCTCCGGAGTCTCAATGCGTGGATGAGACAATGGTGCAAGGATGAGGGTTTTGGATTTGTTAGGAACTGGGGAACATTCTGGGGAAAGGGGGGGCTCTTCCGAAGGGATGGGCTTCACCTTAATCAGGATGGGACCAGACTGCTGGCTTTAACCTTTAAAAAAGAGATAGAGAAGCTTTTAAACTAGAAAATAGGGGAAAGCCGACAGTCACCCAAGAGCGCATGGTTCGGACAAAGGTATCCTTGAAGGATACTACCAAAAGCAGTGAGGTTCCAAAAGGGAGTATAGTAGCCCAAATGCCCTTGAGTAAGGAGCAGACAGAGCATAAAGATTCCCAATTACCCATGCCTACCAATAGCCAGATTAATATTAATAAAATACAGTCTCTAAAATGCTTGTATGCCAATGCTAGAAGTCTAAACAATAAGATGGGAGAATTAGAATATATAGCACTAAATGAGAGGTTAGATATGATTGCACTCTCAGAGACATGGTGGAAGGAGGATAACCAGTGGGACACTGTGATACCTGGATACAAACTATATCGTAATGATAGAGCTGAACAAATTGGTGGAGGGGTTGCGCTCTATGTTAGAGAGGGCATTGAGTCAGAAAGGATTAAAGTTTTGCAGGGAACAAAATTTGCTGTAGAATCTCTATGGATTGAAATTCCATTTATGAAGGGGAAGGTGATGGCAGTGGGAGTATACTATCGACCGCCTGGCCAGAATGAACAAATGGATGATGAAATGCTCAAAGAAATCAAGGAAGCTAACAAAAGCCACAACAGAGTAGTAATAATGGGTGATTTCAATTACCCCGGTATCGACTGGGACAGTGTCACAGCAGGACAAGCTAAAGAGATAAAGTTTCTAGATGAAATAAATGACTGCTTCTTGGAGCAGCTGATTCATGAACCAACCAGAGGGGAAGCCATACTGGACCTAGTCCTTAGTGGAACGCCAGATCTGGTGCAAGAAATAAGGGTGTTGGGACCACTTGGCAATAGTGATCATAGTATGATCATCTTTGATTTAATCAGTGGAGGACAGATAGTAAAGGAATCCACAGTACTACCTTTTAACTTTCAAAAGGGAGACTATGATAGAATGAGGAATATAGTTCGGAAAAAACTAAAAGGAGCGGTTCCAAAGGTTAAAGACTTACAGCAAGCTTGGGTGTTATTTAAAAATACTATCCTCGAAGCCCAGACCAGCTGTATTCCACGCATTAAGAAAAGTGGAAGAAAGTCCAAAAAACTGCCAGCATGGTTTAAAGGTGAGGTCAGAGAGGCTGTTGCTGCCAAAAGAGCAACCTTCAGGAAATGGAAAAAAGAGCCAAATGATGAAAACTGGAAACAGCACAAGCACTGGCAAGTTAAATGCAAAGCATTGATAAGGCAGGCAAAGCGGGAATTTGAGAAGAAACTTGCTACGGAAGCAAAAATACGAAATAAAGACTTTTTCAAGTACATTCGTAGCAAAAGGCCTGTGAGAGAGTCAATTGGACCGTTAGATGATAGAGGGGTAAAAGGGGCAGTAAGAGGAGACAAGGCTATAGCAGAGAGACTGAATGAATTCTTTGCTTCGGTCTTTACTGAGGAAGATGTAGGGATGTTACCCAAGACTGAAGTGGTATTTAAAGGTGATACTGCAGAGGAATTGAGAGAAATATCGCTACACCGGGAAGATAAATTACAACTATTTGATAAACTGAATAGTAGCAAATCACCTGGACCGGATGGTATACATCCCAGAGTGTTGAAAGAACTGAAATATGAGATTGCAGACCTGCTATTGGTAATCTGTGAACTTTCATTAAAATCATCTGTAATACCAGGTAGACAAAGGTGAGTCGGTTGATATAGTGTATCTGGACTTTCAGAAAGCTTTTGACAAGGTCCCCCATCAGAGACTTTTGGCAAAGCTAAAAAGTCATGGGATAGGAGGCAGTGTACTATTGTGGATCGGGAACTGGTTAAAAGATAGAAAGCAGAGGGTAGGGCTAAATGGCCAATATTCCCAATGGAAAAAGGTGAATAGTGGAGTACCCCAGGGATCTGTACTGGGTCCGCTACTTTTTGACATATTCATAAATGACCTGGAAAAGGGAATAACTAGTGAGGTTATCAAATTTGCAGATGACACAAAACTGTTTAAAGTTGTTAAAACCCAAGAGGATTGTGGAAAACTGCAGGAGGATCTGGATAAATTGGAAGACTGGGCATCCAAATGGCAGATGAAATTTAATGTGGACAAGTGCAAAGTTATGCACCTAGGAAAGAACAACCCACACTATAGTTACACGATGCAAGGCTCCACATTAGAAACCACCACCCAGGAAAAAGATTTAGGAGTCATCGTGGATAACATGTTAAAACCCTCCGCCCAGTGTGCAGCGGCGGCCAAGAAAGCAAATAGAATGCTAGGTATCATAAGGAAAGGGATGGAGAATAAAACAAAGGATATTATAATGCCTCTGTATCGCTCCATGGTACGACCGCACCTTGAATATTGTGTGCAATTCTGGTCACCGTATCTTAAAAAGGACATAGAGTTATTAGAAAAAGTACAGAGAAGAGCCACCAAATTGGTGAAGGGGATGGAAGGCTACTCCTATGAAGAGAGGCTAAAAAGGTTAGGGCTCTTTAACCTGGAAAAGAGACGGCTGAGGGGAGATATGATAGAGGTCTATAAAGTAATGAATGGAGTGGAACGGATAAACGTGGATCAATTGTTTACGCTATCAGAATATAGGAGGACTAGGGGACATGTAATGAAGCTACGGGGTAAACTATTTAAGACAAATAAGAGAAAATATTTCTTCACTCAACGTGTAATCAAACTCTGGAATCTGTTACCGGAGGATGTAGTAAGGGCTGTTAGTATAGCTGGGTTTAAAAAAGGTTTGGACAAGTTCCTGGAGGAAAGGTCCATAAACCACTATTAAAAAGGGACCCAGGATATCAATGCTTGACCTAGTACAAGCACTGCAGAACCTGTGTCTTTTGGGGAAACTGCTAGGTACGTATGACCTAGATTGGCCACTGTTGGAAACAGGATACTGGGCTTGATGGACCTCGGTCTGACCCAGTATGGCATTTCTTATGTTCTTATGCAGAGCCCAGCCCCCGGGCTCCAGAGAGTGCCGGCTGAGAAAATTGGCTTACACATTGTTCATGCCTGCGATGTGCTGCGCCGATAGCCTGAAGATGTTCCTCCGCCCACGGGAGGAGCAAACGCCTTTCCTGTGAGACATTCGGACATTGCGTGCCGCCTAGGCGGCTTAGGTAAGCAACCTCGTGGCGTCGGACAGGAACCGAACCGCACGCCGCCGCAGAAGAGGATGAAACTGAAGAAGGGCGAAGCGCACTTTCCACGTCTCGAGACGATTGATAGACCCTTGGGCTGCGCGAGGTGACCAACTCCCCTGCGGCAAGGCCAAGCCGCAAGGCGCTCCCCAACCGGAGAGGTCGGCGACTGGCGTCACCAAGATCCAGCGCAGAGACTCCAGAGGGACCCTCCGTAGAAGATTGTGTGCCTGAAGCCACCAGCGGAGGCTGCGGTGCACCGGCAGAAGCAAAGGTAACCGGATTAGATAACTGTCCGACACCGGCGACAAACGAGATAGAAGCGCCGTCGGCAAGCAGTGCATGTGCGCTTCCGCCCATGGAACGAGGGCTATCGTTGCTGCCAAGGACCCCAAGAGTTGAAGGTAGCCCCCAAGGCCGAGGTGCCACTTGATCCAAGCAGCAGCGGAGCTGAAGAGAGATCTTCTGAAAACGTTCCTGAGGTAGAAACACCCGCCCCCGACGAGTGTCGCACCCAGCCCCTAGAAAATCCAGGACCTGAAGCATCCCAAAATAGACAGAGTAACGGCCCAGTCCTCCTTCCAACGGTGGACCGGGACGAATGGCATCTAAACGCTGGAGCCTGGAAATGAAGCAACATCCGCTGCCCATTGCCGCAGGCTGAGCCATCCCCGGCTGTGGAAGCGACATGGGAGCTGACTGAATCGTTTCCTGCAGGAAGATCCTGCAGCTGGGGCTCTGAGGAGGGAGGAGATAAGGTGCTGATGAACCCATCTAACAGCGCAGTGGGAATGGGGAAAGAGTCTCCGGGATGCAGCGTGCAGGTGGAACACAAGCAATCTCTTAATTCCCCATTCGGCTGATTACATATAATAAAGCCAGAGAAACAAGCATTGTAGAGACTTAAACCACCTTTCCTCTTTTTTCCCTTTTTTTTTGCATTTAAAACAAAAATCAAGGTAGGCTCAGGGAAACCGAAGACTCTTCAAAGAAAAGGATTTTGAAACTCTCCGTGCCTCCACAGCATGTTTAAATGTGTGGAAACTGCTGTCTAGAGCTGTTCCCCCTCCAAAAAGAAACACTGAAGAGAAAAACAAAATGGCTGCTGGCACAGAAAAACTGTCAGGTATTCACTGAGCTGAGAAGGGAACTGTCAGTCATTCACTGTGCTGGTACAGAGAAACTTTCAAAGTCAGGGTAAGGCCATTACAGTGACTGAAAGTAGGGAAATTTAGAGTTTGATTCCTCTGCAGCCACTCAGACCTCCATGGTAGGGGCTGAAAGGTGTTTCTGGGGAGGGATGTAGAAGCTCAAACCCAGCCGTACGGAAGATGACAGTGAGTATGTTTAATTAGGTAGAGCCCAAAACAGTCAGGATCCAAAACACTGACTTAAAATTCCAATCAAATGGTATATTGAAAAAGACAGGTACAATATTCCAGTAAGACGTACAAAGTAACCCGGCTGCAGTATGTGGATTAAAAATTTTAAAGTAGGAACTTCAAAACTCAGAGGCAGCCAGTCCGGGAGCAGTAGCTGAGGCAAGTGAGAAAAAAAACAGGCTACTCACAGTTTCCTTTCAGGAATTGATACCTGAACTTCCCGGGGATGTCCGTGGCAAAGACTCAGCGCAGCATAAAGCCAATGGAGAGCTCCACTGAAGCCAGGCTCAGGAGATCCCAAGTTTATCTGGGGAATCAAGACGCTGGGGGAAGAGCACAGTTGATTTCTGAGGTCCCTGTGTGTCTTCTGACAGCTTATGCAGCGTAGACCTGAATAAGGCATAGGGAGAACTAAAAAAAAAAATAACTCTGCTCCGGAGGAACAGGCATTTAACAATATTCCCCATACTATGCAATGCCTCAGCCAGCCTTCTTTGTTGGGCACAGTGGGGGATGGAACCCATGAGCCCTGCACCAGTGGTCAGTGTCTTAGCATTGTACTGTGGCTCTGAATTGAATCCGGTTCTCTAATCATGCCTTCCGTACTTTTTATTCATTATGTTAATACATAGGCAGAGAAAAAAGGAACCCCCCACACAACTCATAGCTAGCCAGTGTTGTGGAAAAATTTAAACAGCAATTTTATTTATTTATTTATTTTTTTGGTGCTAGAAGCCAGCAAAGAGAGAAGGAATCTGGCTTCCCGCCAAAAAACCAGGACTCATTAGCTATTCAAAATGGCCGCCGGCAAAAATAAACTTCAAAAAGAGTGAATTAAAACCCCCAAAAGCTAAAGAATGAACTTAAAAAGTCAAATGACAAGGTGGGGGGGGGGGGTGCAGGCATGAGAGAAATGCCTAAAATCGCTGAAAAATCAAGAAAAATAAATCCAGTCACCACAGAGATGCAGACAGCAGTGGGAGACAGGTTTTGTACTCACAGTACAGAAAGTGCCGAGAATCCACGGACCGCTGCTGAGAGCACTGCCAGCTGCCTCACCACTAAAATCAGCCCCAGGGACTGGATTTTAGGAGGCTTATCATCCAGCTAAATAGTCTTCTTGACTAGTGCTGGGAAGTCTGCACATCAGCGAGCTCTACTGTGACCCGCAGGACACAGGAGCTCAGCTGGAATTCATCCTGG
This sequence comes from Ichthyophis bannanicus, assembly GCA_033557465.1. NCBI lineage: Eukaryota > Metazoa > Chordata > Amphibia > Gymnophiona > Ichthyophiidae > Ichthyophis > Ichthyophis bannanicus. The sequence goes on along the minus strand of CM066032.1, from coordinate 1,718,440,836 downwards.
TGCCCAGATAAGTACACTGGCAACTACAGGGTATAATCTCTCCCAGAGAAATCACAAAGAAATAAAGCATCTTAAATTTTTTTGAAGGAGCAAAAAAAAGCATCCAGATCTGCTGGAGACAGAGAAAAACTGAGGGAGACCCCTAGGGGTAGGATTATATCACCAGGCTCCAGCCTATCAGAGCTCTGGTAGAATTCTCTGTCTCCAAGATCTGCTGGCAGGGGTGCATAACCCGTTTGTCTGGACTGGTCTAGCAGTATGAACTGGAAATGTGTTATATGTATCTGGGGAATATAATACATTAAGAACATAATTAAATAAACTATAAAAAGAGTGAGCACAACATTACCATGACTCACCATATGAGAGGGACACACTTGTATACTCAAAACTTGCATAAGTAGATAAACTAGAAAAAAGGCAAAAAAGTTATATTGGAACCAAAAAGAAGCAAAAATGAACTAAAAATGAAGACGGACAGGTGAGGAATGGCACAGTGTACTCAAGAAGAATCACAACAGTCCCAGATGATAGTAGGCTGTTAAAAAACATCACTTTAGAGCAGGGGTTCTCAACCATGTCCTCGGGACCCACCTAGCCAGTCGGGTTTTCAGGATAATCACAATGAATATGCATGGGAGAGATTTGCATATAATGGAGGCAGTGTATGCAAATCTCTCTCATACATATTCATTGTGGTTATCCTGAAAACCCGACTGGCTAGGTGGGTCCCGAGGACAGGGTTGAGAACCCCTGCTTTAGAGGTACATATAGAAAGAGGAGAAAGAGGGATGGTGACAATGGTAACAGAACCCAATGTTAAACAGGATACAAATCTAATCCAAAGTTATGTGGGTAGTCGCGTCTAAAGGAGGTGCATATGAATGAAGATGGTGCAACCATGTAAACCTGATATGTGACGGGAAAATGAATAATAAAAATTACAAGTCCTGCAGTGTACATATCATTATCAATTTCTTATGTAAGTTACTTCAGAGACTTAAGCGGTTAAGTATAACCGCACAGAAAACTAAATCAAACAAAGATGGTGTTATATATGATCAACATAAGATATATGGAGATACATATTCTAATGGGTTTTCAGTGTAATATCACATACTGGTGCTTGCTGCTTCTTATGTTACTGAATATAATATAAATAACTTAAGAGTCAATTGTGAGTTATTAGAAAGCTGTAGTGATAGAGCTAAAACTCAGATTGTGCAGAGGATGTAGCACTTTCCTGTGAGCTACTCATGAAGTAAAAATCACTGATGCCAACACAAAAGAAATTGTGTATAAACGTGGCAAAATAAAAGTGAAATAAAGTGAAACCGCTGTCTGTAATACAAGGTGTGACAAAAAAGAAACCAGACTGTCCCATAAATGTTTTATTACAAAATCTACTGAAAAATTATGCATTGTCCCCCTTCAAAGTAATCCCCCCCCCCCCCCAGAGTTAATGCATTTCTGCATTCGCTTCTGCCACGTATGGAAGCACTTGGTAAAGTCCTCCTCCTTGAGGTCCCTCAGTTCCCTTGTCACAGTGGCCTTGATCTCTTCTACAGAGGCGTAATGAGTTCCTTTGAGCACAGTCTTCAGCCTGGGGAAGAGCCAGAAGTCACACGGTGTGAGATCTGGGGAATAAGGAGGGTGGTCGAGAGCCAAGAACTGCCTCAGACTGAGCGCGGTGTGTGTAGGCGTGTTGTCGCGGTGGAGCAGCCACGACTTGTCTCTCCACAGAAGCAGCCTGCTGCACCAAATCCGGTCATGGAGGCGATTGAGGACCTGCTGGTAGAAGTTCTGGTTGACTGACTGACCCTCAGGCACAAACTCATGATGAACCACTCCCTTCTGGTCGAAGAATGCGATCAGCATGACCTTCATCCTTGATTTGGACATGCACGCCTTCTTGGGTCTGGGTGACAATCGAGTCTTCCACTGCAGGCTCTGTCTCTTGCTTTCAGGGATGTACTGGAATATCCAAGTCTAGTCCCCTTTGATGACTCAGCTAACTAACTCTGGATCTTCTCCGATTTTCTCTAGCAAATCTCGACAAACATCGACCCGGTGCTCCTTCTGGTCGTCCAATAAAAGCTTGAGCACCATCTTGGCGCACACCTTCCGCATCCCCAGCTCCTGCACCAAGATGGTCCGCACTGAACATAAGAACATAAGATATGCCACACTGGGTCAGACCAAGGTCCATCAAGCCAAGTATCCTGTTTCCAACAGTGGCCAATCTAGGTCATACGTACCTAGCAGTTTCCCCAAAAGACACAGGTTCCACAATGCTTGTACTGGGTCAAGCATTGATATCCTGGGTCCCTTCTTAATAATGGTTTATGGACCTTTCCTCCAGGAACTTGTCCAAACCTTTTTTAAACCCAGCTACACTAACAGCCTTTAACTATATCCTCCGGTAACAAATTCCAGAGTTTGAATACACGTTGAGTGAAAAAATATTTTCTTTTATTAGTCTTAAATAGTTTACCCTGTAGCTTCATTGCATGTCTCCTAGTCTTTCTATATTCTGATAAAATAAACAATCGATCTACGTTTACCCGTTCCACTCCGTTCATTAATTTATAGACTTCTATCATATCTCCCCTCAGCCGTCTCTTTTCCGGGTTAAGAGCCCTAACCTTTTTAGCCTTTCTTCATAGGAGTATCCTTCCATCCCCTTTACCATTTTGGTGGCTCTTCTCTGAACCTTTTCTAATAACTCTATATCCTTTTTAAGATACGGCGACCAGAATTGCATACAATATTCAAGGTGCGGTCTCACCATGGAACGATATAGAGGCATTATAATATCTTTTGTTTTATTTTCCATTCCTTTCCTTATGATACCTAGCATTCTATTTGCTCTCTTGGCTGCCGCTGCTGCACACTGGGCCAAGGGTTTTAACATGTTATCCACAATGACGCCTAAATCTTTTTCCTGGGTGGTGGTTCTTAATGTGGAACCTTGCATCGTGTAACCATAGTTTGGGTTGTTCTTCCCTAGGTGCATAACTTCGCACTTGTCCATATTAAATTTCATCTGCCATTTTGATGCCCAGTCTTCTAATTTATCAAGATCCTCTTGCAATTTTCCACAATCCTCTTGGGTTTTAACAACTTTAAATAGTATTGTGTCATCCGCAAATTTGATCACCTCACTCGCTATTCCACTTTCCAGGTCATTTATGAATATGTCAAAAAGCAGCAGACCACGCACAGATCCCTGGGGTACACCACTATTCACTTTTCTCCATTGGGAAAATTGGCCATTTAGCCCAACCCTCTGCTTTCTATCTTTTAACCAGTTCTTGATCCACAGTAGTACACTGCCTCCTATCCCATGACTCTTTAGTTTTGCCAAATGTCTCTGATGAGGAACCTTGTCAAAGGCTTTCTGAAAGTCCATATACACTATATCAACCGACTCAGCTTTGTCCACCTGTTTATTCACACTTTCAAAAAAACATAACAGATTAGTAAGACAAGATCTTCCTTGTCTAAAGCCATGTTGGCTGTCTCCCATTAGGCCATGACTATCTACATGCTGAGTAATTTTATTCTTTATGATGGTTTCTACCATTTTTCCCGGTAGTGACGTCAGGCTCACCGGTCTGTAGTTTCCCGGATCACCCCTGGAACCCTTTTTAAAAATTGGTGTTACATTGGCGATCCTCCAATCTTCAGGTATTAGAGATGATTTTAATGATAGTTCACAGATTACTAATAGCAGGTCTGCAATCTCATATTTCAGTTCTTTCAACACCCTTGGATGTATACCATCCAGCCCAGGTGATTTGCTACTCTTCAGTTTATATAATAGTTGTAATACATCTTCAGTTTATCTAATAGTTGTAATACATCTTCCCGATGTATCGATATTTCCTTCAATTCTCCGCACCTTTAAATACCACTTCAGTCAGGGGTAACATCCCTACATCTTCCTCAGTAAAGACCGAAGCAAAGAATTCATTCAGTCTCTCCGCTATCGCCTTGACGCCTCTTAGTGCCCCTTTAACCCCTCTATCATCTAATGGATCAACTGACTCTCTCACAGGTTTTTTGCTAAGAATGTACTTGAAGAAGTCTTTATTTCGCGTTTTTGCTTCCTCAGCAACCCAGCAGAGAGCTTGTAGTTTAAATTTAATAGTCACTCATGGCCTAATGGGAGACAGCCAACATGGCTTTAGACAAGGAAGATCTTGTCTTACTAATCTGTTATGTTTTTTTGAAAGTGTGAATAAACAGGTGGACAAAGGTGAGTCGGTTGATATAGTGTATCTGGACTTTCAGAAAGCCTTTGACAAGTGGAATAACGAGTGAGGTTATCAAATTTGCAGATGACACAAAACTATCTAAAGTTGTTAAAATCCAAGAGGATTGTGGAAAATTGCAAGAAGATCTTGATAAATTGGAAGACTGGGCATCAAAATGGCAGATGGAATTTAATGTGGACAAGTGCAAAGTTATGCACCTACGGAAGAACAACCCAAACTATGGTTACACAATGCAAGGTTCCACATTAGGAATGAAGCTACAGGGTAAACTATTTAAGACTAATAAAAGAAAATATTTTTTCACTCAACGTGTAATCAAACTCTGGAATTTGTTACCGGAGGATGTAGTAAAGGCTGTTAGTGTAGCTGGGTTTAAAAAAGGTTTGGACAAGTTCCTGGAGGAAAGGTCCATAAAATGGAAATTACACTTACCTGGTAATTGATGTTCCTTGAGGGAGTACAGTTCAGTCCTCCACCACTGGGTAGTGCACCTCCTCCTGCAACATGGAGACTGGACAAGTCAAACTTGTGACATCACCGGGTATATCCTGCTGGTGTTCTCCCATGATCCCCCAGTGACCTACTGTCAAAGCAGACTCAAAGGAGCAAACAAACAACCAGTTAAAGAATTAAACACAAAGCTATGCTCAAACTTCAACTTTAAAATCACAGGGCCCCAAAAAGAAAGGCCGAAAACACCCTCCTCCGTGCCCCAGTCCCCCTGCGCACCAAACAGCGGAAGACAGAGAGCTAGAAGGAAGGAGAACTAAGGAAGAGTATAGGCAGAAAAGGTTGCTCTCGCGATTACCTGCCAATCAGAGCCCGTTGCAGACGCTAGGATCCAAAAGCACACTCGGAACTGACGCCTCACGTCTGAAACATCCATCCCCGGGCGGGAATGAGGACTGAACTGTACTCCCTCAAGGAACATCAATTACCAGGTAAGTGTAATTTCCATTTCCTTATCGGTCCTACAGTTCAGTCCTCCACCACTGGGATGTACCAGAGCAGTAATCATTGGGAGGGACCTATCCAGTCGGCTCGGCCCCTAAACGAACAGAGCAGGCACCGACCCCAGCCCGCTCCTCACGTCAACAGGCGGTAAGCCAACCAGGAAGACACGACCGAGAGCCCACTTGGATCCTCTTCACTGGTGAAAACAGCACAGAACTCTGCCCCAAGCAGCGCTAGTGCTTCAGAAAGACAAACTCGCCATCGCAAACACACTGAACGCCCTAGAAACAGACCTACTGAGAAGGCTACCGGAGCTCCGCCTGAAAAATCCGCTTGAGCTCCCCCTTGGCTCTCGACCCCACCAGGGTGTCAAGTGTTAGCAAACGCTGCTCTCCCGCAGAACCCACCTCCACGGAGGGACAGGCAGCGAAGAGACCTCCCAGAAAGCGACGGAACCTTCACCTAAGGTCCAAGAAACGCAGGTTACAAGCAAAGTGTTCTTGCGTAAGTCCCAAACCGACAACTAGACAGGCACAGCCGGATTCCACGAGGGAGAACGGAACCGAGGTCCATCCAGACAGAGGTGGGAAGCAAAATGAGGGAAATGGAAAAAAACACCAGCGTCAAACACCCTATTTGTCACACCTCTTAAGGGCTTTATTCTTTGCAACACAAAGTAGCTCTACAGCTATGTCCTGGACCAGTTGGAGTCTTTTTAATTGAGAATGTGGAATGCAGCTAAGCAATGAGTTGCAATAAACCAAGCGTGATCCACCAAGGGCATATAAGAGGGTGTCAAGTGCCCCAGAGTCCAGTGTTGTTTCAGAAGATGTGGAGTCTTACATGGTGTGACAAAAAAGAAAGGAGACTCTGGTAGCCACGCCCACGATGCAATGCCAGCAGGCCAACCGCTTACATCACCTGGATATGCCCTCCGGAATTGGAGGAACCATGCAGAAGTAGCAATCGCCGACGTGATCCATGGGCCCTCTCCAGATCATTGGAACCGCAAAAGACTTTGATGGTCTTTTCCCATCCATCCACAGCCTGAGATCTCCTACACATGTATTGCAGCATATGTGTGGCGCCTAGCTTTTATCCTGATCTTTTATTCTGCAGCCAAAATATAAATTGTAGGCTTTCTGAACCGCCACAGTCATATGCCATTTTTGTGATGTAAAAGTCACATCACCACAACTAGAGCAGAAATTATCTGCATGATTAACACCAGTACGAGGAATCACCAAATATGCTGTGAGTGACCTATCGGTATAAAATAAATATGTCTTTTTTTTTTTTCTTTTTTTTTTTACTGTCAAGCGAGGCAAATTTAAGTAGTGACTGCATCAACTGATTTTGGACAGTTATTTCGATTGGTTGCAAGTAAAGATTATGCAAGCTCACGCAAATGTTGCAGAATACACTGGTAATGGTCCCCACTGACTAATGAAGAGCACATAACTTAGCAACCAGACCCAGTCGGCCATTTTCACTATGACCTCTGAAAGGCATAGAATGGACCGGGCCACGGCCCCGTACCAATGCATCGACGCTATCCAGTAGCCTCATATGTCCTCTGCTAAACATCGACCCGTCGCCGCAGACTGACAGGTCGCCATGAGGTCCAATATGGGCTGACCGCATCTGAGCACATACGGCGCGCACACCGCCTGATGCAATCTCACTCCTCCGGCAAACACTCGGACCCCGCTAAGGACATTCGCCACCACAGTGTCCCCACCGAAACGCAGGCCGCCAAGGCTTCAACCGCGCACGCTGTCCCTTCGCTCGGGCCACCCTGACCACCCGACCGACTCCACCCTGCCGATCGAAATAGGCCACCATCCCGGAGATCTCAGACAGCACCTACAGCGCTCGATCCGCTACCGTGTCCGTGAATGCCTGCCATGGCTGACGTACCGCGTACCGTTCCAGTCAGACGATGGAACACTGGGCATGCTGCGTACACTAAAACGCCTTGTACATAAAGGATCCCCAAAATGTAGCTGAGTCTAACCACGCTCCGGCCAAGCTCCCGGAAGAAAGGGACAGAACCTTATAAAAAAGAAGTGGGGACAATTAGGAAGGCTTTCCTGTTTGATTATTCTTTTTTTTTTTTTTTTCCCTTTTTACAACTCCATAAGGGCCACAAGGCACACAACCGAACAGGGCATTGTCCAGAGAACGCAAGGCCCCTCCTCCAGGCTGACTCCACATCCACAGCCTAAACCGGCAGTCACCTTGGCTGATGCCGAGCAGCGCGGAAGCCAACTTGTAAGCCCAGCATATGAAGTATGCCTACTAGTACAGCATTCCACAAAGGAGGGACATGTAACCGGACGGCTTTGAATATGAACCTACAGATATCCCACGCTTGCTCCAAGACAAGCACTGTGCAGCCTACTGGTCTTCTCGGAGCACCGCCACGACCCGAAGACCTAAACCGGCCAGCAAAAGACGACGTATGCTGGGCCCGAAGGAACCTGATTGAACGGATCCCAGCACTCCCTGTATCATTAGGATCGGAGCCTCCCCCCAAGGACTCAGCCCTGGCTGGAACCGGCTGAGCATAACTCCAGGTCCTGCGGCGAGCCCCCACGAAGAAGTGGGACGCAACAATGCCTTGAGGAAAGGGAAGGCGCAATGGGTGAAGCAAGTTGCTAGCCAACCAAGGGAGTAAACCCCACACGCGCACCTCAACGGAAGGATGGAAGAACCGAGGATTCTGGTCCCACAGGTGCGCCTGCTAGCCTTTAACAACATACACCTCCGCAGGTACAAAAAACTTAAATTGTGAGCACCTTCAGGGGTAAGGGGAATAGACGACAGCCTCCGACTGTGGACCACCTTGTCTTGCACAACAGACAGCAGCACCCCACCAAACAAATGATTGGGAATATATGACCTCAGAACCCCAAGGCAGAGGTAAAACAGTAGAATGTGCAGTGGACGTGAATTTCCAGATCTGCCAGCCCCCCTGCCCACATTGAGAAGAGGCAGAGAAGAACTGGACTGGCGGATCTGGAGGGGTGCCTCCTGGACAGCCGGGCCACCGAAGGGAAAGCTGATGACTGAGGCCCAAACTCCTCAGGATGGCCCCGTCTTGCATTGGCAACCCCATGCAACACCATGACAACCCCGCTCACGATATCCCAAGCGATCTCTGTCATTGCTGCAACAATCACCTGAGCATGAGATCACAGATGGAACACGGACATGCAGACGCACTCAAGGAGAGTGCACCTAAGAAGTATGAGCCTATCCAACATCCAGCACCACATGTGCAGGTGTCCCACTCCTGTCACCCAAAACACAGGACGCTTGAACCTAGGTGACCGTCATAGCAAAGACAGGGAGGCCTGACTGCCGCTATCAACCCTTCCAGGACCCTGGAACACTAAGCCCCCGACTGTGCCATCCAGCAACACTTCTCACGATCCCCAGCAGGGGCCTTTCCCCAGATGGCCCAGAAGGGCAGTGTTCCCGCCAAATGGGCAAACTGCGCTCTGATAACATAGTGCAGAAAACCAAATCAAAGTGTCTTAACCTAGCTAAATTTTGTCTAATAGTGATCATTCATAATATCAGCCAGGCTCAATCATAACATTAGTATTAATGATCTCTAAAGATTGAAGAGTTACTAATGTAACACTAATTGGGGTTGTTGTTTTTTGGGGGGGGGGGGGTTTAAAAGAGCTTCAAAAGCGATCTTGGAAACTGCAGACCAATGAATCTGAGTTCAGTGCCAGTTAAATGATAGAACTTGTTCTGAAAAGCAGCACCAAGCTGTCTTTTCAAAGGGTTAATAAACATGTGAGTAAGCCAAATGATATGTATCTGGATGTTTTAGAAGGTACTTGACAAAGCCCCTTATGAACTTCTCCTGAGGAAGGAGATGATGTGCTATTATAGAATGGGAAATGGATCAAAAACAGGAACACAATAGGACTAAATGGCCAGTTTTCTCACAGGAGACCCGTAAATAGTGGAATGTCTCGGGATCTGCACTGGAACTGGCATCTGGTAACATCTACTGCACTAAAATGATCTGGAAAAGAGATCAGCAAGCATGGCGATCAAATTTGCAGATGGCATAACGACATTTAGAGGCTGTCTGCACAATTTCCAAGCGTATAAACATGGAAATAGCATCCTTATGTAAATGACAATTTCAGAAAGGGCTCAATTTGTAGGTGGTTGTGCCGCCGATGACCCTGAATGGCCAAATCCTAGCACGGAAACCTGCTGCTGACAGACGTCGCTAACTGCCAGAATGCAGACAAAGGTAAAGGCACCCCCCAAGAAGTAAAACCCAAACCAATCACATTGCATTCAAAGAACTATAAACTATCATGAAATTAAAAGGAAATTAAAATTAAAAGGAAATTAAAATTAGAATTAAAATTAAAAGTAACAGCAAAAGGAAGTCCTTATCTGGGTGTAGCCGCGTGGAACAGCGTCGTCTGCTCAAACGCGGGGCTGCTCCGCTCTCCGCCACGAGGCCTCAGCCCTGCCGAGAAAATAGCGCCAATCCGAAGCAGGCCTGTTTGGCGCCAGACACCACAGAGGCGGCAGGAGCTCAGAGCCCCTCCATGCGGACTCGAGAGACTCCCTTGTGGCGTCGGGATGCAGCAGTTACCCCGCTGTAGCTGCGGGGTGAAGAGCTGTCCAGACACGCTGCTGCCTCGCGCCACCAGAAGTAGCAGACGCTGCGAGCCCCGGCCCACCGGCTAAAGAACCTCGAACGGCCTGAGGCTCCCGCCGCGATGGGAATCTGCCGCATGGACACTGCCAAAATGCAGGTGTTCCACAGAGCTCTCCCCCGTACAGTCCTGGGGGAGAGATCATCACCGGGCACAGAGACCCAAGAATCCCAAGCAGAGAGGCTAGCTGGCAGCGTGAACTTTGAAAAGGGACAGAACCCCCCTTTACACTAAGGCAGACTAGGTGAAAATAAAGTAAAAGTAAATTAAATTAAATGAAAATGAAAATGAATACATTTTACAGGATTACACCTAAAGAAGGGCAAAAGAAATGCAAGGTAAATCAAATCCTGACTAACTGCTCCTAAACTGCTTCTCAAGTGAGCCCAGCACATAGGCTCACTACGTCCTCATGCTGCATGGAGACTGGACACACTGGGGGATCATGGGAGAACACCAGCAGGATATACCTGGTGATGTCACAAGTTTGACTTGTCCAGTCTCCATGTTGCAGGAGGAGGTGCACTACCCAGTGGTGGAGGACTGAACTGTAGGACCGATAAGGAACCATTATTAAGAAGGGACCCAGGATATCAATGCTTGACCCAGTACAAGTATTGTGGAACCTGTGTCTTTTGGGGAAACTGCTAGGTACATATGACCTAGATTGGCCACTGTTGGAAACAGAATACTGGGCTTGATGGACCTTGGTCTGACCCAGTATGGCATATCTTATGTTCTTATATTCTTTTTTCTCACACCTTGTATCATGCTGGAAACAAAGTCTTTGCATGTGTAAGTGAACTGTGAGTTAATGAATCAGTCAAAAGACACTATATATATTGAAACAGAATCTCTAGAATAATAAACGATGTATCAATATGTCAGACAGCACCGGACACACTGCATGCCAAACTCATGATGAACCACGTGCAGTCAGTATGAAAAAAGGAAAAAACAAAAGTGCAGTAAATTAGCAAAGAATGGTAAACAGGATCACATATCTAGCTCTGTAATGATAAACTTGCGAAAGGGAAGAGAATCATGCGAACTAGGCTTTAACTCTGCAGGAGAAATGACATGAACATGACGTCATGATCGTGTGATGAATAGTAAGTAATCAGAAATTCATGAGAGAGCACACATATTCTCTGCAAATATGTAAAATACAACTTAAGAACAGCAAAACAGTTTAAAAAATGTGTATATCCCATGTCTTACAATATGTGAATTGCTTTATAACCAAAATAAATATTTCCATCCTGAATAAACAAATAGGAAACTGAAGGGTTTTAAATGAACCATATAAGATTGTCATGAAGAGTAAAATAAATAGGCATGACCATAGCAAATGTATTTCATTAGAAGATCGCCCACTGTCTTCAGGATTTTTAATTTTTATTATTAATTTTCCCATCACACATCAGGTTTACAAGGTTTGCCTCTCTCTGTTCTGGGAAGAGCAGTGCCCTCACAGTGCTCTGCTAGAGAGGTGGATATTTAACTCCTGTGACAACTTTGCTGTGAGTTCTAGCAGTCTATTTAATTATTTATTTGTTGTCTTATTGGTGTGCTACTTCACCTCCCTGTTCCCTTTAGTTCTGCACTTAAGCTTTCTCAGCTGTATAACTTACCTTGCCTCTCTCAACTCACTGGCCTTTGTGTGATAGTCAGGTTAACTGTTACTTTAAATTAAATATCTCTCCCTGCTCTGTCCCCAGAACCTGCTGTGTGTTAAACTTTTTTTCCTGCTCTAGCCTACCTGAGGGACTATCCCCCCCCCCCCCCTGCTGAGGTATTGTGTAGCCCTTCTTCCTGTCTCCTCCTCCTCCCATGTGTGCATAGCTCTGTTTGCCTCTCTCTGCTCTGGGAAGAGCAGTGCCCTCACAGTGCTCTGCTAGGAAGGTAGATATTTAACTCCTGTAACAACTTTGCTGTGATTTCTAGCTGTCTATTTAATTATTTATTTGTTGTCTTATTGGTGTGCTACTTCACCTCCCTGTTCCCTTTAGTTCTGCACTTTAGCTTTCTCAGCTGTATAACTTTATTTATTTATGTATGTATTTATATTCTCTTATATACCGCGCTATTCTGCATCAGTGCGGTTTACATTGAACAAACTGAAATTACATTGAACAGGGCATTATAATTTGGAGATAACTATTTTAAATGGAACATGGGCTATGGAGGGTTAAGTGGCTTGCCTCTATCAACTAACTGGCCTTTGTGTGGTAGCCAGGTTAACTGTTACTTTAAATTCAATATCTCTCCCTGCTCTGTCCCCAGAACCTGCTGTGTGTTAAACTTTTTTTCCTGCTCTAGCCTACCTGAGGGACTAATCCACTCCCCCCCTGCTGAGGGTACAGGACAGGGTACCTTATAACAGCCCTCTTTTAATAGGTCTTATTTCCCACCCTCCCTCCCCAACGCCCACCCACCCCTGGGGTAATTGTAGCTTTATAGGTACTTACACATCTTAGAGGAAAGGGGTTGCTCTCAGGTGCAGCTCTTTATCCAAATCAGTCATACACTGAGGACCTGAGATAAATTAAGCTTCAGGTGAACAAGGTATATTAGGGGTATTAGATACACTTTTATTAGTATAAGCATCTACACCAACCCTTAGTAAATACAGAATTTAAAGACCTAAACACAAGCTTTAAACTAAGATGCAGACAACAGTCCAGCAGCGAGATGGGGGCTTTCCAGTCTATTGCATTGAGTGTCACATGTATGATTTTCTCCCAGTAGGTGAGAGGTCTTACGTATGCACTAAGTGCAAGGAGCTCTTTGCTCTCAGGGAACAACTCCGTTCTCTAGAGGCTAGAGTAGCAGACCTGGAAGACATACGAAAGACAGAGAAGTACATGGACGAGACCTACAGGGATATAGTCCTGAAGTCCCACCTCCAGTCTGGCAGCATCCCTGTTGCCATGGAGAAGAGAGGTCACGTGACAGGAGAACATCACTCTGGAGTGGCAGGACATGATCCTGTAACTAGGACCTGTCCTCCAGGTGATGTAAAACCCTCTCGCACCGAGGACGTTTCTCCAGGGCCATGTGCCCATGAGGGGAGGGTTAGGACAGCTGTTATAGTTGGTGATTCAATCATTAGGCATGTAGATAGCTGGGTGGCTGGTGGACATGAGGATATCCTGGTAACATGCCTGCCTGGTGCGAAGGTAGTGGACCTCACGCACCGCCTAGATAGGATCTTAGATAGTGCTGGGGAGGAGTCTGCTGTCTTGGTACATTTCGGTACCAATGACATAGGAAAATGTGGTAGGGAAGTTCTGGAGGCTAAATTTAAGCTTTTAGGTAGGAAGTTGAAATCCAGAACTTCCAGGGTAGCGTTCTCCGAAATGCTTCCTGTTCCATGTGCAGGACCCAAAAGGCAGGCAGAGCTCCGGAGTCTCAATGTGTGGATGACACGATGGTGCAAGGATGAGGGTTTTGGATTTGTTAGGAACAGGGGAACATTCTGGGGAAAGGAGGGGCTCTTCTGAAGGGATGGGCTTCACCTTAACCAGGATGGAACCAGACTGCTGGCATTAACTTTTATAAAGGAGATAGAGAAGCTTTTAAACTAGAAAATAGGGGAAAGCCGACAGTCGCCCAAGAGCGCATGGTTCGGAAGATGGTATCCTTGAAGGATACTACCAAAAGCAGTTAGACAAAGGTGAGTCGGTTGATATAGTGCATCTGGACTTTCAGAAAGCCTTTGACAAGGTCCCTCATCAGAGATTTTTGGCAAAACTAAAAAGTCATGGGATAGGAGGCAGTGTACTATTGTGGATCGGGAACTGGTTAAAAGAAAGAAAGCAGAGGGTAGGGCTAAATGGCCAATTTTCCCAATGGAAAAAGGTGAATAGCGGAGTACCCCAGGGATCTGTACTGGGTCCGCTACCTTTTGACATATTCATAAATGACCTGGAAAAGGGAATAACTAGTGAGGTTATCAAATTTGCAGATGACACAAAACTGTTTAAAGTTGTTAAAATCCAAGAGGACTGTAGAAAACTGCAGGAGGATCTGGATAAATTGGAAAACTGGGCTTCCAAATTGCAGATGAAATTTAATGTGGACAAGTGCAAAGTTATGCACCTAGGAAAGAACAACCCACACTATGGTTACACGATGCAAGGTTCCACACTGGGAACCACCACCCAGGAAAAAGATTTAGGAGTCATCGTGGATAACATGTTAAAACCCTCCACCCAGTGTGCAGCGGCGGCCAAAAAAGCAAATAGAATGCTAGGTATCATAAGGAAAGGAATGGAAAATAAAACAAAGGATATTATAATGCCTCTGTATCGTTCCATGATACGACCACACCTTGAATATTGTGTGCAATTCTGGTCACCGTATCTTAAAAAGGATATAGCGTTATTAGAAAAGGTACAGAGAAGAGCCACCAAAATGGTAAAGGGGATGGAAGACTACTCCTATGAAGAGAGGCTACAAAGGTTAGGGCTCTTCAACCTGGTAAAGAGACGGCTGAGGGGAGATATGATAGAAGTCTATAAATTAATGAACGGAGTGCAACGGATAAACGTAGATCGATTGCTTACGTTATCAGATTATAGAAAGACTAGGAGACATGCAATGAAGCTACAGGGTTGTTAGTGTAGCAGGGTTTAAAAAAGGTTTGGACAAGTTCTGGAGGAAAGGTCCATAAACCATTATTAAAAAGGGACCCAGGATATCAATGCTTGACCCAATATAAGCATTGTGGAACCTCTGTCTTTTGGGGATACTGCTAGGTACGTATGACCTAGATTGGCCACTGTTGGAAACAGGATACTGGGCTTGATGGACCTTGTTCTCACCCAGTATGGCATATCTTATGTTCTTAAGGTTGCACCAACTTGATTCATTCGCACTTTCTTCAGATGCGACAACCCACATAACTTTGGATTAAGAGTGCAGATGAGCCATTGAGGCTGCCATGGCTCTCACATTGTGAGCTGTGACATGGACCTCCAGAGAAAGGTTCTTACTCTGATAGGAGAAGGAAATACGCTGAGCAATCCAGTTAGACAGTGTTCTCTTGGAGACTGGAAGTCCTAAATGAGAAGGATCAAAAGCAACAAAGAGTTGAGAGGACTTTCTATGTTGCTGTGTTCTTTGTAAGTAAAAGGCTTAAGCTCTTTTACAGTCCAAGGTATGAAGATTCCTCTCTGCATTTGATGCATGAGGCCTTGGAAAAAACACAGGTAGGTAGACCACTTGGTCCAGATGAAAAGGCGAGACCACCTTTGGCATAAAGTGTGGATGAGTCCTAAGAACTACCTTGTCATGATGGAACCTTGTATAAGGTGGATCAGTTACTAGCGCTTGCAACTCACTAATGCGGCGTGCTGATGTGATTGCAATGAGAAAGATAACCTTCCAAGAAAGGAATTTCAAGGAGGTAGTAGCTAAAGGTTCAAAAGGTGGCTTCATGAGCTTCCCAAGAACCAGGTTTAAGTCCCATGCCACCGGTGGTGGCCTAATGGGAGGCTTAGTTAGAAGAAGGCCTCTCATAAATCTTGCTATAAGAGGGTGAGAGGAGATAGGTTGTCCATTGAGAGGCTTGAGAGGCTTGAGGCCATTTGAAAGCATAGAAACGTTGAATAGAAGGCTTCCTAGAGGCATGAATAACATCTCTGACTTGTTGAGAGAGATGAAAATCTCCCTGAGATGGAGTGACTGGGGGTTTGGGTGCCACAATGTTCCCTCTTCCTGGGACAGAAGGTCTGGTGCAGAGCCTAAGTCCAGGGAAGGAGCTTGAGAGAGATGCAGAAGTAGATGGTACCACACTTGGCGTGGCCAATGTGGTGCTATGAGGATCATGGTCCCTCGATCTCTCTGAAGCTTGAATAGAGTTTTGGGAATTAGGGGAATTGGTGGAAAGGCATAAAGGAAGTCTTGACCCCAGTGAAGGAGAAAGGCATCCTTGGCCTGAACTCCCTGACACGAAATTCTGGAACAGAACCGGGGAAGTTTGGCATTCCACGGACTTGCAAAGAGGTCTATGTCCGGGGTTCCCCAAATTCGAAAAATCCTGGATACTTGGTCCATGTGGAAGGACCACTCGTGTGGGAGCAGAACTCGACTGAGTCTGTCCGCCCAAGAGTTTTGAATACCTGGAAGATATACTGAAAGAAGATGGATGTGATGCTCTCTGGCGAAGGCCCACAGTCACAAAGCTTCGTTGCAAAGCGACAGAGAGCAAGTCCCTCCCTGCTTGTTTACATAGAACATGGCTACTTGATTGTCCGTATGGATAAGGACTGTCCTGTAGCTGAGCAGGGAATGGAACACTCTGAGGGCTAAGAATATTGCTCTGAGTTCCAATAGATTGATATGCAGAGAAGTCTCCTGTGGAGACCAGATGCCCTGGGTGGAGTGATCTTGTAGATGAGCTCCCCAACCCTTTGGAGAAGCATCTGTTGTGAGAGTTGCTTGGGGTAGCGGTTGCTGAAAAGGGGACCCCAGCAACAGGTTTTGAGAGGACTTCCACCACTGGAGAGACCAAAATAGACGACTGGAGTTTGCTATTTTGTCTGACAGGCAACCCGATGCCTGAGTCCACTGGGTGGACAAAGTTCATTGAGCTGCCCTCATATGAAGGCGAGCATATGGAACTACATGCACGGTGGATGCCCTGTGGCCTAATAGTTGTAACATCTCTCGAGCAGTTAATTGGGACTTTAACTGAATCTGGGAGGCTAACTGCACCAGACGTAGGCATCGGGCCTGAGGAAGATAGGCCCTTGCAGTTGTGGTATCCAGTAAGGCCCCTATGAACTCCAGGGACTGAGTAGGGGTGAGATTGGATTTTGGGATGTTTATTACTAGTCCCAAATACTGAAGGATACGCATTGTGCAGGTTAGACAATTCTGGGCCTCTGACTGGGATGGGGCTCGAATGAGCCAGTCGTCCAGATATGGGAATACGAATATTCCTAGAGTGCGGAGAAATGCAGTTACTACTGCCATGCATTTCGTGAACACCCTTGGTGCAGAGGCCAGACCGAAAGGAAGCACCCTGTATTGGTAGTGCTTTCCTTAAAAAAGGAAGCTAAGGAACCTTCTGTGTGTAGGATGGATGAGGACATGGGTGTACGCATCCTTGAGATCTAGAGAACAAAGCCAATCCTGACTCCGAAGGTATGGAAGCAGAGCCCCTAGAGAAATCATTTTGAATTTCTCCTTGAATAGAAACTTGTTCAATTCTCTGAGGTCTAATATGGGTCTGTGGCCCCCTGTTTTCTTTGGGATAAGAAAATAAGGGGAGTAGAACCCTGAGCCCTGTTGAAGAAGAGGTACTTCTTCTATTGCCCCTTGGGCAAGAAGGGTAGCAATCTCCTGACCTAGAAGGTTGAGGAGAGATGTTGGAGAATTGAACTGTTTCACCATGGTGTGGGGACGAAGGTTTAAGAAGTGAAGCTTGTACCCTTCCTTTATGATGGAGAGGGTCCATTGCTCTGCTGTGATTTGCTCCCATCTGGGAGCAAAGGAAGTCAACCTTCCTGGAATGGTGAGGGGCTCTGGGTTTCCCAGAGCTAGAAAGGCTAAGTTCTCTAGTTGCAAGTCAAAGGCCCTGAGGAAGTTGAGGCTGCTGGGCTGTGGTAGGCCTGGCAGCCTTTGACTTGGCCTGGTTGCTGACGCTTTGCAGCAAAACGATCTGCAGAAGATGTCTGCCCATGAGCAGGATAAAATCTTCCCTTTTTAGAAAAAGATGTCTTTTTGAACAATCATTTCTTAACAGGGGCAGAGGTAGACTTTGAAAGTCGATCCAATGCAGAGTTCTCAGCATCCATCTGAGTGGCCTTTGCTTGCCAATCCTTGCCAAACAGGTTTTCACCTGTACAAGGAAGGTTTCCCAACTCATCTTGGACCCAGAGTTCCAAATCAGAGGCTTGTAACCAAGCAATTCTGCGTGCACCTATGGCAATAGCCGTGGCTCTGCTTACACACTCAAAAGAGTCAAAGGCTGCACAGTTGGAGAATTTGGAAACATCTTGGGCATGTTTGAGCCAAGTGAGAAATTCCTGCCTTTTATCTTCTGAAATAAAAGGAGCTAAAGTCTGCAGATGATCTGTGACTTCTTTTAGAAACATCCCCATATAGAGACTATAGGAGTTGATTCTGGCAGCAAGCATATTGGCCTGGAAAATCCTTCGCCCAAAAGCATCTAGAGTCCTACATTCACGTCCTGGAGGGTTAGATGAGTGTCTCTTTGCACTCTTTATTTTCTTCATAGCAGACTCAACCACAATAGAGTGGTGAGGAAGCTGAGTCTTATGAAAACCAGGACAGGGAGGGACACGGTACATGGTGTCTAACCTGCGAGAATGAGGAGAGGTGGTGAGAGGAGTCTCCCACATGCCCAACATGAGATCATAGAGAATCCAATGAATAGGTAGGGTAGCTGCTTCCTTAGGAGCCTTAGGATATTGTAAAATATCTAATTGCTTGGCTCTAGGCTCTGACTCAGAGGCCACTGTGATGGAGAGGCATCTAGCCACTTCCCTAATGAAGTCTTGAAAGGACAAATCCTCTGGAGGAGACATTCTTCGTTTTGGAGAATCAGACTCCTGAGGAAGAAGCACCGGTACATCGACAGAAGCCTCCGACTCATCAGAGTCTTCGGAGGAATCGAAGTATCGCCTGTCTGGATGCTCCTGTAAAGCCCGATACGCGTACCGAGTGGGATCGACATCGGGAGTAAGCGGTATCGGTTTGGTACCGATGGGCATCGTAGGACAGGGTACCGTTGCAGCCGACACCGAAGCCGATGTCGATGCAATCGGTACCGGCACCGGGAACGGTGCTGATGCCAGAGTCGGTACCGGCAACGGAGATTGTTGCGGTACCGAAGGCATCGAAGCCTGCATAAACGCCATAAGGGTACGCTGTATGGACAGAATTTTCTGATCCATCGACGCCACCAGAGTCTGGATGTCGGTACCAGTGGAGGCCACCGGTACCCCAGAACACGGCAACAGGTGATCGGTCGAGGCCATGCCATCGATGTCAACATGTGACCCCATAGATAATGCTTTGGAAGCCGAAACTTCCCGCCGGGGTAATTTTGTCGGAGCGGAGTCCTCGAGGGCAAGCCCGGAGGCATCTCGATGCTTGGAGGGAGATTTGCCCTTTGAGGACCGGCTAGATTTATGTTTGGTTACCTGAGATCCATGGGAGGAAGAAGCAGCCCTGGAAGACGTCGATGCCACCGAGGCTGAATCAGAGGGAAACAGGGTACTAAGCTTGGCTGCTCGGTTCTGCCGACCCCTTTTAGACATCATGGTGCAGGACACACAATCCGTGATGGAATGGTCAGGACCCAAACATTTCAGACACCAATCATGGGTGTCGGTGACAGAAATAGTACCGCCACACTTTGTGTACTTTTTGAACCCGGAAGCGGGCTTCTCCATGAGGAGAAAATATCTAGGCCTAAGGCCCAAACTGAAAATGCACAGCTGAAAGAATAAAAGGTTTTTGTTTGTTTTTTGAAGAAGAAAGAAAAGAAAAGACCGGCGGTACCGGTCTGACGTCGAAGGCAGACGCGACTACAGAAAAATAAAGAAAAAAATAAAGAACTTCTTCTGCGGTGACAGGAACACGACCTGCTGGCTCCGCGGAAAAGAAGAACTGGAGAGAGGCGGTTAGGAAAGGCGGGAAGGCAGCGCGCAGACACGGTGGGATGCTCCCAAAAGCTTTCTTACTGGACGCTGGGGAGCGTTCCCGCGCAGGCTCCGTCGGTACCGACGATACCCATATGTGAAGACTCATTCCTGCTTGTTCCTGGATATCCGGAAATTGCCGCCAGTTGCACCCTTCAAGGAACTGGCAGCTAGACCTTTATCAAAACCGGATTGCAAGAACGCCAAGATGTCTGGGACGGAGGCAGTGGAAGGGCGCACCTGCCTCTCTCCGCACCATGATTCAAAGATGCGCCCTACGCAGATGCACGCCAGGTTCGTAGACCACCTCTGGGCCTGTAGCAAGGTCGCTATCCCCGAGCCTGATTAACCTTTTTCTTCAACTTCGCCCTTTCAAGAGCCATGCTGTAAGCGATAATTGATCCACCTGGGGCATACGAAGCGGCTACTGTGTCAAGAGGTCCTTCCAACTGGAAGCCACCAGTGTCAATCCGCCAGTATCCGAATCAGGTCAGCATACCACTGGCACCTCAGCCAGTCTGGTGCCACCAGAATTACAAATCCCCGAAACACCTCTAGCCATTGCACTAACCAGCCTATGAGAGCCCAAGGGGAAAAACATAGAAGACCTTCTTCGAACCACTGCTGAAATAGAGCATCCAGGCCCTTGGACTTCCTCTCTTCTTCTGCTGAAAAAACGGCAGGCCTTGGCCGACTCAAACATTCCCATTAGGTCCATGACCGGTGTGTGCCCCATCGGCGAACCACCTGCTCGAACACCTCCTGATTGAGCTGCCGCTCTCCAGGGTCCATGCGCACTCGGGTCCATGCGCACTCAACTGAGATAGGCTGCCGTCACACTGTCAACTCCTGCTACGTGCGCCGCTGATAACGCCTGGAGACGAATCGCTGCCCATCCGAACAGCTTTTTGGCCTCCTCCTCCAGGGCTGCACTGCCTGTGCCTCCTTGCCGAATGATGTAAGCCACCATGGTCACATTGTCTGAGAGAACTTGGACAACCTTCCCCTGCAACCATGGCTTGAAACTTTCTAGCACCAAGGTCACCGCTCACATCTCGAGCCTGTTGATCGACCACAGGGCCTCCTGCGGACTCTTGTTCCTGAACAAAGCATCCTTCGCAATGGGCTCTCCAACCTGACAGGCTGCATTGGTCATCAGAGGAACCAACACCCAGGACTCCTTCCAGGCTCCCCACATACAGCCATCAACTGAGGGCTCTCCTGGTGCTCCTCGGGCAGGGAAGTACTTGGAACAGGGGTTGATTCTGATGGAACCATTGACCGAGTAGAGCCCTCGGCAGCAGTTGCATGTGCGCCCTTGCCTATGGCACTAGCTTGAGAGTGGCCGCCATGGTCCCCAGAACCTGCAGATGCCGCCACTCTGATGGTCTTGCCATCTTCAGGACCTGCCGTATCCATTGTCGTAGCTCCTGCGCTCGGCGAACTGGCAGGAAAATCCTGCCTACGCAGGTATCAAAGCACTCTCTCAAAAACTCTAGCTCCTGGGCCAGCCGTAACTGACTCTTGGCTAGGTTGACCCCAATCGAGACTTTGAAGGAACTCTCCCACCTGTGCTGTTGCTCTTTTCGCTATCGTCCCTGGACTTTGCCTGGACCAGCCAATCGTCTAGGTATGGGTGGATGAGAAGCCCTTCCTTGTGGAGAGCTGCCGCTGCCACCACCACCATGACCTTGGTGAAGGTATGGGGGGTGATTGCCAGACCGATAGGCAATGTTCAAAACTTGAAATGGCACCTTGGCAGCGCAAAGCGGAGAAACTGCCGATGTTCTGGATGGATGGGAACGTGCAGATACGTCTCTGCAAGATCGAGTCTCCCAAAATCTCAGTTTCCTACCGTCATTATTACTGTGAAAATGTGGTACCCAGAGATCGTAGTTCATGCCCTCGAAGTCAAGAATTGGGAGAAAGGAACCTTCCATTTGGGCACCACGAAATACATGAAGCATCGACCACAGACGTACTGTTCCACGGCTCCCAGCTGCAGGAGACAAGTCAAGGTCTCTTCTACTGCTGCCAACACTGCTGTGATGATCAAAGGAGCTTGTTCTTGCTCCAGCAGCAGGTATAGGCACGTCATGGATTGCACCCCTTTAAGGCCAACCTCCGGCAGATCCCACTCATCCTGGATCATCTGTCCTACTACTCCATGTACTGGTAAGACTTCTGCAATTTCCATACTGCCTGGAACAGCAGATCCTACAGCGCATCTTCCTCTGCTGGGAGGTTAGCAGGCATATTCAGGGCCTTGAGGGTCTCCAAGGTACACATAGAATGTGAGCCCTTTGAGGACGAGGACTTGTATCAGTACCCGCTTGTAGTGACTGCAAACTGCCCTGATGGCCTTCGGCCTGGGCAGTATATCGAGAAATTGCATAAACAAACATAAAGATGAGTACTGGTAGCTCCTCCCAGCGGAAAACCCGAACAACCCAGGCCTGATCCTCCTGTTCTAAGCTCTCTCCTTCTTCGAACTCCTCCTGCAGATCTAGCTCCGTGTCAAGGTCTTCCCCATCCAGCCCCTCCGACAACGGCGCTTGCTGCCACTCCTCTAAGCCTCTAGCCCACTTAGACGCCACTGCTCCTGACTAGTGCTCTTTTGCGTCTGACATCCTCTTAGCACTGTGTTCCGGGGCTGAGGAGCCACCTGGTAGGCAAAACGCCTTATGCAAAAATAAGAAAAACTCCAGTGAGCCTGGGCTCAAGGTGTGGATGGTACGGGCATTGTTCAGGGGCCGGATCCGTTGAAGGTAACATGGCGCCCCCCGCCCCCAGGGTTTCTTGCAACCAGGAGGGACTCTCCTGCCTCATCTCATCCTGCAGGTCCTGCTCCCATGACAGCCTCTTGCGTGCAGTTTAGGCAGACGTCTGCCTCCGAGACCACACCACATCAGGGACTGCATATCTTGAGGAGTTTTAGATTGCGCTGCAGTGTTGTATCTTAAAAGATAAGAAATGGACCTTGCCCTGATCCAATCAAACTGACACGTTCTCCGAGTAAAATGGCTATAACGGAGTTCAACTTCCCTTACAAGAAATATTACAGATTTAATAGGTACATAATCTGGGCTAAGAGACAAGAGATGATCATGTCAGGTTACTCACTGACCATAGACAGATGGAATGATTTCATTTGCGTCCAATCCAGACTGACTGACTATCTTTCAAATTACATATATTTCTTGTATGCAGGTACTTCCTGTTTTCCACAGAGTTGTAGCTGCTACAAACCTATATGCAGCACCTCTTTTTTTTTTTTTTTACACTTATCTTTATTTGTCTCTGACTTTTTATCTGATCCTTCTCAGGAGAAAGCAACAATGTTTCAACCAAGTGCCAGTTACATCACCTGATCTATCACAACAGCGCTCTGAAAATCCACCCAGCAACAATGGCCTATCTGATTAGGCCTTGCCCACATGTCTGCATCAAGTCATTGTGCACTGAATCAGTTTTGAGCTGTATAACACAAAGAATGCTTAAGGATTAAGTGGGGTTCACGCCCCTTGATACCATCCTATACCAGGCACTGCGGTCTGGCAGGCATGATGAGAAGGGCTGGGGGCACTCCCCAGGAACGCCCTCAATCTGTACCCGGGTAGGTAAAAGGATCCCCAGCACAGTGCACCTCCACAGGTTCAGGCACAGAGCACTAGAGTACTTGAACTAAAATAAAATAAAACCAAACCAAAATCTAATTAATTGAAACTGAAATTAAAAAGAAACTGCAAATGGCCCCCTAGGAAGAGGCTGCTCTGTCCTGCTTTATTCTCCAATGGCTGCCTCTCCCAGGCACCCAAAACACAGCACGGGGTTAAACACGTGTGCCTGAATAAGAAGAAATTGTGCCTAAACGCAGTGGGGGGAGTTTCCCACACCACTGCAGGCTTCCAAACATGCGGCTGCAGGCCGCTCTCTGTCTCCTTGTGTTCTGGCAGTTGCTAGGGGCTCCTGCTGTCCGTTCTCCCCCCCTCCCGCCACTCTTACCTTGGAGCCTCTTTGCCACGTGGCTTTTCTACCCCTCATGCTCAGCCTTCCTTCCCAGCTTCGGCGCTCAGGGGGGTGACTCGGGGCTGCCAGCTTTCACTCGTGTCAAGCAACTCCAGCCCCTGCAGTGGCTCCTCACCCCAAAATGGGTTCGGGAGCAGCCAGAAGTTTCGGACTGAGGAAGGCCCCCACAGAACCCTCCCCCCCTCCCGAAATCCTGGGGGGGAGAGGGGGAAGAAGGAATATCCTCCCCTCAGCCCTGTTGTCCCCTGGGTTCTCTGTTCCTTCAGATTTTTTTTTTTACACTTCTGCCTTTAAAAACAAAGAAACCTGCACCTTAACAGGGGAAATAAAAGCAAACTCTACTAAACCTATCTCCTTAGTCGTCTCTTCAGTGAGTCCAGCACCCTGGCTCATAACCTCCTCCAGCTGCTTGGAGACTGAACTTACTGCAGCTGGTGGGCGGTGCCAGATGCTTATGTACACTACTGTCATCAAAAAGATGACATGCTCAGTCTCCAAGCTGCTGGAGGAGGTGCACTACCCAGAGGTGCGGGACTGGACTGGAGGGACGATAAGGAATACATTTGTATTTATTTAGCTGGTTTTAATATGCCGTTTTTTTACCAGCCAAAATGGTTTACACAGAATGTAAGGAATGGTTTACATTGAACATGTAGTTATACAGAAAACCTATTAAAGTGGAACAGCAAGTAACAAAGGGAAGGGGGGAAATGCAGGAACATTATAACTTTAGAACCTATATTACAATGAGCTTATGAAATAGTAGGGGGCATGTGGTATGGTAAGCTTGTGTTGTACTGGTGCTTATACAGATGGGCTTATGATGATGTGAAGATGAGATAGATCTATAAGTGATGGGCTGGATGTCAATTAGGTGATAAAGGGGGAGGGGAATGGGGAAGATCTGTGGGAGTGGAGGAAATCCTTGCTGGGAGTCAGTTGCAAGGGATGAACCATAGTGGTCTTCAAAAAGGTGTGTCTTGAGGTGCTTTTTGAAGACACTGTGAGATTGAATGCTCCGTAATGAGGTAGGTGGTTCCAAAGGGTGGGAGCGTATATGTTCATGGACCCCTTCTATTTAAAAAATGTTCTACAAAGCACATCAAGAGAGCTCTGAGGTAGTTACAGGAATACACCAGCTGTCTAAATTTAGCAGCAGGGAAGCATAGTTACTCACCTGAAGGAGATGTTTTCTGGGATCAGCAGGATCAAGCCTCACATAGGCGACATCAATGACAGAGCCCAAGCAGGAACGCTTTCCAGCTTCCACAGGAATCTTTTGGAAGGTGTTCCATGAATGCATACCAGTCTTCCCGCCCGAAGGAACCATCTTTACTTCAGTATGACGACACAGCTTCATTTAGTCAAAAAAAAGAACAAACACCGTGGGGAGAAGGGAGGGTAGTGAGGACTGATTCTTGCTGATCCCTGAGAACACTTGTTACAGGTGAGTAAATACGCTTTCTCGGGGACCAAGCAGGAAGTCAGTCCTTACATATGAGGCTCCCTAACTACAGGCTACCAACAAAACCTGTAAAAAGGCCCAACAAGGCAACCAAGATAAAAAAGAAACAATAACAGCAGCATGAGCAATCGCTGAAAAATTTCAGAGAGTCAGCATCCAGCAGATACATCAACATCAGATCAACTCTATGGTAGCCTGGACGGACAGAAGGATAAGAAGGTACAGCTTGGCCGAAGTTGCTATCACACCGGGAATCTCCATCCAGACAGCAATGGGCTGTGAAGGTGTGGACTGAGCGCAAGTTGGACAATGAAGCATCCATAGCTCGGACATTGTGAGCCATGACATGATGTTCCAACATCAGCCCAGCCTGAGCATAGGTGAAGGAGATGCAGTTCGCCACCCAAATGGACAGGGTGCATTTTAACACTGCCACCCCCAGCTTATTGGGGTCAAAAGAGACAAAAAGCTGGGAGGGGCAGCAATGGGCTTTAATCCTCTACAGGTAGAAAGCCAGTGCTCTCTTACAGTCCAAGGTGTGCAATGAGGCCTCAGCTCTGTTGTCATGAGGTCTTGAGAAAAAGCTGGGTAGCACCATCGATTTAGATGAAAAGTATTAACTACTTTAGGCAGGAATTTGGGGAGAGTTCGGAGCACTACCCTGTTCTTATGAAACCTAGTGTATGGCGGGTGCACCAGCAGTGCTTGCAATTCGCTGACTCTGCACGCCAAAATAAGCACCACCAGAAAAATGACCTTCCAGATAAGGAATTTGAGCAAGCAAGAGATAAGCGGATCAAAGAGGGGTGCGAGGAGCTGTCCAAGCACCACATTAAGGACCCACACCGTGGTGTAATGGGGGGCAGTGAGATAGTAGGAGGCTGTGAATAAAGCGACCCACTAAAGGGTGAGCAGAGATCAGTTGATCAGCTATGGGCTGATAAGCGGCCAGATGGTGTGGAGAGGCCTGGAAGGGAAGCCCCGCAAGCATGAGAGCAGGGACACCTGGAGGGGCAGTGTCACTGTGACCCTGTCCGAAAGACATCCAGTGGCCTGATGCCACTGTGTGCAGAAGTCCACTGCATCTGAGTCGGACTTTAGACTAGAGTCTGACAGGTGCAGAAGACAAGACAAGATCGACTCCACAGCGCAAAAGAAGGGGGTCCAGAGACTTGTTCTCACCCCATAAGTAGAATGTGCGCCATTTGAAGGTGTTAAGAATGTCTCAGAGTCCTTATGCGAGACAGGGAGGATTTTCTTCACGTCTTGCAGTAAGCAGAATTCTGTGAGTACTACCCACTTAGCATTCAAGACATTAGTGCTAGGGACAACAGGCAGGGATGAAGCAGAGTCCCATCATCCGGCGAGATCAGTCTGAGTGGTCGCCATTGAGACAATCACAGCAGGAATGGAAACTAGGGTTGTCTGGACCAGTGCAGAGCAACGAGGATCATGATAGTGCCATCCGCATGCAACTTGAAAAGGGTCTTGGCCACTAGAGGAGTCTGTGGGTAGGCATAGAGAAGACCTCCACTCCAGTCCAGGAGAAAAGCATAGAGAGCAAGCAATTCTTGCATGGAACTCTGAAGCAAAACAGTGGGAGCTGGGTGTTGTGGGGAGTGGCAAAGAGGTCTATGGACGGCATACCCCACATCTGGAAAATGCGATTGACAACCTGCCTGTTCAGAGTCCACTCATGTGGCTGAAGGACCCTGCTGAGACAATCCGCCAGAATGTTGAGCTCCCCTGGCAAGTACACTGCTCTGAGGAGCATGCCGTGAAAGACTGCAAACTTCCAGAGGCAGACTGCCTCCCAGCAGAGGAGGTATGAACCCCTGCCGCCCTGCTTGTTGAGGATGAACATGGCCATCTGCTTGTCCGTCTCTGTACGAGGACAACCCAAAGTGGAGAGCTGTTGCTGAAACACGCGGAGGGCATTGGCAATGGCCCAAAGCTCCAGGAAGCTGATCTGATGGTGGCTCTCCCCCACAGTCCAGAGGCCCTGTGTGGACAGGTGATTCAGATGTGCCCCTCAGCAGAGTTCGGAGGCATCTGTCATTAGGACTTGCTGGTGCAGAGAGGCCTGGAAGGGAAGCCCCGCAAGCATGAGAGAGCAGGGTGCTGCCACCAGGACAGGGACTCCTGGAGGGGCAGTGTCACTGTGACGCTATCCGAAAGACATCCAGTGGCCTGATGCCACTGTGTGCAGGAAGTCCACTGCATCTGACGCATCTGAAGGCGGGCTGAGGGGGCAAAATGGACTGTAGAGGCCATGTGGCCCAGGAGGCACAGCATCTGCCAAGCTTGACAACCAGGCAACTCCCTTTGAAAGAAAAGCTCAAGCCAGTGTGGTGTCGAGGACAGCCCCAATGAACTCGAGGCGTTGAGAGGGTTGCAGGTGGGACTTTGGTTAGTTGATGAGAAAGCCCAACTGTTCCAGTACCTGAATGGTGTGCTGCACGGACTGCCGGACCTCGCCCGGCATCTGGCCCCTGATCAACCAGCCATCCAGATAGAGGGAAGACAAAAATTCCCAGGATCCAGATGAAGGCGGCAATGATCACCAGACAGAGAACTGGTGAAGACCCTTGGAGCAAAGGCAAGACCAAAGGGCAGAACCCTGTACTGATAGTGCTGTCTGCTGAGGCTAGAGCAGAGGTACTGACGGGTGCAGGGGGTGGATGAGGATGTGTGTGTAGACATCTTTGAGATACAAGAAGTACAACCAATCTTCCCATTGAAGGTAGGGCAGCAATGTTCCAAGGGATACCATCTTGAACTTTTCCTCCACCACAGTCACCCTAGCCACGGACTGGAACCAATCTCAGGCCACCCAGGTGATGTACTTGGAGCACTCCTTCGTTTTGCCCACCAGATTCCAGAAGCACTCAGGTGCTCTCCTGACAGACCAGCCAAGAACCCGGCAAGATCCCCTGCCAGGTCACACAGGAATATGCCCATGTATAACTGATATGCTTGGATCCGAGCCACCAGCATTGAGTCCTGGTAGCGCTTCCTAACAAAAACGTCCATGGTGTTTGCCTCCCTACCCAGGGGCACCGAGAAATGCATCTTGGAACTTTTAATCCAGCACATGGCCAATTCCATCACGAGGGAGTTGTGCTTTTTCAAACCCAGAGCTCTTGTGCACTCGATACATGGAATAGAGGTGTTGGCTGACTGTTGGCACCATGAGCGGTGTTTCCCACATCCTAAAGAGAAGCTGTTCCAGTATCTGATGGATCAGAACCATAATAGCCTCTTTAGGAGGAGTCGGGTACTGGAGGATTTCCAACTCCTCCTCCTAAGGCTCCTCCTCCATGTCAACAGTGAAGGGCAAAGCCTTCCCAATGTCCCGCACAAAACTTGAAGAGAGGTCCTCGGGAGGGGGGGACCAGACGGGATATCGCAGTGACTGGCAGTCTCCAGAAAATCCTCTTTGGTCTCCCAATCAGAGTCTGAGAGGAACTCTAAATACTGCTGCAAATGGTGACCACGCCAGTGGTGCTCGGATGGAATCTAAAGGAGTCCTCAGCTCCCATCTGTCCGAACCCGATGCACTTGGGGAGGGGATCATCACCCGATGCACCAAGGGACCTCGAACGCTCACGGGAGCCATCTGAGAGAGCACGGACCTCTAAGATGGGCTGCATCTCTGCAGGTGAGGCACCCACCATGGACAGGGTCATCACCAGTACCGAGGAACTCGGAGGCCACCAGGTCCCTGGGCAGCCTGCTGGGCCATGAACTCAGCGAGGCTAAACTCGAGGGCCTGCATCCTCTCTCTGAGGATAGAGGTCTCTACTGCTGCCAGAGACAGCGCCCTCGGTAGGGTCTCCTTGATGGTCACGGTCTTGGGACTCCCATACCGGCCCTCCAAAGCCTCAGGAGGCAACTTCTCCTGCCGGGGCAGCTGGAGGGCCACTCCCAGCTCTCGCCCTCTGAGTCGCACTGAGGGCTCCATGGGCCTTCACCCTTCGACACCGACAAGGTTGAAATCTGGTCCTTCTGGTGTGCTCCTCAAAGGAGAACCGCTGTTCTGGTGCCCCACAACCCTTCATCTCCAAATGGGTCCGGCCTCCACGCGAAGCTGAAGCATTGGCCAGGGCCTTTGAGGGCATTGGGAACCGAATAGCGATTCCCGGTTCTTGAGCCCCTTGCATATCATCTGCAAGTAGAGAGCACAGTCCGAGGGTTCGTGGTCAGGCCTGAGGCACTGAAAGCACCAGCTATGGCAGCTGGTGATGGAAATGGCCTGGCCACACTGGGTGCACTTCTTGAAGCCACTGGCCAGTTTTGACACGGTAGGAAAGACAGCTTCTGCCAAGTCAAAGGACTCCAACATCCTCACTGTCCAGAGGGGCACGAGAAGAAAATTCCGCGCACAGAAAAGAAAAAAAGGCAAAAAACAATCCAGAGAAAATGCAGCGCTGAGGCACCAATGTTCCCGGAGACATGAGGAAGATGCTATACAACACATGATTCCAAAAAATTAGCAAAAAAAACTAGAGGATAAAAAAAAAGGTCAACTAAATTCTGGGACACAGATTGACACCTGGAGAGGGCCGTGGAAAAAAATAAGATTGAAGTAAAGGTGGCTCCTTCGGGCAGAAAGACTGGCACACACGCATGGAGCACCTTCCAAAAGCTTCCTATGGAAGTTGGGAAGGGTTCCCGCGCAGGCTTCATCAGTGATGTCACCCATATGTGAGGGCTGACTTCCTCCTTGGCTCTGGAGAAGAGGTTAAAGCAATTTAAATGTATTGTGGGTATGATTTGAGAGATTTTTTTCTCCAAATGGGTTAGGTACTATTTCTTTGTTAGTCATTTCTTCCCTCACTGTGGACTTTTGATAAACATGTCCATTTTCCCCTATGGCAGGGGTGGGCAATTCCGGCCCTTGTGCACCACAATCCAGCCTGGTTTTCATGATGGCCCTAATGAATATTCATGGACCTATTTCCATACAATGGAAGGCACTGGATGCAAATAGATCTCATGAATATTCATTAGGGCCATCATGAAAACCAGGCTGGATTGTGGTGCACAAGGGCCGGAATTGCCCACCCCTGCCCTATGGCAATGATGCCCAAACTTTCAGATGATGTGGAAGAACCATACTCCTCTCCAAAGTTTTGGAAAAATCAACAATATATTCATTATGTTCCTTAAACTAGTAATAAGAAATTAGTTCTTACCTGCTAATTATCTTTCCTTGAGCTTTCTCTGGGCCAGTCCAGGGACAGGTAGGGTTGTCAATCCTCTATAGCAGCTGAGGGCTGAAAACTTCAAGTTTTGCTGAGATGTGAAGCCACTCCCCCTGAGGGTTATCCAGCAGTCTCCGTGTGACAAAGCAACTAAATATAGAACTAAACACTAGATAAACCCTGAAACACTGATAAACTCCTATAGTCCTTGCAAAATGCCGAAGCCATGAAAACGGGCTCCGATATGAGATTGTGGGTTTTTTTTGTTGTTGTTTTGGTTTTTTTTTTAACATTATGAGAAAAGCCAAATACTAGTCGGCACTGAAGGATTCTGAGAACCCCAAATCTGATCTCCGCCACGGATCAATGTCCAGAACGGTGTAGGAGAGAGCCAGAACAAAGTTGTATAAACAGTAAGAGGGGGGGACCCTGGACTGGCCCGGAGAAAGCTCAAGGAAAGATAATTAGCAGGTAAGAACTAATTTCTTATTCCTATTCGCTTCTCCGGGCCAGTCCAGGGACAGGTAGGGCAGTACCAAAGCAGTACCTAAATCTGGGCGGGACCCGCGAGACCAGCGATAAGAGTCGCGGCTCCTACTTTAGCATCATTTCGAGCCTGAACATCCAATCTATAATGCTTAGTAAAAGAATGCAAGGAAGACCAAGTAGCCGCTCTGCAAATATCTAAAGGTGGCACAAACGCAAACTCCGCCCAGGAAGTGGCTAGAGCTCGAGTAGAATGAGCCCGTAACCCAGCAGGTGGAGAAAGTCCTTTAGCAGCGTAAGCCGCTAAAATAGCACTGCGAACCCAACGGGCTATGGTGGCCTTGGAGGCCGGTTGACCCTTACGCGATCCGGCGTATTGAACAAAAAGCCTATCTGTCTTTCGAAAAGGTTCGGAAATCCATAAGTAAGTACGTAAAACCCGTGCCAGATCCAAATGTTTGAGAGTCCGATCCATGGGAGAACCAGAAGAGTCTGTAAACACGGGTAAGGCCACCGTCTGATTAACATGGAAAACAGACAGAACTTTAGGCAAGTAGGAAGGTACGGTTCGCAACAACACCCGTTCCGGCAGAAACTGAAGATAAGGCTCTTTGCAAGATAAAGCCTGCAAGTCTGAAATTCAGCGAGCCGAGCACAACGCGACCAAAAAAGCCGTTTTCCAAGAACACTCGCGAATCTCCCGAGAGCCGAGAGAGGCTAAAGACGAACGAGAAAAAGCTTCCAAAACCACGTTCAAATCCCAAGGCGGAATTATAGAACGCACCGGAGGACGGAGAATCCGCGCTGCCCGGAAAAAACGTTGTATATCAGGAAGCGCCGAAAGATGGCGATGTTGAACGTACCCTCGAAAACAAGCAAGTGCGGCCACATGCACCTTAAGAGTACTGAGCACCAAACCTTTGTCGAAGCCATGCTGTAGAAAAAGAAGAAGTTGAGGTAAGGTAGACGACATAGGCGGAATACCACGCTGCCTACACCATAGCTCAAACAGACGCCAGACACGCACATAAGCCAGAGAAGTCGTAAGCCGCTTAGAGTGAAGTAAGGTGGCTATTACGGCATCTGCATACCCCTTGCGCTTTAAGCGGGCCCTTTCAAGAGCCAAGCCGTAAGTAAGAATCGATCCACCCTGGGCATAAGAATGGGACCCTGATGCAACAGATTGAGACGAACTGGAAGAGGCCAAGGTGGAGCGATAAGAAGCCTCACGAGATCGGCATACCAGGGCCGACGAGGCCAATCCGGCGCAATGAGAATCACCTTGCCGCGATGATGGGCAATCCGCTGAATGACCCGACTCAACATTGGCCAAGGAGGGAAAACGTACAAGAGGGAATCCAGGGGCCACGGTTGAACGAGGGCATCTAGCCCCTCGGACATGTGTTCCTTGCGCCTGCTGAAAAAACGGCTGGCTTTGGCGCTGGCACACGTTGCCATCAGATCCATCACTGGAAACCCCCAACGCAAAGTCAGTGCGTGATAAATTGCCGCGTTCAGTTCCCATTCCCCGGGATCGAGGACATGGCGGCTGAGATAATCTGCTTGGACATTGTCCCTGCCAGCGACATGAGCAGCTGAGATCGCTTGGAGATTGGTTTCCGCCGAAACCATCAACTCCTGACATTCGAAAAGGAGAGGCAGAGATTTGGTGCCGCCCTGACGATTGATATAAGCTACCGTCACCGCATTGTCGGAGAAAATCTTGACCGCTGTGCCCTTGATCAAGTTCGCGAAATGAAGTAGGGCAAGCCGAGCTGCGCGCAGCTCCAGTCGATTGATCGACCACGAACTCTCTTCGGGAGACCAGGAACCCTGAACCACTTGTGTCTGACAATGAGCTCCCCAGCCCGAGAGACTGGCATCGGTGGTAACCAAAATCCACGAAGGCTCCTCTAAAGACACTCCTGCCGTAAGATGTTCCGGAAGTAACCACCACTGCAGACTGAGACGTACTTGATCTGGACAGGGAAGGCGTTGCGAGAGTGGATGAAGTTGCAGCGACCAACGGGAGAGAAGCGCCTGCTGCAAAGGCCTCATGTGGGCCTTGGCCCACGGAACCAGATCCAGAGCCGCCACCATGGACCCTAACAGCTGTAAATAGGTCCATGCCGACGGCGCCGAAAGAGCCAGGAAAGCGTGTACTTGTTGTACAAGTTTCTCTATCCACAGATCGGGTAAACCAACTGTCCCTTTTTTCGTGTCGAAGCAAGCTCCGAGATACGTGAGTTGCTGGCTTGGTATCAAATGGCTTTTGGTCTGATTTATCACCCAACCGAACTGTTCGAGAAGTTGAACCACGCGAGCTGTCGCCGCCACCGAAGCCTCTCGAGAATCGGCTCGGATCAACCAATCGTCGAGATATGGATGTATCCGAATACCCTCTTTTCGAAGCGCCGCCGCTACTACCACCATCAGTTTCGTGAAAGTACGCGGAGCTGTTGCGAGACCGAAGGGCAACGCGCGAAATTGGAAATGGCCCATTGGAAGGGCGAAGCGTAAATAGCGCTGATGAGATTGTCGGATGGGTATATGAAGATAAGCCTCTGTGAGATCTATGGACGACAGAAATTCTCCCGGCTGCACCGCCCGAATCACTGTGCGCAAGGTTTCCATGCGAAAGTGTGGAACCCGCAAAGCACGATTTACGCCCTTGAGGTCTAATACGGGCCGAAAAGAACCGTCCGGTTTGGGAACCACGAAATAGATCGAGTATCGACCGCAGCCGTACTGGTCCAACGGGACGGGAACAATCGCCTGTAGTTGCAACAGACGCACAAGCGTGTCGGAAATGGCTTGCAGCTTCACTCTGTTCGTACAATGGGACATCACAAAGGCTGGCTGTAAGGGGCATTCGAAGTCCAGGGCATACCCGTTCTGAATTACTTCCAAAACCCATTTGTCTGAAGTGACTGCGGTCCAGGCCGCCAGAAAATTCTGTAGACGTCCGCCTACCGGAACTAACGGCTGGACCAGCCGACCTTCATTGGGGTTTTTTAATGGAAGGTTGAGAGGTTGCTCCGAAAGATCGGCCAAAACCTCGGGCTCCGCGAAAGGACTGACCACGAAAACTGGAGCGCCCCCTAGAATAGGGCGCAAACCGTGCTCCGCGAAACCTGCGGGAATCTCGAGCGGAGCCCCTAACAGCCCCTGAAGCACGTAACGGCTTAGGCCTATCCTCAGGCAAACGTCCTCCTTTTGAGTCGCCCAAATCCTTCACAATCTTCTCCAAGGCCTCTCCAAAGAGCAACTTCCCCTTAAAAGGCAGCTTACTAAGACGGACCTTCGAGGAAACATCCGCCGACCAGTTACGCAACCAGAGGAAACGTCTGGCCGCTACCATAGAGGCCATTGTCTTCGCTGCAATTCGCACCAAGTCATAAAAGGCATCCGCTGCATAGGCAGCAGCTGATTCTAATTTCGCGGTATCCGGAACTTCCGAAGCGGATTCTCTCGCCGCGTCCCCTTGTAACCAGCGAATGGATGCACGCGAAACATAAGCTCCACAAACTGTCGCTTGCAACGCCAAAGCGCTAGATTCAAACGCCTGCTTGAGCAGAACTTCCAATTTCCTATCCTGGAGATCTTTAAGCGCCGCTGCGCCTTCAACAGGGATGGTAGTCTTCTTAGTGACTGCTGACACGAGAGCATCTACCTTGGGCATGCGGAATAACTCCCTTTCTTCTTGCGGGAGAGGGTACAGGCGCGCTAAGGCTCGTCCTCCCCGCAGGGTAGCTTCGGGACACTCCCATTCCGACTCTATCATTTGCCGAATCACCCGATGCAAGGGAAAACAGCGCTGCTGAGATTTAAAACCCTTCAACAAGGGATCCTCCAAAGGCTCCTGAGATGCCGAAGGAGGAAGAAGGTGGAGAGCCGCTAAAGACTGGGCAATGAGAGCTGCGAGTTCTTCCTTACGGAAAACCCGGAAAACATTGGGATCTTCCCCGGGGGCAATCTCCCCCCTCCTCCAACTCCTCAGGGTCCTGCTCCAAGAAGGGATCTGCCAGACCCTCTGAGTCCCCCTGCCCGAAGAGTAGAGAATCGTGTGATACCTCAGGGGCCAACGGATCTTGAAGACTCCCCTTAGGCTGGGAAGGCCCCTCTCCCGGGTCCTCGCTGCTCAGCCCCTTAGGAGACTGAGTTTCCAACGTGGATAACACTGGAGACTGCACAGACTGCGCTGACCTCAGCAAGAACGCCTTGTGCAGAGCTAAAATAAACTCCGGTGAGAAAAAAGAACTCATGTCCCCTTGATCCCTTACATTCGTATGCACAGCCTGAGCAACCGACTCCGGTGCTTTAGAGGACTTCGCCTTGCGCTTGTGTGGCCGAGACTGTCCCGAGGGAGAGCTGACAGGCGCCTCTAAAATGGCCGACTTTCCCGCCTTTTCGGAGGGCAAAGAAGGCTCTTTTAATGGATTCCCCTGCTGTTCATCCATGCCGAAAAAACGTGAGACAGGGGAGAATTTATTCTGTGAAGCTAGCACAAACCGGAACGGCCCGCACCCGAAAACCGCGTTAACCGGAGGAGGGAAAACAAACACTGAACCGGCGAAATAAAATGAAAGCAAACTCACCGAAAAACAAACCGGCAGGGTAAAGCAGGCAGTCCCGCAGCCAGCGAGAAACAGCCCACCTTAGCAACCGAAGCGGCAGCGGTACAAACTGGGGCTCCCAGAAATTAACCTTCTGCTGATGGAGACGGAGATGGTGAATGGAGGCAGGCTCTGCCTCTCACCAGGGAACTGACTCACTCCACGTCTCCAATTTCTTTTAAAGCGATAGCACCAATTTGTCAGCCCAAGGACTGTAGAAACCAATCAGCTCTGCTAGAGCCAATATAAAATGTAGAAATAAAAGGAAAAAACTAAAAGATCAGAAAGACAACTGAGGGAGAGCTATAGATTCGACCCTCTTTAGCTGCTGAGGGCTGAAAGACTGCTGGATAACCCTCAGGGGGAGTGGCTTCACATCTCAGCAAAACTTGAAGTTTTCAGCCCTCAGCTGCTATAGAGGATTGACAACCCTACCTGTCCCTGGACTGGCCCGGAGAAGCGAATAGGAAGATTGTGTAATAGGACAGACTAGATGGGCCTTGTGGTCTTTTTCTGTCGTCATGTTTCTATGTTTCTATGTTTCTAATAACACGAAAGTATGGTTAAGTAATTATCATCTGAGGTATTCTCCCTCGATGCCTTCAGCTGATCACATCTCTTAACCTCTCATTGCTCTGTCATCAGCCTCCTCTCTCAACTAACCTCTCCTCCTCCAACTGACCTCTCTCAACCTTCCTCCTTACGTCCAAGGTCCATCTCCTTTCTCATCATCCTCCCCCAAACTCCAACCAGTCTCCTGTTTCAGAATCTGAGCTTCCCTATCCTGATATTTAAGGAACAGTAAATGTAGTACTCATCATCTGCTAGCAGCATAATCCAATAAGGGTACATGTATTATTAAATCCCCCCCCCATGACTCTCTTGAGTCATTTTGCCCCACTTGGGTATTCCTGTACTAACTTACCCTAAGCTTTTTCCTCCATGCTCTTGTGCCAGTACTGCACCGATCATGAGGTGAGGGAAAGAAACAAACCTTGACCCTTGCTCCAAACTTGCTCTGAAGGTGCTGTTTTGCACCCTCTGTGTTGCAAGAGGCCCAGCCTACATGCACTCTTTAATGCCTGCATTAGAAACTGCTAATTTGTAGATTCTATGCAGCACCCATATGGGATCAGGGACCCAATCCACATTATGTACAAAGCACCACATAGAAGCTGTAAATAAGGAAATGGTAAGCACAACTCACTATCTTCATTTCGTATTAGAAAAATAGACAGATTTAGGCCACCTCCTGATTGATTTTTTGTTGCTGTGAGGTCCCATTACTCCATTAGTTGGTACAATTTATTCCTGATCCCAGGGCTGAATACCCCGAATGTTGGCCCTGCAAAAATGACTGCATGCTTAACTTAAAAAATTTTTTTATCAGAACCCACTCATGACCTCACTGGATAACTGATGACCCCATATGAGGCCACACCCACAGCTTGGCAATCAATTCCCTAGGGAGTTCTCTCAATTTATTTTGCTGATTGGTTTATGTTATTTTTTTCCTTTGTAATTTTATATTCAAAATAAAGACGACAATTATTCTGGGGTATAATAATGAAAAATGGATTACTGAACCCCAGGTTCCTTAACATAATTTTCAGATGTGTTTTCTTATAGTTTCCACATGGAGATAAAATATAGACAAAAGTGAAGCCCTGGGAATTTTTAAGTTATTGGTATTACACATACATTAGCTTCAGTTCAAAGGGTTATATAAATCAAAAGTTAAAGACAAATTGTTAAACAAAAATAATTATCTTTCACCACAAAAACCTTTCCTAGAATCAGCAAAATTGCAACATTAGACCTTACCTGCTAATTGTTCTCCCTTGAGTCCATCCAGTCCAATCCAGTCCAGTCCAGTACAGTACACGTGGGTTATCGGCCTTTACCAGCAGCTGGGAACTGAGTGTGTCAGATTTCTGATATCATAGTTCAAGAGCTCCCCCCATAGGTTCCAGCAATCAGTATCCTATTGACAAAGCAGACTCTAGGAGAACAAGTTAAAAACATGGGCAATATTTCCAGTATACAAACCAGAGGGCAAAAACTAAGCCCGCCCCAAAACTCTTGTGTTGCAGAAGAGAAAACTGCGAGAACTATCTATAAAGTGAGAAGACAACAAAAAGTCATGGTCATACTTGCCATAAAGTAAAGAAAACGTCCAAGAGGACTCCCCAATATATAGTGATGTTCTTCTTAAGGAAGCCCTCCCAGTACAAAAGGTAGACAAGGATGTCTAAGTGGCCGATCTGCAAATGTCAGCCAGCGGAACTAGCCTAAACTCCATCCAGGAGGCCAATTGAGATCTCGTTGAATATGCCTTCAGAGAAACCGGGATCAGCCTACTCTTTAGAACATAGCAGAGGTGATTGCCTCCTTGACCCACTGGGCAATGGAAGCCTTGGAAACCACTTCACCCTTGCACGCCCCCCCCCCCAAAAAAACAAAACAAAGATAATCGGACTTACAGAAGGACTCAGTTCTCTTAAGATACCGACGCAAGATCCTGCGTAGGTCCAGAGAGCGCAGCTGCCGATCCTCCTCAGTATCATACAAACCATTAAAAACCAGAAGGGTCACAGCCTGAATGAGATGAAAACGAGACACTATCTTCGGTAAAAAGAAAGGAACCGGTCTCACCACCACTTTTTCGTTAGAGAAGGCTAGAAAGGGTTCCCTACAAGTCAGAGCGTGAAGCTCTGAAATTTGAAGCACTGAACAGATTGCCACCAAGAAAACAGCCTTCAAAGTAAGGTCCTTCAAGGAAGCTCACACGAGAGGCTCAAAAGGCGACTGTGAGAGTTAATAGCACCAGGCTGAGGTTCCACGGGGGAACAATAGCTTGCAAGGGAGGCTGCAGTTGCTTTACTGCCCTGAGAAACTGGATCATGTCAGGGTGAGCCACCAGCGAGAACCCCTGTACATGACTCCAGTTACATGAGAGAGTCATCACCTGGACTCTGAGGGAATTAAGGCCAACCCCTTGTCCAGCCTGACCTGCAAGAAGGCCAGAATATCCGGAAGTGAGGACAAAAAAGCCCAGAGCCCGTTGTCCCTACACCAACTCTCAAACACTCTCCACACCCTGACATAAGCCAAGGACACTGAACTCCTATGGGCTTTCAAGAGTGTTACCACCACTGCTGAATAGCCCTTCCACTTCAGCCTTGCCCTTTCAAGAGTCAGGCCATAAATGAGAATCGATCCACTTGAGGCATCAGGATCGGCCCTCTGACAGCAGATCGATTCTGTTCAAAGATGCCAGAGACTGGATATCAAAAGCCTGCAGAGGTCGGCATACCTCAGCCTTTGGAGGCAATCCAGAGAAATGAGAACCACCTTCCAAGGATGGCCCTCTATGCGTTGAAGGTGGTGCCCAATTAGGGGCCATCTCCGCGCCAGAGCATCGAAGCTCTTGGACATGGTCTCCTGATGTCTGCTGAAGAACCTGCTCACCTTGGCAATGGAGGCGGAGGCCATGAGATCCATGACTGGCACACCCCACCGGCAAGGGATCTCATGAAACACTGCCGCATTTAGTCCCCGCTTAAACATTCATCTTGCCAGCCACGTGAGTTGCTGAAAGAGCCTCAAGGTTCTCTTCAGCCCACAACAATAGAGGACGAATGTCTTTCACTAATGTCACAATGCCTGTGCCCCTCTGACAACTGAAGTATGCTACAGTCATGGCATTGTCAGAGAAGACCCTTAACAGTCTCCGATGAATTAGGAGGAAGGATTGTAGAACTAGAAAGACTGCCCTCATTTCCAGGCGCCTGATGGACCATGAGCTCTCCTCCTGAGACCAGAGTCCCTGTGTCACTTGTGACTCACAATGCACTCCAAACCCCATGAGACTGTCATCTGTTATCACCAAAATCCAGTTCTGCAGTTCCAGCAGCATTCCCACCACAGGGTGCTCCAGCCGCAGCCACCAGAGAAGACTGTCTGGAGACAAGAGAGCAGAGCCTGCTGAAGAGGATGCATGTGAGCCTGTGGCAGGGCACCAGCTCCAAGGCTGCTGCCATGGAGCTCAGGAGCTGAAGATAATACCACACCGAAGGAACCATCATGCAAAGGAAAGACCATATTTGAGCTTGAATCTTCTGCACCCCCTCTTCCGGAAGGAAAACAAGCCCCACCTTGGTAATGAAGCAGACTCTCAGACAGACTAGATCCTGCACCAAGCTTGCACTTTCCCAAATTGACCATCCAGCTGAGGCGCCATAGAAATTCCATCACCCGCTGGGTAGTGGAAGTGCTTTCGCTCTTGGATTTTGCTCTAAATCAACCAACTGTTGAGATACAGATGAACCAACACACCCTCCTGTCTCAAGAGTGACCGCCACGACCACCATGATCTTGGTGAAGGGTCCGTGGTGCCATGGCCAAGTCGAATGGCAGTGCCCAAAACCGATAATGTCCCATCGGCACTGCAAACCACAGATACTACTGATGGTCTGGTCAAACTGGGATGTGAAGATACGCTTCTGTGAGATCCAGCGCCAATAGGAACTCTCCTTTCCTAATGGCCACTAACAAAGAACACAAAATTTCAAAGAGGAAATGTGGCACTTGAAGGGCCCGGTTTACATTCTTGAGGTCTAAGATGCGACAGAAGGTAACCTCTTTCTTGGGGAACACAAAGTAAAAGGAGTATCGACCAGATCTGCACTGGTCATTCAGAACCTGAGAGGTTCAGCAACTATTGTAACGTATCTTGGACCACCCACTATTTCAAGTGAGTTTTGCAAGGGGACTGCACGAAGGCGTCCGAGAGAGGATGAGCCGATTCAAAAGCGTACCCCTCTCTGCTAACTTCCAGCACCAATTCATCGGTGGTAAAAGACACCCAGGCGGACAAACTGTTGAAGATGACCCCCTATTGGAATTACCCCCACCTGTGTTTGCCTCGTTTCACTGGAACTTTTTTCATAGGGATGGAGACCCCCTTATTGGAACCTCTGTAGCCTCAAAAGCATAGCTACTCACCTGTAACAGGAGTTCTCCAGGGACAGCAGGAATCAGTCCTCACATATGGGTGATGCCTTTGGGAGATGCCACCACGCATTCGTGGTCCCCTTCCCGCCCAAGGGTGCCACCTTACTCAGTAAGATGACATATCTAGAGCCGACAAAGAAGATAGCAAAAATGTACAACAACTCCAAGAGGAGGAGAGAGGGTTATGAGGACGGATTCCTGCTGTCCCCGGAGAACACTTGTTACAGGTGATTAACTACATTTTCTCCAGGAACAAGCAGGAAGTCCATCCTCACTACTACTACTACTACTGAGCATTTGTATAGCGCTACCAGTCGTATGCAGCGCTGTACAGACATGTAAGAGACAGTCCCTGCTTGTCAGAGCTTACAATCTAGTCAAGACAAAACACAGAAGGTGTAGGCAGGGATAAAACTAGGGGAAAGAAAAGGGGAAGGAAAAGGAGATCACACATGGGACTCCATAGCTACAGGCAACCGAAAGCCTGTCGGGAAAAAACATGGTCACCCCTCAAGGGGAGCCATGAGCAGCAGCAATTGAGTCCGCAGATACAGACTGCAGTAGGACCGGTGTGCCCGATGGAAACCAACGCTCCGGTAGCCTGAACATAGAAGGGTCGGAGGGCAGAGGTTGCCTAGACCCTGAAAAGATTATGGCTTGGCTGAAGGCGCTATCCCATTGGAACTCCCTCTCTAGGCAGTAATGAGCTGAATGGACTGAAGACCAGGTAGCGGCCCGGCAGATGTCCAACATTGGGACAGAGCTCAGGTTTGCCACAGCAGCCACCATGGCCCTGACACTGTGTTGACCCAGCCATCCAACACGTGCCCAGCTTTCTCATAGATGAGGGTGATGCAGTCTGCCACCAGGTGGACAGGGTTCACTTGGTCACTGCCTCCCCCAGATGACTGGTATCTTAGGAAACAAAGAGCTGAGAAGCTTTTCGGTGGCCATGGGTACATCGAATGTAGGAGGATAGGGCCCTCTTACAGTCCAAGGTGTGAAGGACGGTCTCCGCCCTGAAGGAGTGAGGTCTCGGGAAGAAGGTGGGTAGCACCACCTCCTGGTTGAGGTGAAAAGACACCACCTTCGGGGGCAATTTGGGGTGTGTGAGTAGCACGACCCTGTTTTAGTAGAACATGGTATATGGTGCCTCTGCTACTAGGGCTTGGAGCTCTCTGACCTTGCGAGCAGAAGTGAGCACCACCAGGAACACAATTTTCCTCGAGAGATACCTCAGGTGGCAGGTAGCCAAGGGATCGAAAGGCAAGCGGGTGAGCTGTGCCAGCACTAAATTGAGGTCCCATTCTGTCGCCGGAGGGCAGACATGAGGTTTTGACAGCAGGAGCCCCCTCAGGAAGTGGGTTACTAGAGGCTGGGCCGAGAGGGGCTTGACTTTAACAGGGTGGTGGTGCACCGCCAGGGTACTGAAGTGCACCCTGACTAAGTTTGACTTGAGCCCAGATTGCAAGAGATGAAGGAGGTACTGCAACACCAGCTGCACCGTGCAAGAGAAAAGGGTTCACCTGTCTCTCCGCACACCACACCGAGAACCTGCGCCATTTAAATGTGTAAGTCCTGCTAGTGGAGGTTTTACAGGAGGTCAGCAGGATCTCTTCCATTGCTTCTGAGAGGTTGAAAGGGCCTAAGGTTATCCTCTCAGCAGCCATGCTGACAGTGATAGAGACCCCAGATAGGGGTGCAGGAAAGAGCCCTCTTCCTGAGACAAGAGCCACAGGGAACTCCCCAGGGGGATCAGTGCCTCCACTGACAAGCGGAGGAGCAGCAGGAACCACAGCTGCCTGGGCTATCATGGAGCCATCGGGATCAGCGACGCCCTGTTGCAAAGAGCCTTGAAGAGGGTTTTGGCAATCAACGGTGTGGGTGGGGAGGTATACATGAGGCCTTCCGACCACAGGATGAGGAACACATCTGCTGCTACCTGGCCTGGGTGGGGCTGATGGGAACAGAAGCGGGGCCACGTAATTTTCCGGGCTGGCGAAAAGGTCCACGGAGGTCCCCCAGAGTCGGAACAGCTAGGTGGCCACTTTGGGGTCCAGCTGCCACTCGTGCGGTTGGAGGACCCTGCTCAATTTGTCTGCCAAGGTATTGTCCTGGCCTGGTAGATATACAGCCTGCACGAGCATTCCTCGACGAACTGCATAGGAGCAGAGTGTCATCGCCTCGTGGCAAAGGGTGAAAGAGCCTGTGCTCCCTTGCTTGTTCACATAGAACATCGCCACTTGGTTGTCCATTTGCATCAGGCGGTGGCGAAAAGCTTGGAGAGCTAGGTATATTGCCCAATTGCTCCAGAAGGTTGATCTGCTGGTTGCCCTCGGCCTGTGACCAGCTGCCCTGGGTGCAAAGTTCATCGCAGTGGGCTCCCCATCCTAGCAGGGAGGTGTCCATTGTGAGAACCCCGAGAGAGCTGAGGGCTTGGAAGGGCATCCCTGCCTGAAGGTGTTGTGGATGTTGCCACCACATCAGGGAGTCCACCAACTGGTGGGTCACAGACTCTGTCTTGGAGGCGGCCTGTGGCCTATATCCACTGGTCTCGAAGGTACCACTGGACAACCCTCATGTGCAAACAGGCGTCTGGGGTGACATAAACCATTGAGGTCGTGTGTCTGAGTAGGCGCAGCAGAAGCTGAGCCGACATGGAGGGACAGTTGCATATCTGCGGCTAATTCCTTGAGACAGTCGGGCCGATCCAGGGGGGAAAAGGCCTTTGTCTGAACAAGCCTTTGCCCCTATGAACGCCAAACACTGTGTCGGGAGAGGTGGGACTTGGGGTGGTTTATCACAAACCCCAGATGTTGTAGGACGTGGATGATGCGTGCTGTAGCTTGCTGCATCTCGGCGGCCATGCCTCCTTTTATAAGTCAGTCGTCCAAGTAGGGGAAGACTAATACCCCTTGGAGACGGAGGTAGGCGGCCACTACTGCCAGGCACTTGGTGAAGACCCTTGGGGCAGACACCAGGCCAAAGAGTAGTACCCTGTACTGGTAGTGATCTCCCCCCCACTATGAAGCGAAAATACTGCCTGTGGTTGGGGTGAATGAGGAAGTGGGTATAAGCATCCATCAGATCCAAGGAACATAGCTAATCTCTCTGCTGGAGGTAAGGTAGCAATATTCCAAGGGAGAGCATCTTGAACTTCTACCTAACCAGGAACTTGTTCAGGCTCTCCAGGTGTAGGATGGGCAGGAGGCCCCCTGTCTTTTCTGGCATGAGGAAATACCTGGAGAAGAACCCTTTGCCCCTGAGATGCTGGAGTACTGGTTCCACCGCCTTGTCCTCGAGAAGGCGTGCGAGTTCCTGCAGTAGGAGGTCCCAGTGAACTGGAGAACTGGGGGGGGGGGGCTCTCCCTAGAAGAAAGGAGGAGGTGTCTATGCCAGGTGGGGGAGGTAGCCCTCCCTGACCACCTGAGTGCCCAGGAATTGGTAGTGATGGCTGGCCACCTGTGGGCATAGTGGATGAGACATCCTCCTGTGGGCTGATGTCCTCCTTTGGGTAGAGAAGCTATGCCCAAGGAGTTAAAAGCGCCCCCCAGGCTGGGCTGGAGCCAATGCCTGGGAGCCTT
The DNA here is from genome assembly GCA_033557465.1 of Ichthyophis bannanicus. Taxonomy (NCBI): domain Eukaryota; kingdom Metazoa; phylum Chordata; class Amphibia; order Gymnophiona; family Ichthyophiidae; genus Ichthyophis; species Ichthyophis bannanicus. The sequence goes on along the minus strand of CM066032.1, from coordinate 1,718,396,816 downwards.
CTGCATACGAGGGCCACACCCCTGTGTCCCTTAGCCTGCTGACCCTGCTGAGGAGCTAGGGAGGCTTGGAAAAGTGTGTAATTTTTGAAAGCAGCCCCTTTCATCGGGTAAAAGGGCTTTTTACCTGAACCCTTCCGTCGGGGAAGGGTAGCAGTCTTTTGGACAGCCTGGTCCTCATCACGAGTTTGGTCTCCATCTTGGCAGCCTTCACCATCATGGGTTTGTCAAAGAGGTTCTCCCCCTGGCATGGGACATCAACCAACTTGTCCTAAACCCATTGCTTGAGGTCGGAAGACTTTAGCCAGGCTTGGCACCAGGCACCGATACCCACCACAGCTACTCTAGTCGCCAACTCAAAACCATCATAGGCTGCTTGGGTCATGAACTTGGAACACTCACGGATGGCTCTGGACAGGTTCCTGAACCATTGCAGGGGTTCCTTGGAGAGGCCAGCTGAGAACCCAGTGAGCTCCTTCGCCAGGTCTCTCAGGTACATGCCCATATACAGCTGGTAGGCCTGGATCTGGCCAATAAGCATCAAGCCCTGGCAGAACTTTCAGCCAAGGGTATCCAAAGTGCAGGCCTCCCTACCCGGGGACACAGAAAAGTGTGTCTTCTGGTTCTTCAGCCAACGCATGGTCGGACTAGATGTGAGCAGAAGAGAATCAGAAGGGGGGGCATACTAATAGGGAGGGGGTGGACAGGGCACAGAGACCTAAGGGGGTGATAGATAAGGCGAAATTAGACCTTAACTGCTAATTGTCTTTCCTTGTTTTCTCCAGGCCAGTCCAGGGAACGATAGGGTTGTCAATCCCCTTCAGCAGCTGAGGACTGTAAAACAAAATTTTGCTACCAGACTAAGCCACTCCCCCTTGCTGCCCTTCTCCAGTCTCCTATTGCCCAAGCAGCCAAGAAAGCACAGTTACTTACCTGTAACAGGTGATCTCTGGGAACAGCAGGAATTAGTCTTCACATATGGGTACGTCGGTACCGACGGAGACTGCACGGGAATGCTGCCCAGCTTCCAATCAGAAAGCTTTTGGCAGCATCCCTCGCGCCTGCGCGCTGACTTCCCGCCTTCTCCAGAGCCTCTCTTCAGTTGAGTTTCAAAGCTGAGACAAAGGCGAGGAGAGAAAGGAAGAAGATAAAGAGATGCAACTCCCAGGGGAGGTGGGAGGGTTGTGAAGACTAATTCCTGCTGTTCCCAGAGATCACCTGTTACAGGTAAGTTAACTGTGCTATCTCCAGGAACAAGCAGGAATGAGTCTTCACATATGGGGACTCCCTAGCTAGGGATGCCAGGGGGAGATCCCATAAAAATGCAGAGGCCTCGGCCAGGGATGCATTTTGTCTCCAGGAATTCCCGGCATCCTTCGTGGGATGGAGGGCAGGAGTTGACAATAAAGGAGCTGTGAGGAAAGAAACAGCATAGCCAAGGACTATAGGGGAGAAGTCCTTGGTATATATGATAAGTAACATTAAACACATTTAATGTACACTTAAAATATGCAGCTTACCTACTGAATCGTAGGAAGTCAAAAGCATGATGGAGTCTACTGGATAAGCAGTGGCGGAATCTTCAAAGTGATCTCACAGCAGTGAGGATGAAGGTCCAGACCTGGAGGTAGCAGACGATCCAGGTGTCAACTGGGTAGGATTAGACGTCAGGTCTTCAATGGAAAGCTTTATGGGAAAAAACTGAAAACTCCTTTAGGCATAAAGTCATTAACAATGAAGGCTAAAGGAAGAAGACTGACGGAGGTAGAGAACTAGCCCAGTCCTGGCGGGAAGAAGGGGAGTGGAAAAAACCCCTATTCCCAAGGAGAACAGTTGTGTACTCAAGATAAAGATGTACACTATTTTTCCTAGCTGGCGTGAGAGGGGAAAAAATATTGAAGCTTGATGCTTCAAGGACTTAAAGAAAAAATGGAAGAGGTTAGCACCACAGTAGCTATTGGTGCCTAACAGTTCCTGCATCATAATATGGTATGCAAGTAGGGCGATAGACTGTCTCAACCCTCTAGAAGGTAAAACATTTAGCATAGACAGTAAGGGTTATAGTGTGTAAGACATATCAACCCTTGAGAAGCCCTCCAACAGACACATATATATACAGATATATAGATATAGATATATATATATGTGGATGGAATATATATAGATATATATATGTATAGATATATACATATGTCCATATGTGTATATTAGGATATGGGTGGAGAAATGTATATAGATAGATAGATAGATAGATAGACAGATAGATAGATAGATAGATAGATAATATACGGAAATATATATACATTGGTGGGGCATGGAATTGCACCACCAGGGTAATGAGATAGGTATGTAGACATATATGGAGATGCTACATACAAGATAGAGATTGAAGATACATATCTACCACCCAGCCCCATAGTTGTATATGGGGAATATAAAAGAAAAGATTCTCTGCTTCACAAGAGGGTGAACCCACTTGGGATATGTGTAGAGAATCTATTTCCGTGGATTGAGAAAATCCAGTAAGATAATTTGATGTTTGCGTGAGAACAGATGATGATATCAGTCTGTAAAGAACAAGGCGGGAGTTGCAAGAACACTGACATGGCAGATGTTCAGCAACGCAAGAAGATACCAGAGGGACCTGCTGGAGGGACCCAGAGGGAGCATGCGTAAACATCAGCCTTGGATCTTCACGCAGAAGAACTTATATATCATACCAACAGCCCAGGCCAGAGGGTTTGGAGAACCCTCATAGGCATGGGAAGGAATTGAGCTTTTCCCCACTGATAGCTTCAGAGATAAGGTCAATGCTCTAAAATAAGGCCCTCATAGTAGAAAGCTTCTCTGAGCGTGCAGAGAGCATTGTGCAGGAGAAAGAGGAGATAACTGACTGAAGTCAGCGGTATTGCCATATCCTAAGAGAGGAGATGGAGGAAGATTGTGAAAAAGCCAAAAAGTAGGAGGATCCAAGATAGCTGAGAAGCAGCCTGGAATCACTACTGAGGCTAGATAAACCTTGGAACAAGGGACTGGAACTAGAAAGTACCAGTAACACAATCATTGTAACTCCTGCAGGCACAGCTGGTGATAGAAACCAGCAGAGAGATTGTACTGTGCCCATTGAAGAATAAGAGACAAGGAAGGAGAGGAGGCATCTCCTGTCTCTTTCTGAGGAATAAGCGTGCTAAGAAGCTTCTCAGTATGGTACCCCTCAACCAGGAAGAAGTCCTTTAGAGAGGGTAGGCAAGTAAGTTGAGGGTGACGTACCCTCAGGGTAAGTGTAACTTGAAGGAAAAAATTTTTCAAAGTGGGACAGAACTATCAGGAGATAGTAGTAACTGCTCCTCTAGAGAGTAAAGGAGGAGAAGTGCGTAGTCCCTGAACAAGAATGTTCCGACATCTTAGTACACTGAGAAAGAAAAGCACAGTGAAGCAACTTCTAATAGGTAGAAGTGAACTGCAGACTATAATTCTCAGCCCCTATGGTTGTTGGGAATGCTGAGAGTGGCCAGAGCTGGAGGACTTCAGACTAGGCTGAGGTGTCCCTTGCTTAGGTACCTCTGAATGATGGGCAGGAGAGGAATGAAACTTTCTTTTCTTAGGGAAAGAAGGTTTGGTAGGACATTTCCTACCCCTCGAAGAATGGGATGGCTTAGAATGGTCTGTAGTGGAAGGAGAGTCAGTGGAGCATTGAGCAACCTGACGTAAAGCCTCCTTACCAAAAAGACCGTCTCCTGTACAAGGAGAATGAGCCAGTATAGTTTGTGCCCGTCTATTCAAGTCTGAAGCTTCGAGCCAGGCTCTGCGACGTGCTGCAATGGCAATAGCAGAGGATCTGCTAACAGACTCAAAAGAGTCTATAGAAGCACGAGACAGAAACCAGGATATATTCCGGCTATGATTGATGAGCAAGGAATAATCAGTAGCCTTCGGCTCTGGCAAAAAAGGGTTCAAGAGAGACAATTTCTCTGTGACCTCCTGGAGTGTTAAACTCATATGGAAAATATATGAAAGAATTCTGGAGGCCAGCATAGATGTTTGGAAGGCTTGACGACCAAAAGCATCGAGTGTTCTTGAAGAACGACCTGGCGGATAAGAAGAATGCTTCTTCTTGCTCTTAGCCTTCCTCAGTGCTGATTCTACTACCAGGGAACGATGAGGAAGTTGCGGCTTCTGAAATCCTGGAGAGGGAGGCACTCGGTACCGAACCTCAGTAGCTGTGGAAGCTAGAGGAAGCCGTAAGGGTGATTTCCAAACCCTCAGAAGGAGATCCTGCAGAGCAGGATGTAAAGGAAGCATGATATTTTCCATTTGTGCCGGTGGGCTATGAGTATCAGCACAACCAGGGATAGAGATATTAAGAAAGGTTGCCATGTCTCGGAGAAAAGTCTGAAAAGACTGATCCCCTATGGGAACCATCCCTGGTAAGGCCAGAGAAAGAGGCTGAGCACCAGAGGACGTACCATGGTGTGAAGCAAGAGACGTAGTAGATGGACCGGGATACTGGCGTGTTAACTCAGAGGCCGTAGGTACTGCATCAGGAATGCCAGGTATCGGTTCCAACGGAGGCATCGGCATCGATGGTGATACAGGACCAGCGGTCAAAGGTGTCATCGGGGACTGCTGCAGTGGTACCGAGATCATGAGTTTAGAGTTATGGCTAGGATCTGCGGAACTGCTTATCTGGAAACGAGCGGAGTCGGTTCCAGGACGTGTCGGTATCCAGTCCTCGAGACTAGAAATCGATTCAAGACTCGGCATCGAAGGAAGCGAGTCTATCGATGCATGTCTCGAGGGTACCGACGTCGGTGGCAGTATCGGCGATGCCGATACCGATAAAGCAGTCTGGGTTACATCGATCGGTCCCGAAGGTACCGAGGATACCCGATGATACCCACCTGCGAGATACAGGTTACTGCATCCCGATGTCATAGCCAGGGCATCAGAACCGCTCGACGGCGGTACCGTCTCCAAGCATGGCTGGGATATAGAAATGTCCATGCGTAGCATATCGATCGGCCCCGAAGGTACCGAGGACGCTTGAGGACGATCCCTGGTGGCGAGTGGAACACTCGACACCGGTGCCGATGCCGGGGTATCGGTACCGCTCGAAGCGGATACCACCACCGGACACGGTGGGGATCGAGGGAAGTCAATCAGAAGCGTATCGATCGGCCCCGAAGGTACCGAGGATGCCAGATGACGATCCCTGGTGAAGAGTGGAACACTCGACACCGGTGCCGATGCCGGGGGATCGGTACCGCTCGAAGCGGATACCACCCCCAAGCATGGCTCAGGTATGTTCTGTGAGGGGTGAGCCCCAGGAACATCCTGAAACCCCTTTAACGCTTTGGAGCCCATAGACTCCCGCAGGGGTAATGCCAATGGATTCTTGAGGGTAAGGCCGGAGCCGTCACCATGCTGGGCATGGGACATACCACTCAAGCATTGACTAGTCTTAACAGACTGTTTGTCGGTTACCTGATCCTGTGAAATGGAGAAACCGGGTACCCTCACTGCCGAGGAAAAAACGGCATCGAGGGAAACTTTAAAAACTGAAGGTTTCCTCACAAAAATATCTCCTGACATGTCAGGGGAAAAAGGGTCAGTCCCCGCACAGTTGAGACACCAGTTATTGGAGTCTAAAAGGAAACAAGTGTTTCCACATCGAATGCACTTCTTAGGAAAAGAAGGCTCCATGAGGCCTGGTAGGCCTAACAAGTTAAGGCAGAAAAAACTGAAGAAAAAGTTTCCCAGAATTTAGGCAAAAATCCACCGGCGGTACCGGTGGCGGCGGGAAATACAGCCGCGACCACAAGAAAACAAAAAACTAAAGAAATTAAGTAAGTAAAAAGAAAAGTTTCTGCGGTGACAGGAAGGACGTCCTGCCGGCTCCGCGGAAAAACGAAAACTGAAGAAAGGCTCTGGAGAAGGCGGGAAGTCAGCGCGCAGGCGCGAGGGATGCTGCCAAAAGCTTTCTGATTGGAAGCTGGGCAGCATTCCCGTGCAGGCTCCGTCGGTACCAACGTACCCATATGTGAAGACTCATTCCTGCTTGTTCCTGGAGATCAGCACTGTGAAAAAACTTGCAAAATAAAGAAGAAGGCAGCCGTCACAGAGGCACAAAACTGTTCTGATCAAACCAAGGAAAAACTGATCGGCAAATTGGCCTAAATTTTTTTTTTTTTATTGTTATTTTACACCCCCCACAGCTAAGCGTAGGGAGCCCAACAATCCACGCCATCCAGACATCTCGCTCTGAAACATATGTAGGATACCATTACAGACAGCGTGCGTCAAGTAAAAAACAGAACATGAAACCGCTGATGCCAGAGAAACTCCGGGTGGGCCCTGGACTGGCCCGGAGAAAACTCAAGGAAAGAAAATTAGCAGGTAAGGTCTAATTTGGCCTTCCTTTTCATTTCTCCAGGCCAGTCCAGGGAACGATAGGGCAGTACCAAAGCAGAATCTACAGTTGGGAGGGACCGGCGAGCCCCGCCACGATCGCAGCAGCGCCAACCCTCGCATCTTCCCTGGCCTGAATATCCAATCGGTAGTGCTTAGTAAACGTATGTAACGAAGACCAGGTGGCAGCTCTGCAAATGTCTACAGGAGGAACGGCAGCATATTCTGCCCAGGACGCCGATTGACCCCTGGTAGAATGTGCCTTAAGACCCTCCGGAGGCGCCCGCCCCGCGAGCTCATACGCCGCGATGATGGCCTGCTTTATCCATCTGGAAATGGTCGCTTTGGACACCGCCATCCCTTTACGCGGCCCCCCGAAAAGCACGAACAATTTCTCCAATCTTCGGAAAGGCCTAGTGGCCCAAAGTTATCTCTGCAAGACCCTGCCGAGATCCAGACTCCTGAGCGCACTATCCATCGGAGAGCCGGTACGGTCGGAAAATACCGGTAAGGAAACCGACTGATTTAAATGAAACGATGAAACCACCTTCGGAAGAAAGGAGGGCACCGGTCGCAAGACCACTTTCTCGGCTAGAAACTGCAGGTAAGGCTCCCTACAGGAAAGCGCTTGCAGGTCAGAAATTCGTCTCGCGGAACACAAGGCCACCAGAAATGCCGTCTTCAAGGACAGTTCCCTCAAGCCGCCCGGTGACGGCTTGGCAAACGGAGGTCGCGTGAGAGCTTCGAGAACGGTGTTCAAATCCCACGCGGGCACCACCTGGCGAACCGGAGGTTTGAGAAGATCCGCCACTCGGAAAAAACGGCGAATATCGTTATGCGCAGTCAACCGCCGGCCGTGCAATGCACCTCTATAGTATGTGAGAGCCGCCAAGTGGACTTTGAGAGTGCTGAGCGCCAAGCCTTTATCTAGACCACTCTAGGAAAGACAAGATGTGCGAGACCGCCGCTGAAAAAGACTGTATACTACGCCGGGAACACCAAGACTCGAACACGCACCACACGCGGATATAGGCCAATGACGTGGACCTCTTGCGCGAACTCATCAGGGTGTCGATCACTGAAGCAGAGTACCCTTTACGTCTCAGCCGGTCCCTTTCAAGAGCCAAGCCGTAAGCAAGAAGCGATCCACCTGCAGCATCAATATGGGACCCTGACTCAAAAGGTTGCAACGGACTGGCAGTCGCCACGGAGCATCCACCAACAGACGAACCAGATCCGCATACCACGGTCTCTGGGGCCAATCCGGAGCGAAGAGAATCACTCTCCCGGCGTGACTCGCAATGCGCTGGACTACTCGACCGATGAGAGGCCACGGAGGAAACACATACAGCAGAAGATCCGCCGGCCACGGCTGAACGAGAGCATCGAGGCCCTCTGACATGCGCTCCCTGCATCTGCTGTAGAACCGAGACGCCTTGGCATTGGCCAGAGTAGCCATGAGATCCATCGCCGGAAGCCCCCAGCGTTGGATAATGCCATGAAACACCGCTGCATTCAGCTCCCACTCTCCGGGATCCAGCAGATGTCGACTGAGGAAATCCACCTGCACATTGTCCTTTCCTGCCACATGAGCTGCTGACAAGGCTAGGAGATGAGCCTCTGCCCAATGCAGCAGCTGTTGACTCTCCTCTAGCAAGGCCGCACTGCCCGTGCCGCCCTGGCGATTGATATAGGAGACCGTCGTCGCATTGTCCGAGAAAACCCGGACCGCCCTTCCCTCGAGCAAGGGCTGGAAGTGATGAAGTGCGAGGCATACCACTCTGAGCTCCAATCGGTTGATTGACCAAGAGCTTTCTAGCAGCGACCATAGTCCCTGCGTCACTTGAGCCTGACAATGAGCTCCCCAGCCCGCTAAGCTGGCATCCGTGGTGAGTAACACCCAACTCGGATCTTCCAACGGAACCCCCGCTCGCAGATGACCGGCATCCAACCACCAATGCAGACTGAGTCGCACCGCGTCCAGGCAAACCAACCGTTGTGAGAGAGGCTGACGCTGAGGAGACCACCTGGACAGCAAGGACTGCTGTAGAGGCCTCATATGCGCCCTGGCCCACGGAACCAGATCCAGAGACACCGCCATGGACCCCAGGAGTTGTAGGTATCGCCAAGCCGAAGGTGCCTGCTGCTGCAAGAAAGCCTGAACTTGGCGCAGGATCTTTAGCACCCTGTCTTCGGGCAGGAACACCGCTCCCACCTGGGTGTTGAACAAGGCCCCTAGGTACAGTAGACGATGCTCCGGGCTCAGATGACTTTTCGGGAGGTTGACTACCCAACCGAGCTGCTCCAGGACTTGCACCACCCGAGCAGTTGCCGCTACGGCGTCCGGAAGAGAGTTCACCCTGATCAACCAATTGTCCAGATAAGGGTGCACCTGAATACCTTCCTTGCGTAGCTACGCCGCCACCACCACCATGACCTTCGTGAAGGTCCGCGGAGCCGTCGCTAAGCCGAATGGCAAGGCCCGAAACTGAAAATGGCCCCTGGGCACCGCAAACCTCAAAAAACGCTGATGATCTGGTCTGATCGGGATGTGCAAATAAGCTTCCGTGAGATCCACAGACGAGAGGAACTCCCCCTGTCTAACCGATCGAATGACGGACCTGAGCGTCTCCATCCGAAAATGAGTTATTCTCAACGAGCGATTTACTTGCTTGAGATCTAGAACGGGCCGAAAGGAACCCTCTTTCTTGGGTACCACGAAATAAATCGAGTATCGACCTAGTCCGCACTGGTCTGGGGGCACGGGTACCACCGCTTGCAGGTGCAATAACCGTTGAAGCGTATCGTTGACAGCCTTCCTTTTCAGCTCTGTTCCTGCGGAAGACATCATGAAGGCGTCCCGCAGCGGGTGGGCAAACTCCAACGCATAACCCTCTCGAATAATTTCCAGCACCCACTGGACTGATGTAATCGCGGCCCAGGCAGAGAGAAACCCCTGCAAACGACCCCCGAGAGGCCTCACTACCTGGACCAGCCGACCTTCATTGAGGTTTCTTTGCGGAAGTCTGCTGAGCATTGAAATAACCTCTGCCGAAGCCTCTGGCACCTCGAAAGGATTGATTGCGAGGCCCGAAGCGAGGTTTAGGATAGGGAGTAAAACGAGCTCCTCTGAAACGGCGAGAATCCCGACCTTGACCCCGAGCCCCTAAGGTCGTCCTAGGCGTCTTAGGACGGTCTTCGGGCAAGCGACCCCCTTTGGAGTCCCCAAGGTCCTTCACTATCTTCTCCAAGGCTTCCCAAAAGAGCAGTTTGCCTTTGTAGGGGAGCTTGCTGAGCCTGGCTTTGGAGGAAGCATCAGCCGCCCAGTTACGCAGCCAAAGAAAACAGCGGGCAGCAATCACCGAAGCCATGGACTTAGCGGAGATTCGAACCAGGTCATAGAAGGCATCCGCAAGGTAAGCTGCCGCTGATTCCAATTTAGCACCCTCAACCACCGAGCCTTCCGCGGCCTCCACAGCAGCATCCCCTGGAGCCAACGGATAGAAGCTCTGGACACATATGTCCCGCAAATGGAAGTCTGCAAGGCCAACGCAGACGAATCAAAAGCCTGCTTCAGGAGTACCTCAAGCTTACGGTCCTGCAGGTCCTTAAGCGCAGCACTGCCTTCCACGGGTATCATGGTCTTTTTTGTTACCGCCGATACCAAGGCGTCCACCTTAGGCATTTTTAATAACTCGTGCTCCTCCATGGGAATCGGGTACAGACGTCCGAGCGCGCGAGCACCCCTAAGGGTAGCCTCGGGAAATTCCCATTCCGACTCTACCATGTGTTTAATCACGCGGTGCACCGGAAAACAGCGCTGCTCAGCCTTAAAGCCCTGCAACAAGGGATCCTCTAACGGCTCCTGCGGTACCGAAGGCATCACAAGATTGAGCGCTGCCAAGGACTGTGAAATAAGCTGTCCCAGTTCCTCCTTACGGAACACTCTCAAGACATTCGGGTCCTCGCCCGGAGTCAGCTCACCCTCTTCTAGCTCCATAGCCCAGGCATCGACACCTGCTTCCGAGAGGATTTCCCCATCCTCTAGTGCCTGAGGCAACGAGACCGGCTGCTCTGCTGCGTCTGGCCCAGGTCCCAGTAAGGCCGTGCTCTGGGAGGGACCCTCTCCCGGATCCAATAGAGCCGCCTCAGGCTGTAAGCGGTCTGCACTAGGAGCCGGCAAGGAGGGCCTTACCAACTGGGAGGCTTTTAATAAATAAGCTTTATGCACTGCCAATATAAATTCCGGCGAAAAGAGCAAAGAAATCCCCTCCTGAGCTTCAGGACAGGGTGTAGCTGCACTGGTAGGCGCCACCAACGCCTTATGCGATTTTGCTCTCCTCTTAACGTGCTTTGCCTGCTCAGTGGGAGAAACGGCCGGTTCCCCCAACATGGCCGCCGTTCCCGCCTTTTCTGAGGCGATTTGAGGCCTCTCACTTTCTTTCGTCCCGGGCTTGCTTTCCATATCTCCGACGAAAACCGACGGAGTAGAACAGAGCAACGCTAAGAAGAAAAACTGCTAGCCGCACTTTCATCCCCCTGCCAGCACCGCCCGAATGAGAACACGAACGGCCACCCGACGTGCACCCCGCCAACGGCGAGACCGCACTCCCCCAAGAAGCCGCGGCGCAAATTCTGAGCCGGTACACGATGCGGATCAGGAAAGCAAACACCTACCGCCAGAGGATCACTATCTTTCGGGTCCCCGCTTTCCCGCAGCTAGCAGGAGTCGGGGACCACGTTCGCAGGCAAGGACAGGTGGATTCTGGGGCTCCCAGGCCAGCGTCCCGAAAGGTATAGTGCACAGCGGAAATGAGATAGGCTCTGCCTCTCACGCTGTTAAAATCAGCCTGCCTTAAGCAGACTGCAGCCTAGCTTGATCAGAGAAGCCTTGGCAAGGAAAATAGCATAAGCTAGCTCAGCCAGAGCCAAAATGCTAAGTGATGATTCTATCCACTGAACTTTACGCTCTTGGAGTAGGGAGAGACCTGAACCTATGTCCTGTTCAGCTGCTGAGGACTGTAAGACTGGAGAAGGGCAGCAAGGGGGAGTGGCTTAGTCTGGTAGCAAAATTTTGTTTTACAGTCCTCAGCTGCTGAAGGGGATTGACAACCCTATCGTTCCCTGGACTGGCCCGGAGAAACGAAAAGGAATAGGGGTGAGGAGGAGGCAGATCGTAGGCTGACTGGCATAGATGGGTTTTAAGAAGGGCCTTGAACCGGGTAAAGGAGGGTTCAGCACAGAAGGTGGTAGGTAGTGAGTTCCACAGTGCAGGGGCAAGGAAGAAGGCGGCGGAATGACAGGTCTGCTCTAGGTGTGCTTGGGAGACTGAGGGAAGAGCCAAGCAATGTGTGTGAAGGGAGCGAAGGAGGAGATAGGGAGTGTGGCAACGAAGGAGGTTGGCTAAATATTGTGGGTCACCGGAGTGAATAGCTCGGTGGGCTAGGATAAGTATTTTGTAGTTAAGGCGATACTTGACAAGGAGCCAGTGAAGACGGATGAGGGTGGGTGTGATGTGATCATGATGGGAAGAGTGAGTGAGTATGCAGACTGCAGTGTTTTGAATCAACTGAAGATGATGGAGTTGATAATATGGAATACCAGAGAGTGCACTATTACAGTAGTCTAACCTCGAGATCACCAGTGATAGCAGAAGGGTACTCAGAGAACGAGCCCAAAGGGGAGCACGCGGTATTGGTAAGGGATTCGCTGACACCGAAAACGTGGATACTTTCTGTGTTGAGGGTGAATCAAGTGTGTATGTCTCCTAGAGGTCTAGAGTACATAGCCAGTCATTCCTTCGAAGGTATGGCAGAAGTGTACTGAGGGAAATCATTTAAAATTTTTCTCGGATGGGGACTTTGTTGAGATCCCTTAGTCTAGAATAGGCCTAAACCCTCCTGTTTTCTTGAAGACAAGAAAGTAAGAAGAATAGAAGCCCCCACCCTCTTGGGCGGGAAGAACTCTTTCTATAGCTCCCTAAGATAAAGCATAGTTACTCACCTGTAACAGGTGATCTCCGGTAACAGCAGGAATTTAGTCTTCACATATGGGTATCATCAGTACCGACGGAGCCTGCGCGGGAATGCTCCCCAGCATCCAATAAAAAAGCTTTTGGGAGCATCCCACAGCGCCTGCGTGCTGCCTTCCCGCCTTTCCCAACTGTCCCTCTCCAGTTGAGTTTATAGCTGAGACAAAAGAGAGAGGGAAAGAGAGAAAGAGAGATAGAGAGATACAACTCCTAGGGGAGGTGGCGGGTTGTGAAAACTAAATTCCTGCTGTTCCCGGAGATCACCTGTTACAAGTGAGAAACTATGCTATCTCCAGGAACAAGCAGGAATGTAGTCTTCACATATGGGGACTCCCTAGCTGCAGATGACAGGGAGATGGCCCCAGAAAGTTGTATGCCCTTGTGAAAGGGCTCCACTTCCCCCCATGGATCTCTGGCATCCTACCAGGGATGGTGGGTAGGAGTTGATTAAATCTGGAACAGGTGTTGAAGAACAGCCTGACCAAACAAGGCATCCTGGCGGGAGTCCTTGTCTAAGCAGTAATGGGCTGTGAAGGTATGAACCGAAGCCCAAGTAGCTGCTCGACAGATGTCGTCGATAGACACAGAGTGAAGATGGTTAAATTAGACTTACCTGCTAATTGTTGTTCCTGGAGTAGATACAGTCTAGTCCCGGACCTCTGGGTTGTCTACCTTAAACAGCAGCTTGGAGACTGAGGAACCACCTTCTTTTTCTGATGTCACCAGTATATGATGCTGGGATCCGCCTTCCCTCCCCAGTTACCTATTGACAAAGCAGACTCACCGGAGCAACAAGTAAGTATCTCTGCAACTATGACATGCCTAGCCGGCGCTATTCCGCGCCCATCTTACAATAACTGAGAGAGAGAACAATCAATTATCAGGAAAAAACAGGCAAATGTAGACTGTAGCCCATAAAAGTGTGAGGAATCTTCCCGCTGTGAAACCCAGGAAAAGCCTGTCCCGCAAGGAGATTACCCAAGAACGAGCTCCGCATGCTCACCTGTGACAGCTGACTCGTCCATCAGGCTGCTCCTGTCGAGACGCAACCACACCAGGGAGGGATACGGGACTAGACTGTATCTACTCCAGGAACAACAATTAGCAGGTAAGTCTAATTTAACCTTCCTGATCATATCCCCAGTCTAGTCCCGGACCTCTGGGAAAGTACCAGAGCAGTACTCAACGGGAGGGACCCACTGTGGCAGCCTGAATGACCGCCACTCCAAAACACACATCCTGCTGCGCCTGGACATCCAGACGGTAGTGCCTCACAAAGGAATTCGAGGAAGACCACGTCGCCGCCTTGCAAATTTCCAGCGGCGGAACCAAACGAGACTCCGCCCAAGACGCCGCCTGTGCTCTCGTAGAGTGGGCTCGAAGCCCCTCCGGCATCGGCTTTCCCTTCAGAACATATGCCGAAGCAATAGCTTGCTTAATCCATCTCGAAATGGAGGCCTTCGGCGCCGCTTCACCCCTACGTGGACCCGCGAACAACACGAACAGCCTCTCCGATCTACAAAACTCCGCCGTCCAGCGCAGATACTTTTTCAATGCCCGCTTTACATCCAGCGGACTTCAAACAGTGCCGGAAGGGCCCTCCAACGGACCCCGAAAAACTGGCAAGGACACAACCTGATTCAAGTGGAAAGCCGATACCACCTTGGGTAAGAAGGCTTGCACTGGCCTCAAAACTACCTTAAACTCAGAAAACGACAGGTATGGCTCCTTACAAGATAAGGCCTGCAACTCCGAGACCCTGCACGCCGAGCAAATGGCCACTAGAAAAACCACCTTCAAAGTCAAATCCTTCAGCGACGCCCGACTCAACGGCTCAAAGGGCTCGCGTTCTAAGGCCTCGAGCACGAACGGGAGGCTCCATTTAGCCACCAAGTGTCGCCCGGGAGGCCTCAGCAGCAAAACCGCCCTAAGGAACCGCTTAATGTCACAATGCCCCCCTAGGGGGTGACCACCTATCCTACCTCTGTAACAGGCGAGGGCTGCGACCTGAACCTTCAGTGACGAAGCCGCCAACCCCTTATCAAAACCGTCCTGTAGAAATTGCAAGACCTGCGGGACGGTGGTCTCTAGCGCCACACCCGAGCGATCGGCACACTAGGCCTCAAACACTCTCCAGACCCTAACATACGCCAGGATCGTAGACCTTTTCCTAGCTCGCAACAAAGTACTGATTACCAACGCGGAATAGCCCCTTGCCCTCAGCCGCGCCCTCTCAATAGCCAAGCCGTAAGCGAGAACCGATCCAGGTGGGACATCCACAGCAGCCCCTGCGACAGCAGATCCGCCCATCGCGGAAGTCGCCAGGGTCTTCTTACCAACAGCCGTACCAAGTCTGCATACCAGGGCCTGCGAGGCCAATCAGGGGCAATGAGAATCACCTGACCTCAGTACTCCTCGATGCGTTGGATAACTCTGTCTATCAGCGCCCATGGCGGGAAAACATACAGAAGCTGTCCCTCTGGCCAGCTTTGAACTAGCGCATCCAGACCCTCTGACATCCTTTCTCTTCTTCTGCTGTAAAACCGACAGACCTTTGCCGACTAAAAGGTCGCCATGAGGTCCATGACTGGGGCCCCCCAGCGCCGCACCAGCATGTCGAACACCTCCGGGTGAAGAACCCACTCCCCAGGGTCCACCCGCACGCGACTCAGGAAATCCGCTTGCGCATTGTCCACTCCTGCCACATGCGCCGCCGAGAAGGCCTCTAGCTGTTCTTCGGCCCAGGCAAACAGGGCCTCGGCCTCTTCTTCCAGCACCACACTGCTGGTACCCCCTTGACGATTCACATATGCCACTGCCGTTGCATTGTCGGAGAACACTCGCACCGCCAACCCCGCCAGAAGCCCGTGGAAACTCTGCAAGGCCAGGGTCACAGCCCGCAGCTCCAAGCGGTTGATCAGCCAGGTCCGCTCCTGCGCATTCCACTGTCCTTGGGTGAACCGACCCCGGCAATGCGCACCCCAGCCCATTAGACTGGCGTCCGTCGTCACCGGAACCCAAACTGGCGATTCCAGCGGTCTCCCCTTTCGCTACACCGTGGGCTCCAACCACCACCTCAAGGCTACACGCGTTTCTCCGGGGCAAGGGAGATTTCTGGACAGAGAATCCCGCTGGTGCAACCAGCGCCTGAGCAGAGCTCTCTGCAACGGTCTCATGTGCGCTCTCACCCACGGCACCAGGTCTATGGTCGACGCCATTGTGCCGAGCAATTGCAGGTACTCCCAGGCCATGGGCGCCCGGAGGCTCAGGAACCTCCGCACCAGCATCCTCAAAACGCTGGCCCGCCGCTGCGGTAGAAACACCTGCCCTGACCTTGTGTCGAATCGAGCTCCGAGGTATTCCAAATTCTGCGAGGGAAGGAGATGGCTTTTTCCCATATTGACCACCCAACCCAGGCTTTCCAGGAAGGACACTACTCTGGCAGTCACCCTTTCGCTCTCGTCCCTGGACTTTGCTCGAATTAACCAATCGTCCAAGTATGGATGAACCAGAATGCCTTCCTTCCGCAACGCCGCGGCGACTACCACAATGACCTTGGTGAACGTACGAGGCGCTGTCGCTAGCCAAAAAGGCAACGCTCGGAACTGATAGTGCCCTGAAGGGACCGTGAAGCGAAGAAAACGCTGATGGTCCGATCGAATGGGAATGTGAAGGTACGCCTCCGCAAGGTCCAGTGACGTAAGATACTCGCCCTTTCGCACCGCCACGATAACTGACCAAAGCGTCTCCTTGTGAAAGCATGACACGCGGAGCTGGCGATTCACTCCCTTGAGATCCAGAATCGGCCGACAACCGCCGTCTTTCTTTGGCACTATAAAATAAATGGAGTATCGACCGCAGCCGAGTTCCTCGCGAGGGACGGGAACTACGGCGCCGAGTTCGAGGAGCCTCCGCACCGTCTCCCCCACCGCCGCGCGCTTGCTTGGCGACCTGCAGGGAGACACTACAAAGGCGTCCCGAACCGGCATGCGGAATTCCAAGGCATAGCCTTCTCGAATAACCTCGAGCACCCACTGATCTGACGTGATGTGGACCCAGGCTGCATAAAACTCTTGCAGTCTCCCCCCTACCGAAGTTAGGGGAGCCTGGGCCCCCCTGGCATCATTGTGACTTTTTAAAGTTGGACGAGGAAGCCGCAGAAGAGGCCCCAAACCCTCTTCCTGCCCCCCTGAAACCCCCGAAAGCCCTGGTTTCTTCCGGGGAACCTACCTCTCTGAGGGAAATTAAATCTCTGAAAGCGGTACCTGCGAAAATCCCGCAACTGGCCCTTGCTCCCGGGAGCTGGCCGACCTTGCTTAGGCTTGTCTTCAGGCAAGCTACCCCCTTGGACTCACCCAGGTCCTTCACCAACTTCTCCAGGTCTTCACCGAAAAGCAGACGCCCCTTAAAAGGCAGCTTGCTGAGCCTAGACTTAGACGAATTGTCCGCCGCCCAATTACGAAGCCACAGGTATTGCCTGGCCGCCACCGCCGAAGCCATGCTTTTGGACAAACCTCTCATGAGATCATAATGCGTATCCGCCAGATAGGCCGCCCCTGACTCCAGTCTGGAGGCCTCTACGACACCATCGCCGCTTCGCTCTCCTGGAACTCGCTGCGACCAGCGAAGACAGGCCCGGGCCACTCATGCTCCACAAATAGCCGCTTGGAGCGCCAAGGCGTTCACGTCAAAAATTTGACGCAGCATGGCATCCAATCTTCTGTCCTGCGCATCCTTGAGGGCTGCACCCCCCTCAACCGGAATCGTAGTCTTCTTCGTGACTGCTGCCACTGCTGCATCCACCTTAGGCGGCTGAAAGACTTCCTTATCCCGATCCACAAGAGGATAGAGCCGACGCATCACTCGCGCACCCTTTAACGGTGCCTCGGGGACATTCCATTCCTCCTGAATCATCTCCTGAAAGACCCTGTGAACCGGAAAGGCTCTTTGAGTCTTCCGAAAGACTTGTAACAAAGGGTCCTCCAGAGAGTCATCCTCCGATGAACCCGGGACCGGCATATTTAATGCCCCTAGCGTTTCCACAATCAGCGCCGGGAGCTCCTCCCTTCGGAACACCCGCACCACTCTCGCCTGATCCTCCTTCTCCTCGAGTTCACCTTCTTCCAATTACTCCTCCAGATTCACACTCTGGCACTCGCCCTCGGAAAGCCGCCCCTCCGATACCACTGATGGATCCTTAGACTCCTCATCCTCCAATCTTCGCATCTTGTCCTGGCGTTCCAACGCGGGGACGAATGAGGAGGGCCTCTTCACACCACGCCTGACCGGAATACCAACTTGCTGCGATAGAGGAGCGCCACCCATTGTCTGTTGCAGCAGAGAGAGAAAGTCATTAGAAAAAATAGACGCCAGCCCCTTGGCCCAGAGCGCCGGAGCTGGAGAAATATCTGGAGCAGAGGAGGGACCTGCCACCGGCTCCTCCGAGGGTTAACACAGCAGCCTGATCCACACCTAGCTCTGGATCGGCTCCGGGGACCCTGTTCTTGGCCTCCCTCCCCTGATCCATTACTGCGGCCTCTTTTGCGTACCCCTTGCAAACACCGGACTCGGCCACAGAGCCTTTCCTAGCCCCACACACAAAGCACTGGGGTCTAGAAGGCATCGTAAGCACAAGCAGCAGCCCCTCAGGCCCTCGGTCCGCCGCGGCCACCCGAGCACCTCAGGTAGGCAAGAGAGCCCAGAAGGAAGGCCCTGGTACCCTTCGACTGGCCCCCTTCTCAGGCCTGAACCCTCTGTTGGGCTCCTTCCCGTTGTGCTTTTATAGTCTTTTTTTTTTTTTTTTTTCAAAATGAGCAAAGCTATCCTAAATATAGTCCCACACAACAAACCAAACGCTCAGAAAAACCCCGACGGGAAGTGCTACACCACACACACACACACCCCCCCGAAACACACGATGCACCGCGTCGTGCTGCGAGCCGGGCAACATGGTAGGCCTCACACGCCAAATTCGCGCCTAAAAAAGCAGAGCACAGAAAGAGCCTCTGGCGAATCTACTCACCGATATCGGGCCCTCGCAAATCGACACGCTGCCCTCACGCCCCGGCGCCTCACCGGATGCTGCCTCGGGACTCTCCGGGCGTGAAAAGCAAAGGAAAGGAAAGGTCTTAATTAGCGGTCCTTGCCGCTGTCGCCGGGAGCCGGGCGCGCTGGCAGGCAGAGCGTCTGCAAAGCGCCGGCTCCACACACTCCGAGGACTCCGGTCTGCCACCGACCGAACGGCACAGACCCAGAGCCACTGCAGCCCCTTTCAAAGCGCTTCCCTCACCCTCCCGCAGTAACACGAAAGGCTCAACGGGAGGGGGGAAGACTCCTGCAAAATTTAAAGGCACAGATTGCACTATAGGCTCTGGTGAAAAATAACCAGAGTGCCCCTTCTTTTTTTTTTTGTTTTTTTTTTACAAAACTATCCCAAAAGATTCCTAATCGTTCCTCCAGAGAGCCCGCACCCCCGGGCTGACTCCCTTCAGCTGCTTGGAGACTGAGGTAACTGGGGAGGGAAGGTGGATCCCAGCATCATATACTGGTGATATCAGAAAAAGAAGGTGGATCCTCAGTCTCCAAGCTGCTGTTTAAGGTAGACAACCCAGAGGTCCGGGACTAGACTGGAGATACGATCAGGAAGAGCCATTGAGGCTGCCATGGCTCTCACATTGTGAGCTGTGACATGGCCTTCAAGAGGAAGGTTCTTACTCTCATAGGAAAAAGATATACACTGTGCAATCCAGTTGGACAGTGTCCTTTTGGAGAATGGAAGTCCCAAATGACTAGGATCAAAAGCAACAAAGAGTTGAGAGGACTTTCTATGTTGCTGTGTCCTTTGCAAGTAAAAGGCCAAAGCACTTTTACAGTCCAAAGTATGAAGGTTCCTTTCTGCATTTGAGGCGTGAGGCCTTGGAAAGAATACAGGAAGGTAAACCGCTTGGTTCAAGTGAAAGGGCGAAACCACCTTTGGCATAAAGTGTGGATGAGTCCTAAGGACTACCTTATCATGATGGAACCTTGTATAAGGAGGATCAGCCACCAAGGCTTGCAATTCACTGATAAGACGTGCTGATGTGATTGCAATGAGAAAGATAACCTTCCAGGAACGGAATTTCAAAGAGGTAGTGGCTAATGGTTCAAAGGGCGGTTTCATTAGCTGCCCAAGTACCAGATTCAAGTCCCATGCCACCGGTGGTGGCTTAATGGGAGGCTTTGTTAAAAGAAGACCTCTCATAAATCTCGCTATGACAGGATGAGAGGAAATAGGTTGTCCAGGACTCTCAATGAATTAGTCTTAAGCCCTGCACTGGATAAATGAAGGAGGTATTCCAGTAATGATTCCAGAGGTATCGCAAGAGGGTAAAACCCTTCTGCGAGCACCATATGGTAAACCTTTTCCACTTAAATGCACAAGAGCGTCTTGTGGAAGGTTTCCTGGAAGCATGAAGGATATCCTTTACCTGCTGGGAAAGGTTAAGATCGTGAAGTTCTAGGCTTTCAGCAACCAGGCCCTGAGATGCAAAGACTGGGGATTGGGATGCCACAGCATCCCGTCCTCTTGAGAAAGGAGATATGGAGCAGATCCTAACTCCAGAGGCGGAGCTTGAGAGAGATGTAGGAGCAGAGGGTACCACATTTGCCGTGGCCAACGTGGAGCTATGAGGATCATATGACCTCTGTCTCTCTGAAGCTTGAATAGGGTTTTGGGAATTAGGGGAATGGGTGGAAAGGCATACAGGAACTTCTGACCCCAATGGAGGAGGAAAGCATCCCTGGCCTGACAACCTCGAGACGGAATTGTGGAACAAAACCGAGGAAGTTTGGCATTCAGTGGACTTGCAAAGAGGTCTATGTCTGGGGCTCCCCAAATTTGAAAAGTTTTGGCCACCTGGTCTGCATGGAGAGACCATTCGTGTGGAAGCAGAACTCGACTGAGTCTGTCTGCCCAAGAGTTTTGAATGCCTGGAAGATACACCGCAAGGAGATGAATCTGATGCTCTCTGGCGAGGGCCCATAGTCGCAAAGCTTCGTTGCAGAGCGACAGAGAGCCTGTTCTGCCCTGGTTGTTCACATAGAATATGGCTACTTGATTGTCCGTTTGAACTAGGACTGTCTTGTAGCTGAGCTGGGTGTGAAATACTCGAAGAGCAAGGAAGATTGCTCTGAGCTCCAGGAGATTGATATGGAGATAGGCCTCCTGTGGAGTCCAGGTACCCTGGGTAGAGAGGCCTTGCAAGTGGGCTCCCCAACCCACCTGTGAAGCATCTGTTGTTAGAGTGGCTTGGGGTACGGGTTGCTGAAAAGGAGACCCCACCAAAAGGTTTTTGGGTGACTGCCCCCATTGGAGGGACAAAATAAGGCAATCTGAGTTTGCTATTTTGTCTGACAGGCAACCTGACGTCTGAGTCCATTGAGTGGATAAGGTCCACTGGGCTGCCCTCATATGGAGGCGAGCATAAGAAACCACATGCACGGTAGATGCCATGTGGCCTAGCAACTGTGACATTTCCCGAGCAGTGAGGTGAGGTTTTAGCACTGCTTGGGAAGCTAACTGCACAATGCGAAGGCAGCGGAGCTGTGGAAGGTAGGCCCCTGTCTGTCTGGTATCCAGAAGAGCTCCTATAAACTCTAGGGATTGAGTGGGAGCAAGGTTAGACATTGGGAAGTTTATGACAAGTCCCAAATACTGAAGGATTCGCATTGTGCGAGACAGAGCAACCCTGGCCTCTGGCTCTGAAGGGGCTCGAATGAGCCAGTCGTTTAAGTAAGGGCAGACAAATATTCCCAGGGTGCAGAGAAATGCTGCTATCACAGCCATGCATTTTGTGAACACCCTTGGTGCAGAGGCCAGGCCAAAAGGAAGAACCCTGTATTGGTAGTGCTTCCCTTGAAACAGGAATCAAAGGAACTTTCGGTGAGTTGGATGGATGAGAACATGAGTGTACGCATCCCTGAGATCTAGAGAACAAAGCCAATCCTGACTCTGAAGGTATGAGAGCAGACTTCCTAGAGAAATCATTTTGAACTTCTCTCTGAAGAGGAATTTGTTCAATTCTCTGAGGTCTAGAATGGGTCTGTGTCCTCCTGTTTTATTTGTAATAAGGAAATAGGGGGAGTAAAACCCTGTACCCCGTTGGGGAATGGGTACCTCTTCTATTGCCCCTTGAGCAAGGAGCATAGTGACTTCTTGACCTAACCAGTCATTGAGAGAAGTCTGAGAATTGAACTGTCTTACAATTGTAGGAGGGGGCATGCTGAGGAAATGAAGCTTGTACCCCTCTCTTACAATAGACAGAGTCCAATTTTCTGCTGTTATCTGACCCCATCTGGGGCAAAATGATATAACCTTCCTGGGACAGTGGAGGGTTCTGGGCCGTTCAGGGTCAGGAAGGCAAAGTTCTCTAGACAGGAATCAAAGCCCCTGTGGAGGCTGAGTCTGCTGAGCCGGTTGAGGCTTAGCTGCTTTTGGTTTCCTTTGTTGCCTAGGTTGTTGCTGCTGTCCCTTTTGGGCAGACTGACCTAAACGATGTCCCTGCTGGGTATAAGAGGGATAAAACTTTTTCTTCTTGCTGAAGAATGGTTTCTTAGAGGATCTTTTCCTCGCAGGATCAGCTGTAGATTTAGACAATCTATCCAAAGTGATATTGCCAGCATCTATCTCATTAGCTTTTTCCTGCCAATTCTTGCCAAAGAGATTCTCTCCTGTGCAAGGTATATTCCCCAGTTTGTCCTGTACCCAGATTTCCAAGTCAGATGCCTGGAGCCAGGCAATTCTACGTGCACCTATGGCAATAGCAGGGGTCTGCTTATGCATTCAAAGCAGTCAAAGGCTGCACGATTCACAAACTTGGAAACATCCTGAGCATGTTTGACAAGAGCAAGATAATCTTGCCTTTTATCATCAGGAAGGAGAGGGCTCATAAGCTGTAAATCTCCTGTGACCTCCTTAGGGAACATTCCCATATACAAGATATAGGAACTGATCCTAGCAGAAAGCATGGAAGCCTGGAAGGATCGACGTCCAAAGGCATCAAGAGTCCTACACTCACGTCATGGAGGATTAGATGCATGCCTTTTTGCACTCTTTATCCGTCTCATGGCTGATTCCACCACCATGGAATGGTGTGGTAATTGAGTCTTCTGAAACCGAGGACAAGGAGGAACTCGAGTTTTCGAGAGTGAGGAGATGTGGTCAGAGGTGTTTCCCATATCCTTAACATAAAATCATGCAAGATCTCATGAACAGGTAAGGTAGCTGCCTCCTTGGGAGCTTTAGGGTATTGTAGGTTTTCTAATTCCTTTGCCCTAGGCTCTTTTTCAGGAGCCACTGTGATGGAAAGACCTCGGGCTACGTCTCTGATAAAATCCTGAAAGGACATATCCTCTGGTGGAGACATCCTATGCTGAGGAGAAGAGGAATCCTCAGGAAGAAGTACTCTGGTATCGGCAGAGCTTTCAGAGTCTTCAGACTCATCCAGGGATTCGAAGTATCTCCGATCCGGGTGATTGTGCAAGGCACGGTACCGGTACCGATCGAAGTCGGCATCGGAGTGGTCCGGTACCGACTTGTCGATGCCGGATAGGGATGCATGACTCGATCCCAGTAGAATACCTGCCGATGTCGATGCAGTCGGTGCCGGTACCGGTTGAATTGTCTGAAGCGGTTTCAGGGGCATCGAGGCCGTGAGAAGAGCCGCCAGACTGCGTTCAATAGCCAAGAATCTCTAGTCTATCGATGCTGCCGATGCTTGGGTATCGGTGCCGGATGAAGCGTCCGGAACCACAGAGCATGGCACCAGTAGTTCTGCCGAGGTTGAAGCCTCGAGAACATCCTGGAGCCCCGTTAGTGCTTTGGAAGCCGAAGCCTCCCGCCGGGGCAATTTTGCCAGTGAAAGTCCCTCAAGGGCAACGCCAGAGGCATCTCGATGTTTAGAAGAAGGAGATCTACCCTTTGAGGACCACTAGATTTATGTTTAGTTACCTGAGATCCATGGGAGGAAGATGAAGCCCTGGAAGACGTCGATGCCACGGAGGCTGCATCGGAGGGAAAAAGGGTTTTAAGTTTAGCAGCTCGGTTTTGCCGGCCCCTTTTCGACATCATCCCACAGGCAATACACTCTGAAATAAGAGTGGTCAGGACCTAAACATTTGAGGCACCATTCATGGGTGTCGGTGACGGAGATGGTACCGCCACACTTAGAACACTTTTTAAAACCCGAAGTGGGTTTTTCTATTTTGAGGGAAAAAATTGGGCCTAGTGCCCAAAATGGCACGTGGCACCCGAGAAGAAAATTACTGGAGAAAGACTACAGAAACAAAGTTGGGGGGGGGGGGGGTTTAGAAAAAAGAAAAGAAGAACCGTCGGTACCGGTATAGCGTCGAGGGAAGGCAGACGCGACCACAAAAAAGAAGAATAAGAAGGGAAATTTTCTGCGGTGACAGGATGTGCGACCTGTCGGCTCCGCGGAAAACGAAGAACTGGAGAGGGACAGTTGGAAAGGCAGGAAGGCAGCACGCAGGCACTGTGGGATGCTCCCAAAAGCTTTCCTATTGGACGCTGGGGAGCGTTCCCCCGCAGGCTCCATCGGTACCGACGATACCCATATGTGAAGACTACATTCCTGCTTGTTCCTGGGGCTCCAGGACGTTCCTGTCTCGGGAACGTCCTGGAGCCCCTTTTGAGCTTTGGAGGATTGGTCCTCCCATCGGGGCTGTTTGGCAGGCTGATCCACTTCAGACGCACCTTTCGGTGAGTCGCGATGATGATGAAGAGACTTCCTTGAGAATTGGTATCGGGTTTTGATGCCAATGACTGAGACTTAGATTTATGCTTGGACTTTGAAGAGACCTGAGAACCAAGAGAGGAGAGAGACGTCCTTGATGATGCCAAAGCTAATAGAGTCTGGGGTAAACAGAGACCCATACTGTCTGGCCCTGTTCTTTAGGCCTTGCTTTGTCATTTGTTGGCACATGGTTTTGTCATGGTTGGTAAATGGTCTGGGCCAAAACATTTCAAACACCAGTCATGTTTGTTGGTGACAGAAATTGTATCAGAGCACTTGTTACATTTTTTAAACACGATATTTTCCCATCGTGACGGAAAAAGTAGACTGAGGCCTAAGTTGGCGGTGAAAACATCAAAAAATAAAAAGATAAAATAAACTAAAAAAAAAATGAAAATTGAAAGAAGAAAGAAGAAAATATCAGGGCCGGTATCAGGGAAGGTACCGGTATCGACAGAAAGGCAGAGCACAGAATTTAAAAGAATTTAAACCAAAAAAGTAAAGTTTTTCAGTGGTGACAGAAAGGGAACAACCTGCTGGCTCCGCAGAAAACAAAAAACTGAGCAGAGGACTTGGGAAGGCGGGAAGGCAGATACGTAGGCACAGTGGAATGCTTCCAAAAGCTTTCCTATTGGATGATCAGGAGAGTTCCCGGGTAGGCTCCTTCGGTACCGACAATACCCATATGTGAAGACTGCATTCCTGCTTGTTCCTGAAGATGCCCTGGTCACATAAGCCTCACAGATTGAAGCCTGAAGAATCTGAGCACTAGTATCAAATGCTAACTTCAAAAAGGTTTCCAACTTGCAGTCCTGCAGATCTTTCAACACTGCCCCGCCGCCTTCTACCAGAATGGTGATCTTTTTGGTTACCGCCAAGACTAAAGCATCCACCTTATGCATCTTAAGCAGATCTTTTTCCTTCTGAGGAATAGAGTACAGGCAGCTCATGGACCGACCCTCTCTAAGGCTGGCCTCCGGCACCTCCCATTCTGTTTCTATCATTTTCTTGATGACTCTGCACCAGGAACATAATTTATGTGGACTTAAATCCCTGCAGAAGTCGTCCTCCAGGAGCTCCTCTGTTACTGGAGGGGCCGATATAATGTAAAGTTCAACCAGCGAATGCGTAATCAGTGTGGCCAGTTCCTCTTTGTAAAAAAACTATAACCCTATTGGGATCTTCTGCTTGAGGAAGATCCCCTTCCTTTTTTTCAGTAGCTGCTGTCTCCCCCTAGAAATACGCTGCCCTCTGCAAAGGTTACTCTGAGTGGAGAGACAGCACAGTTACTTACCTGTAACAGGTGATCTCTGGGAACAGCAGGAATAAGTCTTCACATATGGGTACGTCGGTACCGACGGAGTCTGTGTGAGAACGCTTCCCTGCGTCCAATCAAAGAGCTTTTGGAAGCATCCCACCATGCCTGCGTGCTGCCTTCCCGCCTTTCCCAACTGCCTCTCCTCAGTTAAGTTTTAAAGCTGAGACAAAGAGAGAGAGAGAGGAAAGGAAAGATAGATAGAGATACAACTCCTGGGGAGGTGGGTGGGTTGTGAAGACTTATTCCTGCTGTTCCCAGAGATCACCTGTTACAGGTAAGTAACTGTGCTATCTCCAGGAACAAGCAGGAATGAGTCTTCACATATGGGGACTCCCCAAGCTGAGATGCCTGGAGTCCCAGCATGTCATAGGTTGGAACATGCTATCCCCCACAAAACCAGGCATCCTGAGGATGGAGGGTAGGAGTTGAAGAGAGAAAGGTGCTGTGGAACAGTTAACCTAGCATAGGATTGCAGACGAGGAGTCCATGTGTGGATGATAACTGCCATCAATGATATTGCAAAGAAAAAATATTGCAATATGGACCTCCCCTAACAGGACTTCAGAGAAGTATGGAGGTTCATGGGATCTACTGGGGAACCCAGTAGAGGAACCTCGAGAAGGACCACACTGTAAGTGGCGGTAGTAAACCTGTAGGAAAAGTAATGGAGGTCAAAATCCTGAAAGGTAATAGGTAACCCCAGTAGGAAAAACTGGGGTAGTACAAAAACAGTGGGCCTTCAGCGGAAGGCTTTATGATAAAAGCCGAACTCTTTTGGCGGCAGAGTGGCTCACTCTTAGGAACAAAAAGAGAAAGGCTAACCGATTTGGACAAACAGGCCCAGTCCTTGTGGGGAGAAAGAGTATGGGAACCCCTTGTATCCCAAAAGAAAGGACAAACGCTGGAGGCGTTAGAGCCTGTGATTAGCTGAAGATCTGCAATGTCTCTCCTAACTGGTGTCAGCTGGGAGAGATATTGGAACATGGAGAGCTTCAGAGGTACCTAACCTTAAGGTTATGGTAGGTGTTAACTACCACCAAAGTGGTTGTGAGTGTAGGACCCCAAAACATGCTGGATAGCATAAGTAAAGCCCATCTGTCAGAATCATATAGCTATATGAGCCTCGACAGTCAGGTAGATAAAGAAGAATACATATCTAACGATAGTAAAATATCTCGACAGATACATACAGATATAGATATATATATATAGATATACATATATATAAGATATAGATATATGAGAATATATCTATAGTGAGATATGAAGGGCATAAAGTACACACAAATGATAGACATAGACATCTGTAAGATGTGTGCTATAGGTATGAATATATAGGCCTCTATATGGAAGTCTGCAATGAAGCAGACAGAGATATGCCTACAAAAAGGTATTCACATAGGAAAATGTGGAGAGGAAAGATTCATCTAACAACAAGAAGGTGGAACCTATTTGAGAAGATATATAGAGAATCAATTCCCACTGGTTATGGCTACAGGGATGCTAGGTAGTAGAATAACCAGGATGGTTATGTGAAAAGCAGAGGATGATATCAGTCTGCAGCCAGCAAGTCCCGAGTATTCTAGAACTCTAGTATGGTAAGTGAACAGAAGACGCATAGGAATGAGATACCATGCTGACCTGCTTAAGGGCAAAAAGGTATCATGTGTTCTTACCATGAGGACGAGCTGGAAGGAGAAAACATATTCCCTATTGGAAATACTATGGACCAAAGCAGGGAATTAGCAACTCCTTAAGCTTTCACGTAAGAGGAGGCCTATGTCCTTTATATTAAAAAAGGAGAACTTTTCTAGTCATGGGAGACATGACTGAAAAAGCCTTTTTCAACCATCTAGTATAGCTGTTGGAGAAAAAAGGCCCCCCATGCTCTCTAGCAAGGGCCCATAGTGGAGAGCTTCTCTGTAGAATTGCAGAGAGCGTGATGCAGGAGAATGAGGAGATAGATACTGGCTCTCCTGCAGCCAGTTCTATGTCAACTATGCTGCCAAACCCAGGGGAATGGAGATGGCAGAAAGAGAAGACAATCCAACAAGCTTGCAGTGAAAAAATTTCCAAGACAGATGACAGCACTGACTTGGAGCCACTACTAAGACCAGACAGAATGTTAGTAGAGGACAAATCTGGTTGCTGGTGGACAAGAACCAGTGGTCCAAACATTAAGGCTCCTGCATTGGCAGCTGCTTGCCAGACAACAGTAGAATGGTACTGTTTAAAAACAGAAAGAACAGACAAAACAAGAGTAGAAAACTCTGGACGTGTCTGATGAACTGCTTCAAAGCAAGATTGAAAAAGAGGAGTCAACTCAAAGAGAACTCCGCACTGGAAAGTAAGAAAACTAGAGAGGCTGAAGAAAAAGCCCTCCAGTGAAGCAATACCGCTCTTACAGAGGAAAAACCTGGTAAGAGGGTAAAGAGAATGGAGCTGAAGAAAACTTACAAAGTAGTAAGTTTATAGAAAGGAAAAAAGATATGCTGGCACAGGAAACTATCGTTTGATAGTGGATAGACCTCTTTCCCTAGCAGGAAAAAGAAGAGAACCCTGTGATCTAGAAGCATCAACATCCTGACAGCTCACAGAACATAGAAATAATGGATGTCTTTCAGGAAGAGATCCATGTTTAGGATTTAGAATGACAGCAGTGGATTGCCTCTATTGAGAAGAAGCAACTGCAAATTCTAATCCCAAGATTCACAAACATCTGATGGATTGATCAGAAACCCTGTGGTTGCTGGGTTTGCTGAGCCTGGTGAGAGGTTGAACTCTGCAGACCAGGACGATGCTTCCCCTGTTTGGGAACATCTGTATGATGGGCAGATGATGCATAAAACCTTCTTCTCCTATGGGAAGAAAGTTTGGCAGGACATTTCCTACCTACTGGGACAGAAGGTGGTGCAGAACAGCCCTTAGGAACAGGTAAGTCAGTGGAGAACTGAGTAACCTGACGTAAAGACTCCTTGTTGAAAAGATTGTCTCCAGTGCAAGGAGTATGTCCCAGTCTGTGCTGTGCCCATTTGTCCAAGTCTGAAGCTTGGAGCCAGGCTCTACGTCGTGCCCCTATAGTTATAGCAGAAGTCCTGCTAACAGACTCAAAAGAGTCTAGGGAAGCACGAGTAAGAAACCAAGAGATATTCTGGAGGTGCTTGAGTAGTGAAGAATAGTCTGCACTCTTGGACTCTGGAAGGGAAGGAGTCAAAAGATGTAATTGCTTTGAGACCTCCTCAAGAGATAGATTCATATAGAAAATATATGAGAGAATTCTTGCAGAAAGCATAGATGTCTGGAAGATTTGACGTCCAAAGGCATCAAGTGTCTTAGACTCACGACCTGGCGGATAAGAAGAGTGCTTTTTCTTGCTCTTTACCCGCCTCATTGCTGATTCCACAACTATAGAATGATGAGGAAGTTGAGTCTTTTGAAACCCTGGAGAGGGGGGCACCTGATATAAGAGATCAGTTGCTCTGGAAGGTGGGGGTACCCTTAAAGGTGTTTCCCACATTCCTAGAAGGAGATCCTGCAAGGAATGATGCAAAGGAAGCATTATGTTCTCCTTTGCTTTGGTAGAAAGAGAGCTCTGTGCAGGATCATGTCCTGGGATAGGAATGGCAAGAGATCTTGCTATATCCAGGAGGAAACTCTGAAAAGAGGGTTCCCCAACAGGAATTTCCCTTGGACAGGTTAGATCTGAAGAACTAGCCTGAGTACGGACAGAGCTATCCAGATATATAGGAATAGAAGATCCTGCACAGTGCAGTGTGGAATGCTTAAAGGATGGTCGCCGGTAGTGGCTGTCAGGAGCAGCGACCATCATTACCACATTGTCCATGCCAGGTATCGACTCCAAGCTTGGCATAGAAGGGAGCGATCCTGTTGAAAAAAGCATGGTAGGAGTTGGCCACGATGCTACTGTGGATACCGGTACTGATGCCAATATCGGTACCGATGTCAGAGTCGAGCCCGACAAAGACATCGGAGCAGTCATCGGTGACAGTTCAATCGGTACCGAGGTAACCGAAAACCTCCGGGTACCATCCTCGGTACCGAGCCACCGGTATCGATCGGTGTCGGTACCAAAGTGTATTGGTACCGAGTCTTCCAGACTAGAGAGCGATTCTAAACTCGGCATCGATAAGCGGAGCATGGAATGCACCGACCGTAAGGCTAATGAGGACATCGGTACCGACTTCGGTACCGTGTCTGATACCGGTGAATGAAGGTCAGCTAGTAGCAACTCAATCGGCCTCGGGGGAACCGAGAGTTGCGGATCCGAATCATCGGATCCGAGCCTTCGGTACCGCCGAGAGCCGGTACCAAGGTGAGTCAGTACCCAGTCCTCCAGACTGGAGATCGATTCCAGACTCGGCATCGAAGGAAGCGAGGCTATCGATGCACGTCTGGAGGGTACCGACGTCAGTGGTAGTATCGGTGCTGGTACTGATAATGAAAAGTCAGTCTGGAGTGTATCCACCGGTCCCGAAGGCACCAAGGACGCCAGATGACCATCCCTGGTGAAGAGTGTTTCATCCAACACCAGTGCCAATGTCGGGGTATCGGTACCACTCGAAGCGGATGCCATTTATTTTATTTATTATTTTATTTATTACAATTTCTCATATACCGCACTATTGTCAGCGCGGTTTACATACAACAAAATGACCATAACAAACTGCTTGGCTTCACATAGAACAGGAGTAACAACTTGGATAACATGTTTTGCTTTACAGAGAACAGGAGTAACAACTTGGATAACGCGGGGGATGCAAACTGAACTACTTACATATGTACAATGAGATTGAGTGCTGAGAATTTAGGGTGTTACATGTGTACAGTAGGGTTGAGATGTTATCTTGAGGAGGTAAGAGGAGAGGCAATTAGGTAGGGGTTAGGTTAATCTGGTAGTACTGTGTAAATAAATGGAATTTGAGAGCCTTTCTGAATTGTGTTAGGTCAGTAATTGCACGGATGCCTGGTGGTAATGCGTTCCAACATTTTGGGGCATAGATACTGAATGCCCTGTTAGATGTTGCGGTTGTGTACTTTGTTGAAGCCTTTGGGATCAATAGTGCATTTGTAGATAGGGATCTCCTTGTTCTGTTGGGAGGAATGGGTTGGATGATATCGGTTAATGAAGGGGAGGTGATGCCATGGATGGATTTGAAAGTGAGTAACAAAGATTTGAATATAAGCCTTCCTTGAATGGGGAGCCAATGCAGCTGTATTAGGATAGGCGTTATATGGTTGCATCTTGCTGCTCCCACCATGACCATATGCCATGACCGGACACAGCTCAGGTACGTTCTGTGAGGGGTGAACCCCAGGAACAACCTGAAACCCCTGAAAGGCTTTTGAGACCGAAGACTCCCGCCGGGGTTTTGAAGCCAGTAGGCCCTCGAGGGCAAGGCCGGAGCTGTCTACATGCTGTGCATGAGACCTACCACTCGAGGGCTGGCTAGTCTTAACAGACTGTTTGTGGGTTACCTGATCCTGTGTAGAAGAAGAAGGGGATGGTGCCCCGAAGCTGGAGGGAAACCGTGTATCGAGGGAACCTCGATATTGAAGACTTCTCACCAAACTGTTGTCAGGACCCAAGCAGGTTAGACACCGACTTCGAGGGTCTAAAAATAAAGTTGTACCACCATAGTTTGAACATTTCTTGGAGAAAGTGGCTGGCGGTTCCATGAAGGAAAAAGAAGAGGCCTAAAAGGCCTAAGACACCGTGGGACACTATGAAGAAAAAATATTCCCTGAAAAAGGAAAATTTTACAAGAAAAGAAAAGAAAACACCGGCGGTATCGGTGACGTCAGGAAGACAGCCGCGACCACAAGAAAACTAAAGAAATAAAACAAGAATTTTCTGAGGGGACAGGACGACGTCCTGCCGGCTCCGCGGAAAAACGAAAACTGAGAAGAGGCAGTTGGGAAAGGCGGGAAGGCAGCACGCAGGCGTGGTGGGATGCTTCCAAAAGCTCTTTGATTGGACGCTGGGAAGTGTTCCCGCGCAGACACCGTCGGTACCGACGTACCCATATGTGAAGACTCATTCCTGCTTGTTCCTGGAGATTGAGGAGAATCTTGGTCTAACCAAGAATCATCCTCAAATTTTTTCTTTTTAGCTAGAACCACCTCCACAGCAAAAGAGGTCTCCTGAAGGGTGTCCGGCAAATTCTCTGACCCAGAAGCCTTAGAAACCTCTGCCCCACATGTTCTCTTTGTTCTTGTTGTTAAGTGCCATCAAGTTGGTGTCGACTTATGGCGACCCCTCTGGATAGTTGTCCTAAATTGTGTTCAGTTTTCAGTCAGGCAGCTCATTGTTGACAGACAGGCACCCATAGCTGCTGTTATTGAATCGCTCTCATTGCTGGCCTTCCTCTTTTGCGTTGACGTTCTACCTTGCCAAACATGATGTCTTTCTCTAATGATCTCTCTCTTCGCATGTGTCGTCCAAAGTATGAAAGTCGAAGTCTTGTTATCTGAGCTTCTAAAGAAAGCTTAGGTTTGATCTCCTCTAGTACTGACTGATTTGTTCTTCAGGCAGTCCATGGTATATACAGTATTCGTCGCCAGCACCATAGTTCAAAGGCATCAGTTTTCTTCCTATCTTTTTCACTGTCCAACTTTTGCATCCATATGACATTATTGAAAATGCCATGGCTTGAACAAGTCGAATCTTTGTATAGAGAGAGACATCTCTGCTCTTTAGTAAAGCTAGAAGGAACTCGGGAAAAATCCTCTTGCAGTGCTTTGAATTAGAAGGCAAACTCTCCACAGCATTATAACCCTCCTGTTGTTCTAGTGATAAGTCACTGAAATCACTGGTAGGATATCAGTTTTGGTTTTAGTTTGAATTTAAAGGTACAGTAGCATATAAACACCAAAAACTGAATTGAAGGGAGGAAATTAGTAAAGTCAGCAGAGCCCCCTTAGAGGAATGCTGGATTGTCCGGCTGGGAGGGAAGGGACCTGGACCACCAGGTATTTGACCCCTGGGCTGTGCCTAAGACACCCAAGAGTACCGGTGCTGAAAAGGCAGACCCTGCCAGCTGCCAGCCCCTACCAGTAAAATGTTTCTCAGAGGAAATAGCCCCGCCTGTAAACTCCTGAGAGCTGCTTAGTTTCTGTTAGTAAACTGCAGCCTCCTTTCTTTTCTATTTTCCTTGGTATAGCGTAATTACTCACCTCTAACAGGTGATCTCCGGGAACAGCAGGAATTTAGTCTTCACATATGGGTATCGTCGGTACCGACGGAGCCTTCGCGGGAACCCTTTTGGGAGCATCCCTCAGCACATCCGCACTGCCTTACCGCCTTTCCAACTGTCCCTCTTCAGTTAAGTTTGTAGCTGAGTGAAAGGATAGAGGGAGAGAGGAAAGAGACAGAGAGATAGAGAGACAACTCCTAGGGGAGGTGAGTGGGTTGTGAAGACTAAATTCCTGCTGTTCCCGGAGATCACCTGCTACAGGTGAGTAACTACGCTATCTCCAGGAACACGCAGGAATGTAGTCTTCACATATGGGACTCCCTAGCTGAAGATGCCAGGGAGGTGACCACAGGAAGCTGCCATCTATGGTGAGGTGGACCATGCTTCCTCCCATGGATCTCTGGCATCCCACCAGGGTTGGTGGGTAGGAGTTGTATTAGGTTTGAAAGAGATTTTGAAGAACAGCCTGGCCAAAGAAGGCATCCCGACGGGATGCTTTATCTAGGCAGTAGTGGGCTGTAAAGGTATGTACCGAAGCCCAGGTGGCTGCTCAACAAATGTCATCAATAGACACAGAATGAAGGTTAGCCATAGAGGCTGACATAGCTCTCACATTATCAGCTGTGACATGGCCTTGAAGAGGAAGACTCTTACTCTCATAAGCAAAGGATATGCACTGTTCAATCCATTTGGATAAAGTCCTCTTGGAGACTGGAAGTCCCAAATGACTAGAATCAAAAGCAATAAAAAGTTGAGAAGACTTTCTATGTTGCTGTGTTCTTTGTGGGTAAAAAGCT
The DNA here is from genome assembly GCA_033557465.1 of Ichthyophis bannanicus. Classification (NCBI taxonomy): domain Eukaryota; kingdom Metazoa; phylum Chordata; class Amphibia; order Gymnophiona; family Ichthyophiidae; genus Ichthyophis; species Ichthyophis bannanicus. The sequence goes on along the minus strand of CM066032.1, from coordinate 1,718,363,262 downwards.
AAGGCTCTTTTACAGTCCAAAGTGTGAAGGTTCTTCTCTGCATTAGAGGCATGAGGCCTCGGAAAGAATACAGGAAGATAAATTGCTTGATTTATTTATTTATTTATTACAGTTTCTTATATACCGCGCTATTTAGAATCAGCGCGGTTTACATCATAACAAAACGACCATAACGACAAACTGTCAGGTTTTACATTGAACAGGAGTACAAACTTGGATAACTGGTTTAAATGATTTAAATGAAAAGGCGAGACCACCATTGGCATAAAGTGTGGATGAGTTCTGAGGACAACCTTATCATGATGAAACCTAGTGTAAGAAGGATCAGCCACTAAGGCTTGCAATTCACTAATGCGACGTGCAGAGGTGATTGCAATTAGGAAAATGACCTTCCAGGACAAAAACTTTAGGGTAGCAGTGGCTAAAGGTTCAAAAGGCGGTTTCATGAGCTCCCAAGAACTAGATTTAAATCCCACGCCACCGGTGGTGGTTTGATGGGAGGTTTTGTTAAAAGAAGACCTCTCATAAATCTGGATATGAGAGGAAATTGGTTGTCCATTTAGAGGCTTATAGGAAGCTGTAATTGCGCCAAGATGGACTCTTACTGAATTGGTCTTTAGACCAGAATCTGATAAATGAAGTAGATACTCTAGTATCGACTCCAAAGGTATCACCAGGGGGTTTAACCCCTTCTGGGAACAGCATATAGTGAAACGTTTCTACTTAAAGGCGTAAGATCGTCTTGTAGAAGGTTTTCTAGAAGCCTGAAGGATATCCTTTACCTGTTGGGAAAGCTTGAGATCCTGAAGATTTAAGCTCTCAGCAACCAGGCCGTGAGATGCAGGGACTGGGGATTCAGGTGCCATAACGTCCCGCTCTCCTGGGAAAGGAGATCTGGAGCACACCCTAACTCCAGAGGCGCAGCTTGAGAGATGTAGAAGCAGGGGATGCCACTTTGGCATGGCCACCGTGGCGCTATGAGGATCATACGACCTCTGTCTCTCTGAAGCTTGAAAAGTGTTTTGGGGATGAGGGGAATGGGCGGGAAGGCATAGAGGAAGTCCTGACCCCAGTGAAGGAGAAAGACATCCCTTGCCTGGCAATTCTGAGCTGGAATCCTGGAACAGAACCGGGGAAGTTTGGCATTCAGTGGACTTGCAAAGAGGTCTATGTCTGGAGTCCCCCAGATGTGAAATATCCTTGTCACCTGGCCTGGGTGGAGAGACCATTCGTGAGGCAGCAATACTCGGCTGAGTTTGTCTGCCCAAAGGTTTTGAATGCCTGGAAGATATACCACGAAATGGTGGATTTGATGCTCTCTGGCGAGGGCCCAAAGTCGTAAAGCTTCGTTGCATAACGATAGAGAGCCTGTTCCGCCCTGCTTTTTCACATAGAACATGGCTACTTGATTGTCCGTTTGGACCAGGACTGTCTTGTAGCTCAGCTGGGCATGGAATACTCGAAGAGCTAAATAGATTGCTCTTAATTCCAGGAGGTTTATGTGAAGACAAGCCTTCTGTGGAGTCCAGGTGCCCTGGGTAGAGAGATGATGCAGGTGTGCTCCCCAACCCACCTGTGATGCATCTCTTGTTAGGGTGGCCTGGAATAGGGGTTGCTGGAAAGGAGACCCCACTGAAAGATTCTCCAGTGATTGACACCATTGAAGGGACAAGATCAGCCGATGAGAGTTTGCTATCTTGTCTGACAAACGTCCTGTGGCCTGTGTCCACTGTGTGGATAGGGTCCACTGGGCTGCTCACATGTGGAGGCAAGCATAGGGAACTACATGGACTGTGGATGCCATGTGTCCCAGTAACTGTAGCAGTTCTCGAGCAGTTAGGGAGGATTTTCCTGCTGCTTGAGAAGCTAGTTGAACTATGCAAGGACACCGGACCTGTGGAAGGAAAGCCCTTGACTGTCTGGTATCTAAACAGGCTCCTGTGAACTCCAGAGACTGGGAAGGAACAAGTTGGGATTTTGTGACGTTTCTTACCAATCCCAAATATTGGAGGATTCGCATTGTGCGAGACAGTGCAGAGCTGGCCTCTGCAACCATGGGGGCTCGAATGAGCCAGTCGTCCAAGTAAGGGAAGACGAAAATCTCTAGGGTTCGCAGGAATGCAGCTACTACTGCCATGCATTTCATGAATACTCTTGGTACGGAAGCCAGACAGGTAATAACCCTGTACTGGAAGTGTTTTCCCTTGAAAAGGAATCGTAAGAACGTCCTGTGATCTGGATGGATCAGAATGTGAGTATAAGCATCCTTTAAGTCTAGAGAGCAAAGCCAATCCTGACTTTGAAGGTATGGCAGAAGAGTTCCTAGAGAAATCATTTTGAACGTCACTCGGAACAGGTATTTGTTCAATTCTCTGAGGTCTAGAATGGGTCTGTGTCCTCCTGTTTTCTTTGGAATAAGAAAATAGGGGGAGTACAACCCTGTACCCTGCTGGAGAATGGGTATCTCTTCTATTGCCCCTTGGGCAAGAAGTGTTGAGACCTCGTGGTCCAAAAGATTGTCTGCAGATGTCTGGAAATTGAATTGCCTTAAGATTGTAGGAGGGGGCATGCTGTGAAAATGAAGCCTGTACCCCTCTCCTACAATGGACAGAGTCCAATTTTCTGCTGTTATTTGGTGCCATCTGTTGGCAAAATGACACAGCCTGCCTGGAATATTTAGGGGTTCTGGACCCCTCAAAGGCAGGAAGGCCAAGCTCTCTAGGAAGGAGTCAAAGCCCTTGAGGGGGGGGCAGAACCTGCAGAGCTGGTTGAGCTCTCGGGCCTTTTGGCTTCTTCTGCTGTTTGAATTGATGTTGTTGTCCCTTTTGGGCAACTTGACTGTGAGCTTGGCTTTGCTGGATATAGGATGGATAAAACTTCCTCTTTTTGCTGAAAGAGGGTTTTCTTATAGGGTTTCTTTCTGGCTGGAGTGGCTGTAGATTTTGACTATCTATCTCATTAGCCTTTTCCTGCCAATTTTTGCCAAAGAGATTTTCTCCTGTGCAAGGGATGTTGCCTAATGTTTACCCAAATCTCCAAGTCTGATGCCTGAAGCCAGGCAATCAATCGTGCACCAATGGCAATAGCAGAGGTTCTGCTGATGCATTCAAAGCAGTCAAAGGCTACACGATTGACAAACTTGGAGACATCTAGAGCATGCCTGACAAGCGTAAGGAAGTCTTATTGTCTGTCATCTGGAGAAGTGGGCTCATAAGCTCCAAATCTCCTGTGACCTCCTTGAGGAACATACCCATATATAAGATATATGAGCTGATCCTAGCTGAAAGCATGGAAGCTTGAAAGGTTCGACGCCCAAAAGCATCAAGAGTCCTGCATTCACGACCTGGAGGATTGGATGCATCTCTCTTTGCACTTTTCATCCTACGCATGGCTGACTCCACTACCATGGAATGGTGTGGCAGCTGAGTCTTTTGAAATCCAGGACATGGTGGAACTCGATACATGGAATCAAGCCTCCTAGAATGAGGAGATGTGGTCAAAGGTGTCTCCCACATTCTGAGCATCAAATCATGAAGAATTTCACGAATGGGCAGAGTGGCTGCCTCCTTTGGAGCTTTAGGATATTGGAGAATTTCCAATTCCTTTGCTCTAGGTTCCTTTTCAGGAGCTACCATGATTGAAAGTCCTTTTTCAACATCACGAATAAAATCCTGAAAGGACATGTCCTCTGGAGGCGACATTCTGCGTTGGGGAGAAGAAGAGTCTTCCGGAAGAAAACTCTGGTACCAGCAGAATTAGTCATCGGAATCGGAGGATTCGAAGTACAGTCAAACCTCGGTTTTCGTTGGCCCCGGTTTTCGACGTCTTTTCTGACTGAGATGTTGTCTCGGTTATCGGATATCGCCTCGGTTTTCATTGTGCTGCCAGATCTGAAAACTGTACAACTCCCAACTCCTGAAGAAGTGTCAACCTTGCGCTGGTCTGTATACACTGCCCGCCCAGTCCCGGCAGCACTACCCCCCGGACTCACCGATCGCGTGTTGAAGCGAAAGTCAGCTGAGCAAGAGTCAGAGTCAAGAGCCAAGGATTGCACAGAGAGGAAGGCCCCGATCTCTCGACCGCCTGCCTGTTCTCTGGAGCGCCCCCTCAGGCTCGGAGGTAGCAGGGTAGCTGTCAAGAGCCAAGGATTGCACAGAGAGGAAGGCCCCGATCTCTCCACTGCCTGCCTGTTCTCTGGAGCGCCCCCTCAGGCTCGGAGGTAGCAGGGTAGCTGTCAATGTAAACAGGAGATGTTGAATGAATGTGGGAGGCAGTTCTTTCTCTTGCAGGGTACGCTTGCAAATTGCTGTTGAGACGGAGTCAGCGATCAGATTACAGTGCCGTACAGTACAATATCTGTGTGTTTGCTGTCCTGTGGACGATCGGGCAGGTGAGAGAAGTGACAGGAGCTGGGTGTCTGGAACGGATTAATTGAATTTACATTATTTCCTATGGGAAATATTGCTTCGGTTTTCGTACGTTTCGGTTTTAGTCAGACTTCTTAGAACGGATTAATAATGAAAACCGAGGTTTGACTGTATCTCTGATCACGATGTTCATCTAAGGCACGTTCCCGGTATCGATCAAAGTCGGTACCGAGTTGATCCGGTACCGATCTTGCGATGCCAGGCAAAGACAGCATTTATTTATTTATTTGCATTCTCTTATATAACGCGCTAATCTGCATCAGTGCGGTTTATATTGAACAAACTGAAATTACATTGAACAGGGCATTATAACTTGGAGATAGCTATTTTACAGGGAACATGGGCTATGGAGGGTTAAGTGGCTTGCCCAAGACCACAAGGAGCACCTGTGGGACTAGCCCAGTCCTTCCGGCCCAAGGTTGCTGTCCTCTAGTGGGATTTGAACCCCCGACCTTCCGGCCTGAAGTACCTTGCCCCAACCACTAGGCCACTCCTCCACTGGGGATGGTACCATCTGTGCTGGTACCAGTATCTCTGCTGGTACTGGCATCGGTACCGGTGTCGGTACCGGTGCCCGTTGAACCATCGGTGTCAACAGTACCGCAGCTGTAAGGAGAGCTGCAATACTGCGCTCGATAGCGAGGAATCTCTGGTCTATCGATGCTGCCGATGCCTGGGTGTCGGTACAGGTGAAGGCGGCCGGGACCCCTGAGCATGGCACCAGTAGTTCTGTCGAGCCCGAGGCCTCAAGAACACCATGGAATCCTGTTGATGCTTTGGAGGCCGAAGCCTCCCGCCGGGGCTGTTTTGCCGGTGTGGTTCCCTCAAGGACAATGCCAATGGCCTCTCGATGCTTTGCAGGAGAGCTACCCTTTGAGGACCGGCTTTTATGTTTAGTTACCTCAGATCCAAGGGAGGAAGAAGAGGCTCTTGAAGACGTCGATGCAATGGACTTGGCATCTGAAGAAAAGAGGGTACCGAGCTTTGCAGCCCGGTTCTGTCTTCCTCTTTTAGTCATTCCCATACAAGAGAGACACTCAGATGGAGAATGGTCAGGGCCTAAACATTTAAGACACCAGTCATGGGTGTCTGTGACGGAAATGGTACCACCACACTTAGTGCATTTTTTAAAAACACTAGCTGGTTTTTCCATCTTTAAGGAAAAAATGGGGCCTAGTGCCCAAAATGGCACCTAGCACCGAAAAAGAAAGTTTCTGAAGAGAAACAATTCAGAATTATTATTTTCTTTTTAAAGAAGAAAAGAACCGGCGGTACCGGTAGGCGTCATGCGGAGGCAAGCAGGACCACAAGAAAACAAGATTAAAGAAGAAATTTTCTGCGGTTACAGGGTATGAGTCCTGTCGGCTCTGCGGAAAACGAAGAACTGAAGAGGGACAGTTGGAAAGGCAGCATGCATGTGCTGAGGGATGCTCCCAAAAGCGTTCCTATTGGACGCTGGGGAGCATTCCCGCGCAGGCTCCGTCAGTACCGACGATACCCATATGTGAAGACTACATTCCTGCTTGTTCCTGGAGATTTATTTTTAAGCCTGAATAAATTCTTCCAGTGGAATTCAGCCACAAGGAAGCTCTCCCAGCTGCAGGGAACTGAAAGCATAGTTACTCACCTTTAACAGATGATCTCCAGGAACAGCAGGAATTTAGTCTTCACATATGGGTATCATCGGTACCGACTGAGCCTGCGCGGGAATGCTCCACAACATCCAATAGGAAAGCTTTGGGAGCATCCCACAGCGCCTGCGCGCTGCCTTCCCGCCTTTCCAACTGTCCCTCTCCAGTTGAGTTTATAGCCGAGACAAAAGAGAGAGGGGAGGGAGAGAGAGAGAGAGAGAGAGATGCAACTCCTAGGGGAGGTGGGCGGGTGTTGAATATTAAATTCCTGCTGCTCCCAGAGATCACCTGTTACAGGTGAGTAACTACACTATCTCCAGGAACAAGCAGGAATGTAGTCTTCACATATGGGGACTCCCTAGCTGCAGATGCCAGGGAGATGGCCCCAGGAAGTTGTTAGCCCTTTTGAAAGGGCCATACTTCCCCCCATGGATCTCTGGCATCCTACCAGGGACGGTGGGTAGGAGTTGATTAAGTCTGAAAAAGGTGTTGAAGAACAGCCTGGCCAAACAAGGCATCCCGGCGGGAGTCCTTGTCTAAGTAGTGGGCTGTGAAGGTATGTACCGAAGCCCAAGTAGCTGCTCGACAGATGTCGTCAATAGACACAGAGCGAAGATGAGCTATTGAGGCTTCCATGGCTCTAACATTGCGAGCTGTAACATGGCCTTCAAGAGGAAGGTTCTTACTCTCATAGGCAAAAGATATGCACTGAGCAATCCAGTTAGATAGAGTCCTTTTGGAAACTGGAAGTCCCAAATGACTAGGATCAAAAGCAACAAAGAATTGAGAATATTTTCTATGTTGCTGTGTCCTTTGCAAATAAAACGCCAAAGCTCTTCTACAGTCCAAGGTATGAAGGTTCCTTTCTGCATTGGAGGCATGAGGCCTTGGAAAGAATATAGGAAGGTAAACCGCTTGGTTTAAATGGAAAGGCGAAACCACCTTTGGTATAAAGTGTGGATGAGTGCTAAGAACTGCCTTATCATGGAGGAACCTTGTATAAGGAGGATCAGCCACTAACGCTTGCAATTCACCGATGCGACGTGCTGATGTGATTGCAATGAGGAAGATGACTTTCGAGGAAAGGAATTTCAAAGATGTAGTGGCTAATGGTTCAAAGGGCGGTTTCATGAGCTGCCCGAGCACCAGATTTAAGTCTCATGCCACCAGTGGTGGCTTAACGGGAGGCTTTGTTAAAAGAAGGCCTCTCATAAATCTCGCTATGAGAGGATTCATTTATTTATTTATTTATTAACAGCTTTTATATACTGCACTTTTATCATCAGCGCGGTTTACATTTTAACAACTTTGTACTTAAGCATAAAACATATGTCAAGTTTACAGGTAACAGGATATGAAAACATGGATAACTGGGGTTAAAATAAATAACATATTCACAACTATTTACAATAGAGGAAATAGGTTGTCTGCTTGTAAGAAGCTGCAATAGCACTAAGATGGACTCTTACTGAATTTGTCTTGAGACCCACATTTGACAAATGAAGGAGATACTCCAGTATCGATTCCAGAGATATCGCAAGAGGGTTAAGATCCTTCTGCAAGCATCATACGGTAAACCTTTTCCACTTAAAGGCATACGAGAGTCTTGTGGAGGGTTTCCTAGAAGCATGAAGGATATCCTCTACCTGTTGGGAAAGGTTAAGATCCTGAAGTTCTAGGCTTTCAGCAATCAGGCTCTGCAATGCACAGAATGGGGATTCGGATGCCAGAGCATCCCGTCTTCTTGGGAGAGAAGATCTGGAGTGGATCCCAACTCCAGAGGCGGAGCTTGAGAGAGATGTAGGAGCAGAGGGTACCACGTTTGCTGTGGCCAACGTGGAGCTATGAGAATCATATGACCCCTGTCTCTCTGAAGCTTGAATAGGGTTTTGGGAATGAGGGGAATGGGTGGGAAGGCATATAGCAAGTCCTGACCCCAGTGAAGGAGGAAGGCGTCCCTTGCCTGACAATATCGAGCCGGAATTCTGGAACAGAACCAGGGAAGTTTGGCATTCAGCGGACTTGCAAAGAGGTCTGACTGCCCAGACACGCCATCGCTAAGCTCCTGCCCAATCGGGGCAGTGGGAGCAAAGCCCGCGGCAGCCTCCAGCCCATAAAAGCGGCATCCCTACACCGAGGGAGCCGCTGACTGCCCAGACACGCCATCGCTAAGCTCCTGCCCAATCGGGGCAGTGGGAGCAAAGCCCGTGGCAGCCTCCAGCCCATAAAAGCGGCGTCCCTACACCGAGGGAGCCGCTGACTGCCCAGACACGCCATCGCTAAGCTCCTGCCCAATCGAGGCAGTGGGAGCAAAGCCCGCGGCAGCCTCCAGCCCATAAAAGCGGCGTCCCTACACCAAGGGAGCCGCTGACTGCCCAGACACGCCATCGCTAAGCTCCTGCCCAATCGGGGCAGTGGGAGCAAAGCCCGAGGCAGCCTCCAGCCCATAAAAGTGGCGTCCCCGTAAGGCGGGCCCGCGCCTGAGGGCCTCGCCAGAGGGCCCTTTGGCGTGGCCCTTAGGCGCGGCACAGAGGCGCAAACAAAAAAGGGACAACCGGACCGTACCCAACAAGAACTGTGGACCTCAAAAACGGCGAAACGAAAACCACCGCAGCCAACTACAGCAATGAAGAACACGCCAACCCACTACAGCAGCAGAAATACGACGACGACGACTAAAGACCCCACCACTCCAAGGAATCAACACTGAAACACAGCTTGGCCCCCAAACTCCAGGTACTCTCACAGATCATGCCACCCTTCTTAGCCCCCATCTACCTCCTCACTCCTCTCCTGACCCTCTACCCCTCTCCTACAGGCACACTCAATAACCTACTCTGGCCTCACATCACAATGACACAAACCACACACACTTACAAACCCAGCCAAAACCACTCTCACACACGGCATACACCAACCCACACCCCCGACCCCCCAAACTACCACCACCTCTCCATCTCACTAATAAACGCACGCTCAGTCAGAAACAAATACCACATGCTCCAGGACCTAATCACATCTAAGAAGATCGACATCCTATGTGTAACAGAAACCTGGCTAACAGACAGCGACACAGTGATAATGAACCAGCTAACCCCAAAAGGATACAACCTCCATCACTGCTCCCGAGCACACGCCAAAGGTGGAGGTGTAGCCATCATAGCAAAAGCCGACCTCCACCTCAGGATCCATTCCTCAGAGACCACCAACGAAGCAGATCTCCTCACCCTCACCAATAAACACCTTTCAATATGTCTAATCTACCGTGCACCTACCACAAACACTGACCTACCAAGGATGCTACAATTCATATCTGAGAGCACCAGCTCAGCAAAGGAGCAAATAATCCTAGGAGACTTTAACCTCCCATCACTTCAAGAGGAACAAGCAGAAACCTTCACCACCGCCATGACAGCAATGAATCTGATACAGATCATACAAGAACCCACACACGAAAAAGGAAACACACTGGACCTCATATTCCTGAACTCCCTAACTGCCTCCTCATACAAGAACCCACAGATCTCGCCTGTACCATGGTCAGACCACTACCTCATTGCCATATCCCACACCTACCAACATATGACCAACAAGGAAGACGGAAACCACGCTAGAAGATTTAAAACATTTAACAAAGAGGACTTCTTAGCACAAACTCTACCTAAACTACAAACAAACTCCAGTAACATCGATGACCTAATTCACAACTGGAACACCACAATCTCCACTGCGTCCGAAGCACCGACAAATAAAACCACCACCGGACCTACTTCCACAAAAGCCAGATGGTTCACTCCCAGTCTCCGAAAACTAAAAACAAAACTCAGAAGAACAGAAAGAAAATGGAGAAAAACCAAAAACGACAGCGACAAAACAAAATACCTATATGAACTCAACGCATACCACTTTGAGACCGACAAAGCAAAAAAAGCCTACCACACGAAAATCATAAACACATCCATAAACAAACCTCGTGAACTCTTTCAGATTGTCAAAAAATTGACAAAAACACCCAATAACTCTGACCAGCTACCGAAGATTCCACCAGAGTTACTGGCCCGACAATACAAACAGCTCCAACAACCACAAAACCCACATTTGACCACCGAGGCAACTACAACAATCCACCACCCCAACATGTACAGTGACTGGACTACCTTCAAAGAAACCACTGCAGAAGAAATATCATCCACCATCTCCCGCCTAAACCACCTCTCCGCTGGACCCCTGCCCCACCGACTGGATAAAGAAATCCAAAGGAGACCTGAACACACCATTAACCCATATTGTCAACGAATCCTTCTCCCAAGGTCGCATGCCAGATATCCTCAAAACTACAATCATTCGACCATCCCTAAAAAAGCAAAACCTGAATCCCCTAGATCCCGCATCCTACAGACCGATAGCAAGCCTACCATTCACCGCCAAGATAATCGAGAAGATAGTCCAGCAGCAGCTTCAAGAACACCTAGACATCAACAACATACTGGACCCACAACAACACGGCTTCCGCCCACTACATGGAGTCGAGACCCTCATGACCACGCTGATGAACACCCTCATCATAGGAACCCAAGAAAAACACTCCGGATATGCCATGATCTTCCTTGATATATCAGCAGCCTTCGACACCATCTCTCACAACATCCTCATACACAGATTGCAGACAATTGGGATCAAAGACACCGTACTTCAATGGTTTCAATCCTACCTAATAGACAACAACTGATCCGTACCAGCACCTTAACCTCGCCCCCCCCCCCTTCCAGCAACACCAAGGAGTACCTCAAGGATCCACGCTGTGAGCCATGCTCTTCAACATCTACCTACAACCACTCTGTTCAGTCATACGTAACCACAACATCAACTTCCATATATATGCTAATGATATCATGCTCTACGCCCCAATTACAACCACAAGCCCAACAAATATACATCTATCAGCATGCTTCTCCGAAGTGTCCAACTGGTTACAAGAAAACAACCTATCCATAAACATAAAGAAAACTGAAGCCCTCATAGTGACAAGAGATCCAGACTTCACACCACCTACACACCTCAACATAGGAACCACACGCATTCAAATACAGCCTCAAATAAGATATCTAGGCATTATCATTGACCAAGCCCTAACCCTCAAGCAACAAATTACCAAAACCACCGGAAATATATTCCACAAAGCGAAAACAGTGCAACATCTCAGACCCCTCCTCGAACCCCAAGACTTCAGGATGGTAATGCAAGCTATGACACTCCCACATCTGGATTACTGCAACATAATCTACCATGGACTACCAGCCACACAGACCAACCCCCTCCGAACTGCCTTACACACCACAGCAAGAATCATTCAGAGAGCAAAGAAAAGCGACCACATCACCCCAATCTTAAGAGACCTACACATACTTCCCTTCGAAGCAAGAACTAAATACAAATCCATCCTACTCACAAACAAAGCCATCCACCAAACACAGAACACCCAGCTCCGCACCCTGCTGACTCGTCCAGCCCACGGCAAAACAACCAGACAGGAGGGAGGAAGTGACGTCACCGGAGCCGATGGCGGCTTGAAAGAGCCGCTCCGGCACTGACCCAGCCAAAAGCCCCTAAAAAATTCCCTCGGAGGCGGCAAGTGGGGGCATTGGCGGCAGAAAGAGGGCGGGAAGTGCCGCGACCGCTGAAACGCCGACAGCAAGAAAGCAGCCTTTGCGGGGTGAAGCGCCAACGGGAGAACACGGCGGCAAGCGTGGAGGGCCAAAAATGGCGCCCGGAGGCAAAGCCGAGATGATGTATGAAGCAGGCGGATGGTAGGAGCCTGTGCTTTCGACAGCGCTGTGGCTCCCCAGCTGTGAGAGAATTACTGGAACCCATGAGCAGGAGGTGAGCTGGATCGTGGCGCCTAGCGGGAAAGTGAGGAGCAGGCCAGTTGTATAAAGTGCTGCTGGTGGAAGAGCAGGGACTGAGGAGAGAGGCCCTGCGGAGCAGATCAGTGCAGGCTGTGAAGGCTGAGGGCCAGCAGTGAGAAGCCGATGAGAGCACTGAGCCAGGTGGCAGGATACTGAGGAGACCCGGAGGGAGTCGGCTGCTAGTATCTGGACAACAGGTTGCAGAGGTGGAACTAAGTACCTGGTAAATTAGCAAAAAAGGGCTGAGGAGCCCAACTACTGGACTTCTCCTGCTGACAGTACAAGAGGCCTCTGGTCCAGAGATGACCACCAGACGCAAAGCAGCAGATCTTAAAGAATATGCGTACTCAGGGACGCATGGAGGAAAAGGTGATGGTGGGCAGATGGAGAACAAAAGGCTCCCAGAGGTGCAAGGAGAACAGGGGGGAGCAGGAGATATGGAGAATGCGAAAGCCCCGGGAACAGACCCTGCGCAACCTATTACGAGAGCGGAACTTAGAGAATGGTTCCTTGAAATCAAAAATGAAGTGCAGTCAGTGAAGAGTGAGTTGAACGATGTGTTGGCCCCCCTGAAAGAAGAGGTTGGAGAATTGGTCTGTAGAATGGGAGACCACGAGAACAGGCTGCAAGAGATTGAACTGCATCAGGAAGAAGCGGCGCAAAGATCGGGGCAGCTGGGGGCACATTATGAGACTTTGTTGTATAAGCTGGAAGATCTGGAAAATCGTTCTCGCCGCAATAATTTGAGACTCCGTGGAATCCCAGAGGAGAAAGAATTCCAAGATAGCGAGAAGGTAGCCCGTTCAGTCTGCTTGGAGGCCCTACGATTGGGCGGTGGGGAGGCGACAGCTACAGACATCCAACTTGAAAGAGCCCACCGAGCACTGGGGAAACCCGTGGGTAACAAGCCCCGTGACATAATCATCTGTTTGGCACGTTACAAAACTAAAGAGACCATAGTTAACAAAATCAGGCGAGAAGGAACCATTATGTGGCAGGGCTATCCGGTGCACATATATGAAGATCTCTCTGCAGGGACATTGCAGAGGCGGAGGGCCATGCAACCTGTTACACAATTATTGCGTAGAAAGGACATTAAATATCGCTGGCTTCATCCTTTTGGACTTTCCTTTACTTACAAAGGGCGGACATGGCGAGCACAGACTCCGGAGGAGGCCAAGAAAGCTCTTAGGGACGCGGGCCTGAACACCCACGGGGCGGACCTGACGACAGGTTCTCCTGTCGGAGGGCAGCAGGTGCAGAGGGGCGGAAGCCCAGAGTGCGGAAGAATCGGAGAGCCGCAACATGGACAGGAGATGCAAGAGGCCCAGCGGCTGGATGGCACTTGAAAAGACTTGAGGACTGATAATATGATGGTATATGGTTTGCAAGGTGGTGGAGGAATGTTAATTTTAAGCATGCTTACATGAGTAGTATACAAGTAATTGGTAAAGCAACTGGGGGAGAGGAGGGTGGGGGAGGAAGGGGTGTGAAGGGGAGGGGGAGGGATTAGGGGGATGTGAGGGGGAGGAGGGGGGGGAGGTGGAGGGATACCAGGCGGGAGGTGTAGGAGAGGGAGGGTGGAAGTCAGCGTGGGGATAGGAGGGCATAGGGTGAGAGAGGGGGGACGAGCGGGTAGAAGGTAGGTGGGGGGGAGGGGTGTGTGAAGGCGTAAGGCTGGGGACGGTAAGGGGCGCACTACTCCTGAGTTATCCTCTGGAAGAGACGGAGGAGGGGGATGGGAGGTGGAGGGAGGGAGGGAGGGGGGATACGGGCTTGAGGAGATCAAAGGGGGGGCGAGGTAACAGGGGGAGAAAGGGGGAGGGAGGGAGGGAGGGAGGGAGGGGGGAATGGGAAGCGTAGACTGTTAAATATTATGACCTTAAATGTGAAAGGGCTGTGAACTCGACAGAAACGCCAGTTGGTGGGGAGAGAGGGTAAAAGATTGGGGGTTGATATAATGTGCATACAAGAAACACATTTGCGAGTGGGACAGGAATACATGTTGGAATCTAGGCAATTCCCTAAAGTAGTTCTGGCGGGCCAGCGATTAAATTCTAGGAGAGGGGGGGTGGGCATTTTGGTGGGGGGGGGAGTACCACACCATGGTGAAGGAAGTTAGACGGGGGAAAGGAGGGAGATGGGTGGGGGTATTATTGCACATGGAGGAGGAGGAGGTCTGGGTGATCAGTGTGTATGGTCCTAATGAGAAGCAGGGGGAGATGTATGAGCAACTCTTGAAGGAACTGGAAGGCCTGGGGAATACACCAATAATCATGGGGGGGGATTTCAATCTCACATGTAACCCTAGGATTGATACAAGTGGGGGGCAGGGGGGAGGAGGACGGGGGGATAGAAGAAGCCTACATGTCCTGCGGGAACGCCTGGGTTTAGTGGATTTGTGGAGAAGTTGGCATCCGGGAGAACGGAAATATACTTACTACTCCCCAGTGCATAGCTCCTATAGCAGGTTGGACATGCTTTGGGGGGGGAGGAATCTGGTTGGACAGAGTGCAGGAGGTGGAACATGGTCAAATTACTTGGACGGACCATGCCCCAGTGAGTGCACGCTTTGATATGGGATGGAAAGATGAGAGTTTAAAATTCTGGAGGCTTAACAACTCGCTGTTGGAGGAAGAGAAGCATGTGGAGAAGCTTAAGGCTCATATAAAGGAATATCTCCAGCTAAATGATACAGGGGAGGTGTCTATGGGGGTGCTTTGGGACGGTTTAAAGGCGGTGATTAGGGGACAGCTGGTAGGATTGGGGGCGCGCGTAAAACGTGAAAAAGGGGCCAGGGAATGGGAGTTATTGCAAAAGCTGCGGCGCTTAGAGGGGGTACATCAGAGGGTGGCGGACCCAGGTACCCTTACGGAACTACAAAGGGTGAGAGGGGAGCTGAGTAAATTGCGGGCCCAAGAGATAGCATTCCAACTGGCGGTCTTGAAGCAGGCCCATTTTGAAGGGGGGAACAGGGCAGGGAGGGTGTTAGCCAGCCGCTTGAAGGGAAGGAGACAGGCCGGGCATGTGGTGGGCATTAGGAGTGCTAAAGGGGAGTGGGTCCAAACCTCCAAGGGAATTAGGGGGGTGTTTCGGGAGTATTATAAGACTCTGTATGAAAGTGAACTGGAGGGGGGAGGGAGGGACACTACGGATTTTCTGGAGGAGTGTGGGCTGGCTCAGGTGACGGAGGAGGAACGGGAGCTTCTTGGGCGGGAGATTCAGGACGAGGAGGTGAGGAGGGCCATTACCACATTGAAATTGGGAAAGGCGCCAGGGCTGGATGGATACACGGCAAAATTTTATAAGGTTATGTCAGAACAGATTACGCCCATATTTACCAAAGTAGTCAATGGGGTGCTACAGGGGGAGGGCCTCCCGCGCACAATGGCGGAGGCCGGTATAACGGTCCTGCCGAAACCAGGGAAGGATAAGGGGGTATGCGGTTCGTACAGGCCCATCTCTTTAATCAACCTAGATGCAAAGCTATTGGCAAAGGTCTTGGCCAACCGTATCCAGGACATTGTACCCCATCTGATCCACCCGGATCAGACGGGCTTTGTGAAGGGACGTCAGGGTAGCGATAATGTGCGAAAGATTTTGAACATTATGTGGCATCTTCAGCGGACTAATGAAGAGGCCGTGTTAATCACTGTAGACGCGGAAAAAGCATTTGATCGGGTGGAGTGGTCCTTCATGTTTCAAGTTTTGGAGAGAATGGGGTTCGGGGAGACGTATGTTAGGTGGCTCAAAGCTCTCTATCAGGGCCCGAGTGCTAGGGTCCGGGTGAATGGGGGATACTCGGAGAGTTTTGAACTGCATAGAGGTACCAGACAGGGTTGCCCGTTGTCACCCTTGCTGTTTGCCTTGGCAATAGAACCGTTGGCGGCATATATTAGGCGACTGGGGGACATTAAGGGAGTAAGGATAGGAGGGCGGGAGGAGAAAATTGGCCTTTTTGCAGATGATATTATTTTTACCCTGACACAACCCCTTACGACGCTACCAGTGCTAATGACAGCTATACAAAGGTACAGTCGCCTAGCGGGGTATAAAATTAATCAAGGGAAAACAGAATTGCTGGGATTTAATCTGATGCCCAGGGTGGAAGAAAGTCTGCGGCACCATTTTAAATTTAGGTGGGTGGAGGGGAGTTTCCTGTACCTGGGGATCCAGTTGGGGACCCCTCTCACTAAGATTAAGCAATGGAACTATCAAGGCCTGGTCGAGAGTATAAGGCAGGACCTATCACGGTGGAGGGGGCTGTATTTGTCTTGGATGGGGCGTATTGCAGTAGTAAAAATGAATGTCCTTCCAAGGTTGCTGTTTGTTTATATGTCACTGCCGTATCGGTTGGTCCGAAAGGAAATAGCTCGGATGCAAAATTTGTTGATGCAATTTATTTGGGATGGGAAGCGACCAAAAGTAGCCAGGGCAACCATGTATAGACTTAAATCGGAGGGGGGGTTGGGGGTTCCTTCTTTGCTCCGGTATTATGAAGCGGCGCAGCTTCGGGCTCTCTTTGCCTGGAAGGAAGGGGTGGAGAGGCCTGGGTGGGTGGCGATGGAGGGGGCGGTGGGGATTGAGGGGGGAACCTGGCTTTGGGACCCTGGGGGGGTGGGAGGCGGTCGGGTGAAGAGAATCCCTACAGAGAACTTACCAGACAGGTTTGGACGAAATGGAAGGGGTACCTGTTAGGAGGGAAGCAATACTCAAGAGAAACTCCAATCATGTTAGCCATGAAGGGTAGGATGGGGGAGGAGGCAGGGGTCTTTAGGAGATGGGGGGCGGAAGGGTTACGGACGCTGGGTCAATTGGTGGGGGAGGGGGGGAGGGTTAGAGGCTTCGAGGAGTTGCAGCAGAAATACGGCTTGGAGAGGCAGGATAGGTATGCATATGCTAGTCTCTGGTACTGGCTTCAGAGGAAAGAGGTGAAGCGAGACTGGATGGCGAAACCCACGCCCTTCGAGGAAATGATAGGGGGTACTGGAATGCCGACCAGGATAATATCGAAGTTATATAGAATCCTGGGGGAATCCGAGCAAGAGGTCGTACGGGGCCAGAAACAGTGGGAGGAAGACCTGGGGGGGCAATGGGATGACGTGAGATGGGATAGAATCTACATCAGAACTCACAAATTAGCACCGGGTACAGCCATGCTGGAAAACAGCTACAAGATCAGGCTGAGAATGTATTGGACCCCGGTGTGGCTACATGCTCTATACCCTGCTAGTTCGGACCAGTGCTGGAAGGGGTGCGGGGCTAGAGGAGACTTGCTGCATATGGTGTGGGGTTGCCCGGTAGTTCAGGATTATTGGAGTGGGGTAGAAAGACTCACGGCAGACATTACAGGGGTGCAGACAGGCTTTACTCCTAGTATGGTGATATTGAATGAAGGGGGGCTGGGGGAGGGCGGGAGGGACAGGGGGAGATTACAGGGGTATTGTGTAATTGCAGGGCGGATGAGTCTTCTCCGCTGGTGGAAGAAGCCGGATGTTCCCCCACTGGCGGAGGTGGTGGGGAGAATGGAGCAGCTTTGGGAGTATTGTGCAATAGAAGCTCACCGAAAGCATACTGTTCCACGATTCAATAAAGTGTGGGAAAGATATGAACACTGGAGGGTGGAGAGGAGGAGGGCGAACTAGATGAAGGTTGGGGTGGGGGGGGAAAAGGGGGTGGGAGAATTTGTGGTTAATATGCTGGGGTGGCTGCCCAGTGGGTGGGGGATTAAGGCCGGTGGGTGGGCGGAGTTTAATAAACTAAACTGTGGATGGAGGGGGGGAGGATGGGGTGAATTTCTGCTTGGGATAATGTACAGTAGTATAAGCGGGGCTAAATTGTATATTATATAAATTGGGTAAATAGTGTATGGGGGGGGGGGGTTTGGGGGAAATGGCAGACATATCGAATAGCACTAAGAATAGGAGCCTTCCCAAGGGCCACTGGTTAATGAGATTAAGGCAACATGGATGTTGTAATATTTGTTTTGCAATTGAGTATATGCTTACGGGGACGGATAGCTGTTGGATGGACTGTTTTTTGTTGAGGTATTAATGTGTTTCATGTTATAGAGTAAAGGGTACGAAGAAGTGTATAAAGGGGGGGGGAGGTGGGGGGGGTGCGGAGAGGTCTAGAATAGGGTGCTTAGGCTTAAGGGGGGAGGGCGAGGAGGAGGTGGGAAATGAAGTAAGACTGAGTGTAAAAGTTGTTGATTGTTTGTATTAGTTGCTGATCGGGATTGTACAGTGTTGGAAAATCATAATAAAAATTATAAATTAAAAAAAAAAAAAAACAACCAGACAGGCCTCCAACAACTCCCTCACCATCCCTCATAAAAGAACCAAATGCTCTCAACGGACATGCAATCGAGCCTTTGAACTTTACGCTCCGTCACTATGGAATTCTCTACCGAGCCACCTCAGAAACAATGGCGATCTCCTGACATTCAGAAAACAGCTAAAAACCATCCTATTCCAAGAATATTTCGAAACTCCTCCCACCAGAAAATGCACCAACCCCCAAACCCACCCATCATGAACCTCTGATCGAAAACTGCACTATACTGCCCATGTCTAAAGTCTGTCTTATGTCAGAATCATCAATGTTGCCTACCTGGTGATGGCCCCACCCTTATACTTAATTATCCCCCCCTTATATGTAACACCGCTTTGACCCGGTGAAAAGCGGGATATAAATACAGTTAAATAAATAAATGTATGTCCGGGGTTCCCCAAATCTGAAATATTTGGGCAACCTGGTCTGCATGAAGAGACCATTCGTGTGGAAACCGAACTCGACTGAGTTTGTCTGCCCAAGAGTTTTGAATGCCTGGAAGATACACCGCAAGGAGATAAATCTGATGCTCTCTGGCGAGGGCCCATAGTTGCAAAGCTTCGTTGCATAGCGACAGAGAGCCTGTTCCGCCCTGCTTGTTCACACAGAACATGGTTACCTGATTGTCCGTTTGAACTAGGACTGTCTTGTAGCTGAGCTGGGAGTGAAATACTCAAAGAGCAAAGAATATTGCTCAGAGCTCCAGGAGGATGATGTGAAGACAGGCCTCCTGTGGCGTCCAGGTACCCTGGGTAGAGAGATCGTGCAGGTGGACTCCCCATCCCAGCTGTGATGCATCTGTTGTTAGGGTGCTTGGTATAGGGGTTGCTGAAAGGAGACCCCACCAGAAGGTTTCTGGGTGATTGCCACCATTGGAGGGATGAAATAAGACGGTTTGAGTTTGTTATTTTGTCCGACAGGCAGCCTAAGGCCTGTGTCCACTGAGTGGATAAAGTCCACTGGGCTGCTCGCATATGGAGGCGAGCATAAGGAACCACATGCACGGTGGATGTCATGTGGCCTAGCAATTGTAGCATTTCCCGAGCAGTGAGATAAGGTTTGAGCACTGCTTGGTAAGCTAGGTGTACTATGCGAAGACAGGGGGGCTGCGGAAGGAAAGCCCTTGTCTGTCTGGTATCCAGATGCGCTCCTAATGAACTCTAGAGACTGAGTGGGAGCAAGATTGGATTTTGGGAGGTTTATGACCAGTCCCAAATACCGAAGGAGTCGCATTGTGCGAAACAGAGCAGAGCTGGCTTCTGGCACTGTAGGGGCTCGAATGAGCCAGTCATCTAAGTAAGGGGAGACGAATATTCCCTGAGTGCGGAGAAATGCTGCTACCACAGCCATGCATTTTGTGAAAACTCTTGGCACAGAAGCCAGGCCAAAGGGAAGAACCTTGTATTGGTAGTGTTTTCCTTGAAACAGGACTCAGAGGAATCTCCTGCGATTTGGATGGATGAGAATATGAGTATATGCATCCTTGAGATCTAGAGAACAAAGCCAATCCTGACTTTCAATGTATGGCAGCAGAATTCCCAGAGAGACCATTTTGAACTTGTCTCAGAACAAATATTTGTTCAATTCTCTGAGGTCTAAAATGGGTCTGTGTCCCCCTGTTTTCTTTGGAATAAGGAAATAGGGGGAGTAGAACCCTGTACCCTGATGGGAATGGGTACTTCTTCTATTGCTCCTTGAGCAAGGAGCATTGTGACTTCTTGACCTAAGAGACTGTCGAGAGAGGTCTGAGAATTGAACTTACAACTGTAGGAGGGGGCATGCTGTGAAAATGAAGCTTGTACCCCTCTCGTACAATGGACAGAGTCCAATTTTCTGCTGTTATTTGGTACCACCTGTGGCAAAATGACATAACCTGCCTGGGATGGTCGAGGGTTCTGGACCGTTCAGGGGTAGGAAGGCAAAGTTCTCTAGAAAGGAGTCAAAGCCCCTGAGGAGGCTGAGCCTGCTGAGTTGGCTGAGGTTTTGCAGCTTTTGGCTTCTTTTGTTGTCTAGGTTGTTGCTGTTGTCCCTTTTGGGCAGTCTGAACTGGACGGTGTCCCTGTTGGGTATAGGAAGGATAAAACGTCTTTTTCTTATTGAAAAATGTTTTTTTAGAGGATCTTTTCCTTGCAGGATCGGCTGTAGATTTGGACAATCTATCCAAAGTGATATTGTCAGCATCTATCTCATTAGCCTTCTCCTGCCCATTCTTGCCAAATAGATTTTCTCCTGTGCAAATAATGTTTCCTAATTTATCCTGTACCCAAATTTCCAAGTCAGATGCCTGAAGCCAGGCAATCCGACGTGCACCAATGGCAATAGCAGAGGTTCTGCTTATGCACTCAAAACAGTCAAAGGCTGCACTATTTACAAGCTTGGAAACATCCTGAGCATGTTTGACTAAAGTAAGATAGTCTTGCCTTTTGTCATCAGGAAGGAGGGGGCTCATAAGCTCCAAGTCTCCTGTGACCTCTTTAAGGAACATTCCCATATACAAGATATAGGAACTGATCCTAGCTGAGAGCATGGAAGCATCGACACCCAACGGCATTGAGAGTCCTACATTCACAACCTGGAGGATTGGATGCATGTCTCTTTGCACTTTTCATCCTTCTCATGGCTGATTCCACCACCATTGAATGGTGTGGTAATTGAGTTTTTTGAAAGCCAGGACAAGGTGGAACTCAATACATGGTACTGAGTCTTCGAGAATGAGGAGATGTGGTTAAAAGGTGTTTCCCACATCCTTAGCATAAGATCATGTAAGATCTCATGAATAGGCAGAGTAGCTGCCTCTTTGGGAGCCTTAGGGTATTGGAGAATTTCCATCTCCTTTGCCCTAGGCCCTTTTTCAGGAGCTACTGTGATGGAAAGGCCTCGGGCCACATCACAGATAAAGTCCTGAAAGGACATATCCTCTGGCGGAGATATTCTGCGCTATGGAGAAGAGGAATCCTCGGGGAGAAGCACTCTCGTATTGGCAGAGTCTTCGGAGTCTTCAGACTCATCAGAGGATTCAAAATACCTCCGATCCCCGTGATCGTGCAAAGCATGGTATCGATCGAAGTCGGTATCGGGCTGTTCCGGTACCGATCTGTCGATACCGGAGACAGACGTATGACTCGGTATGGGTGGCATACCCGCCAATGTCGATGCAGTCGGTACCGGTATCGGTTGAGGTGTTTGAAGCGGTTTCAACGGTACCAAAACCATGAGAAGAGCTGCTAGACTGCGCTCGATAGCAAGGAATCTCTGGTCTATCGATGCTGCCGATGCTTGGGTGTCGGTACCGGTAGAAGCGGCCGGAACCCCAGAGAATGGCACCAGTAGTTCTGCCGAGGTTGAGGCCTCGAGAACATCCTGGAGCCCCGTTAGTGCTTTGGAAGCCGGAGCAGTTTTGCCGGTGAAAATTCCTCAAGGGCAACGCCAAGGGCATCTCGATACTTAGGAGATCTATCCTTTGAGGACCGGCTAGATTTATATTTAGTTACCTGAGATCTATGGGAGGAAGATGAAGCCCTTGAGGACGTCGATGCAACAGACACCGCGTCTGAGGGAAAAAGGGTGCTAAGTTTAGCAGCTCGGTTCTACCGGCCCCTTTTTTACATCATTCCACAGGAGAGGCACTTTGAAATAAGAGTGGTCAGGACCTAAACATTTGAGATACCAATCATGGGTGTCGGTGACACTAATGGTACCACCACATTTAGAACATTTCTTAAAGCCTGAAGTAGGTTTTTCTATTTTTAAGGAAAAAATTTGGCCTAGTGCCCAAAATGGTGCCTAGCACCAAGGAAAAAAATTTCTGAAGTAAAACACCGCAGAAACTATAATTTTTTATTTTTTATTTTTTTTCTAAGAAAGAAGAAAGAACAGGTGGTACCGGTATGGCGTCGAAGGAAGGCAGACGCGACCACAAAAACAAAGATTAAAGACTAAAGTTTTCTGCGGTGACAAGGTATGTGACCTGTCGGCTCCACAGAAAACGAAGAACTGGAGAGGGACAGTTGGAAAGGCGGGCGCTATGGGATGCTCCCAAAAGCTTTCCTATTGGATGCTGGAGAGCGTTCCCACGCAGGCTCCGTCGGTACCAACGATACCCATATGTGAAGACTACATTCCTGCTTGTTCCTGGAGATTACTGGAGCCTATGGTGACAGCTCTTGTACCATGACATCAGAAATCTGACATACTCAGTTCCCAGCTGCTGGTAGAGGTTAATAACCCACACGTACTGGACTGGAGGGACAATAAGGAAGACAGTGATTACATTTACTGCACTTGAAAAATCTCTTTTGTAACCTTTGGTAATGGTATACTCTATGCCAGATTTTAGATAGGATGTGGAGGGGAGAAGGGGGAGTCTTCCAGGTCTGGGTCCTTGGGTCAGGGAGATATTAATTGCTGGGGGAGGGGGCTGAGGAGATGGTCTGCATGCCAGGGCAGGAAGGGGGGTTTGTGTGATTTGTGGAGGGGTATAAGTAGGATAAGATAATGGGGTATTATCAGGGGGTTGAGAGGGTAGGACTGGATTGCCTTGGAAAGCTGAGGGGGGGGGCTAAATCGAGGGGCCTAACCTTAGCCTTTATAAATGCCCCTTAAGCCAACACTTAAAGTCCTGAGGTAGATTTAAATATTGAAGTCTAGCTTGTTTTGCCATCAATTTCAGATTCTCCTTGTAAGATGGGAAAATCCATCGATACTGTATGTTCACCCTAACCACTCCCTCTGCCTCATTTATACATGCAAGCCAATCCACACGTGTAAATGCCAATATATACATGTGGGGATGTTTCTAAAATAACCACCTATATGTTAGAGGAGGATTTCTAATGAGTGTTTCTAATTTACTTGGTATAAAATTATTCTAGCAGATGAAAATCTGTCCCTAACATAGCTTAAAAATGGACAATCAAAGTGGCATAAAATTCTAAGAAAGGTTCTCATTTGCGTGACAGAAAGAGCAGTGCATTATAAACATCACAGATATGAACTAAGACAGAAATATTTTTTAAAAAGGTCTAGAAAAAAAGTTGGGCACATGCTGCACAAAATTAGTTAACAGGAGTATACACTGTTGCGTAATACACTTACCCCATCCTTTGCTTTCACCAAAAGATCAAAATTTGCTGGATCTTGCTCCTTATCAATGTCCCGAGACACACAGATGCAACCAGAATCAGGGTCAATTTGAAAGAAGTGAGATCTCCCGTAGTTATGAAACCCATTGTAGAGAAAATATTGGATATGACCAAACTGCTCTGAGTCTGCATCCGTTGCTTTCACCTGGGGGAACAATAAACAAATGCATACTCAAACTATTCTGCAGGTTTCATCTATTATCAAAAGAAATGTCATACAACAAAGAAAGATCCTTAGAATCTCAATGTTGGGTATAAAAAAATAATAAAAACGGAGAACATAAAAACATAAGAAATGCCTTACTGGGTCAGACCAAGATCCATCAAGCCCAGTATCCTGTTTCCAACAGTGACCAATTCAGGCCACAAGTACCTAGCAGATTCCCAAAGAGGCACACAGGTTCCACAATGCTTGTCCCAGGACATGCAGTGGATTTCCCGGGTCCTCTTTTAATAATGGTTTATGGACCTTTCCTCCAGGAACTTGTCCAAATCTTTTATAAACCCAGCTACACTAACAGTTTTTACTATATCCTCCAGTAACGAATTTCAGAGTTTGATTACGTGTTGAGTAAAAAAATATTTTCTCTTATTGGTCTTAAATGGGTTGCACTGTAGCTTCATTGTGTGTCCTCTAACTCTACTCTCTGCTTTCTATCTTTTAACCAGTTCCTGATCCACAATATTACACTGCCTCCATTCCCATGACTTTTTAATTTCACCAAGAGTCTCTCATGAGGGACCTTATCAAAGCCGTTCTGAAAATCCAGATACACTATATCAACCAGCTCACCTTTGTCTACTTATTTATTCACACCTTAAAAATAGTGGCTGATAAAGATCCTATGGTTTCCTGGACCATGGGATGCTGTTCCGAAGGTTGCAGAACAGTTATGGCATCCATTATCTGTCCAAGAAAGGTTGACATGTCTTCAATAGCAGACTGGCTAATTTACTGAAGAGGGCTTTAAACTAGATTCGTTGGAGATGGATGAAGAAAGCCCCCAGGTAAGTGAAACATTAAATACCTTTATGGAAATGGGTAAAAGGAGCAACATATGGAAAGTGGTGTGTATAAATGCCCGTAGCATGGGAAATAAGATCCTAGATGTTGAAGCTTTAATGGGAGAGGCTGACTTGGATTTAGTGGCAGTTACAGAAATATGGTTCACAGAAAACCATAACTGGATTGTAAGTATTAGCAGGCTAAACTTTATTCAGAAAGGACAGGGTAGGAAGAAAGGGAAGAGGAGTGGCACTCTATGTAAAAAAATAATATTAAAGCTTTGGAACTACAGAACTTAAAAGGGAGAGAGGAAGCATTGTGGGCTAAACTAGAAAGAGGGAAAGAGAAAGCATAGTTACTCACCTCTAACACCTTCACAAATGGGTAACGTCTGTACCAATGGAGCCTGCACGGGAATGCTCCCCAGCATCCAATAGGAAAGCTTTTGGGAGCATCCCACTGCGCCTGCGAGCTGCCCTCCTGCCTTTCCAGCTCTCCCTCCTCAGTTGAGTTTGTAGCTGAGATAAGAGGAGAGAATTAGAGAAAAAGGAGAAGACATACAACTGTTAGGGGAGGAGGGCGGGTTGTGAAGGCTAAATTCCTGCTGTTCCCGGAGATCACCTATTACAGGTGAGTAACTACGCTATCTCCAGGAACAAGCAGGAATGTAGTCTTCACATATGGGACTCCCTAGTTCGAAGATGCCAGAGAGATGACCTACGGTGAGCTGTGGATTACAGGCACACATAAGTAGGTCATGTATCCTCCAAGGATGTCTGGTATCAAAATCCGGGACGGAGGGTAGAAGTTGATTTAAGTCTGAAAGAGATGCTGGAGAACAACTTGGCCAAACAAGGCATCCCGGCAAGAGTCCTTATCCAGGCAATAGTGGGCAGCAAAAGTATGGACAGAAGACCAAGTTGCTGCTTTGCATATCTCATCAATCGCTACCAAGCGTAGATTTGCCATGGAGGTAGCCATGGCTCGAACATTATGTGCAGTAACGTGACCCTTGAGAGAGAGACCTGCACTTTCATAAGCAAAGGAGATGCAATCCTCAGTCCAACTGGAGAGAGTTTGCTTAGATACTGGCAAACTCAGGTGACTTGAGTCAAAAGCGATGAAAAGTTGGGAAGATTTTCTGTGCTCTCGAGATAGAAACCTAAGGCACGTTTACAATCCAGAGTGTGAAGGGTTGTCTCTGCCTTAGTGGAATGAGGTCTAGGGAAAAAGACCAGAAGGTAGAATGACTGGTTGAAATGGAAGGGCGAGACCAGCTTTGGCATAAAGTGAGGATAAGTCCTAAGGACTACCTTTATGATGGTGGAATCGTGTATAAGGAGGGTCAGCCACCAAGGCTGCACCATTGGATCCAAATATGCAAAAAATGCTGAAATATGAAAGTAAACGTCCAGAATTTGTCTCCATCAAATTTGGATAAGCATTCTGATGACTAGAAGGAATCAA
This sequence comes from Ichthyophis bannanicus, assembly GCA_033557465.1. Classification (NCBI taxonomy): domain Eukaryota; kingdom Metazoa; phylum Chordata; class Amphibia; order Gymnophiona; family Ichthyophiidae; genus Ichthyophis; species Ichthyophis bannanicus. The sequence continues at coordinate 1,718,337,351 of CM066032.1, read as the reverse complement.
TGAGAATCCAGAAGAATATACAGGGAAGGAAGTAACAATTTGCAGAATAAGAAAAAAAAACTTCAAAAAATTAGATCAACAAACAAGTAAAAACAAGTGTCCAGATACAATGTTTAATACAGGTGTTCCTTTTCGATTACGAACGGACAGGTCGTAAGGAGAGGTGAGCTAAAACCGAAGGATGGAGGAGTGTCTCAGTGGATAGGACAGGTTATCTCAGGTCGGAGGGCCGAGGGGGGGGTTCAATTCTCACACAGGGACAAGTAACCTCAGGCTGGAGGGACTGGGGTCTCTAGTCCCATGGCCCTCCTTGTGGCCTTGGGCAAGCAACTTAACCCTCCATTGCCTCGGGCACGCTTAGATTGTGAGCCCTTCAGGGACGAGGGAATAAAAAGTGCCTGTTAGAATTTGTATATGTAAACCGCTGATACACACAATAAAGGGCGGTATATCAAGTGCCTAAAACCATAACCAAGGCCTGGAGCTCAATAAATGTGTCTCACTGAAGTGAGAGCAATAAGGAAGGTGACCTTCCACGTGAGAAACTTCAGAGAGATGATGGCTAAAGGTTCAAAGGGCAGCTTGAGAAGCTGTCCTAGAACAACATTGCGATCCCATGCCACTGGAGTCTAATGGGAGGTTTGGTCAGTAGAAGACCGAAGCGTGCTACAAGTGGCTGAGAAGAGATGGGTTGACCAGCAAAGTGCATGTGAAAGGCCGCAATTGCACTTAAAACCAAATCGGTAAGAGTACACCTAAGTCCAGAGGAAGACAGGTGGAGAAGATACTCAAGTAATGCATCCACCGGAGCTGAGAAGGGGTTAAGTGCCCTTTGTGAACACCATAGAGAAAATCGATGCATTTCAAGGCATAGGAACGCCTGGTGGAAGGCTTTCTGGACGCTAAAAGGGTATCTTTAACCTGCTGAGAGAGGTTAATGTCCTGGAAGGCTATGCCTTCAGCAGCCATGCCGTAAGATGGAGGGACTGTGGATTGGGATGGAGCAGTGTCCCCTTCTCCTGCGTGAGAAGATCTGGAGCAGATCCCGGATCTATGGGTTGAGCCCGGGACAGACATAGAAGGAGAGGATACCACGGTTGTCGTGGCCAGCGTGGGGCTATGAGTATCATGGAGCCCCTGTCTCTCTGGAGTTTGAAAAGTGTCTTGGGAATGAGGAGAATGGGAGGGAAGGCATATAAGCAGCTTTGACCCCAGTGGAGGTGAAAAGCATCCACCTGCTGGCTGTACGGTGCAGGAGTCCTGGAGCAGAAGTGAGGAAGCTTGGCATTCAGCGGACTTGAGAACAGGTCTATCTCTGGGGTTTCCCAAATCTGAAAGATGTGAGCGACCCTATCTGCATGGAGAGACCACTCGTGGGGAAGGACGACACGAATGAGTTTGTCTGCCAAGACATTGTGTTTGCCCGGAAGATACACCGCGAGTAGGTGAATGTAATGCTGTATGGCAAAAGCCCCCAGATGCAGAGCCTCGCTGCAGAGGGTCCAAGAGCCTGTTCTGCCCTGCTTGTTCAAGTAGAACATGGCTACTTGATTGACTGTCTGGACTAGAACTGAGCAGAATCAAATATGATCCTGGAAGAACTTGAGGGCATTGTGAATGGCTCTGAGCTCCAGCAGGTTTATATGGAGCTGTGACTCCTGATGAGACCAAAGTCCCTGAGTGGAGAGATAGTCCAGATGAGCTCCCCAGCCCAATTTGGATGCTTCTGTCGTCAGGGTACATTGATGTGCTGGCATCTGAAAAGGTGACCCTATCAGGAGGTTTTCTTGGGATTGCCACCACTGGAGAGACGAGATTAGGCGGGTAGAGACCATTATCTTGTCTCCCAGGCGACCTGATGCCCAAGACCACTGGGAAGCCAGTGTCCACCATCGAGCTGCGCCATATGATCCTCCAGTTGTAGTAAATCTCGAGCAGTGAGGAACTTCTTGAGGCTCGCTTGAGATGCTGATTGAGTCGTGTACAGCGGAGCTGAGACAGAAATGCCTTTGATTGCTGAGTGTCTAAAGAGCCCCTATAAACTCTAGAGTTTGAGAGGGGACGAGTTGTGACTTTGGAAGATTTATTACAAATACCAAGTGTTGCAGCACCTGCATGGTGCACGAGAGGTAAAGACTGGCCTCTAAAGAAGTGTTTGCTTGAATGAGCTAGTCGTCTAAGTAAGGGAAGACAAATATCCCGAGAGTTCTTAAGAATGCGGCTACTGCCGCCATGCACTTTGTGAAAACTCTTGGGGCAGAGGCGAGGCCGAAATGCAGGACTCCGTATTGATAATGTCTCCCTTGAAACATGAAGCGCAGGAACTTTCTGTGCTGTGAATGAATCAGAATATGAATATACAGTATACCTTCTTGAGGTCCAGAGAACAGAGCCAGTCCTGACTCTGGAGGTAGGGAAGGGGGGTACCTGGGGAGATCATTTTGAATTTCTCCCATACCAGGTGCTTGTTCAGTTCTCGGAGGTCCAGAATGGGCCTGCATCCTCCTGTTTTCTTTGGAATGAGAAAGTAGGGAGAATAAAAGCCCATTCCCTGTAGGAGGAGGGAGGTGATCTCTTGTAACAGAGCAGAAGGAGGATCCTGAGAGCAGAATTCTCTTGGAGGAGTCGGGGGGGGGGGGGGCAGACTTTGCAGATGAAGTTTGCACCCCTCCCGTACTATAGACAGTGTCCACTGCTCTGATGTGATAAGATGCTACCTGTGGGCAAAGTGACAAAGCCTGCTGGGGATGAGGGTAGGGTTTGGAATCTCCAAAGGCAAAGTGACTATGTTCTCTAGAAAGGAGTCAAAGACCCTGAGGAGGCTGGGTCTGTTGAGTTGGCTGTGAACTAGGAGTCTGAGCCTTCCTTTGCTGTTTTGGTGCCTGCTGCCCCTTCTGAGAAGCATGGTGTTGACACTGTACACCAGGGGTGTAAGAAGAATAGTACTACTTCTTATTATTAAAAAACGTTCTTTGCTGATTTCTTCTTAGATGGGTTGGCCGCAGACCTTGATAGTCTATTAAGTGTAGGGTTCTCAGATTCTAACTGAAAGGCCTTGTCCTGCCAATCCTTGCCAAAAAGGTTTTCACCAGTGCAAGGGATATTACCCAGTTTGCCCTGAACCCATTGTTCAAGATCTGATGCTTGAAGCCAAGCAATTCTGCATGCCCCGATGCAGATAGATGATGTTCTGCTGAAGCACTCAAAACAGTCAAAAGTTGCCCTGTAAACAAACTTTGAAACATTTTGAGTATGTTTTACAAGGGCAAGATAATGGCTCCTCTTCTCCCCGATGACAAGAGAGCAGATTAACTCCAAATCCCTAGCCACCTCTCTGAGGAACATACCCATATAGAGCATGTAGGAACTGATTCTAGCCAATAGCATGGCGACCTGAAAACAACTCAAGTAATGCATCCACCGGAGCTGAAACAGCGCCAAAGGCATTGAGGGTTCTCGATTCCCTACCTGGAGGGTTCCAGGAATGTGTCTTAGCATTCTTTATTCGACGCATCGCCAATTCCACTACCATGGAATGGTGTGGTAATTGCGTCTTTTGGAAACCGGGACACTCTGGTACCCGATACATGGTATCAAGTCATCGGGTATGTGGGGAAACAGTAAGGGTGGTTTCCCACATACGAAGCATAAGGTCGTGAAGAATGTGATGAATAGGGAGAGTTGCAGCTTCCTTCGGGGCTGCAGGGTACTGAAGAATTTCTAAATTCTTCAACTCTAGGCTCTTTCTCAGATGTCACCATTATGGAGAGACCCTGAGCAACATCGCGGATAAAGTCTTGGAAAAACATGTTCTTCAGAGGGGACATGCGACGTTGTGGGGATGGAGATGGGTCTTCCGGGAGAGTTCTCATGTCCCGGGTACTGGCCGATTCATCATCCGAGGAATCAGAGTCCAAAGACTCAAAGTACCAACGGGCAGGATGTTCACACTGATACTGATCAAAATCGGTAGTTGATGGTGGCGTGCCGGAACCTCTGTACCGGAAATGGATTCGAGGGCCAGCATGGGCAGTAGCATGGTAAGCGGCAGAAAAGTCGATGCACGTTGTGTCAGTACTGCAACCAGTACCTGTGCCTGAGGGATAGACTGTAAAGGCTTTGCCAGAACGGAGGCCGCCATGAAGGCCACTAAGCTCAATAGCCAGGATACGTTGATCCACTACGATCCCTAAGCATGGCACCAGGAGCTCTCCAGAGGTGGAAGCCTCAGAAGCATCCTGGGGCCACATTAAGGCTTTGGAGGCAAGGTCCTCCCGCCGAGTATCCACCTCCAGGGCAACACGCGAGGCATCTCGATGCTTAGAAGGAGATCTACCCTTGGAGGGCCAACCAGTCTTTGAAGACGACCTAGGTTTCGATACCTGAGATCCTTGGGAGGAAGATGACGCTCTCGATGATGCTGATGCTAAAGATGCTGCATCGGAGGCAAAGAGAGCACCTAGTTTTGCAGGCTTCTCTTTGTCATCTTCCTGCAAAGAAGACACTCTGACGGTAGATGATCCAGACCTAAACACTTTAGGCACAGTCATGGGTGTCTGTGGACAAAACAGTACTGCCACATTTTGAACACTTTTTAAAACCACTGCATGGATTTTCCATTTTGTCTATTTCAAAAGGGGAGGCCTAGGCCTAAGATGGCGTTGATGCGCCTGAAGGAAGTAAAGAATTCCTTCCCTCACTGTTTTTTTTTTTTTTAGAAAGAGAAGAAAAGAAGAAAGTACCAACAGGGGTCAGTACCAGTGGCGACGGGAAGGCAGATGCGACCACAAAAAATAAGGAAAATCAAATTTTCTGCGGTGACAGGAATTGTTTCTTGTCGGCTCCACGGAAAACAAATAACTGAGGAGGGAGAGCTGCAAAGGCAGGAAGGCAGCTATGCAGGCGCAGTGGCATGCTCCCAAAAGCTTTCCTATTAGACGCAGGGGAGCATTCCTGCGCGGGCTCCATCAGTACAGACATTACCCATATGTGAAGACTACATTCCTGCTTGTTCCTATAGATATCTATTTGCATTGGCGTGATATATAGACCTCCCTCACCGGAGGTAGAGGTGGACAGAGTTAATTGAAGATATTCGCAGCATTGCTAGGAAAGGGGACGTGCTACTGATAGGGGATTTCAATGTGCCAGATGTTGATTGGCACATTCCTGCTGCAGTATCATCTAGAAGCAAGGTGATCCTGGATTCTCTACAGTGAGAACTATTCAGGTAACTGGTACAGAACCAACACGTGACAGGGCCATACTGGACTTTGTGCTTACCAATGGTGAAAGTGTTTCTGATATTATAGTGGGAGATCATTTTGCATCCTGTGGTTCAGTATTAGGACTAGGGCTGTTAAAATACATTCAAAAGTGAGGGTCTTAGACTTTAACTTTGCCAAGATGGGCCAATACCTCAGGGAGTCGTTAGCGGGATGGGAACAGCTGGGGGATGTAGAAATACAGTGGGCAAAACTGAAAGGGGATATTTTAAGGGCAACCAACCTGTTTGTTAAAATGGTAAATAAAGGTAAAAGGAAAAGGAGACCGCTTTGGTTTTCAAAAGAAGTAGCCGAAAAAGTGAAGAAAAAGAGGTAGGCCTTCATGAAATACAAGAGATCACAGAGAGAGGAAGACAGGCATCTATATTTCAAAAAACTTAGAGAAGCTAGCAGTCAGGAAATCAAAGATTCAAAAAGAAGACAAAATAGCCAATGCAATAAAATGGGGGGATAATATAGTTTTCATATATGTTAGTGAGAAGAGGAAGGGCAAACATGGTATTGTCAGACTCAAAGGTGAAGGTGTAGAAGCTGATGAGGATAAAGTGGAATTGCTTAAATGATAATTACACTTACCTGGTAATTGTAGTTCCTTCAATGACAACAGTTCAGTCCTCTACCTCTGGGTTGTCAACCTCCTCCTGCAGCTTGGAGACTGGCATGTCAGAAACGTGACATCACTGGATATAACCTGCTGATCTCTCTCCTCAACTCCAGTGTGAACTACTAACAAAGCAGACTCAAAGGAGCAACAAATAAGTAGCTAAAACCAAACAAAACCTAGTCTGACTTACTATAAAACATTTCCACAATTCCAACAAGGCTTTCTTACGCCCTTCACTGCCATAGAAAGATTGAAGGATAAAAGACTCAACAATAGAATAGACCTACCTGTAAAATCTCTGTTCTGGCCTGTACTGTTGAACCCCTCCGGAAAGGACTCTGGGTGGGATGGAGGACTGAACTGTCGTCACTCAAGGAACTACAATTACCAGGTAAGTGTAATTATCATTTCCTTATCGTTCCTCCAGTTCAGTCCTCTACCTCTGGGATGTGCCAGAGCAGTTCTCATTGGGAGGGACCCTTCCAGCCGGCAGACAGCACGGCCGACCTGAAACAAGCGTCCTCAGCTGCTGCGACGTCCAGCCGGTAATGTTTGCTAAACGTATGCAATGATGACCAAGTCGCTGCCTTGCAAATATCGCCTGGCGGAACCAAACTGTGCTCCGCCCAGGAACAGGCTTGCGCTTTGGTGGAATGCACCCGCAAACCTGCAGACACGGACTGACCCTGAAGCAGATAGGCGGAGGCAATGGCCTCCCGAATCCATCGAGAAGCCTTAGCCACCGCCTCACCTCTGCGTACGCCACTGAACACCACAAACAGCCGGTCTGACTTGCGAAAACACTTTGTCACCTTCAAATACTGTCTCAAGACTCTCTTGACATCCAAGCGACGCAAACTACGATCCCGCTCGCCGCCGTCCAGGACGCCCAAGACAGGCAAGCTTACTACCTGATTCAAATGAAAGGGAGACACCATTTTAGGCAGGAACGATGGAACCGTCCGCAGCACCACCTTCTCCCTCGAAAACAACAAGAACAGCTCCCTACATGACAACGCTTGCAATTCCGAAATACGCCTAGCGGAACAAATCGCCACCAGAAACACTGTCTTTAACGTCAAATCCTTTACCGAAGCCCGAAGCAAGGGCTCAAAGGGCGGTTTGTCTAACACTACCAATACGAGGTTGAGATCCCAAGGGGGAACCAACACCCTATACGCCGCTTTCAGAAAACGCACCACATCAGGATGAGTTCCCAGTGGCATCCCTTGAATCTTACCGTGATAACAGGAAAGGGCCGCCAATTGTACGCGTAAGGAACTGGCCGCAAGACCCTTATCAAGACCGTCCTGTAGAAAACTTAAGACAGATGGAATGGCCACCGAAGAAGCCCGCAGCTGATGCCTGGAACACCAATCCTCAAATATCCGCCAGACCCGCACATACGCCAGCGAAGTGGACGGTTTCCGAGCTCGAAGAAGCGTAGCAACAACCGCCGCCGAATAGCCCTTCTTCCTTAGCCTGGCCCTTTCAATGACCATACCGTAACGAGAACCGATCCACTTCCGGCATAAAGAGAGGACCCTGCAGCAGAAGATCCGCCCGTGCTGGCAGCCGCCAGGGCTCTCCGTCTAGAATCCTCACGAGGTCTGCGTACCAAGGTCGCCTCGGCCAGTCGGGTGCCACCAGAAGCACTCTCCCCGAATGAGCTCCAATTTTCTGAATCACCCGACCTATTAACGCCCATGGAGGAAATACATACAGAAGACCCGCTGACGGCCACTGATGCAACAGCGCGTCGATGCCTTCCGACATCCTTTCCCGTCTTGTGCTGAAGAACCTGCTGACTTTTGCCGACCGGAAGGTTGCCATTAAGTCCATTATTGGCGGCCCCCAGCGAGCTACTATCTGCGCAAAGATTTCGAGATGTAGCTCCCACTCTCCGGCCTCCACCCGAAACCAGCTGAGGAAATCCGCTTGAACATTGTCCTTTCCTGCTATATGCGCTGCCGAGATTGCCGGCAACCGACTCTCAACCCAAGCGAACAACGCGTCTACCTCTTCCTCCATTGCAGCACTCCCTGTGCCAACCTGACGGTTGATGTAAGCCACTGTCGCCGAGTTGTCGGAGAGGACCTGAACTGGGCGACCTCACACTACCTCTTCCAACGCCTGAAGGGCCTGGGCGACCCCGCGCAGTTCCAGGCGATTGAGCGACCAGGATGCCTCCAGAGGAGACCACCGACCCTGCGCGAACTTGGATCCGCAGTGGGCTCCCCAACCCGCCAGGCTTGCATCCGTCAACAACGGAAGCCAGGCCGGCTGTTCCAGCGGCATACCGGCTGCCAACGACGACTGACGCAGCCACCACTTAAGAGACCGTCTGACCTTGATCGGACACGGAAGCCGCTTGCTCAACGGATCAGACTGGTGCAACCAGCACCGAAGAAGCGCTCTTTGTAGGGGCCGCATATGCACCTTGGCCCACGGCACCGCCTCCAGAGTCGCTGCCATAGTTCCCAGCACCCGAAGATAGAACCATGCGGACGACGCCGGAACAGATCTGAACTGGAGAATCAGCCCCCTCAGAGCTTGTGCTCTCTTGAGCGGCAAAAAGACTTGCCCCCTTTTTGTGTCGAACCGGACCCCCAGATACTCGAGATCCTGAGAGGGCTTCAGACGACTTTTGGCCGGGTTGACTACCCAGCCAAGATTTTGCAAGAACTCCACTACTCGACTTGTCACTGGAACGCTCTCCGCCTCGGACTTGGCCCGAATTAACCAATCGTCGAGGTACGGATGCACCAGAATCCCTTCCTTGCGCAACGCCGCCATCACTACCAACATAATTTTGGTGAAAGTTTGCGGCGCCGTTGCCAGACCGAAGGGCATAGCCTGGAACTGATAGTGACCCCAGGGAAAGGCGAACCTCAGAAATTTCTGATGTGATTCCCTGATAGGAATGTGCAAATATGCCTCCGTAAGATCCAACGACGTCAGATACTCCCCCTGACGCACTGCCACAATGACCGAACGCAAAGTTTCCATTCAGAAATGCGGCACCCAGACAACGATTCACACCCTTTAGATCTAAAATGGGCCGCAACGTTCCGCCCTTCTTTGGCACCACGAAATCAATGGAATACCGACCCACGCCGTACTCCGCTCTCGGAACTTCCATGACCGCCCCTAGCTGGATAAGGCGGTCCAAGGTAGTGCGGATCGCAAGAGCCTTCTTGGGCCCCCTGCAGGGAGACACGACGAAGGCATCCCACACGGGCCATGCCAATGCCAGGGCATATCCCTGCTGAATTATCTCCAACATCCACTGGTCGGAGGTGATGAGGGTCCAAGCAGAGAGAAACTCCCGCAGCCGCCCACCTATGGGAGGCCCCCCCGCTAGGACCTGCCTCATCTCATTGCGATTTGCGGAAGCGGGGCCTGAGGAGAAACCTCTATTGGCCCCCCGAAACCCCCGGAACCCCTGGGCCCGAAACGGGAAGCAACCCCTCTGGAAGGTTCCAAACCATGACGAACGAAATCTCCGGAAATCCCAAAACTGACCCCTATAGCCTTGACCAGGCCTCCCTTGTTTCGGCTTATCCTCCGGGAGTCTCCCCGTTTTGGACTCCCCGAGATCCTTTACAAACTTATCCAAAACCTCTCCAAATAGCAGACCGCCTTTAAACAGCAGCTTGCTAAGGCGAGACTTGGAAGGACCATCCGCCGCCCAATTCCGCAACCACACGGACCTACTGGCGGCCACCACGGACGCCGTGCTTTTGGCAAGCGCTCTGATCAAATCATAACGCACGTCTGCTAAATACGCTGCTCCAGACTCCAGACGCCCGAGCTCCTTGATCTCCTCCAGATCCAAGTACGGCGACTGCCGCAGTCGCTGGACCCATCGCAAACACGCCCTGGCCAACCAAGCCCCACAGATGGAGGCTTGCAGCGATAGCGAGTCCGCCTCAAATGTCTGTTTTAGCAATCCATCAACTTTATGGTCTTGGGCATCTTTCAAGGCAGCACTGCCTTCCACCGGGATGGTAGTCTTTTTTGTAACTGCTGAGACCAACGTGTCTACCCGCGGAGCCCGGAACCTGTCTTTCTCCTTATCGTCCAGAGGATAGAGCCTATTCATTGTCCGTATGCCTCGAAGTCCCGCTTCTGGCCGATCCCATTCTTCCTGGATCATTCGGTCGACTACTCGGTGTACTGGAAACACCACCTGTGTCTGCCGAACCGCCTGAATAACCGGATCTTCCACCTCTTCCTCCGCCGGCAACTGAGTGGCGAGATTCAGCATCTGCATAGATTCCGTGATCAACGCCGTAAGCTCTTCTCTACGGAAGACCCTAATAATCTTCGCTTGATCCTCGGGTTCAGGAATCTCCCCTTCTTCCAGATCCCGATCACCCTCCTCCTGCTGCCATTCCGTATTCCAGTCGCCGTCCGCAGATGTCGAAGCCCGTGCTCTCGCTCTCTTAGGGGCTGGAGAATCCTCGCCTATCTCATCTGCCACCTCCAATTGCTGGGAAGAGCTGGCCGGCTGCAAGAGGCCCGGTACCTTTCCTTGACGCTTCAAACAAAAGGCCTTATGCATCAATAAAAAGAAATCAGGGCTAAAATCCCCAAGATCCGTCACCTGCACGGTCAGCCGAGCTGCAGAGGGCCCCGAGCCCTCCTGCAGCATCGACCCCTGCGCAGGAAGCAGCGGAGAAGCTACTACCCCCTCCGCCAGAGCACCCAGCACCTCTGGAGCCACTTTAAGGTCCATTTGCTGTTCCACAGAGGAGGAAAGGGATGCACAGCCACAGCACACACCTGACTCGGCTTCCGTGCCCCTCCAGGTGCCACAAACAATACACTGCGGATGAGCCGCCATAACAGGCAAGCCGTGGACTGTGTGACTGAATGCTAAATGATATCAGCACTTTCCTTTGTCTTTTTGGCTATTTTTTTGTTTTGTTTTGTTTTGTTTTAATATATCAATGTCTTTTTTTTTTTTAACCGCGAGTGGCACTATCTTAAAACACAACGTAGAGCCACTTAAAGGAAGGTAACAATTCCCCCCCCCCCCCCCCGAAGCTCAGATTCCCGAGCTAGGAATACCCCCCTTAAAAGGAAATGCCTGCTCTAGAAACGCCGTTTCACGCCGAAAAACAAACAAAATTTATCAAAATGAACAATGAACTAAAATAAAAAGGAAAGCAAACAAAATAAAAAGGAAAGAAAGTGAGAAATAACACGGTACCTCAATGCTGCCCTGCTCCGTGCCTGCCACGCGGCTGCTCCGCGGTCAGGAAAATGGCCACCGAGAGCTCCGGAACTCAAAAGGGTGACAAACTAAGGCACAGGCAAGCGGTGGACTTCCACCGAGCCTCCGTCCTCCCAACGCAGCCTGTAACCGGTGAACTGCCTACCGATCAGGTCTGCACAGTAACCGAAGCAGATTTCCTGAGCTGAGCAGGACTGCTTTGACCTCCCCGCAGTGCTGCAGAGCCGCCCGGGCTGTCAAACCCGGAGCCGCGGATAGACAGTACCGCAGACCAGATAGGGGAGTCCCGCTGGCGTCGGTACTCTCCCCCGTAGAGTCTGGGGGGAGAGAAACCGTGACTCACCGCAGAATCAACCACCACTCGTGAATTCAAAAAAAATTACTTCTTCAGGCAGGCAGGGGGCAAGAACACCATACCTCCTAAACTAACCTCTCTCCTTTTTTTTTTTTTTTTTAAGGGAAAGTAACCAAAATGCTTATACTAAAATCTAACCAACTAAAACTACACTATCTAGCTCCTTATTCATTTCTCCAGAGAGCCTCCACTAAGGCTCTCCACGTCCTCCTGCTGCATGGAGACTGGTCACACTGGAGTTGAGGAGAGAGATCAGCAGGCTATATCCAGTGATGTCACGTTTCTGACATGCCAGGCTCCAAGCTGCAGGAGGAGGTTGATGGAGGACTGAACTGGAGGAACGATAAGGAACAAATATTTCTGTTCTGCATTCACAGATGAAGAACTCGGAGCAGGAACTTAGAAAACACCCACAAAAAGGAACAGAAGTGAGGGGCATCTTGAACAATTTTCAGAAGACTGTGTTCGTGAGAAACTAGCTAAACGTAACGTAGACAAAGCGATGGGACCAGATGGGATACACCCTAGAATACTGAGGGAACTTGGGGACATTCTAGCAGCTCCACTGACTGACCTTTTCAATGCTTCGGTGGAGCCAGGAGTGGTGCCAAAGGACTGGAGAGAGGCACATGTGGTCCCTTTACAGAAAAGCGGAAGTAGGGATGTGGTTGAAAACTACAGGCCAGTTAGTTTAACTTCGGTGGTGAGTAAATTATTGGAAGCACTGCTGAAAGAGAAATAGTGAGTTTTCTGAGTCCAGTGGATTACAGGGTCTGAGGCAGCATGGATTCACCAGAGGAAGGTCTTGTCAGACAAATCTGATTGATTTCTTTGACTGGGGAATTGGACCAAGGGAGATGTGGTGTACTAGATTTCAGTACAGCCTTTGACACCGTTCCACACAGGCAACTTATAAACAAACTGAGCACCCTAGGGATGGACCCTAAAGTTACTGCACGGGTTAGAAAAGGTTGAGTGGGGGGCGACAAAGGGTACAGGTAAATGGAGTTTACTCTGAGAAGGAGGTTACCAGTAGTGTGCCCCAGGCATCTGTCCTTGGTCCAATTCCTTTTAACATCTTTGTTAGTGATATAGCGGAAGGGCTGTCGGGTAAGGTTTGCCTCTTTGCAGATGATACCAAAATCTGCAATAGAGTAGACACCCAGGAACGTGTAGATAACATGAGGCAGGATCTAGCTAAGCTTGAAGAATGGTCTAGAATTTGGCAGCTGAGATTTAATGTTAAAAAATGCAAGGTCGTGCATTTGGGCTGCAGCAATCCAAGGGAGCAATATAGTATAGGTGAAGTACTTTTGTCCACTAAAGAAGAGTGAGACCTAGGCGTGATTGTGTCTGATGATCTTAAAGTAGCTAAACAGGTAGAAAAGGCGACGGCGAAAGCTAGGAGGATGCTTAGGTGCATAGGGAGAGGAATGGCCTGCAGAAGAAAGGAGGTGATAGTGCCTCTGTGTGAATCTTTGGTGCGACCTCACTTGGAGTATTGTGTGCAATGTTGGAGACTGCACCTTCAAAAGGATATAACAGGTTGGAGTCGGTACAGAGGGTGGCTACTAAAATGGTTAGTAGTCTTCATTATAAAGCATATGAGGACAGACTTCAGGATTTTAATATGTGCACCTTAGAGGAAAGGCGGGATAGAGATGATATGACTGAGACGTTTAAATACCTCCGTGGCATAAATGCACAGGAGGCAAGCCTCTTTCGACTGAAAACAAGCTCTGCTACAAGGGGACATGGGATGAGGGTGAAAGGGGATAGTTTCAGGAGTGAATGCGGAAATATTTCTTTATGGAAGGAGTGGTGGATCCATGGAATAGTCTCCCAGTGGAGGTGGTAGAGATGAGGCAGTATCTGAATTCAAAGAAGCATGGGACAAACACAGAGGATCTCTAAAGGAAAAAATGATAATTACACTTACCTGGTAACTGTAGTTCCTTGAGTGACGACAGTTCAGTCCTCTACCTCTGGGATGTCAATCTCCTCCTGCAGCTTGAAGACTGGTATGTCAGAATGATGACATCACTGGATATAGTCTGCTGCACTCTCTCCTCCATTCCAGTGTGAACTATTAACAAAGCAGACTCAAAGGAGCAACAAATAAGTATTGAACTATAAACATTGAACCTAGCATATACTAACAGCGACGCCCCCCCCCCCCTTCCGACAAGGCTTTCTGTCGCCCGCCCTTGCATGAAAGAAAGGGAAGCCCCCTAATCAAGGAAACCAAGACAGACCTACCTGTAACACTCACCGGCACTGAAAGCACCATGGATCCCCCTCGAACCATCTGGGTGGGAAGGAGGACTGAACTGTCGTCACTCAAGGAACTACAATTACCAGGTAAGTGTAATTATCATTTCCTTATCGTTCCTCCAGTTCAGTCCTCTACCTCTGGGATGTACCAGAGCAGTAATCATTGGGAGGGACCTCTCGAGCCAGACGATAAAACCGCTGACCCAAAACGAGCATCGTTAGCCGCCGCGACATCCAGCCGGTAATGCTTGCTGAAAGTATGCAGCGACGACCAAGTTGCCACCCTACAAATGTCCCCGGGAGGAACCAAACTGTGTTCCGCCCAGGAACACGCCTGCGCCCTGGTGAAATGCTCTCGCAACCCCACAGGCACCCCCCGACCATGAAGCAAATAAGCAGACGCAATTGCCTCTCTAATCCACCTGGCAATGGAAGCCTTAGCCGCCGGCTCACCTTTTCGCACGCCGCCAAACACCACAAACAACCGATCAGACTTGCAGAATGGTTCCGTGACCGCCAAGTACTGACGCAACACTCTCTTCACGTCCAGAAAACGGAGACGGCGATCAGCCTCGTCGCTGTGCAAAGAACCTAGAACGGGCAAGCATACCATCTGATTTAAATGAAACGGAGACACCACCTTAGGCAAAAAGGACGGCACCGGCCGCAGAACCACCTTTTCCCTAGAAAAGGACAAGAAAGGCTCCCGACACGACAACGCTTGCAACTCCGAAATCCGTCTAGCCGAACAAATCGCTATTAGGAACACAGTCTTTAACGTCAAATCCTTCAGCAACGCACGACGCAACGGCTTGAAGGGAGACTTGGACAACGCCGCCAGGACGAGATTGAGATCCCACGGCGGCACGCTCACTCTACACACCGGGCGCAACCTGGAAACCGCCTTTAAAAATCGACCCACATCGGGATGAGCTCCCAACGAGACACCGCTGACCTTGCCCCGATAACAAGAGAGGGCTGCCAACTGCACGCGCAAGGAACTGGCTGCCAGACCTTTATCATAACCGCCCTGCAGAAACTCCAAGACCACCGGGATGGACACCGTAGCCGCCCTAACCTGACGCCGCGAACACCAATCCTCAAAGATACGCCAGATCCGCACATATGCCAAGGAAGTGGACTGTTTACGCGCCCTAAGCAAGGTCGCCACGACCGCCGAAGAGTAACCCTTCTTGCTTAGCTTAGCCCTCTCAATGGCCATACCGTAAGCGAGAACCGATCCACGTGGGGCATGAAAAGTGGACCCTGAAGCAACAGATCCGCTCTCTCCGGGAGTCGCCAGGGATCTCCGTCCAGAAGACGTACCAAGTCTGCATACCACGGACGCCTCGGCCAGTCTGGTGCCACCAAAAGGACTTTCCCCGAGTGAGCCCCGATTTTTTGAAGCACCCGGCCTATCAACGCCCAAGGAGGGAAAACGTAGAGAAGACCTTCCGACGGCCATCAATGCAAAAGCACATCTATGCCTTCCGACATCCTTTCCCGTCGCCTGCTGAAAAATAGACCGACCTTCGCCGACTGAAACGTCGCCATCAGATCCATTACCGGAGACCCCCAACGTGCCTTTATCTGCTCGAAAACTTTGGGATGCAACTCCCATTCGCCGGCATCCACTCGTACCCTGCTGAGGAAGTCCGCCTGGAAATTGTCCTTTCCTGCAATGTGCGCCGCCGAGATTGCGGACAACCGAAGCTCTACCCAAGCGAACAACGCGTCCTCCTCTTCCTCCATTGCGGCACTCCCCGTGCCGCCCCGACGGTTGATGTATGTGACCGTCGCCGAGTTGTCAGACAGGACCCGCACGGGCCGACCCCGTACCATCTCCTCGAACGCCTGAAGAGCCCGGAGAACCGGCCGAAGTTCCAGACGGTTGATCGACCACGAGGACTCTAGGGGGGTCCACTGCCCCTGCGCAAACTGATTTCCACAGTGAGCCCCCCAACCCATCAAGCTGGCATCCGTCAACAACGGAGTCCAGTCGGGCTGGTCCAGCGGCATGTCGGCCGCCAGCGACGACCGGCGAAGCCACCACCGAAGAGATCGCCGGACATCGAGCGGGCAAGGCAGACGCTTGCTCAACAAATCGGACTGATGCGACCAGCGACGGAGCAGCGCTCGCTGCAACGGTCTCATATGCACCTTGGCCCAAGGCACCGCTTCCAGCGTCGCCGCCATGGTCCCCAGAACCCGAAGATAATCCCAGGCAGACAGCGCCGACACCGACAGGAACCGTCGAATCAGGGACCGCAGGGCTTCGGCCCGTTTCTGTGGAAGAAACACCTGACCTGACAAGGTGTCGAACCGAACCCCAAGATATTCGAGGTCTTGAGAGGGCGTCAAGTGACTCTTTGCTGGGTTGACAACCCAACCCAGACTCTGTAAAAACTGCACCACCCTGTCCATCACCCGGACACTCTCCTCCACGGACTTGGCGCGAATCAACCAATCGTCGAGATAAGGATGGACCAGGATGCCTTCCTTGCGCAACGCCGCCGCCGCCACCACCATTATCTTGGTGAAGGTCTGTGGCGCCGTCGCCAGACCGAAAGGCAAGGCCTGAAACTGGTAGTGACCCCAAGGAAGCGCAAACCGGAGAAACCTCTGACGAGCTTCCCGGATGGGAATGTGCAAATACGCCTCCGTAAGATCCAGAGATGTCAGAAACTCTCCGCGTCGAACCGCCACTAGGACCAATCTTAACGTCTCCATCCGAAAATGCGGCACCCGCAAACAATGGTTTACAGCTTTGAGGTCTAGAATGGGCCGCAAGGTTTCGCCCTTCTTTGGAACCACGAAATAGATGGGGTATCAACCCAAGCCGCAGTCGGTTGGGGGCACCTCTGTCACAGCCCCCAAGTGAAGCAACCTTTCCAAAGTTGCACGAACGGCTGCCGTTTTCGCAGGTCCTCTGCACGGAGACATAAGGAAGGAATCTCGTATGGGACAAGCCATTTCCAAGGCATAGCCGTGTTGGATTATCTCCAACACCCACTGGTCGGAGGTGATGTGGGTCCAAGCGGAAAGAAACTCCCGAAGCCGCCCGTCTATCGGAGGCCCCTCCAGCGGGACCCGCCTCGCTTCATTGTGGCTTACGTTGTGCGGACACAGGGTTAGAGGAGAACCCCCTAAAGGCCCCTCAAAACCCCCAAAAACCCTGGGCCCGAGACTGATACCTGCCCCTTTGAAAACTACCGAACCGCGTCGAACGAAATTTCTGGAAATCGCAAAACTGGCCCCGAAAGCCTTGCGCAGACCTTCCTGGTTTCGGTTTATCCTCCGGGAGTCTGCCCGCCTTGGACTCACCAAGATCCTTCAACAACTTATCCAAATCTTCATCAAACTGTAAACCACCCTTAAAGGGAAGTTTACTAAGGCGCGACTTAGAAGGTCCATCTGCCGCCCAATTCCGCAACCACACCGAACGCCGAGCGGCCACCACAGAAGCAGTACTATTGGCTAACGCTCTGATTAAGTCGTAATGCACATCCGCTAAGTAGGCCGTCCCGGACTCCAGCCGATCCAGCTCCTTCAACTCGTCAGCAGTTATACGCGAAGACTGACGGAGGCGCTGTACCCAGCGCAGACACACCCTGGCCACCCACACACCACAGATGGAGGCCTGCAGCGACAGGGAATCCGCTTCAAAGGTCTGCTTTAGGAAGCCGTCCACCCGGCGATCCTGGGCATCCCGCAAGGCTGCACCACCTTCCACCGGAATGGTGGTTTTCTTAGTAACTGCCGACACGACCACGTCCACCCGCGGGGCCCGGAACCTGTCCTTGTCCTTATCAGCCAGAGGATACAACCTATTCAGCGTCTGAATGCCCCGTAGACCCGCCTCTGGCTTATCCCATTCATCCTGAATCATTTTGTCGACCACTTTGTGAACGGGAAACACCACCTGTGTCTGCCGAACCGCCTGAATGACGGGATCCTCGACGTCATCCTCCACCGCGGCCTGCTTAGCTAAATTCAACATCTGCAAGGTTTCCGTGATTAAGGCCGCCAGCTCTTCTCTGCGGAAGACCCGAATAATCTTAGCCTGATCCTCAGGTTCAGGGATCTCCCCTTCCTCGAGATCCTGCAGCTCCATGTCCTGATCCCAATCGGGATCATGGGCTTCCGGCCACTCGTCCTCCGAAGCCGGATCCCTCATTCGTGTCCGTTTAGGTGCCAGCGGTTCCTCACCCACGGCAGCGACCGCCTCTAGCTGCGAAACTGGGGATGCCAATGCCCCAGCGGTCGACCCCTTGCTCTGGCGACGCAGGCAAAAGGCCTGATGCATGAGTAAAATAAACTCGGGGCTGAACTCCCCGAGACCCAACGGCTGTGCTGCCAAAGAAGCGCTGGATGTTCCCAACTCCTCCAGCGCTGATTCGGGCGCCGGGGACCGCGGTGAAGAAACCCCCGCTCCCGTGGATGCACCCTGCGCCTCTGGGGATTCCTTGGGCTCCATCTTCTGCTCTACGGTAGAGGAAAGGGTGGCACACCCTCTGCACACCCCAGTCTCTGCTACTGTTCCCCACCTAGTGCCACAGACAATACACTGGGGTCTAGCCACCATAAGGCAGACCTCTCTGAACTTCCTGTCCGGGTACGCCTGTGCCTGTCTATTTATCTTGGTGTCTTCTCTTTTTTTTTTTTTTTGAACGCAACAGGCTATGCCACTGCAGTGGTTAGTAAAAACGTTCTTGGAACTCCACACGCCCTGCTCCCCGGGAGAGAAATCCCCTTCACAGCCCCTCCCCCAACCCAGTGAAGTGGCTGAAGGGGAAAACAAAAGGAAGAAAAAAAAACTTGCCCCCAAAATTCATAAAAAGGCAATAAATCAAAGAAATAAAAACAGAACGTGGACACTGAGGAGAAGGACAGAAACGGGACCCCTCCGAAGAGCACGCGGCTGCCGCGTGGTACTCAAAATGGCCGCCGCCAACTTACCGAAGCAGAGAAAAGGGCGCCAAAAGCAGCCGCAGCCGCCCAAGGGCCGGAGGACGCAAGATCGCTGCCTGGACAAGCATCCTGACGCCGGTGAAAAGCTTACCGGCCAGGACTGCTGCTCCGGTGCCTGAAAAAGCTGTCTCTGTCAGAAACCTCAATTCCCGAGTACAGCTGCACAGAATTGGTGCAGTCGCTGAAACGCCGACGCAGCACCTGTTCAGAGATGGCCTGGATTGAAAAGGAAGGGCTCGCCCCCGTATAGTCCGGGGGGAGAGAACCTCCTAGCACCAGGGGAAACAAAACTCGCCCCTTAAACTAGCAACCCCATAGAAAGTGCAGGGGCAGGGAGGAAAAAAGCCGGCCATAGAGTGCTGAACCTAAACTCCCTTCAATCTTTTTTTTTTTTTTTTTTTTTTTAAAGAGACAGCGATCAAATAAAAAATGCCAATCAGATAGCCAAATTAGACCCTAACTAACACCTAGCTCATCAGTTCCTCCAGAGAGCCCCCTTCCTAAGGCTCGCCAAGTCTTCTTGCTGCATGGAGACTGGTCACACTGGAATGGAGGAGAGAGTGCAGCAGACTATATCCAGTGATGTCATCATTCCGACATACCAGTCTCCAAGCTACAGGAGGAGATTGACAACCCAGAGGTAGAGGACTGAAATGGAGGAACGATAAGGAAAGGGGACTGTTGTAGTGGTTGATATGAAAGGGCAGACTAGATAGGCCATGCGGTCTTTTTCTGTCGTCATGTTTCTATGGCCTAGCTCTCTGCTCATTCATACCAACTAATGAGCTCTACAATCCTTTCCACTCCTCCAAAGATCCTCTGTGCTTGTCTCAAGCCTTCTTAAATTCCAACACAAACCTCATCTCCATCACAATGGAGGTATTTAAATGTTTATATCCTATCTCCCCTCTCCCGCCTTTATTTCAGGTGTGCATATTGAGATATTTAAGTCTGTCCCTATAAGCTTTATGATGAAAACCACTGACCATTTTAATAGCTGTTCTCTGGTATGACTCCATGCCGTTTATACCTTTTTGAAGATGTGGTCTCCAGAATTGCACACAATATTCCAAATGAGGTCTTATCAGACGCTTATACAGGCATCATCACTTTCTTTCATCCTTCTGGCCATTCATCTTCCTATGCGTCCAAGCATCCTTCTGGCTTTTGCTGTCACCTTTTCTACCTGTTTGGCCTCCATGAGATAGTCAGATATCCCACTATCCTAGTACCACGCATGCACAGCACTAATTCACTTCCAATACTGTAGCGCTCTCTTAGCATTTTGCAGCCCAAATGCACGAACCTGTATTTCTTAGCATTACATCTTAGTTGGCAATTCTATACAATTCTTCAAGCTTTGCTAAATGCCTTCTCATGTTAGCCACAACTTTTATAGGATTTACAAATCTAATTTTGTACCTAAGGCAATGAAGAATTAAGTGACTTACCCAAGGCCACAAGGAGATACATATCTGGTATCATCTGCAAAGAAACAAACCTTTCCCAGCAGCTCTTTTGCAAAATATCTTGCATAAATATTGAAAAAAAAACAACCATATCAAGGACTAATCTCTCAGGTACATCAATCCCAATGACAGTGCTACATTCTGGCATGTATTGCCTGTTTTGTAAGCATATGTAATCTCACAGAAAACACAAACCCCTATAATCACTCCTAGAACACAAACCAAAGGGAGATGTTACCGCGTCCTGTGATATGGTTTTTAAAAATTGGTAAACGTAATGTTCCACTGATCCAATTAAAGCATTTTAAACCAAACAAACATTCTCTTTATGTGATATAAATCCTGTCATGCGATCAATCACATCAACACATCCCACTATATCTTGCTATTAAGCCCTGCTAATTGAACAGTGTTTAAAACTAAATATTCGCCTACAGGAGGTGTTCTCCAAGGATAGCAGAATAAGTTCTTACATATGGGCGACATCACAGACACCATCCTTGTGCCTGATTATCACCTTAGGAAGGAACTTAGGCTGCATATGCAAAACTACCCATTGTGGTGAAACGTAATACAGTGTGGATCAGTTACTAGAGCCTGGAGCTCACCAAGTCTACATGCTGAAGTTACTGCCACCAAAAACAAGACCTTCCACGTCAGGTACTTCAGTCCACAAGTATCCAGTGGCTAGAAGAGAGCTTTCATTAACAGAGTTAAAAATCACCCTGAGGTCCCAAGACTCAAAGGGAGACTTGAGGGGAGACTGAAAGAAGCATACCCCACATGAAATCAAACAACTAAAGGATGTACAGAGATGGGTTTCCCTTCTATATCGTGGTAAAATGCACCAACTATACTGAGGTATATAGCCTTACTGAGTTGGATTTCAAATCAATCTGATATATGTAGATAATATTCAAGCAGTGTGTATGTGAGACAGGTGAAAGGATCTAGGGCTTTTTCTTCACATCCAAAGGCAAACCTCCTCTATTTGAAACTGTATGGCCTTCTAGTGGAGTCTCTCCTAGAAGCCAAAAAGAAATTGGCTAGACTAACCAGCAAGTTCAAAGAGGATAGGTTAGTTTGGTTTGGATTGAGCAGGACGCTGGAGGACACCTACACCCATGAGTGTAATAGAACTCCTTTGGCCTCTGCTTGAGTACCACCAAGCTGATGAGAAGATTGTGTCAGAAGGGGCCTGGAAAGTATCTTACGAGTATTGCTATGCTGCTTAACCAGAGACGCTGCTCTCTGCACTTTATCTCCAACGAGATTCTCTTCACGGTATAGCACATCAGCAAGCTTCTCCTGGGATGTTCTGCCTTAGGACTGAGACATGAAGCCACAAGATTCTCTGGGCACCAATACCTATGGAGGAGGCTCTCTATGCTGTATCAAAGGTATCATAAGTTGCTCGGAATATGTACTTCCCGCACTCCTTCCCTTTGCTCACTAGGAAATGGAATTGCTCAGTCTTCTCTGAGGGGAGGGAGGGAGAATATCTGCAAACTCCTGCCTGCTGCGCATGATGTTCTATAAATGCATGCCCATGAAGAGCTTCTAAGATATAATGCGGGATGTGAGAACAGTGTTCTGAAACACTTTCCTCCCAAAGGAGTCCAAAGTCCAAGCCTCCCTCCCCAAGGGTACTAAAGAGTGTGACTTTGAACTTTTGACCTTTTTGAGAGCGGATTCAAGAGTGGTGCGATAACTAAAGCTTCTCGAATCCAGGAGCATTTTGGACTCAATACATCAATTTGACCTTCTGTTTCACAAGATGCAAGGGGGAGGGGAGAATCTCCCACATCTTCATTTGGACATTTCTCAAAATTATTTTTTTATTTTTTTATTTATTTATTAATATTTAGTTCACCCCTGTCCAATAGTAGTTCAAGACGAGTTACAATCAGATACTGTAGGTATTTCCTAGTCCTTGGAAGGCTAACAATCTAAATTTGTACTTGAGGCAATGGAGAATTAAGTGACTTGTCCAAAGTCACAAGGAGTGTCAGAGGGATTCTGTGAATGGGTATACTGTCATAGCCTCCTTAGGGAGATCACAGAAATAGTAATTACACTTACCTGGTAATTGTAGTTCCTTGAGAGACGACAGCTTAGTCCTCGACGTATGGGTAGTGCACCTCCTCCTGCAGCATGAAGACTGGACCAATCAGATTTCAGCTCCTCTGGAACCATCATACCAGGCAACTCTGGAACTCCAGTGAACTACTGTCAAAGCAAACTCAAACACGTAGCTAACCTTTAATAAGGTCCCTCTTACAGGAAATGTATTCTTTTATTTTTATTTTTTTTTTTATTTATATTGTAGCCAAAAGCCACAACTAACAGGGACGGAAAGTCCCGCCCCTGCCACAGCAGAAACAGAGAGGGAGAATAAAAGGAAAAAACATTGGAGCGAAAGGAAAGAAAACAAGGGAACGCACTCACCTGGGAATACGGACCTCTGAACCCAAGGCGTGCCGCGCTAAAAGAAATGAGGCAGGGAGAGGCAGGAGGACTAAGCTGTCGTCTCTCAAGGAACTACAATTACCAGGTAAGTGTAATTACTATTTCCTTATCGTTCCTCCAGCTTAGTCCTCGACGTATGGGATGTATCAAAGCAGCCTAACGGGCGGGATTTCGCCAGCCGGCACGCAGAACCGCGGAACCAAAACCGGCATCGCTCGCCGCCAAGACATCAAGTCGATAATGCTTACTGAAAGTGTGCAAAGAAGACCACGTGGCCGCCTTACAGATATCCACC
The DNA here is from genome assembly GCA_033557465.1 of Ichthyophis bannanicus. Taxonomy (NCBI): domain Eukaryota; kingdom Metazoa; phylum Chordata; class Amphibia; order Gymnophiona; family Ichthyophiidae; genus Ichthyophis; species Ichthyophis bannanicus. Next base: position 1,718,314,387 of record CM066032.1, on the reverse strand, counting down.
GGCGAAACCAAACTGAACTCCGCCCAGGACGCTGCTTGCGCTCTCGTAGAATGAGCACGCAACCCAACAGGCGGAGCCCGACCGTGTAAGAGATAAGCCGAGCCAATCGCCTCTTTAATCCACCGAGCAATAGAAGCCTTCGCCGCCGCTTCCCCTTTGCGAGGGCCGCCAAACAGCACAAACAAGCGGTCCGATTTACGAAAATCACTGGTAACTTTTAAATAGCGTCGCAAAACCCTCTTGAGGTCCAAGCGACTTAGTCCGCGATCAGAAGCACGCCCTTCCGACTCTGAAAATACCAGAAGGGAGACGACCTGGTTCAAGTGGAAAGGAGAAGTCACCTTAGGTAAGAAGGAAGGCACAGGCCGCAGAACCACTTTTTGAGCCGAGAACGACAGGAAAGGCTCCCTGCAAGAAAGAGCCTGGAGCTCGGAAATACGGCGTGCCGAACAAATCGCCACTAGAAACACCGTTTTGAGAGTCAAATCCTTTACCGAACTAAGAGAAAGAGGCTCAAAAGGAGCTGCACTGAGAGCCCGCAACACCAAATTAAGATCCCATGAGGGTACCGAGACTCTGCGGGCCGGACGCAATCTAGAAACAGCTCGCAAGAAAACGAACGACATCAGCATGAGCACCTAAAGACACGCCCTGAACCTTTCCGCGATAACATGACAGTGCCGCCAATTGCACGCGCAAAGAACTGGCGGCCAGACCTTTAGCAAAACCGTCTTGTAAAAAATCCAGTATCACCGGAATAGAGGCTGTAGCCGCTCGGATCTGATGCCGAGAACACCAGTCCTCAAAAATACGCCAAACCCGTACATAGGCCAGCGAAGTGGATCTTTTGCGCGCTTGTAACAGGGTCGCCACGACCGACCGGGAATAACCCCGTTTCCTTAGCCGAGCCCTTTCAATAGCCAGGCCGTAAGAGAGAATCTCCCCACTTGAGGCATGCGAAGGGGACCCTGACACAACAGATCCGGAACCAAGGGAAGCCTCCACGGAGAACCGTCCACCAACCGCATCAGATCGGCATACCAAGGACGACGAGGCCAATCCGGCGCTATCAATAGCACCCGACCCCGATGAGCTTCGATACGCTGAATCACGCGCCCCAGCAGGGGCCACGGAGGGAACACGTAGAGAAGACCCGCTGAGGGCCAAATCTGCAAAAGAGCATCCAGACCTTCGGACATCGGCTCTCGCCGTCGACTGTAGAACCGAGCTGCCTTCGCTGAGCGGAACGTGGCCATCAAGTCCATGACCGGTTCACCCCAACGCTGAACCAGCTGCGCGAACACCCTGGGATGGAGTTCCCATTCGCCGGGATCCACCTGAACTCTGCTGAGAAAGTCCGCCGTCACGTTGTCTTTTCTGGCGATGTGCGCCGCGGAGATGGCTGGCAGCCGGGGCTCTACCCACTCGAACAACGTCCGAGTCTCCGCTTCCAGACCGACGCTTCCGGTTCCGCCCTGCCGGTTGATGTAGGCCACAGTCGCCGCATTGTCGGAGAGAACCCGAACCGCCCGAGACGATATCCGGGTCTCGAAGTGTTGCAATGCCAATCGAACGGCCCGAAGTTCCAAGCGATTGATCGACCAAGCGCTCTCCTCCGGAGACCAGAGCCCTTGAGCAAACTGGCCCTCATAGTGTGCGCCCCAGCCCGTCAGGCAGGCATCCGTTAAGAGCGGAACCCAGTCCGGCTGCTCCAATGGCATCCCCACTCGAAGCGTGGCTGGACTCAACCACCAACGTAGATCTCTGCGAACCGCCATCGGACAAGGTAGACGTGTGCTCAGGGAATCAGACTGGTTGGACCAGCGACGGAGCAAGGCCCACTGGAGCGAACGCATGTGAAAGCGCGCCCAAGGTACCACCTCCAGGGAAGCTGCCATCGTCCCCAGCAACTGCAGGTAGTGCCAGGCCGACAGAGCTGGAGACTTTCGGAACCTCCGCACCAGAGACTGAAGAGCCAAAATCCTGCGTTCGGGAAGAGATACCAACCCCCCGCACGTTTCGAACTGCACCCCCAAATATTCGAGAAGCTGCGTCGGAACCAAATGGCTCTTGTGGGGGTTGACCACCCATCCGAGAGACTGCAAGAGCGCCACGACTTTTGCCGTCGCCGCCAAGCTTTCTGCGCGAGACTTCCCGCGAATCAACCAATCGTCCAGATAGGGATGAACTAGTACCCCGTCTTTGCGCAAGGCTGCTGCTACAACCACCATGATCTTGGTGAAGACTCGCGGCGCGGTCGCCAGACCGAAGGGCAAAGCCTGAAACTGGAAATGACCCCACGGCAGCGCGAAGCGGAGATACTTCTGCTGGTCCTCTCGAATAGGGATATGGAGATAAGCCTCCGTGAGGTCGAGAGACGTGAGAAACTCGCCCCGGCGGACAGCAACTATTACGGACCGTAGGGTTTCCATCCGAAAGTGGGGAATCCGCAGACAACGATTCACTCCTTTGAGATCCAAAATGGGGCGAAGATCGCCACCCTTCTTTGGCACCACGAAATAGATGGAGTACCTTCCCAGACCATATTCCTCTTGCGGCACGGGAATGACCGCCCCCAGCTGGAGAAGACGATCGAGCGTTTGCCGGACCTGAAGGGTCTTTCGGACACCCCGGCAGGGGGACGCTACAAAGGAATCGAGCACGGGATGGGCCAAATCGAGAACATACCCGTCTCGTATGATGTCCAAAACCCACTGATCGGAAGTAATTTGGGTCCAAGCGGAGAGAAAACGTCGAAGACGCCCTCCGATCACCGGCAGCTCCACCTGGACCCGCTGCCCTTCATTGGGGCTTGCGAGCGGCCAGAGAACCAGTCGCCGAGAATCCTCGGCTGGCTCCTCGAAAGCCGCGAAAACCCGACGCCCGGGAGCTATATCTGCCACGCTGGAAGCCCCCATAACGGGGCGACCGGAACCTACGAAAGTCCCGAAACTGCCCCTGAGCGACCGGAAGCGACCTACCCCGCTTGGGTCTATCCTCCGGCAGGCGACCGCCTTTGGAGTCTCCCAGATCTTTGACCAACTTATCCAAATCCTCACCAAAGAGCAGTCTACCTTTAAAAGGCAATTTGCCCAACCGCGACTTGGAAGACCCATCGGCCGCCCAATTTTTTAACCAAAGGGCTCTGCGTGACGCCACCACGGATGCCATGCTATTGGAGAGAGCTCTGATGAGATCATACTGGACATCCGCCAAATACGCCGTACCAGATTCCAAGCGGTGGATCTCCGTCAGCATGTCGGCCTCCAAGGAAGGAGTCTGCTGAAACCGTTGAACCCAGCGTAAACAGGCACGGGCAACCCAAGCTCCACAAACGGAAGCCTGTAAGGCAATCGCGTCCGCCTCAAAGGCTTGCTTTAACAGCCCGTCCATTTTCCGGTCCTGTGGCTCCCGTAAAGCCGCACTCCCTTCCACCGGAATGGTGGTCTTCTTAGTCACCGCCGACACGGCCGCGTCGACTTTGGGAGATCGGAAACACTCTAGATCTGTGTCCGATAAAGGATAAAGCCGACGCATGATCTTAACCCCCTTGAGACCCGATTCAGGAGTGTCCCACTCAGCCTGAATCATCTGGTCAATAACCTTGTGAATGGGGAAAACCACATTAGTTTGTCTCACCGCCTGAATAATGGGATCTGCCCCGTCCGCCTCCTCCACCGTAGCAGTAGGGGCCAGCCCCAGAGTCTGAAGCGCCTCCGAAACAAGAGCCGGGAGCTCTTCACGTCGGAATACACGAATAATCTTTGCCTGATCCTCCGGCTCCGGAAGTTCGCCCTCTTCCAAGCCGTCTGCCTCCACTTCCTGGTCGAACTCGGGATCATCACCTTCAGGCCACTCAGTCTCCGCAGGAAACGTTTCGTGCATCCGTGGTCGCTTAGGAGTCCTGCTGTCGGACAACGGAGGCTCTCCCGAAGAGGACTGGGCAGACACCCCCTGCGCTGGGAGTGGTGCCGCTCCCATAACCTGGCGCCTACGGCAGAACGCCTGGTGCAGGAGTAAAACAAAATCGGGAGAAAAATCCTCCAAGGGCAAGGCCCCCCCGAGGCCCGACTGCCCCACAGACGCCAAACAACCAGTAGAAGGAAGTCCCTCCAGAGGCGACTCCAAGTCCCCCGCTGCGGCACTGGACTGCGCCATCGCAGCCAAAGAACTTTCCAGGCGCTGCTCCATGCTGCGAGACAGCGAGGCACAGCGTGGGCACACTCCAGTCTCCGCGTCGGCGCCCCGCCAAGATCCACAAATGAGACAAAGAGATCCCCCTGGCATGGGAACCCTTGCGCTGAGGAGAGCTAGCAGGCAGCGCTCAATACTGAAGGGGAAGACCCGGCTCACTGACCCAGAAGAACCATGCGGGAACTGGGCAGTAGCTAGCAACAGAAAGCCTGTGAAGGGAGGGGGGTAGTACGTCTCCCCTTCGCCCAGTAAGAAGCAGTTGAGGCTTTCAGTAGATCAGGCCCCTTTCTGTTTTGTTTTTTTTTTTTTTTTAAAGAACTCACCCAAGGACACCCGAGGGCTGACAAAAAGAAAAACGCCAACAAATCGAGGAGACAACAACCGCCCCGCAAAGGAAGGGGAAAGTACACGTTCAATCACCTCCCCCCCCCCCCTTAGCCGCGGGACCGCTGCAGTCCGAGGCAAAAGGGCCGAAACGAAAAAAGCCAGAAACTAACCGAAACTGAAAGGAATCAAAAGAAATTAATTAAGCAAGCTAAAAGAAATGAAAGAAATCAAATAAATAAAGAAATCTACCGCGGGACACACTGAAGAAAAAACCGCGAGTCAGGAAAAGATGGCCGCGGCAGTCAGGCAATTTTGGCGCGCTTTTTCCCCCGGTGAGGAAACAGCCCGAGGGAAACCCAACACTGCTTCGGCATAGACCTCGCACCCCCTGAATACCGCGACCCTGGGAGCCCCCCAAACAAACTGTACCAGCACTGAGAGATCCCAGAACAGCTGGGCAGATCACAGAACTCGGCTCAGCAGCAGTCCTGATCCCCCACAGCCGTCAGTACTCACCGGCACCAGTGAAGCAGACTCATCAACCCTCCGGAGAGGAGCTGCAGTACAGCCGCCGCAGGAGCTCTGCCCCGAAGATCCCTGGGGCAGAGATCCAATTTACACAAGGGAGACAGACTAAAATACAGGAGCGGACTTCCGGTGACGTCGGGGAGCATGGTGGCTGCTCTCTGAGGGAGCTCCGGGGCGCTGGTGAAAAGAGCTACGATTCGAGCGACCCTTGCCTGTTATACCGGGTCCCCTAGCGGAGTCTTGTACCCCCAACCCCAGAGATGATGTCTGTGAAGGGGCGGCTGACTGAATTCCGCTCCTCCTATGACCCGCTGAGAGGGAAGGAGGAAAGCGGTCCCGCCGACCACGTGGCGGGCGAGGAGACGGAGAGGCCCGATTCAGATAGCGATCCCGACGGCGGGCCGGACTCGCTGGGGAGTTTGAAAACATGGCTCCTCGCTTTTAAAACAGAATTCAAAGCAGAGATGACGGAGGCGATGGGCTCCTTCACGAAAGAACTGCGGGAGACGCTGTCGGAGCTCAAGCAGGAGGTGCAGGAGATAGGCACCCGAGTGGAAATTGCTGAGGAGCGCATCGAGCAGCATGAGGAGGGGGTAAATGAGCTGCGGACTGGCTGGGACGAGCTGCGGCAGGCGCAAGAGGCCCTACGGATGAAGACGGAGGACTTAGAGGATAGATCACGCCGGAGCAATGTGAGAGTGCGGGGCCTACCTGAGGAGCAGCGCTTCCAAGACTGTGAGGGGACACTGTCGCGGCTGTTCTCCGCCATTCTGAAGGAGGCTGATCCCGAGGGGGTTAGTGATCCGCCCCTCATGGATAGGGCCCACCGTAGCCTTGGCCCGCCGCGGGATAACAAACCCCGGGATGTGATTGCATGCTTGAGCTCCTATAAGCTGAAAGAGAGGCTCCTGATGGCGGCGCGGAAGCTCGGCCCTTATCAATGGGAGGGGGCCAGAATTGAACTCTACCAGGACCTCTCGGCTGGCACTCTGCAGCGGCGATGGGAGCTCCGCGAAGTTACCTCAGTACTGCGCCGCGAGGGGTGGCGATATCGATGGCTATACCCGTTTGGACTTTTGGTGACTATCAAAGGAAGCACCCGGCGCCTTCAGAGCGTGGAGGGGGCTTGGCAGATCCTGCAGGAGATGGGGGTGGAAAATCTTCCGGAGACCCGGCTGCAGAGCAAGTCGAAGAGTCAGCGCCAGCGAGACCGGCCAGCGCCGACGAAATGGCAGAGGGTCGGGAGCAAGAGCAAGAGCAGGCGGCTAACTAGGATGTCTGGAGGCAAAGAGAGAGCAGCGGTGGGAGATGATGCAGGGGTGTGAACTGCCTCCTGGTAGCCCCTACTGTTGACACTTGAGAGTGGTTCCGGGGCCCTGTTGAGAGGGCCGGGGGCAGGATGGCCGGGGGGGGGGGAGGGGTGGGGGTGCCCTGACCAAGTGACTCCTGCTTATCTGGGCCTTGGGTCCATGCCTGCAGAAGCGGCGATTGTGTGGTCTGCGCTATTAGCGGAGCAGGGCCCCCGAACACCGGATACTGGAAACACCTCCCTCCCTCCGAGAAGGCGAGGGACGGAGGGTGGACTGGGGGAGAGACTTTGGGTGATTCTAGGATAGGGCTTGTTGCCCTGCTATATATAGAGGTTTCGGGGCTTTTGACGCTGGAGCGTGCCTAACTCCACTGCGTTGGCAGGATGTATATTGGGAGGGGGGTCTCCTTATTCCCACTGAATTTACACAATGCGGGGAAGAATGGGGATATTAGGGGTGGTGGGGGGCGGGGGGGATTGTGGAAGGTAGACTGTTGGTTGGGTTGTATGCTATGTTAATCTGTCGATGCTGTTTCATTACTAATTCTTGCAGAGGTAATGTGTTGGGTAACTTGTTATTGGATACATGTGGGGATCTGGATGCGGTTGGGGGCGGGAAGCAAAGGGAGGGGAGGGGAGGGGGCTGGTAGTGGGTAGGGGGACTGTGGTTGCGCCCGGGGCAAGTTGCTGGGGGGATTGGGGCGACGCTGGAGGGAGCTGGAATCAAGGGGGGGCTGAGGGTGGGGGGAGAGGGGGGGGAGGGATGGGGGGCAGGGAGGGGGAGGGGGGGTGGGGACCGGGGGATAGGTAGCTGCAGCCTGACGACACTGGGTGGGGAGGACGAGGGGTGCAAGATCGGTGGTCATGGGGAAGATAGGATCCCTTAATGTTAAAGGGCTTAATCACCCCCTGAAGCGGCGGCAACTCTACCGTGAGGTCGCACGGCTTGACTGGGAAGTGGTGCTGCTTCAGGAAACCCACTTGCGCAGGAAGCATGAGAACTTATTGAAGAATGCCCGCTACCCTCAGCAGTATTTTGGGAGTGAGAGGGGAGCGGTTGCGGGTAAAAAGGGGGGTGTAGCGGTACTGATTAGACGGGACAGTACCTTTCGGGTGGATAAGGTGGAGAGGAGTGAAGCTGGTCGCGTGCTTTTATTGGGGGGGGAATGGCAAGGGGAACGGGTCACTTTGGTGAATATATATGCTACTAACACAAGGCCAGCGGAATTTTGGGGAAAGGTGCAGGTCTTTTTATCTCGGCATGCCCAAGGGAAGTTAATAATGGGCGGGGATTTTAATCTGGCTCTACACCCGCGGTGGGACAGGCAGGCGGGAGGGGGAGATGGGAAGGGGAGGGCCCGGAAGCTTCTCCAGCGTATTTTGGCGAAGCATTGCCTGAGTGATGTATGGCGACGCTTGCATGAGGGAAGTAGGGAGTACACTTTTTATTCTGCACCCCACGATAGCTACAGTAGGATTGACTATGTTCTGCTCCCGGAGGAGTGGAAGACCCGAGTGTATGATGCGCAAATAGGGAATTTAACGTGGTCGGATCATGCTCCGACCTGGGTGAATGTGGGGAGCCCTAGAGAAGGGGGGGGAGTTCGTTTCTGGCGCCTCAATGAGAGCTTGCTCCGGAATGCGGAGGTGGTGCAGGATGTGAAGGAGTGCCTACGGGAATACTGGGAGCTTAATGACACTGGAGATGTAGGAGAGGTGGGCTTGTGGGAGGGGATGAAGGCAGTGGTGCGAGGGAGGCTAGTGATGTGGTCTTCCCGCTTTAAAAAACAGCGAGAGGCGCAAGAGGCGGCACTCCATGCAGAGATTAAACGGGTGACGGAGCTCTACCAAGGGCGGGGCAATAAGCGGGACCTTCGGCGCCTTAGCCAGCTGCGGATGGAGCTGAATAGACTACAGGTGGATGAGATTGGGTTTCAGCTAACGCGGTTGAAGCAGCGCTACTATGAATGGGGAGATAGAGCAGGACGCTTATTGGCCAATAAGCTACGGAAGAGGGAGGCCCAGACCTCGATCGGGGGGTTGGTCGGGGAGGAGGGGAGAGAGCAGCTGAAGACAGAGAAGCAGATTGGGGAGCGCTTTTGTCAATTCTATAGGGCCCTCTATCAGAACCCGGAGGGAGAGAGGGTGGGGGCCCGGGAGGCCTATCTCGCGGGGATAGAGTTGCGGTGCTTGGACGAGGAGGCGATGCAATCTCTTGAGCAGGACATCACTAGGGAGGAGGTGCTGCGGGCTCTAAAGGGGCTGCCGGTGGGGAAAGCCCCAGGGCTGGATGGGTTGACGGGGGCCTTCTATAAGGTATTCCGCGCAGAACTTATAGATCGGCTGGTTCGGGTGGCGAATGGGGTACAGAAGGAAGGGGGGGGCCTCTCAGTTGATATGCTTACTGCGGGGATTACAGTGCTACCCAAAGCAGGTCGGAACCCGCTATATTGCGAATCCTATAGGCCTATCTCCTTACTTAATGTGGATGTCAAAATTATTGCCAAGGTTCTGGCCAATAGGCTGGCACCGAAGATGCCCGGGTTGATTGGGCTGGATCAAACTGGTTTTATCCAGGGGCGGCAAGCCTCGGACAATATTAAGAGGGCGCTGGAAGTGGTTTGGGGGGCGCGGGACCAGGGGGAGGAGGCTATGCTGCTGTCTGTCGATGCTGAGAAAGCGTTCGATCGGGTGGACTGGGGGTTCTTATTTCTAACGATGGCGCAGATGGGGATAGGCCCCAAGTTCCTGAGATGGGTGCAGGCCCTTTATAGGGACCCTAAGGCTAGGGTTAAAATACATGGGCGCTACACCGGGGCCTTTGAGCTGGAGAGGGGGACTCGGCAGGGCTGCCCGATGTCCCCTCTCCTTTTCGCTATTGCCATTGAACCCTTGGCTTGTGCTATCAGAACCAACGAGCGGGTGCAGGGGTTACAGAAGGGAGATGGCCACCACAAGATTTCGCTGTTCGCGGATGATGTACTTATGGTGGTGACGCAACCGGAGGACTCTCTCCCTGAGCTTCTTGAAGTGCTGAGGTGCTATGGGGAGGTGTCTGGGTTCAAAATGAACCCCGACAAGACGGAGGCTCTGAATCTCACCCTACCGGCGGCCCGGCTGGCGGAGTTGAAGCGCGTCTATCCATTTAGGTGGAAGGAGGGGGCTCTCCGCTACCTGGGGGTTAATATCACGGCGAAACCTAGCGGGCTGTACTTGGCCAATTATGGTAAATTGTGGAAGGAGATAGAGCGGGACCTTCAGCAGTGGGGGGGTTATGAGGTATCTTGGCTGGGTCGGATTGCTGCTGTAAAAATGAACATCCTCCCCCGAGTTTTATATTACTTTCAGGCCCTCCCCGTTGCCATCCCGGGGCAACATATGAGGCGGATGCAGCGACAGGTGAACCAGTACATTTGGCGGCGGCGCCCTCCTCGGGTGGCGTGTGCTGTCATGTATCGGCGGCGGGAGGAGGGGGGCTTGGGTGTCCCTAATCTGCAGGCCTATTACTGGGCCGCTCAGGCGCGCCATGTGATGGACTGGCGGGGTGGGGGGGAGGGAAAGACCTTTGTGGCACTAGAACAGCTTAGTAGTGGGGGCAGTTCCTTGGCGGGGCTTCCCTGGATGAATAAGGGTGAGCGGGCATTGGGGGAAGGGGACAGCCCGTATGTGCGTCATGTGCTTGGGGAGTGGGATAAGGCAAGGAAGGGGGAGGGAGGGGGAGGGGGGAGGGACTTCTCCGTGATGCGGGCATTGTGCCACACGGCGGAGTTTCGCCCGGGGAAGGAAGGGGGAGGATATAGGCGGTGGGCAACGGAAGGCTTGTGTTGCTTCTATCAGTTTCTTGATGGGGGTGAGTGGGTACCGTTTGCAACCCTGCAGGAGCAATATGGGCTGAAAGAGGGGGACCGATTCTATTATGGGCAAGTAATTTCTTTTCTACGGCAGAAATTGGGAAAGGAGGGGATGGCCCGGGATTACACCCCTATGGAGGTGGTCTGGTATGGGAAGAGGGCGTCCCCGGGCCTTACCACGGCCCTTTACCGGGCGATTCAGGGACCCCTGCGGGGGAAGCATCGCTACCAGAGGGAGTGGGAAGGGGACATGGGAGTGGAACTTGAAGAGGGGCAATGGAAGCAGGTGTTCGACCAGCAGCGGCTGCTGCCTTGGTCGATAGCCATTCGTGAGAATTGGTGGAAGGTGGTTATGCGGTGGTATTATACTCCCGACCGCATGCATAAGATGTACCCCGGGGTATCTAATCTCTGCTGGAGGGAGTGCGGGGCAGTGGGCACGTTCTACCATATTTGGTGGACATGCCCGCAGATACAGCTTTATTGGCGGAAGATACGGGGGTGGATAGCGGAGGTAGTGGGCAGCGAGGTGCGGTTAGATCCGGGTGGGTTTCTGTTGGGGTGGTGGAGGGAGGGGGGACCGGAAGGAGACCAGCGGCAGATTCAGGCCTGCTTGAGTGCGGCCCGCTGCGAGCTGGCATACCGCTGGCGCCAGCAAGATGTGCCGCAAGTGAGGCACTGTGTGGAGCGCTTGCGTCAGGTGTACCTGATGGAAAAGTTGACTGCAGCGAGGCGACAACGGGTGGATAATTTTGACAAGAGGTGGGAGAAGGTCATGTACTATCTTCGCAAAGCTACCCAGTGATCGAGGGGGGGGGGGAGGGAGGGGGAGGGGGTTGGGGACTGTAGGGGGACTGTCAGGGGTGGATAGGGGGGGGGGAAAGGAGAGGGGGTGGGCAGGGGGGGGAGGGGAAAGGAGGGGGCAGAGGGGGGGGGAGGAGACTGGGGTGAGGGGGGGTGAAAGGGGGGGGAGGTGTTTGGGGGGAGGGGGGGCGGCCTCCGATTGGCGGCCGCCGGGGGGGGGCTCATTATAAAATCCTCCACAACAGCCGCATCGGCCATGCAGGGAAGAGGTGGGTTTGTTGCTATCTGGGAGAATTGGTTATTGACTGTGGGAACTGCTGCTCTGCGGCTTAGTATTTTGTATATCTATGACTTTACCTGCATGAGTTGTTTGTATTTGTTTGTATATGTTTCTTACGTGTTGTGAATAAAGAATTAAATATAAAAAAAAAAAAAATACAGGAGCGGCAAAGGCTGGGCAGGAGAGGGACCTTCCTCAGGCCCCCCCCCCCCCCCCCACGGAGTGCCGTGCTAAGAAGACCAAAATTTAAAGGGATAGGAACCTTACATTAAGCAAATGAAAATAAGCCCCAATAGGACCAAAAATAAAAACCCAAAAGGTTAGCTAGGTAAAAAAATGCAATTAACTAATCAACTAGTGAGCCCAGCTAGGCTCACTAACGTCCTCCTGCTGCATGAAGACTGGACACACTGGAGTTCCAGAGTTACCTGGTATGATGGTTCCAGAGGAGCTGAAATCTGATTGGTCCAGTCTTCATGCTGCAGGAGGAGGTGCACTACCCATACGTCGAGGACTAAGCTGGAGGAACGATAAGGAACTGGAGGATTTCCAGTACCTACCTAGACTCTAGACTCCTCCATCATTTCCAGCTTAAATAGGACAGACAGACATCTCCCTCACAAACTCAACTCCTCTAGAGGAGGCCATCATTTCTCATGAGGAAGTAAGGGATCCAATGGTAACTCTGAAGACCTCTCCTCAAAGAAGTATTCAAAATCATACTCAATTCCCAGGAACGTTCTCATTCAGACTCAAAACGATGCTCTAGCAATGTTTTAGTCTCTGTCTGAACCAAGGCCCATTCCCCTCGGGATGAAGGGCCGTGTGCAGCATACAGTATGCTGGTGTACCGATCATTGATGCCTCAGAGAACATTTACTCCTCAATAACTCAAGACTGACACAGGCCAGCCAATTATCAGAGTCAATGCCCTCTGATGCCTCTATGACAAGGACTCTCCCAGAAGAAGTCTGTGAGTCTCCAGAATAAGCTCCATGTCTCAATGCCCTGGCCTCAATGCAGCCAAAGCTGCAGCATTGTGCTGTGCAAAGACCTGCATCCAATCTTCAAGGCTCCTCAGAAGGCACTCTTCTAGGACTCCCATTGGCAGAAACAGTGGGGCTACAGCAAATTTGGTCATCGTCAGTAGAATAAGAACATAACTGCCACTGAGCGAGAACAAAGGCCCATCAAAGCCCAGTGCCCTGTTTCCAATAGTAGCCAATCTAGGTCACAAGTAACTGGCGCATCCCAAAAGTACCAAAAAGAGCTAAGGATCCGCACAAAACAAGAAAACAAGAAAGCGGAGCCTGGACTGACAAATTCGTAAGACTTGTTTATTACGCCCCAACGCGTTTCGGCCACCGGCCTTCTTCAGGGGGTCTTAAAGAGCACACCTCAAAAAACAAATAAACATCAACACATAGATTAAATAGATAAAACATAGTATAAAATCCGCTGACATTTATCAATAAAAAGTAAACAATAATAAATAAAAACTAAATTAAAAATTAAATTAAAAATTAAAAAACATATGGTATTACTCAAACAAACAAAGGACAATCTATTAATCTATAAGAATAATAAAGACAACTTATAGATAAAAAATATTAAAAATAGTAATAAATGGTAAAACCATATTAAACAACTATAGAAAAGGAAAGAGAGACGAGGAGAAACAAAAAAAATTGATAATTAAATACCTTATTATGGTCAAATTGAATATTATCATGGATCGAACCTGTAAAATGCTAACAGCTGACAATGGATAAATAAATAAGTCATTAAATAGGTAAATACACATCTATAAGACAAATATATAATGCTAAAATTAACAAGTACATTAATAAATATAACCAACTAATAACAAATAATTAATTATATAAATAATTATACATATACATGAAATATAAAAAATGTAAAATTATATAAGACATATATATAAAAAATTCTTATATAAAAAATTCCATATATGGGCACCAAAAAGACACTTAAAAAACAAGAAAAGCATGTAAATATAAAAACCATGTAAAAAATAATAAATTGTCTCTATCAAAAATGACCTAAAGACAACCAAAGAGAAAATACATCATAAAACAAGTATATGAAAGGTGGAGACGCTCTTAAAATGAAGGTCAATGCATTAAACATTACCGTATTCAAAGATCTTGCCAAAAGTTGTGTATCTGAATTAAGTACCCTACACAGCATTTATGACGCGCAGATTGTCCAAACGATATATATTAAGAATGTTGGCAAATAATAAACCAAAAGATACCCAAAATTAAAATAAAAATAAAAAACTTTTAAGGAGTAAAACGAGTATGAAACCGTGCAGAAGAGCTATTCATCACTGCAGTGACATTCACCGCTATTGAAGCGACTACAAATAAATAATTTGCTTATTTCTATAAGTAACGAGTGCCCGATAAAACCAGTAAAAGAGGGGGAAAATAAATGCTTAAAAGTACCAAAATGAACAAATATGCGTCAAAAATTGGTCACAAAAATGTTGGCACCGGCACTTTTAAACAGACAGAAGTCGACATTCAAAAGCTTCTAAGTCACGCCGCATTTTTTTTATCGGAGCCGAATTGCAGCAAGAAATGCTGACAAAATGAACCCTACTCAAATAATAACCTAAAAACCTGTTGACTTACAACCGCAGTGTGTAATTGCGTCGCTCTGATTTAAAAAACATCAAGAAATGAACTTACCAAGAGACAGCGTCCTGCAAAGTTACACTGTTGAATAGCGTTGCAGGGCATACATAAACAGACGCTTAAATACCGGCATTTTCCCGCCCGTGCAGGTTAAGGGTCACTGACTCAGAAAAACAAATGAATGTTTAAATATTTAACCTAAATGCTATTTATATGGAATCAGATCAGTCAAATATGAAAGCTGCGAAATAACAGAGTTTGAAAAAACAATTGTTAAACCTACTATGAATAGCCGTCTAAATACTGGCATTTTCCTGCCCGTGCAGTTCACTGACTCAAGGCAACAAATGGATGTGTGAATACTAAACAGAGTACTATCTATATAAGATGAACATCAATCAATTATAAATGAAATAAAGGAAGAGAGTAGAGAGTAGAGGGGGGGGGGGAAGGGGGGTCGGGGGAGGGGGGGGGGGGGGAGGGGGAGGGGGGGGAAGGGGGAAAGGAAGGTGAAAGGGGGAGGGGAGGGGGGGGAGGGTGGGGAAGGGAAGGGGGAAGGGGGGAGGGAAGGGGAGGGGGAGGGGAGGGGGGGAGGAAGGGGGGGAGGGGGAGGGGGAGGGGGGAGAGAGAGAGGGAGGAGGGGAAAGGAAAAAAGGGGGGAGGGGGAGGGGGGGAGGGGAAAGGGGGGGGGAGGGGAAAGGGGGGGAGAAGGGGAAGGGAGAGGGGGAAGGGAAGGGGGAAGGGAGAGGGAGAGGGGGGAGGGAAGGGGGGAGAGAGGGGGAGGGGGAAGGGGAGGGGGAAGGGGAGGGGGAAGGGGGGGAGGGGGGGAGGAGGGGGGGAGGGGGGAGGAGGAAAAAGAGGAGGGGGGCAGAGAGAGGAGGGGGAGGGGGAAAGGGGGGGGAGGGGGGAGGGGGGGAGGAGGGGAAAGGGGGGGAGGAGGAAGGGGGTGGAGGGGGGAGGGGGAGGGGGGAGGGGAGGGAAAGAGGGAAAGGGGGGGAAGGGGAAGGGGAAAGGGGGGAGAGAGAGAGGGGGGGAGGAAAAGGGAGGAAAGGGGGAGGGGAGGGCGGGAGGGGGAAGGGAGGGCGGGAGGGGGGGAAAAAGGGAAGAAATGAACCATCTATAAAAAAACAGAAAGATCAACTTCTTGGTTTAATCCCAAGGGGTGTAATGTACGTAATTCATAAATGAATCTCTGCTCAAGACGTAGGAGGAGTTTATCTAAATTACCCCCTCGCCAATGAGGCCGCACCACTTTCAATACCAAAAATTTTAGATCTGAAAGAGTATGATGAGCTGCTAACCAATGATCCACTAGTGGTTTTTCCACCACCTTTCTCCGGATGTTGCTCTTGTGCTCAATGATACGTGTTTTGATGCACCTTTTGGTCTTACCAATGTAGCAAAGGTTACATGGGCAAAGAATCAAATAAATGACATTCTGAGTGTTACAATTAGAGAAATCCTTTAACATTACTTTATATGTTGAATTCGGCTTAGAAAATTCTTTCTTAGTTACTAGAATAAAAAAACGCGGCGTGATTTAGAAGCTTTTGAATGTCGACTTCTGTCTGTTTAAAAGTGCCGGTGCCAACATTTTTGTGACCAATTTTTGACGCATATTTGTTCATTTTGGTACTTTTAAGCATTTATTTTCCCCCTCTTTTACTGGTTTTATCGGGCACTCGTTACTTATAGAAATAAGCAAATTATTTATTTGTAGTCGCTTCAATAGCGGTGAATGTCACTGCAGTGATGAATAGCTCTTCTGCACGGTTTCATACTCGTTTTACTCCTTAAAAGTTTTTTATTTTTATTTTAATTTTGGGTATCTTTTGGTTTATTATTTGCCAACATTCTTAATATATATCGTTTGGACAATCTGCGCGTCATAAATGCTGTGTAGGGTACTTAATTCAGATACACAACTTTTGGCAAGATCTTTGAATACGGTAATGTTTAATGCATTGACCTTCATTTTAAGAGCGTCTCCACCTTTCATATACTTGTTTTATGATGTATTTTCTCTTTGGTTGTGTTTAGGTCAGGGGTGTCAAACTCAAATACACAGTGGGCCAAAATGTAAAACTTGAACAAAGTCGCGGGCCAGCATTGAACAAATGAACCTTTTAATATGGACCCAAACAAGATTTGCTTTAACATTGAATATGAAGCAACACTTATTACTATACAATTTATAACTTAATAGTTCAGATATGCAAAAACCAATTTCAAATAAAAAAAAACATCAATGACATTCATTTATTAAATAAGATTTAAATAATAATAAATAATAATTTTTAAAATAAAATAACAATAATAAAATTAATCAACCATTCAAGCCCATGTCTTGGAGTAGCAAGAAAAAGTGCATAAAGAAAACGTTAATTATTGCTCAGTTTGCTGCACACTGATCTAATCTGATGTGCCCAAGCCAGATACCTGGCATCTCTTCTTGGATGATAGTTCATCAATGTCTGGGCTCAGGCTTTGAGCTGAGGAAATCCTCAGTATCGAGCGAAGGTGTTCATCAGTCAGACGTCTCCTGTGAGATGTTTTGGTCATCTTCATCGAGGAGAAAAGTTGCTCACATAGATAAGTGCTGCCGAACATGGAGAGCATCTGAGCAGCTTGGGTGCGGAGCTGAGGCATTGTGTCAGGGATGAACTGTGGAAACTGGGCGGCGCCCACAGCATCATACTTTGACTTCAGCGTGTCATTACACTGGAGTTCAATTAGCTCCATTTGGAGGTTGGTTGGTGCGTTTTCCACATTAACTGCAAAGGGATTACTGAGCAGTTCAAACCTACATTTCTGGACATCAAAGTCGGCAAATCGCCGGCTAAACTCAGCGCCGAGTACACTGAGTTTTTCAGCAAACTGTGCGCATGGGAACAAGTTGGTAAAGAACTGCGTTTTCATGGTTTGGCAGCAGGGAAAATGGCCAAGGTTTCCTTGCAGCATCTGATTCTCCCACAGGCACAGTTTAGTTTTAAAAGCCCTCACTGCAGCGTACATGTCTGTGATGATGCGCCCCGCCCCTGAAGCTGCAGGTTCAGCGCATCGAGATGGCTCGAGATGTCACACAGAAAGGCCAGCTCACACAGAAACTTTTTCTCCCGAAGCTCTGCTGTGTCCTTTCCTTTGCTTTCCAGAAACTGACATATTTCCTCATGCAGCTCAAAACATCTATTCAGTACTTTTCCTCGGCTTAACCATCTCACCTCTGTGTGATACGGCACGCCTGCGTATTCCGAACCACACTCCTCCAGAAAAGACTTAAACTGGCGGTGATTCAGACCTTTGGCTCTTATAAAGTTAACTACTTGTGTTACTGTGGTCATAACATGTTCCATCTTTAGGGCTTTGCCACACAATGATTCCTGATGTATGATGCAGTGATAAACAGTTAGTTCACCTGCACAGTTCTCTTCCTGCATCTTCTCCCGGACCCTGCCCACCAGTCCACTTGTTTTACCGCACATCGCTGGCGCACCATCTGTCGTTAATCCCACGAGTTTATCCCACGGCAGCTTTATTTCAGTTACGCATTTGGAAACCTCCTCAAAAATTTCCTTTCCTGTGGTTGTGCCATGCATTGATTTGAATCCCAATAGCTCCTCCGTAACACACATATTTGAGTCCACTCCACAGATGAAGACTGACAGCTGAGCAGTATCAGATGCGTCGCTGCTCTCATCCACAGCAAGGGAGAATGCAACGAAATCTTTTCCCTTTTCCAAAAGCTGGTCATACAGATTGGTGGCAAGATCACATGTGCGATCAGCTACTGTGTTTCTGCTCAGGCTCACGTTTGAAAAGGCTTGCTTTTTCTCTGGGCACACGATGTCACAAACTTTCAACATGCACTTTTTCACAAACTCTCCCTCATTAAAGGGCCGGGCTGATTTTGCGATCTCTGCTGCCACAATATAACTAGCCTTTACAGCAGCCTCACTTTGTGATGTGGCTTTTTTGAACATATTCTGTTGTGAAACCAAACTTCTTTTCATCTCCTCCACTTTCTGGCTCCTTTGAGTCATGTCCAGGTCCTTGTACTTGTCATGGTGTTTTGTTTCATAGTGTCGTCAAATGTTATACTCCTTAGTTATAGCCACGTTGACTCCACAAATCAGACAAACAGGTCTGTCTTTTACATATGTAAACAAATATTCTGTCTCCCACCTGTCCAGAAAGTTCCTGTTGTCTGCCTTTCTTTTTGCCATTTTTGGGAAGGGGTTCCACAGTGACAGTTGTAGCTTGAGATCGCTATGACTTCTGTCACACAGGAGAGGGCATTTCTGGGACCTGTCCTGATTGACGCGCCAAAACAACAGCAAGGCATTATGGGATTTGTAGTATTAGCGATGAATGAATGCGCTGTATAATACCGGCGGGCTAGCTCTAGTAGTCATTTGGTATAGCTCGCGGGCCAAATATAATTACACTACGGGCCAAATTTGGCCCGCGGGCCAGAGTTTGACACCTATGCTTTAGGTCATTTTTGATAGAGACAATTTATTATTTTTACATGGTTTTTATATTTACATGCTTTTCTTGTTTTTTAAGTGTCTTTTTGGTGCCCATATATGGAATTTTTTATATAAGAATTTTTTATATATATGTCTTATATAATTTTACATTTTTTATATTTCATGTATATGTATAATTATTTATATAATTAATTATTTGTTATTAGTTGGTTATATTTATTAATATGTACTTGTTGATTTTAGCATTATATATTTGTCTTATAGATGTGTATTTACCTATTTAATGACTTATTTATTTATCCATTGTCAGCTGTTAGCATTTTACAGGTTCGATCCATGATAATATTCAATTTGACCATAATAAGGTATTTAATTATCAATTTTTTTTTGTTTCTCCTCGTCTCTCTTTCCTTTTCTATAGTTGTTTAATATGGTTTTATCATTTATTACTATTTTTAATATTTTTTATCTTTAAGTTGTCTTTATTATTCTTATAGATTAATAGATTGTCCTTTGTTTGTTTGAGTAATACCATATGTTTTTTAATTTTTAATTTAATTTTTAATTTAGTTTTTTTTTTAATTTATTATTGTTTACTTTTTATTGATAAATGTCAGCGGATTTTATACTATGTTTTATCTATTTAATCTATGTGTTGATGTTTATTTGTTTTTTGAGGTGTGCTCTTTAAGACCCCCTGAAGAAGGCCGGTGGCCGAAACGCGTTGGGGCGTAATAAACAAGTCTTACGAATTTGTCAGTCCAGGCTCCGCTTTCTTGTTTTCTTGCATCCCAAAAGTAGCCAGTTCCATGCTACTTATCCCCAGGAATAAAGCAGCGGTTCTCTCTCGGTCTACTTTAGTAATTGTTTATGTGCTTTTCCTCCAGGAATTTGTTCAAACTCTTTTTAAATCCAGCCACACTACACCTACACCTACCTTTTACCACATGCTCCGGAAAGGAGTTCCAAAGTCTAAATCGTACATTGAGAGAAAAAAAATATTTTTTCCTATTTTAAATATACTACTTTTTAGCTTCATGGCATGTCCCCTGGTCATTGAATGTTTTCAAAAAGTAAACAAATCGAGTCACATTTACCTATTCCACTTCACTCAATATTTTACAGATCTCTATCATATCTTCCTCTCAGCCTTCCCTTCTCCAAGCTGAAGAGCCCTAATCTCTTTAGCCTTTCTCCACAGGAGAGTCGTTCCATCCCCTTTATCAGTTTGTTCGCCCTTCTTGCTACCTTTTCTAATGTTAGCCACTATATCGTTTTTGAGGCGAGTACTATGTACAATTCTGGTCTCCGCAAGATGCGGATGCACTATGGAGACATCATGATATTAGGAAAAGAATAGAAAATAATAATAATAAAAAAAAAAAGAGGCCAGCATTCTGTTTGCTTTTTCAGCTGCCACCAAAAATCTGAACAGAAGATTTCAATGTACTGTCCACGATCACACTTTGATTTTTTTCCTGGAAAGTGTCTACTAATGAGGAACCTACCATTATCTATCTATAATTTGGGTTATTCTTCCTTCTGTGCATCACTCTGCACTTGTCCACATTAAATTTAATTGGCCATTTGAATACCAGTCTCCCAGTCTAACAAGACTCTCCTTCAAATTCTCATAATCTGCATGTGATATAAACATTTTAAATAATTGAATCACCTAATGCAAGCTATGATAACTCCGCACATCGACTATATTACTCGTAGTCTCCTCAATGGCTTTCCTAAAAGCGTAGTTACTCACCTGTAACAGGTGTTCTCCAGGGACAGCAGGAATCAGTCCTCACAAATGGGTGACGTTGACGGAGCCCCCATGCGGAGCAAATCCCCAGCTTTCGAAGAAAGCCTTTGGGACTGAATCACGCATGCGCAGTCCCCCTCCCACCCAAGGGTGCCATCTTGCTCAGTCAAATGACATAGCTAAAAAGACAGAAAAATGATAAAAATTAATCAAAGGACTGCAACTCCAAGGGAGGAGGGAGGGTCGTGAGAACTGATTCCTGCTGTCCCTGGAGAACACCTGTTACAGGTGAGTAACTACGCTTTCTCCAGGAACAACCAGGCAGTCAGTCCTCACATATGGGACTCCCTAGCTATAGGCTACCGAGAACCCATAACTGAAAAATGGGCTCCCTCTAGAAGAGCCGCAGCAGCCATGATAGGAGTTCAACCGAGAACATAACACTCGGTAGCCTGACACCAAAGGGTCAGAGAGTAGGAGTTGCCTAAACCTCGAACAGATTACGGAGTACAGCCTGGCCGAAAGCACTGTCCCGTTGTCACTCCCTATCCAGGCAATAATGGACTGCAAAAGTCTGGCTTGAAGATCAGGTTGCGGCCCGGCAGATGTCTGCCAGCAGAACAGAGTGGAAGTGAGTCACTGATGCGGCCTTAGCCCTGATCCTGTGGGCCGTGACTCGACCGTGCAACAGGAGATCGGCCGCCCTGTATGCCCAGGCGATGCAATCCGCCACCCAAGTAGACAACGTACACTTGGAGACAAGGCATCCCTGGCTTACTGGGGTCATAAGAGACGAAGAGCTGAGAAGCTATCCGATGTCCCCGCGTACGCTCCAAGTAGAAGGCCAGGGTATGCAGAACTGCTTCTGCCCGGCTGGCAAGGGGCCTGGGAAAGAAAGGCGGAAGCACCACATCCTGGTTGAGGTGGAAAGAGGAGACCATTTTCGGCAGGAACTTGGGGTGTGTGCAAAGTACCACCCTGTTCCTATAGAACCGTGTGAACGGTCTATCGGACACCAGAGCTTGCAGCTCACTCACTTGTCTAGCCGATGTGAGTGCCACCAAGAAAAGCATCTTCCAAGAGAGGAAGCGGAGATGGCAGGTAGCCATCGGCTCAAAGGGTAGGTGAGTAAGCTGCTGCAAGGCCACATTCAGATCCTATTCGGTCGCCAGGGGGGGGGGGGTGAGCCGGGGGTTTCAGCAGAAGCAGATCTCTCAGAAACCTGGACACCAAGGGATGTAAAGAGAGAGGTTGCCCTTCCACTGGAGAGTGGTGTGCTGATAAAGCACTAAGGTGAACTCGGACCGAGTTTGACTTGAGACCTAAATCGGAAAGGTGAAGCAGGTACTTAAATGCATAGGTTTTCCTAGTCAATTGCCTTCTAGAGGCTAGCAACACATCCTCTATCTTTTTTTGTAGGAGAAATGGTGCAAGGACTACCCTTTCAGCAGCCAAGCCATCAGGTTGAGGGACCTGAGGTTGGGATGCAGAAGTGAGCCCCCGTCCTGCGACAGGAGATTGGGCGGAAATCCCAGAAGAATTGGAGTCTCCTCCACTAGCTGCAGGAGTGGAAACCAAGGCTGTCTCGGCCACCTGGGGACCACCAGAATGACCGAAGTCTTGTCCTGAAGAATCTTGAATAAGGTCCGAGCTACCAGTGGCGCGGGGGGGAAACGCATATAGGAGGCCCACAGACCATGTTATTAGGAAAGCATCTGCAGCTACCCTGTGTAGGTGCGGCTGTCTGGACCAGAAGCGGGGCAACTGGTGATTTTGAGGGCTCGCAAACAAATCTATGGATGGTCGTCCCCAACACTGGAAGAGTAGCTGGGCTACGTTGGGATCCAGTTGCCACTCATGCGGCTGGAGAATTCTGCTTAGCTTGTCTGCTAGGTAGTTCTCCTGACTTGGTAAGTAAACTGCCTTGAGGAACATACCCTGGCTGACTTCGAAGGAGCATAGGTCCAGGGTTTCCTGACACAGAATGCGAGAGCCTGGGCCCCCCCCCCCCCCCCGTTTGTTCACATAGAACATCGCTACTTGGTTGTCTGTCTGAATCAAGACAGATTGATAAGCCAGGGTTTGGCAGAAGGTCCGAAGAGCTAGGCAGATCGCTCGAAGCTCTAGGAGATTGATTTGTTGTGTACTCTCCCATGGAGACCACACACCTTGAGTGCAGACCTGCTGGCAATGAGGACCCCATCCCAGCAGGGATGCATCCTTAGTCAGCACCCTTGAGTGCGTGACAGGCTGAAAAGACACTCCCTCCAGAAGGTTGTGAGGTTAAAACTACCATTTCAAAGACTGTATCAGGCGATGGGACACCTTGATGTTGTCTCTGAATCTGCCTGTGGCTTGTGTCCACTGGTCACTGAGGCACCACTGAGCTGTTTTCATGTGGATTCGAGCATTGGGTGTCACATGCACTGTGGAGGCCATGTGACCAAGAAGGCGCAGAAAGTGTCTTGCTGAGATGCGGGATCTGCGACTCACTTGCTGCACTAAGGCTACCAGTCTTTGAGCCCTTTCCTCTGGTAGATAAGCCCCCTTGCCCCTATGAGCTCCAGTCCCTGAGAGGGAACCAGAGTGGACTTTGTGTAGTTGATCACAAAGCCCAGGTGCTGAAGTAACTGGATAGTGTGGGACATGGCCTGTTGGGCTTCTAGAGTTGACTGGGCTCTGATGAGCCAGTCGTCTAAGTAGGGGAAGACAAAGACCCCTTGAGTCCTTAGAAAGGCCGCCAGTACCGCATGGCACTTTGTGAATACCCTGGGTGTCGAGGCTAGGCCAAAGTGCAGCACTTTGTACTAAAAATGGTTTCCTCACACTACAAATCTTAGATACTGTCTGTGGTCTTGATGAATCAAGATGTGTGTATACGCATCTTTGAGATCTAAGGAGCATAGCCAGTCTCCCTGGCGGAGGTAAGGCAGCAATATTCCAAGGGAAAGCATCTTGAACTTTTCCCTCACCAGGAGCTTGTTCAGGTTTCTCAGGTCGAGGATAGGTCTTAGGCCTCCAGTTCTCTTTGGTATCAGAAAGTACCTGGAGTAGAAGCCTGTACCCTGTAGGCAGTGAGGCACCGGTTCTACTGCCTGATCCTCGAGAAGACCTGTTAACTCCTGCAAGAGGAGGTCCCTGTGAAGAGGGGGTCTGAGAGGCTCCCCTGGAAAGTAAGAGGGAGGCACCTGTCTGAGATGTAACCGATAGCCCATTTGGACTATCTGGAGAACCCAGGTGTCTATTGTAATAGCTGGCCACCTGTGGGCATACAGGGTCAGCCTTCCTCCTGTGCAGGGCCTTGCGTCCTTTGGGAGAGAGATTATGCACTGGGAGTCAAAAGCTCCCTCTCCAGGCTAGGTCAGAGCCGGTGTCTGGGGCTTTGGGGCCTTTTGCTTTTGCGGGCCCTGCCCCCATCCCTTGGCCTGCTGCCCCTGCTGGGGAGCTGGGGAGGCCTGATATGTGGGGTAGTTTCAGTAAGCTGATCCTTTCCTCAGGAGAAAGAGCTTCTTACCCGAGCCCTTCTTCTTAGAAGGGGCTGAAGTCTTCTTTTCGAGTCTTGTCCGGGTCAGATACCCGGACTCGATCTCGATCTCGGCAGCCTTCTCAGTCATGGGCTTCCCAAAGAGGTTTTCACCTCGGCAAGAGACATCGACCAACTTGTCCTGAACCCATGGCTCCAGGTCTGACGACTGTAGCCATGCCTCGCATCGTGCACCGATGCCGGCCCCTGCTACACAGGTCAAAGCCTTGAAGCCACCATAGGCTGCTCGAGTCATAAACTTCAAGCACTCTCTGATCCCAGTGGATAAATCCTGGAAGCACTGCAAAAGGTCCCTCGGAAAGCCCAGCAGAGAAGCCGGCAATCTCCTTTGCCAGGTCTCGCAGGTACATGCCCATGTACAGTTGGTACGTCTGGATTCGGCATGACAGCATCGAACCCTGGTAGCACTTTCTGCCGAGAGCATCCATGTTGCGGGCCTCCCGGCCAGGAGGCACCGAGGAGTGCGTCTTCTGGCTCTTGAGCTGGCGCATGGCCGACTCCACAACCATGGAGTTGTGCAGAAGCTGTGCCTTTTGGAACCCAGGGCTCTTGCGAACTTGATAGTTGGAATCGACTCGCCTGCTGAGGACCGGCATTGAGGCCGGTGTCTCCCACATTCAGAGCATCAGCCATTCCAGAATGGGGGGCACCGGTACAGTAAGGGCTCCCTTTGGAGGAAAAAGTCATACTGGAGGACCTCGAGCTCCTCAGCTCGAGGTTCCTCCTCGGCATCCGCCGGGAATCACAAAGCCTTTGCCATGTCCCGGACAAAGTCCAAGAACTGGGTGTCCGGGCGAACGCTAGTCACTAAGGACAAAAATGAAAAAATGGACCGGACTCGATACCAGTGTACCGAGCCGTAGGTAGGAAGGGGAACCGGCGTCGAGCCGGCTAGCAGAAAATAGAATTTTCTAACTTTTATCAACTTTTTCAGGGGAAACTAGGACGACGTCCGTTGGGCTCCGCAGAAAAAAGAAGACTGAGCAAGATGGCACCCTTGGGCGGGAAGGGGACCGCGCATGCATGATGCAGTCTCAAAGGCTTTCTTCGAAAGCTGGGGATTTGCTCTGCATGGGGGCTCCGTCGATGTGACCCATATGTGAACACTGACTTCCTACTTGTTCCTGGAGAAATATCACTACATCCATTAGTAATGGCGCAACATACTGCTGCTCGAATCATCCACAGTTCTCATCGTATGGACCACATTACTTACCCCAATTCTACACGAACTTCACTGGCTTCCTATTCAAAGTCAAATAAAATATAAGTTAATACTGACCACATTCAAAATATTAAGAAAATTAGCACCATCAACTCTTTCCCAATTGATCAAAGTAACACCCAATGACCGGCTAAGACGAGGTCAAACCATCAACATGTTCACAACACCAGCTGACTTTAGAAAAACAAAACAAAATACTAGCAATAGGGCTTTTGAATTATTCCCTTCACTCTGGAACCAACTACCCAATGAGCTCAGAAATATCACAGACTCAACTCTGTTCCGGTCTCACCTAAAAAAACCTACTTATTTGTTGATGACCTCCCCCCCCCCTTAACCCTGACCCTACATAATATACACAGTACTTATCCTTTACTGCCTACCTTTCTGCCTTCAAACAATGCTAAAAAAAATCATCTCTGAATTACCCATGCTCTATACCCACTCTTTATCAACATATATATTTTCTAATAATCATTATGTATAAATAAGTTATAATTTCTAAATCATATAAATTGCCACGATTTTGCTTTTGCTCTTGTTTCACTGTTAAAGATGTTTTGATGTAACTGTTGTGATTACCTGAAATAGCAATATATAAAACTCACAAATAAAAAATAAGTAAATAAATCTTGTTTGTTGTTCCCAATTTCGGATCATGTATAAATATATTAAAAAGCATCAATCCCAGTACATATCGCTAGGATACTCCACTATTTACCTTCCTACATTGAGAAAGCTAACCATTTATCCACGCTCTATTTTCTCTTTCTCAATCAAATTCCAATCCATAATAGGATACTGTCTCTTGTGCCATGACTTTTTAATTTCCTCAGGAATCTCTCATGAAGTGCTTTGTCAAACATTTTTTGAAAGTCTAAATATACTTTTATCCACATATTTATTCATATCTTAAAAGAAATGGAGCAGATTAGTAAAGCAAGACTTCCCGTCGCTAAATCCATGTTGAGTTTCTACCATTAAACCATGTCTGTCCACGAGTTCAGTAATTTTGTTCTTCATAATGGTTTCCACCATTTTGCCGGCAGTGACATTCAACTAGCTAATCTGTAGTTTTCTGGATCACTTCTGGAGCCCTTTTCAAAAACTAATGTTATATTGGTCAATCTCCAATCTGTCGACAATTTTAATGATAGGTAAATAGTAGTTCAGCAACTTTATCTTTGAGTTTTTTCAGCACTCTTGGGTGTATACCCTCCGGTCCAGGTGATTTTCTGCTCTTTTGTTTGTCAATTTATTCCAATACATCTTCCAGGTTCACTGAGATTCGATTCAACTCTTCTGACTCATCACTGTTAAAGCACAGTTACCTACCTGTAACAGGTGATCTCTGGGAACAGCAGGAATAAGTCTTCACACATGGGTACGTCGGTACCGACGGTGCCTGCGCGGGAACGCTTCCCAGCGTCCAATCAGAAAGCCTTTGGGAGCATCCCACAGCGCCTGCGTGCTGCCTTCCCGCCTTTCCCAACTGTCTCTCCTCAGTTGAGTTTTAAGCTGAGACAAAGAGAGAGAGAGGGAAAGGAAAGATAGATAGAGAGATACAACTCCTAGGGGAGGTGGGTGGGTTGTGAAGACTTATTCCTGCTGTTCCCAGAGATCACCTGTTACAGGTAAGTAACTGTGCTACCTCCAGGAACAAGCAGGAATGAGTCTTCACATATGGGGACTCCCTACCTTTAGATGCCAGGGAGAGATCCCAGAAGTTGTGTGTCCCTGGAACAGGGCTGCACTTCCCCACATGGATCTCTGGCATCCCATGAGGGATGGTGGGTAGGAGTTGATTAAGTATGGAACAGGTGTTTAAAAACAGCTTGACCAAACAAGGCATCCTAGCGGGGAGTCCTTGTCCAAGCAGTAATGATCTTGGATACCTGGTCCATATGTAGGGACCACTCGTGTGGAAGCAGAACTCGACTGAGTCTGTCCGCCCAAGAGTTTTGAACACCTGGAAGATAAACTGCCAGAAGATGAATGTGATGCTCTCTGGCGAGGGCCCACAGTCGCAGAGCTTCGTTGCAAAGCGACAGAGAGCCAGTTCCTCCCTGCTTGTTTACATAGAACATGGCTACATGATTGTCCGTGTGGATAAGGACTGTCTTGTGGCTGAGCAGGGTGTGGAAAACTCACAGAGCAAGGAAGATTGCTCTGAGTTCCAAGAGATTGATATGTAGACAAGTCTCCTGTGGGTAGCAGATGCCCTGGGTGGAGAGGTCCTGAAGATGAGCTCCCCAGCCCATTGGAGAAGCATCTGTTGTAAGAGTTGCTTGGGGTAGAGGTTGTTGAAAGGGGGACCCCAGCAACAGGTTTTGAGGGGACTTCCACCACTGGAGGGACAAAATGAGGCGACTTGTGTTTGCTATTTTATCTGACAGGCAGCCTAATGCCTGGGTCCAGTGGGTGGATAAAGTCCACTGAGCTGCTCTCATGTGAAGGCGAGCATATGGTACCACATGTACGGTGGATGCCATGTGGCCTAGCAACTGTAACATCTCTCGAGCAGTTAGTAGAGGCTTCAACTCTGCTTGAGAAGCTAAGTGCACTAAGCGAAGGCAACGTGTCTGGGGAAGATAGGCCCTTGCCCTTGTGGTATCCAGCAATGCCCCTATAAATTACAGGGACTGAGTAGGGATCAAATTGGATTTTGGGATGTTTATTACCAGCCCTAAATACTGAAGGATACGCATTGTGCAGGTTATAGAAGTCTTGGCCTCTGAGTGGGAGCTCGAATGAGCCAGTCGTCCAGGTAAGGGAAGACGAATATTCCCAGGGTGCGCAGAAAAGCAGCAACCACTGCCATGCACTTCGGGAACACCCTTGGTGCAGAGGCCAGACCAAAAGGGAGCACTCTGTATTGATAGTGCTTTTCCTGAAAAAGGAACCGAAGGAACCTTCTGTGAGTTGGATGGATGAGAACATGAATGTACGCATCCTTGAGATCTAGACTCTGAAGGTATGGCAGCAGAGTTCCTAGAGAAACCATCTTGAATTTTTCTTTGACTAGGAATCTGTTCAACTCTCTGAGATCTAAGATGGGTCTGAAGCCCCCTGTTTTCTTTGGAATAAGAAAATAGGGGGAGTAGAACCCTGTGCCCTGTTGTTGAAAAGGCACTTCCTCTTTTGCCCCCTGGGCGAGAAGAGTGGCAACCTCCTGCTCCAACAGGCTGAGGAGGGAGGTTGGAGAATTGAACTGGTGCACTCTTGTTAGAGGGGGCAAGCTTGAAAAATGAAGTTTGTACCCCTCTCTTATGATGGAGAGTGTCCAATGCTCTGCTGTAATTTGCCCCCACCTGGGAGCAAAGTGAGATAACCTTCCTGGAATGGTGGAGGGCTCTGGTCCTTCTAGAGCCAGGAAGGCTACGTTCTCTAGCAGAAAGTCAAAGGCCCTGAGGGGGCTGAGGTTGCTGGGCTGGAGCAGGCCTCACAGCCTTTGCTTTGCTCTGTTTGGAGGATTGCTGACGTTTGGAAGGGAACTGGGCTGCAGAAGATGCCCGCTGACCATAAGCAGGATAGAATCTTCCCTTTTTAGAAAAAGGTGTTTTCTTGAACAACCTTTTCTTAGCAGGAGCAGCTGTGGATTTGGATAGTCTATCCAAAGCAGAATTTTCAGCATCCATCTGATTGGTAAGGATTGGCAAGCAAAAGCCAAACAGGTTCTCACCTGTACAAGGGATATTTCCCAATTCATCTTGAACCCAGATCTCCAAATCAGATGCTTGAAGCCAAGCAATCCTACGTGCACCTATGGCAATAGCTGAGGCTCTGCTTACGCATTCAAAGGAGTCGAAAGCTGCACGGTTGGAGAATTTGGAGATATCCTGGGCATGTTTGAGCCCAGTGAGAAATTAAGCCCTTTTATATCTGAAGATAAAAGGCAAGAACGTCTGCAAATGGTCAGTGACTTCTTTTGAGAACATTCCCATGTAGAGACTATAAGAATTAATTCTCGCAGCAAGCATGGAAGCTTGGAAGACTCTTCTTCCAAAAGCATCCAAGGTTCTACATTCACGTCCTGGAGGAATAGAGGCATGTCTTTTGGCACTTCTAATCTTTCTCATTGCAGACTCGACCACAATAGAGTGGTGAGGAAGCTGAGTTTTATGGAAACCAGGACAAGGAGGGACACGATACATGGTATCCAACCTGCGAGAATGAGAAGAGGTGGTTAGAGGTGCTTCCCACATCCTCAACATGAGATCATACAGAATCTCATGAATAAGTAAGGTAGCTGCCTCCTTAGGAGTCTTAGGATATTGTAAAATATCTAACTCCTTGGCTCTGGGCTCTGTCTCAGGTGCCACTGTAATAGAGAACCCGAGCCACTTCTCTGATAAAGTCTTGAAAAGACAAATCCTCTGGAGGAGACATCCTTTGTTTAGGAGAGGATTCCTCCTGTGGAAGAAGCATCACTGCATCGACCGTCTCTTCAGAATCCTCAGAGGAATCGAAGTATCGTCTGTCCGGATGCTCTTGCAAAGCCCGATACCCGTACAGACCGGGATCGGTATCGGGAATAATCGGTACCGGAGGGCTTCAGAGGACAGAGTACCGGCATAGCGGACACCGATACCGATGGCGATGCTAGAGCCGATACCGGCGGAGTAGTCTGTGGCGGTACCACGGGCATCGATGCCACAAGGAAAGCCACCAGACTGCGTTCTATGGACAGAATCCTCTGATCCATCGACGCCGCCAATGCCTGGAAGTCGGTACCGGTGGAAGCCACCGGTACCCCAGAGCATGGCACCAGGAGATCTGTCGGGCCACGACATCGAGATCATCCTGGAACCCCGATGATGATGCTTTAGAGGCCGAAGCCTCCCGCCGGGGTAATTTTGCTGGTGCAGAATCCTCAAGGGGAAGGCCAGAGGCATCTCGATGCTTAGAAGGAGATCTACCCTTCGAGGACCAGCTGGATTTATGTTTAGTTACCTGAGATCCATGTGAGGAAGAAGCAGCCCTGGAAGATGTCGATGCTACCGAAGCCGCATCAGAGGGAAACAGGGTACTGAGGAGAGACAGTTGGGAAAGGCGGGAAGGCAGCACGCAGGCGCTGTGGGATGCTCCCAAAGGCTTTCTGATTGGACGCTGGGGAGCGTTCCCGCGCAGGCTCCGTCGGTACCGACGTACCCATATGTGAAGACTCCTTCCTGCTTGTTCCTGGAGATATACCCTTACTGTCATGGGTAGCTTCCTCATATTTTCTTCAGAAAAGACTGAAGCAGAGAATTCATATGAAAGTGACATTTTACTTACCAGATAACGTTCTTTCCTTGAGTCCTGCTAGACCAGTCCAGAAAAGTGAGTTGTGCCCCCCTACCAGCACATATGAAGGCAGAGCAACATTCCAGAGGCTTCTTATGACATCCTGACATTAAACAACCAGCACCCCTAAGGGCATATTTCAGTATTCATACCCAAGCACATGATCAAGGATCTCTGATCGCACACAACCTGTGTGACAATAACAAAGCTCAACCAGAACAGTAAATAGAAATTACACTAACCTGGTAATTGTAGTTCCTGGAGGGTCCAGTTTAGTCCTCCACAATCGGGTAGTGCACCTCCTCCTGCAGCCTGGAGACTGGACCAATCAAATCTTCCGTAGTACATATGCAGCCGGAGCTCCCAGAAGCCCCCAGTGTACTAGTAACAAAGCAAACTTAACGAAGCAACACATTAGAGTCATAGAAAAAAATGCATACTAAAGAATAAACCCGTTCTCCCCAATAAACTATTAGCCCCCTCCCCAAACGAGGAAGCCAGAACACTGCACCGCGCCTCCAACGACGCTCCGGTAGCAAAAAGACAGCCCACAGGCAAAATTTCAAGAGAGCTGACTGAAAATCCAATAGAAGGAATAGCACTGACAGAGCGCGGCCGCAAAAAAGGGCCGAACGAAAAAGAGGAAACCGTCTTAGGCCCACCCGTTCGGAAAAGCGCGCCGCACTAAACAAGCTGAGACTCAGGAGGGAAGGAGGACTAAACTGGACCCTCCAGGAACTACAATTACCAGGTTAGTGTAATTTCTATTTCCTGATCGGTCTTCCAGTTTAGTCCTCCACAATCGGGATGTAACAGAGCAGTCAACACCGGGCGGGACCTTGCCATCCAGCGCGCAGAACCGCCGAACCAAAACAGGAATCCCGAGCGGCTGAAACATCCAGACGATAGTGTTTACTGAAAGCATGTAATGACGACCAAGTGGCCGCCTTACAGATGTCCGCTGGCGGAACTAGGCTATACTCCGCCCAAGAGGTCGCTTGAGCCCTTGTGGAATGGGCTCGGATCCCCTCCGGAACTTGTCGCCGCTGCAACAGATACGCGGACGCGATGGCTTCTTTGAGCCATCTTGCAATGGAAGCTTTAGCCGCCGCTTCCCCCTTTCGTGCACCCCCGAAGAGCACGAACAATCGGTCGGTCTTTCGAAAAGATGCGGTAGCCTTCAAATAACGACGAAGCACACGACCCACATCGAGACGGTGAAGACCCTTGTCCGCAGTCCCAACGGAGTCCGAAGGCAGCACCGGAAGGAACACTGCCTGATTCACGTGAAAAGGAGAAACCACCTTTGGCAAAAAGGAAGGGACCGGACGGAGAACCACCCGATCCTGTGAAAAAGACAAAAAAGGTTCCCGGCAGGATAGTGCTTGTAGATCAGAAATACGCCGTGCCGAGCAGATGGCCACGAGAAAGACAGTCTTCAGCGTGAGATCTTTGAGAGATGCCCTACTCAGGGGCTCAAAAGGTTCCCGAACCAGGGCCCGCAGCACAAGATTCAAGTCCCACGGAGGAACGAAGATCCTGCGGGAAGGCCGCAAATGAAAAACCACTGTAAGAAAACGCCGTACGTCCGGATGAGACCCGAGGGGACGACCCAAAACTTTGCCGTGATAACAGGAGATAGCCGCCAGCTGGACTTTCAGGGAGCTAGCAGCAAGGCCCTTATCAAAACCATCCTGAAGAAAACTTAAAACGACGGGCACGGAAACCGTCGCTGCACGAACTCCACGCCGAGAGCACCAGTCTTCAAAGATTCTCCATATCCGAACGTAGGTAAGAGAGGTGGACGTTTTCCTCGCCCGCAGGAGGGTGGCAATCACCGCGGGGGAGTAACCCTTCTTTTTTAGCCGAGCCCTCTCAATGGCCAAACCGTAAGCGAGAATCGACCCACTTGGGGCATTCGCAAGGGTCCCTGAAGAAGAAGATCCGGCAACGCGGGCAAGAGCCACGGAACACCGTCGCGCAGCCTGACCAGGTCGGCATACCAGGGCCTCCTGGGCCAATCGGGAGCTATCAGCAACACTCGACCCCGGTGACTTTCGATGCGTTGAACGACCCGTCCGATTAGAGCCCACGGAGGAAATACATAAAGAAGACCGGACGTGGGCCACGGTTGAATGAGAGCGTCGAGACCCTCGGACATGCGTTCTCTTCGCCTGCTGAAGAAGCGCCCCGTCTTGGCCGACTGAAACGACGCCATGAGGTCCATGATAGGCGGCCCCCACCGACAAACTATTTGCGCGTAAACTTGCCGGTTGAGTTCCCACTCTCCGGGGTCTACCCGCACTCTGCTGAGAAAATCGGCCTGAACATTTTCTGCGCCCGCAATATGCGCTGCCGAGATCGCCGGAAGACGAGTCTGCACCCAATTGAATAAAGCCATCGCCTCCGACTCCAGGGCTACGCTGCCGGTGCCCCCTTGGCGATTGATGTAAGCTACTGTGGTCGCATTGTCGGATAGGACTCGTACCGGACGACCGAGGACTAGGGCTTCGAGGGCTAGAAGGGCTAGCCGCACCGCCCTCAATTCGAGCCGGTTGATCGACCAAGAAGCCTCCAGGGGAGACCATTCCCCCTGAGCGAAGCGGGTCTCGCAGTGAGCACCCCAGCCGGATAAGCTGGCATCCGTTGTGAACGGAACCCAAAGCGGAGGCTCCAAGGGAATCCCCCGCGTCAGGTTCTCGGAGGAGAGCCACCACCGGAGCGATCGGCGAACCGGCTTCGGGCAAGGCAATCTCCTGCTCAGCGAGTCGAACTGGTTGGACCAACGACGCAGTAGAGCACTCTGTAGCGGACGCATATGGAAGCGCGCCCAAGGCACCACCTCCAAGGTCGCCGCCATCGTACCAAGGAGCCGCAGGTACCACCACGCGGACGGAGCGGGCATCCCCCTGAAGAGGCGGACCAGAGTCCGCAAAGCCAGAACACGGCGCTCCGGCAAGCACACCAAACCCCACGCCGTGTCAAAGCGCACTCCCAGGTACTCGAGTTCCTGAGTCGGGCACAGACAACTCTTGTCTTCGTTCACCACCCAGCCGAGGGATTGCAACAGAGCCACCACCCTGTTCGTGACCTGCCCACACTCTCGACTGGACTTTGCCCGAATCAACCAGTCGTCGAGATACGGGTGGACTAGGATGCCCTCTTTGCGCAAGGCCGCCGCAACCACTACCATCACCTTTGTGAAGGTGCGGGGGGCCATGGCGAGACCAAACGGCATGGCTTGAAACTGGAAGTGGCCCCATGGAAAAGCGAAGCGGAGAAACCGTTGATGAGACGGCCGGATGGGAATGTGTAGATAGGCCTCGGAGAGATCGAGGGACGATAGGAACTCTCCTTGACGTACCGCGACAATGACTGACCGCAGGGTCTCCATATGGAAGTGCGGCACCTTGAGAGCGCGATTCACGCCTTTGAGATCTAAATTGGACAAAGGGAGCCGCCCTTCTTGGGAACCACAAAATAGATGGAGTAGCGACCGGCGCCTCTTTCCAAAGGAGGGACTGGAACTACTGCCCCCAGGGAGAGTAGCCGATCCAGAGTCACGCGGATGTCCCGCGACTTTTGCTCTCCCTTGCTGGGAGACATAACAAAGGCATCTTGAAGCGGGCAGGCAAACTCCAGCGCATACCCCTCTTTGATAATCTGCAAAACCCACTGATCTGACGTAATCTGGGCCCAAGAAGGAAGAAAATCGCGCAAACGACCCCCGATAACCGGGCTCCCCTCTAGAGCCCGCCTCGCTTCATTGTGGCTTGCGATTAAAGGAAGAGGACGAGGAAGAGGCGGCTCCGGAGAAGCCTCGTCCTGCTCCTCTGAAACCACGAAACCCTTGATAACGGGCTCCAAAGCGACCGCGCTGCGATGCCCACAGTCGGGAAGAACGAAACCTGCGAAAATCTCGAAATTGACCGCGCGCTGAGGGCGACGATCTATTGAGCTTAGGCTTATCTTCGGGCAGCCTACCACCCTTAGACTCACCTAGATCCTTCACCAACTTGTCTAGAGCCTCACCAAACAACAATCTGCCCTTAAAGGGCAGCTTACTGAGGCGAGACTTGGAAGAACCGTCGGCCGCCCAGTTGCGTAACCAGATGGAGCGACGCGCCGCCACCAATGAGGCCATACTATTAGCTAAGGATCGGATTAAATCATAAAGCAGATCTGCCAAGTAAGCCGATCCGGACTCCATGCGGGTAACTTCCAGCAAGCCCTGCTGGTCCAGTCCGGAACCCGAGCGCAGATGCTGTGACCAACGTAAACAAGCCTGAGCAACCCACGCCCCACAAATGGAGGCCTGCAGGGACAAGGCGTTTGTATCGAAGGCTTGCTTCAACAAATTATCCACTTTCTTATCCTGGGCATCCTTTAAGGCCGCAGCGCCCTCAACCGGGATGGTGGTTTTCTTAGTCACCGCCGATACCGCAGCGTCCACCCGCGGTGACTTAAACAAGTCCTTATCCTTGTCGGCCAAGGGGTAAAGACGATTCATGGTCCGAACACCCTTCAAACCGGATTCGGGTTGATCCCACTCAGAGTGGATCATTTGCTCAACAACCCGGTGAACAGGGAACACCACCTGTGCGTCCCTGACCGCCTGAATGAGAGGGTCTTCAAGACCCTCCTCCTCCAGAGGCCGAACCACAGCCAGGTTAAGGGTTTGAAGGGACTCCGTGATCAAAGGGACCAGCTCGTCCCTACGAAACACGCGAATAATCCGAGCCTGATCTTCCGGCTCCGGGATCTCCCCGTCTTCCAGCTCATCAGCCTCCGTCTCAGGATCACCCTCCACCTCAACATCAGGAAAACAAAGGGTGTCCTGATCCTGGTCCACAAACCTGAGCCTTCTGGCGGCCGGCTGAGAAGCGCGCTGAACCTCCTCCGAGGAGCCAGGGGAAAGGGACGCGGGCCAAGCCTCCGACAGCTGACCGGAGCGACTCAATCGAAAGGCCTGATGCATGAGGAGAACGAAATCTGGGGAAAAATCTACAGGCGGCGCAGCGACAGCCGCATGTTGCAACTCAGGGAGAGCCCCACTGGACGGCGGTACCGAACCAGACGGGTGAACGCCCGACGAAGGTACACTCTCCCCCGCTATAGAAGCGTCAGCAGGAACAGGCAGCTCCTTCAGCTCAAGTGAATGTTCCAGGTCTGAAGAAGCTGAGGCACAGCCCCTGCAGATGCCAGAGTCAGAAATCGCACCTTTGCGGGACCCGCAAATTACGCACTGCCATCTGTTGGCAACCTCCCGGCAAGCGGAAGAGCAGGGAGCCAAATCAGGTAAAGCCCACACCAAAGGGACTAAGCCAATAAAAATACAGATCGGATTTAAACCTCTTTTTTTTTTTTTAAGAAAATAAAACACTCCCTAGATTCCCAGGAGTGTCCTGAGCAAAATCGCCAGCATAAAAAACCCCAAAAATGCCAGGGGAACCCGTGCACAAGTGTTAAACACTGAGAAGTTCCCTTTTTAAAGTTTCAAAATGGCCGCCGTGGCGCGAAAATACCAGTAAACCGGAGAAAAGGTGAAAATAAACAAAACGGACCCCCAAAGAAGGGCAAATTAGAAAATAAAACGAAATTCCAGCAAAGCAGAAAATCGGGACACCGGGGAGCTGACAGAGCCACTGAAAATAGTACCGGGAGGGAACTGCAGCACCCGATTAAAACAAGTAACAGAAAAGTCCTACCAGCTCTGAAATCAGCACAGGATACAGCCAGCAGCTCAGATGGAAAGGCAATACTGGACCAGGTATGGCTTTTCCCCGTACAGTCCAGGGGAGAGCTCAACCGAGGCTGTCCAAATATACCGGGAGGAAGGCAGGAGCTCAATGCAGGACTGGCTTCTCACCCCGGGAGGTCCCCTGTGTCTAAACCTTTTTTTTTTTTTTTAAAGAGACAGCTACCTAGGAAAGAAAAGGTAATGAAATAAGGAGAGAAAACAAACCCCAAAAAAGAGCTAACTAGTGTTGCTCCCCCAAGTGTCACTAAAAGTGTGCCCAGGAAGGGCACACACGTCTTCAAGCTGCAAGGAGACTGGACACACTGGGGGCTTCTGGGAGCTCCGGCTGCATATGTACTACGGAAGATTTGATTGGTCCAGTCTCCAGGCTGCAGGAGGAGGTGCACTACCCGATTGTGGAGGACTAAACTGGAAGACCGATCAGGAACCATAACTATTGTACAGGACCAGTTTCAGAAAGGCAGCTTATCAAAAAGAGTATGAACTTTTAGGGCCAACCACAGAGAGCACCAGCAGAGGAGGGTCCTGAACTGGTCTAGCAGGACTCAAGGAAAGGACACTATCTGGTAAGTAAAATGTCACCTTTCATATCATCCTGCTAGACTAATTCAGACAAGTGGGACGTACCAAAATTACAACTCCACTGACCGGGAAGAAGATACCGCATCTTTCAAGACCTCTGTACCAAAGGCTATGTCCACCTGAGCATAGACATCCAAGCGGTAATGCTTGACAAAAGTGGAAAGTGATGCCCACGTTGCCACCCAAGAAATGTCTAAGAGAGCACCTGAGCTGCGCTCTGCCCACAAGGATGCCTGCACTCAAGTGGAATGCACACACAAACCCTCCAGAACTATCCAGTTCCGCAACAGATACACTGAGGCCTCCTTGATCCAGCACTCCAGGGTAGGCTTGCCAGCCGAGTCACCTTTACATGGTGCTGCAAAGAGCACAAATAGACAACCTGACTTGCAAAAGGCATTCATAACCTTAAGATACCAGAGAAGCACTCTCTGCACATCTACCAGAAAGGGCTTTCTCCTTCCCATGGCACTGCACCCTAGTAAAGAAAGGCATACAGACCATATGATTAACATGAAAAGATGATAACACCTTGGGTAAGAAGGAAGGGACAGGTCGAATGTACATAGCCTCCTACAAGAAAGACAAATATGGGTCTCTGCAAGATAACGCATGCAGCTCAGAGGATAGTCTTAAGGGTCAGATATTTTAGTATGACCCACTTCAAGGGCTCAAAGGGCTCCAATATCAGGGCCCATAGCATCATGCATAGATCTCCCGAGGTAATGACTGAACACAGGAGAGGATGCAGATGCTGTACTCTCTGAAGGAAAAGCATAGTTACTCACCTGTAACAGGTGATCTCTGGGAACAGCAGGAATTTAGTCTTCACATATGGGTATCGTTGGTACCGACGGAGCCTGCGCAGGAACGCTCCCCAGCGTCCAATTAGAAAGCTTTTGGGAGCATTCCACAGCGCCTGCGTGCTGCCTTCCCGCCTTTCCCAACTGCCTCTCTCCAGTTGAGTTTTAAAGCTGAGACAAAGAGAGAGAGAGAGAGAAAGGGAAAGAGATAGATAGAGAGATACAACTCCTAGGGGAGGTGGGTGGGTTGTGAAGACTAAATTCCTGCTGTTCCTGGAGATCACCTGTTACAGGCACTGTTCCCTCTAAGCTGTGCGTGTGTGCACGCACACACCTCGCAGAGCGAGCGCACATACTTTATGGCTCTGATTCTGATAGAAAACACAGACATCTTAAAATGTAAAAGTTATGATTGTAATTACTAGAAATGTATCGCTTTATTTAGTAATCGTCTATTTTCATTTTATTTGATTAAAATCAATGTGGTGTACATACTGCATTCTGATGTGTAGTCAAATTTTAAAGTATATAACTCTGAGTGTCGTTATGTGGCGCACAAAAATTTAACCTTCCTTCAAAAACTGCACACAGCTGATATTTTATGCGCACACAGCCTACAGAAAATTAGAGGGAACATTGGTTACAGGTGAGTAACTATGCTATCTCCAGGAACAAGCAGGAATGTAGTCTTCACATATGGGGACTCCCTAGCTTTGGATGCCAGGGAGAGACCCCAGAAGTTGTGTCCCCCTGTGAAAGGGCTCCACTTCCCCCCATGGATCTCTGGCATCCAACCAGGGATGGTGGGTAGGAGTTGATTAGGTATGGAACAGGTGTTGGAGAACAGCCTGACCAAACAAGGCATCCCGGCAGGAGTCCTTGTCCAAGCAGTAATGGGCTGTGAAGGTATGAACCGAGGCCCAAGTGGCTGCTCGACAAATGTCGTCGATAGACACAGAGTGCAGATGGAAGTTGCCATGGCTCTCACATTGTGAGCTGTGACATGGCCCTCCAGAGGAAGGTTCTTACTCTGATAGGCAAAAGGAAATACGCTGTGCAATCCAGTTGGACAGTGTTCTCTTGGAGACTGGAAGTCCCAAATGAGAAGGATCAAAAGCAACAAAGAGTTGAGAGGACTTTCTATGTTGCTGTGTTCTTTGTAAGTAAAAGGCTAAAGCTTTTTTACAGTCCAAAGTATGAAGATTCCTTTCTGCATTTGATGCATGAGGCCTTGGAAAAAACACAGGCAGGCAGACCACTTGGTTAAGATGAAAAGGCGAGACCACCTTTGGCATAAAGTGTGGATGCGTCCTAAGGACTATCTTGTCATGATGGAACCTTGTATAAAGTGGATCAGCCACTAGTGCCTGCAACTCGCTGATGCGACGTGCTGATGTGATTACAATGAGAAAGATAACTTTCCAAGAAAGGAATTTCAACGAGGTAGTAGCTAAGGGTTCGAAAGGTGGCTTCATGAGCTGACCAAGAACCAGATTCAAGTCCCATGCCACCGGTGGTGGCTTAATGGGAGGCTTAGCTATAAGAGGATGGGAGGAAATAGGTTGTCCATTTAAAGGCTTAAATGAAGCCGCAATAGCACTTAAATGGACTCTTACTGACTTAGTTTTAAGTCCTGCATTGGATAAATGAAGGAGATACTCCAGTAATGATTCCAAAGGTATCGCAAGGGGGTTAAGACCCTTCTGCGAGCACCATATGGTAAACCTTTTCCACTTGAAAGCATAAGAGCGCCTTCTGGAAGGTTTTCTATAAGCATAAAGGATATCCTTTACTTGCTGAAGAAGGTTAAGATCCTGAAGATCTAGGCCTTCATCAACCAAGCCCTGAGATGCAGAGACTGGGGATTGGGATGCCATAACATTCCGTCCTCCTGAGACAGGAGATCTGGAGCAGAGCCTAACTCCAGGGAGGGAGCTTGAGAGAGATGTAGAAGCAGAGGGTACCACACTTGCCATGGCCAATGTGGAGCTATGAGAATCATACGGCCTCTGTCTCTCTGAAGCTTGAATAGGGTTTTGGGAATCAGGGGAATGGGTGGAAAAGCATAAAGGAAGTCTTGACCCCAATGAAGGAGGAAAGCATCCCTGGCCTGAGAGCCCTGAGCCGGAATTCTGGAACAGAACCGGGGAAGTTTGGCATTCAACGGACTTGCAAAGAGGTCTATGTCCGGCGTTCCCCAATTTTGAAAAATCTTGGCCACCTGGTCTGCATGTAGAGACCATTCGTGTGGAAGCAGAACTCGACCGAGTCTGTCTGCCGAAGAGTTTTGGATACCTGGAAGATACACAACCAGGAGATGAATCTGATGCTCTCTGGCGAGGGCCCATAGTCACAAAGCTTCGTTGCAAAGCGACAGAGAGCCTGTTCCTCCTTGCTTGTTCACATAGAACATGGCTACTTGATTGTCCATGTGAATGAGGACTGTCTTGTAGCTGAGCAGAGTGTGGAACACCTGAAGAGCAAGGAAGATTGCTCTGAGCTCTAGAAGATTGATGTGTAAATGAGTCTCCTGTGCAGCCCAGGTGCCTTGGGTGGAGAGGTTTTGCAGATGAGCTCCCCAACCTATTGGTGAAGCATCTGTTGTGAGAGTTGCCTGGGGTAAAGGTTGTTGAAAAGGGGACCCCACCAACAGGCTTTGAGTGGACTGCCACCATTGGAGGGACAAAATAAGGCGATTTGTGCTTGCTATTTTGTCTGACAGGCACCCTGATGCCTGGGTCCATTGAGTGGATAAAGTCCACTGGGCTGCTCTCATATGGAGGCGAGCATAAGGGACCACATGCACGGTAGATGCCATGTGGTCTAGTAGTTGTAACATCTCTCGAGCAGTGAGATGA
The DNA here is from genome assembly GCA_033557465.1 of Ichthyophis bannanicus. Taxonomy (NCBI): domain Eukaryota; kingdom Metazoa; phylum Chordata; class Amphibia; order Gymnophiona; family Ichthyophiidae; genus Ichthyophis; species Ichthyophis bannanicus. The sequence continues at coordinate 1,718,274,126 of CM066032.1, read as the reverse complement.
GACTTTAGCACTGCTTGAGAAGCTAATTGCAACATGCGAAGGCAACGGGTCTGGGGGAGATAGGCCCTTGCTTTCCTGGTATCCAACAAAGCTCCTATGAACTCTAGAGATTGAGTGGGAGTTAGGCTGGATTTTGGAATATTTATGAGCAGACCCAAATACTGCAGGATACGCATTGTGCAGGATAGAGAAATTCTGGCCTCTGACTCTGATGGGGCTCGAATGAGCCAGTCGTCTAAGTAGGGGAAGACGAATATTCCCAGAGTGCGAAGAAATGCTGCTACCACAGCCATGCATTTCGTGAACACCCTTGGTGCTTTATGCCAGGCCAAAAGGAAGCACCCTGTATTGGTAGTGCTTTCCTTGAAAAAGGAACCGAAGGAACTTTCTGTGAGTTGGATGGATGAGAACATGAGTGTACACATCCTTGAGATCTAGAGAACAAAGCCAGTCCTGACTCTGAAGGTACGGCAGCAGGGTTCCTAGAAAAATCATCTTCAATTTCTCTCTGAACAGGAATTTGTTCAATTCTCTGAGATCTAAAATAGATCGGTGTCCCCCTGTTTTCTTTGGGATAAGGAAATAGGGGGAGTAAAATCCTGTATCCTGTTGAGCAATGGGTACCTCTTCTATTGCCCCTTGGGCAAGAAGCATAGTGACCTCTTGATCTAACAGGTTCTTGAGAGAGGTCTGAGAATTGAACTGTCTTACCATTGTGGGAGGGGGCATGCTGATAAAATGAAGCTTGTACCCCTCTTTTATAAAGGAGAGAGTCCAATGTTCTGCTGTTATTTGCCCCCATCTGGGGGCAAAATTTATTTATTTATTTATTTATTTTATTTAACAGTATTTCTAAACCGCCTTATCTTAATAATCAAGGTGGTATCACAGCAAGCAATCAGGTAAAGTGTGTGTTGTACATGCAGTGAGGATAAAACTTAGTTGTGTGAGGGATGTGTTGGGTGCTTGATTTGTTTGAGCTATATACAGGGTGGGCTATTTACAGTGGTGCTAGAATCATATTTTATATATATTCAGTTGTTTGGGAGGATTGGAGTGCTGTTATCCATTCTCTTAGGTTATGTGATGTGACCATAGTGCTCTATGAACAGCATGGTTTTCAGTTGTTTTCTGAAGTCTTTGAGGTCTGGAGTTGCCCTTAGATCGTCCGGTAGATTGTTCCATATTGTTGGAGCAGCCATGGAGAGAGCTCTGTCTGTTGTGTCCTTGCGTGTGTGCTTGTACTCATTTGGGGTGCTGACTCGGTTGCGTGTTTGACTTCTTCTGGGACGTGCGCTGGATTCCGGTTGTATGAGCAGGTGGAGGCTGTTGGCTGATGTGTGTTCTTTTATCTTAAATAGGTTTATGATAGTCTTGTATCTGATGCGAGCAATGATTGGGAGCCAGTGTAAGTCCTTTAGTGTAGGTGTGATGTGCTCCTGCCTTGCGGCTCCGGATATGATTCGAGCTGCAGTGTTTTGTGCCAGCTGTAGTGGTTTGAGAGCTTGTTTTGGTAGTCTGAGGTATATCGGATTGCAGAAGTCCAGTATTGGGGTTATCAGTGCTTGACAGACTGTACGGAAGTGTTCTGGAGCGAGGAGTGGTTTCAGTCTCCTGATGATTCGCATCCTGTAATATGCTTTTTGGATTGTTTTGTCTATGTGTGGTTTGAGGTTGAGTTTACTGTCCAGAGTAACCCCAAGGTATCTCACCTCCGATCTTATCGGTATCGTGGTGCTTTGTATCTTTATGTTTGGTGGGTGTGTGAAGCTTTGGTTTCGTGTGATGATTAAAGCTTCAGTCTTGTTGTAGTTTATAGCTAGATTGTTGTTTTGGCACCACTTCGCCATTTGGGTAAGGCAGTCTGCTATCTTAGAGAAGTCCGGGTTTTCGATTGATATCGGGGAGTATACCATTATATCGTCTTCCTGGAATGGTGGAAGGTTCTGGTCCGTTGAGGGCCAGGAAGGCTAGGTTCTCTAGACGGAAGTCCAAGGCCTTGCGGAAGCTGAGACTGCTGAGACAATTGAGGCTTAGCAGTCTTTGCTTTCCTTTGTTTAGGTGGTTGCCGAGTCTTACGGACAGGCTGACCTGCAGAACGTCCCTGCTGATAAGAGGGATAAAACCTCTTCTTTTTGGAGAAGAATGGTTTCTTGAAAGATTTCTTCCTTGCAGGATCAGCTGTGGCTTTGGATAATCTATCAAAGTGGAGTTATCAGCATCCAACTCATTGGCCTTTTCTTGCCAATTTTTGCCAAATAGATTCTCACCTGTACAAGGGATATTGCCCAGTTTGTCCTGCACCCAGAGCTCCAAATCAGATGCCTGGAGACAGGCAATTCTACATGCACCTATGGCAATGGCAGAGGTTCTGCTTATGCACTCAAAACAATCAAAGGCTGCACGATTGACAAATTTAGAAACATCCTGGGCATGTTTAACCAGTGTGAGAAAATCCTGCCTCTTATCTTCAGGAAGAAGAGGGCTCAAAACCTCTAAATCTCCTGTGACTTCCTTAAGGAACATGCCCATATATAAAATATAGGAACTGATCCTGGCAGAAAGCATGAAAGCCTGGAAGGTATGACGTCCAAAGGCATCCAAAGTTCTACACTCATGTCCTGGAAGATTAGAGGCATGCCTCTTTGCACTCTTGATCCTTCTCATAGCTGACTCCACTACAATAGAGTAGTGAGGCAGCTGAGTCTTCTGGAAACCAGGACATGGAGGAACCCGATACATGGTATCCAGTCGACAAGAGTGAGGAGAGGTGGTAAGGGGGGTTTCCCACATTCTTAACATGAGATCATGTAAGATCTCATGGACAGGCAAGGTAGCTGCCTCCTTAGGAGCCTTGGGATATTGTAGAATCTCCAACTCCTTTGCCCTGGGTTCTGTCTCAGGAGCCACAGTAATGGAAAGACCTCGAGCCACCTCCGTGATAAAATCCTGAAAGGAGATATCTTCTGGAGACATCCTACGTTTAGGAGAGGAAGGCTCCTCCGGGAGAAGTATTCCGGTACCAACAGAGCTATCAGAACCCTCAGACTCCTCCAAGGATTCAAAGTACCTTCTGTCTGGATGCTCCTGTAGAGCATGATACCCGTACCGACCGAGGTCGGTACCGGGGGGAATTGGTATCGGTGTATCGGTACTGGAAGGCATAGCATGACTGGGTGCCGGCAAAGCAGACACCGATGTCGATGCCGATGCTGTCGGTACCGGTACCAATACCAGTGCCGGAGTTAGTGCCGGTACTGGTTGAACTGTCTGACGCGGTTCCGAGGGTATCAATGCTGCAAGGAGAGCCGCCAGACTGCGTTCAATAGCCAGGAATCTCTGGTCTATCGACGCTGCCGATGCCTGGGTGTCGGTACCGGAGAAAACAGCCGGTACCCCAGAGCATGGCACCAGTAGTTCTGCCAAGGTTGAGGCCTCGAGAACAACCTGGAGCCCCGATAATGCTTTGGAAGCCGAAGCCTCCCGCCAGGGCAATTTTGCCGGTACAGAACCCTCAAGGGCAACGACAGAGGCATCTCGATACTTGGAAGGAAATCTACCCTTTGAGAACTGGCCAGACTTATGTTTAGTTACCTGAGATCCATGGGAGGAAGACGAAGCCCTGGAAGACGTCGATGCCACAGAAGCTGCATCGGAGGGAAAAAGGGTGCTGAGCTTAGCAGCTCGGTTTTGTCGACCCCTCATGGACATCATGGCACAAGCCATACACTCCGAGATGAAGTGGTCAGGACCTAAACATTTAAGACACTACTCATGGGTGTCGGTGATGGAGATGGTACCGCCACACTTGGTGCACGTCTTGAAACCCAAAGCGGGTTTTTCCATAATGGAGGAAATTTTGGGCCTAAGGCCCAAAATGGCACGTGCACCTGAGGAGAAAAAATTTGGAAAAAAAGAACTAAATTTTTTTTTTTTTTGAAAAGAAAGAACGAACCACTGGCGGTACCGGTATAGCGTCGAGAAAGGCAGACGCGAACCACAAAAAGAAAGAATAAGGAAAAACATTTCTGCGGTGACAGGAACGACAACCTGCTGGCTCCGCGGAAAACGAAGAAATGGAGAGAGGCAGTTGGGAAAGGCGGGAAGGCAGCACGCAGGCGCTGTGGGATGCTCCCAAAAACTTTCTAATTGGACGCTGGGGAGCGTTCCCGCGCAGGCTCCGTCGGTACCGATACCCATATGTGAAGACTACATTCCTGCTTGTTCCTGGAGATCTAGACATGTCCAGGTGTGAGGCTATAGACTGCCCCACCACCCGTCCCCTGATGCATAAAAAGGCTGCCACCTGAAACTTCAGGGAACTAAGGAAGAGGTCCTTGTCTAGGTCATCCCAAAGAAGGGCATGCAAGGAAGTCAAGTCCGCCATATTAAGGCCAACCTGACACATGGCACCAATGCTCAGAGAGGCACATAGCAAGATTGGTATAACCTCTCCTCGCCTTGAGGAGTGTGGAAACCATGGCAGAAGAGTAGCCCTTACACACTAACCACCACCTCTCAAGAGCCAATCCATAAGCAACAAGCAGTTGGGTCAGTCAGAAGGACAGGACCCTACTGCAACAGCCCCCAGACTGGGAAAAGTCACAGAGGGAGGGGGGTCCTGCGAGAGCTGCATCAGGACCCTGAATCATGACCTTTGTGGCCAATCTGACACCATAAGGACAATCAAACCCAGATGTCACTCTATGCAGCGACATTCATGCCCCACAAGTGGCCATGGAGAAAACACATACAGCAGAAGTGCTTTGGCCAGGACTAAACTAGGTTTTGATGCCCTGAGCTTGCCTTCCTGTGGCAACTGAATAATCTGCATGCTTTGAATCTGAATCAGGTCACCATCAGATCCAACTCGTAATGACCCCAGAAAGCGTAGTTACTCACCTGTAACAGGTGTTCTCCAGGGACAGCAGGAATCAGTCCTCACATATGGGTGACGGCGCCGACGGAGCCCTCGTGCGGAGCAATTCCCCAGCTTTCAAAGAAAGTCTTTGGGATTGCATCACACATGCACGGTCCCCTTCCCGCCCAAGGGTGCCATCTTGCTCAGTCTAATGACATAGCTAAAAAGACGGCGAAAGGAATAAAATCAATAATAGGACTGCAACTCCAGGGGAGGAGGGAGGGTCGTGAGGACGGATTCCTGCTGTCTTTGGAGAACACCTGTTACAGGTGAGTAACTACGCTTTCTCCAGGAACAAGCAGGAAGTCAGTCCTCACATATGGGACTCCCTAGCTATAGGCTACCAAGAACCCATAGCTGAAAATGGCTCCCTCTAGAAGAGCCGCAGCAGCTGCAATAGGAATTAAGTCGAGAACACAACACCCCCCGGTAGCTTGACACCAAAGGGTCGGAGGGTTGGAGTTGCCTAAACCTCAAATAGGTTACGGAGGAGTACCACCTGACCGAAAGCACTGTCTCGTCGGGACTCCCTATTCAGGCAGTAATGGGCCGGAAAAGTCTGTCTTGAAGATCAAGTTGTGGCCCGGCAGATGCCTGCAAGCAGAACAGAGCGGAAGTGAGCCACCGATGTGGCCTTAGCCCTGACACGGTGGGCCGTGACTCGACCCTGCAACGAGAGGTCGGCCGCCCTGTATGCCCAGGCAATGCAGTCTGCCACCCAGGTGGACAGCGTGCGCATGGAGACAGGTAACCCCAGCTTACTGGGGTCATACGAGACGAAGAGCTGAGTAGCCCTTCGATGTCCCTTCGTATGCTCCAGGTAGAAGGACAACGCTCTCTTACAATCCAGGGTATGCATGACTGCCTCTGCCCAGCTGGAATGCGGCCTGGGAAAGAAGGTTAGAAGAATCACCTCCTGGTTGAGGTGGAAAGAAGAGACCACCTTTGGAAGGAACTTCGGATGAGTGCGGAGGACCACCCTATTCCTATAAAACCGTGTGTATGGTTTATCAGTTATGAGAGCTTGCAGCTCATTCACACGTCTGGCTGATGTGAGTGCCACCAGGAAGAGCACCTTCCAGGAGAGGAAGCGCAGATGGCAAGAGGACATCGGCTCAAAAGGTGGGCGAGTAAGCTGCTGTAAGACCACATTCACATCCCACTCAGTTGCTAGAGGAAGAACTGGGGGTTTCAGCAGAAGCAGACCTCTGAGGAATCTGGACACCAGGGGGTGAGCCAAAAGAGGTTGCCCCTCCACTGGCGAGTGGTTTGCTGACAAAGCACTCAGGTGGACCCTGACGGAGTTAGACTTGAGACCTAATTCTGAGAGGTGACGAAGGTACTGCAGCACCACTGGTACAAGGCAAGAGAAAGGGTTTTCATTGTGCTGGTTACACCACACCTCAAATCTACGCCACTTGAAAGCATAGGATTTCCTAGTGGACTGCCTCTTTGAGGCCAGTAGCACTTCTACATTCTTAGGTAGGAGGAGAGGAGCCAGCACTACCCTTTCAGCAGCTATGCCATCAGGTTGAGGGACCTGAGGTTGGGGTGCAAGATAGAGCCCTGCTCTTGTGACAGGAGGTCGGGCTGTGTCCCCAATGGGAGTGGGGTTTCCACTGCCAGCTGGAGGAGAAGCGGAAACCAAGGCTGTCTTGGCCATCTGGGGGCTACCAGAATGACACAGGCCTTGTCCTGAAGGATTCTGAACAGCATCCGGGCCACCAGAGACGTGGGAGGAAACGCATACATGAGGCCCCCTGACCAGGAGATCAGGAAAGCATTTGCAGCCACCCTCAGGGAATGTGGTTGTCTGGAGCAAAATCTGGGCAGCTGGTGATTTTGCGGGCTGGCAAATAAATCTATGGACAGATGTCCCCAGCGGTGGAAAATGCACTGGGCCACCACCGGATCCAGTTGCCATTCGTGATGTTGGAGAATCCTGCTTAGTTTGTCCGCTAGGCAGTTCTCCTGACCAGGCAAGTACACTGCTTTTATAGACATACCCTGCTTGATGGCAAAGGAGCAGAGGTCCAGTGTCTCCTGACACAGGATACGAGACCCTGTACCTCCCTGCTTGTTCACGTAGAACATTGCTACCTGGTTGTCCGTCTGTATCAATACAGACTGATGTGAGAGGACATGACAAAAGGCTTGAAGAGCTAGGCGAATCGCCCACAGCTCTAAGAGGTTGATTTGGTGTGCAGATTCCTGAGGAGACCACAACCCCTGAGTGCATGATCCTTGGCAATGGGCTCCCCAGCCCAGCAAGGAGGCATCTGTCATTAGCACTCGTGTGCGAGGGAGTCTGAAAGGGCACTCCCTTGAGCAGGATGGGTGGCTGACACCACCACTGCAATGATTTCACCAGTCGTCTGGATATTGTTATCCTGTCTCTGAGGCTGCCGGTGGCTTGAGTCCACTGATCTCTGAGGCACCACTGAGCTGTTCTCATGTGGAGACGGGCATTCGGGGTCACATGCACCATGGAGACCATGTGGTCCAGGAGGCGTAAGAAGTTTCTCGCTGAGACCCGAGACCTGCGCCTGAACTGTTGTGTCAGTGCTAGTAGCCTCTGTGCTCTGTCCTCCGGCAGATAAGCCTTCGCCTGAAGGGTGTCCAGTCTTGCTCCTATGAACTCTAAGTGGGGAGCAAAGTAGACTTTGCGTGGTTTATGACAAAGCCTAGACGTTGCAACATGTTGATAGTGCGAGAAGTGGCCTGTTGGGCCTCCTGAGGCGACTGGCCCCTGATGAGCCAGTCGTCCAGGTAAGGGAAGACAAAAATACCTTGAATTCTGAGGAAGGCCGCCACTACAGCCAGGCATTTTGTAAACACTCTGGAAGCAGAGGTTAGGCCAAAGGGCAGAACCCTGTATTGGAAATGTCTTCCTCCCACTACAAATCTCAAATATTGTCTGTGGTCTGGATGTATGAGGATGTGTGTATAGGCATCCTTCAGGTCTAACGAGCATAGCCAATCTCCCTGGTGGAGGTAAGGCAGCAACATTCCAAGGGAAAGCATCTTGAACTTGTTTAAGTTTCTTAGGTCAAGGATGGGTCTGAGGCCTCCTTTCTTTGGTATGAGAAAATACCTGGAGTAGAAGCCCTTGCCCTGCAGGTGGTGGAGCACCGGTTCCACTGCCTGATCCTCTAGAAGACCTGCCAACTCCTGCAAGAGGAGGTCCCTGTGAAGAGGAGGTCTGAGAGGCTCTCCTGGAAAGAAGGGTGTTATCTGGCTGAAGTGAAGCAAATAGCCCCTTTGGACTATTTGCAGGACCCAGATATCCGAGGTGATGGCTGGCCACCTGTGGGCCTTACCACTGGTGGAAGAGAGACTATGCCTTGGGAGTCAAAAAAACCCTCCCGGCTGGGTAGGAGTCGGGGCCTGGGGGTCTTCTGCTTACGCGGGCCATGCCCCTGTCCCTTGGCCTGCTGCCCCTGCTGGGGAGCTGGGGTGGCCTGGTAAGTGGGGTAGTTGCAGTAAACGGTACCCTTCCTCAGGAAAAAGGGCTTTTTACCCGAGCCCTTCCTCTTAGAAGGGGCAGAAGTCTTCTTTGAGAGTCTTGCCTGGGTCAAGTACTCGGACTCGAACTCAGCAACCTTCTCAGTCATGGGTTTGCCGAAGAGGTTGTCACCTCGGCAAGGGACATCGACCAACTTGTCCTGAACCCATGGCTCCAGATTCGATGACATTAGCCAGACCTGGCGGCATGCACCGATGCCAGCCACGGCTACTCGGGCCGAAGCCTCAAAGCCATCATAGGCCGCTCGAGATCCGAACTTCAAGCACTCCCGAATCCCGGTGGACAAGGCATTGAAGTGCTGCAAGGGTGCCTCGGAGAGGCCAGCTGAGAACCCGGCAATCTCCTTTGCCAGGTCCCTCAAGTACATGCCCATGTACAACTGGTATGTTTGGACACGGCATGACAGCATCGAGCCCTGGAAGCATTTTCTGCCAAGGACGTCCAGGTTCCGGGCCTCCCGGCCAGGAGGCACCGAGGAGTGCGTCTTTTGGCTCCTGAGCCTGTGCATGGCCGATTCCACAACCATGGAGTTGTGCAGCAGCTGTGCCTTTTGGAACCCAGGGCTCTTGCGGATTTGATAGATGGAATCGACCCGCTTGCTGAGCACCGGCATCGAGGTCAGCGACTCCCACATGCGGAGCATCAGCCGTTTCAGCATTGGAGGAACTGGCACAGTAAGGGCTTCCCTCAGGGGAAAGTCATACTGGAGGGCCTCGAGCTCTTCAGCTCGAGGTTCCTCCTCGGTATCTACCGGGAATGGCAAAGCCTTGACCATGTCCCTGAAGAAGTCCGAGAACCATGTATCCTCCGGAGGGGACCTTCTCCGAGGCTCCGAACCCAGTGAGTCCGATGGGACATACCAGGTCCAATGGGTGTCCGGGGATTCCTCATCTTCCGTCTCTCATGCCGATCCCTCCGAGGAGGAATCGAGCGGCTCCAGCCCTGACCACCACGACGCTGAGAGCACCAGCGTCAACGACCTCGGTCCCGAGCGTGAGGTCGAGGGAGACCTTGGCCAAGGATCGACTCGAGTCCGAAGAGTCTCGAGGATCGGCTTGGATGTCAAGGTTCTGGTGGTCGGGGCGGATGGACCGGTGAGACTGGCTATCAGCACCCACTGCTGCTCCATGAAGGCAGACATGCTGCGCTCCAGGGCCGTCATCCTCAGACCATCCTCAGAAGACTCCGCAGCCTCCGGCTGGGGCCCCGATGCCGGCTCCCCTGGAGGGGAATCCATGAGGACAACAGCACTTACTCTCCTTGGCGTCTCCGGCTCCGTGTTTCGAGGTATCTTTGGAGGCCGCTCCGACTCAGAGGACCCGGGGTGGTGGTCAGGACTCCGCGACTTGGCCTTGGAGGGCCCAGGGCGATCGGAGGCATCCAACGACGACGCCCTCATGAGTTTCTTCTTCCTCCAGTGTTCCCGGGAGACCCCCGACGGTGCTCGGGTTCAGACAGCTCCCGAGACGTCAAGACTTCTGATGAGGTCCAGATCGGGGGGGGGGGATGCGGACTCTGAGAAAATCCTTTCACGCTGCTGCTGCCTACTTCGGAGTGCCTTAGAGGACATTTTCCCCACACGGGCCACAGACCTTCGGGTCATGGTCAGGCCTGAGGCATCGGAGACAGCAATCATGTGTCGGTGAGGAACTTAACTTCTTACACCGCTCACACTTTTTAAACCTGCTGGCAGCCATTGGGGGAAAAAGGGCCCCTGCAAGGTCGAAGGACCGGACTGCCAGTGAAAATAAAAAAAGAGCGCGAACGCTAGTCACTAAGGACAAAAACGTAAAAAATTGACCGGACTCCATACTGGTATACTGAGCCGTAGGCGGGAAGGGGAACTGGCGTCGAACCGGTCGAAGAGAGAATTTCTCTGAAGTGTGACACACTTTTTCCACGAGAAATTAGGGACAACATCCGTTGGGCTCCGCGGAAAAAGGGAGACTGAGCAAGATGGCACCCTTGGGCGGGAAGGGGACCGCGCATGCGCTATGCAATCCCAAAGGCTTTCTTTGAAAGCTGGGGAATTGCTCCGCACGAGGGCTCCGTCGGCGCCGACATCACCCATATGTGAGTACTGACTTCCTGCTTGTTCCTGGAGAAGCACAGAATCCACTGAAATGCCGTATGACTCAGTTCCCACTCCCCAGGATCAAGAGTGGCAACTAAGGAAGTCCATCTCCAAGTTGTAGACTCCCATAATGTATTGCATTGAAATAGCCAGGAGATTCCTTTCCATCCAAAAAGGAGGATCATCTCCAGGGCCACTCCAGCACACTGTATTTCCCCTTGCCCTTGACATATGCCACAATCATGGCATTGTTTGGGAATACTTATACTGCTCTGCCCCGAACTAGGGACTGGGAGTGTAAAAGAGCCAAACAAATGGCTCTTGCCTTGAGAGGGTGATGGGTCAGAGCTGTTCAGTTCACACAAATGGTTCCCCAGTCAAATAGGCCGGCATCCTTGATTGGCCAATGGCATGCCCCTTCTCAGATGCTGGGGCTGTCTCCACCAATGCAGGCTGGACACCACCACCAACTGGGAGGAAAGCCTGCCCTTGAAATCCTAAAAGCTTGAAGACCGTGACAGCAAGGACCTCTGCAGCGGTGTCATATGAGCTCATGACCAAGGTACTATTTCGACTGAGGTTACCATCAAGCTAAGAAACTACAGATAATCCCAAATTTGAGGAGCCTGCTAAGCCCAGAAAGTTGCCAATTGGGACAACACCTTTTTCACCATCTCCTCAAGTAGGAAAGCCCTGCCTACCCAAGTGTCAAACTGCATCCCAGGTATTCCAGCAATTGGGAAGGCTCCAAGTGACTCTTCTCATGATTGATCACCCAGCCAAGACTCTCCTTGAACTGTACCACACAGGTCAAACACCCGAGACGCTTCTCACTGTGACCTAACTTTAATGAGCCAATCGTCCAGATGTGGGTGAACACAGATCCCCTGGTGCCTCAGCCTTGCATCCGCCACTACCATTACCTTTGAGAACATTCTTGGGATAGTACAGAGGCCAGAGGGAAGAGCAGCAAATTGAAAATGAGCTAAGTACAGTGAAAACAGAGAAAGCGCTGCTGATCCTCACAGATAGGAATGTGGAAATAGGCTTCGGCTAGATCCAAAGATGTAAGGAACGCCGCGAGACATTAGAAGAAACATTTGTGAAGACGCGGGCAGCAACTTTCTTATCCTCCTGATGAAACTCCTATGTGGAGTGAAACGTTGTAAGGGTACCAGAGGAAGCGTTGGGGCAAAAAAAGACAAAAAAGACACAAGACACAAAGTTAAGACTTTTTCCTTTTAATATAAAGTCATAAAAAGGCTTTGCTGTATGGTGGTGGCGTTTGTATCAGCAATCTTAAAAACAACAAAAATAAGAATCCAGGAAGGTTACTGATGTAACCAGTGCGCTGTTGCTTTTTTTTACAAATAAGCATCTGTCTGAGCGCGGCAATGGTCTGAAACCTCCTGGTATACTATTGTATTCATTTTAAGACTGGCTATTTTTCAATATTAATCACCCCTACTAGTGTAACAAGAAAGGAAGAAGCGTTGATTCTTTTTAAGAAATAATTAATTGAAGGAAATTTTCAACTGTGATTATCTGTTTGTATGGAGTGACTTTGCTGTAAATTAGGATTGTTATACACTCCGTGAAGACCTGAGATATATATTTTTGTATTGATCACCAGAAGGATGGCACTATCCTCCGGAAAGAGATGCTGAGTCCACTGGAGAAGAGCTCAAGTCGTCAGACCCGCAAACACAGCCAACTGGAGGATAACAGAGGCAGTCACAAACTGACCCTTCAGGAGAGATTCCATCTTACGATCTAGGTGATCTTTTAGGGCTGCACCACCCTCCACCAGGAAGGTGGTCCACTTCATGACTGCTGCAACATGCGCATCCAACTGAGGGGTGCTGAACCACATGGTGTATTTCTCCTGCAGCAGGGCATAAAGCTTCTTAAGGATCCTCAGCCCCTTCAATGGGGAATCGGGCAAGTCCCACTCCAAGCAGACCATGCTCTTGATAACCTCCAGAAAAGGAAAAGCCTTTGTAGACTTCCAGACACCCACCCCCTCCCCACCCCCAAGCAGGAGGGTGTGTACCTGCGGCATTTTATTCTGTCACCGAAGGGTCTTCAAATGAGCAATTAGAGCTGCCTGTTCCTCATTTCTGAACAGGTGAGTAATACTGGAATCATCGTGATCCTCCGAAGGAGAAGACATCTCGTTCTCAAGTTTGGAAACATTGCCAAAGGCACTGGAACTGGACTCTGGGCCACAGCAAAATGAAAGGCGATCTGAACTCTTAACTCCAACCTCCACCAAGATCACTTAGAAGGCAGTACCTGGGCCGGGCTTCAACTTGTTAAACGGCCCTTCAACCAAGCGAGCGGACAGAGCAAGAGGGCCCAGAGACGCTACACCAGAAGGACCAAGCTCGATGCAGAAAGAATTATTATTCCAGGGAGGTCAACCCAGAAACCAGGAATTCTCTGGCAGGAACAGAATGCCCACCCACGGGGGAAAAACTTGCCAATGAGCCCTTAAGGGGAGTGGCCAGCAATGTTCCCTCTAATTTTCTGTAGGCTGTGTGCGCATAAAATATCAGCTGTGCAGCTTTTGAAGGAAGGTTAAATTTTTGTGCGGCACATAACGACACTTGGAGTTCTATACTTTAAAATTTGACTACACGTCAGAATACAGTATGTACACCACATTGATTGCACTAGATAACATTGTAGAACTTGTGAAAACCGTAAATACACAACAACTTTTAAATTTTAAGATGTCTGTGTTATTTTCTATCAGAATCAGAACTGTAATTTTTGTGCGCTCTGTTATAAAGTATGTGCGCTCGCTCGGCGAGGTGTGTGCGCGCGCACACGCGCACAGCTTAGAGGGAACAATGGTGGCCAGTATAGAAAGCATGAGTCCAAGACCTGGGCATTCTTAACATGGTCTCTACTGCAAGCAAGGTAATACCATGTGACAAATACAATCTCTCTGCTTGAGAGCTTTTAAAGGTGTTTTGGTATTCATTTTTAAAAGCTAAATCATTTTCTGTATTGCAAAAGGGGAATTGTTTGTGGTGTTGGGTAAAAATCTGCCTATTAGAGTCCATTGTTTTCTTTTTCCAGCTTTCCATTCAGAGCAAGCTCTTTGAAGCCACTGACCTCATCAGGTGTTAGAGATCCCTCCCTACCCACCCCAGCTCCCATCCACCCCCCATGTGAGAATCTTGCTTTACAGGGCAAATCCACAATTAGCTATACACAGGGACATAGAACAGCGCTGTTAGAACACACATAAAAGACGTTAATTTCTTTTTCTCTTAAGGAACAGGGGACAGCCGAGAAAAAGTTAGGGTCTTTAGTAGGTCTCTCTCATTTACTTCAACAGGGGCCAAAGCTCCACCAACTGAAAGATGGCTGGAAAAATCATGCTGCCCCCGTTACAGCTTCTGCCTCTGTCCAGACAGAGAGCCTGATGCCAGTCGAAGAACCGTTTCCATGTGCAGAATGCCTGTGAGCTGAAGCCCCCATGAAACAACTGGAGGAGCTCAAAGAGGAGGTGAAGCTGAGAAGAATTCAAGACAGCGAGAAGTACATTGATGAGAAGTTTCTTGAAACATCCAAGCTGTCCAACAGAGGTGAAGATGGAAGGCTACAGAATGAAGAGAGTGGGACAAGAGTCACCAGAGACTGAAGAATCAGCAACCCAAATCCACCAGCCCTTGAACTAAAGAACCAGTATGCAGCCCTGGAAATGGAGGAGGTGACAACATCCCAGGAAAGGGAAGAACCAGAAGTCAAGCACTCCAAAGTTGCAGAATCAGTGAACACAAGGAAGCGAAGGATAATGGTGGTTGGTGACTCTCTTTGAGAGGTATTGAGACATCCATTTGCTGATTAGACTTAATGAACAGAGGTGTGCTGTCTGCTAGGTGCCAAAATCAGATATGTTATGGAGAGTTTGCCAAGACTCATCAAGCCTATAGACTATTATCCGAGGTAGCTCATCCATGTCGGCACAAATGATACTGCTAGGTATCCCTCTGAGTGTATCAAAAGTGACTTCATGGCTCTGGGACAGAGGGTGAAGCAGATAGCTGTGCAGGTGGTGTTCTCTTCAATCCTCCCTGTTGGGAGGTAAAGGCTGAGGCAGAGAAGCTCGCATCCTGAAGATGATTGCATAGCTGCGTACATGGTATCATCGAGAGCATTCTGGTTTCCTGGACCTTGAGATGATGTTCCAAGGGCTGTGGAGCAGAGATGGCATCATCGGTCCAAGAATGGTTGAAGTGTCTTCCACAGCAAACTGGCTACCATACTGAAGAGGGCTTTAAACGAGATTCGTTGGGGATGGGTGAAGAAAGCCCCCAGGTAAGTGAAACATTAAATACTTCTGTAGAAATGGGTAAAAGGGGCAACATCTGGACAGCAGTGTGTATAAATACCCGTAGCATGGGAAATAAGATTCCAGATGTTGAGGCTGATGTGGATTTAGTAATGGTTATAGAGACATGATACACTGACAATCATGACTAGGATGTAATTATACCAGGCTATATTTTATTCAGGAAGGACGGGAGGAAGAAGGGTAAGAGGAGTGGCACTATATGCAAAAAATAATATTAAAGCTATAGAATTTCAGAATTTAAAAGGGAGCAAGGAGGCACTGTGGGTTAAACTAGAAAGAGGGAAGGGGAAATCATGTGTATTGGTGTGATATACAGATCCCCCTCACAGGGGGAAGGTGAAATTAGACTTGCCTGCTAATTGTTGTTCCTTGAGGAACTCCAGTCCAGTCCCGCACCTTTAGGGTAGTTTACCTCTTCCAGCAGCTTGGAGACTGAGCATGTCATCTTTTGATGACCCCCGCATAAATACTCTCAGGAACAACAAAATAGGAATTACACTTACCTGGTAACTGTGGTTCCTTGAGTGACTCCAGTTTAGTCCTCCACCTCTGGGTAGTGTACCTCCTCCTGCAGCTTGGAGACTGGGCATGTCAAAATCGTGACATCACTGGATGTAGCCTGCTGGTCTTTCCCATCAGCCCCAGTGAACTATTGACAAAGCAGACTCAAAAAGGAGCAACAAATAAGTAGCTAAGATATAAAACTCAACCTTATACTCACTAACAATAACAGATAAGTTGCGCAATAACGCACCCCTCCCCTCCAAACCGGAGGGCCTGCTTCTCTCAGTATCCCCTCCCCCCCCCCATGCCAAGCTATAGCCAATAGAGAGGAAAGACAGAAAGACAGGAATAGAAAGAATCAGTACAATTCCAATCCTATACATATCTACACTCACCTGTCACTGTTGCGTTTCTCCCAATGGAACAAACACTGCTAGCGATCCACACCCTGGGCAGGAATGAGGACTAAACTGGAGTCACTCAAGGAACCACAATTACCAGGTAAGTGTAATTCCTATTTCCTTATCATTCCTCCAGTTTAGTCCTCCACCTCTGGAATGTAACAGAGCAGTAATCATTGGGAGGGAGCTTTCCATCCGGATCGCAACACCGCCGACCCGAAACAGGCATCATTTGCCGCCAGGATGTCGAGCCGGTAGTGTTTGCTGAACGTGTGCAGAGACGATCAAGTGGCCGCCCTGCAGATCTCCACCGGCGGAACCAAAGAATGCTCTGCCCAGGACGTCGCTTGCGCTCTAGTAGAGTGAGCCCGCAACCCGGCTGGCACTGGATGCCCTTGCAAAATATATGCCGACGCAATCGCTTCCCGGACCCATCTGGAAATAAACGCCTTAGCCGCGGCTTCCCCTTTATGGGGATCTCCGAACAAAATGAATAGCCGATCAGACTTACGAAAAGGCTCTGAGACCTTTAAATACCGCCTCAACACTCTCTTTACATCTAAGCGCCGCAAACGGTCCGAGACGCTCTCATCTGCTGAACCCAACACCGGTAGAGAGACCGATTGATTCAAGTGAAACGGAGAAACCACCTTAGGCAGAAACGACAATACTGGGCGCAACACCACTTTTTCCCTAGAAAAGGACAAAAACGGTTCCCGACAGAAGAGCGCCTGCAATTCCGAAACTCACCTCGCCGAGCAAATGGCCACCAAAAATACTGTTTTTAAAGTCTGATCCTTCACAGAAGCCTGGTGTAAAGGTTCAAAGGGTTTCTTAGTCAATGCCCCTAATACCAAATTGAGATCCCATGACGGTACCAATATCCTGTGAGCCGGCCGTAACCTAGACACCGCTCTCAGAAAACGGAGCACATCGCCGTGCGAACCCAGAGCCAGACCTTGAACTTTTCCTCTATAGCAAGCCAGGGCTGCCAGCTGCACTCTTAAGGAACTGGCTGCCAAACCCTTCTCGAAACCATCCTGTAGGAAACTTAGCACAATGGGAACGGAGGCCATCGATGCGCGCACCTGCCATCACGAACACCAATCCTCAAATATACGCCATACGCGCATATAAGCTAGGGATGTGGACTGTCTTCTGGCTTGAAGTAAAGTTGCAACAACTGCTCCAGAGTATCCTTTCCTCCTTAACCTTGCCCGTTCAATGGCCAAACCGTAAGCGAGAACCGATCCACTTGAGGCATTTGAAGCAGCCCCTGAAGCAACAGATCCACCCTTATTGGTAATCTCCACAGAGTTCCGTCTAGCAGTCGAAGTAGATCCGCATACCACGGGTGCCTCGGCCAATCCAGAGCCACCAATAGTACTCTTCCTGGATGGGCCTCGATGCGTTGAACCACTCGTCCTATGAGCGCCCTCAGCGGGAAGACAGAGTAGGCCCAACACCGGCCAACGCTGCATCATAGCGTCGATCTCTTCTGACCTCCTTTCTCGTCATCTGCTGTAGAAACGACTCGTCTTTGCTGATTGAAAGGTCGCCATGAGATCCATAATTGGGCGCCCCCATCTGCGGACTATTTGGGCAAACACTTCCAGATGGAGCTCCCATTCTCCAGCATCCACCCTGACCCTGCTGAGGTAGTCCGCAGTCACATTGTCCTTTCCTGCAATGTGCACCACCGATATGGCTTGTAGCCGGGCTTCTACCCACTCGAAGAACGCTCTTGCTTCCTCCGCCATGGCTACACTTCCCTTCCGCCTTGCCGATTGATGTAAGCCACCGTCACGGCATTGTCCAACAATACTCGTACCGCCTGGTGCTTCACCGTGGTCTCGAACGACTGGAGCGCTAGCACTACGGCACGAAGCTCCATGTGCCTTGCGCATAAAGATGTCCGCACTGTGCCCCCCAACCTGCGAGACTCGCATCTGTCAACAGGAGCCACAGCGGCTGTTCCAAGGGTAAGCCCGCCTCCAGATGACCCGGGCAGGTCCACCACTGAAGGGACCTCCGGACCTGGAGTGGGTAGGGTAGACGCTTGTTTAACGAATCGCTCTGGTGTGACCGACGCAGTAGCGCCCTCTGCAACGGCCACATGTGAAACATGGCCCATGGCACCACCTCCAGGGTCAACGCCATCGTTCTCAACACCTGAAGATAGCTCCGTGGACAGAAACTGGCGTACTAGATGCCGAAGGGCTTGAGCTCACCGAGCCGGGAAAAATACGGCACCCTTTTGAGTATCAAAACGCACCCCCCAAGTATTCGAGATTCTGTGACGGGGCCAATCGACTCTTGGCTGGATTGACCACCCAGCCTAGACTCTGCAAAATGTTCACCACTCTGTTCAACACTTGAACACTCTCGGTCTTGGACTTTGCCCGAATCAACCAGTCGTCGAGATAAGGGTGCACCAGAATGCCTTCCCTTCGCAACACCACGGCCACTACCACCATGATTTTGGTGAAAGTGCACGGTGCCGTTGCTAGGCTGAAGGGCAAGGCCCGGAATTGAAAATGTCCCCAGGGAAGGGCGAACCTTAGGAACTTCTGATGGGCCGCCCTGATGGGAAAGTGCAGATATGCCTCGTGAGATCAAGGGAAGTCCAGAACTCCCCTTGGCGGACAGCAACTATCACTGAACGCAGCGTTTCCATCCGAAAATGAGGTACTCGCAGGCAGCGATTTACACCCTTGAGGTCCAGGATAGGTCAGAGGGACCCATCTTTCTTTGGCACCACGAAATATATGGAGTAACGACCTACTCTGTACTCCCCTGTAGGGAACGAGGATTATCTGTACGAGTCGCGCTAAGGTTTGATGTACCACCTAGACGAGTACCACAAAATCTCCTGAAATCTCTAAACTGACCTCGAGAGGCCGGCATGGACCTCCCCTGTTTAGCCTTGTCCTCCGGGAGTCTACCGCCCTTGGACTCCCCCAAATCCTTAACCAGCTTGTCCAAATCTTCCCCAAACAACAGTTTGCCTTTAAAGGGAAGCTTGCTGAGATGTGACTTACACGAACCGTCAACCGCCCAGTTCCTCAACCCCAGGGATCGCCTGGCAGCTACCACTGAAGCCATACTATTCGCTAATGCTCTGATCAAATCATAGTGCACATCCGCCAGATAAGCAGACCCAGATTCAAGCCAATTCCCGCTGGACATAACTGAGAGCCTAACTTATTTTTTTTGTGCTACTAATAATCCCTACAGTGCTATATACTCTAACTCTCCCATCTTATTTTTTAGACTTCCTGCATTTGCATACAAGCATTTTAGAGATTGTATTTTATTCATATTAATCTGGCTATCTGTAGGCAGGGGTAATTAGGAATCTTTAAAATCTGTCTGCTCCGTACTCAAGGGCATTTGGGCTACTTTTGTCTTTATTGGAACCTCTCTGCTTATATGCCCTAACTTCATTCTTTTGCTAGTATCCTTCAAGGATACATTGTTGCAAACCATGCGCTCTTGGGCAACTGTCGGTTCTCCCTTATTATCTGGTTTAAAAGCTGCTCTATCTCCTTTTTAAAAGTTAATGCCAGCAGCCTGGTTCCATCCCAGTTAAGATGAAGCCCATCCCTTCGGAAGAGCCCCTCCTTTCCCCAGAATGTTCCCCAGTTTCTAACCAATTTAAAACCCTCATCCTTGCACAATCGTCTCATCCACGCATTGAGACTCCGGAGCTTTGCCTGCCTTTTGGGTCCCAATGTTGAAGGTCACTCCAATGGTTCATCATTGCATGTCCAAATCCCACACTTTTGATCAATTACGATGGACAATTCTGGACATGATACCTCCGCTTTTGAGAGGAGGTGATCGTCGAGCGCTGCTTCATCAACGGGAACAGCGCTGGATTTTCACTCTTCAAACTGTTACCCCTTTAGGAATGAATGCGGAGATTGAATGGGGGTTATTGAAATGAACTTTACTTTTTGTGTTGCTGATGTCATCTGATGCTCCTGTGCGTAATGCCGATGTCATCACGTGTTCAAACGGAACAGGAAGTTGGATGGGGTTAGCTTGAAAAAGAGCCAGTTTCATTGTGGGCTTGAAAACACAACTGTTTGTGTCGCAAGTACCCAACCATTACTTGAGGAGATAAGGAAGATTGGCTAGCGAGTCAATTCGAGAGTTACCTCTGGGTTGTCAATCTCCTCCTGCAGCTTGGAGACTGGTATGTCAAACTTATGACATCACTGGATATAGCCTGCTGTAGCCTCTCTCGCCTCCCAGTGTGAACTATTAACAAAGCAGACTCAAAGGAGCAAGAAATAAGCAGCCATTAACTAACAAAACCTTCAACAATATTCTAAAAAGAACTAGAAACACTCCCCCCGCCCTACAAGGCTTTCTTACACCCTGCCCTGTCAGCGGGAAAATTAAGACACACCAAGCAAGATCTTTTGTGGGGGTTTTTGTTGTTTTTTTTTACTCTTGCAAACCTACCTGCAATACTCCTCTTACGCTACTCATCCAGACCCCTATTTCATAACCTGGGTGGGAAGGAGGACTGAACTGTCGTCACTCAAGGAACTACAATTACCAGATAAGTGTAATTATCATTTCCTTATCGTTCCTCCAGTTCAGTCCTCTACCTCTGGGAAGTACCAGAGCAGTTATTATTGGGAGGGACCCCTCAAACCAGCAGACAAAACCGCCGACCCGACACCGCGACATCCAAATTTAAGTAGTGACTGCATCAACTGGTTTTGGACAGTTATTTCGATTGGTTGCAAGTAAAGATTATGCAAGCTCACGCAAATGTTGCAGAATACACTGGTAATGGTCCCCACTGACTAATGAAGAGCACATATCTTAGCAACCAGCCCCAGTCGGCCATTTTCACAATGACCTCTGAAAGGCATAGAATGGACCGGGCCAAGGCCCCGTACCAATGCGTCAACGCTATCCAGTAGCCTCATATGTCCTCTGCTAAACATCGACCCGTCGCCGCAGACTGACAGGTCGCCATGAGGTCCAATATGGGCTGACCGCATCTGAGCACACGCGGCGCGCACACCACCTGATGCAATCTCACTCCTCCGGCAAACACTCGGACCCCGCTAAGGACTTTCGCCACCACAGTGTCCCCACCGAAACGCAGGCCGCCAAGGCTTCAACCGCGCACGCTGTCCCTTCGCTCGGGCCACCCTGACCACCCGACCGACTCCACCCTGCCGATCGAAATAGGCCACCATCCCGGAGATCTCAGACAGCACCTACAGCGCTCGATCCGCTACCGTGTCCGTGAACGCCTGCCACGGCTGACGTACCGCGTACCGTTCCAGTCAGACGATGGAACACTGGGCGTGCTGCGTACACAAACGCCTTGTACATAAAGGATCCGCAAAATGTAGCTGAGTCTAACCACGCTCCGGCCAAGCTCCCGGAAGAAAGGGACAGAACCTTATAAAAAAGAAGTGGGGACAATTAGGAAGGCTTTCCTGTTTGATTATTCTTTTTTTTTTTTTTTTTTTTCCTTTTTACAACTCCATAAGGGCCACAAGGCACACAACCGAACAGGGCAGTGTCCAGAGAACGCAAGGCCCCTCCTCCAGGCTGACTCCACAGCCTAAACCGGCAGTCACCTTGGCTGATGCCGAGCAGCGCAGAAGCCAACTTGTAAGCCCAGCATATGAAGTATGCCTACTAGTACAGCATTCCACAATGGAGGGACATGTAACCGGACGGCTTTGAATATGAACCTACAGATATCCCGCGCTTGCTCCAAGACAAGCACTGTGCAGCCTACTGGTCTTCTCGGAGCACCGCCACGACCCGAAGACCTAAACCGGCCAGCAAAAGACGACGTACGCTGGGCCCGAAGAAACCTGGTTGAACGGATCCCAGCACTCCCTGTATCGTTAGGATCGGAACCTCCCCCCAAGGACTCAGCCCTGGCTGGAACTGGCTGAGCATAACTCCAGGCCCTGCGGCGAGCCCCCACGAAGAAGTGGGACGCAACGATGCCTTGAGGAAAGGGAAGGCCCAATGGGTGAAGCAAGTTGCTAGCCGACCAAGGGAGTAAACCCCACACGCGCACCTCAATGGAAGGTCGGAAGAACCGAGGATTCTGGTCCCACAGGTGCACCTGCTAGCCTTTAACAACATACACCTCCGCAGGTACAAAAAAAACTTAAATTGTGAGCACCTTCAGGGGTAGGGGGAATAGACGACAGCCTCCGACTGTTGACCACCTTGTCTTGCACAACAGACAGCAGCACCCCACCAAACAAATGATTGGGAATATATGACCTCAGAACTAGAGGTAAAACAGTAGAACGTGCAGTGGACGTGAATTTCCAGATCTTCCAGCCCCCCTGCCCACATTGTGAAGAGGCAGAGAAGAACTGGACCGGCGGATCTGGAGGGGTGCCTCCTGGACAGCCGGGCCACCGAAGGGAAAGCTGATGACTGAGGCCCAAACTCCTCAGGATGGCCCCGTCTTGCATTGGCAACCCCATGCAACACCATGACAACCCCGCTCACGATATCCCAAGCGATCTCTGTCATTGCTGCAACAATCACCTGAGCATGAGATCACAGACGGAACACGGACATGCAGACGCACTCAAGGAGAGTGCACCTAAGAAGTATGAGCCTATCCAACATCCAGCACCACATGTCCAGGTGTCCCACTCCTGTCACCCAAAACACAGGACGCTTGAACCTAGGTGACCGTCATAGCAAAGACAGGGAGGCCTGACTGCCGCTATCAACCCTTCCAGGACCCTGGAACACTAAGCCCCGGACTGTGCCATCCAGCAACACTTCTCATGATCCCCAGCAGGGGCCTTTCCCCAGATGGCCCAGATGGGCAGTGTTCCCGCCAAATGGGCAAGCTGCGCTCTGATAACATAGTGCAAAAAAACAAATCAAAGTGTCTTAACCTAGCTAATTTATGTCTAATAGTGGTCATTCATAATATTAGCCAGGCTCAATCATAACATTAGTATTAATGATCTCTAAAGATTGAAGAGTTACTAATGTAACACTAATTGGGTTTTTTTGGGGGGGTTTTAAAGAGCTTCAAAGGCAATCTTGGAAACTACAGACCAATGAATCTGAGTTCAGCGCCAGTTAAATGATAGAACTTGTTCTGAAAAGCAGCACCAAGCTGTCTTTTCAAAGGGTTAATAAACATGTGAGTAAGCCAAATGATATGTATCTGGATGTTTTAGAAGGTACTTGACAAAGCCCCTTATGAACTTCTCCTGAGGAAGGAGATGATGTGCTATTATAGAATGGGAAATGGATCAAAAACAGGAACACAATAGGACTAAATGGCCAGTTTTCTCACAGGAGACCCGTAAATAGTGGAATGTCTCGGGATCTGCACTGGAACTGGCATCTGGTAACATCTACTGCACTGAAATGATCTGGAAAAGAGATCAGCAAGCATGGCGATCAAATTTGCAGATGGCATAACGACATTTAGAGGCTGTCTGCACAATTTCCAAGCGTATAAACATGGAAATAGCATCCTTATGTAAATGACAATTTCAGAAAGGGCTCAATTTGTAGGTGGTTGTGCCGCCGATGACCCTGAATGGCCAAATCCTAGCACGGAAACCTGCTGCTGACAGACGTCGCTAACTGCCAGAATGCAGACAAAGGTAAAGGCACCCCCCAAGAAGTAAAACCCAAACCAATCACATTGCATTCAAAGAACTATAAACTATCATGAAATTAAAAGGAAATTAAAATTAAAAGGAAATTAAAATTAGAATTAAAATTAAAAGTAACAGCAAAAGGAAGTCCTTATCTGGGTGTAACCGCGTGGAACAGCATCGTCTGCTCAAACGCGGGGCTGCTCCGCTCTCCGCCACGAGGCCTCAGCCCTGCCGAGAAAATGGCACCAATCCGAAGCAGGCCCGCTTGGCGCCAAACACCACAGAGGCGGCAAGAGCTCAGAGCCCCTCCATGCGGACTCGAGAGACTCCCTTGTGGCGTCGGGATGCAGCAGTTACCCCGCTGTAGCTACAGGGTGAAGAGCTGTCCAGACACGCTGCTGCCTCGCGCCACCAGAAGTAGCAGACGCTGCGAGCCCCGGCCCACCGGCTAAAGAACCTCGAACGGCCTGAGGCTCCCGCCGCAATGGGAATCTGCCGCATGGACACTGCCAAAATGCAGGTGTTCCACAGAGCTCTCCCCCGTACAGTCCTGGGGGAGAGATCATCACCGGGCACAGAGACTGAAGAATCCCAAGCAGAGAGGCTAGCTGGCAGCATGAACTTTGAAAAGGGACAGAACCCCCCCTTTACACTAAGGCAGACTAGGTGAAAATAAAGTAAAAGTAAAGTAAAAGTAAAAGTAAATCAAATCCTGACTAACTCCTCCTAAACTGCTTCTCAAGTGAGCCCAGCACCTAGGCTCACTACATCCTCATGCTGCATGGAGACTGGACACACTGGGGGATCATGGGAGAAGACCAGCAGGATATACCCGGTGATGTCACAAGTTTGACTTGTCCAGTCTCCATGTTGCAGGAGGAGGTGCACTACCCAGTGGTGGAGGACTGAACTGTAGGACCGATAAGGAAATAGCCGCTGCAAACGCTGACAAGCTCCCCAAAAGGTGCCAAAGTGCTCCGACGAACGCCAGCGTCTGATCAAAGGAGCTCCCAGTATGAAAAGGCACCTGCCCCGGCGAAACACCTACCGGGAAGGACTGCCGCTGCTCCGGAGCTCAAAACCAGAGAAGGATTGCCGCGAAGAGCGACGGCTCCTGATCGCTGCTGTCTATACCGACTGACCCGCTATGCCAGTAAGACAAGCAAGACGATCTAAAATATATGCTCACCTCAAGAAGGGCTCTCCCCCGTACAGTCCTGGGGGAGAGAACCTCTGGGCCACCGCCGAGGAAACTGAACTCGACTTCCTGAGCCAGCCTCTCTCCCTGAATGGCAGGTATGCAGGGCCAGGGAACAAGAATGCCTACAGCTAGCTTACCCTGTATGCTTTTAAAGGTACAGCTCCTAATATCAAGTAAAGTACAACCATCAATTCTCAAAACCCACTAGGCACTATCCTATTAGCTCCTTATTAATTCCTCCAGAGAGCACTTCCACAAGGCTCGTCAAGTCTTCCTGCTGCATGGAGACTGGTCACACTGGGAGGCGAGAGACACTACAGCAGGCTATATCCAGTGATGTCAGAAGTTTGACATACCAGTCTCTGAGCTGCAGGAGGAGATTGACAACCCAGAGGTAGAGGACTGAACTGGAGGAACGATAAGGAATTTCTTTTTTTCCTGTATTATCTTGTGGTTGTAGGCCTTTTCTGTACAAGCTTTGTCTTGATAATATTGTAAAAAAATTTCAAAAAATATAAATTAAAAATAAAAGCCAAACATGAACTACTACAGATTGAATGCCACTGGAGAAAGACAAAAAAACTATCGCACCAGATTGAATACTCCTCAAAACAAGATGAATACAATAAACTAATTCACAAACATAAAAGGGATTATCACTTGAGCCTGATCCTTAAATCATTAAGCAAACCCAGAGAATTGTTCACTATAGTAAAATCCTTCACACGTGCACCATCAACCCAACCTCATACTAAGATGCAACCAAAAGACTTTGCTGCACACCTCCAGAACAAGCTAACCCCCACAACTATCGTGGTAAAAAGGAGCAGCCCACTTCTTTTCACCATGACCAAAACACAATGCTGGACCACATTCACATCCGTCTCCCCAAAACTGCTTGATCAGATAATCACAATGCTCTATACAACAATGTCACCACTTGATCCTTGCCCCATCTCCTGGATAAAGATGACCAGAAACAAATTCATACCACCCTTTCTCAAAATACTAAACCTATCACTTTCCCATGGAACCTTGCCAACAAGCCTAAAGACAGCATCCACAAGGCCTATTCTAAAAAACTCCGCTGCAGATATTAATCTATCCACCACATACAGACCCATATCCAACATCCCCTTCCTCAAAAAGATTATCAAAAAAGCAGTTCAATTACATTTAGAAGACTTCATAAACTGAAGGTGAAAATGAATCCCCCTTCAGGTACCCTTGTCTCAGGTTGGATCTATCTTGTGCTAACGTCTGCAGCTCTAGGCCTAAGAAAGAAATAGCCTGCTGACCCTTTTCATCCTGAAACTGCAGAATTAGCCGTTTTGAGTTATGAAATGAGCTAACATCCTGAAATCCCAGAGCTGACACAATGAGAGGCTCTGAAAGCTACACAGCTTGTGAAAACTGTCACCTGGGCCCCTCGAAAGAACAAAGGGGAACAAAACAAGAAAGACGAACTTAAATCAACATCAGTATCTAAAGTTAATCTGCAGGAAACATGGTTAGCACAAGGCGAAGACGACTACCATGAGAATGGGGAGACAGAATGCCACAAGGGAAAGCAAAGGGCAAGAGGGCAAAAGATTAAGGAGCAGATTTGCTTGAAAAAAATAGAGAAGAAGAAAGGAAATCTGCTTATCAGCAATTTGAGCCTAAAAATGAATATACATATAGGAGAGAAACTGTGATGGGCAGACAGACACTAGCTGATCTCGACTAGAGTGATGCTGTCTCTGTCCCAGGACCCTTTTACACTTAAGTCAGGTGCTTTGCTTGTTATAGACATTGATGCTATGTATTGATATTGAAATTTGTACCTTATCATTTAAAAAAGCGAAGCTTGTGATGTTACAGACCTGGCAAAATAAATAAAACATTTCCATGCTCTTACGGTGGCACGAGCAATTTGTTTAAAGGTGGGTCCTGTATATATGTTGGGGTTGAACACAAGCAACCAATAACAAAAAAAATAGAAAATTCCCCAAATAATCGTAGGGGAAGCCCACGAAAACCGCAACAAGACTCCTCTGCCCTACTAGACCTACAACAGCACGGTTTTAGAACCAACCACAGTGTGGAAACATTACTCACATCACTAATCAACACCCTGCTCCATGGGCTTGAACAGATCAAGCAAAGATTCATCCTAATATTTTTAGACATAGCTTCCACCTTTGACTCAATAAATCATGATAAACTATTACTCAGGCTGGAGTCAATAGGTGTAAATAGCACCCCCTAGCATGGTTCCAGTCATAACTGACCACAAGTAAAAATAGGAAACAAGGCCTCCAATCCTTTCAAATATCTCCAAGGCATTCCTCAGGGATCAGTCCTCTCAGCCTTACTCTTCAATCTTTACATTCAACCAATCTGCCAAATCATATAAAACACGTAAAATACACTACCACATATATGCTGACGACTTAATGACATACGCCCCATTTGATACCACCAACCCAGGTGTACACTCTGTTATAAAATAATGCTCCAGCAAAGTCACCAAATGGCTGGAAGACCAGAAACTCACTATCAACTACAAGTCAGAAGTACTCATCATATCCAAAGACTCATCCTACACCCCCCCCCCCCCCACACCAGAACAAATAAATTCAACAAAATCCAATCTGTAAGATTGAAGGTTAAATATTTAGGAATCACCCTAGATCACAAGATGACCTTCCAGACTCCTATAACTAGAACAAATTCTATTTAACAGAAGATCAGAATCTTGCACAACCTTCAATCACTACTAGATCCTCAGCATTACAGTACAGTATGCCAGGCCCTAATCACCCCACACCTGGACTATAGTAATTCAGTCCTCCACCGACTCCCAAACCTAGCCCTTAGACCTCTCCAAACAGCACAGAATACAGCAACTTGTCTCATCAACACAACTCCTCAGCGTGACCACATCACACCAGTACTTAAAAACCTACACTGGCTCTCAGTAGGAACAACAATCAAATATAAGACCATTTAGACCACATTCAAAGCAATGCACAATCTCTCAGCAGTCTGCCTGGTACCACTCATCCCAGCACTAAAAACAAAAAGCTCACAATTGCTTTGACAAAGAGCATTTTCTTTCTATGGACCTACAAATTGGAACTCGTTGCCACCCACTCTAAAGTCCATTCAGAACTTAAATAGATTCCTGAAAAAGCTAAACACACATCTCTTTAGAGAAGCCTTCGGAACTATCACATAGACTACCCACAGAAACCTATGTCAGACCCATATATTGCATATTCAAAAAACTTATACCTCCCACCCTGTAAATTACATACTCAACCCTTCCCCATAAACCAATTATAACTGTCATTCCACTGTACCAATTATAGTTAAATCCTGTTAATTGCAATGTATATAAGTTACATGTTTCAGACACAATTGTTCTATGGACTTTACAGTCGAATTCTATGTAAACTACTATGATAATGTGGAGTGGAGGAGTAGCCTAATGGTTAAGAACACTGGCTTGGGAACCCAGAGACCAGGGTTCAATTCCCACTAGCACTCCATGTTGCCTTGGGCAAGTCACTTAACCCTCCAATGCCTCAGAAAAATCAAAGTTATCAATGTCCCTGTTTAATACACATTACCAAATTTAAGTTTCAATGTAAACCACTTTGATTGAAATGATAAAGCGGTATATAAAACCTGTTAAATAAATAAATACTATGAATACCGGTATAAAAGAAATAGTAAATAAATAAATTAGTGTTGTGTATGGATCGTATAGAGTGTTACATAAAGACAGATGGGGTACCTCTCAGGCCTTCAGAGACTCCCAATTGTATCAATCAGAAGTTTCCGCCTCCATGACAGTTCTTTAGTTTTTGGACAGACTGCAATTACCAGACCTCACTGAACAACAGAGGGAAATGCACAATGCAAATATAAGAAGACTAATATACATTACCCCCACCTCATTAACAAACTACGAAACAAAGACAAGCCACTCAAACTAACTCGGAACTCTCATGTGCCTACATAAATGCCAGATCCATGAAAAAGAAAATCCCTATCATCATTGGCTATATAAATTCAAATGGTCCAGATATAATTTTTATAACGGAATCCTGGCTCAATGACCAAGATAATCTCTTACTAAACCAACTATGCCCACCCAAATACAATATATTCCATACCCCCAGAACAGGAAAACGAGGTGGTGGTGTAATAAAAGTCGTTAGAAGCACAAATCCTCCCAACTAAAGCTATATCTGAAACAGACAAGCTAATAATCAAAAGTGGAAATTTGGCCGTCTGCTTAATATACAGACCCCCAAACACCAATCCAGATAACGTGACAAATATAATAAATGAAATAATCAACATACCACCAAAAATAAAAACGGTTCTCCTAGGGGATTTCAATCTCCCCTCAATACATGACTCTCACTCATCATCCTTCTCCAATGCAATGGAAGAACTAAAATATAAGCAAATTATACACAATGCGGCCCACAAGATGGGAAACACCCTTGATTTAATATTCTTGCCCCAAGAGAGAAAATCTCCTCGAAACAACCCCCCTCAGATAACACCAGTGCCCTGGTCGGACCACCACCTTATAGAATTCATCCTAGAGATCAATCTAACTCAAATCCACACAGATCAAACATACCCTAAAAAATACCCTAAATATAAACAACTAAACCTCCTTAAAACTATAGACACCAATACAGAAGATCTTGATGAATTAATCGATAACACAGGTACACTACCAAAAAACTGCCTCCAGTTTTGCAACTGATTCCTATAGATTTTGGGGTGCTGAATCCAGGAAAAATAGCCAAAATGTTCCATCACGTCACGTTTTCTTGCAAAATTAGATTTCTTACCCATATAAGGAATGTTCACATAATTTCTTTTTAGCCGACTGCAGTTTATTTTCTTGGCCCAAAATAGAGGTTGTAATGGTTAACTAACTAGAAACACTCCCTCATGATATTTTAGAGTGTTTTGTATTCATTTTATACATTAACAGGACAATTGGGAGGCGGGGGGCTAAATCCAGTACTTGTGCTGGCGCATGTTCTTTCCTGTTCGCCTCGCCTCGTTCGCTCGCTCAAACACGGTGGTTGCGACATGAACGTTCCTGTCAAATTTCAGTTTCTTGCAAGTTCATTATTACCTTTTGTTTGCTCAGTCGTAATCCAGCTTTATTCCGAAGTGGTTCACTACAGTTGTAGTTTGCAGTGCTGTGTATTTGTGATGGCTCACAGAGCCAGAGGTTGCGTCAACTCTCCGGACAGTTTTTGTTTTATTTGTGGGGAATATACCGTGAAAAAGCGGCAGAGGAACATTTCTGCATTTATTAAAAAAGTATATTTCGCCTATTTCGGTTTGAAGTTAGGCGATCAAGACAAACCGTGGGCTCCTCACAAAGTGTGCAAGACATGTGAGGAAGATCTACGCTTATGGATGAAAGGTAAAAAACAAGCATTTCGTTTCGGAATACCTATGATGTGGCGTGAACAAAGAGACCACAGCAGTGACTGCTATTTTTGTTCTTGCATTGTGAAGGGATACAACTTAAAAAATAAGAACGTAATAAGTTACCCCAACCTTCCCTCAGCAATTAGGCCTATGCCTCATAGCAACGAAGTACCTGTGCCTGAACCACCAAAATCTTTGGATCATATTTGTGTGGATGGTTCTGATCATGATGAGACTCATCAGATGGCTTTTCCCGATGAGTCCAGTACTTCCGAGTTTGAAACTGAACCAGATCCGAAACCTGAACTTTTCTCTCAAGCTGAATTGAATGATTTAGTCCGGGATTTAGGACTCCCAAAAGATGCTGCCCAACTGCTAGGTTCTCGGCTTAAAACAGAAAAATCTATTGTCACCAGGAACAACTTTTTATTGGTACCGCAACCGCGAGACACAATTTTTGAAGTATTTCAGCAAAGAGGAAGATTTGGTATTTTGCAACGATATATACGGAGTGATGGAAAAGTTTAAACTCAAGTATGATCCTGCTGAATCCGGCTGTTCATTGATTCGTCAAAAGACAGCATTAAAGGTGTTCTTCTTCATAATGGCAACACATTCGCTTCAGTTCCTATTGCTCACTCTGTTATTCTCCAAGAAAAATACGAGAATTTGGCCCTGATTCTTCAGAAGATTCGTTATGATGAGCATAAGTGGATGATTTGTGGAGACTTTACAATTCTATCCATGCTATTAGGGCAGCAATCCGGTTTCACCAAATATCCCTGCTTCCTTTGCTTGTGGGATAGCCGGGCCCGCGACCTACACTGGGGGAAAAAAGACTGGCCAATTCGGGAGTATTTGAGAGCCGGTGAGAAAAAGGTTCTTCATGAGAGCTTGGTACCTCGTGATAAAATTCTATTACCACCTCTCCACATTAAGTTGGGTCTCATTAAGCAATTCATCAAGTCCCTTCCAAAAGATGGTGAGTGCTTTCGGTACCTTTGCTCAAAGTTCCCCCGACTTTCTGAAGCAAAGCTAAAGGAAGGAGTGGTTGTTGGCCCTGATATAAGGAAACTCATTTCAGATGGAGCATTCGCTGAAACGATGTCTGAGAAGGAAAAAGAAGCCTGGGATTCCTTCAAGGATGTTGTTCTCAAATTCTTGGGGAACAGGCGGGATGAGAACTATAAGGATATTGTTGCCAGGATGCTCAATGCCTTCAAAGAACAAGGCTGTAACATGAGCCTGAAAGTCCATTTCTTGCACTCCCATGTGAACTACTTTCCCGAAAACTTGGGGGCGTACAGTGAAGAACAAGGTGAAAGGTTTCACCAGGACATCAAGGACGCAGAGAGAGGGTACCAAGGAAGATGGAACACCACTATGATGGCTGATTTCTGCTGGTTGCTGCTGCGGGAAACCCCAGATGAAAAATACGCCAAGCAGCGCACCAAGAGAAGCATTCGGGGGAAGAAGAAGAAACGGGCCCACCAGGAGATTGATTGACCCAAGAATGACTTTAAAATCTAAACTGTGTTGACAAATATCGTGTTTTTACTAAACTTTGAAATAAAAATTTGCTAGTTATTACCACAGTGTCGGATCTCATTTATTAGAATTTTATTTTCACACCATCGGGTGTTTGTCTTCATGTATTGCAATGGTGCGGTTTGCGTTTTCTATTCTTACATACATACCTGTACAACATTTTTTGCACATTTCTTTGCTTTGCTTTGTGTCTAACCTCACTCTTATATGCTCAATGTTTGTGCACATGTATGTGGCTGTTTTAAGTGCAGACAATTTTGCTACCATCACAGTGTGTTTTGTTGACATTACTCTATTCTTATGTGTTGCCTTGTTACAATTTTCTTTATTCTTATTTGAATAACTACTAAACAATTAGTATAAACAATTCATCCAAGAAACTTTTATCTCGATCGCACTCAATCTGAAACGTTCACCTCAAACTGCTAACCCAATGTAGCAAAAAATCTGTACATGATGGAGCAAATTGGTTACCAGATTTGGATTCAGCGCACCAAAAAACGTAAAACTCAATCGAAACATTAGAGGCAGTTTAAAAAAATTTTTTTAGTGTACCTGTGTAATCTGTGAACTATCATTAAAATCATCTCTAATATCTGAAGATTGGAGGATCGCCAATGTAACACCAATTTTTAAAAAGGGTTCCAGGGGTGATCCGGGAAACTACAGACCGGTGAGCCTGACGTCAGTACCAGGAAAAATGGTAGAAACCATCATAAAGAATAAAATTACTCAGCATGTAGATAGTCACGACCTAATGGGAGACAGCCAACATGGCTTTATACAAGGAAGATCTTGTCTTACTAATCCGTTATGTTTTTTTGAAGGAGTGAATAAACAGGTGGACAAAGGTGAGTCGGTTGATATTGTGTATCTGGACTTTCAGAAAGCCTTTGACAAGGTCCCTCATCAGAGACTTTTGGCAAAACTAAAGAGTCATGGGATAGGAGGCAGTGTACTATTGTGGATCAGGAACTGGTTAAAAGATAGAAAGCAGAGGGTAGGGCTAAATGGCCAATTTTCCCAATGGAGAAAGGTGAATAGTGGTGTACCCCAGGGATCTGTGCTGGGTCCGCTGCTTTTTGACATATTCATAAATGACCTGGAAAGTGGAATAACGAGTGAGGTGATCAAATTTGCAGATGACACAAAACTATTTAAAGTTGTTAAAACCCAAGAGGATTGTGAAAAATTGCAAGAGGATCTTGATAAATTGGAAGACTGGGCATCAAATGGCAGATGAAATTTAATGTGGACAAGTGCAAGGTTATGCACCTAGGGAAGAACAACCCAAACTATGGTTACACAATGCAAGGTTCCACATTAAGAACCACCACCCAGGAAAAAGATTTAGGCGTCATTGTGGATACCATGTTAAAACCCTCGGCCCAGAGAGCAAATAGAATGCTAGGTATGATAAGGAAAGGAATGGAAAATAAAACAAAAGATATTATAATGCCTCTATATCGTTCCATGGTGAGACCTGTCAGACGGCTGCCTGGGTGAGAATCTTCACAGTCTTGGCAAGTGCATATATCTATATGATTTGCAAGGGATTGTGGGCAATGCAGTTCATTCACACCAGACACAGCTGCTGACAATAATTAGTTGTGCTTTTGGGTAAAGCCAATAAGATATTTATTTATGGGGTTATTTCTCCCAACACAGATATGCTTGGTAGCACATAAATCAGGTTACTTGCTTTCAGTGTTAAACTTGAAAAAAACAAAATGAGGAAAACATTTAAACTTGTCAGGCATTAGCTAATGTTTTCTTAGCATATATCAAACAACAAACCAAAAGCTACAAAGAAAGAAAAAAACTGTTCTTTTCAGGTTAACTTCTGATAACTTCCCACATAGATTCAGAAGTGATTCTCTCCTAGCTCACAAGCAATTAGGTAAGGCTCAATTGCTAGTAAGTTACCCAGCTGAAACCTCTTAGCTGGCTTGCTTTCTACTGCGTGGGTCAAATCCTGCTTCAGGAGCTTTCCTGAGTAGATTAAAGAACACGTTTGTATTTCTTTGTGATGGTTGCTGTACTTTATAACAGAAAGTTACCAAAGGAGTTTAGACAGCTAGAGCAGTCCATGTAAACAGATTCTTCATCTGATATCATTCCCCCTTCTTCAACAAGCATGGGTTCAATATCATGGATTGGCACAGATGAATGTCCCAATGGAGCACTTTCAGGAGAATACTTGTTTCCCTGCTGTCTTTCAAGGTTATAGCTAGGGCACAGATCAGTGTTCATACCTGAGCTTCCATTGCTGTTAGAGTTCCTCTCTATATAGCCTGGCCAGTATGTAGTCCAGTTCTCATGTCCAGCCTTCCAATCCAGATCCCTGGATACTGGATCTCTCTTCACATACCTTCTGGCATGGGTCTTAGTGTCCCTTCCACGTGCAGCCGTCTCTCTTACAGGTACCGTCTGGAGATTCCTAGCTCTGCAGCACCATTCCTCTGGCTTTCCCCAGTCCAATGGTGTATGCTGGCCCTTGGAATACCTCCCAGTATACGTACTGCTCTGGACTCTTCTAGACCTCTCAAAGGTTTTTCTCCTCTTTCTTCCAAAGGGTTTCTTTCTCTCTCTGTCCGTCCGGTTTGGCTTCTGCTTCTGATGATCTTTCAGATGAAACTGATGATCAAGCTCAAGCTGATTCTCAGGATAAGGAGGATAATTCTCTGTAGAATAAACTCTACATTTATTCTGCTTGGATGAGTGCTCCTCCCTAACACAGCGCAGCTGTGCTGAATCAGGCCCTGCCCTTTGAGATGAGTGCTTAGGGATTACCTCATAGCCCTCCTGATTGAACACACGTTTCCCCACTTCAGCTCCTCTAATGGCTGTTGGAAACCTGGTGCATTCTGGGACTGGTTGTCTTTTATGGGAAAATTCTGTTTTCTTATTTCTACCAGAACTGACAGGTTGCTTGTTCAGAGTCACTTCATCTTTTCTATAGCTCCTTCCTGAGCTATGATAAGCTTCCTTATCACAGACCGCACCTTGAATATTGTGTGCAATTCTGGTCGCCGTATCTTAAAAAGGATATAGCGATTTTAGAAAAGGTTCAGAGAAGAGCCACCAAAATGGTAAAGGGGATGGAAGGATACTCCTATGAAGAAAGGCTAAAAAGGTTAGGGCTCTTTAACCTGGAAAAGAGACGGCTGAGGGGAGATATGATAGAAGTCTATAAATTAATGAACGGAGTGGAACGGGTAAACGTAGATCGATTGTTTACGTTATCAGAATATAGAAAGACTAGGGGACATGCAATGAAGCTACAGGATAAACTATTTAAGACTAATAAAAGAAAATATTTTTTCACTCAACATGTAATCAAACTCTGGAATTTGTTACCGGAGGATGTAGCTGGGTTTAAAAAAGGTTTGGACAAGTTCCTGGAGGAAAGGTCCATAAACCATTATTAAGAAGTGACCGAAGATATCAATGCTTGACCCAGTACAAGCACTGTGGAACTTGTGTCTCTTGGGGAAACTGCTAGGTACATATGACCTAGATTGGCCACAGTTGGAAACAGAATACTGGGCTTGATGGACCTTGGTCTGACCCAGTATGGCATATCTTATGTTATTTATTTATTTATTTATTTATTTAACAGTTCTTCTATACCGCTCTATTTTAGATCAGAGCGGTTTACATTTAACATCAACTATACAACACAAGGAACTTTGAGTTGTATTTACAATAAACAGGGAGATCAACTTGGAAGTAACTGGGGGAAACTATGTACATTTTTAATTTTATACATTGTATCACACTGGTACCTGATTTCAGGCAGAACATATCTACATTTTATTTACACTGGGGTACATTCTGAGCGATCATTTGATTATCCTTTTTCATGCTGAGTCTGATTGTTTACTTGTAATGAGAGATTGTCTGGGGGGCCATATGTATGGTTACTAAGGCTAGATTCAGGGTAGTATGTAGTGAACAGATGCTGCTTTATTGCCTTCCTGAAGTGGGTTAGGTAAGTGATGTTCCGAATATAGGTAGGGAGAGCATTCCATGCTCTGGGAGCGTAAATCGTAAAGGCCCTATTTGTTGTTGTTCTCGTGCATTTTGTTATTACTTTTGGGACCTCTAGGGTGTTTTGCATCATGGATCTTCTATTTCTGTTCTGTGGTACTTTATGTATCATCTTGCTGAGGGCTGTGGGGGTCAGAGTGTTTGAGGCTTTGAAAGTTAAGGTTAGAACTTTGTGGAGGGTTCTTGCTTGAACAGGTAGCCAATGGAGGTTCATCAGTACTGGCGTTATGTGCTCTCTCCGTGAAGCCCCTGTTAGTACTCTTGCAGCAGTGTTCATTGCAAGCTGGAGGGGAGCTAGGGTTGCTTGAGGGAGACCGTGTAGAATTACGTTGGCATAGTCGAAATGAGGTAATATTAATGCCTGATAGATCGATCGGTAGTCGCTGAAGTCGAGTAGCGGTCGGAGATGTTTTAAGGTCTTTATTTTCATGTATACTGTTTTTACTGTGTTTTTTATGTGAGTTTTCAGATCCAGGTGTTGATCCAGTGTAACGGCAAGGTAGCGGATTGTGGATTTGGTTTTCAGTTCTGTGTTGCCGATTTTTAAAGAGAGTGGAGGGGTGAAGTCCTGGTTCCTTGAGATGAAAAGGACATCTGTTTTACTGTAGTTGATTCTCATGTTTTGTGTGCTGAACCATTCTGCTACTGCCTCAAAACATCTTGTTAGAGGGGAGAGGTCCGGTTGGCTAGTCCTGAAAGGGATGTATAGGAGGATGTCATCTGCGTAGGCTAAACAGTTGACCTTGAATGAACGTGCTAGGGCACATATGGGCTGCATGTAGATGTTAAACATCAATGCAGATAGTGACGAGCCCTGTGGTACACCCTGGTTTTGTAAAAATGGTTCGGAGGTTGTGGAGCCTGACCTTACATGTTGCCATCTATTAGTCAGGTATGACTTGCACCACTTTAGGGCTGTTCCCTGAATTCCTTTCTCGCTGAGGCGTTGTATGAGTATCTTGTGACTCACTGAGTCGAAAGCCGCAGCGATGTCGAGGAATATGAGGGCGAATCCTTGATGACTTTTGTCGGTTCCAGAGACTAGATGGTCAAATAGGTTGGTAAGGAGGGTTTC
The DNA here is from genome assembly GCA_033557465.1 of Ichthyophis bannanicus. Classification (NCBI taxonomy): domain Eukaryota; kingdom Metazoa; phylum Chordata; class Amphibia; order Gymnophiona; family Ichthyophiidae; genus Ichthyophis; species Ichthyophis bannanicus. Next base: position 1,718,237,354 of record CM066032.1, on the reverse strand, counting down.
AACCCCATGTGCTTCTCTGAACCCATGCTGGGAAGGATCCAATGGGGCTTCAGTATCAATATGCTGTTGGATTTGGCGCTGTACTAACTTTTCGATTACTTTGGCAAGCATGGGGATACTTGAAATTGGTCTGTATGATTCCACTTTCGATGGGTCCAGCTTGTTATTTTTTAGCAGTGGTCTGATGGATGTTTGTTTCAGACTTTGTGGAAACGATCCGGTTGTAAGAGATTGGTTTATTAATTCGCTCAGATATTGGCTTAGGTCACATCGTAACTCCTTTATCCATAAAGCAGGGCATGGGTCATTGGGTGCGGTAGTAGGGTTGATTGCAGCGATTGTGTCTTCAATCTCTCTGCGTGATATTTTTTCAAATTTGTACAGTGGTGATGGTTGGGGCAAGGTATGCTGAGAGCTGTTTTCCGCGGAGTTCGAGGTTGTACCAGCCTGGGTCACTTCAGGTTGAAGGTAGTTGGTTGCAGATGTAGTAGTCTGGACCATTTTTGACTGTAAATAGTTGGAGTATGCCTGGGGGTGTGACATCTGTGACTGGTCTGCAGGAGGTTCTCTAATGAGAGATTTCACTATATTGAAGAGGTCGTGGGGCTTGTTTAGTGACCGCTTCAAGATGTCGGAATGATATTGTTTCCGCTTTTTTGTTAATTCATCGCGGTGTACTCTTAGGTGAGTGATGTAAGTATCTTGTGCAACCGTAGAGTGAGACCGACGCCATCTTCTCTCTAGCCTGCGCAGGCACTTGAGTGAGTCTCGGAGATCTTTGGTATACCATGGTGCATGGTCTCGTTTCTTTGTTGTTTTATTTGTGGCTGGTATGCATGAAATGGTCTTGAGGCTCTCGTCCCAGGTGGACACCAATGCATCTAGGTCGTGTGGTATGTTGTTGAGGAGTGGGAGGATCTTCTCTCGAAGCTCTTCTTTATTAAAGGGGCGGAAGCGCTTCAAAGAGGGTTCGTGGGCAGTGTTGGTTTTGTTGGAGTTTTTATTGTGTGTGTTAATAGGTATCTGGAATTGAATCAGGCTGTGGTCGGACCATGGCACAGGAGTTATGGTAGGTGGTATTAGTGGGGTGGTATCCTTATCCGTCTGTGGGGCAAAGATCAGGTCAAGTTTGTTTCCCTTGACGTGGGTGGGGTTAATGACTAGTTGCTCATATCCTAGATCTTGTAATGCTTCTAGGAAAGCAGAGGCTTGAGATTCATGTAGCGTAGGCAGGTTGAAATCACCTAGGATCCAGTTCTGGGATCGTGGTCTGTTTGAGTTGCAGGCGAGGCCCATTATCGTTGCAAGATCCTCTGAGGATGGTGTTGGTGCTCGGTACAGTAGGTTGATCGTGCAGGTGTTATTTGTTATGGTGAGGGAGTCCAGGTGGACTGTGCTGGTTGAGTTGCACATCTGGAAGCCTAGGGAAGTTTTGACAAGAATGAGTGTTCCTCCTCCTCTCTGATTGGTTCTATGGCATGTGTGGACTGAAAAACCTGTGGGTAACATCTGGTTGATGATTGCGTTGTCAGATTCTGATAGCCAAGTTTCCGTGATCATGATGATATCAAGGTTATGGGTCGTGACCAGATCGGTAATTATTGGCCATTTTGTACGTATTGACCTTGCGTTGATGAGTGCACACTTCAGGGCTTGGTGGTGTTGCTGACGGTCCAAATGTGACTTCTTGAGATGTTGAAGTGGGATGTGTAATAAATGTGAGTAAGGCGTGTCGTTGGGTTCTCTTGGGAGGTGTTGGTGATTCTCCGTCCATCTTTTCCCGTCACTGTGGAGTATTGGGATGTGGTTAGTGTAAGTGTGAAAAGCTTGGGCTGTAAGGGGGATCCAGGAGGCTAGGTGTAGACATGCCAAGGCTAGAAATGGGTGCATTTTGTGATGTTTTTGTGAACTAGTATGTGAGCTGTTTGTTGCTGGGTAATTAGTGGGACTGGTATTGACTATTGTTCTAGCTATCCGCAGTGTATAAACTTACTGTCTGGCGATGAGTAGGTATTTGGAACAATGTGGCAGCATATAAGACAGGAATAGTACAGCATCGAGCAAGCAATGGAGCACTGTGTCAGTCAGCGGATAATGAGACACTGTGACCCTCAGCAAAGAACAAAACAGAGTAATATACTGCCAACAGTAATAAGTTCACACTTTTTGGGTAAGGATGAATTACTGGCAACAGTAATGAGGTATGGCACAGTTGTCAGTAGTAGGATTAGCACTGATGCATGGAAATGGGTTTTTGGCAACAAAATAGCAGTTGAGTGATACTAGCAATAGTATGAAATTAGCATTGATACATATAATGTAAAGTCTGGCAGTAAAGTGCTACTGGCTACAATAGTAAGATTATCACTGATACATGCGAATGTATTATTGGTAACAAAATAAGGTCTAGCAGTTGGGTGATACTAGCAATAGTATGAAATCAGCACTGAAACATGTAGATGTACCATCTAGCAATGTATACTACATTGACACATATAAATGTAGAATATTAGCATGGTAATAAGATTAGCGCTGATACATGAACATGTGTTATCGGCTGTGGAAATATAATCTATCAGTTAAGTTGACTGTCAGCGTAGTGCTAGTGAATGAGTGTTAATCAACGGGCAACGGAGTTACTGGGTAAATATTACACTTCTTATGGCATTTCGTAATACTTGCGGTTCGGAAAGGGAACAGGAACAACTGGAAATGTGTCCCAACTAGAAGTAGATCTTGTTGAATCTTGGGGTTTTTCGACGTGCCACCGCCTAAGGGCCACGCCAAAGGGCCCTCTGGCGAGGCCCTCAGGCGCGGGCCCGCCAGTCGCGGGCGCGCCTGAAGGCGCGAAGATTAAATCTCCCTTGCTGGGCCCGGATTGGGCGTCGGGAGTCAGCAGGCCCCTGCTGCTGCCGGTGGCTCGATCCCCGGGAAGGGGAGAGTTGCTGGTGGTGGTGGGGGCTCCTGGAAGTCGGCGCCTGAAGGCGCGAAGTTTAAATCTCCCTTGCTGGGCCCGGATTGGGCGTCGGGAGTCAGCAGGCCCCTGCTGCTGCCGGTGGCTCGATCCCCGGGAAGGGGAGAGTTGCTGGTGGTGGTGGGGGCTCCTGGAAGTCGGCGCCTGAAGGCGCGAAGTTTAAATCTCCCTTGCTGGGCCCGGATTGGGCGTCGGGAGTCAGCAGGCCCCTGCTGCTGCCGGTGGCTCGATCCCCGGGAAGGGGAGAGTTGCTGGTGGTGGTGGGGGCTCCTGGAAGTCGGCGCCTGAAGGCGCGAAGTTTAAATCTCCCTTGCTGGGCCCGGATTGGGCGTCGGGAGTCAGCAGGCCCCTGCTGCTGCCGGTGGCTCAATCCCCGGGAAGGGGAGAGTTGCTGGTGGTGGTGGGGGCTCCTGGAAGTCGGCGCCTGAAGGCGCGAAGTTTAAATCTCCCTTGCTGGGCCCGGATTGGGCGTCGGGAGTCAGCAGGCCCCTGCTGCTGCCGGTGGCTCGATCCCCGGGAAGGGGAGAGTTGCTGGTGGTGGTGGGGGCTCCTGGAAGTCGGCGCCTGAAGGCGCGAAGTTTAAATCTCCCTTGCTGGGCCCGGATTGGGCGTCGGGAGTCAGCAGGCCCCTGCTGCTGCCGGTGGCTCGATCCCCGGGAAGGGGAGAGTTGCTGGTGGTGGTGGGGGCTCCTGGAAGTCGGCGCCTGAAGGCGCGAAGTTTAAATCTCCCTTGCTGGGCCCGGATTGGGCGTCGGGAGTCAGCAGGCCCCTGCTGCTGCCGGTGGCTCGATCCCCGGGAAGGGGAGAGTTGCTGGTGGTGGTGGGGGCTCCTGGAAGTCGGCGCCTGAAGGCGCGAAGTTTAAATCTCCCTTGCTGGGCCCGGATTGGGCGTCGGGAGTCAGCAGGCCCCTGCTGCTGCCGGTGGCTCGATCCCCGGGAAGGGGAGAGTTGCTGGTGGTGGTGGGGGCTCCTGGAAGTCGGCGCCTGAAGGCGCGAAGTTTAAATCTCCCTTGCTGGGCCCGGATTGGGCGTCGGGAGTCAGCAGGCCCCTGCTGCTGCCGGTGGCTCGATCCCCGGGAAGGGGAGAGTTGCTGGTGGTGGTGGGGGCTCCTTATGTTCTTATGTAAAACAGAAAGCTTTATCAGTCCATCACTTCTCGTGTACCCCCTCCATAAACATGGTGCCATGAAATCTTCCCTACCTTTTTTTTCCCACTTTCTCACCCTGACTCTGGTTTTACCCTCAAATCTATAGGCATTCTGTTGTGCCGAACTCCTCTCCAGTGGTGCAGAAATTTTCAGTTTCTCCTTGTTTTTGCATTTCAACTATAGAATTGTTTTCTCTCTAAATGTACTTGTATTTGGGAAAGTTTTCCTTTCAAAAAATTTGGAAGGGAACATGAACTGACTGAATTTTTATTTATTTATTTACTTTTTGAAAGCTCTCTTGTAGCAGCAAAGCGCAGACAAACCAATGATACCAGGAGTCTGTTCAGAAGGTCCAAATCATTTATTTGTGCACAAGTCTCGAACCAGTCAATTTCAAAATGGCTGAGCAAAGTTTTCAAGCATTACAACAACTTTTATAGACTTTTGTTCCATTCTAGGTATAGAAAAGCATTTCATTGGTCCCGGTAACCTCCCGTACCTCTTCCATTGGTCCCGGTACTGATAAGTTTATCCAATTATGTCCCTTTTGTGGGCATGACACCTGCCTGCCCCCCTTCTAGTCCCAATTACAATGGTCAGTTCATCAACTTGTTACTTTCACACTCTCAAGGCCATAGAACCAATTTGTACGTGCAGAAGAGCAAGGTTCTGTAACTCATCTGTCAGCACTCCTAATTATTTCTTTGCAGATGTTCTTTTTCTTATCAGTAACTTTTAAACATGTCTTTTCTGTATTTTTCCATCTTTCAGTTCTACAGTTCTGCATACCTAAGCTAATTCAATACTTCTACTGAATTCTATCTTACAATAGCAGCATATTGGGGGATGTGCAATCCTTATGCCTCTCCACAGGCCTCATTTACAGGTCAAGCTAGCCATGCTGGCCTGCTTATGTCAGACACCGTGGGTCACAGGCCTGCACCTGCCACACTCTCAGGTGATTTTTTGATGTGAACACTTTTTTTTTTTAAATGTGTTGACTTTTTGATTGCACTTCCTTTATAGCATGACCATAATATATCGTGTTTGCGTGACTAAACAATGCATTTATTACATTCATACACGACTGCAAAACTGTACCATGCATAAATTGTAATAATATGTAAGAATAATTGTATGCACGGATATTATACATTACTATAACTGCAGCCGAATTAGCAATCGTTACCTGGAGAAAGCAGTGACCAAGCGGAGTATGCTCCGGTAGCGACACGTTATACACCAGCTGCCGGAAGACAGGTTCGTTGTCGTTCACGTCCTCCACAGCGACGGTAACAGTACAGGTGGATGCCAAGGGCGGCTCTCCCAGGTCCGTGGCCACAGCCAGCAGCTGCAGCACCTCCTCTGCCTCGTGGTCTAGAACACGTGCCGTGCTGATCACGCCGCTCAGCGAATCCACGTGGAAGGCGGTCGCGGAGGGGCCCAGAAGGGAGAAGCGCACCTCAGAGGCGGGTCCTGCTGCGTCCCCGTCGGCGGCGCTGAGCCACAATACTGCCGTGCCGGGAGAGCTAGCCTCGGACACTGTGGCGCGGTACTCGGCCTGTCCGAAGGCGGGCGCCTGGTCGTTGAGGTCAGCCACGCGCAGCAGGAAGGTGCGCTCACTAGTGAGGGGCGGCAATCCCGCGTCGGTGGCGACAAGCCGCAGCTCGTACAGGTCCCGCGCCTCGCGATCCAGGGGCCCCGCCACCCAGAGGAAGTACAAGCCAGGCTCGACCGGCAGCAGGGCAAAAGCGCCGGCGCCTCCCCACAGCTCTACGACGGGCGGCCGCTCCGGCTCGCCATCGACGTCCGACGCGAAGACCCGCGCCACGTACTCGCCCAGCTGCGCACCCTCGGACACACGCGGCGCGCCACTCTCAGTCAGCCACGAGACGTGCAGCTGAGGGCTGTTGTCATTCTCATCCAGCACGCGGATACTGAGCCTGGCGCTGTCCGTTTCGGGCGGGGCGCCAGCATCGCGTGCCTGTACCAGTAGTTCGTGCAGGACGCGGGACTCGCGGTCCAGGGGCCGGCGCACGCGCACCAGCCCGCTCTGCTCCTCCACCGAGAAGTACTCGGGGCCGCCCAGAAGCCGGTAGCGTACTTCTCCGTTGGTGCCCAGGTCCGGGTCGGTGGCATGTACCTGGCAGACAACAGTGTCCGGCGTTGCGCTTTCCATTACGGCGGCCCGGTACTCGCTCTGGTTGAAGTGGGGCGAATTGTCGTTCTCGTCCAGCACGTGCACGTGCACCTCCATGCGGCTGGTGCGAGGCGGGCTGCCGCCGTCCAGCGCCTCAATCTGTAGCTGGTGCCACTCCGCCGATTCTCGGTCTAGCCTGCGTCCTAGCACCAAGTCCAAAGCGTTCGCTGCAGACGATTCTTCGCCGTCTTCAGTAGTCCCCGCAGTTCCCAGCACGTAGTCCAGTCGGAAGAAGGAGGCACCACCGCCGGGCTCGGCTTCGTGCAGTGTATAGCACTGCAATCCGAAAGGCCCCGCGTCCGGGTCCCGCGCTCCCTCTAGGCGGAAGGCTGTGCCTGGTGGGCTGAGCTCAGAGATGTCTAGCCGCATGATGTCTCGCGGGAAGGCCGGGGCGTTATCGTTCACGTCTCGGACGGTGATGGCTACTTGCACCAATTCCCCTTGCAGTGTGGCCGCCACAAAGCTGTAGCGCGAGCGTTGCTCCCGGTCGAGAGCGCGAGCTGTGAGAATGATGCCGGTGGTTGTGTCTACGTGAAAGTCTGCCAGCACCAGCGACTCGCCGCTCTTCTCCGAGATGAAGAAGCCGTTATCGCCGTAGCCACGACGAATGCTCGCTGCTGGCAAGGCGGCTCGGATGTCACCGATTAGGGTGCCCGGCGGGAGCCCCTCATCTACCGTCAGGTTGAGGTTGTACACATTTGCCCGCGCACAGAAGCAGAACTGCAGGAGGAACCCGAGCACGGGTTGTTGCCAGGGCCACCTGCCCTTGCCAGAGCCCTGCATGGCCTTTCTCCGCTCACGCCAATGCAGGACTCTGTACCGAAAGCACCGGGACACTTTAAAGCTTTTAGAGCAAGCAAGCACGAAGGCAAAAAGGATCGGTTGCCAAATAGTCAGTGATATAACAGCTTCTTGGAGTTCTCTGAGGTTTACTACACCGGCCAATAAATACCCATGAAAACGTCCTCCAAGAAATTAAAGCAATTTAAAAGCGCTTCATCTTTAGCCTCGCCTCGTTAATGAAAACAGTTCCTTGCGTTGCCTGCTTACTGCTGTTCTCCCTTATCAAGATGCAGCATTGCCTTGTCTTAATCTTTTTCCAAAAGAAGCCGTTATTCGAAGATCCCGCTAAAACCGATGATGCGTTTAAGTAAGAGAGGTGACAGTGCTAGCTCAGTACCGGAGCTTCTGTCTTTTCCTCTAGTAAAGCCAACGCCAACTCGGCTTTGCCACCACGTGACAAAGTGAAAGACGAACTCCGGGGCTCCGCCGGCACTGCAGCTGCTGTGAGCCCAACTCCAGGGAACGGGAGCCACCTACGCACCGCCTCCCGGACAAAATGTGGGATTGCTGTTACTGCTGCAGAAAGAATGGCCACTTCCAAAATAGAAGCAGTAACTGCAGTAAACCATTACCAGTCATTGCCCACAACAATAGTAGAAACCTGTTAGAGGTCTAAACTTCAGTAGGCAGTAAAAAAAGAACAGCTGTATGTCTCTTGCTCTTATTATTTGCTTTACAGAAATTGGATCCTGAGAGAAGAAATTGGACAACAGGGAACCTGTTTAACTTTTCAGCTGGGTTTATAAGCAGAATTGCCACTTTCATCCCTGTCAGGTATTTTCTAGCTGGGTTTTCACATTTGCACTGTTTGTGTGAAGCAACCAAGAGCAAACTTGGCTTGCCAGTGCACTTAATAGTAATGCTCCCCTCATTAAATTCAAGGGGATTGGAGAGGATGGGAATATAGGGGTAAATTTTCTAAAGCATGGGAGCTAAAACAAACAAAAAAAAAAGCAAACGGGATAGTAGAATAACTAGGTTTGTGCCTAGGCCACTTGGGAGGAGGGACTGCAATGTGTAGCTGTCATGGCAGTGCACCACAGCTGCCTGGCAGTCAGGAAACCAGGGCCAGCAGGTCAGGAATGATCCTGCTGGGACAGTGGGCAAACATCCGCAGACACATCAACAGCTGTCCTGACAGACTGCTGTTCATGTCTGCATATGTAATGGATAGATGTCAGAGGGCTGGTGGTGGTGTGTGCTGTGGAGGTGTCAGAGGATAGGGCCTGTGCTTCTGCCAGTTCTGGCCAGAGTTAGAGGTAGCAGAGTACAGAACAAGACAGGGCACCTGAAGAAGAGCACTATCCCTGGTGGCGCCCACTCTATGGAACTCTCTCCCTGATGATCTGAGATCAGCCACGGACCTCAAGGACTTCAGAAAGCTGCTCAAAACAGCACTCTTCACAGAACACTACAAGGATTCCACTTGAACCAAATACCAGCCTTTGCCAACCTATGCAGACCCCCTACTAATTGTATATAGCCCCTGTTCATAGCTCACAATGTATATAGCTCACCAGTTAATCTTTCACACAGCTTCCCACACCACACATGTCAATGTATTCACTGCATGTATTCACCCTCTACACCTCCTCTTGATTGTTTGATGTGCTGACCGCTTTGATTTAATGATAAAGCGGTATATTAAATCCTTCTAAATAAATAAAACTGGAGAATGTAAGGGGCCTACTGGGTTGCAAGGACCAGTATCTCACTTTACACGGAGGAAGAATACACAAACCAATTTCTCAGCAATACTCACAAAATCTTTATTACTGGATATCCTTTTCTCAGCATAAATTCTACACACAAAAATCCTCATGGTTACTTACAGGTACAAGGTAGCTACTGTATAGGGAATAGACAGAAGAGAAAGGTTAATGAGGCGGCTCAGCACACTGTCGCCTCCGTGGCAGGGCTGAATAAATTCCCTGCTTTCTCCTCTGTCCTGGTCCATTTTTTATACAGTTTTTCTGAAAGGCTGGTGTTACTACAAAGGTTATTTCTTTTAATGCAGCTGGTTTCCAGCAATACTTTTTTTTTTCTATACAATATTGGCACACTTTTACATTTCCCAAGGTTCAAGCTATCATGGAAACACCGTCTAAGAACATAAGATATGCCATACTGGGTCAGACCAAGGTCCATCAAGCCCAGTATCCCGTTTCCAACAGTGGCCAATCTAGGTCATAAGCATCTAGCAGTCTCCCCAAAAGACACAGGTTCCTCAATGCTTGTATTGGGTCAAGCAGTGATATCCTGGGTCCCTTTTAATAATGGTTTATGGACCTTTCCTCCAGGAACTTGTCCAAACCTTTTTTTAACCCAGCTACACTAACAGCTTTTACTGCATCCTCTGGTAACAAATTCCAGAGTTTGATTACACGTTGATTGAAAAATATTTTCTCTTATTAGTCTTAACTAGGTTACCCTGTAGCTTCATTGCATGTTCCCTAGTCTTTTTATATTCTGATGACATAAACAATTGATCTATGTTTACCTGTTCCATTCCATTCATTAATTTATAGACTTCTATCATATCTCCCCTCAGCTGTCTCAATTCCAGGTTGAGGAGCTCTAACCTTTCTAGCCTCTCTTCATAGGAGTATCCTTCCATCCCCTTTACCATTTTGGGGTGTCTATTCACCTTTTTCCATTGGCAAAATTGGCCATTCCTGAGCGTCCCTCCAGTCTAGTCCCGGAATCCTAGGGTTGTCAACCTCATCCAGCAGCTTTGGAGACTGAGAAACTTCATGGCTGTGATGTCACTGGTATATAAGCCCCGGTAGCTCCTCTTCTCACCAGTTATCAGTCTCCAAAGCAGCTGGTGAGGTGGTGAGCCCAGGGATTCCAGGGCTCAACTGAGGAACAATTAAGCAGATTTAGTTTTAACATAGTTGGGGTTTGTTCAGGAGAGTACCTTAAAATGGTTTAAAATTCTTTGAAATTATTTAGCCTTATTTGAAATTATTTAATTTCTGGAAGGCACTTATTTCTGACCGTCGGTTGCTCTAAGGTCCTCGGGTCCCTTTTTTTTATTTTCATTCCTCTGCCCGCGGGGGTGAGCTGGGAGCCGCAGTCTGCCTGGCTGTGTGCTGGAGGAGGGGACCCGCTGCTGCTTACCCGGTCTGGGACAGGAGACGGGAGTCAGCAAGCTGTTGTGCTCAGCGTGCAGAGGGCCTGCCTGCATGCGCTTGGAGTCGAGCTGCCCGTTCAGTGCTGTGCCGGGAGTTGCTTCCACTGCGGCGATTTCTGCAGTCCGGGGGCAGGAGAGCTTCCATTGCGGAGAATCAGCGGTTTGCCATTCAGCGTGAGGTAAGGAGCTGCTTTCAGCGGCGTTTTCATTTTATTCCGGTGCAGGCCGCACCGCATGTAATTTGAGCGGGAAAAGCACTTCTTTCCGTTGGGGGGACTTCAGAGGCCCATAGACGCCTTCAGCAGCGGCGTTTTTGTCAGTTTCCTTCAGATCTGGATCGGGGGGAACAAATTGGATCGTGGTGTCTCTAAAATAAAATTAAAAAAACGGAACTTTGAAGACGCACATAATTATTTATCTTTTGGGACACGGTATGCCTGCCAAGCAGCTCTGTCTGTTATGTGGAGCCAGGAAGAGTTCTGTGTCTCCGGAGGGAGTATGTAGGGGCTGTACTCAGGAGGCAGGCACTGCGGATCTACCGCCGGAGGGGGTAGGTGCCGAGAAGGAGGGTTCCCTAGAGATGCTAGAGCCCATTATTGCCCCTCTGCCGACTCCTGAGTCACTGCCCAGTACTTCGGAGGCGCAGGATCCTCCACTGTCGCAACTGCCTTCTTCTGGGGCTTTGGCGGCTATATTTTCAGCTGATTTTTTGACATTCCAATAAGGAGGGAACATCAGAGATTCCTCAGGTTTGCTGTGCCTATGGGGCATTACCAGTTTCAAGCTCTTCCCTTTGGTCTGGCAACGGCGCCTCGTACATTTACCAAGGTGATGGTGGTCGTGGCAACGGCTCTGCGAAAGGATGGTGTCCTGGTGCACCCGTATCTGGACGACTGGTTGATACGGGCCAAGTCCCGAGCGGAGAGTGTGGCTGCTATGGACAAGGTGGTGTCGTTGCTTCAGAGCCTCGGTTGGGTGGTCAACGTAGCGAAGAGCAAGTTGGAATCGTCTCAGAACCTGGAATATCTCGGGGCCCGTTTCAACACGAGGGTTGGCTGCGTCTTTCTCCCTCAGCAGCGCGGGCTCGCGCTTCGGCGGTTAATCACTCGATTTCTCGGCATGCGCTGTCCCACCGCCTGGGAGTATCTTCAGGTGTTAGGGACCATGGCGGTGACGCTGGAGTTGGTACCATGGGCGCGGGCCCACATGAGACCGTTACAGCGGGCATTGTTGAGAAGGTGGTCGCATCAGAGGGATCCCCTGTCTCTGAGGTTGGTCTGTCCACCGCAGACTCGTCAATCCCTGCGTTGGTGGTTGATTCCAGGGAACTTGGAGCTAGGCATGTCGTTGGAAGCTCCGGCCTGGATACCACTGACCACAGATGCCAGTCTTCAGGGCTGGGGCGCCCATTGCCAGGGTCGGATTGCCCAAGGGGAGTGGTCAGTCCACGAAAAGGCTTGGTCAATCAACAGGTTGGAGTTGAGGGCAGTAACATTAGCACTAAGAGTTTCGCCCATATCTTCAAAGGAAGGCCGTTCGCGTATTCTCGGACAATGCAACGGCAGTGGTTTACATAAATCGGCAGGGGGGCACCAGCAGTGTAGTTCTGGAATCCGAGGCAGACCGTTTGTTCGGATGGGCAGAGAAAAATCTGGTAGCAGTGTCGGCAGTGCACGTCGCGGGGGTGGACAATGTGCAAGCCGATTTCCTGAGTCGCGTGAGGGTAGACCCAGGGGAATGGGTTCTACATCCGGACGTTTTCGCGATGCTGGTGCAGCGCTGGGGGACGCCGGTCATGGATCTTATGGCAACCTTTCAGTCGGCAAAGGTCAGTCGGTTCTTCAGCAGGAGAAGGGAGAGAATGTCCGAGGGGCTAGATGCCCTGGTTCAAGAGTGGCCGCAAGAGTGTCTTCTGTACGTGTTTCCTCCGTGGGTGTTAATCAGGAGAGTAGTACAGCGCATCGAGTGTCACAAGGGCCGAGTGCTCCTCATTGCTCCGGATTGGCCTCGACGGCCGTGGTACGCAGACTTGGTTTGACTCTTGATAGCGGCTCCCTGGAAACTGCCAGTGCGAAGGGGCCTCTGTTCATGCCTCAAGTGGATCGATTCTCGCTTACGGCCTGGCTCTTGAGCGGGCGTGGTTAAAGTCCAGGGGGTATTCGGGGGCCGTGATAGCGACCCTTCTGAAGACGAGACGGAGGCCTACTTCTCTGGCGTATATTAGAGTGTGGCGTATTTTTGAAGCATGGTGTATGGAAAGGAATGTGGTTCCTTTAAAAGCATCACTTCCACAAGTGTTGGATTTTTTTGCAGGACGGGTTTCAAAAGGGCTTAGCTGTGGCTTCGTTACGGGTTCAGTTGGCGGCTCTGGCCTGTTACAGAGGTAAGGTGCAGGGTCATTCCCTGGGAACTCATGCAGATGTGAAGTGTTTTTTGCGGGCGGCGGTGTTATTGAGGCCGCCGCGTAGGCGTATAGTACCATCCTGGGATTTGCCGTTGGTATTGGAGGCATTAGGGAGAGTGCCGTTTGAGCCCTTGGCGACGTCGACACTGAAAGATCTGACTCTAAAGGTAGTTTTTCTGGTGGCTATTGCGTCGGCGAGGCGAGTGTCGGAGTTGCAGGCGTTGTCTTGTAGAAAGCCGTTCCTGTCCTTCTCGGATTCTAAAGTGGTGTTGAGGACAGTGCCATCCTTTTTGCCCAAGGTAGTTTCGGCATTTCATGTAAACCAGATGGTGTCGCTGCCAGTTTTCACAGCTAAACGAAAAGGTCGCATTGCAGATCAACTGCATTGTTTGGATGTTAAACGGGCTTTAAAGAAATATATCGCTCGGACAGCTAGTTTTCGGAAGTCAGACAGATTGTTCGTTCTGTTTGCGGGAGCTAGGCGCAGAGGAGCGGCATCTAAGGGCTTGATTGCTCAGTGGTTAAAAGAAGCGATAGCGTCGGCATATCTTTTGCAAGGTCGTCCGGTGCCAGACAAATTGAGGGCTCATTCCACTCGGGTGCAAGCTACTTCTTGGGCGGAGTGTAGCCTGGTTCCAGTGGAAGACATATGTAGAGCAGCGACGTGGTCTTCCTCTCACTCTTTTGTCAAGCATTACCGTCTGGATGTGTAGGTGGAAAGAGATACCGGGTTTGGTTCGGCAGTGCTTCAGGCGGGGCTAGCAGGGCCCTCCCGTTGATTGTTTCACTGCTCTGTTACATCCCCTAGGATTCCGGGACTAGACTGGAGGGACGCTCAGGAAGGTTAAATTAGACTTACCTGCTAATTGTAGTTCCTGGAGGAACTCCAGTCTAGTCCCGGGTCCCGCCCGGAGTGAAGGCTGCTAGAGGGCCTGAAGCGGAGCTGTGGTTACAGGTAAGCAAGTTGGTCGTTACCGCTGGGGGCTTAGTGGTACCTGGGGCGGTTACCGTAGGGGATGGGAGGGGTCCCGGCCTGCTCGAGGTTGGGGCGGAGGACCTCATGGCACGGTTGGTTGGTATCATTTATGTAAATAGTTGGATCCTTGATCCGTCATAGTTTGCATGGCAAGCTTGCCTTATTGTTGCTTTATATCTACTTACTTGTTGCTCCGGTGAGTCTGCTTTGTCAATAGGTAACTGGTGAGAAGAGGAGCTACCGGGGCTTATATACCAGTGACATCACAGCCATGAAGTTTCTCAGTCTCCAAAGCTGTTGGATGAGGTTGACAACCCTAGGATTCCTGGTCTAGACTGGAGTTTCTCCAGGAACTACAATTAGCAGGTAAGTCTAATTTAACCTTTTAGCCCTACCCTCTGCTTTCTATCTTTTAACCAGTTCCTGATCCACAATAGTACACTGCCTTCTATCCCATGACTTTTTAGTTTTGCCAAATGTCTCATCAAAGGCTTTTTGAAAGTCCAGATACACTATATCAACCGACTCAGCGTTGTCTACCTGTTTATTCACACCTTAAAAAAAAAATAACAGATCAGTAAGACAAGATCTCCCTTGCCTAAAGCCATGTTGGCTGTCTCCCATTAAGCCATGACTATCTACATGTTGAGTAATTTTGTTCTTTATGATAGTTTCTACCATTTTTCACAGTACTGATGTCAGACTCACAGGTCTGTAGTTTCCCGGATCACCCCTGGAACCCTTTTTAAAAATTGGTGTTACATTGGCCATCCTCCAATCTTCAGGTATTAGAGATGATTTTAATGATAGCGTTCACAGATTACTAATAGCAGGTCTGTAAGCTCATCTTTCAGTTCTTTCAACGCTCTTGGATGTATACCATCTAGTCCAGGTGATTTGCTACTCTTCAGTTTATCAAATAGTTGTAATACATCTTCCCAGTGTATCGATTATTTCTTTCTTTCAATTCTTCCACAGTATCACCTTTAAATATTTTATTTATTTATTTTATTTTTATTTAGAAGGATTTAATATACCGCTTTATCATTAAATCAAAGCGGTCAGCACATCAAACAATCAAGAGGAGGTGTAGAGGGTGAATACATGCAGTGAATACATTGACATGTGTGGTGTGGGAAGCTGTGTGAAAGATTAACTGGTGAGCTATATACATTGTGAGCTATGAACAGGGGCTATATACAATTAGTAGGGGGTCTGCATAGGTTGGCAAAGGCTGGTATTTGGTTCAAGTGGAATCCTTGTAGTGTTCTGTGAAGAGTGCTGTTTTGAGCAGCTTTCTGAAGTCCTTGAGGTCCGTGGCTGATCTCAGATCATCAGGGAGAGAGTTCCATAGAGTGGGCGCCACCAGGGATAGTGCTCTTCTTCAGGTGCCCTGTCTTGTTCTGTACTCTGCTACCTCTAACTCTGGCCAGAACTGGCAGAAGCACAGGCCCTATCCTCTGACACCTCCACAGCACACACACCACCAGCCCTCTGACATCTATCCATTACATATGCAGACATGAACAGCAGTCTGTCAGGACAGCTGTTGATGTGTCTGCGGATGTTTGCCCACTGTCCCAGCAGGATCATTCCTGACCTGCTGGCCCTGGTTTCCTGACTGCCAGGCAGCTGTGGTGCACTGCCATGACAGCTACACATTGCAGTCCCTCCTCCCAAGTGGCCTAGGCACAAACCTAGTTATTCTACTATCCCGTTTGCTTTTTTTTTTGTTTGTTTTAGCTCCCATGCTTTAGAAAATTTACCCCTATATTCCCATCCTCTCCAATCCCCTTGAATTTAATGAGGGGAGCATTACTATTAAGTGCACTGGCAAGCCAAGTTTGCTCTTGGTTGCTTCACACAAACAGTGCAAATGTGAAAACCCAGCTAGAAAATACCTGACAGGGATGAAAGTGGCAATTCTGCTTATAAACCCAGCAACCCCTTCAGTCATGGGTAACATCCCTACATCTTCCTCAGTAAAGACTGAAGCAAAGAATTTATTCAGTCTCTCCGCTGTAGCCTTGTCCCCTCTTACTGCCCCGTTTACCCTGTTATCATCTAATTGTCCAACTGACTCTCTCACAGTTTTTTTGTTACGAATGTACTTGAAAAAGTCTTTATTACGTGTTTTTGCTTCCACAGTAAGTTTCTTCTCAAATTCTCTCTTTGCCTGCCTTATCAATGCTTTGCATTTAACTTGCCAGTGCTTGTGCTCTTTCCAGTATTCGTCATTTGGCTCTTTTTTCCATTTTCTGAAAGAAGCTTTTTTTGGCAACAGCAGCCTCTCTGACCTCACCTTTAAACCATGCTGGCAGTTTTTTGGACTTCCTTCCACTTTTCTTAAAGCATGGAATACAGCTGGTCTTGGCTTACAAGATAGTATTTTTAAACAACACCCATGCTTGATGTAAGTCTTTAACCTTTGCAACTGCTCCTTTTTAAGTTTTTTCTTAACTATTTTCCTCATTTTATTATAGTCTCCCCTTTGAAAGTTAAAAGATAGTATTGTGGATTTCCTTACCATCCCTCCATTAATTAAATCAAACGCGATCATGCTATGATCACTATTTCCAAGTGGCCCCAACACCCTTATCTCTTGCACCAGATCTGGTGTTCCACTAAGGACTAAGTCCAAAATGGTTTCCCCTCTGGTTGGTTCATGAACCAGCTGCTCTAAGAAGCAGTCATTTATTTCATCTAGAAACTTTATCTCCCTAGCATGTCCTGCCGTGACACTGACCCAGTCAATATCGGGGTAATTGAAATTACCCATTATTATTACTGTTCTGTAACTTTAGTTAGCTTCCCTGATTTCTTTGAGCATTTCATCATCCATTTGTTCATTCTGGCCAGGCGATCAATATTACAACCCCACTGCCATTGCCTTCCCCTTTTTACATGGAATTTCAATCCATAGAGATTCTACAGCAAATTTTGTTTCCTGCAAAACTTTAATCCTTTGTGACTCAATGCCCTCTCTAACATAGAGCGCAACCCCTCCAACTGATCAGCTCTATCATTACGGTATAGTTTGTACCTAGGTATCAGTGTCCCACTGGTTGTCCTCCTTCCACCATGTCTCTGATATTCCAATCATATCTAACTTCTCATTTAGTGCTATATATTCTAACTCTCCCATCTTATTTTTTAGACTTCTGGCATTTGCATACAAGCATTTTAGAGACTGTATTTCATTCATATTAATCTGGTTATCGGTAGGCAGGGGTAATTTGGAATCTTTAAGCTCTGTCTGCTCTGTACTCAAGGTAGTGTAGTCCCACAGGTGCTCCTTGTGATCTTGGACAAGCCACTTAACCCTCCATTGCCCATATTCCCTGTAAAATAGTTATCTCCAAGTTATAATGCCCTGTTCAATGTAATTTCAGTTTGTTCAATGTAAACCGCCTTGATATGAAAGGCGGTATATAAGAAATGTTAAATAAAAATAAAGGCATTTGGGCTACCTTTGTCTTTATTGGAACCTCTCTGCTGATGTGCCCTAACTTCATTTTTTTGGTAGTATCCTTCAAAGCTGGCTGCTACACAGTACCCTGGTCCTGTGCATCTAAGGTAATCTGTGACCAATCTCCAGGGGGTGTCCCACAGCCCTTGCTTGGATAGAGGGAGTCGGGTTCTAAATTTAACCAGAAAGCTCTCTGCTATGCTTTAAATTTAAACTGAAAACTCTTTGCTGCTACTAGGGGCCCTGACTGATTTAACAAATACAGTGGGTTCACAGATTAATCAGCTTTAATCTAAAGAATTCCCTTTTCACCAAGATTTAGAAAAATTCTCAGAAGTAAATACTTACAATTGCAGATCTCTCTCCAGAAGTAGCAGTCCCCTTTTGTAGCCCTTCAAGGCCAGTGCCTAATTAAATCTTACTCTCTGGTTCCCTCTCATGTTTCCTTTTTGTTTCATTTGTGTTATCTGGTTTTCTTAGCAATTGTACACTAAATCAGCAACATTCCATACCATTCTACTCCCAGAATTTTCTAATGTTCTGTCAGCAGCTTATTCTTTTCTTTTCCTCTGATTCTTCTTTTGGCCTAACAGTGATCAGAGGTCCCAAGCAGACCCATGGCCTGTATCTGACCTAGCTACAGGAGCACTCTCCTGGCCTGGATCTGACTCCCTACAACATTCCCTCCCTCCTTCAGGGTTGAGAAGTGGAGCAGAGGGTGGGACTCTAAACAGCATAGGCAGAATGAGTGATTGGACGCTTCTCCATGTACTCAGAAGTGACCAAGCATGGTGCATTGCTATTGACAACCATAATACGAGTAACTGATTTTTTTTACAGAGAGACAAAGAACAGGAACACAGGAAGTAAAACAATGACAATAAGGAGTAGGGCTAGAAGTACAAATAGCAAATTTTTTTTTTATCCATGAACTAAGGCCAGTGAACCAGGAGAAAAGATTACTAAAGATATGAAAAAAATACTCAAAACACATCTTTTCAAAAAATATTTTGGTCCTAATGACATTACATAACCACAAATACAACTTCCTCCCCTGTTCATTGGACTTAACTAACCCATGCAGTTATTTATTATATCTGGTTCTTCCCCTTGCTTCTGACATTCTGATGAAACACTGATTCTTAATCCATTACCTCTAGTTAATACCCATATCTATCTCCAAGTTATCTCCCCCTGTTTATTGTAAAACAAATCTTGTAAGATTGTTATGTTCTATGTAAACCGCCTTGGTATAGAAAAAAACTCTTAAATAAAATATAATAGACATCAACTCTATTCTCGGCATACATTCTAGCTGAAAGTGCATGCAATTGTTTAATAATGAGGGATAAGTTGCTTACTGCTCCAGAATTGGGGAGTATATAGGTACAGCCAGCCTTGCCTCAACTGGAGATGTCTGCGCTTTGCTTGGCAAGAAGATAATCAAAGGCAAATCTGTTTTGCATTGTTATAAGGGTATTAGTAGCAAGCTCAGCAGAGAGTGAATTAAAACCATCAGTAGTATAATTATCTAATAACATCAAATCATATTGTGCTTTTTGCAACCATTTACCATTGGCACTTGTACACCTAGGGTAAAGAAGGAAACAGACCATACTTCAGAGTTAGAGAAAAGATGGAATCCATAGGGCACATCATTTTTAGAGCGCTTAGCACGTATTGAACGAGTATGATGAGCCTGATGATGATAAGAGTGGTAGATAAAAGAAAGAAGTTCTTAAGGGAAAAATAGCAATAGGGGATGTTAAGAAAAGAAAGGAGCATATACGTGTCCAATTAACTGGCAGATAAGAATAAACGGATGTACCACACTGATAAAAAAAAAAAAAATCTATGAATGGCATACCAAATGTTGCATGGGTTATACTCTAGTCTTCACAGCTTCCAGAGCCTCCACACAGATAAGCTTTCAGCTTTATATCTTTTTGCCTGTTTTTGTTGCTAATATAAAATTTAACTTGGTTACATATTAAATTTTGGGAATATTCTGATTGCCTACATTCCTTGTGTAGCCCTTAAATCAGATCTCTGAGTGTGCCCACAGTTCATGTAAGGTCTACTGGCCAGGGACACTAGTGATATAAGAACATAAGATATGCCATACTGGGTCAGACCAAGGTCCATCAAGCCCAGTATCCTGTTTCCAACAGTGGCCAATCTAGGTCATATATACCTAGCAGTTTCCCCAAAAGATATAGGTTCCGCAATGCTTGTACTGGGTCAAGCATTGATATCCTGGGTCCCTTCTTAATAATGGCTTATGGACCTTTCCTCCAGGAACTTGTCCAAACCTTTTTTAAACCCAGCTACACTAACAGCCTTTACTACATCCTCCAGTAACAAATTACAGAGTTTGATTACACGTTGAGTGAAAAAATATTTTCTTTTATTAGTCTTAAATAGTTTACCCTGTAGCTTCATTGCATGTCCCCTAGTCTTTCTATATTCTGATAACGTAAACAATCGATCTACGTTTACCCATTCCACTCCGTTCATTAATTTATAGACTTCTATCATATCTCCCCTCAGCCGTCTCTTTTCCAGGTTAAAGAGCCCTAACCTTTTTAGCCTTTCTTCATAGGAGTATCCTTCCATCCCCTTTACTATTTTGGTGGCTCTTCTCTGAACCTTTTCTAATAACGCTATATCCTTTTTAAGATAACGGCGACCAGAACTGCACACAGTATTCAAGGTGCGGTCTCACCATGGAATGATATAGAGGCATTATAATATCTTTTGTTTTATTTTCCATTCCTTTCCTTATGATACCTAGCATTCTATTTGCTCTCTTGGCTGCCGCTGCACACTGGACAGAGGGTTTTAACATGTTATGCATGGATTAGAAATACTTAAATTGCAAGGACCTGGTCTTTACCTGAGTCTCCCACTTACTTTAGAAGCAAAGGTATCATTTAAAGTTACAGGGACCTTTGCACAGTAGGCAGATACATAGAAATCAAAAGTTCAGTTTGACTATTTCTGCTTCCATTGTTTGAATTGTCTGTTGCAAACCCTGCTCCCAGGGTGGGGCTAATTAGATTATCTTACAGCCTGCCGCAAGTACCTGGTCAACTCTAGTCTTCACAGCTTCCAGAGCCTCCACACAGCTAAGTTTTCAGCTTTCTTTTTGCCTGTTTTTGTTGCTAATATAGAATTTAACTGTTATATATTAAATTTTGGGAATATTCTGATTGCCTACATTCCTTGTGTAGCCCTGAAGACGGATCTCTGAGTGTGCCCACATGTCATGTAAGGCCTACTGGCCAGGGACACTTAGGTGGGGGAATTGATCATATTGGGTGACTTTAATCTACCTGATGTGGATTCGATTACTCCTTCTGCAGATCTGTCAAGAAGCAAAAAAATTGTGGATGCTTTCCAAGGTGCGTCACTTAGACAAATGTTGATGGAACCAACCAGGGAAAGCTCAATGCTGGATTTAGTGCTCTCCACCGGTGAGAGCGTGTCGAATGTCTGGGTGGGTGCCCCTGTGAGCAGCAGCGATCATCACACGGTGTGGTTTGAGATAAAAGCCAAGGTGCAGTCCAATCAAAGCAAGCTCAAAGTCCTAAACTTCAAAAACACTGACCAGTAAAATGGTCAAGTACCTGAAGGAGGAGTTGGCAGGGTGGGAGGGGATAGGGGAAGTGGAATTGCAATGGGCTAAACTAAAGGTGGCAATAAAAGGGGCAACAGATAAATATGTAAGGAAAGTAAATAAAAACAAGAGAAGAAGGAAACCTATTTGGTTCTCCAAAAAAGTGGCTGCTCAAATAAAGGCAAAAAACACAGCTTTCGCAAAATTCAAAAGCTTGCAAACAGAGAAACACAGGAATACAGCATTAAACTAAAAGAGAAATAAGAAAAGCAAAATCAAAGGCAGAGGGAAAAGATGGCTAAAGATGTGAAGTGTGGCGACAAAACTTTCTTCAGGTATATTCGGGAGAGGAGGAAAATCAGAGATGGAATTGCAGGACTCAGAAGTGCTGGGAACAGATTAGTGGAAAGTGACATTGAAAAAGCGAAATTGCTAAACAAATACTTCGGCTGTGTTTTTACTAAAGAAAATCCTGGAGAAGGACCATCTGTGACTCCCAAATATAAAAATGGGAATGAAGTAGATACCACACCATTCACAGAAGATGATGTGTTAGAACAACTTGCAAAACTGAAAGTGGAAAAGGCCATGGGACCAGATGGGATACATCCCAGGATACTGAAAGAGCTCAAAGAGGTTTTTCAGGGCTGTTAAAGGATGTTTTCAACAGATCCTTGGAAACAGGAGAAGTTCCTCAGGACTGGAGAAGGGCGGATGCGGTGCCTCTTCACAAAAGTGGTCAAGATGTGACAAACTACAGGCCCTTGAGCCTTACCGCGGTGGCGTGAAAAGTAATGGAGGCGCTTCTGAAAGAGCGAATAGTGGACTTTCTCAAAACCAACCGGTTGCATGATCCGAGGCAACATGGTTTTACCAAAGGACGATCTTGCCAAACAAATCTGATTGAGTTCTTTGACTGGGTGACCAGAGATCTAGATCAGGGGCATGTGATGGATGTCATTGTGATGGATGTCATCAACCTGGATTTCAGCAAAGCCTTTGATACTGTTCTTCATAGGAGGCTTATCAATAAACCCAGTAGTTTGGGGATGGGTCCCAAGGTGGTGAACTGAATCAGAAATTGATTGACTGACAGACGACAGAAGGTGATGGTAAATGGAGCTCACTCGGATGAAAGGAGGGTAATTAGCAGGGTGCCCCAGGGTTCGGTCCTGGGTCCGGCACTGTTCAATGTATTTGTGAGTGATATTGCTGAAGGACTGCATGGGAAAGTTTTTTTTTTGTCTTTTTGCAGAGGATACGGAAATTTGCAACAGAGTGGACTCCCCTGAGGGAGTGGATAACATGAGGAAAGATCTACAAAAGCTGGAAGAATGGTCTAATGCTTGGCAGTTAAGATTTAATGCGAAGAAGTGCAGTGTCATGCACTTAGGAAGCAGAAATCCAAGGGGAAATCTACGCCACAGGGGATGAGAGGTTGGTGTGCACGGACCAGGAGAAGGACCTTGGTGTAATTATTTCTGAGGATCTCAAGGTGGCAAAACAGTGTGACAAGGCAGTGACAAAAGCCAGGAGGATGTTGGGTTGCATACAAAGAGGAATTACCAGCAGAAAGAAGGAGGTACTAATGCCACTGTATAAGTCACTGGTGAGGCCTCACTTGGAATATTGTGTTCAGTTTTGGAGACCATATCTTGCAAAGGATATAAAAAGACTGGAAACTATTCAGAGGAAGGCGACCAAAATGATTTGGAGCCTGCGTCAGAAGCCTTATGAGAAGAGACTTGAAGACCTAAATATGTATACTCTGGAGGAGAGGAGGGACAGGGGAGATATGATTCAGACCTTTAAGAGAAATAATGAACAAACAAACCTCTTCCAAAGATGGGGAAGCTGTAAAACTAGAGGGCATAACATGAAGCTGCAAGGGGGTAAATTGAAAGGTAATTTCAGGAAATACTTTTCCACTGAAAGGGTGGTGGATGCTTGGAATGCCCTCCCGATGGAAGTGGTGGGGGCAAATACAGTGACAGAATTCAAAATGGCATGGGACAGACACAGTGCATATCTTTACAACAACAGGATAAAATCAAAATAAACAACTTATCTAATTTCTCAACAAACGGGTGTCCTACACGGAGTGGTTGGTTTACCCCTTAACAAAGACATGGGGAGGGGTGACCTGCACGGAGCGGCAGGTGCACCTACTCTTGCCGTCTTACTGGGCAGACTAGATGGACCATATTGGTCTTTATCTGCCATCATTTTACTATGTTACTATGAAAGGTTGGTCGAAGAAATAATGGACTTACAATGGGAATTATTACCTACAAATGGACCACCACTAGGGCCTAGCAAATAGGTATTAAAGTTAAGTTGATGGGCAGAGCCGACTGTTCGGCATGAATGCTGGGGGACAGTAAGAAGACGAGAGGCAAGGTCAGGAACATTAGACAAAGCAAAGCTACAGGAGAGCGCTAAGGAAGGAGGAGAAAAGGTAGTATTACAGGAAGCTGGGCCTTCAGGTTGCCATGTACTATGTTTGGGGGCCTGAAGCATGGCATTTAGAAACAGAGAAACATTGACAAGGCCAGAAATAGTATTAGTTGAAGAGGAGAGAAGGGAAATTGCATTTAGTCATACACCCTCGAGCCTTTCTTAAAAGTGCGTGTGAAAGCACTGATCTGTGTCCAAAACTGCTGAACGCAAACGCCCAGAAGGAGAGCACAAGGAACTTTTGAGAAATCGACTTCCTCTGTTAGCAAAAGAGTTGTCATAGAAGAGGCATGGAAACGATAACTACAAATTACACAATCGGAGGCATTCTGCAATTGAGCATGTTGGGCTAATAAGTTGTACCATGAGTTAGAGATGTACATGTTGTGATAGTCTGAAGAAAAAAAAGGTGCCTTTCTGGTAGGAAAGAACAGCAAGGGTTAAGGGAAGAAAAGATAAGTAAACAAACATATACATTATGCACAGAGAGATGAAAGATTATACTAGAAAATTATGAGGTTTGTCTATATTTCAGCAATTGTACTCATAACAGGATAAGGAACAGAAAACAAAGGAAAAATAAAGAATCAAAGTAAGCATACTCATCTAATCCTATATCTAGAAAGCAATCTCTTTATACTAATAATTTCAGTTCAGCAGTCTATATAGTTTTCAGTTTTTAGCGAATGCAAAGTCAGTTAGTGCTTAGATAATATGTGAAACTGAAAGTAATGCAGACAGTCTCTTTTAAAAAGTTCTTGTTTATACACAGGGGCTGGACCAAGGCGTAGTGATTGTGTCTTGCAGGCACATAGGCAGAGATATCCTGGATGCTGCCAGATGAAACTTAGAGCTGCCTCTTTTCCCCCTCCTCCATCAGTGAGGAGCTGATGGGGAGTCAGAGAATATCTTCAGTGGACTATTTCAAAATGGCATTGGACAGACACAGTGGCCTTTACAGCAACAGGATAAAATCAAAATAAACTTATCTAATTTCTCATCAAATAGGGGTGTCCTACACGGAGCGGTGGGTTCACTCCTAAACAAAGACACGGCATCACCTAGCTAAACTCAACTTTATCTTCCCATCCTGCCTTTCCACCTTGTAAGCACAAGGTTAATAGGAACCTAAATTCTCATTGTTGCATCACATCCTTGAAGATTCTTAAAAAAAAAAAAAAAGAATAAATTGTGTTTATATGTATATATTGCTCTGCTAATTGCTTGTATTGTTGCGATCTCTATGTACATTTATAACCTGCTCTGTTTGCTCAATTCTGTAATTTATTGAATAATCAATTGTATAACTGTGAACTGGTGGTTGTTAGTCCCCCTACCGTAATCATACTGTATTCCTAAATTTTGTGCTGTACATATTCCCTTGTCTTGTCTTCCTAAGGACCACTTCTGATCGCTGGAAGGAGCGGTGTATAAATTTATGCCAAATAAATAAATAAATAAATAAATAAAATAAATAAATGGGGAAGGGTGGCCTGTACGGAGTGGCAGGTGTACCTACTCTTGCCATCTTACTGGGCAGACTAGATAGACCATACTGGTCTTTATCTGCCATCATTTACTATGTTACAGGGAAAAAAAGTGCTAGGGGCAGAGCTTGGAACCAGTTCAAGGTAGAGTCACTGCAAATCTTACATTAAGTTGTTTTCAAGAGACCATTAACTCTTTCCACTAGTCCGTTTGCCTGTGGGCGATAAACACACACACACAATGTTGTTTAATACAGAGATGAGCAGATAATGGCACACATTTCAGAAATGAGCTTCTTTCCCAATTATCAGAGTATAACACAGCAGGAATACCAAATCTCAGGATAATTTTAGTACAGAGTGCCAAAGTGATTTGGGAAGCTCTATAGGGAAAGACTTCTACCCATCCAGTCAATTGATTAACAATGACTAACACATTTTTTAAACCTTTTTACAGAGTTTAGGCTGCATGCAAGAAACACGGTAGTCAATCTTATACAGCTCGTTAACTAAAGATCTGTGGGAGGGACAAACCACACTGTTTCTAGATCAGAGAAGTCACAGATGAGATGCAGACATTCCTACAATTGTTTGCAAATTTAAGATTGTACCAATCTTGAGAAAATTTGTGTAGAAATCTTCCCCCTTGCCTTTATTTGTCTGGCCAGGGCACACAGAGGCAAAATGTGAATAAGCATTTGGAAAAAAACATATGGCCACTGTAGGTCTTTCCAAAGCCCATCAGGATGCAAATTGCACCCAGCCTTTCTCCATTTCCAATTATTTAGCATGTATCTGGGCTGGATGACTTCCGGAATTAAAGGTATGGGAGATGGCATAATCAAATTTTAGGACTGCAGAATAGAGAGTATAAGGTTTTTATCAAACAATTGTTAAAGCTTAACATTGTTCTTTAAGCTAAAATAACCCTCTAAATAAATACAAAAAACTCTATTAAGCATAACATGACAATTATTAAATGACTAGCTTTTCCTCTCTCTCTGCATGTTCTTTAATACTAAGGGGTAATCTGTGGATGGTAGGTTTTAGAAAAAAAAAAAAGAAACATCCTCATATTTTTCTGGGAACTCAGTTCAGTCTTTCTGTTAAATGTAGTCTTTATACTTGAAAACTAATATAATTTCAAATCAGTCTCCCTCCAAATTTCAATATATTTAAGGGCAATGCAAATTCTAAAGAAACAATAATATTTATTCATTCTGTGATTTAACCTTTACTTACACAGGACTTTTCCTCATTTGTATAGAAAAATGGCTTGGCAATGAGCCAAGAAGAAAAGTTTTTAAAACTTAGCTTTGGATGCGCTACCAGAGTCAGTGGAAATATTTATAATTCTCTACTTCAGAATTTTCACGAGAGACAAAGATGGGAGGGGCTCGTCCTCAGAGCCAGCCTGCCTCCTCACAGGGATAAGGGGTGGATTAGCCTGTCCTATACACACCGTTTTAAACAGTCTAAGGGTTTCTGTCTAGATTTTGTCTCTGCTTCAATCCCTATTTGTACAACTGCCAAAGTGGCCAGGGAATAAGTCCCTTGTTGTTGCCATGGGGTAGTCAAGCATTTAGTACCTGTATACCATTTCTCATTACACTCTCTAAGAAGATTCCCTGCCTGCAGGAAGGACTTAACCATCTCTTCTAAGAGTCCTGTGAGATTTGGAACTTGGAACATTTTTCCTAACACAAGAAAGGGAAGGTAATAGGGGGAAACAAACTAAATCTACCTTGTCTGAAGTCTTCTGGTCCTGAGATTCCAAGTCCGGGTGATGTGTCAATCCCTGGCTGTCCCACTGTGCACCGAGGGGCGACGGATGCTGCAGTCACTCCTGACTGGCTCTCCAAATGTAAGGGGTCTACTGGGTCGCAAGGGCTACTATCTCACCTTACATGGAGGAAGTACACAGAAACAAATTTCTCAGCAATACAAAATCTTTATTACAGGATATCCTTTTCTCAGCATAAATTCTTCATACACAAATTCTCTAAAATGGTAACTTCAGGTACAAGGTAGCTACTGTATAGGGAATAGACAGAAGAGAAAGGTTAATGGGGCAATTCAGCACACTGTCACCTCCATGGCAGGGCTGAATTGCCCCACTTTCTCCTCTGTCCTGGGCCATTTTTTATAGCTTTTCTGAAAGGCTGGTGTTACTACAAAGATTATTTCTTTTCATGCAGCTGGTTTTTAGCTATACATTTTTTAATACAATATTGGCACACTTAACATTTCCCAAGATTCAAGCTAGCATGGAAACACCATCTCATCTTCCCAAGGCCAGTGCCTAATTAAATCTTTCTCCCCAGTTCCCTCTCATCTCCTTTTTGTTTCATTTGTGTTATCTGGTTTCCTTAGCAAATGTACACTAAATCAGCAACATTCTGTACCACTCTACTCCCAGAATTTTCTCATGCTCTGTCAGCAGCTCATTCTTTTCTTTTCCCTTCCTTTGATTCTTCTTTTGGCCTAACAGTGGCCAAGGGTTCCAAGCAGGCCCATGACCTGTACCCAAGCCTGCTTCACAGCCCTGGCCTGGGTCTGACTCCCTACAGGATGGGGTATGCAGATTAGGTGTTTCACATACTAGTAATATGATAGCATGCATCAAAAGGCACCATCCAACCCCTGCATGAAAGGGCATTTAGAAATACCTATATGTACTTGCGGGGCCATGCTGCTGCCGTGGGCCATGTTTCTGCAGGTAGATGGCCCTTCACCCTGACCAAGGGAGGAAAGGGCTGAGATCTCAGAGCTCTGAGCAGTTACTTAACACTTCTAGCATTGATCATGGGTTTGCTTTGTTGGAGTTCAAGAATCAGTGCCCCCTCCATGCTCATGGGATGAGGTATTCCATGGACCTGGGAAGCTTTTGTGGTCTTCCTTAGTCTGGTGGGTATTTGGGATTTGTTACCTGTATGCAATGTTCTCCCACAGTTCTTGCTGGTATGAGGGAGCATGGGTGCTCTCTGTGAGTGGATGACCTTGTATCCCCTGCTTTACAGATGTTAGGCTACAATGGTGGGTGTTCTTTATGGTGGGCCATGGGGGTGCCTCTTGACTCCATGGACCCTATGTAGTAGAGGTGCTTATTGTGCATAGCCCCCAGACACACTGGCTCTAGCGCGCCCCCCCCCCCCCCCAGTGGCTATGGTACTGTCCAAGCCATATCAGAGGAAAATGCACACACGCAGACACCCAGAAGCCTTATTTTGTGTTCCTGCAGCCTAGGTGAACAGACTGCCACCAGAGGTGGTGGGGGGTAGGAAGGTTTAAGACAGGTAGGGGATTTTTTAATATATATTTTATTGGAAGAGTGAAGACTAGAGGTCATGGCATGAAGTTGCAAAGAACATAAAATCGTAAGATATGCTATAGTGGGTCAGACCAAAGGTCGTTCAAGCCCAGTATTCTGTTGACAATAATGGCCAATCCAGATCACAAATATCTGTCAGGTTCCCAAAGAATAGACAAAATCCATGCTACTTATCTCAACTTTAATAATAGTTTATGGATGTTTCTTCCACAAACTTGTCCAAACTTCTTTTAAATCCATCTACACTAACAGCTTTTACTATATTCTCTGGCAATGAATTCAAGAGCTTCATTACTTACTGAGTGAAGAAATATTTTCTACGATTAATCTTAAAAGTATTACTTTGTCGCTTCATTGCATGTCGCCTAGTCTTTATACGTTTTGAAGGAGTACACAACTGCTACATTTCCGAGTTTCACATCACTCATTATTTTATAGATCTCTATCATATTTCCCCTCAACTGCCTCTTCCAAACTGAAGAGCCTTAACCTTTTAAACCTTTCCTCATAGGGGTATCCTTCCATCCCCTTTATCATTTTGGCTGCTCTTCTCTGTACCTTTTCTAATTCTACTGTATATGTTTTCAGATATGGCAACCAGAACTATACACAATATTCAAGGTGGGGTCCCAGGATACAGCGAGGTTATTTATAACGAGAGTTCTCTGTGGGCAGCAGGATAAGTCTGCCACACCTGGTGCATCCTCCAATGGTGCTAAGGATGGAAGTAGCTCTCCATATCTCAGAAAAGTAAACCTTTCTGAGCATGTGCAGGCAGCCCTACCTCCCTGGCCTGCCCCTTGCTAGCCCAGTCCATCCCAGATTAGTGCTCGTGGCGGCTAGCGGGTAGGGCCGTGGAGACTTGCCGTGCAGTCATCCGAGGGGAGGTGGGTGGGAATGTGTGACTGACGTATCCTGCTGTCCACGGAGAACTTCAGTTACAGGTAAGTAACTTTCTCTTAGAACAAGCAGGATGAGTCAGCCACACCTGGTGATTCCATAGCTGCTCTGTAGGGAGCATTGTGTAGCTATGATGGATGAGTCAAGCCGAGGCCTGAGTTAATTTGAAGGCTTTATTGACCAAATAGCAGGATAACTATTCTCATAATGGCCCCTGGCACAGCAGGAGTTCCGGCAGCACCCAACAGATGGGATTGATCAACTTAAGGAACATTATCAATGTCATGGAATATTAACAACACAGAACTTGAACAATGCTGAATTAAGCAACTGTCAAGCGACTGTTGACCATCAGGATGGTGCCGCTGTGCTAAGGACTGTCCTTCAAAAGGCACTGTCTGCCTGTGCAGCCTGGTCCAGGCAGTAGTGTCACTGGAAGGTGCAAAAGGAGGACCAGGTGGCTGCCTTGCAGATGTCCAGAAGCCGGGACTGAGTTTAGTTTGGCCAACATAGCAGCTGTGGCCCTGAGCTGGTGTGCATATATGTTGCCCACTGGCTGGGCCCCTGCTTGGTCGTAGCAGAAGGCAATGCAGGCCAATATCCAGAGCGATAGCGTCCTTTTGGTAACGGCATCCTGGCTTGTTGGGGTTGAAGGAGACGAACAGTTGGGTGCCTTGCCTGAGGGGCTCCATTCTCTGGAGGTAGATCCATAGGGCGCACACGCAATCCAGTGTGTGCAGTAGCTGCTTCTCTGGTGAGGAGTGGGGCTCGGGGTGGAAGGTCAGCAGCAGGATCTCCTGGTTGACATGGAACAGGGAGGCCACCTTAAGTACAAATTTTGGATGTATCCACAGAGTGGCGCAGTCCTGGTAGATGACCGTATAGGGTGGGTGTGCCACCAGGGCCTGTAGTTCACTGACTCGCCGGACCAAAGTGATGGCGATGAGTGTCTTCCATGTAACATGCCTGAATGAAGCAGAGAGCATGGGCTTGAAGTGGGATTACATGAGTTGGTGGAGCGCCAGACTGAGGTCCCAGGGTGGTGCCGGCCGCCTGATGGCAGGCTTCAAGTTAGCCAGCCCTCGCATGAACTGAGAGACCAGCTGGTGTGTTGCAATGGAGGTGCCATCAGGGCAATCATGGTAGGCCGCAATAGCGGACAGGTGGCATTAGATGGACGTTGTCTTGAGTCCGGTGCTGGCGAGGGCAGACAGGTACTGGAGAACTCTGGCAGCTGTGCAGGAGGAGGACTCCACCCCCTCCGAGGCGTATCATACAGAGACGCGCTTCTATTTGAGTCCATAAGATTTCCACATTGAAGGTTGTCTTGCAGCCAGGACAATGCATTCCTCCTCATTTGTGAGGACAAGGGAGGCCAGGATCAGCCTGTCAACATCTAGGCTTTCAGGGCCAGTGTCAGCAGGTTGTAGAGCAGAATCATGCCCCGTCTTGCGTGATGAGGTCCGGCAACAGTTGTAGTCAGATTAGAGGTTCCCACACTAAGCGTCTCAGAAAGGGAAACCACATCTGTCGTGGCCAGAACGGGGCGATGAGGATGACCTGTGCTTGCTCCTGTGTGAGTTTTTTGGATGGTCTTGGAAATCAGTGGCATGGGGGGGAAGCATACACAAACAACTACTCCCCCCATGGTAGGTGGAACATCTCAGAAGTGAGGCTGTTCGGGGCTGGGCGCTTTGAGCAGAAGTGCACACACTTCATTTTCTCCTCACTCATGAAGAGGTCCACATGCAGTTGCCCCCCATTGGCAGAAGAGTTGCACTGCTGTCTTGGGGTTGAGCAACCACTTGTGTGGATCGAGCTGTCGGCTGAGGCAGTCCACAAGTTGGTTGTCCTCCCCCAGTAGGTATGAGGTTTGAAGCAAGCAGTTCTCGGACAGGGCGAGGGTCCAGAGTTTGAGGGCTTCTCTGCAGAGGGAAAGGGATCCTGCCCCCCCCCCCCTTGCTTGTTGATTTAGAACATTGCTACTTGTGGGATCCAAACAGTGTAGATGGGGCGGCGGCCCTAAATCAGTTCCGCCAAGCCCTCCTGCAAGGCCTGAATAAAGGAGGCCAGAAAACCATGAATATTGGAAAAGTATCAGAAGTCATCCAGCGTCCGGATGAGAGCCCAGCGGCCTTCTATGAGCGATTATCTGAAGCCTATAGACTATACGCCCCATATGATCCAGCAGCCCCGGAAAATTTGCGCATGGTGAATGCGGCCTTTGTGGGTCAGTCCCAGGGAGATATCAAACGGAAACTGCAGAAGCTAGAAGGATTTGCGGGCATGAATGCGGCCCAGTTAATGGAAGTTGCACAGAAAGTGTTTGTGAATCGTGACCAAGAGCGTCAGAAGGAAAGTGAACGTAAGATGAGGAAGAAAGCTGGTTTCCTTGCTGCAGCTTTAGTTGAATGACGAGAAGGAGGTTTTCCTAATAGAAGGACCCGAGGACGTGGAAAGGGCCGAGGGATTGGCCGGCCCCTGGTAGGCATGAATCAGTGTGCCTACTGCAAGGAAGAAGGACATTGGAGAAAAAAATGCCCGCACTGCGACCCCGCCTCCCGGAGGGGAGGTGGGAGCACTGGGAGAGCAGGGGGACGATTCCAGAGTCATGGAGAGACGCGTCGTACACAGTTCAACGAGAAGAAGAAGTAGCTAGAGAGGGAATGACAACCGAAGGGGGCTACAATTCCGATGAGTACTAGGCTAGACCGGGCTCCAAGTTTCCTCTGGGTCCCCAGGAGCCTATGGTCAGTCTGAAAATTGGGGACCAATATATGGACTTTATGATGGATACGGGGGCCAATATATGGACTTTATGGTGGTGGCAAAACCGGTGGCCCCTCTGTATTCCCGATCTATTACTATTGTCGGAGCCACAGGTACTCGGGCCACTAAACCTTTCTTGCAGAACCGCACCTGTGAATTAGGGGGACGGAAGATAATACACCAGTTCCTGTACATGCCTGAATGCCCAATCCTCCTCTTGGGCCGAGATATGCTTGCTAAGCTCCAGGCGCAGATATCCTTTGCTGAAGGGGGAAAAATGGAAATGTCTCTGAACTCGAAATTTGCTGGCCTAATGGTGTTGACTGTCCCCCGCGAAGAAGAATGGCGGCTCTATAGTACACTTCTGCCCAAGGCAGCCAGTCCCCGTATACCCACCAATATTCTGGCTCCGCCCAAGGTATGGGCGGAGGATAATCCTCCGGGCCTAGCAAAAAAATGTGGCTCCTGTTCTCGTCACCCTCAAACCAGGAGCAGAACCAGTGCATGTGAGACAATACCCTCTTCCGCGACCAGCGATTGAAGGCATTCATCGTCATCTAATGAAATTATTGAAGTATGGACTTCTAAGGAAGTGTCAATCTCCCTGGAATACCCCCCTCCTCCCAATCAAAAAGCCTGGGACAGGTGATTACCGCCCAGTGCAGGATTTGAGACGAGTGAATGATGCAGTTGTAACCATACATCCAGTGGTACCAAACCCCTACACTCTCCTGGGACTGATCCCCACTGAGGCTACTCACTCCACCATCCTGGATTTGAAGGATGCTTTCTTCTGTGTATGCTTAGCACCAGCCAGCCAACTTCTGTTTACCTTTGAGTGGGAAGACCCTACTACAGGAAGGCGAGGCGAGGCCAACTCACCTGGACTCGGCTACCCCAAGGATTCAAGAACTCGCCTACCCTCTTCAGTGCTGCCCTCAATCAGGACCTTTCAAGTTACTCTGTTACTCCAGGAAAAATAGTCCTTCTCCAGTATGTGGATGACCTGCTGATAGCCACCAACTCCAGAAGTGAATGCGTGCAAGCCACCAGTGATCTCTTGCACCTCCTGAATGAAGCCGGGTACAAGGTCTCAAGGGCCAAGGCTCAGTTGTGCCAAACTGAGGTTAAATATCTGGGATTCCATCTGTCTAGCGGGATTCGGCGGCTAGGACCAGAGCGTAAGGAAGCTGTGTGTCGCATCCCTACCCCAACCACCAGAAAGCAGGTGAGGGCTTTCCTGGGAGCTGCAGGCTATTGCCGAATATGGATACCCAACTTTGTGCTGATGGCAAAGCCATTGTATCAGGCCACCAAAGGAATGGAGCGATCTCCCTTGGAATGGGGACCTGAACAGGATGTAGCTTTCCGATCCTTGAAAGCATTAATGTCCTCACCAGCTTTGGGTCTGCCAGATGTACAGAAACCATTTTGCCTATATGTCCATGAGTCAAGTGGAAATGCTCTGGGTGTATTGACTCAACCTCTTGGATCCTGGCAGCGACCTTTGGCTTATTTATCAAAACAACTGGACACTGTCGCAAAGGGATGGCCGCCTTGCTTGAGAGCCATTGCAGCTACAGCCCTCCTGGTAGGAGAAGCCGACAAGCTCACTTTGGGTCAGAATCTCCAAGTTATGGTACCGCATCCTGACCCTCATGGAACACAAAGGGAATTACTGGTTCACCAATTCACGAATGTTAAAATACCAAAGCATGTTATGTGAAAACCCCCGGCTACAGTTGATCGTCAGTCAGGCTCTGAATCCTGCCGTGTTGCCGGTTGGCCCAGTCCCCCCCTGACCATGATTGCCTGGAAATTATGGACACTGTGTTCTCCAGTCGCCCTGATTTAACTGATATTCCACTGAATAACCCTGAATAGACTTTCTTTGTGTATGGAAGTAGTCTCGTTGTCGATGGACAATGTTGTGCTGGCTATGCAGTAGTGACCCTGGACACGGTAGTTGAATCTTCAACTCTGGCCCCGGGAACCTCAGCGCAGAAGGCTGAACTGATAGCCCTCACTAGGGCACTGATAATAGGGACAGGGCTCCGCTTGAATGTGTACACAGACTCCAAGTATGCCTTCACAACATTACACGCCCATGGAGCCCTGTACAAGGAACGTGGGTTAATAACCTCAGGAGGCAAGTCTATCAAATATGGTCCCGAGATATTGACCCTACTAGATGCTGTATGGGCCCCCAAACAAGTCGCAGTAATGCACTGCCGAGGTCATCAGGCAGGGAAAGGAGAAGTTTCATGAGGAACTAGGTTTGCTGACACTTCTGCTCGAGAAGTGGCCATAACTGAACAAGTTCCTGCCCCCAATACCCCAGTCCAGGCAGCATTATTTCCGGTACCCCTCAGTGCATGGACTCCCCGATATACCTCCAGAGAGTTAGACTATTTTTGTCAGGAGGAGGGGGGAGTGTTAACAGAGACCAGATGGATAGTGCTACCACCGCCGGTAGGTGGTCAGCCTCCGGGTCCAACTGTAATCCCTGAAGCTTTAGGTCCAGTCTTTGTCCATGCTTTCCACCAAGCCACACATTATGGAAAAACTGCGATGGAAAGAGCTCT
The DNA here is from genome assembly GCA_033557465.1 of Ichthyophis bannanicus. Classification (NCBI taxonomy): domain Eukaryota; kingdom Metazoa; phylum Chordata; class Amphibia; order Gymnophiona; family Ichthyophiidae; genus Ichthyophis; species Ichthyophis bannanicus. The sequence goes on along the minus strand of CM066032.1, from coordinate 1,718,203,056 downwards.
TAGACCTCATTTCTGTATCCCTTTATTAGGACCCTTGTCAGCATCAGTAGCCCGTAGATGCTTAACTTGTGCAAAGAACAATGCCCGTCAGGGTCCTAATCTGCCCCCGAGAGTCCAGTCAGTAGGAGTTACCCCCATGGGAAATATCCAGGTGGACTTCACTGAAATGCCACGTGCAAATGGATATCATTACCTGTTGGTCCTGGTTTGTACATTTTCCGGGTGGGTGGAAGCCTTCCCCACCAGGACTGAAAAAGCCAGGGAAGTCACCAAAGTTCTACTCCACGAAATTATTCCCCGGTTTGGTATACCACTAGTTATGGGATCGGACAATGGTCCCTCATTTGTATTTCAAGTGACTCAGCAGTTGGCCCAAGCTCTACAAGTGCAATGGAAATAACATTCAGCTTATAGACCCCAAAGCTCAGGAAAGGTAGAGCGTATGAACCGCACCCTGAAGTCACAGCTGTCTAAACTGTGCCAGGAAGCTCACCTGTAGTGGCCCCAGGTTCTTCCTATGGCCCTCCTCAGGATACGTTCAGCCCCCACCAAGTCATTAGGAGTTTCCCCATTCGAGATTTTGTATGGGCGACCTCCGCCCATTGTCCAGGGGATAAAGGGGGATATGAATCAGATTGGGTCCGAAATCACTAGACAAGAGCTGTTGGCTCTAGGTTCTGTCTTGCAGAGTCTCCATGCTTGGGTACAAGACCAACTACCCATCAATCTGACTGAACCACTGTATCCCTTCAAGCCTGGAACCTCGGTGTGGATCAAGGAGTGGAGGAAGGAACCGTTAGCACCTCACTGGAGAGGACCCTACGTCGTCATACTGTCAACCCTACAGCAGTTAAAGTTGCAGAGCTTGAACCTTGGATCCACCACAGTCGGGTGAAGTCAGCAGCAACCACCGAATCCTGTCTGGACTTCAACAGATGACCCAGGATCACTGTTGTGACTCACGCTGCGACGAAAACCGCTGCTGTAAGAATCTACAGCCCTACTCCTGCCACCTACCGGAAGCCAGCAGGTCCACGTAAGGCAGAAGCTTGAGGAATCTACAGCCCTACTCCTGTCATCCACCGGAAGCTGACAGGTCTACGTACGGTGGAAGCTGTGGAAGAAGAGAACTTAAGTGAAGAATTTGCAATTTCTAGACAAACTCATTGAGATATTGTAATCATGATATATCTATGTTGTACTTGCGGTAGCCCTGGGGCCCCTTAGAATGACCACTGATATACCTCCTTGTATCACATGTTATGGACCAGCCACATGGGCAAATGATGGGTCCTGGGGATACCGCACTCCTGTTTAGGTTTGCAGATTATTGTGTTCGCTGTTTTACTAATGATAGCTATCTGTCTACTCCTTTCATGTTTCCTACCCCTTTGCCTGTGTATGGTCACCTCAATCATTGACAGTACAGTTGAACGAAAGACAGCGGCCAGAGTACTAGCTATGTGGAAGTATCAGGCCTTGCCTCAGGAGGAAGCATCAGTTTAAGAGGGACATGATATGTGATTTTTTCCTCACCCCTTTTTAGGAGGGGTAAGGATAATCAAAGGGGGGAATGTGGTAGGCTATAGCCTCAACCTAGGCCTGGATTTCAACCCCCACCTGGGATTAGTGCTGAAAAGAACCAGAGTTTAAGAATCTGCTTTAAACTGCTTTTGAAAGTCCCCTTTCTCCCCCTATGAAGTTTGTACAAGTTCATTATGCTTGAATTGTCCTTGCATTCTCTGAGCTAGAAATGTCCTTGAAGTAGAAATGTAATCATGTCTAAGACTATGCCTTTGTTAGAACAGTTTGAGAAGGGGGAACAGGGACTAGGGCCCAGAGAGGGTCACCGATTGGATAGGTGTGAGGGGCATTGGGACCAATAGAAAGTTTGCCTCTATCAAATTGTAAAATTGTATATAAGGAATTTGCTCCTGTACTTTGTTGCTCAGTCCCTTTTGGACACACGCTCCTGTCTGAGCCTGTGCACAATAAATTGGCTTGGACCCTGCAACTGACTCCTGATATTATTTATTGCATGCACTTCGCTGCTACAATACCTTTCTGCTTGGGCATTGTTGTGCATAAGATTCACCCACTGCTTGAAGGCAGGCAACCTATTTCCTACCCAGCACTGTAAAATTACCTTCTTCACACCTCAGACCCCTATCATAATAAATTTAATCCTGGAGCAGTCCTTCCTCCCCCAGCATCAGCAGACCATATGTACACTCTGTTTTTATGGAGGATTCCTCCCTTGATCTGCAGGGCCCTCCCCCAAATCTCTGTCAGGGAGGGGCACTCCACTAAAGCATGTCAGAAGGTCTCAGTGTTCACTTTACATTTTTCTCATCTAACCGAGCCCCACATTCACAGCTGGGCACTTCTCTCTCAAGTAAGGTATCCTCTGTGCAAGATTTGATATTGCATTTCCTGTTATCTTGTATTACAGATGACCCCGGGTATCTGCAGGAAGCAGTGCTCAAGATGCTCCTCCTCCACATCTTCCACAATATCCTCTGCCTTGCCAACCTCCTATGTTCAAATTATCTCAGAGTATTCGGTACCAATATGATAACCTATTCCTGTGAGGGCCTAATTTTCAAAAATCACTGTTGCTGTCCTTTAATTCTAGCTCCCCTGGGTGTTACCAGGCAATCCTCACATCAACCAGCCACTTAGTTGTCTATATGCCTACCCTTCCCTCATATGGGCACAAGATTCTGAAGACACCTCCTTGATGCAAGATGGTACTACATCACCTGGCAGTTGTCCTGTATTTTTGATAATAACTGTGTTCTTTGAACCCGACAGGGACCTGAATATGTACCTTTTTTCCATCATACATTAGAGTTATTGGTTTAAAAATAGCAGCCAGCGTGTGCCAGTAATGGACTTGGTGAAAACCTCAAGATGAATCTTGTGACCCTTGTCATAGAAGTAGTCAGCCATAATCTGGGCAAAAAGTGAAGGGGAGGGGATGGCTGGAGGCACTTTTGAGGAGAGAGTGGAGTTTGGCAAAGAGGCAATGACGGTTGGAGGCAAACGAGTTTGTCAAATGGACATAGCATTCTTGTTTGGCAACTGCAATAGAACACTGGAAGGAGGTTAGCAAGAATTTGTTTTTTTTTTTAATTTATATTTATTAATTTCAAAATAGAACACAAGATATACCTCTTATTAGAAGAAAAGTTACATTTACATCAGGTCTAATAAGCTACATATATAAAACAATATAGCTACATTTACATCAGGTCTAATAAGGTAAATACAGATTACAACCTCTACACAAAGTCCACCCAATAATAGAGGGAGGATCCTCAAAATTACATAAAATAAATAAGAAAATATCAAGAGGAAAAAGAACAGCAGCTGGAAAAACAAAGGCCCTATTTATTTTATAAACAGAATCATTGACACATGCTAAATCTAATAAATTACTTTCCCCGGACTCCAGAGACTGCTGCAGGAAGACAGGCTTATCACACAAAAGCACAGTTAGCTGAGATGCTTCCAAAAAAGAAATTTTACATAATTGTAATGAATAGTACATGTGCAAGGATATTTTAAAAGGCATCTAGCCCCAATTTGCAACACTTCTAGATGGAAAATCCAAAATGTTCTCCATCTCTTCTGTATTGCATGGGCAACATCAAGAAAAATATTTATTTTTAAACCAATAAACTCTAATGTATGATGGAAAAAAAGGTACATATTCAGGTCCCTGTCGGGTTCAAAGAACACAGTTATCAAAATTACAGGGACGACTTCTAGGTGATGGGTGGAGTGGAGTGGAGTAGAGGAATAGCCTACTGGTTAGAGCTCTGTCTTGGGAACCAAGAGACCAGGGTTTGATTCCCACTAGCACTCCTTGTGGCCTTGGACAAGTCACTTAAACCTCCATTGTTCAGAAAAATCCAAGTTATCTATGTCCCTGTTTATCAAGTTTAAGTTACAATGTAAACCGCTTTGATTGAAATGATAAAGCGGTATAAAAAAAACTGATAAATAAAAAAAAAGATGTAATACCCTCTTGCACCGAGGAGGTGTCTCCAGAGCCTTGCGCTCATAGAAACATGATGACAGAAAAAGACCACAAGGCCCATCTAGTCTGTCCTTCCATAACAACTACAACAGTCCACTTTTTACCTTTAGAGATCCTCTGTGTTGGTCCCATGCTTTTTTGAATTCAGTTACTGTCCTCATCTCTACCACCTCCACTGGGAGACTATTCCACGGATCCACTACTCTTTCCGTAAAGAAATATTTCCGCATATCACTCCTGAATCTATCTCCCTTCACCCTCATCCCATGTCCCCTTGTCGCAGAACTTGCTTTCAATTGAAAGAGGCTCTCGCCCTGAACATTTGAGGGAAGGGTAGATATGTAGACAACTGGGTGGCTGGTTGATGTGAGGATTGCCTGGTAACTTGCCTGTTTGGTGTGAAGGTGGTGGACTTTGTACGCTACCTAGATAATGTTTTAGATAGTGCTGAGGAGGAGCCTGCTGTCTTGGTACATGTGGGTACCAAGGACATAAGAAGGCAGGGGAGGGAGGTTCTGGAAGTCTATTTTAGGTTTTTAGGTAGGAAGTTGAAATCCAAAACGTCCAGGGTTCCACGTTTAGGCCCCAAGAGACAGACAGTGCTCTGAAGTCTCGATGAGACAATGATGCAAGGAAGAGGGTCTTAGATTTGTTAGGAAATGGGCAACATTCTGGGGAAGGGGAGGGGAGCTTTTCCAAAACTATGGATTTCACCTTAACTAGGCTGAAACTAGGGTGCTGGCGTTAACCTTTAAAAAGGAGATAGAACAGCTTTTAATGCGGGAAAGTTGACAGTCACCCAAGAGCTAATGGTTCAGAATGATGCATCTTTGAAGGATACTAGCAAAACAGGAAAGTTAGGGCATTCCAATAGAGAGGTCCCAATGAAGGTAAAAATAACCCAGTTGCTTTTAAGTAAAGAGCAGACAGAGTTGAAAGATTCCAAATTACCCTTTTGTATTTTATTCATATTGTTAATATGAACAAAATGCAAACTTTTAAATGCCTGTATACAATGATAGAAGTTTAAAACAATAAGATAGAAGAAATAGAATATATAGCACTGAATGAAAAGTTAGATGTAATTGTTATCTCAGAGACCTGGTGGAAAGAGGACAACCAATGGGACACTGTGATACCAGAGTACAAATTATATTGCAATGAAGGGTAGATCAAATTGGTGGAGTTATGTTATATATTAAAGAGGGCATCGAGCCAAACAAGATAAAAGTTTTGCAGGAAACAAAATACACTGTAGAATCTCTATGGATAGAAACTGCATGTAAAAAAGGGGAAGAGAATGGTAGTGGGGGTGGACTAAGGTTGGCCTGGCCAAAATGAACAGATGGATGATGAAAGGCTAAAATAATTTAGGTAAGCTAACAAACGTTACAACTCTCATTAATAATGGGTGATTTAAATTACCTTGGTATCAACTGAGTTAATGTCACATCAGTGTAATCTTGCAGAAAGTGCACACACTCTTGCAGCTCACAAACCAGACAACTAGGAACGAGGTGAACAAAAGTCTGAAACTACAAAGTAATCTAGAAAAGGGTTTTATTTCTTCAAACAACTGCAAACCACCCTACAAGATATGCCTTACTTTTTTATGATGACTAATGTGAAGGATAGTATTCCCACTTGGTTAATTTTTAGGGCTCTCTCATGGTTAGAAACATAAAGAAACATAGAAACACGACAGCAGAAAAAGACCACATGGCCTATCTAGTCTGCCCTTCCATATCAACCACTACAATAATCCCCTTTTTCCCTTTAGAGATCCTCTGTGTTTGTGTTTGTCCCATGCATTTTTGAATTCAGATATGGTTGTCATCTATACCACCTCCACTGGGACACTATTCCATGCATCTAATACTCTTTCTGTAAAGAAATATTTCCGCATATTACTTCTGAATCTATCCCCTTTCAACCTCATACCATGTCCCCTCGTAGCAGAGCTTGCTTTCAGTCAAAAGAGGCTCTCCTCCTGTGCATTTATGCCACGGAGGTATTTAAACGTCTCAATCATATCACCTCTATTCCGCCTTTCCTCTAATGTATACATATTAAGATAATCAAGTCTGTCCTCATGCTTTATAACGAAGACAACTAACCATTTTAATAGCCACCCTCTGTAATGAATGCAACCTGTTTATATCCCTTTGAAGGTGCAGTCTCCAGAATTGCACACAATACTCCAAATGAGGTCGCACCAAAGACCCATACAGAGGTACTATCACCTCCTTTCTTCTGCTAGTCATTCCTCTCCCTATGCACCCAAGCATCCTTCTAGCTTAGTTAGATCCCTCCTCATGTTATCTACACCTTCCTGGGTGTCTACTCTATTGCAGATTTTGGTATCATCCACAAAGAGGCAAACCTTATCCAACAGCTCTTCTGCAAAATCACTAACAATGTTAAAAAGAATTGGACCAAGGACAGATCCCTGGGCACACTACTGGTAACCTCCTTCTCCTCAGAGTGAGCTCCGTTTACCTGTACCTTTTGTCGCCTTCCACTCAACCAGTTTCTAACCCAATCAGTAACTTTAGGGTCCATCCCTAGGGTGCTCAGTATGTTTATAAGTCGCCAGTGCAGAACGGTGTCAAAGGCTTTACTAAAATCTAAATACACCACATCTAGGGATCTTCCTTGGACACCTAGTCAAAGAAATCAGTCAGATTTGTCTGACAAGATCTGCCTCTGGTGAAAACATGCTGCCTCGGATCCAGCAATCTGTTGGACTCCAGAAACCTCGCTATTTTCTCTTTCAACAGCACTTCCATTAATTTACTTACCACCGAGGATAAACTAACCAGTCTGTAGTTTTCAACCACATCCTTACTTTTACTTTTTGTGTAAAAGGATCACATATGCCTCTCTCCAGTCCTCTGGCACCACTCCTGACTCCAACGAGGCATTGAAAAGATCAGTCAGTGGAGCTGCTAGAATGTCCCCAAGTTCCCTCAGTATTCTTGGGTGTGTCCCATCGCTTTGTCTACTTTAGGTTTAGCTAGCTTATCACAAACACAATCTCCTGAAAGCTGTTCAAGATGCCCCTTGCTTCTGTTCCTGTTTGTGGGTGTTTTCTGAGGTCCTGCTCTTGGTTCTTCATCTGTGAAAACAGAACAGAAATATTTGTTAAGCAATTCCGCTTTATCCTCATCAGCTTCTACATATTCCTTCCCCTCACCCTTGAGTCTGACAATACCACTTTTGCTCTTCCTCTTCTCACTAACATATCTGAAAAATGTCTTATCCCCCCATTTTATTGCACTGGCTATTTCCTCCTCTTTCTGAATCTTTGCTTTCCTGACTACTTTTCTAGCTTCTCTGAGTTTTTCAAATATAGATGTCTGTCTTCCTCTCTCTGTGATCACTTATATTTCATGAAGGCCTCCCTCTTTTTCTTCACCTTTTCAGCTACTTCTTTTGAAAACCTTTATTTACCATTTTCACAAAAAGGTTGGTTGCCCTTAAAATATCCCCTTTCAGTTTTGCCCACTGTTTTTCTACATCTCCCAGCTCTTCCCATCCAACTAATGACTCCCTGAGGTATTGGCACACCTTGGCCAAGTTAGTTTTTCTAAAGTCTAAGACCCTTGCTTTTGAATGGATTTTATCAGCTCTAGTCCTAATACTGAACCACACCATCTGCTGATCAATGGATGCAAAATGATTTCACACTATAACATCGGAAACACTTTTACCACTGGTAAGCACCAAGTCCAGTATGGCACCGTCACGTGTGTGTTTGGTTACCAGTTGCCTGAATAATTCTCCCTGTAGAGAATCCAGGATCTCCTTACTTCTAGATGATACTGCAGCAGGGATGTGCCAATCAACATCTGGCATATTGAAATCCCCTATCAGTAGCACTTCCCCTTTCCTGGCAATGCTGTGTATGTCTTCAATTAACTCTCCATCCACCTCTTCTCCCTGTGAGGGAGGACTGTATATCACACCAATGCAAATAGATTTTTTTATTTAACATTTTTTTTTAATATTGCTTTATCATTTCAATCAAAGTGGTTTACATTGTAACTTAAACTTGGTAAATGTACATTAAACAGGGACACTGATAACTTGGATTTTTCTGAGCAATGGAGGGTTAAGTGACTTGCCCAAGGCCACAAGGAGTGCTAGTGGGAATCAAACCCTGGTCTCTTGGTTCCCAAGCCAGTGCTCTAACCACTAGGCTACTCTCCTCTACTCTACTCCACTCCACTCCTCCACTCTCTTTCCCTCTTTCTAGTTTAACCCACAGTGCCTCCTCTCTCCCTTTTAAGTCCTGTATTTCCATAGCTTTAATATTATATTTTTACATATAGTGCCACTCCTCCTCTTCTTCTTCTTCCTATCCTGTCCTTTCTGAATAAAGTATAGCCTGGTATAGTTGCATCCCAGTCATGGTTTTCTGTGAACCATGTTCTCTGTTACTGCCACTAAATCCAAGTCGGCCTCTTCCATTAAAGCCTCAACATCTGGAATCTTCTTTCCCATGCTATGAGCATTTATAGACACTGCCTTCCAGATGTTGCCCCTTTTACCTATTTCTATAAAGGTATTTAATGTTTCACTTAACTGGGGGCTTTCTTCACCCATCTCCAATGAATCTAGTTTAAAGTCCTCTTTAGTAGGTTAGTTAGTCTGCTACTGAAGACACGTGGACCCTTATTGGACAGATGGATGCCATCTCTGCTCTGCAACAGCATCCCATGGTCCAGGAAACTAAAATTCTCTCAATGACACCATCCATGCATTCATCTCCAGGATGCAAGTTTCTCTGCCTTGGCCTTTACCCTCAACAGGGAAAATTGAAGAGAACACCACCTGTGCCCCTATCTGCTTCACTTTCTGTCTCAGAGCCATGAAGTCATTTTTGATATGCTCAGAGGGATACCTGGCAGTATCATTTGTGCTGACATGGATGAGCAACATCGGGTAATAGTCAGTGGGCTTGATGAGTCTCGGCAAATTCTCCGTAACATCTCAGATTTTGGCATCTGGCAGACAGCATACCTCTCTGGACATCAAGTCTGGTCAGCAGATGGACGCCTCAGTACCCCCTCAGAAGAGAGCCACCAACCACCACTACCCTTCACGTCCTTGTGGTCACTGATTCTGCAGCTTTGGTGTGCTTGAGCTCTGGTTCTTCCCTTTCCAGGGATACTTTCACCTCCTCCACTTCCAGGGCTGCATAATGGTTCTTCAGTTCAAAGGCTGGAGGAGTTGGATTGGTAATTCTTCAGGCCCTGATGACTTGTGTCCAATTTTCATCATTCTCTAGGCTCCCATCTTCTATGCTGGAGAGCTTAGATGTTACAAGAAGCATTTCATCAATGTACTTCTCACCGTCTTGAATGCTTCTCAGCCTCGCCACCTCTTCTCTGAGAGCTTCAGTGTGTATGCATCCTACACATGGAACCAGTCCTTCAACTGGCATTGGGATCTCTATCTGGACAGAGGCAGAAGTTGTAATGGGGACAACAGCTTTGGCGATATGATTTTTCTCTGCCATTGTTTAGTTGGTGGAGTTTAGGTGCCTTGGCTTGAAATGCAGAACCCCTGTTAGGAATGCCTCAGCAGTGCAAGGCTCTGAAGACTTTTTATGCAGCTCTCATATATATATATATATATATATATATATATAGGTGTTTTTATTCAGTCGCTTTTTTAAACTGTAGTTGATTTTGAACTGTCATTCAGAAATCTTTGCACTTTATGCAATTTAAACTGTTTGATTGGGCATATTTGTGCACCCATATATTCATTCATATATATATGTATATGTTATTAATAGGAGACCATAATTTACCCTTTGGGTTGAACATATCACTTGGCGTTTTATATTCTGATTTCCTGCATTCCCAGTTTGATTGTTTATATCTCATAACAGTACAACGTGTGTGTCTTTCATGAAGAACATTTTTAACTTATTAGTATTATTTTTATATTTTGTGTCTGTGCCTCTTCAGAACTTAAGCCTTAACTTTTCTCTTACAAACTTTGATGTTATATATACAATTTTGTCTGTGAAGTCCAATATATACTTCTTATTACTAACCATCATTGTTTTATGTGTATATATTTATTTTTTTGTATTTTATAATTACTTGATCATTGCCTTTTAACATGTAATTGATTTACATTTTTATTGTAAGCTCATTTCATTTTTTATTCTATATCTATTTATCATTTTTAACTGTAAATGTTTAAGTGTTTTAAGTTAGACACCTCTGAGGAAGTCTCTGTTGACAAAACACGATTGTGTAGGGTGGTGTGCAGTTGTTTGAAGAAATAAAACTCTGTCGGACTACTGTGTGGTTTTGGACTTTTGTTCACCTTGCTCCTAGTTGCCTCCTCAATGTCACATCAGGACACGCTAGGGAGATAAAGGGTCTGGTATTCAGTGACGGCAGCTAATCCTTGTATGTTCAAATCTTTTTATTATTAATGCTCACAAGAGTACTCCCAGCTTGTGGGCACACCACCACATCACCAGGAGTAAACAACAAACAAACCAGCCCGAATAGAAAATGTAAAAAAAAACTTTCTCCCATCCAATCCCCCATCACCTCCCCCCCTATAGCTGTGGCCAACATTATTGGCACCCTTGCAATGCAACCCCTTAATGTCCAATATCTCCTAAAAAAGTGACTAGTCAAATGGTTTTGGACTATATATGCATACATATTTGACACATAAAAGAATCAAATAAAACACCACCTATTAAAAAAGAAATAGCAGGAAACGGCTTCCGGTTCCGGAAGAGATATGAGTGGTTGTTTTCTAGTGTGACCCCAGGCATTCCGGTTAAAGAACTGTGTCGTTTTAGAAATCCGAGGACCAAACCTGGTTATGCCTGTCTGTGGAGACAGAATCATACCTAGCCCTGTGTGAGCAAGTGGTGCAGCCGCACAGGGCGCAAAGGCTTGCGGGCTAATTTCTGCTGCCTGCTGTTGCACTGCCATCGCCAGTTTTTTTTCTCTTGGCAGCAGCAGGGCAACAGCAGACAGCTGAAATGCATCCCCCTAAGCCTTTTCTCAGCACTTTAAGCAGGTCAGTCTCTCCTTTCTCTGACGCGACGTTGGAGCAGGGAGGGACAGATCTGCTTAAAGTGCCAGCGACTTGCCGATCGGGCACACGCCCTCTCTTCCACCTCTATCCAGCTTCTTTCTGCTCTTTCCCTCCTGCCAGCACCACCATGGAGAAAACAGAGGGTGGCAGCAGCTGGACAGAGGTATGGGAAGGAGGGGGCGCGCGCCCGATGTGCAAGTCACACAGGATGTGATTCTAGCTCGGTACAGCCCTGCTCACTGCTATCAACTTAAAAAAAAAAGGGACCCTTTATATTTTTTCCAAGGGTAGGCAGAAGATCTGTTCTCAGTTTACGGATAGTTGCAGCCGCATATATGCAAAAAAATCCCACTTCCCCAAGTAATAATCCTCTTGAAGTTCCTGAAAAGACTTCAAGTCTCCAACGGCACATAGAGCCTGGTGGAGAAGATGAAGACCCTGTCATTCCCAAACTGAAACCACTGAGATGTCCCCCACTGGAAAGTCCAGCTTACCCCTAAAGAGCAGAAAACTAGTAGCTTCCAGGGACTGATCAAATGTGCCACACAGTATCCACCATGCCCAATACAGGGGCTCTTCAATAGGGGTTTAGGGACCTTATTTCTCTCCAACGAGAGCACATACAGCTTAATCAAAAGGCTCACTAATCCCTGTTCCGCATCTATGAGCGTGTAAGTTTTAGTCGCATAAAGCCAATTCCGTAGGTGCTGCAAAATGCACCCCAAATTATATTGCACTAAATTTGGGACCCCAAGGCTCCCACTTTCCCAGCCCTCCTGCAGGCTAGTAAAAGGTATTCTGGGCCTTCGACCACACCACAAGAAACACCCTATTTGTTGTCACCAAAGCTGCAGATCTCATTTCAATAATCGTAATGCTAGAACCTGCAGCAAATACAGTCAATGAGGCAAGATCATCATCTTATAAAGAGCAATCCAGCCCAAAAGCAAGAGAGGTAAACTTTCCCATTGCTACAACTGTTTCTGCTCCTACCATAACACCAGTAACACAATCAGAATATACAACTGCAACAGATTTGCAAGCACCTGGACTCCTGGATACTTGAAGGATCCTGCAGCCCATTTGAATGGAAAAGGCTCGACCCAATCTCTCTGGACCATGGGATCTATCGCCAAGGCTTCTGACTTATCTCTAGTCAGTGTAAAACCAGACCTAGACCCAAACATCTGAAATTCCTCCATAAGCACAGTCAATGAATTCTGGGGGTCAGTCAGATTTTTATTTCATTTCATTTTATTGGATATTTTACCTGCTCTTACAAGAAATCCAAAGCAGAATACAAAAACACGCTTATACTTACAACCCCTCCATACAATAATAAAAAAACACAAACAGATCAATATATTAATAACATCACAGAATATCATCCATTAAAACCGCAGTTTTAAATTCAGTCCCTCTTATGCTCACTCCCTTATTGTTAACATTAGCCCTGACTGAATGCAAAAAAAGGTTCCAAAAATACTAAGAATAGCAGGGGCGAAAGTGGACAACCCTGTCTTGTTCCTCTAGACAAAGGAAAATCCTCTGAGTTGACCCTTTTCACAACAGGCGCTCTAGGGTCTGTGTATTATAATCAGACAACTTGAACAAAAAGCCCATCTGCTTCAGAACCATTAATAGAAAATCCCAGTTTACCAGATCACAGGCCTTTTCAGCATCAAAACTGACTAGCATGGAGGTCTGCTGTGTATTTTTACAGAACTCTAGGGATGCCAAAATCCTAAACAAATTTAAAACTGGGTGACGATCCCTCAAAGCCAACCAGTGAATCTTGTATCATGCTAGGCAGTATTAGAGCTACAAGATCGTCTAACACTTTAGCAAGCAAATTATTGTCACAATTCAACAAAGATGTAGAGGCTTGTTTACAAAGCCGCGGTAGCAGTTTCCAATCGTTATCGGAGCTGCGGCCCAATTGATTTCAATGGGGCCGTGGCTACGATAACGATCAGAAACCGCTACCGTGGCTTTGTAAACAAACCCCGTAGGCTGGTAAGAAGCTGTGAACAAGTCCTGCCCGGCTTAGGTATTACAGTGATATCGGCCTTATAAGAAGTATAAGGGAAATATTGCATGGTGATCAGAGCTCAATACAGCTGGAACAGGGGACCCGTTAACTGATCACACAACATTTTATATCACTCATTACTAAAGTCATCAGGGCCAGGTGACTTGCCCAACTTGGAAAGATAAGTGACTCTCGTTATTCCTTCTTCACTAATTGGCCTGTCCAAGACCGCTTTCTGTTCAGTTGTGAGAGATGGCAAGCAAACATTATCTAAGTAAAATGCCTTTCCCAAGTAAAGGCCCCGACCTTGTAGTTCTGTTCAGCTTTTCTGCCTTCTTCTGCTGGTTGTTTCTTGCCTTTCTACTTATGCTTTAATTGTATTTTCTTTCATCTCTAAGGTCTTTCCTGTTTTATTAGAGTTTTTGAAATACTTCTGTCATTGAGCAGAATCTGCCTTTTTCTTGTTCCTGACTTCCCTGTCTGTGTGCTGTAGGTGGAGTGTTCTAACCCCTCCTCCCACAGAGCCGTTATGATGTCCTTTTTCTCCCCGTTGATCCTCTGGCTCTGCTGCGAACACCTTCATTGAAAGCCTCTGCCCTGCACTCTGGTTTGCTCAGACTGTTTTTGTTACCTGTGCTTGTCAGGGGCGGCTCAAGGCAATCTGCTGCCTGAGGCGAAGAATGAGATGGCACCCCCCTTAGAGGGGGCAGGGCTTTTTCATAACTCCAATCAGGGTCTGAACCAAAGCAAAAAGCCGATTAGATTATATGGAGGGAATGCAAAATGTTTGCACACAGGGCCGTACCAAGCTGCAATCGTGCCCTGTGCGACTTGCAGCCTGGGCGCACGCCCCCTTCCTCCTCCCCATACCTCTGTCCAGCACTGCCTACTTTTTCCCTGCTGCTGCCTCCCTCTGTTTTTTTCACGGCGGCACTGGCAGCAGGGAAAGAGCAGGTAGCACTGGACAGAGGTATGGGGAGGAGGAGGGGGGCATGCGCCCGATCTGAAAGGCGCCGGCACTTTAAGCAGATCTGTCCCTCCCTGCTCTGACATCGCACTGGAGGACCAGACCTGCTTAAAGTGCTGCAAAAAGGCTTGGGGAGCATTTTGGCTGCCTGCTATTGTCCTGCCAGCGTCAGCAGGGCAACAGCAGACAGCCGAGATGTACCCCCCAAGCCTTTGCGCCTTGTGCGGCTGCACCGCTTGCACAGGGCTAGGTACAGTCCTGTTTGCACACCAAGAAACTAAAAGAGAGCAAGAACCAACAGCACAGTTTATAAAACTAAATTATAACTCATTTTTATTTTGTTATTATAAACTGAGTTATGGTTCTTGATTTTGCTTTTTCAACATATATTTTGATTCCATAGTGGGTGCAAAGCAGAACCAGGACATTCACCCACAGAATTCAATATTAAAAAAAAAAAAATCTGATTCTGATCATCTCACTAACCACCACCACTTTTCTCCAGTAGCAGGCATATTGTGAACTATTACAAAAACCCTACAACAAAGAGCAAACCTACCATACCATACCATATCAGCACAAACTTCCAAAACTCACATAAGGAGCCCATCCAAAAAAAGCGTCACTGTGAATACTACAGTGGGCCCTGGAACATCCATACACCTATTTGAAAAGCTGAACAAGTCAAATTAATACAGTACCGTATAGATCTTTATGTACAAACTCCATGTTAACAGAACACCTAGTCTCAGTCACACACTCACAACATTGACCCTCACTGTACAGAAAAAGTAAAAATAAAAATATGTAGACAAAATTTAAACTGAAACCCCAAGAAACCAGAGTCCACATGCAGTGCAACATCAGATAAATAAGAAATGCAGTTTCCCAATACTGTGCAAAATATAAAGATAGCACAAAGTTCAATCACAAAAATTAAATAAAATTATTTTTTCTACGTTTGCTGTCTGACCATTTTATTCTCTGATCATGCTGATCCTTATCTGAGGCTTCTGTTTTTCTGTCTTTTCTTAGCTCTTTCTGTGGTCTATGGTCCATCTGCCATTTCTTATCTCTTCTTTTGTTTTCTTCACTTCCTTCCATCAGTCCATTTCCAGTTCCAGTAACCCTTCCAAATATCAGTCCCCTTCCCAGTCCTCCCCTCCCAGTACCTTCCAATGTCAACCGCCTTGCATTCCCATGACTGCCACTGGTGTCCATTCCCTTCCAGTCCCCCTCCTTCCCCACTGTCCAGCCTCTTCTAGTCCAAATACCATCCCAGGTATCAACTCATGCCCACTCTCAGTGCCACCCCCCCAGTCAGCTCCGTTCCTGTCGCCCTACCCTCTGTCCATCCCCCTTCCAGTGCTATTCACATGTTAGCTCCCTTCCAGCCACCTACCACTCCCATCCCAAAGTGTCAGCTCCCTTCCAGTCCCCCTTCAGTACATCCCAGGTGTCAGCTCCATTCCAGTCCTTCCTTCCCCCACCATATCAGCTTCTTTCCAGCCCCCTCTTTCCCCCGTGTCAGCTCCCTTCCTGCTTCCTCCTTCCATTGGCAGACCCTCTCAGTATCCGCTCCCTTCCAGTCCTATTCTCCCATCCCCCCACATCAGCCAGACCATTTGTAGTCCTAACCCCTAGTTTTCTTCCAGGGCCAGCAGCACTCTCCTCCCCTCCCCCATTAGCCCATTCCAGTCCTATCCGCCTTATCAGCCCACTCCAGTCCTAGCACCCCAATCAGCCCATTACCAGTCCTAGCTCATTTCCAGTGCTAGCCCCCATCAGCTCATTTCCAGTCCTAACCCCACCAATCAGTCAATTTCCAGTCCTAACCCCATCAATCAGCCCATTACTAGTTCTAGCCCCCTTCCAATGAGTCTATTTCTATTCTTAACTTCCCATCAGCCCATTTCCAGTTCTAACCCACGCCATCAGCCCATTTCCAGTCCTAGCCCTCTCCCCCGATCAGCCTATTTTCATTCTTAACCCCATCAGCCTGTTTCCAGTTCTAACCCCCTCGATAGCCCATTACCAGTCCTAGCCCCCCTCCCATTCAGCCTATTTCTATTCTTACCCCCAGCCCATTTCCAGTCCTAGCCCTCCCCCTATCAGACTATTTCCTGTGCTACCCACTGCCCAGCCCACCATAGGCTGGAAACCACCCCAAAAAGCCCGCCTCACTAGGTCTTCAAAAAACTATAAAAGAGAAAAAGAAGATGCAGAAGTTGCTGCCACACCAGCAGCAGCCTGGAGTGCCCCGTGGCTGCTTCCTCCCTGAAGAGCCCTCCCTCCCCCCCATGCCGGCTCAGCTTTGCAGAGCCACGCGAAGGGAGAGTGTTTCCCTTTCCCGTGACTCTGTTAAAGCTGAGCCCGCGGTGCTGATGGGAAACAGGATTTCCCGCGTGGCTCTGCAAAGCTGAGCCAGCGCAGGGGGCACTCTGTCAGGGCTCTTCAGGGGAGGTGGCAGCCGGGGGCACTTCAGGCTGACACTGCTACTGCTGCTGCTGCAGCAATGGCAGCAGCTTCTGCATATCTTCTTTTTTTAAATAATTTTTTTGAAGGCCGAGTGAGGTGGTCTTTTTGGGGGCAATTTTTGCTGCCCCCAAAAAGTTGCCACCTGAGGCTACTGCCTCACGGCCTCATTATAGAGCCACCCCTGAGAACATACATAAATTGAATAGAAGGGCAGACAGGGCCAAGACCTGTGGAACTCCCTGTGTTATTGATGACCAACATGACTTCTGAGAACCTTTCCTAGCTGTTGATAACAATCAGTCCATTAAGACTGAAACAATCTCATTACTGTGTCCTGAAATTCTGAATCTAAAGCTGAGGATATATGAAAAAATATCATCATTACCACAATATCTGCCCCGTCTATATGGGACCAGAAATTATTAGAGAAAATAAAGTTTAAATTCTTTGAAAAAGTCTAAAAAGTGTAATCTTCCATTGCATAGACTTGTTTCCATCACTACTGATGGAGCAAGAGCAATGACAGGCGAGGTTAGCAGTTTCATAGCCCTCTGTAGACAGCATGACGACGTCCCAAATTTCCTTTCTTACCACTGCATCATTCACCAGCAAATTTTGGCAAGCAAGAGACTCAATACAAAGATGTCATGGACATCACTTTCAAAATTGTAAATTCAGTTCGTGGAAGATCACTTCAAAGACGGCTTTTCAATCTTACTCTTGAAGAAGGAGCAGCGGAAATCATTTTGCACACAGATGTAAGGTGGCTAAGTAGGCACAAATTTCTGCAAAGATTTTGTGATTTGCTGAATGAAATAAGAAGTTTTTTGAAGGAGAGGGGAGATGACCAAGCAGAGTTGGAAGATGAGGAGTGGTTATGTGATCTGGCATTTCTCGCTGACTTTACAGGCAAACTAAGTGATTATGAACCTTGAACTACAAGGTAAAAACAAATGCATTGGCAAGATGAGTACAGTTTAATCCTACAAGAGCAAATTTGAGCTAATGACGACTGACCTTGCAAACAACACTTTTGATCATTTTCCTAATATGCAGGACCACCTGGGACAATATCCAAATTTTGTTTTTCAGAATGAGAAGTATGTGACAGAAATCTGTTCTGCTATCCAGGAATTCGAAAATAGATTCTGTGACTTCCAAAAATTGGAACAGTTGTGGAGTACTTGTCATACCCATTCAAAGTAGATGTGGACATTAAAGAAACTGCAGCTGCTATCAGTAAAAATGACTCATTGAAGAAGCCATCTCTTGAAAATGATGAGGCTGCAGGGCAGGGTCCTGGCGGCTGGAGGTAACCGGGTGTGAGGCCCGGCACGGGGACCCTGCTCTCGGCAGCGCGTGTGGGCGTGTGTTCGAGGGAGGGAGGGGGGAGCATTATTTAAAATCATTGGCTAGCCGTTGAGGGACAGCACGGCGAGCCAATGAGGGATGCTGGTTCGGCAGGAGCTTTGGGAGACCGGCGGGGTGTTGCTCCTCTTCGTTCCGGGCGGCTGAAGGAGCAGGTCCTTTGCTGGGATTCGCAAATTCATCATTGGCACCGTCGGTGATTTTGCGTTGGGAGCGGAGTTGCGGTGCACAGAGCTACACTGCAAGGAGAGGCTTTGGGCCCTGTCGGGTTGCGGAGAAGGCTGGTGTCGTGCGGTAACATTCATCTGGGGCGTGTTCAGTTAAATTGTATGCCCTCTGTTTGTGCATAATTTAGTCGGGCATAATTTTAGTTGGGGAGGCCTTCAATTTTTCCTAGTGCTTGGCTGGGTAATAATTTATTCCTTTAAGGATGCCGATGCGGCAGGGCCGGAGGGGCAGAGTTAGTGGGGTTGGACGGGGGGTGCGGGTGGCTCGGGGCAGAGGAGGGGGGGCAGGTATCAATTCCTTCTCCGGAGCCTGGAACGAGCAGTAGTGTGGCTGCAGAGAGAGGCACGGTTAGGGCGGTAGCTCCAGGCATTAGGGGCAGGGGTATTGTGCGTGGTAGGAGGGCCACAGGTGGATGGGGTCGGTGGGGGTCCCGGTCAGTAGGGGGGCAGCAAGCTTATCTAGGAGGGGGTGCAGGGGGGATAGGATTGGCGGGGTGCAGCAGCGCGGCAGGAGGGGAGGTGGCCTGCCTCTGGAGCCTGTTACTTCTAGGGCTGGGGGGTTTAGTGCGGGGGTTTCCGGCGATTTGGAGGGAGGGGGTGCGTCACAGGGGAGTTCTGGGGCCAGATTGGAAGGGGCTGTTGTGCAAGGTTTGGGGGGGCAGGGGTTTAGTGGGTTGGGGGGGTCGGGGTTGAGGGGTGGACCTCGCGGTGGCATGGGGCTCATTCTGTTGGTCATGGCCCTCCTGTGCAGCTGAGTTGGCCGGGAGGTATGGTTGGAGTTGCGGGGCCCGGGGCTGCCACATCCGCTTGGGATCATTGGCAGGGTGGGGGCCAGGGCTCCTCGAGGGCCGCTTGGCTGGCAGCTTGGCAGCCGGCCGGGTCTCCTCTTGTTCCCCCCTCTTCTTCCTTCCCAATTTTTTCTTCACAGGCTGCAGCAATGTCGCAGAATGCGGGTGATAGTGCGGCGGTGCATCGTGTTGTCGTCCGTGGAGGGACTGGAGCAGCACCGGAGGGTCGACAGTGGCTGCAGGCCAGCGTGGCGGATGGCAGTGTGGCACAGCAGTTGGATCAGTTGAGTCGGTCCGCTGAGGTTCCGCAGGCAGAGGTTCCGGATGGCGATGAGGCGGTGGCAGGTGAGTATCCTGTGGTTGGGGGTGAGGGGTCTGTACAGCTGGGCGCGACAGTTGGGGGTGGTCAGAAGGCAAGGAAGAAGAGAAAGCATTCTAGGAGGTGTCGGCACAGGTCAGAGTCGTCTTCCTCATCCGTATCTTCCTCGTCATCTTCGTCATCGGGAACTTCGCGTTCGGCACCGGGGGTTGGTCAGGCGCATCCTGTTCCTTCTCCTGGGTTGGTTAAGCCTACGTTGGTATCATTCGCGGAGCTGTGGGAGGGGGTGCCCAGGAGTTTACGCCGGAAGATTTTGAAGAGGCGCTATATTGACATTTTCAGAATGCTGGAAGGCAGGAAGCGCTCGGGCGAGAGTAGAAAGAAGAGAAAGGAGGACGAGAGGGTGGGACGGCTAAAGATGGTGTCACGTAATGTTGTGAATTGGGTCAGAGCCTTTCTGCGGTTAGCGAGCGTTTGGGGTCATCAGTCTCCGGGGGATTATGGAATGTTGTTGGCGTATGCAGATTCCATTTTGGAAGCTGCGCAGATGCATGAAGGTTTCACCTGGTTGAATTATGATGAGAAGTTTAGGGACAAGATGGAGGAGAGTAAGTGGTTGACCTGGGGTACCCAGGATATTAATTTGTGGCTGACCCAAATGTCGGTCCGTGGTGCAGCTAGTGGGGGGACTGTGGCGAGAACTTCGGTTTGTAGTGCTTTGGGTTTGAGTCGGCCCTTTCGTGCGGTGGGGGGTAACCCCCCACAGAAAGTTGGGAACGGGGGACTGGGGGACATCTGTTGGCGTTTCAACAGGTCCATGTGCCCTTTTCCAGACTGTAAATTCCGTCATGCCTGCTCGGCCTGTGGGGGCGGACATTCCGCCAGTAAATGTGTTAAAAAGGGTGGTGCAGCCCCCCCCCCCCCAGCAGTTGCCAAGTAATTTGGACATACAGAGTATGGCCCCTACTCCGATTCGGAGGGAGGTCTTGGTGGAATGGTTGCGGGGATACCCGCGGGGGCGGGATAGGGTGGTGTTGGAGTGTGGGTTCCAGGTCGGTTTCCGAATACCAGTTCATAGAACTTTTTCATGTAGACCAGCACGCAACTCGCCTTCAGTAAGGCGTTTGGAGCGGGTAGTCCGTGACAAGTTGGCGGTTGAGCTACATTTGGGTAGAATCGCGGGTCCTTTTCCTGAGTAACCATTGGGGAACCTGGTGGTTTTGCCGCTCGGGGTTGTTCTGAAGAAGGAGCTGGGGAGCTTTCGTCTGATCCATAACTTGTCATTTCCGATTGGTGATTCCGTCAACGATCATATTCCGAGAGAGTTGTGTACGGTTCATTACGCTTCTTTTGATGAGGCAGTTAAGCTTGTTAGACAGTGTGGCCCGGGAGCCTTAATGGCGAAGGTAGATGTGGAGTCGGCATTTAGGTTGCTGCCTGTGCATCCGGCGGATTTTTATCTGTTGGGTTTCTGCTTTGACAATATGTTCTATATTGATAAGTGCATGCCTATGGAGTGTTCTGTCTCTTGATCTTATTTCGAGACGTTTAGTTCCTTCTTGCATTGGAAATTGGTCCAGAGGGTCAGCTGCGGTAATGTCGTGCATTATCTAGACGATTTTTTTCTTTGTGGGGGCGGGGCATTCGGCAGAGTGCCAATGGTTGTTATGTGGTTTTGTGGATATGGCTAGTGATTGCGGGCTTCCCTTGGCTGTTGGAAAAACGGTAGGCCCGGCTACGTGTATTACCTTTTTGGGGGTGGAATTGGATTCTGTGGACATGGTGGCTCGTTTTCCGCGGGACAAGGTGGTGCGGTTGCGTGTCTTAGTAGCTAATGGGTTGGCGTCCACTAAGTTATCGTTGAGGGAATTGCAGGTTTTGATTGGCTCTTTGAATTTCGCATGCCGGGTTATACCGATGGGCCGTGTTTTTCTGAGATCTTTAGCTGCGGCTACGGTAGGGGTTAGAAAGCCGCATCACAGGATCAGAATGTCCAAGGTCATGAAGGCTGACTTGCGCGTATGGGATGAGTTTTTGGAGGGATTTAATGGGACATCGGTTCTGATGGAAGCGGAGATCTCTAGTGCAGATTTGCAGTTGTATACGGATGCGGCGGGCAGTGCTGGATTGGGTATTTATTTCGGAGGGGAGTGGTGTGCGGCCAGTTGGCCCCAGGTGTGGCAATCAGCACGTCTAACTAGTAACATCACTTTTTTGGAACTGTTTCCGTTATTGGTTGTCTTGCATTTGTGGCCGGACAAGTTGCGGAACCGTAGAGTAGTTTGGTGGTGCGACAACGAGGCGGTGGTTGCCGTAATTAATCGATATACGCCGCGATGTACGCAGGTGGTTGGGTTGATGAGGGACATCATTTTGATTTGCTTGCGTTTGAATGTGTGTGTGAAGGCTCGGCATATTCCGGGTTGCGCTAACAGAATTGCTGATGCTCTTTCTCGTTCCAAGTGGGAGCTGTTCCGGACCTTGGCACCAGAAGCGGAAGTCGAAGGGTCGGCGGTTCCAGAGATCTTATGGCAGATTGGTCAGCGGACTTGATCCAGTTGTTGAGGAACTCAGTGGCCCCTTCGACGTGGTCTGCATATCGGAGGGGATTCGACGTCGTGGCGGTATATTTGCAGTCACGGGGTTGGCAGCCGGGGATGTATGCGGATTCATTATTGGGGCATTATATAGTGCAAGCAAAGCGAGAGGGAGCTTCCAGGGCAGCTGTACGGAGTCGGTTGGCGGGCTTCACCTTTTACGCTAGAGCAGTGGGTTGGGGTCACTCGGGCCTCGGGCCTTGGGTTCTTGTTTCGGAAATTGTTGCACGGCTGGGAGCGTGCTTGCCCGGCTCCTCGGGATTCGAGGTTGCCAGTTACACATGCATTGTTGATGCGGCTTTGCGCGGCCATGCCGAGTGTGGCTCTGTCACGTTATGAGGCGGTCTTGTTCAAGGCAGTGTTTTGTGTGGCTTTGTTTGGAGCATTTCAGATAGGGGAGTTAGTAGTTAGCTCCCTTCGGGATAATGCTCCCGGTGGCTTGTTGTTTGGACATGTGCTAGTGCGGGCGGGGCAGCTTTTGGTTAGGTTGGCGAGATCTAAGACAGACCAGTTGGGAAAGGGGTTGTGGGTGGTGCTTAATGAGGTCGTGTCGTTGCCCACGTGCCCGGTGTCAGCCATGCGGGGCTACATGTTGGAGCGCCCGTCAGCAGGCCGGCTGTTTTTCCAGCATGAGGATTCTCGTGGGGTAACACGCTTCCAGGTAGCGGCTGTGCTGCGGCTCGTGTTGCAGCATCTGGGCCTGGATTCACAGCGATTTGCACCGCATTCTTTTGTATTGGAGCGGCCACCAGTGCGGCAGCGGCTGGGCTTTCTGAGGCTGAGATTCAGAGCATTGGCAGATGGAGATCGCGGGCCTTTGAGGGTTATGTGCAGTTATAGGAAAGTGTGGTTTGGATGCCTGACTTTTCTTTTCTTTTTCAGATCCCGTGCGGCGCCGGATTGAATGCTGGATGATTGGGCATTCATTCGTGCATTGGGCGGGACTGCAGGCTGCCGAACGGCCCTTGGGGAGTAATTTGGGACTTGACCCGGATATAGTGTCCGTCAAATGGCTGGGTGAGCGTGGTCTTCAATGGCCGCAGCTTTTACCTTTGCTTCGGCACCATCGCTGGGTGCGGAGTGAGCCGTCAACGATTCTACTGCACTTAGGGGGCAATGATTTGGCCGGATGGACCTGCAAGCAGTTAATCCGAGCAGCTAAGAGGGACCTGGCTGAAGTTCTTAGGATGTATCCGGAGGTTATTTGGTTATGGTCGGATATCATTCCGAGGCCTTCCTGCCAGCAGCAGCGTCGCTGGTCGCGTGGGCTAGCAAAAATTAATCGTCAGATTGGGCAGTGGGTTTATGGCAATGGGGAAAATCAGGTCTTGCATTCTTGGGTTGATGTCACATGTGCAGGTTTATACCGGTTGGATGGGGTGCACTGATCCCCGGTGGGACTTGGTTTGCTGCTCAATGACTGGCAGGAGGCCTTAGAATGGGTCATGCAGTGGGAGGCTAAATGGTCGCAGCTTGGGGCATAGGGGTGCGAGCTACCACTACACCGGGTGGCGGGATCCCGGAGGTTTCCGGGGTCCGGAGCCTTTAACTGGAATTGGGGTGGGGGCAGGTGCCCCCAACCCGGATGACCCCTTGCCGGTCTTTGCTAGTGATATGGCGAGGCCAGGGATAAGGGGGGCTGGCATTTGCCGCTGGCTCGGCCGCGGTGGGAGTGGAACAAGGTAATCTTGCTAGTGGTATGGCGGGTGATGGCTCGTGCCGCTCGATGGGTTATTATTAAGGAATTGGTGTTTCAAGAATTGTTTGGAATTTTCCTAATTGTTAATAAAGCTGCGACCATATAAGCCCAATAAAAATGTGTGGTTTCTTTGTATTGGACGGTTGGGGGATGTAGGAGGTGTTGGGTGGGGGGGGATGTATAGGTTAAAGGAATGGGGGGAGGGGGTGTAAGAGCGGGTTAGCGCCAGGTCCGAACTGCATTGATTATGATGAGGCTGCAGGGCAGGGTCCCGGCGGCCGGTGGTAACCGGGCATGAGGCCCGGCACGGGGACCCTGCTCTCAGCAGCGCGTGTTTGAGGGAGGGAGGGGGGAGCATTATTTAAAATCATTGGCTAGCCGTTGAGGGACAGCACGGCGAGCCAATGAGGGATGCTGGTTCGGCAGGAGCTTTGGGAGACCGGCGGGGTGTTGCTCCTCTTCGTTCCGGGCGGCTGAAGGAGCAGGTCCTTTGCTGCCCACCCTCCCGCCCTGTAGTTCGGTGTGGAGGGGGGTTGTTTGTTTCAGGGTTGTCGCAGCATGGGGGGGGGCGGGATCCCGGAGGTTTCCTGGGTCCGGAGCCTTTAACTGGAATTGGGGTGGGGGCAGGTGCCCCCAACCCGGATGACCCCTTGCCGGTCTTTGCTAGTGATATGGCGAGGCTGGGGATAAGGGGGGCTGGCATTTGCCGCTGGCTCGGCCGCGGTGGGAGTGGAACGAGGTCATCTTGCTAGTGGTATGGCGGGTGATGGCTCGTGCTGCTCGATGGGTTATTATTAAGGAATTGGTGTTTCAAGAAGTGTTTGGAATTTTCCTAATTGTTAATAAAGCTGCGACCATATAAGCCCAATAAAAATGTGTTGGGTGGGGGGAGGGGGCGTAAGAGCAGGTTAGCGCCGGGTCCGAACTGCCTCGGTTACGAAATATTAACCCTTAAAAATGACATTTTTCTCAAGACCCATACTGAGCAAGAATTGTTTTGGAAGCTAGTGCCTAGAGACAAATTTCCCACCTTGAGAAGATGAGGTGAAGCTGTACACTCCTGTTTTGGTTCAACTTATTTGTGTGAATCTGCGTTTTCCCATCTGAAAATGACAAAGAGTACACAACGTTCCAGCATGATAGATGAACATCTCCAGAATTCCCTGAGACTGGCCCTCACGCAATATTCATCCAACTTCAAAAAGCTGGTGGATGAAATGCAGGCTCAGCCGTCTCACTAATGAGCGAAATATTAAAGACTGTGCAAGATCAGCCTGGATCAATACTTGACCTAAATGTAACACAAATTACTCAATAAAATTTAAAGAAAGTTATTAAGACAGTTAAAGAAAGCTATTACTCAATAAAACTTTAAGAAAATATGTACTTTCCATTTCCCCTCACAGTTCTTACTGGATCTTCGTCTCTCTGTTTTGTTTTTGCTTAGTTTGCTTAACAGCCGATCACATCCAAGTAAATGACAGAAGGTTCATTAAAAAGGGGTGTGGGGGGGGGATCCTCCAACTTTATTGGGTTAAAATTTAATTTGAGACTAATTTGAAACTTAATTTTCATGGTGGTAGATCACCAGCACTTTTGGCCTGAAAAAGTAGATCACGACAAAGTTGGACATGCCTCGTCTATAGGTTTCTGGCAGCATAGTACCTAACCTAACATTTTGGATAGCTGGGCAAACCGATGCCTTCTTCATATGGCATTATTCCATAAATCAAGGATAATCTTACAATCTGCCCTAAGTATTTAACAATATAATTTCTAAGTATCTTCATCCAATTGACAGGGCAAGAGTCAAGGTGCAAAATTGTTGTAATAGAATCCATCTCATCTTCAAAAGGCACTTGAAATTCATCCCATTTCTGAGCAACATCTAACAAGCATCTACTAATAGGGACATTGGAACTCCATTACAACCACTGTGCCTTTGTATTTTATTAGCATAGTAATTCATACATTTATCTGGGCTGGGCATCTCTGATATGCAGGTCAACATGCAAAAAAAAGGAAAGTCTATCAGGATCTCATATCTCATTTAGAGGACGGTGAATTATTGGTACAGCTGTAGGGGATGTCTGCTACTGTTCTGTCTCTCACGTGCATGACTGTCAAAAGAGAAATTTAACAAAACAGTGCTGTCTCAGCTGCTGCAGCTGTACATGAGGGAGAGATAAACAAGGGGAGGAATCGCCTTTTCCAATTCTTATTTGTATTTTGCCAGTTGAATCCTGTGACCTGCACAGCCTGTTACATGCAGTAACTATTAGAGTGCTGTTCAACAAAAGGTTGTACACAAATGAAAGGAATTCAAAATACATTAAGAGGTTTTAAGAAGATGCGGAACCTCTAGCCATGAATTCCCAAGAAACATTTCTGTGATATCCTGTTGGAGGAAATGGGACATGAAACAAAATGATTACATAAAAACCAACCAGGATTACTTGGTTTTCAGTCAGAAATCCAACTTCCCAGAAAAATGGATGAGTGTATATTGTGCAGATGTTAACAGACACAAAACTGTGGCTGAAGTAGCACCAAGTCTGAAATGTGTGAAGAACAAAACCAATGACTAACATTTATGCTAAGTTTTGCAAAAAGAGTTTCTCTGATGCAAGTCCCTGTCATCTGAGGCTTATTGTTACCAAATACAATAACTGCAGCATACTTAAAAACAGCAATTGCAAAGGTACAATTGGAGATTTGTACACTTGTGTATTAAAATTAGGGCTTCTGATTTTAGGTTTTAACAGATAAATGCTGACACAACACACCCCAGTGCAAAAAAATTAAAATAGATATTTACTGGATAAATACTGGAAAAGCACATCTCCAGTACATTTTTACCTCTCTCCCAGCTCATAAGGAAAAAAACACCCTTCCTACAGTTAAATATGGTGGAGGTTCCATAATGTTGTGGGACTGTTTTGCTGCCTCAGAAACTGGAGGCCTGGAGTATATTATAGGAATCATGAAGTCAGAGGACTGCCAAGGTATACTGGAGCGAAATGTGCTACCTAGTGTCAGAAAGTTAGGTCTGAGTTGAAGGTCATGGGTCCTCCAGCACGACAATTACCCAAAACATACATTCAAAAGTACAGAAGAATGGTTAAAAAGGAACAAATGTACTATTTTGAACTGGCCAGCAATCAGTCCTGATCTCAATCCAATTGAGAACATTTGGAAAGAGATGAAATCTGCCATTGATAAAAGGAATCCTGGAAACATTCATGAGCTGGAATTGAAGAATAGAAGAAACTACCAGCAGACAGATGTATGAAACTTATAGATGGCTACAAGAAACATTTGGATACTATCATCACTGCCAAGGGTTGTGCAACCAAATATTAGTGAAGGGTGCCATTAATCCTGTCCAGGACATATTTTGTTTTTTTTCTCAGAAATTACTATGTCTAAGTTGCACAAACATCTTTTTTTGTTCTATACCTCTGAACATACTATTAAAATATTATGATACAGTTGGAATATTTCCAATTATTTCTCAGGATATGGTACACAACATACCTAAAATGCAAGGGTGCCAATAACATTGACCACAACTGTATAGTGCACAAATTGCCTCCAAATGTCTTTTACCTACAACACAGGTATAAGCTTGAGGTAGAAGGGTTACGTAAATTAATTACAAGCCTCAGAACATGATCCACCTATGAGGACTGGTTTGCATAAAGATGTCTACGTATGAAAGACACAAACGCATACTTGATAAAGTATGCATGTAAATCACAGTACACATCTATACTTTTAGGTCCTTAGCCTTTAGTGGGAGCACTCAGTGGCACATTCTTCTGCATTTGTCAACCAGATATCAAATCTCCCCTACCTGGCTAATTTGACAGAGAAGTTGGTATTTTTTCAATTTTCAACTTTTATGGAGAAAGCAAAGGTTCTTTGTCCATATCAAATGGGATTCCGATCAGGACACAGCATAGAAATTGTGCTGTGTGTCTTTGAGGAAGGAAAAGTGCTACTTCTGATGTTACTTCACCTTTCTTCATCGTTTGATTTAGTGAACTACTACTACTACTATTAAACATTTATAAAGCACTACAAGGCACATGCAGCGCTGTTCAAACAAAGATAGTCCCTACTCATTAGCGCTTACAATCTAATCAAGACAAAAGTTAGAAATAAGGATAGAATAGGGAAGGGTAAGGAGACACAAGGAATAAGGGATCAGGATCTAAAGGCAGCCTCAAAGAGATGAGGCTTTAGCATAGATTTGAAAAGGGGCAGAGATGAAGCCTGACGTACAGACTCAGT
Source organism: Ichthyophis bannanicus (assembly GCA_033557465.1). NCBI lineage: Eukaryota > Metazoa > Chordata > Amphibia > Gymnophiona > Ichthyophiidae > Ichthyophis > Ichthyophis bannanicus. Next base: position 1,718,175,157 of record CM066032.1, on the reverse strand, counting down.
AAGTTTGTTCCAGGCATAAGGAGCAGCAAAGTGAAAGGATCAACATCTGGAGTTTGCAGAGGAAGTAAAGGGCAGAGAGAGGAGCAAGCCAGTAGAAGAGCACAGTTCACGAGGAGGGGTGTAGAGGGAGAGGAGAGAAAGTGAGAAGCAGCAAAATGAATGCATTTAAAGGTCAGAAGGAGGCATCTGAATTGGATACGGAAATGGAAGGGAAACCAATTAAATGATTTGAGAAGAGGGGTTATATGAGTAAATTGAGGCTGGTGAAAGATTAGTCATGCAGCAGAGCTTTGAATAGATTGAAGGGGAGAGAGATGACTCAGAGGGAGACCAGCAAGAAGGTTGCAATAGTCGAGACAGAAAGTAATTAAAGAGTGGACAAGTGTTTTAGTAGCATTTTGTTAAAGTAATAGAGAAAGAAACAGTTTTTGGCAATCTGTTGGATATGTGAGCAGAAGGAAAGGGGGCAATCAAAAATGACGCCAAGGTTATGGGCCAAGGAAACAGGAAGTAGAAGAGTATTATCAACAGAGATAGAGAAAGGAGGCAGGAGAGAGGAAGATTTAGTGGGAAAGATAAGAAGTTCAGTTTGGTTCATATTAAGTTTCAACTGGCAGTGAGACATCCAGGTGGCGATGTCAGAAAGACAGGCAGAGATACGGACCTGCGGTTTCGGAGAAATATCAGGTGTAGAAAGATAGATCTGAGAATCATCTGCATAAAAATGGTACTGAAATCCATGGTGGAGATGAGAGCACCGAGGGACTGGGTGTAGAGAGAGAAAAGTAGAGGGCCCAGAACAGACCCTTGGGGAACACCAACTGAGAGTGGTATAGGAGTAGAGGAGGAACCAGTAGAAGAAACACTGAAAGAGCAATGGAAGAGATAAGAAGAGAACCAGGACAGGACAGGACAGAGCCTCTAAAACCAAGTGATGATAATGTGCCAAGGAGAAGGTAGTGGTCAATAGTATCAAAAGCAGCTGAAAGGTCAAGAATGATAAGGATGGAATAGAGGGGCCCTTAGATTTGGCTAGGAACAAGTCACTGGAGACTTTGCCAAGTGCCATTTCAGTAGAACGTAAGGGGCAAAAGCCAGATTTAAAAGGTTTCAGAAGGGTTTGAATGGAAAGAAATTCAAGACAATGGTGGAGGACTGCGCGCTCAAGAAGTTTGGAAATAAAGGGTAGAAGGAAGATTGGATGATAATTAGAAGGAGAGTTAGGATCAAGAGAATGTTTCTTGAGTAGGAGTGTGACCAATGCATGCTTGAAGGTTTCAGGGACAGTAGCAGTGGAAAGAGAGGTTGAGAATGTGTGAGATGGAAGAGATGACTGCAGAGGAAATGGAGTTAAGATGGGTGGGGATAGGATCAGAACAGCAGGTAGCAAGTTTGGAGGAGGAAAGAAGATGAGATGTTTCATCATCAGAGATCATGGAAAAGGAAGAAAAGATAATAGAGATTGGTGGGAAAAGTTGGTATTGAGGGAGAGGAGGGAATGAAGTTGTTCTAGGGGGGACCTGGAGAGAAATCTTCTGGATTTTGTTATGGAAGAAGTCAACTAGGGTTTGGGCAGAGAGAGAAAGAGGGATAAGAGGGGAGGCACCTTGAGGAGAGAGTTAAGAATAGAGAAAAGTTGGCGGGGGATTAGTGAAAAGAGAAATAAGCAGGTGGATATAGTAGTTTTGCTAAGCAAGAGCTAATGCAGACTGGAAGGAGGTGAACATGCATTTAAAATGAAGTCAGAAAGGGAGCGAGATTTAAGCCAGATGCGCTCAGCTGAGAGGGCACAGGAGCGGAGATAGCAGCAAATTGAGGACAACCAGGGCTGGGGTGTAGTGCGTCTTACAGAATGTGAGATGGGTGGAGCAAGAATAGCAAGAGCAAAGAAGTCAGCTATAGGAAATTATAGCCTCATCAAAAGATTTTGAAGACAAGGAGGAAGAAAGGTGATGAGACCGTAGTGGAAAGAGCCAATGAATCGATAGAATGAAGATTTCTAAAAAGCTGTGAGGAGACAAAACGGGATTGAGGTGGAGAGTGATGAAGGGAGAAACATAGGACATGATGATCAGATAATGGAAGAATTGAGGTATGGAAATTGGAGGTTAAACAGAAGAAAACCAAATCAAGACAGTGACCATGCTGATGAATAGGAGCGGAAGAGCAAAGTTGGAGATTGAAAGAGGAGGTAAGGGAAAGGAATTTAGAAGCATAGGTGTCAGAGGAGTTAACATGAATATTGATGAGTGAGGGGGAGGAAGAATCAAGAAATAGGGAAAGCCAAGAGTCAAAGTCAGTGAGAAAAATAGAAATGGACTTATCAGGGGGTCTAAATAGCAGCTATCCAGAGAGGTAAGGGATTAAAAAAGGCAAATGGAAGGGACTTCAAAGAAGGAAGAAGAATGAGACTGAGGAAGAGGGAGTTGTTGAAATTGGCAGGAAGGAGAAAACAGAAACCCAACACCAGCACCACAGCCAGTGGTACGAAGAGTGTGGAAAAATTGGTATCCATCATGACAGAGGGCAGCAATAGAAGTAGTGTCACTGGGGAGGAGCCAGGTTTCAGTGAGAGCTAGAAGACTGAGAGCTAGGCAGACTTATGGAGATTGGGATGCAAGACCAGGTCCTGGCCTGGTTTTCATCTTTCTTGTCTAATTGCACATTTCAGGTAGCCATGGGTCCTGTTCACCTGTCATGTCCTTACCTCTTTCCTATGGCATACCACAATGTTTGGTGCTCTTTAATGTTTTTCTGTCCCCCTTAGCTGTTTTAATACAGGACTGTGGGCTCAGTAGTTATCTATATGTTTATGATATTCTGTTAGTGGTATGTACTTGACCCGCTTTCGCCCAAACTGTCTATTTTAAACTCTGTCGTGGCTGCCATTGTGCGGTGGCTGATGAATCAGCAATTACTTCTGTAGCCCTCAAAATCTATGGCAATTTGGGTTACCGGCAAGCTTCTGTCCCCCAAAGACCAGTCACTTTTCTTAGGCAAGCTGATGCCTCTTTCAAGACTTTATGGTATACTGGGAAGTTATCATTGATTTTCATTTGATGTTGCAGCCCCAAATATCAGCAGTATCCAAGTCATCATTTTTGCGATGCAAAAGATTTGTGCAGTTAGACACTATCTGGATTCCTCATCTTTATACACTCTAGTCCATGCCCTGGTCATGTAGAGGCCAATTCAGTGCAGGGCACATCTGGCCCATCCGGACATCCAAAATCTGGATGAGCTGGATTTGCACTCGATTCTGCACCCACGAGAGCTAGACATTCCTGCGCGAGCAAAATCAGGTGCAACTGGCCTGGATGGGCAGGACGTGCCACTATTCAGGCCCACTGCATGTTCGGTTCCCTTCCCCATCTAAGCCTCCTGTCATTTATTGATCCCTGACAAATCCCCCTCTTCCTTTCTCACTGACTTGGACTCCTAGCTTTCCTTCTTTCTTGTACCATCTTACCCATTTCCCTTCCCTTGGTGACGTTAAAATTCATGCTGATGACCTCTCTGACTCCTGGCTTTAAACTCATCATTCAACCACTAGCTATGTTGCCCTACTCACCAGCAACACTACTGCCTTGACTTTCTCTTTTTCTCCAACTGCTCACTCTCAAAACATCTCCACCTCAGTTCTTCCCATCTGACCATCATCTGTTAACTTTCACTCTTAATTACCTGCCTTCATAGTCTCGTCTAATCATTGCCACCACTGTCTCATCTCTTCTGTCAATGAAGCAGTCCCTTCCTATAACACTTATACTCTGCACTGCTTTGGATACTCTTGTTCGTCCCATTCCACATCCTGTAAGACATCCCAAATATTAGTCTGACCTCCAGAATCTGCTACCTATGTTCCTGTGCCCAGGGGTAGCTCTATAATGAGGCCGGGTGAGGCGGTATCCTGTTTCCCATCAGCGCCGCCGGCTCAGCTTTAACAGAGCCACGGGAAAGGGAAACACTCCCTTCGTGCGGCTCTGCAAAGCTGAGCCGGCACGAGGGGGGGGGGGGGGAGGGCTCTTCAGGGAGGCAGCAGCTTCTGCATCTTTTTTTTTAATTTTTATTATTCAAGAAGGGCTGGGATGGGCTGATGACAGCTATGCTCAACATGGTGCCTTGGGCCCAAGCTTATATAAGGCCACTTTGGAGGTCCCTGCTTGCTTGGTAGTCTCCCAGCTCTCAGATCAGCCTGCCTCTCCAGTCTGAGGTGGTTTCCAGCCTATGGTGGGCTGGGCAGGGGGGGGGGGAGGGCTAGGACTGGAAATGGGCTGGGGGGTAAGAATAGAAATAGGCTGATCGGGAGGGGGGCTAGGACTGGAACTGGGATGATGGGGGGCTTAGAACTGGAAATGGGCTGATGGGGGGATAAGAACAGAAATAGGCTGATCGGGAGGGGGGCTAGGACTGGTAATGGGCTGATTGATGGGGTAAGGCCTGGAAATGGACTGATTAGGGGGGCTAGGGCAGGAAATGGGCTGATTGGGGGGCTAGGGCAGGAAATGGACTTATGGGGGGGTTAGGACTGGTAATGGGCTGATGGGGGGCTAGCACTGGAAATGAGCTAGGACTGGTAATGGGCTAATTGGGGTGCTATGACTGGAGTGGGCTGATAAGGGGGATAGGACTGGAAATGGGCTAATGGGGGAGGGGAGGAGTGTGCTGCTGGCCCTGGAAGAAAACTAGGGGTTAGGACTACAAATGGGCTGGCTGATGCGGGGGGATGGGAGAATAGGACTGGAAGGGAGCGGATACTGAGAGGGTCTGCCAATGGAAGGAGGGGGCAAGAAGGGAGCTGACATGGGGGAAGGAGGGGGCTGGAAAGGAGCTGACACCTGGGATGTACTGAAGGGGGACTGGAAGGGAGCTGACACTTGGGGTTGGGAGTGGTAGGTGGCTAAGTAATGGGGAGGAGGCTGGAAGGGAGCTGACGTGCGAATGGCACTGGAAGGGGGATGGACAGAGGGTAGGGCGACTGGAACGGAGCTGACTGGGGGAGGGGGGAGGGGGCACAGAGTGGACGTGAGCTGATACCTGGGATGGTATTTGGACTAGAAGGGGCTGGACAGTGGGGAAGGAGGGGGACTGGAAGGGAATGGACACCAGTGACAGTCGTGGGAATGCAAGGTGGTTGACATTGGAAGGTACTGGGAGGGAAGTACTGGAAAGGGGGCTGATACTGGGGAGGGTTACTGGAACTGGAAATGGGTTGATGGAAGGAAGTGAAGAACACAAAAGAAGAGATAAGAAATGGCAGATGGACCATAGACCACAGAAAGAGAGCTAAGAGAAGACAGGAAAGCAGAAGCCTCAGATTGGGACCAGCATGATCAGAGAATAAAATGGTCAGACAACAAAGGTCAAAAAAATAATTTTATTTAATTTTAGTGATTGGACTTTGTGCTATCTTTATATTTTACACAGTATTGGGGAACTGCATCTCTTATTTATCTGATGTTGCACTGCATGTGGACTCTGGTTTCTTGGGGTTTCAGTTTTAATTTTGTCTACATATTTTTATTTTTACTTTAGATTATGGTTACTTATTCTGTACTTGGTGAGGGTCAATGTTGTGAGTGTGTGACTGAGGCCAGGTGTTCTGTTAACATGGAGTTTGTACATAAAGATCTATACTGTACTGCATTAATTTGACTTGTTCAGCTTTTCAAATAGGTGTATGGATGTTCCAGGGCTCTGTAATATTTACAGTAACACTTTTTTGGATGGGCTCCTTATATGAGTTTTGGAAGTTTGTGCTGATATGGTATGGTATGGTAGGTTTGCTCTTTGTTGTAGGGTTTTGTATTAGTTCACTATATGCCTGGTACTGCAGAATAGTGGTGGTGGTTGTTATTAGTGAGATGATCAGAATTAGATTTTTTTTTTAAAATATTGAGTTCTCTGGGTGAATGTCCTTGTTCTGCTCGCACCCACTGGGGATGCAAAATATATATTGAAAAAGAAAAAGCAAGAACCATAATGCAGTTTATAACAAAATAAAAATGAGTTATAATTTAGTTTTATAAACTATGCTGTTGGTTCTTGCTCTCTTTTAGTTCCTTGGTTTGCAAACAGGACCGTACCTAGCCCTGTGCAAGTGGTGCATCCGCACAGGGGACAAACGCTTGGGGGACGCATCTCAGCTTTCTGCTGTTGCCTTGCTGCCGCTGGGAGGATAATAGCAGGCAGCCAAAATGCTCCCCTAAGCCTTTTCGCAGCACTTTAAGCAGGTCTGGTCCTCCAACGCGATGTCAGAGCAGGGAGGGACAGATCTGCTTAAAGTTCTGGCGCCTTTCAGATCGGGCACATGCCCCCCCTCCTCCTCCCCATACTTCCGTCCAGTGCTGCCTGCTCTTTCCCTGCTGCTGGTGCCGCTGTGAAAAACAGAGGGAGGCAGCAGCAGGGAAAGAGCAGGCAGCGCTGGACGGAGGTATGGGGAGGAGGAGGGGGCGTGCGCTCAAGCTGCAAGTCGCACAGGGCGTGATTGCAGCTTGGTACGGCCCTGGGTGCAAACATTTTGCATTCCCTCCATATAATCAAATCGGCTTTTTGGTTTGGTTCAGTTCCTGATTGGAGTTATGAAAAAGCCCCTCCCCCTCTAAGCGGGGTGGGGGGGGGGTGCCATCTCATTCTTCGCTTCAGGCAGCAGATTGCCTTGAGCCGCCCCTGTGTGTCCCCAGTATGTTAACTTATAAAAGACTTTGGGGTGACCTATCATATATATGCTGATGATTTTATGATGTATATGTCATTTGATATTCATTATCGTTTTTAGACTGCTTTCAGATAGTCACATTATGTTCATCAGAACATGGGTTAGAATTCAGCTATAAGATGAATAAAGTTCCATTTCTAATGTAAAATATTTTGTTCTCCTTAAGTCTTCGGGGGGCATATTCAAAACATTTTAGCCTGTTGGCAGACTTGCCAACCGGCTAAACACTATTACTGAGTTATTCAGTGGCAGTCACTGATTAATGCTGCTGAATATCCCCACAGCCCACTGGAAAAGTACCCGGTTAAATTCAGGGCAGTCTGTGAATGGAACTGGGGTGGTGACAGCCACTATCTGATTAATGGCAATATTCAGTTGCTAAGCAGATAGGGTAAGTAGTTGCTAACCAGATAGGGTAAGTTAGGATAGGTGAATGGCTGTCCTAGGTTTAACTGCCTAGCACCTAGCAAAGTTATGCACCTAGGGAAGAACAACTCAAACTATGGTTACATGATGGAAGGTTCCACATTAGGAACCACCACCCAGGAAAAAGATTTAGGCATCATTTTGGATAACATGTTAAATCCCTCGGCCCAGTGTGCAGCGGCGGCCAAGAGAGCAAATAGAATGCTAGGTATGATAAGGAAAGGAATGGAAAATAAAACAAAGGATAGTAGAATGCTCTGTATCATTCCATGGTGAGACCGCACCTTGAATATTGTGTGCAATTCTGGTCACCGTATCTTAAAAAGGATATAGCATTATTAGAAAAGGTTCAGAGAAGAGCCACCAAAATGGTAAAGGGGATGGAAGGATACCCCCTATGAAGAAAGGCTAAAAAGGTTAGGGCTCTTTAACCTGGAAAAGAGACGGCTGAGGGGAGATATGATAGAAGTCTATAAATTAATGAACGGAGTGGAACGGGTAAAAGTAGATCGATTGTTTACGTTATCAGAATATAGAAAGACTAGGGGACATGCAATGAAGCTACAGGGTAAACTATTTAAGACTAATAAAAGAAAATATTTTTTCACAACGTGTAATCAAACTCTGGAATTTGTTACCGGAGGATGTAGTAAAGGCTGTTAGTGTAGCTGGGTTTAAAAAGGGTTTGGACAAGTTCCTGGAGGAAAGATCCATAAACCATTATTAAAAAGGGACCCAGGATATCAATGCTTGACCCAGTACAAGCATTGTGGAACCTGTCTTTTTTGGGGAAACTGCTAAGTATGTATGACCTAAATTGGCCACTGTTGTGTGGGAAACGGGATACTGGGCTTGATGGACCTTGGTCTGACCCAGTATAGCATATCTTATGTTCTTATCCAGTAAGCGGCTGAACATTGCTGCTAACCAGATAGTGCCAACCCTACTACTACTTAGTATTTATATAGCACTACAAGGCATGCACAACGCTGTACTGCTCCTAGGAGCTTACAGTCTAGTCATGACAGACAACACAAATGGAGATTAGGATATGTCTAGAGGAATGGTAAGGAAACACATAGGAAGTGACAAGGAGATATGGGAGATCAGGATTCAAAACCAGTCTCAAAAAAGTGAGTTTTTAGCCTGGATTTGAACAGGGCCAGAGATGGAGGCTGATGTACTGACTCAGGTAGTTTATTCCAGACATAAGGAGCAGCAAGGTAGAAGGAGCAAAGTCTGGAGTTAGCAATAGACGAGAAGGGGATAGATAGAAGCAATTTGCCAGAAGAGCGGAGCTCCCAAAGAGGGGTGTAGGGAGAGATAAGATAGGAAAGGTAGCGAGGAGCTGCAGAGTGAATGCACTTATAGGTCAGTAGGAGAAGTTTGAACTGGATGTGGAAACAGATAGGGATCCAATGAAGTGACTTGAGAAGAGGGGCAATATGAGCATGAAGAGGCTGGCAGATTAGTCGCGTAGCAGTGTTGATTCAGAGGGAGATCAGCAAGGAGTAGGTTACAATAATCTAGACGGGAGGTGACTAAGGAGTGTCTTAGTAGTGTATTCAGAAAGGAATGTGCAAATTTTGTTGCTGCAATGTGATAACAGCTCATGTCAGAGGAAAAATAACCATGCTGCCCCCTTACCTGCCAAATGATGACCATAATCTGTGCATAAACCAGTGACTCCTCCATAAGTCAGTATTCAGTCAGTTACAACCATCTGAGCCACATGTGAATCTAAATTAGCTATTGTGGTCTGCAAAATATGAGATCATTCCATAACTGCCCCAGCAGCACACACTAGAAAATGTGAACGTTGGTTATTCTGCTAAGACACCCATAGTCTGGAATGCGTGTGCTCATGTATCATGGTCTGCCCTTTTGACTGGACAGATACCATATGTAAGACATGAATGTCAGTCGAACCAGCAGCATAGCAAGGTAGTGCAACACACAGACCTGACAAGATGTCCCTCTCCCACACACCTGCTGAACATACCTTGCCAGATAAGTATGGCATAGAGCCTGCAGAGATCTAAGCAGACATAGGCATACCCCAACTCATGCCCTCATGCATCCTGACAATGACCACATATATACCCATGGATTGTTAAACCCACACTGTGGCTCCAAACACATGGCCAGTGTGTGTATGAGAGAAGGGTCATGGGTTCAAGATCAGCCTGTGGATCAGGAATGATATGTCCAGCTGTTTATCCTACATTTCCAGAACTGTATCATCATGTGCAACCTTCACCATTTTGTCCAGCATGAGTCCACATACTCAGCTGCCACACTGAGAAGCTGCACCACCCGCAGCTGGATAGCAGAGGCTACTAGCGCCAGCACACTGAGCGGGTGTTGACAATGGTGGAGCATCAAGGGGCAGGTACGAATGTGTGTGTGTGCGTGCATGCGTGACATGCTGCAGGTCAGCTATTTAGCAAATCTACATACTGTGTGAACCCCAGTTACAAACAGAAGGTTAGTTTTCAGTAAGTAGTTGCAATCTGTGGCTGCGACGCTATAATGCATTCCCAGTTACACCATCATCAAAGGCCCATCCCTGCAGCATTCTCCTACACTTACTTCCCAACATGACACTGCTATGCAGCTCCCATATCACCTGCTGGTTTGACTGGAGTGTTGAGCAGGGGGGACACATGTGTGTGTTGCATCCCTCACCTCTGAACGAGTCTCCAGGCCTCAGGACACACCAATTTGCACAGGTGAGAGGCCTGATTAATGGCAACTGCATTAACTGTATCCATGGCAACATTGTCAGCCCACCTGATGCAGCTGCAGCCTATAGGGAACTAGGCTCAAGTGGAGGCCTGGCCTCTGAATGTCCAATTCAGTCACTTAGCTGGTGACCCTGGAAAGATTCTGCGATTTACCTGCATGCACATTGTTCTTGTCCTATGCTGTATTCGCAGAGTACAATCTGGGGGACTCTTTGCTCCATGCACAGTATGCACATAAAGGGAAGTCCATACCATGCCAATGTGCACACAATATATGCATCTCAACACTGTCCACTGATCATTGACTTAAGCATTCAGCACTACATTATCTATTATTCCAAAAGAGAGTCAAAATTAACTTCTTTGCCTGATTGTGATAGTGGGACACTAACTTCTGAATGGCGCGTACACAATTTCATCTGCCAAAATGTGCCACAGGATGTCATGTTGGTCTCTGCATTGCCTGCCACCATATGGGAAGGCAGTGCCTAAAGGTGAATATAGGGGTGGGGGGAACAGTACTATATATTTTTAGAATGTGCCCATTGTAATTGGCATTGTTGGACAAAGCCTATGTTCACATTCCCAGAAGATATGCAGGTCTACTCATTGTCAGCATGAGTTACATTAGCTTGCATGATAGCCTCACTGGCTCCTGATGGGCACTGAGTGTGACAGTAACAAGGGTCTTAGAGGCATGGAATGGTGGCATATGTGTAGCCAGCAACTGTACCAACATCTAACCCCATGTTCAACCTGCCATGCTTCCATGGGCTCTTGGGGGGGGGGGGGGGCACTGCGTCTGCAGCATGGGACAGTGCATGTGCTGCATTGGCCAGTTCTGCAGGGTCCGTGGCTAAGGACATTATATTATATGGGTGTACAAGCAAGGCACTATGTGCAATGCTCACTACCACAAGCTATGTACGGGGACAGAGTATTTGGGGATGTGTCAGATGTAGGCACTCACAGCCTGCCTGCGGCCCAAATTCCAGTGCACCCTGCATTGCATTAGCATTCCACAAGTTCAAAGTAAAAGGGTACACAAATGAAGAGAATAGGATTCTGGGTATTGTCTAAATCAGAGCAGTTTGCACAGGATGTATATGTCAGAGGTTAGGTAAATGGCTGAGCCATCCTAACATGGGTCTGCCACAAGCATGGCCAGAATGCACACATCAGTTCATGCTGAGAGGCCACTCTCACTCTGACCAAGCTGTGACCATGACATGACTATGTATACACATAGTGTTATATAGGGTCAAGCTGTAGTAATATGGGTGCTGTGTTTCTATTGCAGTTAAGTCACTAGCTAGGATGCTGGATGTCTATGCTGTTTGTCCAAAGCCCATGTCTTCATGGTGGCTATGTGTACATGCAGTGGGTGACAATCAGCAGACCTGGCACAGATGTCATGTGAATGGCTGATACCATGCACTGTTGTCTAATATATAGCAGCAGGCTATGATTGATCTTGTGTATGAGAGATCTTATGAAAGAGATGTAATCCTCTTGTCCTGTGGCCTAGGAATCAGAGTCTGTGTATGAATTATGCAAGGCCTGTAGGTCGGTGTCAGCACTACCACTTCCTGGCCACTCAAGGTTCACTGCATGCAGCTTCTTGGAAAACAGCTGCAGCTAACCTAGGGCATGACAAGCACAATGATCCCCCCCATGAATATGCCATTTCCACATGCTGCAGTTAAATACCACAGCAATTGGTCAGCATCACACACACAAAATGTGCAGTAGCCTAGCAGTGAAATAGATCCTCTCTAGAACCTAGAGAGCATCTATAGTTTAGTGTGTGCTCTGTGAACTAGGTGATGTGTGGACCCCCTCACATTTAGGGTGGCTGTTGCAGAAGAACACTTGCCTATGGGCTGCCTGTAATGTGCACGAAGCACACAATGTTCCTGCATATGACAGAACTGATGTGATGCCTCACACCATTTTCAATATGGTCAAACTGGGATGGAACAGTAACAGCAAAATGTGAATCTAGCTGATCTGAATATGAGGTGCAGTATGGAAAGATGAGGAGGCTAAGCAATATAGTACACGAAATCTCAGCTGCCAAATTCTAGACCATTCTAGCTAAGCTTGAAAATGGTCTATGTTTTATGTTTATGCAATTTTTGATATACCGCCCAGGCTGAAGGGCATCAGAGCGGTTTACAATCACTATATAAGCAGGTACTGAATACATTCCCTCGTCCCCAAAGGGCTCACAATCTAGAATTTGGCAGCTGAGATAAGAACATAAGATATTCCATACTGGGTCAGACCAAGATCCATCAAGCCCAGTATCCTGTTTCCAACAGTGGCCAATCTAGGTCATACGTACCTAGCAGTTTCCCCAAAAGACACAGGTTCTACAATGCTTGTATTGGGTCAAGCAGTGATATCCTGGGTCCCTTTTAATAATGATTTATGGACCTTTCATCCAGGAACTTGTCCAAACCTTTTTTAAACCCAGCTACACTAACAGCTTTTACTACATCCTCCGGTAACAAATTCCAGAGTTTGATTACACGTTGAGTGAAAAAATATTTTCTCTTATTAGTCTTAAATAGGTTACCCTGTACCTTCATTGCATGTCCCCTAGTCTTTCTATATTCTGATGACGTAAACAATTGATCTATGCTTACCCGTTCCACTCCATTAATTAATTTATAGACCTCTATCATATCTCCCCTCAGCTGTCTCTTTTCCAGGTTGAAGAGCCCTAACCTTTTTAGCCTCTCTTCATAAGGGTATCCCTTCCATCCCCTTTACCATTTTGCTGGCTCTTCTCTGTACCTTTTCTAATAACGCTATATCCTTTTTAAGATACGGTGACCAGAATTGCACACAATATTCAAGGTGCGGTCGCACCATGGAACGATACAGAGGCATTATAATATCCTATCTTTTATTTTCCATTACTTTCCTTATGATACCTGGCATTCTATTTGCTTTCTTGGCTGCCGCTGCACACTGGACGGAGGGTTTTAACATGTTATCCATGACGACGCCTAAATCTTTTTCCTGTGTGGTGGTTCCTAATGTGGAACCGTCCATCGTGTAATCATAGTTTGGGTTGTTCTTTCCTAGGTGCATAACTTTGCACTTATCCACATTAAATTACATCTGTCATTTGGATGCCCAGTCTTCCAATTTAACATGATCCTCTTGCAATTTTCCACAATCCTCATGGATTTTAACAAATTTAAATAGTTTTGCATCATCTGCAAATTTGATAACCTCACTCATTATTCCCTTTTCCAGGTCATTTATGAATATGTCAAAAAGCAGCGGACCCTGGGGTACTGCACTATTCACCTTTCTCCACTGGGAAAATTATCCATTTAGCCCTACCCTCTGCTTTCTATCTTTTAACCAGTTCCTGGATCCACAATAGTACACTGTAAGGTCATGCATTTGGGTTGCAGCAATCCAAGGGAGCAATATAGTATCGGGGGTGAAATACGTTTGTCCACTAAAGAAGAATGGGACCTAGGCGTGATTGTGTCTGATGATTTTAAAGTAGCTAAACAGGTTGAAAAGGCGACGGCAAAAGCTAGAAGGATGCTTGGGTGCATATTTATTTATTTAACATTTTTTATATACCGCTTTTCAGTTATATCAAAGGAATGGCCAGCAGAAGAAAGGATAGTGCCTCTTATAGGTCTTTGGTGCGACCTCATTTGGAGTATTGTGTGCAATTCTGGAGACCACACCTTCAAAACGATATAAACAGGCTGGAGTCGGTACAGAGGATGGCTACTAAAATGGTTAGTGGTCTTCATTATAAAGCATATGAAGAGAGACTTAAAGATCTTAATATGTACACCTTAGATGAAAGGTGGGATAGAGGTGACATGATTAAGACGTTTAAATACCTCCGTGGCATAAATGCACAGGAGGAGAGCCTCTTTCGATTGAAAGCAAGCTCTGCTATGAGGGGACATGGGATGAGGGTGAAAGGGGATAGATTCAGGCGTGAGAAGCAGAAATATTTCTTTACGGAAAGAATGGTGGATCCGTGGAATAGTCTCCCAGTGGAGGTGATAGAGATGAGGACAGTATCTGAATTCAAAGAAGCATGGGACGAATACAGAGGATCTCTAAAGGAAACAAAGGGGACTGTTGTAGTGGTTGATATGGAAGAACAGACTAGACAGGCCATGTGGTCTTTTTCTGTTGTCATGTTTCTATGAACTCTACAACAGCCACAGTGGTGACTGTGATGACTGGAGCAGTAGCCACTACCTGCATTCATGTATGATGGTGGGGGAAGTGTGCTTGGCCTCTTGGACAGAGCAAGATGGTCCCCAAAGGGCCTCATGGATGGTATTGGCAAAAGTCTAGATCTGCCAGTGTACAGCAACTCACAATGGGAATGCATAGCCTGCACAGGTCCTGCCTCAGGGGATGGTGCAACAATGCAGACCACCACATCAGTGTGTATGACAGTTCTGTGGCTTTGGAGGTACACTGGTAAGATGGGCAGCATGATCTCAGATATGGCTTGTCTGTGGGAGAAGAGATATATACTGCCGATTGGTGACAATAATGCCGATGCAGTAATGAGTGTCTAGTGCTGTCCGTACAGCCTCTGTACTGCTACAAGCAGTCTCTAGATGTGGTCTCTGACTGCCTCAGTATGTGGCAGCTATGTGTCCTGTATTGAGCTTTACCCATTTCATGCAGGGACCTGATGTTAGATTGGGTCTAGACAGTGCAGCAATGTGAGGTGCTCTGCTGTAGCCTAATGGTCACAGCAGGACCTTAGTAAGGACCGGGGTTAAAATCCCAGTTGTGCTCTGTGTAACTTTGGGAAACCTACATGAAGATACTGACTGGAAAACCTTGGAAAGTGTCATTGATTATACAGCTGCTACCAGCCTGATCTTTGTTCTGGTTCTGCCCACATGCATATTGGATATGGGGGCCAACATATATGGCATTGTGATTGTACGAATACTCATATATGTTATGTGTCATGGAATCTGCACACTGTCCACTTTTTTCCGATCTCAAAGCCTGTTCCTGGAGGTCAAACAGTGACCCCACGATCTGCCTGCACGATGAGTTATTGTACAGTCATGTGAGCAAAATGCGAATGTAAAACATATGCTTGGTCTGCCAACTATGAAGCGATTCTAGGAATGGGCTAGAGACACAACTGAACATGTTGTGGGTTTTCACTCATTTAGGTAATGGCATCGTATGGTGTTTGTATGGTTTTCTATATTGAGATGTTGCAACATGTCCCATCACCACACCAAAGTTAATTTGCAAGACTGGTGTGACACAGATCCAGCAGTGTGCGAGTCTGACAGATACATACCCCAACTTTAACCTTCAGTCATCCTCACAAGGATCACAGACACAGACATATATATACATATACATATATATATATATATATATATACACATATACATATATATATATATACATACACACCCACACTTCCATGTGGCAGATCTGTGGCTCCTGATAAGTAGCCAGTCTTTGAGGGACAGAAAGGTGAATGTCTCATCACCAGACAGCGACAGAACAATGAAATGAGACCTTTACAAAGAGGCCTTCTAGATAGGGGCAAGAGACTGTGAAATTGTATTAAATAGGTATTAAAGCCAAGGTACAGATAAAAAGGGGCATTTTGAAAGACTCCCTCTATCCAAAGCAAGGGCTGTGTGAATCACCCAGGAAATTGGTCACAGATTACTTTGGAAGCACAGGACAGGGTACTGTGTAGAAGCCAGTTTTTAATAAGTCTTCTTTCCCTCCCTTCCTGACTCCCACCCACCCCTGGGATAATCATAAGCTTTAAAGGTGCTTAAAACTCTTAAAGGAAAGGAGGTGCCATATTCACCCTCAGGTGCAACTATTTATCCTCCTCAGGCATACATTAAGGACCTCAGATTAGTTAAGCTTGAGGTGAACAAAGTCCATTAAACGTATTAGGTATAATTTTATTAGTATAAGTATCCCCAGCAAACCTTAGTTAGTAAACTTAAATACCGAAACACAACCCTAAAACTAAGATGCAGACTGCAGTCCAGCAGCCAGATGGGGGTTTTCCAGTCTTTTGCATTGAGTGTCACATCCATGATTTTCTTCCAGTTGGTGAGGGGTTGTACATGTGCACTACATGCAGGGGCGGCCCAAGGGGGGTGCGAGGCCATGTGCGGAGGCTCATTGTAGGGCCTAATTTGCATAAGAAGTCTAATTTGCATAAATATTAGCGTAATGTTAACATACCTCTTAATGAGTGTCTGGATAAAGAAAGACTACCAGATTTCTACATTAGTATACTCCAGTGCCAACCGCCAAGCACATTAGAAAGTACTATAACACTGACCATTTAGAAACCATAGCAAACCCACCGTATCATAACAGTACTACCAGGACTCACAAAGCACCAAATCCTACCTATTAAAAAGGCAACATTGCAAATATTAAATCAATACATCTTAGAGAATACCAATACATCTCCTACTTGGGAAAGATAACAAATGGCACTGTCAAACAGACTACAAGAATAGAATACCTCAGCTCGGTTATACATGCAGAACATAGACCGTCACCAAACAAAGAACAAGGAATCACAATTTTGCTCTTTCCCCAATTTCTTTTTTATTCCTTTATCATCCACTCAAATTTCACATTTCCATCCTCAATCCCCACTTACTCTGCCAATACCCAGCAACTTGTAGATTTTTCTTCCCTCCCACACAACATATCTTTCCCCCTCCATCCTCATTCCCCCAGCCCCATCCCCTTCTAGTCCTCCCCCCAAATCAGCTCCCTTCTAGTTCCAG
This sequence comes from Ichthyophis bannanicus, assembly GCA_033557465.1. Classification (NCBI taxonomy): domain Eukaryota; kingdom Metazoa; phylum Chordata; class Amphibia; order Gymnophiona; family Ichthyophiidae; genus Ichthyophis; species Ichthyophis bannanicus. Next base: position 1,718,158,451 of record CM066032.1, on the reverse strand, counting down.
CCCCACTCAGCATCTGCTCCCTTCTAATTGCATTCTCCCCCATCGCATCAGCCCATTTCCAGTCCTAGCCCCCCAATCAGCTTATTTTCAGTCCTATTCCACCCTCCATCAACCCATTTCCAGTCCTAGTCCTCCCTATCAGCTCATTTCCAGTCCTATTCCACCCCCATCAGCCCATTTCCAGTCCAAGCTCTCCCCATCAGCTCATTTGCAATCCTAGGCCCCCCATCAGGCCATTTCCAATACTAGCCCCCCCATAAACCAATTCCAATCCTATTCCAGTAAGCTGATTGGGGGGGGGGGGGCTTGGACTGGAAATTGGGCAGAGTGTGGGGAAGCTTCAGCCCATTTCCAGTCCAAGCTCCCCCACACTCAGTCCATTTCCAGTCCGAGCCCTCCCATCAGCTCATTTCCACTCCGAGCCCCCCCCATCAGCTCATTTCCAGTCATAGCCTCCCCCAAAATCAACTCATTTCCAGTCCAAGCTGCCCCTATCAGCTATTTCTAAAAATAGACCCCCCCATCAGACATTTCCAATCCTATTCCAGATCATCAGTCCATTTCCAATCCTACCCCCCAAAAGCCCATTTGCTGTCCTAGTCCTCCCCATCAGCTCATTTGCAGTCTTAGCCACCCCCTCACTCAGCACATTTCCATTCCCTAGCCCCCCACTAAGCCCATTTCCATTCCTAACCCCCCCAAAAGCCCATTTGCAGTCCTAGCCACCCCCCAGCCCATTTCCATTCCTACCTCCCCCTCAGCCCATTTCCATTCTTAGTCTGCCCCCCTCCTCAGCCCAATTCCAATCCTAGCCTTCCCCCCACTCAGCCCATTTCCAATTGTAGCCCCCCCCATTTCAAGCCCAAGCCTCGAAGAGCCCTGCGGCAGGCTCATCTCAGCTTGCTTACAGCCGCCGAAGTGAAGAGCGTTTTTCCCTTCACTTCGGCAGCTGTATTGTAATGAAGATCGCAGGCATGCCGGAGGTCAAAGGACACTTCCTGTGTATTGGCTCTCAGCGCACCTGTGATCTTCATTACAATACAGCTGCCGAAGTGAAGGGAACAACGCTCTTCACTTTGGCGGCTGTTACAAGCTGAGATGAACAGTGTGCAGAATGTTGTTGGCGCGGGGCCCCCTGAAGCACGGGGCCCTGTGCCAACAACATTCTTGCTCAATGGACAGGCCAGCCCTGACTACATACAAGGAGCTCCTTTGCTCTCAGGAAATGAATCCAATCTCTGAAGACTAGAGTACAGGACTTGGAGGACATAAGGAAGACAGAGAGGTGCAAAGACGAGACCTACAGGGATGTAGCACTGAAGTCCCACCTCCAATCTGGCAGCATCCCTGTGGCAATGGAGGAGGAAGGTCATGTAACACGTGAGCATCACCCTGGTGTGGCAGGAAGTGATCCTATAGCTAGGATCTGTCTTCCAGGTGATGTAAAACCCTCTCACACTGAGGAGGTTTCACCAGGGCCATGTGCCCATGAGGGAAGGGTTAGGACAGCCGTTACAGTTGGTGATTCGATCATTAGGCATGTAGATAGCTGGGTGGCTGGTGGATGTGAGGATCACCTTGTAACTTGCCTGCCTGGTGCGACAGTAGCAGACCTCATGTGCCACCTAGGTCTTAGAGAGTGCTGGGGAGGAGTCTGCTGTCTTGGTACATGTCGGTACCAATGACATAGGAAAGTGTGGTAGGGAGGTTCTGGAGGCTAAATTTAGGCTTTTAGGTAGGAAGTTGAAATCCAGAAATTCCAGAGCAGCATTCTCCGAAATGCTTCCCATTCCATGCGCAGGACCCAAATGGCAGGCAGAGCTCCAGAGTCTCAATGAGTGGATGAGACAATGGTGCAGGGAAGAGGGGTTTGGATTTGTTAGGAACTGGTGAACATTCTGGGGAAAAGAGGGGCTTTTCCGAAGGGATGGGCTCCACCATAACTGGGATGGAACCAGGCTGCAGGCATTGACCTTTATAAAGGAGAAAGAGCAGCTTTCAAACTAGATTAATAGGGGAAAGTCGACAGTCACCGAGGAGCACATGGTTCAGAATAATGTATCCTTGAAGGATACTAGCAAAAGACTGAAGATAGAGCATATCAGCAGAGAGGTTCCAAAAAAGACAAAAGTAGCCCAAATGCCCTTTAGTACAGAGCAGACAGAGCTTAAAGATTCCAAATTACCCATGCCTATCGATAGCCAGATTAATATGATTAAAATATAGCCTCTAAAATGCTTGTATGCAAATGACAGAAGTATAAAAAATAAGATGGGAGAATTAGAATATATAGCACTAAATGAGAGGTTAGATATGATTGGTATCTCAGAGACATGATGGAAGGACAATCAGTGAGATATTGTGATACCTGGGTACAAACTATATCCTGATGATAGAGCAGATCAAATTGGTGATGGGGTTTGTGGTGACGAGGCTGCAGCAGAACCTGAGAAAATAGCTAGAAATGAAACTTTTTTCTATGAGCAAGGGAATAGCTCAGCCAAGCATACGTATCAAACTGCAGGTAGAGAAAAAAACCACACCGGTAGAACTACTGAGTTCAGACCACACCCAGGCTTCATGGCAACACAGGGTGGAGATAGGAAGTACCTGTGGGAGGAGCTAGAAGGGGGAAGACGCTTACACACATTTAAGCTCCCAGAAACAGAGAGGAGGGAGCATGGGAACAGAGCCAGCCACAGCAGCAGTGATGGAGCCAGGCACAAGCCGTCCAAGAGAGAAGGCCTGAGGAAGCTGGCCACGGGCAGGCTGAGAGGAGAGCTCACATACCTAACTGAAGAGAATGGAATCTTCAGGGGTGAAAGGCAGAGAGTGTCTAGGGACAGACACAGGAGAGATTCTCAGAGCAGCTGTTATACCGGAGACTGCACTTCAGAGAGGAGCCCCTGCTGTGAAGAAATTACAGCACGGCTTGAAGGTAGGAGGGATAGTCCTGGGGGAGCCGTGGATTATAGCCCAGAGACAGGAGCTGCCCTACAAGATTCTGAAGGAGAAATTCTACCGTTTGAAAGGCCCGTAAGAAAGACTGTTCCCAGGAGCAAGGTGAGACAGATAGAACCTTTGAGTAATTTATTCAGAGATAAAAAGCCGTGCAGCCATTCTAGAAACCCAGAGGAGAGAAAGAAATCTCATTGGGAAAAGGTGTTTAAACTTTTAAAGGAAGTTAAGCCTGCATTCCCAGAGCAAGTTCTAAACCCAGAGACATGTGACTCTGATTGTGAAGACATGGAAACGGAAGCCTGTGAGGTGGAACAGGACTCTGTTGATTCTTTGATGGATTGCTCTTTATGCCTAACGTCAGAGTGAAAAGGGGCCAACGGTTTTTAAGCTAGAAAAACCAGGAGCCAACGTAATTAAATGTCCTGATATTTTGGGGGATAAAAATCTGGGTGAGAAAGAGAATGCTAATGTTAAAGCTATGAGAAGTGTTCAAGTGTGAAGTGAATGCGTTAAAGAAGCAGCTATTCTGTTGCTAGTACAGACAAGCAAGAAAAAGCCTCGTTTTAAACCCTGAACAGTTGAAGGGAACTGATGTCTTTGCTAGACGATAATAGGAACCAGTAAGCAACAGTTCCAACTGTGTCATTTGAAGAAAGAAATACCTTCTGTTGTATATAGCCTGATTGAAGCAAGTTTATTCTTTTTCACTGCCGGAACACAGTTTTGTTATACCTTTTATTTTGGGGAAAGAAAATATTCTCTTTATTGTGTTGTCCTAAAGTCTGTTTGCAAAGATTAGACTACAAAAAAGAATAAATTTCCTGTGTTTGCCACTAAAACCACTCGGACTAGCTTATTTGCACACAACTACAATCCCAGAAGCCTTAGCTCTGGAGCATAAGCATAAAAAGGGACATTAGATGGCACTGCCACCTCTAGGCAACCGCCTATACGGGACGCAGTGCCACAGGTGGCGTAGTTGGCAGGATTGGTCTACCTTTCCACAAGCCTGAGCAAGACTTACACAGCCGGGAAAGAGAAGAACCCCTGAAGGAAGCCAAGGACAACAGGAAAGTTTGCTGAGCGGAGGAAAATCCGGAGTGGCAGCTGAGGACGGAACAGGAGTGGTGATCCAGCGGTGTTCCAGCTGTTGTCAAGCATGAATCCACACCAGAGCCAGGTAACCCGTATATAGGAGTCGTCATTGGTTGGATACTGGTGCAGGGGAGGGTACGGTAGTAATAACCAAAAGTGCGATGGGAGCATTGTAGTACCGCACTTGGTGGTTTCTTTTTCTCCTTTTGTTGTTGCAGCACCAGACCGGAGATGGAGCGAGGCGAGCTTCTGGCCTGGATGGCAGAGCAGTTTAAGAAGCAACAAGAGATGTCGGCAATGAGTCAAGAAGATGTAGCGGCTATGTTACAGGCCCAGCAGAAGCCACTCCTCGAGATGATGGGGAGATGGCTGAGAGCACAAGAAAAGGCAGCGGAAGCCGCAAGGACAGTGTCAGGTTCCCAAGGGGCTTTTCCAGGGTTGGGATTACCTAACACTGGGACATTGTCTTTCGGACAGCTAAGCAAAGATGATGATATCGACAAGTTCATGGAATCTTTTGAGAGGGTAGCTCTCTTGGCTAGATGGCCAAAAGACCAGTGGGCAGTTCGATTCACCACTTCCCTTACTGGGGAAGCTCTGGCAGCCTACAGGGCTATGCCCGCAACTTTGGTCACCAGTTATGATGAGGTTAAACGAGCCATAAGGGACCGTCTGGGTTTAAACCCAATGGTCTATCGTCGCCTTTTGCGAGCTTGTAAGCTGAAACAGGGTGAAACACCTCAAGCTCTGCGCCACCGTATCAAGGGTTTGGCATGGAAATGGCTCACTCCTGAGTCTAGGAACCTAGATTTTATATTGGATTGGATTGTATTAGAGCAATTCATGGAGGCTGTACCCAAGGACTTGCAAACCTTCCTGGTCCTCCAAAATTGCCAAAACACCAATGAGGCTATTTTGCTGGCGGAGTGCTTTTTAGAGGCTGAACTGGTAGGCCATGTGAAGGATGGTGTTTTAAAACGAGCAGCTGTGGAGGCACCAGAAAGGAAGGCAAGGTCCGCGGCGGTTGAGAAATTAAAAGATGTGCCCTTGGATAGATTTCATTATGCCCAGAGAAAATGTTTTTCCTGTGGGGAAGCAGGTCATTTTAAAAAGGATTGTAGGGTCAGGACAGCCCTGGTAACCACCTGTCCCAGGGGGAAGGGAGAAGGATTCCTATTGGCTGTAGAGGTGGAAGGGATCCCTACGGAGGCCTTATTAGATTCTGGGGCAGAGCAATCAATGATCTCGCAGAAGCTCTGGAAAAGGATTGAGTCACAAGATAGTTAGGTCCTAGAGTCTTCCGGAGACCATATAAAAATCAAACGTATCCACGGGGCAGCTTCCTCCTATCCAGTATACCATGTAAGGGTAAAGGGATTAGGCTTGAAAAGGAAAATAGCGGTAGCTGTTGTTCCCAGGCTCCCACATGCCTTAGTCCCGGGGAGGGATTGGCCCCAATTTTGGCATGGGTTAGCCAAGGAGTTACAAAACAAAGCAGGCAAGACCGTTGCCCTAGCAAAGCCAGGAAGTTTAGAAAGAGAACATGAAGCCTCACCTGGGTTGGGGAAGGTTTCAAGCCGCCAAAGCGATAAGGATAGGGTGGGCATGGTCTCTACCCATTCAGGTTCCAAGCCATTGGGAGAGGAGATGGATCCTCAGGAAGATCCCTTGCCGGGGATGTCCTCTCATGATGACTTGATAACTCCCTCTAGGGATAGCCTGAGGAAGGGAAAGGCAGAAAAGCGGCAAGAGAGGCAGACTAGGTCAAAAAATAGGGCTGAATTAATGGCCGGATGGGAATTGCCCTGGGTACCCGCGGAACTAATTGAGAAATTTCCCTCATTCCCTAGGGAACAGCAAGCAGATCCTGCACTAGTGCGAGCTTTTGACTACGCACGGGAAGGATCTGTGACCCTGCCCAGATTTTTGCTAGATGACAGCGTGCTCTACCGGGAGAGTTTAGACCCACGGACGGGGAACATTCGGAAGCAATTAGTGATACCCACTCCTTTCAGAAACATAGTTTTAAAGTTAGCCCACGATCATCCGGTGGGAGGACACAAAGGGGTACAGGGCACATTGGATCAAATCCTAGCCCGCTTTTATTGGCCCGGAGTCTTTAGGGAGACTTCTAGATTTTGTGCGTCTTGCCCTTCCTGCCAGCGGGTCACGGCAAGCCACCCTCCGGAGGTACCTATGTTATCGATACCCGTCATATCAGAACCGGTACATAGACTGGCCATAGACATAGTGGGACCTCTGCTTAAGACACCATGGGGCTACCAGTATATATTAGTGATTGTCGACCAAGCTACACGGTTTCCCTGGGTAGTCCCTCTGCGGAATACATCCGCACGTACTATAGCTGTAGAAATGGTGAAATTGTTCTGTGAAGTGGGTTTCCCTCGAGAAGTCCTGACAGATAGGGGTAGCAACTTCATGTCACGTTACCTGGCCCAGCTATGGGATGCCTTTGATATCCGTCACTTCCGAATGGCCGCGTATCACCCCCAGACAAATGGCCTGGTAGAGAGACTTAACCAAACCTTAAAGAACATGTTAAGAAGTCTGGAGGGTAACAGAGGAGTAGGACACGATGCTCCCATTCGTGTTATATGCTTGTAGAGAGCGGAAGCAGACCTCAATCGGCACTTCCCCGTATGAGCTCATGTATGGACACGCTCCCTGGGGCATCCTTGATATATTGCGGGAGCAGTGGACAGCTCCGACTGTAGGAGAGCAAGAGGCACCCCAATTTCTAAAAGATTTGAAGGGACGGCTACAACGTATGGCCCGAGTGGCAGAAGGAAATTTAATAGCTAGTCAGGCCCGACAGAGAGCCTATTATGACCGATGTGCTAAACCATGTCACCTAGAGGACGGCGAAAAGGTGCTTGTCATGGTCGCAGGTGCTAGTCCCAAATTTGAAAGTACCTGGAAGGGGCCCTATAAAGTCATAAAGCAGGTAGGTCCTGTATCTTACTCAGTGGATAATGGAAGAGGAAGGCAGCAAGTGTACCACATTAACATCTTGCAGCCTTGGCATGAGCGGACAGTGAGAGCTCAACTAGCCGTGAGAGACTATAGAGACCCAAGCATCCTATCAAGGATTACGGGCTGTGCGCGGGTTAGTGCGCCAGCCTGTAATAGCTTAAGGGGGGGGATGTGTGGTGATGAGGCTGCTGCAGAACCTGAGAAAATAGCTAGAAATGAAACTTTTTTCTATGAGCAAGGGAATAGCTCAGCCAAGCATACGTATCAAACTGCAGGCAGAGAAAAAAACCACACCGGTACTGAGTTCAGACCACACCCAGGCTCCATGGCAACACAGGGTGGAGATAGGAAGTACCTGTGGGAGGAGCTAGAAGGGGGAAGACGCTTACACACATTTAAGCTCCCAGAAACAGAGAAGAGGGAGCATGGGAACAGAGCCAGCCACAGCAGCAGTGATGGAGCCAGGCACAAGCCGTCCAAGAGAGAAGGCATGAGGAAGCTGGCCACAGGCAGGCTGAGAGGAGAGCTCACAAACCTAACTGAAGAGAAAGCACAGTTACTTACCTGTAACAGGTGATCTCTGGGAACAGCAGGAATTAGTCCTCACATATGGGTACGTCAGAACCGACGGAGCCCGCGCGGGAAAGCTCCCCAGCTTCCCAGAAAGGAAGCCTTTGGGGCCTCCCACTGCACATGCGCGCTGCCTTCCCGCCTTCCTGACCAGCTCTCCTCAGTTCGAGTTTATAGCTGAGACAATAGAGAGAGGAAAGGAAGATAGATAGAAGATACAACTCCTAGGGGAGGTGGGTGGGTTGTGAGGACTAATTCCTGCTGTTCCCAGAGATCACCTGTTACAGGTAAGTAACTGTGCTATCTCCAGGAACAAGCAGGAATAAGTCCTCACATATGGGGACTCCCTAGCTAAGATGCCTGGGAGATCCCCTTCCAAGGGTTCGCCATCTTCGTATGGATCTCAGGCATCCATCCTGGGAAGGTGGGCAGGAGTTGTTCAAGTATGGAACAGGTGTTTGAGGACAGCCTGACCAAACAAGGCATCCCGGCGGGAGTCCTTGTCCAAACAGTAATGGGCTGTGAAGGTATGAACCGAGGCCCAGGTGGCGGCTCGACAGATCTGATCTATGGATACAGAGTGAAGATGAGCCATAGACGTGGCCATGGCTCTCACATTGTGAGCTGTGACATGGCCTTCCAGAGAAATATTTTTACTCTGGTAAGCAAAGGAAATACACTGAGCAATCCAATTGGAAAGTGTACGTTTAGAGACTGGAAGTCCCAAATGAGAAGGATCAAAAGCCACGAAAAGCTGGGAAGACTTTTGATGTGGCTGAGTCCTGTTGAGGTAAAAGGCAAGAGCTCTTTTACAATCTAGAGTATGAAGGTTCCTCTCTGCACTGGATGCATGAGGAGCTGGAAAAAAGACAGGTAGATATACCTCTTGATTAAGATGAAAAGGCGAGACCACTTTGGGCATAAAGTGGGGATTCGTCCTAAGGACCACCTTATCATGATGAAACCTGGTATAAGGTGGATGAGCCACTAAGGCCTGTAGTTCACTGATGCGGCGAGCCAAAGTGACTGCAATAAGGAAAAGGACCTTCCAGGAAAGAAATTTCAAGGAGGTAGAAACCAACGGTTCAAAAGGTGGCTTCATAAGCTGACCTAGAACTAGGTTCAAATCCCATGCTACCGGAGGAGGCCGGATGGGAGGTTTAGTTAGAGTCAGGCCTCTCATGAACTTTGCAATAAGAGGATGAGAGGAGACAGGTTGTCCATTTATAGGTTTTAAAGATGCTGCAATAGCACTCAAATGGACTCATACTGAATTCGTCTTAAGGCCTGCATTAGAAAGATGCAGGAGATAGTCTAATAGAGAATTCAAAGGAAGTGCTAGAGGGTCAAGACCCTGTTGAGCACACCAAATGGAAAAGCGTTTCCATTTGAAAGCATAGGAACGCCTCGTGGAGGGTTTCCTAGAGGTATGAAGGATATCTTTCACTGGTTGAGAAAGATTGAAGTCATGAAGGCTTAGGCCTTCAGTAACCAAGCTCTGAGGTGTAGGGACTTGGGGTTTGGGTGCCACAAAGTCCCCTCCTCCTGAGACAGAAGGTCTGGCGCCGCTCCCAGGTCCAGGGAGGGTCCCTGGGAGAGATGCAGAAGTAGAGGGAACCACACTTGGCGTGGCCAGCGTGGAGCTATGAGGATCATCGATCCGTGATCCCTCTGGAGTTTGAACAGAGTCTTGGGAATCAAAGGAATGGGTGGAAAGGCATATAGGAATTCCTGACCCCAATGTAGGAGAAAGGCGCCGTTGGCCTGAGCTCTCTGACACGGAGTCCTGGAACAGAACCGGGGAAGTTTGGCATTCCACGGACTTGCAAAGAGGTCTATGTCCGGGGTTCCCCATTCCTGAAAGATTCTGCGTATCTGGTCCATATGCAAGGACCATTCGTGTGGAAGCAGAACTCGACTGAGTCTGTCTGCCCGAGAGTTTTGAACCCCTGGAAGATACACTGCCAGAAGATGAATTTGATGCTCTCTGGCGAAGGCCCATAATCTGAGAGCTTCGTTGCAAAGCGACAGAGAGCCTGTCCCTCCTTGTTTGTTTATGTAGAACATGGCCACCTGATTGTCTGTATGGACTAGGACGGTCAGGTTGACAAGGAGGGTATGGAAGAATTTGAGGGCAAAGAAGATTGCTTGCAGTTCCAGGAGGTTGATGTGAAGGGTGGTCTCTTGTGGAGACCAAGCACCCTGAGTGGAGAGGTGTTGAAGATGGGCTCCCCACCCTGTTTGGGAGGCATCTGTTGTGAGGGTTGCTTGGGGCAACAAAGGTTGGAAGGGGGCCCCCAACAACAGATTCTTGGTGGACATCCACCATTGGAGGGACCAAAACAGACGCTTTGAGGTGAGTATTTGGTCGGAAAGCGCTCCTGATGCTTGAGTCCACTGGGTGGCCAAGGTCCATTGAGCTGCTCTCATATGAAGACGAGCGTAGGGCACCACGTGTACCGTGGAGGCCATGTGGCCCAGAAGTCGCAGCATTTCTCTGGCTGTCAAGTGACTGCTGGACTGAGCTTGGGAGGCCAAGCACACCAGATGTTGGCCCCGGACTTGAGGTAGGTAGGCCCTTGCAGTGGTGGTGTCCAACTGGGCCCCTATGAATTCCAGAGACTGAGTAGGGATAAGTTGAGACTTGGGAAGGTTTACCACCAGTCCCAGATACTGCAGAATGTGCCTTGTGCGGTCCAGGGAAATCTGGGCCTCTGACTGAGATGGAGCTCGGATGAGCCAGTCGTCCAGATATGGGAATACAAAAATTCCCAGACCTCTTAGAAATGCGGCAACAACTGCCATGCATTTGGTGAACACTCTTGGAGCAGAGGCTAGACCGAAGAGAAGTACTCTGTACTGGAAATGTTTTCCCTGAAACAGAAATCTTAGATATTTTCTGTGGGATGGGTGGATGAGTATATGTGTGTACGCATCCTTGAGATCTAGAGAACAAAGCCAATCCTGACTCTGAAGGTATGGAAGGAGAATGCCTAGAGAAAGCATTTTGAATTTCTCCTTGTACAGAAATTTGTTCAATTCTCTCAGATCTAGGATAGGTCTGAATCCCCCTGTCTTCTTTGGTATGAGAAAATAAGGGGAGTAGAATCCTGTCCCTTGTTGAAGAAGAGGAACCTCTTCTATTGCCCCTTGGGCAAGGAGAGAAGAGACTTCCTGACCCAACAGGCCCAGGAGAGATGGGGGAGAATTGAAGTGCCTCACCATGGTATATGGAGGAAGGTTGGAAAAATGAAGTTTGTAGCCCTCTCTGATGATAGAGAGGGTCCATTGCTCTGATGTAATTTGCCCCCATCTGGGAGCAAAGTGAGCTAACATTCCGGGAATGGTGAGGGGCTCTGGTTGTTCTAGAGCCAGAAAGGTTAAGTTCTCTAGGGGCAAGTCAAAACCCCTGAGGGGGTTGAGCCTGCTGAGGAGTGGCAGACACTGCAGGCTTTGACCTTGCCTGTTTAGGCTGCTGACGTTTAGCAGCAAAGCGAGGCTGAGAAGATTGTTGGCCAGTATTTGTGGAAAATCTGGCCTTCTTGTAGTAAGGCCTCTTGAAAGACTTTTTCTTGGCAGGAGTAGAGGTAGACTTAGAAAGTCTATCTAAGGTAGCATTTTCTGCGTCCATTTGAGTGGCTTTAATTTGCCAGTCTTTACCAAATAAGTTCTCACCTGTACAGGGCAGATTCCGTAAGCCATCCAGGACCCAGGGTTCTAGGTCAGAGGCCTGGAGCCAAGCAAGTCGTCGGGCTGCAATGGCAATGCCCGAAGCTCTACCGGCACCTTCAAAGGAATCAAAGGCTGCTCTGTTGGAGAATTTAGAAACATCTAGAAGCTGTTTCACTATAGAAATGAACTCCTCCTTTTTATCCTCAAGGATAAAGGGGGCAAAATGCCGTACCTTTAGGGCAAGTTCCCTGAGAAACATGCCCATATACAGACTGTATGAATTAATCCTGGCTATAAGCATACTAGCCTGGAAGATTTTCCTACCAAAAGAGTCTAGGGTCTTACATTCTCGCCCTGGAGGGGTAGAAGAGTGCCTTTTGGTACTCTTAATCTTTTTCAGCGCAGACTTCACCACAATGGAATGGTGAGGCAGCTGAGTCTTTTGAAAACCAGGAGAAGGAGGGACCCGGTACATGGTGTCCAACCTACGAGAATAAGGAGACAACGTTAGAGGAGCCTCCCATAAGTCCATCAAGTGTTCTTGAAGGATTTCATGGATAGGCAGGGTGACTGCCTCTTTAGGAACCTTAGGGTATCCTAAAATATCCAGTTTCTTTGATCTAGGTTCTTTTTCAGAGGATGTGGTAATAGAAAGTCCTTTAGCTAGTTCGATAATGAAGTCTTGAAAGGACAAATCCTCTGGTGGAGACATTCTCCTCTTTGGGGGAAGAAGGGTCTTCAGGAAGAACTAGAGACAGCTCATCAGAGTCCTCAGAGGAGTCAAAATCCTCAGAAGAATCAGAGTATCCTCTATTTGCTTCCAACGCACGATACGCATACCGTTCGGTATCGACATCGGGCGTACCGGGTATGGGATCGGTATCGGGTGAAAACCCGGATCCGGCATGCGGAACCGATCTGCGTTTGGAAGACGATGGTCTCGGTTCCGATATGGGAAACGATACCGGAACCGGACCCGGAACCGCTGGATGCGGTACCGAGGGTGTCGCAGCTTTAATGAAAGCCAGCATGGCCTGCTGCATGGTCTGAACAGTATTGCTCATAGACGCCACTGCTGCCTGGATGTCGGTACCGGTATGGGCCGGTACCCCAGAGCAGTCTAACAGGTGATCGGTCGAGGCCGTGCCATCGATGTCAACCTGTAACCCCATAGATGGAGCTTTGGAAGCCAGAGCTTCCCGCCGGGGTTGTTTGGCTGGGGCAGGATCCTCAGATTCAAAAGTGAGAGCCTCTCGATGCTTTGAAGGAGATTTGCTCTTTGAGGACCTGCCCGAAAGTTTGGTTACCTGAGATCCATCCGGAGAGGAAGACCTGGATGACTGTGATGCTGGATTATCTGAAGCAAACAGCACATGGAATTTGTTGGCCCGGTTCTGCAAACCACGTTTAGACATCTGGGAGCAGGATGGGCAGTCCGGAATGGAGTGGTCAGGTCCCAAACATTTAAGACACCAGTCATGGGTGTCTGTGACAGAAATAACAGCACTACACTTGGTACACTTCTTGAAACCAGGGGCTGGTTTCTCCATGAGGAGAATTTGTGTAGGCCTAAGGCCTAACCGAAGTCACCAAGTTGTGCAAAAATAAAGATTTTTTTTTTTTTGAAAGAAAGAAAGAGAGAGACCGGCGGTACCGGTTTCGGTATGGGGAAGGCAGGTACGCGGTCTAAAGAAACAAACTAAAACAAGAATTTCTTCAGCGGTGACAGGAACATGACCTGCTGGCTCCGCGGAAAAAGAGAAACTGAGGAGAGCTGGTCAGGAAGGCGGGAAGGCAGCGCGCATGTGCAGTGGGAGGCCCCAAAGGCTTCCTTTCTGGGAAGCTGGGGAGCTTTCCCGCGCGGGCTCCGTCGGTTCCGACGTACCCATATGTGAGGACTTATTCCTGCTTGTTCATGGAGATCGGAATCTTCACGGGTGAAAGGCATAGAGTGTCTAGGGACAGACACAGGAGAGATTCTCAGAGTAGCTGTTATACCGGAGACTGCACTTCAGAGAGGAGCCCCTGCTGTGAAGAAATTACAGCATGGCTTGAAGGTAGGAGGGATAGTCCTGGGGGAGCCGTGGATTATAGCCCAGAGACAGGAGCTGCCCTACAAGGTTCTGAAGGAGAAATTCTACCGTTTGAAAGGCCCGTAAGAAAGACTGTTCCCAGGAGCAAGGTGAGACAGATAGAACCTTTGAGTAATTTATTCAGAGATAAAAAGCCGTGCAGCCATTCTAGAAACCCAGAGGAGAGAAAGAAATCTCATTGGAAAAAGGTGTTTAAACTGTTAAAGGAAGTTAAGCCTGCATTCCCAAAGCAAGTTCTAAACCCAGAGACATGTGACTCTGATTGTGAAGACATGGAAACGGAAGCCTGTGAGGTGGAACAGGACTCTGTTGATTCTTTGATGGATTGCTCTTTATGCCTAACGTCAGAGTGAAAAGGGGCCAATGGTTTTTAAGATAGAAAAACCAGGAGCCAACATAATTAAATGTCCTGATACTTTGGGGGCTGAAAATCTGGGTGAGAAAGAGAATGCTAATGTTAAAGCTATGAGAAATGTTCAAGTGTGAAGTGAATGTGTTAAAGAAGCAGCTATTCTGTTGCTAGTACAGACAAGCAAGAAAAAGCCTTGTTTTAAACCCTGAACAGTTGAAGGGAACTGATGTCTTTGCTAGACGATAATAGGAACCAGTAAGCAACAGTTCCAACTGTGTCATTTGAAGAAAGAAGTACCTTCTGTTGTATATAGGCTGATTGAAGCAAGTTTATTCTTTTTCACTGCCGGAACACAGTTTTGTGATACCTTTTATTTTGGGGAAAGAAAATATTCTCTATATTGTGTTGTCCTGTTAAAAGATTAGACTACAAAAAAGAATAAATTTCCTGCGTTTGCCACTAAAACCACTCGGACTAGCTTATTTGCACACAACTACAATCCCAGAAGCCTTAGCTCTGGAGCATAAGCATAAAAAGGGACATTAGATGGCACTCTGCCACCTCTAGGCAACCGCCTATACAGGATGCAGCGCCACAGGTTGCACTCTATGTTAGAGAGAGTATGGAGTCACAAAGGATTAAAGTTTTTGCAGGAAACAAAATTTGCTGTAGAATCTTTATGGATTGAAATTCCATGTAAAAAGGGGACGGCTATGGCAGTGGGAGTGTACTATCGACCACCTGGCCAGAGTGAACAAATGGATGATGAAATTCTCAAAGAAATCAGGGAAGTTAACAAAAGTTACAGAACAGTAATAATAATGGGTGATTTCAATTACCCCGGTATTGATTGGGTCAGTGTCACGGCAGGACATGCTAGGGAGATAAAGTTTCTAGATGAAATAAATGACTCCTTCTTGGAGCAGCTGGTTCATGAACCAACCAGAGGGGAAGCCATTTTGGATCTAGTCCTTAGTAGAACACAAGATCTGGTGCAAGAGATAAGGGAGTTGGGGGCCACTTGGCAATAATGATCATATCATGATCACGTTTGATTTAATAAATGGAGGAAGGATGGTAAGGAAATCCATAGGACTACCTTTTAACTTTCAAAAGGGAGACTATGATAAAATGAGGAAAATAGTTAAGAAAAAACGAAAAGGAGCAGTTGCAAAGGTTAAAGATTTACATCAAGCTTGGGTGTTGTTTAAAAATACTATGTTGGAAGCCCAGACGAGCTGTATTCTACACTTTAAGAAAAGTGGAAGGAAGTCCAAAAAACTGCCAGCATGGTTTAAAGGTGATGTCAGAGAGGCTGTTGCCAAAAGAGCATCTTTCAGGAAATGGAAAAAGGAGCCAAATGACAAAAACTGGAAACAACATAAGCACTGGCAAGTTAGATGCAAGGCATTGAATAGGCAGGCAAAGGGAGAATTTGAGAAGAAGCTTGCTGCGGAAGCAAAAATGCGTAATAAAGACTTTTTCAATTATATTCATAGCAAAAAACCTGTGAGAGAGTCAGTTTGACCATTAGATCATAGAGGGATAAATAGGGCATTAAGAGGGGACAAGGCCATAGTGGAGAAACTGAATGAATTCTTTGCTTTGGTCTTTACTGAGAAAAATGTAGGAACGTTACCCATGACTGAAATAGTATTTAAAGGTGATATCGCAGAAGAATTGAAAAAAATATTGATACACGGGGAAGATGTATTACAACTATTTGATAAACTGAAGAGTAGCAAATCACCTGGACTGGATGGTATACATCCAAGAGATTGAAAGAACTAAAATATGAGATTGAAGACCTACTATTAGTAATCTGTGAGCTATCATTAAAATCATCTGTAATACCTGAAGATCGGAGGACGGCCAATGTAAGGCCAATTTTTAAAAAGGGTTCCAGTGGTGAGCCGGGAAACTAAGGACCAGTGAGCCTGACGTCAGTACCGGGAAAAATGGTAGAAACCATTATAAGGAACAAAATTACTGAACATGTAGATAGTCATAGCTGACTGGGAGACAGCCAATATGGATTTAGCTAAGGAAGGTCTTGTCTTACTAATCTGCCCAGTGTGCAGGGAGGCCAAGAGAGTAAATAGAATGATAGGTATCATAAGGAAAGGAATGGAGACTAAAACAAAGGATATTATAATAGAAACATGATGACAGAAAAAGACCACATGGCCTATCTAGTCTGTCCTTCCATATCAACAACTACAACAGTCCACTTTTTATCTTTAGAGATCCTCTGTGTTGGTCCCATGCTTTTTTGAATTCAGTTACTGTCCTCATCTCTACCACCTCCACTAGGAGACTATTCCACGGATCCACTACTCTTTCCGTAAAGAAATATTTCCGCATATCACTCCTGAATCTATCTCCCTTCACCCTCATCCCATGTCCCCTCGTAGCAGAACTTGCCTTCAATTGAAAGAGGCTCTCTCCATGAACATTTATGCCACGGAGGTATTTAAACATCTCAATCATATCACCTCTATCCCGCCTTTCCTCTAAGGTGTACATATTAAGAACCTTAAGTCTGTCCTCATATGCTTTATAATGAAGACCACTAATCATTTTAGTAGCCACCCTCTGCACCGACTCCATCCTGTTCACATCCTTTTGAAGGTGCGGTCTCCAGAATTGCACACTATACTCCAAATGAGGTCGCACCAAAGACTTATACAGAGGCATTATCACTTCCTTTTTTCTGCTAGCCATTCCTCTCCGTATGCACCCAAGCATCCTTCTAGCTTTTGCCGTCGCCTTTTCTACCTGTTTAGCTATTTTAAGATCATCAGACAAAACCACGCCTATATCCTGCTCTTCTTTAGTGGACAAAAGTACTTCACCTCCTATACTGTATTGCTCCCTTGGATTGCTGCAGCCCAAATGCATGACCTTACATTTTTAACATTAAATCCCAGCTGCCAAATTCTAGACCATTCTTCAAGCTTAGCTAGATCCCTCCTCATGTTATCTACACCTTCCTGGGTGTCTACTCTATTGCAGATTTCAGTATCATCAGCAAAGAGGCAAACCTTACCCGACAGCCCTTCCGCTATATCACTAACAAAGATGTTAAAAAGAATCGGACCAAGGACAGATCCCTGGGGCACACCACTGGTAACATCCTTCTCCTCAGAGTGAGCTCCATTTACTTGTACTCTTTGTCGTCTCCCACCCAACCAATTTCTAACTCAAGCAGTAACTTTAGGGTCCATCCCTAGGGTGCTCAGTTTGTTTATAAGTCGCCTGTGAGGAACAGTGTCAAAGGCTTTACTGAAATCTAAATACACCACATCTAGAGCTCTCCCTCGGTCCAACTCCCTGGTCACCCAGTCAAAGAAATCAATCAGATTTGTCTGACAAGACCTCTGGTGAATCCATGCTGCCTCGGATCCTGTAATCCGCTGGACTCCAGAAACCTCACTATTTTCTCTTTCAGCAGCGTTTCCAATATTTAACTCACCACCGAAGTTAAACTAACCGGCCTGTAGTTTTCAACCACATCCTTACTTCCACTTTTGTGTAAAGGCACCACATGAGCCTCTCTCAAGTCCTTTGGCACCACTCCCGACTCCAACGAGGCATTGAAAAGGTCAGTCAGTGGAGTTGCTAGAACGTCCCCAAGTTCCCTCAGTATTCTAGGGTGTATCCCATCCGGTCCCATCGCTTTGTCTACTTTTAAGTTGAGCTAGTTTCTCACGAACACAGTCTTCTGGAAATTGTTCAAGATGTCCCTCGCTTCTGTTCCTATTTGTGGGTGTTTTCTGAGGTCCTGCTCCTGGTTTTTCATCTGTGAACACAGAACAAAAATATTTGTCAAGCAATTCTGCTTTATCCTTATCAGCTTCTACATATTCCCCCCCTACACACTTGAGTCTGACAATACCACTTTTGCCCTTCCTCTTTCTCACTAATATATCTGAAAAATGTCTTATCCCCCCATTTTATTGCATTGGCTATTTCCTCCTCCTTTTGAATCTTTGCCTTCTTGACTACTTTGCTAGCTTCTCTAAGTTTTTCCAAATACAGATGCCTGTCTTCCTCTCTCTGTGATCTCTTGTATTTCATGAAGGCCTCCCTCTTTTTCTTCACTTTTTCAGCTACTTCCTTAGAAAACCATAGCGGTCTCCTTTTCCTTTTGCCTTTATTTACCATTTTAACAAAAAGGTTGGTTGCCCTTAAAATATCCCCTTTCAGTTTTGCCCACTGTTTTTCCACATCCCCCAGCTGTTCCCATCCCACTAACGACTCCCTGAGGTATTGGCCCATCTTCGCAAAGTTAATGTTCCTAAAGTCTAAGATCCTCACCTTGGAATGGATTCTAACAGCCCTAGTCCTAATACTGAACCACACCATCTGGTGATCACTGGATGCAAAATGATCTCCCACTACAACATCAGAAACACTTTCACCATTGGTAAGCACCAAGTCCAGTATGGTCCCTTCACGTGTGGGGTCTATTACCAATTGCCTGAATAGTTTTCCCTGTAGAGAATCCAGGATCTTCTTACTTCTAGATGATACTGCAGCAGGAATGTGCCAATCAACATCTGGCATATTGAAATCTCCTATCAGCAGCACTTCCCCCTTTCCTAGCAATGCTGCATATGTCTTCAATTAACTCTCTGTCCATCTCTTCCTCTTGTGAGGGAGGTCTGTATATCACACCAATGCAAATAGATTTTTCTTTCCCTTTTTCTAGTTTAACCCACAATGCCTCCTCTCTCCCTTTTAAGCTCTAATTCCAAAGCTTTAATAGTAGTTTTTACATACAGTGCCACTCCTCCTCCCCTTCTTCCTACCCTGTCCTTTCTGAATAAAGTATAGCCAGGTATAGTTACATCCCAGTCATGGTTTTCTGTGAACCATGTTTCTGTAACTGCTACTAAATCCAAGTCAGCCACTCCCACCACATTCTGTATCATTCCATGGTGCAACCGCACCATGAATATTGTGTGCAATTCTAGTCACCATATCTTAAAAAGGATATAGTATTATTAGAAAAGGTACAGAGAAGAGCAATGAAAATGGTAAAGGGGATGGAAGATACTGCTATGAAGAGAGGCTAAAAATGTTAGGGCTCTTCAACCTGGAAAAGAGACGGCTGAGGGGAGATATGATAGAAGTCTATAAATTAATGAATGGAGTGGAAAGGGTAAACATAGAT
Source organism: Ichthyophis bannanicus (assembly GCA_033557465.1). Lineage (NCBI taxonomy): Eukaryota > Metazoa > Chordata > Amphibia > Gymnophiona > Ichthyophiidae > Ichthyophis > Ichthyophis bannanicus. Next base: position 1,718,139,535 of record CM066032.1, on the reverse strand, counting down.
CAATTGTTTACGCCATCAAAATATAGAAAGACTAGGGGAATGCAAAGGACAGGGCCTTCAATATCTCCCAAAAAATGTTGAGGAACGCAAGGTCCTCAGGTGGGGACCGCCTCCCCTCTTGCAGCGGGGACGGATCCAACGGGACATCCCTATGCAGCTGGGAATTGGACCACTCATCGTCTCCCACGCTGAATCAAAGAGTGCCTTGAGGGCTTGCCTGATGTCCTGCTGGAGGCGGAGGGAGACAGAGGAGCCCAATGTCCCCTAAAACCTCCCCTCCTCTTCCTCCTTTCTTAGTCTCTGGGGATAACTCTGTACTCCTTCCTGTTTCCTCGGCTCGCAATCTTGGGGTTGTCTTTGATTCCTCTCTCTCTTTCTCCACACACATCCATCTGATAGCTAAGACCTGCCATTTTTTTCGCTATAACATCAGCAAAATCCACCCTTTCCTTTCTGAACACACTACTAAGATGCTTATCCACTTCTTAATCATCTCCCGTCTTGACTATTGTAACCTACTCCTTGCTGGTCTCCCTTTGAATCATCTCTCTCCCCTTCAATCTGTTCAACACTCTGCTGCATGGCTAATCTTCTAGCCTTGTCATGCCCATATTACTCCTCTTCTCAAGTCACTTCATTGGCTCCCTATCCATTTCTGCATCCAGTTCAAACTTCTCCTGCTGACCTATAAATGCATTCACTCTGCAGCTCCTCATCTTTCTTCTTTTATCTCTCCTTATAACCCCTCTCGGGAACTCTGCTCTTCTAGCAAACTGCTTCTATCTGTGCCATTCTCTTCTATTGCTAATTCCAGACTTCGCTCCTTTCACCTTGCTGCACCTTACGTCTGGAACAAACTACCTGTGTCTGTACGCCAGGCACCTTCTCTGACCCTCTTCAAATCCAGGCTGAAAACTCACCTCTTCGCTGCTGCTTTTGGATCTTGACTCACCTGATCTCCTTTTTCTTTTCCTGTCCCCCTTGTTTTATCCCTGCCTACACCTTCTGTGTTGTCTGACTTGACTAGATTGTAAGCTCTGATGAGCAGGGGCTGTCTCTTACATGTCTGTGCAGCGCTGTGTACGACTTGTAGCACTATACAAATGCTCAGTAGTAGTAGTAGTACTGATGCGGAGGTGCTCGGGGGTGAAATCCAAGGCCTCAATAGATGAAGAGAGCACTGTGGCTCAACGAGGAGCACATGTTTCTCGAGTACCAGCTGGAATCCTCTGGGAAAGCCCTCAAGGAGGAGGGTCCCGACGTGGGTATCAATGACCCGGAGGCACCAGGCATCGGACTGGACTGCGACTCCAGGAAGGCAGCAAAGCTGCACTCCAGGGCCACCATCCTGGCCTCCAGGCCAGGTGGCAACGCAGCCACAAGCTCCCCCAATGAGGAATCACCAATGTTAATGGGTTCGTCCTCCCACTGGGAAAGATTTGGGGACTGCTCCTGGCTATCGCCCTCAGCTTTGGTGCTGGTGGTCTTGTCCCTGGCTCTGGCATCGGACCTTGATGCCGACTCAGGTAGAGTTCGCACCTTATGAGGGAGGTCCTCGGAGAATGATCCCCAATCTGAGGCTCCAGGATCCCAGGGTTTGGAATGAGCTCAGCTGTGCGACGATGAGTCATTGACGCAGCCCCAGAGGGCAGCGATTCCACGCTCAATTCTGGGACTGAAACAGAGGACTTCAGGCTGAAGATCGATTCCTGCTGCTTTTCCCAACTCTTCTGACTCTTGTTTGACATTTGCAGGCACAGCGGGCAGGTAGAGTCATCGTGATCAGTACAGAGGCATCAAAGACAGCAGCTATGGCGGTCCTTGATGGACAAGGTGTGGGTGCATTTGCCACACTGCTTTGAAGCCACTAACCGTAGACATAGCAGGGAAGACAGCTCCCACGAGGTCAAACTCAAATGTCCCGGTCAGTGTGGGCATGAGGAAAAACCCATGCACTGAGAAAAATAAAAAGGAAAAAATGGACCTGGGTGAAGGGAAGGTGATCATAAGGCAAATAGGTAAAAAGGGCGAAAAAACACCAGGAAAAGAAAAAAAATCAACAATTTACCAAGGGAACAGACAGAACATAAGAAATGCCATACTGCGTCAGCCCAAGATCGTTCAAGCCCAGTATCTTGTTTCCAACAATAGTCAATTCAGGTCACAAGTATCTAGCAGTTTCCCAAAAGACACATAGGTCCCATAATGCTTGCATTAGGGCAAGCAGTAGATTACCTGGGTCCTCTTTAATAATGGTTTATGGACCTTTCCTCTAGGAACTTGTCCAAACTTATTTTAAACCCAGATACACTAACAGGTTTTACTACATCCTCCGGTAACGAATTTCAAAGTTTGATTATGTGTTGAGTAAAAAAGTTTTTTCTCTTATTAGTCTTAATGGGTTTCACTGTAGCTTCATTGCATGTCACTAGTCTTTCTACTTTCTGATGGTGTAAAGAATCAATCTATGTTTACCCATTCCAATCTAGTCATTAATTTATAGACCTCTATCAAATCTTCCCTCAGCCATCTCTTTTCCAGGTTGAAAAGCTTTAACCTTTTAAACGTCTCTTCATAGGGATATACTTCCATCCCCTTTACCATTTTAGTAGCTCTTCTCTGTACCTTTCCTAATTCTGCTAAATCCATTTTAAGATATGGCGGATCAGAACTGCACACAATACTCAAGGTGCGGTTGCACCATGGAACGATACAGAGGCATTATGTCATCCTTGGTTTTATTCGGAATAAGAAGAGCAGGAGAAACTGCCTCTGAAGGACAAGAGCTTTATTGAGTGTCACCAGGTCTGCCCTACACGTGTTTCAGCCTCGTGGCCTTCTTCAGGGGACTTTGACTTCTAAGTTAAAAGACAGGCATATAAAAACATAAAACATAATAAATAATTATTTGTACAACTATAAACCAACAATGCTGACTAAAACACTGATGTCTCAAAAATGCATGCTAAAATGGTGAGCCCAAATTAAATATATATATATAATATACAATTATAAACCTATATTAAAAACCATATGTAAAACACTACATATATAATGATAAATATAGAAAGTAAGATAAAAAATGTTACACAAATGCTGAACGACATATATAAAACGAAGTATAAAATTGATGCTAATGATGTGATAATATACAATAGAAATCGTGAAAGTAAAATTAAACTCTAATTGTCAAATCATATATGAAATAATATGTTGGTTATTCAGTACTCACTATCACAACAAACTCACTACCAAAAGAGGACACTATTCTGTATGTCAAATCACAAACTGTATCAGTAAATCTGGAATGAACAGATGACAATCTATACTTAAAAAGAGAAAAAGGAGAAAAAAAGAAAGAAAAAGGGAAGGAGGAAATCATCCACTGTCTCAAGGGACCATAGTGATTATGGGAGGAGGAGAGGAACTATCATGAGTATTCGGCGAGTGATATATGTCTCTGTTGCTCATATAAAATTACACTAATAAAAGAAATTGATATAAAACTCAACTGATGAATACGTCCAAAGTAAATGCAATGTTTTATATTCGTCCACAAATGCCGTCATACCTGGGAATACCCTAGTACTATTCAAAAAAGGAAATCTTATCTGTATGTAATCCAAGGACCACTATGCTATTTTAAAGGCGTGTTGACTGCACCTTAGATCAAGTGACAATATAAAATATAAGGGGTCATAATACTTATTATTGTGAAGATGCCGAAACTCAGCGCGAAGAAAACTCACCATGTAAAACCGTATCAAACACTGCTCGAATCCCGCATCTAGAGTTAGAGATTTAAACTGAATATAAATGGTGGAGCTAGAATAAAGAATCTGATTTTGACAAAGACTGATTGCACTGTGTAAACTGAGCCATATAAGTTAAAATTAAGCATTGCTCTTACCTCACATTCAAAATGAAACAACGAAAGAAGTCACATTCAACCTGCTAGTCTCCAAATCGCACCCGTGGAGTGACATAATGATGATGACATCTATTCAAAATAAGTGACCATGGGAGCAATATATCCATCATAAGACTAAGGGGTATGTTTACTAAACTGCGTTAGTGCAATTCGCGTTAGGAGCCGCGGTAGTGAAAGAAACCCCAAATAAGGACATGGCGGTACATCGTCACCACTACCGCGCGTTAGAAAAATTAACGAGCGTTACCGGGCGCCGTGCCGCGTTACTGCGCGTTAAGCGTAAGAAGACGTACAGACACAAAGCACTGAAACAGAGCTGTAGCACAATGGTTACGGTACTGACTGCTGTTACAGGCAGCATGGGTTCGAGTCCCCAGTGTGCCTAACGCAGAAGGCTGTCCCAGGCATCAACCTGTACATCACAGAGGGAAAGAGGAGGCATGTTTTTCGTTACGCTGAGTATTGGTGTCAGGAAAACACCCTCGGAGTGTGCCTAGCCACGTACATTGGTGCGTGCATTGGTACGTGCGTAGCCTCGTGCATAGCTGCGCGCGTACAATCGTGCGTGGGTACATGTGATTTTACGTGCGTGGGTACGTGTGTTTTTACCAGTGTGGGCATCTTATTTTACAGACTCTGTAGGGTGTCTTGCACCTATGCATTATGCTAGCAGATGTACGTGTGATGGCCTATGATTTATCAGAGCCTGTGAGCAGCTGCTGGGGTTTCACAGGGTTGGATTGTGCCAGTCACACCCATGATGCACTGCACATGCAAATCAGCTGTCCACAGATACACACCATGGGGAATGCACCCCCACAGCACCTCGGCCTGGTAGGGGGGACTGACCATGTGCACCCCCACAGCACCTCGGCCTGGTAGGGGGGACTGACCATGTGTTGTACTGGCACAGAGTAGCTACACACCGTCACATTGTGCGGGTACTGTGCTCACCCTGAGGGTGCAGTGAGGCACCCAGCACCAGGTCCACAGCACCGTCCATGGCGCAGGTCCAAAGCAGTGTTAATGTGTGAGATAGGTAGGTTCTGCAGGACCACCTTGGACATCTCTGTCTGTTTCAGTCAGGTGTAGTCCCCATGCACCACCACCCCCCTCCCCCAGGGCTGAGGGTGGCAAGCAGGGTCTCCCATCAATAGATCCACAGTCTACCTCACTGCAAAGGTGGCAGTAGAGGGGAACATTAACCCTAGTCCTGCTGAGGAACAGACACCCCACAGGGCAGTCAATGCAGCTCTGTACACAGCCATAACACAATAGCAGACAGACATTAGGCTGCACCCCACCACTATCTGATATTCCCCTGGTGCAAGCCATCAGCCACTCCATCACAACACCTACCAGCTGCAAACAGTCTGCTAGTGCCCAGTGGAGATGCCTGCACCCAGAACTGGGATGTCAGCATACACAGCAAGCAGATACATCAGTGACTGGGCCCCAAAAGGAAACCCATATTTATCACATGAGAGAAATACTAGATAGCACTATGGGAGTGCCTAGCCATGCTGTGGTCACTGCACAGTCAGGGTGAGAGTGATCTCTCAGCAGGATATACTGAGGTCACCTTGTCTGTGTAGGTGGTGGCCGGGCACTGCAATGTGCCTGTCACTGCCCTATGCCCTGTGCAGATGCACCCTGGCCAGGCCGCCCTGTCCGGCCTATACCCATGGTACCTTGCTCCTCATTATGCACATTGGCAGCCCAATACTGGCAACATTGCTGGCAGTGTGGGCTGTGGAAGGTGTTTGCAGCCACCACACACTGGATAGACAGACAGACAGACAGCCACCCCCACACCTATGCCAGCATTGTGCTACTATAGAGGTGGTCAGCAGCCATACCCACCACACCAGTCCTGGGCATAGTACAGGCATGGATATGGTACACAAGACTGTTGGGGGGTCACTCCCCAGGGTGGTGAACACTGTCAGAGACCAGACCTGCAGCACACACCGCAGACATCAGAATGATTGTTATGGTGGAGCTCAATGAGCAAAATGTGCTTAACATAGGAATTGATATCTGCCAGTTATCATAGGAAACGTTTGATAGCTGTGTACCATATACCCAGGTGTAGGGTGGCATTGCTAAGGTATGCAACTGCTAGTGTTGGGAGATACAGGCAGGGCCCAATGTCTTGCCTCTCCAGGTGGCATTGGCCAATAGGGCCTGTGGGTGTGTGTGTCCCTGTTGGCTGCTGCTTTATGGCAGAGTTCCCCAACTCCAGTCCTGGTGTTCCAAACACTGTTCGGGTTTTCATGCTGTCCCTCATAAATATGCATGAGCTACATCTGCATACCATGGGGGTGGTGCATAGCTATGCAGCACAGGCATCTTTATTAGAGGCAGCATGAAACCGGAATGGTGTGGGGCCCTCCAGGACTGCATTTGCGGGACTCTGCTTTAGGTAATGTGCCTGTTTCTGGTGTCTGTGTTTGGTGTGGTAAAATATAGGCCATGCGTATGTTCTCAGCAATAAAGGAGTGTCTTTACTATCACTGTTTAGTGGTGGGTAAAACTATGGGGACTGTGTTGGCAGGAGCCCCAGCTGGGATTTGAACCTGTGACCCTCTGGTCTTACAGGCACTGGCTGTGTCTGTTGCACCACATTGTGGCCACAGAGACAGTGCAGTCTCTGGAGTTAGTTAAACCGGCCTGACGAGTCAGAAACCCTGCTCTGCAACAGGTTTACTGTGGCCTCATTTACCTTGTATGCAGACAAAGGTGCACATAAACCTCAGAAAAGACCTCACAAAAGGGGCACACACCCATAACCAAGCTGGGCAACAATGATATCATTGGGAAACATTACACAACACTCCCAGGACAGCTCCATTACAATGAAATGATCTTTAAAAGGGTCTGCGGAGCGTAGACCCTTCCACACATCATTTCCTTTTTTTTTGGTGCTTTCCAAGGAGTGTCTTTACTATCACTGTTTAGTGGTGGGTAAAACTATGGGGACTGGGTTGGCAGGAGCCCCAGCTGGGATTTGAACCTGTGACCCTCTGGTCTTACAGGCACTGGCTGTGTCTGTTGCACCACATTGTGGCCACAGAGACAGTGCAGTCCCTGGAGTTAGTTAAACCGGCCTGACGAGTCAGAAACCCTGCTCTGCAACAGGTTTACTGTGGCCTCATTTACCTTGTATGCAGACAAAGGTGCACATAAACCTCAGAAAAGACCTCAGAAAAGGGGCACACACCCATAACCAAGCTTGGCAACAATATCATCATTGGGAAACATTACACCACACGCCCAGGACAGCTCCATTACAATGTAATGCTCTTTGAAAGGGTCTGCGGAGCGTAGACCCTTCCACACATCATTTCTTTTTATTTTGGTGTTTTCCAGGGAGTGTTGTTCCTTGTTGCCCATTGCTATCACTGTTGCCCAGCTGAATTATGTTTTTTAAAATGTTTCTTGTGGTCATTTTTAACGTTTTATGTGAAATTTTGTTCTGTGCACATGTATCACACTGCTCACGTTTTGTGGTTTCCCCGGTTTTTCTGTACATTGCTGACGGAAATGGTTTCTCTTCCCTTTAAATGCCTTTAACGACAGGTTTTCATTCGTGTTGGAATTGAGTTCTGAAATTCAGCGCGTTAGTATGAGGGGAGCCTCTCCCCGCCCATTGACCCCTTCTCTCTGCCCACTCTCCACCTTCTGCGCTGTTTTAACGCGCCGCGGAGCTTTACGATCGTTAACTACGGTTAACGCATGTAGTATGACGTTAACGGTCGTTAGCGCGTCGGTACGCGCGTTATACGGCACTTACGATCGTTAACGTTGTATGACGCGCGTTAGTCACGTTTACCGCACTTTAGTAAACATCCCCCTAAGTCTATCAATCAGCAGAGGGTAAAAATATAATCATAAAAGATATGAATGTGAATAAATAGGCAAAAATTAAAACTGCGAGGTCCCCTCTCTTTGAATTAAACAATCATCTCATAAAACTTCCACCATGATCTACAAACATATGTCATCATATATGTATTTAAAAAACAGAACCACTTAGAAAACGCAAACACAAAAATCCAAATAAAGGAACAAAGGGAGAAAACTCTCATAATGCAAACTGAAGGAAATTGTGTGTCTAAACACCTTCCAATCTAATTAGTGGTCATGGGTGGCTATGGGAGACCCTGGGGGCATGGGATACCTCACAAGAGATCGCCATAGATAAAATGAAGCCCTAATATATGAAAATAAGCTATGCCATTGAAGTAAGAGGCCATAGGCTTCTCAAAAAGCAGAAAGAAGCCAAGCTAGACCCTAAAAAACAAGTACAAGGAAATGGTATCCAAAAAACCCATAGGTAATATATAAAACTGATATTATAAAATGAAAAATAAAAATGGATCATATAAATTATATAAAAAGTATGTTTATAGAAAAGTAATCTATTAAAAATTATATACACACACACACATACATATATAATCTACCTCAGAAAATATAAAGGGACCTCAGAAAACACCCACAAATAGGAACAGAGACCTCAGAAAACACCCACAAATAGGAACAGAAGCAAAGGACATCTTGAACAATTTTCAAAAGACTGTGTTCATGAGAAACTATCTCAACTTAAAGTAGACAAAGCGATGGGACCGGATGGGATACACCCGAGAATACTGAGGGAACTTGGGGACGTTCTAGCAGCTCCACTGACTGACCTTTTCAATGTCTTGTTGGAGTCGGGAGTGGTGCCAAAGGACTGGAGAGAGGCTCATGTGGTGCCTTTACACAAAAGCGGAAATAAGGATGTGGTTGAAAACTACAGGCCGATTAGTTTAACTTCGGTGGTGAGTAAATTATTGGAAACGCTGCTGAAAGAGAAAATAGTGAGGTTTCTGGAGTCCAGTGGATTACAGGATCCGAGGCAGCATGGATTCACCTGAGGCAGGTCTTGTCAGACAAATCTGATTGATTTCTTTGACTGGGTGACCAGGGAGTTGGACCGAGGGAGAGCCCTAGATGTGGTGTATTTAGATTTCAGTAAAGCCTTTGACACTGTTCCTCACAGGCGACTTATAAACAAACTGAGCACCCTAGGGATGGACCCTAAAGTTACTGCTTGGGTTAGAAATTGGTTGGGTGGGAGGCGACAAAGAGTACAAGTAAATGGAGCTCACTCTGAGGAGGAGGATGTTATCAGTGGTGTGCCCCAGGGATCTGTCCTTGGTCTGATTCTTTTTAACATCTTTGTTAGTGATATAGCGGAAGGGCTTTCAGGTAAGGTTTGCCTCTTTGCGGATGATCCCAAAATCTGCAGTAGACACCCAGGAAGGGGTAGATAACATGAGGAGGGATCTAGCTAAGCTTGAAGAATGGTCTAGAATTTGGCAGCTGGGATTTAATGTTAAAAAATGTAAGATCATGCATTTGGGCTGCAGCAATCCAAGGGAGCAATATAGTATAGGGAGTGAAGTACTTTTGTCCACTAAAGAAGAGCGGGACCTAGGCGTGGTTGTGTCTGATGATCTTAAAGTAGCTAAACAGGTAGAAAAGGCGACAGCAAAAGCTAGAAGGATGCTTGGGTGCATACGGAGAGGAATGGCTAGCAGAAAAAAGGAGGTGATAATGCCTCTGTATAAGTCTTTGGTGCGACCTCATTTGGAGTATAGTGTGCAATTCTGGAGACCGCACCTTCAAAAGGATGTGAAGAGGATGGAGTCGGTGCAGAGGGTGGCTACTAAAATGATTAGTGGTCTTCATTATAAAGCATATGAGGACAGACTGAAGGATCTTAATATGTACACCTTAGAGGAAAGGCGGGATAGAGGTGATATGATTGAGATGTTTAAATACCTCCGTGGCATAAATGTTCAGGGACAGAGCCTCTTTCAATTGAAAGCAAGTTCTGCTACAAGGGGACATGGGATGAGGGTGAAGGGAGATAGATTCAGGAGTGATATGCGGAAATATTTCTTTACGGAAAGAGGAGTGGATCCGTGGAATAGCCTCCCAGTGGAGGTGGCAGAGATGAGGACAGTAACTGAATTCAAAAAAGCATGGGACAAACACAGAGGATCTCTAAAGGTAAAAAGGGGACTGTTGTAGTTGTTATGGAAGGACAGACTAGATAGGCCATGTGGTCTTTTTCTGTCGTCATATTTTTATGTTTCTATAAAAACACAGATAAATCTAACTCCTGATTAAGACCCATGGGATGCAAGGTGTTCATTTTAAAAATAGTTCTTTGCTCTAGCCTAAGCAATGCCTTATCATTATCTCCTCCTTCTCCAATGGGGATGTACCTGTTTATATAATAAAAACTTCAAGTCTGAAATTTTATGTTTTGCCATAGTCCAATGCTCAACTAATGGTTTCTGGATAATATTACGTTTCAAACAGCTTCAGTGTTCAATAATGCGTATCTTCATCATTCTATTGGTTTTGCCCATATATAATAAATTACATGGACAGATGATTATGTATATCACACTCTCTGAGTTACAGTTAGTAAAGTTGGTCAGGGAAAGAGTAGTTACTCACCTGTAACAGGTGTTCTCCAGGAGCAGCAGGAATCAGTCCTCACTTATGGGTAACATCGCCGACGGAGCCCTCGTGGAGCAATTTCCCCAGCTTTCGAAGAAAGCCTTTGGGATTGCAGCGCGCATGCGCGGTCCCCTTCCCGCCCGAGGGTGCCATCTTGCTCAGTCAGATGACATAGCGAAGACAGCAAAACATAACAGAATGGCTGCAACTCCAAGGGGAGGAGGGAGGGTAGTGAGGACTGATTCCTGCTGCTCCTGGAGAACACCTGTTACAGGTGAGTAACTACTCTTTCTCCAGGACCAAGCAGGAAGTCAGTCCTCACTTATGGGACTCCCCAGCTCAAGGCTACCGGAGGCCTCAAGCCGAAAATGAGCTCCCTCAAGCTCAACAGCACAGAAGGAAGGAATCTTCTCTGAATATGCATCCGGCCGGTAGCCAAACACCGGGGCCGGAGGGAGGAGTTGCCTAAACCTCAAAGAGATTGTGGAGGACTGCCTGTCCGAAAGCACTATCCCTGTGGGACTCCCTCTCCAGGCAGTAATGGGCCGCAAAAGTCTGGCTGGAGGACCAAGTAGCGGCCCGGCAGATGTCTGCCAATGGAACAGAGCGGAGGTGAGCAACTGACGCAGCCTTCTCCCTGACACGGTGCGCCGTGACTCGACTCTTTAGGGAGAGGCCGGCCGCCCCATACGCCCAGGCGATGCAGTCAGCTACCCAGGTGGACAAAGTACGCTTAGAGACAAGTACCCCCAACCAATTGGGGTCGAAAGAGACAAAAAGCTGAGCAGCTTTTCTATGCTCACGCGTACGCTCAAGGTAGAAAGACAAGGCTCTTCGACAGTCCAGGGTATGCAGAACAGTCTCAGCTCGGCTGGTATGCAGCCTGGGAAAAAAGGTCGGAAGAACCACCTCTTGATTGATGTGGAAAGAGGAAACCACCTTCAGAAGAAACTTAGAATGCGTCCGTAAGACAACCCTATTCTTGTAGAACTTAGTATAAGGGGGCTCCGACACTAGGGCCTGTAGTTCACCAACGCGCCTAGCGGAGGTAAGAGCCACCAAGAAGAGAATTTTCCATGAGAGGAAACGAAGGGAGCAGGTAGCCATGGGTTCAAAAGGCGGGCAAGTAAGCCTTTGTAAAACCACATTGAGATCCCAGTCGGGAGCCGGAGGGCGCAGCAGGGGCTTAAGCAAAAGCAGGCCCCTGAGGAAACGCGCCACCAAGGGGTGCGAGGAAAGAGGCTGGCCCTCCACCGGCAAGTGATGCGCAGAGAGGGCACTGAGGTGGACTCTGACAGAATTGGACTTGAGGCCTAGGTCGGAGAGGTGAAGCAAATATTGCAGTACCACCGACACTAAGCAGGTGAAGGGGTCCTCAAAGCGCTGAGAACACCAGACCGAGAAGCGACGCCATTTAAGGGCGTAAGATTTCCGGGTGGAAGGTCGCCGAGACGCCAGGACGACAGCCTCCACCTCCGGAGGAAGTAAGAGCGGAGCTAGGACTACCCTTTCAGCAGCCAGGCCATCAGATGAAGGGCCCGGAGGTTGGGGTGTAGAAGAGTGCCCTGATCCTGGGTCAGAAGATCGGGCTGAAACCCCAGAGGAAGAGTGTCCACCGCTAGCTGCAGGAGCAGAGGGAACCAGGGTTGTCTCGGCCACCTGGGCGCTACCAGGATCACGGATGCCCTGTCCTGGACAACTTTGAACAGCGTCCGGGACACAAGCAGCGTGGGAGGAAAGGCATACAGTAGGCCCGCGGACCACGAGATGAGGAAAGCATCCGGCGCTACTCTGAGAGGATGCAGGTGCCGAGAGCAGAACCTGGGAAGTTGCCGGTTCAGAGGACTGGCAAAGAGATCCACGGTGGGGAGGCCCCACCGGCGGAAGATCTGCCGGACAACTAAGGGGTTCAACCTCCATTCGTGTGGCTGCAGAATCCGGCTCAGTTTGTCAGCCAGGCAATTGTCCTGCCCGGGCAGGTAAACAGCCTTGAGGAGGATGTCGTGGTCGACCGCCCACGAGCACAGTCTCCGGGCCTCCTGACAGAGAAAGAGGGAGCCTGTGACCCCCTGTTTGTTCACGTAGAACATGGCAACCTGATTGTCCGTCTGCACCAGTACAGACTGACGAGAAGTGAGGTAAGAGAAGGTCCGCAGAGCTAGGCGGATCGCCCACAGCTCCAGGAAGTTTATCTGCTGAGCCGCCTCCCAAGGGGTCCAAAGGACTTGGGTGCGCGCTCCCTGGCAATGCGCTCCCCATCCCAGGAGAGAGGCATCCGTCGTAAGCACCAGGGAGGGTGTGGGAGGCTGAAAAGGCATGCCGAGCATCAGGTTGGGCAGGTGAAGCCACCATTGCAGAGAGGAGACCAGACGGTCGGAGATCTGTAGCAGGTCCGTCAGACTCCCTGTGGCCTGATGCCATTGAGTACGAAGGCTCCACTGAACAGGCTGCATATGTAGGCGGGCATTCGAGGTGATATGGACCGTGGAGGCCATATGACCGAGCAGCTGCAGGAATCGCCTGGCCGGGTCCGGCGACGTGCTGTGGAACCTGCCGGCCAGATCTATGAGCCTGTCGGCTCGCTCCCGAGGCAAGAAGGCACGAGCCCGCAGAGTGTCCAGCCGTGCCCCTATGAACTCGAGATCCTGAGAGGGGTGCAACGTGGACTTTCCGAAGTTTATGACGAAGCCCAAGCGCTGAAGGAAAGCCACTGTGCGTTGGGTGGCCTGAGTGACCTCTACGGAGGACTGCGCCCGTATGAGCTAGTCGTCCAGGTAGGGGAAGACGAAGAGGCCTTGAAGCCTCAGGAAGGCCGCCACCACTGCTAGGCATTTTGTGAACACCCTGGGAGCGGAGGACAGGCCGAAGGGCAGCACGCGGTACTGATAATGTCTTCCCGCCACCACAAATCTCAGGTATTGCCGGTGGTCCGGGTGGATAAGGATGTGGGTATAGGCATCCTTTAGGTCCAAGGAGCATAGCCAATCTCCCTGCTGGAGGTAGGGCAGTAGGATTCCAAGGGTAAGCATCCTGAACTTTTCCCGCTGCAGGAACTTGTTGAGGTCGCGTAGGTCCAGGATGGGTCTGAGGCTTCCTGTTCGCTTTGGCACCAGGAAGTACCTCGAGTAGAACCCTTGACCCCAGAGGTGTTGGGGTACTGGCTCCACAGCCTGCTCCCCCAGCAGACCCTGCAGCTCCTGAAGGAGTTAGTCCTTGTGCAGAGGGGGCCTTGGAGGCTCCCCTGGGAAGTAGGGGGGAGGCACCTGGTGAAAATGTAGGAGGTAGCCCTTTTGAACCACCTGCAGTACCCAGGAATCGGAGGTTATGGCTGACCACCTGTGGGCAAAGTGGATCAGCCTTCCCCCCGTGCAGGGTAAAGGGGCTATGCTGGCATAGTCAAAAAACCCCACCCTGCTGAGCAGGGGGCTGTGTAGTGGGCTTGGGGGCCCTCGGCCTACGGGGCCCATTACCCTGACTCTTAGCCTGCGGACCCTGATTGGGGGCTGCAGACGCTTGGTATTGAAAGTGCTGTTGCTTATAGGCGGGCACCTTCCTTGGGTAAAAAGGTTTTTTCCCCCGGGCCCTTCCTCTTTTGTGAAGGAGCAGAGGTCTTTCTGGATAAGCGAGTCCTAGTGAGAGTCTTGGACTCGAGTTCCGCCGCCTTATCAGCCATGGGCTTGCCAAAGAGGTTTTCACCTCTGCAGGGGACATCGACCAACTTGTCCTGTACCCATGGCTCGAGGTCGGATGACTGAAGCCAGGCCTGTCGGCGGGCACCGATGCCGGCTCCTGCAACTCGGGCCGACGCCTCAAAGCCATCGTATGCCGCCCGAGAAATAAACTTCGAGCACTCTCGAATACTATCGGACAAGGTCTGGAACCTCTGCAAGGGTTCCTCGGAGAGACCAGCCGAGAACCCGGCGATTTCTTTCGCCAGGTCTCGGAGGAACAAGCCCATATATAGCTGGTATGTCTGGACTCGGCAGGCCAGCATGGAGCCCTGGAAGCACTTCCTACCGAGGGCATCCAGGTTACGGGCCTCCTTACCCGGCGGCACCGAGGAGTGCATCTTTTGACTTTTAAGTCGATGCATGGCCGATTCCACAACCATAGAGTGGTGCAGTAATTGCGCCTTTTGGAACCCGGGACTCTTGCGGACTCGATACATCGAATCGACCCGCTTGCTCAACACCGGCGTCGAGGCCGGGCATTCCCACATGCGAAAGAGCAGCCGCTTCAGTATAGGAGGGACCGGCACAGTAAAGGCCTCCTTTGGGGGAGAGTCATACTGGAGGGCCTCGAGCTCTTCGGCGCGGGGCTCCTCCTCGGGATCCGCGGGGAAGGCCAACGCCTTGGCCATACCCCTCACAAAATCGGAGAAGCGGGTATCCTCCGGAGGGGATCGCCTCCGAGGCTCCGACTCGGGCGAGTCGGAGGGGACGCACCGAGTCTGAAAAGAACCGGGTGACTCGTCCCCTTCCGTGTCCCAGCCCGACGCCTCCGTAGAGGAGTCGAGAGGCTCTGTGCGGGCGGGGGTTCGCCCCGACGCCGACGATCTCGGTCCTGAACGGGAGGCCGAGGGAGACCTCGACCGAGGATCGACTCAAGCACGTACGGACTCGAGGATCGACTCGGCTGCCGGTGTCGACTTGGGTGTCGACGTCCCGGTGGTCGGGGCAGATGCACTGGCGAGGCCGGTCATCAATGCCCACTGCTGGTCCATGAAGGCAGAGATACTGCGCTCCAAGGTCGTCATCCTGAGACCAAGCTCAGAAGACCCAGCAGCCTCTGACTCGGGCCCCGACGGCGTCGGGCCCGACATCGGTTCCGGAGGGGAGTCCAGGAGGACTATAGCACTCACGTGTCCAGGCGGCTCCTGCTCCAAGCGAGGAAGTTTGGAAGGCCTCTCCGCCTCCGAGGATTCAGGGCGGCTGACGGGGCTAAGCGACCTGGCCTTCGAGGGACCAGGTGCGTCCTCCGACGCCGCCTGAGCGAGTTTCTTTTTCCGACGATGTTCCTGGTCGGGGGACCCCCGTTCAGAGGAACTCCGATGATACTCGTGGCCGGAGCCACGAGACGTCGAAGCCTCCGACGAGGACCGGGCCAGACCGGACTCGGGGTCAGAGAAGATTCGTTCCTTTTGTGACTGTCGACTCCTCAGTGACTTTGAGGACATTCTGCTGCACGGACCACAACCCTCCGAGTCATGGTTGGGTCCGAGGCAACAGAGACAGCAGTCATGCGTGTCAGTAAGAGACATGAGTTTGGAACAACGATCACATTTTTTAAACCCGCTGGCAGCCATCGGGGGAAAGAGGGCCCCGGCGAGGTCGAAAGACCGTGCTGCCAGGGGTGAAGAAGAAAGTGGCGGGAACGCCAGTTAGAAGGACAAAAACTGAAAAAGAAAATGTGAACGGGCTCGATAAGAATATCGAGGCCGGGAGGGGACACGCGAACCGAGAAAAAACAAACTAAAGAAATTAATCAACTTTTTCAGTGGCGATAACTAACTACGTCTGTAGGGCTCCGCGGAAAAAAGAAGACTGAGCAAGATGGCGCTGCAATCACAAAGGCTTTCTTCGAAAGCTGGGGAAATTGCTCCGCGAGGGCTCCGTCGGCGACGTTACCCATAAGTGAGGACTGACTTCCTGCTTGGTCCTGGAGAATATTATTTCCCCATTAAAGGGTGGCAGAACCTCTCCCGACAGGTAATGACATTTTCACAGACTGAGCAGGCTCCACAGAGGAAGTGTCCCAAAGCAGATCCTCGGGGAATTGGCAAAGCAGAGGGAACAAGTATATTAGACAGGCTAGGATTCCTTCTAAGTGTGATCATTAGTTCTTGGTCTGCAAAAGACGGAATAGTCTGTATAATGTGCCACTCACGTCATTTGAAGTCAGCAACCTTCTTAGAACGGTTGGAGAAAAGGATGGAAAGACCATCTTGTTCATAGACTGTTTCTTTTTGGCATCTTTAGCTCTATGACAGACAGCCTCCACATACTGAGATGGATATGATTTTTCAGCAAATCATCTCTGAAGTATGGCAGCATTGGCTTCAAAGTCCGCATCAGTGGAACAGATATGTCTGGCCCTCAGAAATTGACTTTTTCCTGGGTGGTGGTTCCTAATTGGGAACTGTGCAATGTGTAATCATAGTTTGGGTTGTTCTTTCCTAGGTGCTTAACGTTGCACTTGTCCACACTAAATTTCATCTGCCATTTGAACAAGTCTTAAAATTTATCAAGGTCCTCTTGCAATGTTTCACAATCCTCTTGGGTTTTAACAACTTTGGATAATTTTGTGTCCAAATTTGACTACCTCACTTGCTATTTCCATTTCCAGGTCAGTGGACCCAGCACAGATCCCTAGAGCACTCCATCTTTCTCCATTGGGAAAATTGGCCATTCAGCCTTACCCTCTGCTTTCTATCTTTTAACCAGTTCCTGATCTACAACAAAACACTGCCCCCTATTCCATGACTTTTTAACTTCACTGAGTCTCATGAGGGACCTTGTCAAAGGCTTTCTGAAAATCCAGATACACTGTATCGACTGGCTCACATTTGTCTACCTGTTTATTCACACCTTCAAAAAAATATAACAGATTAATAAGACAAGACCTTCCTTGGCTAAAGCCATGTTGGCTTTCTCCCATTAAACCATGACTATCTACAGGTTTAGTAACTGTGTTCTTTATAATGGTTTCTACCATTTTGCTTGGTACTGATGTCAGGCTCACCAGCCTGTAGTTTCACGGATTACCCCGGAACCCTTTAAAAAAATTGGCCATTCGCCAATCTTCAGGTATTACAGATAATTTTAATGATAGTTCACAGATTACTAATAGTAGGTCTGCAATCTCATATTTCAGTTCTTTCAACACCCTCGGGTATATACCATCCAGTCCAGGTGATCTGCTACTGTTTAATTTATCAAATAGTTGTAATATATCTTCCCGGTTAATTGATATTTCTTTGAATTCTTCTGATGCATCACCTTTAAATACCATTTCAGTCATGGGTAACCTCCCTACATCTTCTTCAGTAAAGGCCAAAGAAAATAATTCATTCAGTCTCTCCACTATGGCCTTATCTCCTCGTACTGCCCCTTTTACCAATCTATCATCTAGTGGTCAAGCTAACACACTCAGTTATTTTGCTACGAATGTACTTGAAAAAGTCTTTACTATGTGTTTTTGCTTCCATGGTAAGCATCTTCTAAAATTCTTTCTTTGCCTGCCTTATCAATACCTTACATTTAACTTGCCAGTGCTTTTTCCATTTCCTGAAAGATGCTTTTTTTTTTTGGATACAACAGCCTCTCTGACCCCACCTTTAAACCATACAGGCAGTTTTTATAGACTTCTTTTCACCTTCCTTAAAGCGTGGAATACAGCTGGTCTGGGCTTCCAAGATCGTATTTTTAAATACCCATGCTTGATGTAAATCTTTAACCTTTGCAGCTGATCCTTTTAGTTTTTTCTTTTCTTCCTCATTCTATCATAGTCTCTCTTTTGAAAGTTAAAAGGCAGTACTGTGGATTTCCTTGCCGCCCTTCCTCCATTTATGAAATAAAATGCAATCATGCTATGATCACTATTGCCAAGTGGCCCCAGCACCCTTATCTCTTGCACTAGATCTTGTGTATTACTAAGGACTAGGTCCAAAATGGCTTCCCCTCTTGTCAGTTCATGAACCAGCTGCTCCAAGAAGCAGTCATTTCATCTAGAAACTTTATCTTCTTAGCATTTCCTGCCATGACACTGTCCCAGTCGATACTGGCGTAATTGAAATCACCCATGATTATTACTGTATTGTAACTTTTGTTAGCTTCCCTGATTTCTTTCAGCATTTCATAGTAACATAGTAAATGACGGCAGATGAAGACCAGTATAGTCCATCTAGTCTGCCCAGTAAGATGGCAAGAGTAGGTGCAACTGCCGCTCTGTCCAGGCCACCCCTCCCCATGTCTTTGTTTTAGGGGTGAACCCACTGCTCTGTGTAGGACACCCCTGTATGTTGAGAAATTAGTTAGTTAAGTTTATTTTGATTTTATCCTGTTGCTGTAAAGGGATCCAATGTGTCTGTCCCATGCCATTTTGAATTCTGTCACTGTATTTGCCCCTATCACTTCCATCGTGAGGGCACTCCAAGCATCCACCACCCTTTCAGTGAAAAAGTATTTCCTGACATTGCCTTTCAATTTACCCCCTTGCAGCTTCATGTTATGCCCTCTAGGTTTACAGTTTCCACATCTTTGGAAGAGGTTTGTTTGTTCATTAATTCTCTTTAAGTATTTAAAGATCTGAATCATATCTCCCCTGTCCCTCATCTCCTCCAGAGTGTACATATTTAGGTCTTCAAGTCTCTTCTCATAAGGCTTCTGACGCAGGCTCCAAATCATTTTGGTCGCCTTCCTCTGAACAGTTTCCAGTCTTTTTATATCCTTTGTAAGATATGGTCTCCAAAACTGAACATAGTATTTCAAAATGAGGCCTCACCAGTGACTTATAGTGGCATTAATACCTCTTCCTTTCTGCTGGTAATTCCTCTTTGTATGTGACCCACTGTTCCCTCTAAGCTGTGCGCGTGTGCGCGCGCAAACACCTCACCGAGTGAGCGCACATACTTTACAACAGAGCGCAAAAAAAATTACGGTTCTGATTCTGATAGAAAACAACACAGACGTCTTAAAATTTAAAAGTTGTGATTGTAATTACTAGAAATTTTCTGCTCCATTTAGTAATCGTCTATTTTCATTTAATTTGATTAAAATCAATGTGGTGTACATACTGTATTCTGACGTGTAGTCAAATTATAAAGTATATAACTCCGAGTGTCGTTATGTGGCGCACAAAAATTTAACCTTCCTTCAAAAGCTGCACAGCTGATATTTTATGCGCACACAGCCTACAGAAAATTAGAGGGAACATTGATGTGACCCAACATCCACCTGGCCTTTGCCACCGCCTTGTCACACTGTTTTGCCACCTTGAGATCCGCAGATATAATCACACCAAGGTCCTTCTCCTGGTCCGTGCACACCAATCTCTCTCCCCTATTGCGTACATTTCACCTGGATTTCTGCTTCCCAAGTGCATGATACTGCACTTCTTCACATTAAATCTTCACTGCCAAGCCTTAGACCATTCTTCCAGCTTTTGTACATCTTTCCTCATGTTATCCACTCCCTCAGGGGAGTCCACTCTGTTGCAAATTTTTGTGTCATCTGCAAAAAGACAGACTTTTCCATATAGTCCTTCAGCAATATCACTCAGAAATACATTGAACAGTGCCAGGCCCAGGACCGAACACTGGGGCACCCCGCTAATCACCCTCCGTTCATCCGAGTGAGCTCCATTTACCATCACCTTCTGTCATCTGTCAGTCAACCAATTTCTGATCCAGTTCACCACCTTGGGACCCATCCCCATACTAATGAGTTTATTGATAAGCCTCCTATGAGGAACAGTATCAAAGGCTTTGCTGAAATCCAGGTAGATGACATCCATCGCATGCCCCTGATCTAGTTCTCTGGTCACCCAGTCAAAGAACTCAATCAGATTTGTTTGGCAAGATCGTCCTTTGGTAAAACCATGTTGCCTCGGATCATACAACATGGCCTTGTTCACTTTCAGTTTTGCAAGTTGTTCTAACACATCATCTTCAGTGAATGGTGTGGTATCTACTTCATTCCCTTTTTTATATTTGGGAGTCACAGATGGTCCTTCTCCAGGATTTTCTTTAGTAAAAACAGAGCAGAAGTATTTGTTTAGCAATTTTGCTTTTTCAATGTCACTTTCCACAAATCTGTTCCCAGCACTTCTGAGTCCTGAAATTCCATCTCTGATTTTCCTCTTCTCCAGAATATACCTGAAGAAAGTTTTGTCGCCACACTTCACATCTTTAGCCATCTTTTCCTCTACCTTTGATTTTGCTTTCCTTATTTTTCTTTTTGTCTCTTTTAGTTTGCTCCTGTATTCCTTACTGTGTTCCTCTGTTTGCAAGCTTTTGAATTTTGTGAAAGCTTTGTTTTTTGCCTTTATTTGAGCAGCCACTTCTTTGGAGAACCAAATACAAAGAAACATAGAAACACGATGACAGAAAAAGACCACATGGCCTATCTAGTCTGTCCTTCCATAACGTTTCCTTCTTCTCTTGTTTTGATTTACTTTCCTTACATATTTATCTGTTGCCCCTTTTATTGCCACCTTTAGTTTAGCCCATTGAAGTTCCACTTCCCTTATCCCCTCCCACCCTGCCAACTCCTCCTTCAGGTACTTGGTCATTCTACTGAAGTCAGTGTTTTTGAAGTTTAGGACTTTGAGCTTGCTATGATTGGACTGCACCTTGGCTTTTATCTCAAACCACACCGTGCGATGATCGCTGCTGCTCACAGGGGCACCCACCCAGACATTCGACACGCTCTCACCGTTGGTGAGCACTAAATCCAGCATTGAGCTTTTGCTGGTTGGGTCCATCACGGTTTAAGTGACGCATCTTGGAAAGCATCCACAATTGTTTTGCTTCTTGCCAGATTTGCAGAAGGAGTACTCCAATCCACATCGGGTAGATTAAAGTCACCCAATATGATCACTTCCCCCTTTGTGGCTATCTTGGCAATATCTATAATCAATTCATTATCTATTTCTTTGATTTGAGTCGGAGGTCTGTAGACTACAGCAGTATGGATGACAGTGCCATCTCCTCTTTCCAACACAATCCAGAGCACTTCTTTTCCCCATGCCCCCTGCATTGCAGTAGCTTTAATATTGCTTTCGAGATACAAGGCTACTCCTCCTCCTCTGTCTCTTCTGAATAGATTATAGCCAGCTATGGCTATATCCCATTCATGCGATTCATTAAACCATGTTTCTGTAAATGCCACAATGTCCAAGTCCATTTCCACCATTAGGTCTTCCAGGTCCGGAACTTTGTTGGTTAAGCTTCTAGCATTTGTGCTCATTGCTTTCCAGCATTTAACTGACTTGCATGTATTTTGCATTGATATTGTTCTGCCCACTTCTTCCCACTTGTCATTGATGTGTAATTTAAAGTGTGGCTGTTTCTGATGCTGTTCTGCATTTGCCGGGAGTGATGTCCTGAACTAGTCCTTCTCAATCCGTCACCCCCTTTTTCTAGTTTAAATACATATCCACATACTGCCCGAATCTTTCACTTAGGATTCTTTTCCCTGTGACAGAGAGATGTAGTCCATCAGCACAGTATAGTCTCTTGTTGGTCCATCTGTTTCCCCAGTCGCCAATAAATCTGAATCCTTCTTGTTTGTACCAGGTCTGAAGCCATGTATTAAAGCTGTTTATGTGATGCAGCCTTTCTGACCCCTTACCATAAACAGGTAGAACTTCTGAGAATGCTACAGTGTTAACAATGGGCTTGAGCTTCTCTCCCAGAGTCTGGAAGTCCCTTTGAACTGCAGAGGAACTGTTTCGAGCCAGGTCACTTGTACCCAGGTGGATGACATCATCAATTTTGGAGTGCTCACTTTCTGTACTAAGTATATCAACAATTTGGTTTGTATTCCTGCTGGCTGAAGAGCCTGGGAGGCATTTGACTATCTTCTCTCCTTTGAACTGTGATCCCAAGTTGGTGCTTCTGATGATGGAATCTTCAAGTAGTAGTAGTTTTCCGTTTGGTGAGTTTTTCTTCATATTTGGTGCTTTAGCAGGAGATTGGGCATTGACTGACTCATTTAAGGGCCCTTCAGTTTTCATGGATTGGTGATCCTCATTAACCAAAGCAGAGAAGGCATTATGCAGGGATATCTCTTAATGAATAGGATGTCTCTTCATTACAGGTCGCAATCTACCCAAGCCCACTGTGATCCATTTGTTCCTGGGATGCTTGATTCTTTGAGGGAGCGGTGGTGGACTTTGTTCTGTTTGTATCCTAGAAGAGGTGTGTTTCGTTGCAGCTAGTTCTTCCTTTATTAGAGTCAATTCTTTATGCATGGCAGCTAGTTCTTCCCTTAGTAGAGTCAATTCTTTATGCATGGCAGCTGACTTGAGGCACATAGGACAGGCTCTTAGATTCCAAATGATTCGTCTCAGAATGAAAGTACCACAGATATTGCACCAAATACACGACATGCTGATTAAGCAGTCCTAGAAGGAGATGGAGAACAGGTGAGCTTAACACCAAATTAAAAGGGATATATGGCAACGTATGTGACCACTATATACTAAGGCAATGCAGCCCTGGGGTGGGTGGCGTGAGGGGTGGGGTGGGCAGTAACCTGTGTTCCTGGCCAGTAAGCCTTATATGAACAGTGGGCGCACTCAGATATCTGATTTAAGGGCTACACAAGGAATGTAGGCAGTCAGAATATTCCTAAAAAGTAATCATTAACCAACAGTTAAATTATATATTAGCAACAGGCAAAAAGATAGAGAGCTGAAAGCTTAGCTGTGTGGAGGCTCTGGAAGTTGTGCAGACTGGAGCTGACCAGATTCTTGTGGCAGGCTGCAAGATCTTCTAATTAGCCTCTCCCTGGGAGCAGGCTTGCAACAGAAATTCAAACAATGGAAGCAGAATAGTCAAATTGAACTTTCTCTTTCTTTGTATCTGCCTACTGTGCAAAGATACCATTGCTTCTAAAGTACGTTCTGGCCAGACGGTCAGTAGTACACCCCACTGCCATCGCTTTCCCCTTTTTACATGGAATTTCAATCTATAGATATTCTACAGTGTATTTTATATCCTGCAAAACTTTAATCCTGTGTGACTCAATGCCCTCTCTAACAGAGTGCAACCCCTCCACCAATTTGATCTACTTTCTCATTGTGATATAATTTGTACCCAGGTATCCCAGTGTCCCACTGGTTGTCCTCCTTCCACCAAGTCTCTGAGATACCAATCATATCTAACCTCTCATTTGGTGCTATATATTTTAACTCTTCCATCTTATTTTTTTTAAACTTCTAGCATTTGAATACAAGCATTTTAGAGGTTGCATTTTATTCATATTAATCTGGTTATCAGTAGGAACAGGTAATTCGGAATCTTTTAAGCTCTGTCTGCTCTGTACTTAAGGGCATTTGGGTTACTTTTGTCTTTACTGGAACTTCTCTGTCGATATGCCCTAACTTCAATCTTTTGCTAGTATTCTTCACGGATACATCGTTCCGAACCATGCACTCTTGGGTGACTTTTGGATTTCCACTATTATCTAATTTAAAAGCTGCTCTATCTCCTTTTTAAATATTAATACCAGCAGCTTGGTTACATCCCAGTTAAGCTGAAGACCATCCCATTGGAAAAGCCCATCCTTTCCCCAGAATGTTCCCCAGTTCCTAACAAATCCAAACCCCTCTTCTTTGCACCATCGTCTCATCCATGCATTGAGGCTCCGGAGCTCTGTCTGCCTTTAGGGTCCTGCGTGTGGAACAGGAAGCATTTCTGAGAAAGCTACCTTGGAAATTCTGGATTTCAACTTTCTACCTAAAAGCTTAAATTTAGCCTCCAGAACCTCCCTAACACACTTTCCTATGTCACTGGTACCAACATGTACCAAGAAAGCAGACTCCTTCCCCAGCACTATCTAACTCCTCGTCTAAGTGACATGTGAGGTCCTCTACGTTCACACCAGGCAGGCTTGTTACCAGGTAAAGCACAGTTACTTACCTGTAACAGGTGATCTCTGGGAACAGCAGGAATAAGTCTTCACATATGGGTATGTCGGTACCGACGGAGCCTGCGGGGGAACGCTCCCCAGCATCCAAAAAGAAAGCTTTTGGGAACATCTCACACGCATGTGCGCTGCCCTCCCGCCTAAACACTTCCCTCTCATCAGTTGGGTTTGTAGCTGAGACCGAAGGAGGGAAGTAGACAAATTAGAAAGAGAGAGAGAGAGAGAGAGAGAGAGAGAGAGAGAGAGCAACTCCTAGGGAGGTGGGTGGGTTGTGAAGACTTATTCCTGCTGTTCCCAGAGATCACCTGTTACAGGTAAGTAACTGTGCTATCTCCAGGAACAAGCAGGAATAAGTCTTCACATATGGGGACTCCCAAGCTAAGATGCCTGGAGGCGGCCCCAGCATGTTGCAAATCCGATGGATGGGCAATGCTTATCCTTTAGAACCCCAGGCATCTAAGGGATGGAGGGTAGGGGTTGAATTAGAAAAGAAAAAAGGGTGCTGTGGAACAGCTTGACTAAACAAGGTATCCAGAGGGGGGCCCTTGTGTAGATCATAACTGTCAGAAAAATTTGAATCCCAATTTTCTAATGCGGATCTTACTCAAAATATTGCAAAAGCATTTGTTGAGGCCAATATGGGTCTGTAATTGAGAGCCAGTATATTATCCTCAAAGAAATTCCCTCACTGTGAAGTAGAGGAAAAATAAATTTTGCAATACAGGAAGAGATAAGAATTCTTGATGGCTAGAACTAACCCCAGAAAGAAGTGTGGAAGTTTAATGGGGTTGGATTTTAGAGAACTAGGTAAAGGTTCTGTAAAGTCCAAATTTGAACTCTTTGTCCTTGGAGCAGAATAAGGCCCTAGGCAAGAGTGGAGATAAATCTGACTGGTTTGGATGAAAAGGTAGAAATACCCCTTACAGGAAAAAGGGGTAGGTCTTTAAGACTCCTTGTATTAGGCGTTGGGCCTCCAACTTCTTGAAGATCAGTAAAAAGCTTTCATAAGTGATGTCACTTATGATAATGACTTTACATGAAGAGCTTCAGGTGTGACGTAACTGAAAAGGTTACGGCAAGAAGGTATTTTCCAATTTACCAGAGAAATTGGTTGTCCATTAAGTTTTATGATATGCTGGGACAGCATTAATATGGACAATAACAATTCTTTCAAAGTCACAACAACAAGAAGGATTAAGACCTACTTGAGGATATTGATGGAGAATCTTTGCTTGGTTAAAAATGGAAGAACTATAGGGAAAAGTTTCTTCGAAACTGGTATTATGTTCTTCACTTACAAGGAGAGGACTAGATTTCTTTAAAAGATCTAGGTCCTGAATAACCAGATCTGGAGACCTATGTGAAGGAGTGCAGAGGAGATCCTTTATTTTAAGACAGCAAGTCTGGATCCTTCTATAACTTCAGGTAGCAGCTGGAGAAAAAGATGCAATATAAGGAGATACCATGTTTGCCCCTCCATGAGGGCAATATGAATATCATGCATCCTTTTTATTCATTATAAGCCACAACGAAGTATAGGGAATTAGAAGGAAAGTAATAATTAAGGACCGACTGCAGTGGAAAGAATGCATCCCTGTTGAAGGAGTTCCAGTGAAATGTGGAACCACCCAGGGAATCGTGTAATTTTTTTACGCCTTCACGTGGTCTAAGCCCTGGTTAATTTTCCTTAAAAGAAAATTTTTAAGGAAGATGGCAAGAGTAGGAACAAACCAATCATGTAGGAGCATGACTGGGCAGAGTCTACCAGCTGAAGCCCTTTTAACCATCTGGAAGCTACATGCTAGGAGTAGTTCTTAGGCTCTCTGGCAAGACCCATAGTTGCAGAGCTTCCTTATATAATGGCAGAGAGTATGTTGTAGGTTGGTTAGATCTGGCTGTTTAATTGCTAGTGTGCAACCTAATCTATTCTGTTGGAGCCAAAAAGAGATGAAGATGGCTAAGAATAGTAGACAGGCCTGATGCCTGCAACAATAAAGTGTAACCTCTCTTGGAGTTATCTGTTATTAAAGCAGCAGAAACAGTAGGTACTATAGGATGGAGAGGACCGATAGACATAATTTGGAGTGGTAATACTCAATTTCTGTCTGATAAGCTGCCTTAAAGAAGTATCTGAGATACATAGAGAAGAAGATGAACCACAAAGGGGAAGAAAACTCTGTATGGAAACTACACACTGGAGTAGGTATTGAAGAAAAATCCTTTGGGCTTAGAGAATAAGCCCTCCAGTTGATTAGTAGTACTCTTAGAGACTGAAAGTCTGGACTAAGGGGGATAGAAAGTAATACAGAGTTGAGAGGACTTACAATTTGGTAAGTCTTTGAAGAGGTAGGGTCCCCTTGCGGTTAAAAGTATAAGATATCCTCATACAGAAAACTGTCAAGGTGAAGGGTATAGCTCACCTTGTTGTTAGGTCTCCCTTTCTTTTAAAAGGAGAAACCTGTTATCTCTAGGGCAGCGATGGCGAACCTATGGCACGCGTGCCAGCTGTGGCACGCGAAGGCCTTGCAGCTGGCACGCGGGAAGGTCCGCATTTAAAAGGTCCCAAATTTAAAAAAAAAAAAAACCAAACAAACCGGCTGCTTCTGCCGCGGCAGCCTCAAGAGCTCTGCCGCGGCAGCCTCAAGAGCTCTGCCGCGGGGCCCCCCCCCCTGCCCGGCAGAGCCTCCCTGCATCATCTACCTTCAAGTCGCAAAACGCGGGCTTCTTTCAGAGCCGCGAGAGTTTCCTTTCTCGCGGCTCTCCTGCGAGAAAGGAAACTCTCGCGGCTCTGAAAGAAGCCCGCGTTTTGCGACTTGAAGGTAGATGATGCAGGGAGGCTCTGCCGGGCAGGGGGGGGGCCCCGCGGCAGAGCTCTGGAGGCTGCCGCGGCAGAGCTCTTGAGGCTGCCGCGGCAGAAGCAGCCGCTTTGTTTGGGTTTTTTTTTTTAATTTGGGATGATCGGGGGGAAGGGGGTTTAGGACTGGTAAGGGGCTATGGTGGGGAGGCTAAGACTGGAAATGGGCTGATGGGGGGGGTTAGGACTGGTAATTGGCCATGTGGGGGCGAAGACTGGAAAGGGGCTGATGGGGGGGGGGTTAGGACTGGTAATTGGCCAGGTTGGGGGGGGGGGCTAAGACTGGAAAGGGGCTGATGGGGGGGTTAGGACTGGTAATTGGCCGGGGGGGGGGGGTAGGAATGGTAATTGGCCAGGGGGGGGGGTTAGTAATTGAAATTGGACATGGGGGGGGGGCTAAGACTGGAAAGGGGCTGATGGGGGGGGGTTAGGACTGGTAATTGGCCAGGGGGGGGGGGTATGACTGGTAAATGGCCAGGGTGGGGGGTAGGACTGGTAATTGGCCAGGGGGGGGGGTAGGACTGGTAATTGGCCGGGGGGGTGGTTAGGACTGGTAATTGGCCGGGGGGGGGTAGGACTGGTAATTGGCCAGGGGGGGGGGGTTTGGACTGGTAATTGGGCGGGGTTAGGACTGGTAATTGGCCATGGGGGGGGCTAAGACTGGAAATGGGCTGATGGGGGGGGGTTAGGACTAGTAATGGGCCATGGGGGGTGCTAAGGCTGGAAGTGGGCTGGTGATGGTGATGGTGATGGTGATTTGGGGGGGGGTAGGACTAGTAATGGGCTATTGGGGGGGGCTAAGACTGGAAATGGGCTGATGGGGGGGTTAGGACTGGTAATGGGCTGATGGGGGGGTTAGGACTGGTAATGGGCTAAGACTGGAAATGGGCTGAGTGGAAGGAGGGCTTGAACTGCAAATAGCTGATGGGATTGGGGCTTGGAATGGAAATGGGTTGTGAGGGGGAGGGAGCTAGGACTGGAAATGGGTGAGGGGGGCTAGGACAGGAAATGGGCTGATGGAGGGGCTAGAATAGGACTGGAAATTGGCTGTTGGGGGGGTGCTAAGATTGGAAATGGGCTGTGGTGGGGGTTTGGATTGAAATGGACTCATGAAGGGGCTAGAACTGGAAGTAGGCTCATGGGGGGCTTGGATTGGAAATGGGCTGAGTGGAGGGGAGCTAGGATTTGACATGGGCTGATGGTGGGGCTAGGAAAGGACTAGAAATGGGCTCATGGGGGGCTGGGTTTGGAAATGAGCTGATGGAGGGACTCGGATGGGACTGCAAATAGATGGGGGAGCTAGGACTGGAAATGGGCTTATGGGGGGTTAGGACTGGAAGTGGGTTGATGAGGGGGGCTAGGACTGGTATTGGGTTGGGAGGTTGCTAGGACTGGAAATGGGTTGGGGGGCTGCTAGGACTGGAAATGGGCTGATGCAGGGACTAGAAGGGAATGGATGCTGGGTGAGGCTGGAACTAGAAGGGAGCTGGTGTTGTGGGAGGATTAGAATGGGATGGGGCTGGGAGAGTAAAATGGAGAGGGGAAAAATATTTTGTGTGGGAGGGATAAAAAATCTACAATTGGCCGGGTATTGGGAGAATAAGTGGGGATTGAGGATGGAGGGGTAAATTTTGAGTAGATGAAATAGGAATGAGGAAAGAGCAAAAGGAGAAAGATTAGTATGTTAAAGCAGATGTAGAGAGAGAATGGAAAAAAAAAACCAAGAAGACAGAAGAAAGGACAAATGGACAGCAGATGGAGAGTTAGGAGAAGACACGAAGAAACCAGAAGAAAGTGGCTGGAGCAATTGCAACTGAAAAAAAATGCACAAAAGGTAGAAAAATATCTCTTTATTTTGAATTTATTAACTGGAATATGTCAGCTCTGGGAAATGTGCATCATTAATTTTTGCGCTTTGTTTAGTACAAGAGGAAATTAATTTATAGTTTTATTTCTACAGTGTTGTTGTATATTCCAAGTTTGGCTTTTGGGGTTCCCAGTTTAATTATTGTCTTCCTGTTTTTAAATTGTGATTCCTTGTTTGGTGATGGTCTGTTCTGCATGTGTAACTGAGCTGAGGTATTCTGTTTATATAATTCCTATTTGACATTGCCACTTGTTCTTTCCCCAGTAGGTCATGTATTGTTGTTCTCTGAAATGTATTGGTTTAATATTTGCAGTGTTGCCTTTTGATAGTTAGGGTATGGTGCTTTGTGAGTCCTGGTAGTACTGTTAGGATACGGCGGGTTTGCTATGGGTTCTAAATGGGCAGCGTTTGTAGTAGTTCCTAATGTGCCTGGCGGTTGGTACTGGATTATAGTAATGTAGAAACCTTTTAGTCTTTCTTTATCCATATACTCATTAAGAGGCATGTTTACTAAAAGTTAGTGTATGGTAACATTATGCAAATATTTATGCAAATGAGGCACCTTATGCAAATGAGGCTTTAATGGACGTGCTGGCACTTTGAGGAAATTCTTTGGTTTTGTGCGGCAGTTTGGGCACTCGGGCTCAAAAAGGTTAGCCATCACTGCTCTAGGGTATGATGGTCCTTCTTGGAGCTAAAAAGATGGATTTCCCTTGTAGTAAGAGATTCATGCCCAGAGTCAAGGATTGAGTCAATGTATGACTGGTATCTCAGCATGGATGAGATGAACCTTAGATACTTCTGTTAAAAAGAAGTAGGCTCAGAGGTTCTAAACCTCACACAGAAAAAAGAGAGAACACAAATATCAGAAACCCTGCAACTGCTGGGCTTGCTGAGGCTGTTGAAGTCTTGATTTTCTTAGCCTGGTTTGATGTTGCCTGTCTTTGGAAACATCTGCATGATGGGTAGGACATGGATAAAACTTTTTCCCCTAGGGGAATAAAGCGTTTTAGGAGAGTTTTTATTGGCTGGGATAGAGGAAAGTTTTAGCAATCCTCTGACAGTAAAAGCATTAGTGTTTAACTGAGTAGCTTGAAATAAAGCATCCTTGTTAAAGAGATTTTCACCAGTACAAGGAGTATTTCCCAGCCTTTCTTGTACCCATCTGTCTAAGTCTGAAGCTTGGAGCCAGGCCAGGCGTCGTGCTCCTATGGCTATAGCAGAAGTTCTGCTAATAGACTCAAAATAGTCTAGGGAAGCACGATTAAGGAACCTAGAGATATTTTGAGCATGATTGACTAGTAAGAAATAGTCTGCTCTTTAATGCTTTTGAAGGAAAGGGTTCAAAAGCTTTAAGCTGTTTGTGACCTCTTCAAGAGACAATCCCATATAGAAAATATATGAGATAATTCTTGCTGAAAGCATGGATGCCTGGAAGCATCGACGTCCAAAGGCATCTAAAGTCCTAGACTCACGACCTGGCGGATAAGAGGAGTGCTTCTTTGCACTTAATACGCCTCATTGCTGAATCTACAACAATAGAATGATGAGGAAGTTGAGTCTTTTGAAAACCTGGAGAAGGTGGCACTTTGTACCTAGTTTCAAGTGTCTCAGAATGTGGTGATACCGTTAAAGGAGTTTCCCACATCTTTAAAAGTAGATCTTGTAAGATCTTATGCAAAGGAAGCATGATTAGCTCCTTTGGCAACCAGGGGGATTGCAGGGTCTCTGAATCCCCTGGTAAGGACTCTTCACCAGGTATAGAAATGGCAAGTAACCTTGCCATATCAAGCAGAAAAGCTTGAAAAGAAATCTCCCCTGAGGAGAACCCTCTAAAATGAGGGGTAAAGGCTAGACTTGTTAAAGATTCAGCCTTGGTACCGATGGACTCATCCCAGTCATCGGTATCGGAAGACTTGAAAGGATGAAGCATCGGATTCTCCCTAAATCGATGTCTTCGGTACCACCCGAAGTCGGTACCGAATCATCCATGCTAGGGATCGATTCCAGGCTCGGCATCGAAGGAACCGAATCTGTCGAAGCAAGCATGGACGGTACTGACACCGATGTCGATACCGGTACCGAAGGCGATACCGATACTGGAGGAACAGTCTGCAGCCACTCTAACGGTACCGAAGTAACCAAGAGCGCTAGACTACATTCATCGGTGAGGAGTGTTTCATCCAACACCGTAGCCGATGCCGGGGTGTCGTACCGCTCGAAGCGGCCACAACCACCGAGCATGGCCCAGGTATGCTCACCGAGGCGAAAACCCCGGGAACGACCTGAAGCCCTGTTAGAGCCCAAAGACTCCCGCTGGGGCTTTATTGCCAAAATGTCCTCGAGGGCAAAGCCGGAGCAATCTCGATACTGGAAAGGAGATCTACCACTCGAGGACTGGCTAGTCTTTACAGACTTTTGTTTGGTTACCTGATCCTGTGGAGATATTCTAGTTGGTGACATTGAGTGCGATGTGAACTGGGTATCGAGCTATGCTCGATTCTGAAGATTCCTTCTGTTTGAACTCCAACAGGAAAGACACTCCAGTGAGCAATGGTCAGGACCCAAACATTTTAGACACCAAGTATGGGTGTCTGAAAAAATATTTGTACCGCCACACTTAGAGCATTTCTTAAGGGTAGTGGCTGGCTTTTCCATAACGGAAAAATGGAGGCCTAGTGGCCTAGAAACTGTCAGACACTAACAGGAAAACATTTCTGTTGAAAAGAAGAAATATTTAGAAAAAAACAAAAGAAAAGCACCGGCGGTACCGGTAGCGTCAAGGGAAGGCAGACGTGACCACAAAAAACTAAGAATAAAAAGAAGAATTTTCTGCGGTGACAGGAATACGTCCTGCCGGCTCCGCGGAAAACTGATGAGGGAAGTGTTTAGGCGGGAAGGCAGCACGCATGCGTGTGGGATGCTCCCCAAAGCTTTCTTTTTGGACGCTGGGGAGCGTTCCCGCGCAGGCTCCGTCGGTACCGACGTACCCATTCCTGCTTGTTCCTGGAGATTACTCATGTCCACTTGCCACCCAGCTATCTAAATGCCTAATGATCAAATCACAAACTATAACTACCATCCCAACTCTTCCCTCATGGGAACATGGCCCTGGAAAAACCTCCTCGGTCCAAGAGGGTTTTATATCACCTGGAGGACAGGTACTAGCTACAGGATCACTTCCTGCCACACCAAGGTGATGCTGTCCTGTCACGAGACCTCTCTTCTCCAGGGCAACAGGGAGGCTGCCAGACTGGAGATGGGACTTCAATACTACGTCTTGTCTGTATACCTTTCTGTCTTCCTTATGTCCTCCAAGCTTGATATTATAGCCTCCAGAGATTGGACTTGCTGCCTGAAATCAAAGAGTTCCTTGCAGCTCGTGCACACATTAGACCGTTCACCAACTGGGAGAAAATCGTACATGTGACACTCAATATAAGTTTGGAAACCCCCCATCTTGCCGCTGGACTGCTGTCTGCATCTTAGTTTTAAGGTTTTGTTCAGATATTAAAGTTGTTTACTTACTTAGGTTTGCTGGGGATATTAATACTAATAGAACTAAACCTTATATGTTAAATGGACTTTATTCATCTCAAGAATTAATCAATCTCAGGTCCTTAACAAATGTATTCCTGATGAGGATTATCAGCAGCACCTGAAAGAGATTAGGGGCACCTTCCCCCTTTAATAGGTTTAAGAGCCTATAAAGCTAAGATTATCCCGGTGTGGGCGGGAGTCAGGGTGGGAGGGAGGGAAAGAAGACTTAAAAGCTGGCTTGCTACACAGCGCCCTGACCTGCGCTTCTAAGGTAAAGTCTTACCAATTTCCTGGGTGATTCACAGTGCCTTTGGTTTGATAGAGGGGGCCTTTCAAATTGCTCCTTTGATCTGTCACTTGCCTTTAACACCTATTTAAGACAACTTCATAGATCTTTTGCTTAACTGGAAGGCCTCTTTGTAAAGGTCACTAAAAACAATCTTAGTTCTTTGTACTCAGAGACTATTTATTCTACTAGTATGCTAAGCTATACTCTGATTTTATTTAAATAAAAAAGCTCTCTAGAAAATAAGTTATTTCAGTAACTATTTACTCTATTTTACTTTCTATTTTAAGCTATACTCTGATTTGATTTAAATGAAAAGCTCTCTGGTGATACTAAGACCTGACTGACTCAGCCAACACGCTGAATTCTAAAATACACAAACATATCTGCTTTAACCCAAAGATTATCCTTTTTCACCAAGACTTAGAGTATATTCCAGGAGATAAATACTTACAAGTGCAGATCTATTTCCAGTTGTAGGAGTCCCTCTGGGTAGTCCTTCAAGGCTCATCTACTGGGCTCCATGAAAAAAAGACGACTGAGGTAAGATGGCACCCTTAGTTGGGAAAGTGTAGTTAGTCACCTCTAACAGGTGGTCTCTGGGAACAGGAGGAATTTAGTCTTTACATATGGGTGACATCGGTATCAACGTAGTCCATGCGGGAAAGCTCCCTAGTGTACAATTGGAAAGCTTTTGGGAGCATTCCACTGTGCCTGCGTGACTGCCTTCCCACTCCCTCTTTTCAGTTCAGTTTTAGCTAAGAGGATGAAGAAAATAAAAGAACCCTACAATTCATAGGGGAGGAGGGTGGGTCGTGAAGACTAAATTCCTGCTGTTCCCGGAGATCACCTGTTACAGGTGAGTGACTACGCTATCTCCAGGAACAAGCAGGAATGTAGTCTTTATATATGGGACTCCCTAGTTCCCAGATGAAGTGACCTCAGAACCGGTGGAGTGGGCTCGAAGAGGTCATGGATCCTACATGGATTTCTGGTATTGTCAAAATCTGGGATGGAGGGTAGGCGTTTCATCTAAGTCTGAAAGAGGTGCTGGAGGACAGCTTGACCAAAAATGGAATCTTGGCAAGAGTCCCTGTCCAGACTATAATGGGCAGTGAAGATATGGATGGAAGACCAAGTTAATGCCTTGTAAATTTCATCAATGGCTACCGAGCGTAGGTTTGTCATTGAGGTTGCCATTGCGTGAACGTTGGGAGCAGTGACATCCCGTCCAGAGGGAGCCCTGCTTTGTCATAGGCAAATAAAATGCAGTCCACTATCCATCTGGAGAACATACGCTTAGATACAGATAGACCCAGGTGACTAGGATCAAATGAGATGAAATGTGAGGCTTTACGATGACCTCAGTCCTTTGTAGATAAAAAGCCAACACACGCTTGCAGTCAGGAGTGTGCAGAGTTGCTTCTGCTCGAGGCGCATGCGGTTTAGGAAAGAAGACTGGAAGGTTAATCGACTGGTTTAAATGAAAAGGAGACACCATCTTTGACAAAGTGTTGGTGAGTTCTTAGGTCATGATGGAACCAGGG
The DNA here is from genome assembly GCA_033557465.1 of Ichthyophis bannanicus. Taxonomy (NCBI): domain Eukaryota; kingdom Metazoa; phylum Chordata; class Amphibia; order Gymnophiona; family Ichthyophiidae; genus Ichthyophis; species Ichthyophis bannanicus. The sequence continues at coordinate 1,718,105,336 of CM066032.1, read as the reverse complement.
ATTGGGGGGAGGGGGGTTGCCACCAGAGCCTGAAGCTCACTAATGCATCAAGCCGAAGTGAGTGGAATTAGGAAGATTACCTTATAAGACAGGAACTTTAGGGAGGCTGTGGCAAATGGTTTAAAGGGCGGCTTGAGAAGCTGCGCTAGAATAATGTTGAGGTCCCAAGCCACTGGAGTTGGGCGGTTTGGACAACAGGAGATCTCTCATGAAATGTGCTACTAGCGTATGTGAGGAAATGGGCTGTCCATCTAGTAGGTGGTGAGAGGCCACAATGGCACTGAGGTGGACTCTCACAGAGTTGGTCTTTAGACCTGCTGAGGATAGGTGGAGAAGGTAATGGAGGAGTGACCCCACTGGAGTAGAAAAGGGATTGAGATCTTTTTGGGAACACTAGAGAGTATCTACATCACTTGAAAGCATATGAACGTCTGGTGGAGGGCTTTGTAGAAGCCAATAAGTTCTCCTTAACCTCTTGTGAAAGGTGAATGTCCTGTAATGCTATGCTCTCAGCAGCCAAGTTGTGAGGTGGAGACTGTGGATTGGGATGGAGTAGTGAGCCATCGTCCTGGGAGAGGAGATCGGGCGCTGATACCAATCAGAGGCTGAGTCAGGCGTAGTAGCAGTGGAAACCGCAGTTGCTGTGGCCAGTGAGGGGCTATGAGAATCATGGAGCCCTTGTTGGACTGAATCTTGAAAAGCTTCTTGGGAATGAGGGGTATGGGAGGGAAAGCAAAAATCATACCCTGCCCCCAGTGTAGGTGGAAAGCGTTCAACTGTTGGTTGCTGGATGTCGGAGTCCTTGTGCAGAAGTGAGGAAGCATAGCATTCTGAGGAGTAGTAAACAGATCTGTCTGGAGTTCCCCAGGTCTGGAAGATGTAGGACGTTCTGTCTGGGTAGAGAGATCATTTGTGGTTAAGTAGGATGGTGACTCAGCTTGTCTGCCAAAAGATTGAGCTCTCCCGCAGAGGGGCCATGAGCCTGTTTCTCCCTGTTTGTTCATACAGAACATGGCGATCTGATTGTCCATTCTGACTAGGAGCTATTGTGCCCTGAGGTGGTATTGAAACTCTGAGGGCATTCGAGATAGCACGATGTTCCAGAAGATTGATTTGGAGATGTGAGTTGTTCATTGTCCACAGCCCCTGTGCAGAAAAGTTGCCCAGGTGTGCTTCCCAACCCAGTTTAGAGGCATCAGTTGTCAGGGTACATTGAAGTGGAAGCATCTGAAAAGGTGACCTGATGAACAGATGTTGTGGAGAACATCACCACTGAAGGGATGCAGTTAGAGAGGCAGTGAACTGGATCCTGTCCTGGAGATGGCTGGAGGCTTGCGTCCATTGGGAAGCAAGAGTCCACTGGATTATCTGCATATTTAATTGGGAAATGGAATGACATGTACTGTAGAGGCCATGTGCCTGAGGAGCTGCAGCATCTCGCAAGCGGTCAGATGGTCCCGGTGGAGCATCTAGGATGCTAGTTTGATTAGACGGGTACAGCAGGGCTGGGGCAGAAATGCCCTGGACTGTTGGGTGTCTAGTAGGGCTCCGATGAACTCTAACTTTTGAGTTGGAGAGAGCTGGGATTTTGGGAAGTTTATGACAAATTCCAAGTGTTGTAGTACTGTGATGGTATGATATAAGGAAAGCTGTACTTCCTGGGAGGTGTCTGCTTTTATGAGCCAGTCATCTAAGTAAGGGAAGACAAATATCCCCAGAGACCGTAAGTATGTGGCCACGACCGCCATGTACTTTGTGAAGACTCTTGAGGTAGAGGCAAGTCTGAAGGGAAGTACTTTATATTGATACTGTGTTCCCTGAAAGGTGAAGTGTAGATATTTCCTGTGTCCTGGATGGATGAGGATACGTGTGTACGCTTCTTTTAGATCTAAAGAACAGAGCCAGTTCTGACTCTGGGGGTAGGGAAGAAGAGTCCCGAGAGAGATCTTGAACTTTTCACAGACTAGAAACTTGTTGAGATTTCTGAGGTCCAGAATGGGCCTGCATCCTCTGGTTTTCTTTGGAATAAGAAAGTACGGAGAGTAGAAACCCATTCCCTGCTGGGATGTCGGGACATTCTCTATGGTTCCCTGGTTATCCCATTCATGCGCCTGGTTTAACAAGTCACATGAATGGGATATAGCTATAGCTGGCTATAATCTATTTAGAAGAGATAGAGGGGGTAGAAAAGGAGGAGGAGTAGCCCTATGTGTCAAAAGCAATATTAAAATTGCTGAAATGCAGGGGATGTGGGAAAAGGAAGAAGTGCTGTGGATTGTATTGGAAAGAGGAGATGGCTCTGTCATCCATACTGGTGTAGTCTATAGGCCTCCAACTCAAACTAAAGAAATGGATAGTAAACTGATTATTGATATTGCAAAGTTGGCCACAAAGAGGTAAGTGATCATATTGGGCGACTTTAATCTACCCGATGCGGATTGGAGTATTCCTTCTGCAAATCTGGAAAGAAGTAAAAAAAATTGTGGATGTCTTCCAAGATTCATTACTTAGACAAATGGTAATGGAACCGACCAGGAAAAGCTTGATGCTGGATTTAGTGCCCACCAATGAAGATAACGTGCCGAATATCCGAGTGGGTGCCCATGTGAGCAGCAGCGATCATCACACGGTGTGGTTTGAGATAAAAGCTAAGGTGGAGTCTAATCACAGCAAGCTCAAAGTCCTAGACGTCAAAAACACTGACTTAAGTAAAGTGGCCAAGTACCTGAAGGAGGAGTTGGCAGGGTGGGGTGGGAGGGGATAAGGGAAGTGGAATTGCAATGGGCTAAACTAAAGGAGGCAATAAAAGGGGTAACAGATACATATGTAAGAAAGTAAATAAAAACAAGAGGAAAAAGAAGCCTATTTGGTTCTCCAAAGAAGTGGCTGCACAAATAAAGGCAAAAACCACAGCTTTCACAAAATTCTGAAGTTAGCAAACAGAGGAACACAGAAAAGAATACAGGATCAAACTAAAACAGACAAAAAGAGAAATAAGGATAGCAAAATCAAAGGCAGAAGAAAGATGGCTTAAGATGTGAAGTATTGCGACAAAACATTTTTCAGGTATATTCAGGAGAGGAGGAAAATCAGAGGTGGAAGTGCAGGACTCAAAAGTGCAGGGAATGGATTTGTGGAAAGTGACACTGAAAAAGTGAAAATGCTAAATATTTCTGCTCTGTTTTTACTAAAGAAAATCCTGGAGAAGGACCACCTTTGATTGACAAATATACAAATGGGAATGGAGTAAATACCACACCATTCACAGAAGATGATGTGTTGGAACAGCTTGCAAAACTGAGAGCAGACAGGGCCATAGGACTGGATGGGATACATCCCAGGATACTGAAAAAGCTCAGAGAAATCCTTGTAGGGCCGTTAAAGGATGTTTTTAATAGATCCTTGGAGAAAGGAGAAGTTCCACAAGACTGGAGAAGGGCTGATGTGCTACTTCTTCACAAAAGTGGTACTAGGGAAGAAGTGACAAACTACAGGCTGGTAAGCCTTACCTTGGTGGTGGGAAAAGTAATGGAGGCACTCCTGAAAGAGCAAATAGTTGACTTTCTTGAAACCAACAGGTTGCATGATCTGAGGCAACATGGTTTTACCAAATGACGGTCTTGCCAAACAAATCTGATTGAGTTCTTTGACTGGGTGACCAGAGCTCAAGGGCATGCGATGGATGTGATCTACCTAGATTTCAGCAAAGCCTTTGATACTGTTCCTCATAGGAGGCTTATCAATAAACTCAACAGCTTGGGGATGGGTCCCAAGGTAATGAACTGGATCAGAAATTGGTTAACTGACAGACGACAGAAGGTGGTGATAAATGAAACTCACTCGGATGAAAGGAAGGTGATTAGCGGTGTGCCCCAGGGTTTGGTCCTGGGACCAGTACTGTTCAATGTATTTGTGAGTGATATTGCTGAAGGACTGAATGGAAAAGTCTATCTTTTTGCAGATGACACGAAAATTTGCAACAGAGTGGACTCCCCTGAGGGAGTGGATAACATGAGGAAAGATCTACAAAGGCTGGAAGAATGGTCTAATGCTTGGCAGTTAAGTTTTAATGTGAAGTGCAGTGTCATGCACATGGGAAGCAGAAATCCGAGGGAATTATATGCGATAGGGGGCGAGAGGTTGATGTGCACGGACCAGGAGGACCTTGGAGTGATTGTTTCTGAGGATCTCAAGGTGGCGAAACAGTGTGACAAGGCGGTGGCAAAAGCCAGAAGGATGCTGGGTTGCATACAGAGAGGAATTTCCAGCAGAAAGGAAGACGTACTAATACCAATGTACAAGTAGCTGGGTGAGACATCACTTGGAATATTGTGTTCAGCTTTGGAGACCATATCTCGCAAAGGATATAAAAAGACTGGAAATGGTTCAGAGGAAGGCGACCAAAATGATTTGGAGCCTGCGTCAGAAGACTTATGAGGAGAGACTTGAAGACCTAAATAGGAGGGACAGGGGAGATATGCTTCAGACCTTTAAATACTTAAGAGTATTAATGAACAAACTAACCTCTTCCAAAGATGGGGAAGCTGTGAAACTAGAGGGTATAACATGAAGCTGCAAGGGAGTAAACTGAAAGGCAATGTCAGGAAATACTTTTTCACTGAAAGGGTGGTGGATGCTTGGAATGCCTTGTTGATGGAAGTGGTGGGAGCAAATACAGTAACAGAATTCAAAATGGCATGGGACACAGTGGATCCCTTTATAACAGTATAAAATAAAAAACATAACTATCTCTTATATCTCAACAAACAGGGGTAACCTACATGGAGTTGTACGTACACCTTAAACAAAGGCATGTGGAGGGGTGACCTGCACGGAGTGACTTGTGCACCTACTCTTGATGCCTTGCTGGGCAGAATAGATGGACCATACTGGTCTTTATCTGCCGTCATATACTGTTATTATGAGACAGAAGAGAAGACACCTCGTCCTGTAGGAGAACAGTTACTGAGGTTTGAATTTGAAATTCCCCCATGAAAGTGGAGGGGGCAGAGTTTGCAGATGAAGTCTGTACCCTCCTGGACTATGTTTAGTGTCCACCTGCTCTGAAGTGCCATCTATGGGTGTAGTGACAGTCTGCCTGCTATGTGGAGGGGGTGGGGGTCCCCTAGAGGCAGGGTGGCAATGTTCTCTAGAAAAGAGTAAAAAACCAGGTGCAGACTGTGGCTGCGAAGCTGGTTGAGGTTTAGTCACCTGTGCTTCTACTGCTGCTTAGGTTGTTGCCTCTTTGGGTTTGACCCTGGTACTGAGAAGCAGGAGTTATTGATAAGAAGGGTAAAATATCTTCTTATTATTGTAGAAAGACTTCTTTGCGGCTGTCTTTTTTCTAGCAGGGTCAGCTGTTGTTCTAGACAACAGTCTCTTAAGAATAGTTTTTTCTGACTTTGAGAGGCCTTATATCTTGCCAGTCTTTGCCAAAAAAGGTTTTCACCTGTGCAAGGCATATTGCCCAGCTTATCTTGAACCCACTGTTCAAGATCGGACGCCTGAACCCATGCAAGCCTCCCTGCCGGGGGGCACCGCAGAGTGCATCTTCTGGCTCTTCAGATGATGCATGGCCGATTCCACAACCATGGAATGGTGTGGTAGCTGTGCTTTCTGGAAACCAGGGCTTTTGCGGAGTCGATAGATGGAATCGACTCGCTTGCTCAGAACCGGTGCCGATGCCTCCCACATCTGGTAGAGGAGCCGTTCCAGCATCAGAGGAACCGGGACAGTAAAGGCCTCCTTCGGAGGAGAGTCGTACTGTAGAGCATCGAGCTCCTCGGCTCGAGGCTCTTCCTCGGGATCGGCAGGGATAGCCAAGGCAGCGGCCATATCCCAGACGAACTCCGAGAACCTAGTGTCCTCTGGAGGGGATCTACTCCGGGGCTCAGACTGCGGTGAGTCCGACGGGACGCACCGAGTCTTAAAAGTATCGGGAGATTCCTTGTCCTCCGTCTCCCAGGCGGACTCATCCGAGGAGGAGTCAGGGTCCGACCCCGCGGGGCCACGAGGCACCCGCCCCGACGCCGGGGGCACCGGCATCGACACCCTCGGTCCCGAACGGGAGGTCGAGGGAGACCTCGACCGAGGATGACTTCGAGCCACGAGGGTCTCGAGTATCGGCTCGGTCTCCGGGGTTGACTTCGAAGTCGACGTCCTGGTGGTCGGGGCAGATGCACCAGACAGGTTGGCCATCAGTGCCCGCTGCTACTCCATGAAGGCAGACAATCTGCACTCCAAGGCTGTCATCCTGAGACTCAGCTCGGGAGACGCAGCAGCCACCGACTGGGAAGAGAGTCCACGAGGACTACGGGGCTTATGTGTCCAGCAGACTCCGGCTCCACGCGAGGAACTTTGGCAGGCTTCTCTTGGTCCACGGGCCCGGGACGGCGGTCTTAGACCTGGCCCTCGAGTGACCAGGGACCTCCTCCGACGCCGCCCTCATGAGCCGCTTCTTCCTCTTGCGCTCCCGGTCGGGAGACCCCCTGTCCGAGGAGCTTCGACGGCGCTCGGGATCGGAATCCTGAGATGTCGAGGCCTCAGACGAAGTCCGGGCCCAGCTGGAGGCTGAGTCCGAGAAAAACCTTTCCTTCTGATGCTGTCGACTTTTGAGTGCCTTGGAAGACATCTTCCCACATGGCACACACGACTTGGGGTCGTGGTCAGGGCCGAGGCACCGAAGGCAGCAGTCGTGTGTGTCGGTGAGAGACATAAGTTTCTTACACCGATCACACTTTTTGAAACCACTGGAAGCCATCGGGGAAAAAAGAGCCCCTGCAAGGTCAAAAGACCGGCCTTCCAGGGAAAAATGAAAAAAGGGGCGCGAACGCCAGCCACGAAGGGCAAAAACTGAAAAAGAAATAAGCGGGCTCGATACTGGTGTACCGAACCCGGCGGGAGGGGAACCGGCATCGAACCGGAGAAAAATAGCGAAAAATCTCCAAAGAAAAAATCACTTTTATCCGGGAGAACAGGACACACGTCCGGTGGGCTTCTCGGAAAAAAAGAGACTGAGGTAAGATGGCACCTTTAGGCGGGAAGGGAACCGCGCATGCGTGCCAGCATTCCCAAAGGCTTTCATGGAAAGCTGGGGAAATGCTCTGCTGGGGCTTCATCGGCGCCGATGACCCATATGTGAGGACTGACTTCCTGCTTGGTCCTGGAGAATAGACGATTACTAAATGAAGCGGAAAATTTCTAGTAATTAGAATCACAAATGCGGTATTATTTCAGTTAATTTTTATTGAAAGTCATTGTTATTTCATGTAAATAATTTATGTATGGAAGAAGAGAATAAGCTTACTATTAACAGTTCATTCTCAAAATTTTTCTCTTCGATCTTTCAAATTTAACCAGTCTGAATAAATTTTATCAAGGTCTACCGATCCACCATCTTGAAGATGACTCTTAACACGCATCAGCATTTCCAAATGTTCTAACTGTAAGTGATTCCTTATTTTGGTTTTTAAACTGTTCATCAAGCTGAAACCACGCTTACAATCTGCACTAGAAGCCAAAAATGTTCCACCAATATCCATCAATTTTGCTAAATCTGCAAAGTGAGCATTCTGAAACGCCAAAGTTACCATATCCGGAAAACTGTTTATCAGTTTGCTTTTGATTTTTTCTGCGACTAAGAACTTGAAGTCATTGTACTGCTGAATAACAATATGTTCCTCCATAAGAAATTGTTTGTACTTTAAGCAAAGTGATCGGACGTTTTCAATTCCAAATTCATAATCACACTGTGCTATTGCTGTCAAGTCAAAAGCAGACCATTCCTCAATTTCATTTTCAGGAAATCTTTCTCCTAAATGCAGTCACAGCATATTAATGAAAATAAGTGTGGAACCAGTATCCACTGAAACGTCTCCAGGTATCTTGTCAAGAAGATTTTTAACATTATCACTCCATTTTACTGTGTCACCCAAGTACTGCATTCGGATTTTGTTCAGCTTACCCTGTGCAAGATGATATGCTTCCAGTGGTGTTAGCCCACGTTTTTGAAATGCCATTGTTAATGAAGCTAGTTCAGATAAAACATCATTCAAAATTTGCAGTGTTATATGGAATTGATGGCTGTTTAGATTTTTATAACGGTACTTTGCAATGGGATCATTATCCTTCTCTTCTTCAAAGTATTTTAATAAAGATCAAAATTTCGAATAATTGCTTGAAGAGCAAAATGTCTAGATAACCACTGCACTTCGTTCAGAGGTCTAAAAGCAATTGACTCGCATTCAGAAGCATCAGCTAATTCTTTAAATGGTGACCGTTTAGTAGAAGATCGACAAAAGGTCGTGTAAACAGTTCTCATGAAAGTCTCATGAAAGTTTCAACTTCTTTCATCAACTTTACTAACCGAGGTATCCGGATGCCCTACTCGGCATGGGTCCACCCCGCCGCCCCCCCTCCATCACCCGCCCCCCCCCTCCATCACCCACCCCCAACCATTGACAAAGCACACGGACGTCGAGTATTGGTAAGAACACCGGCCCAACATGGGCCAACTTAGCAATTCAAACCATAACAGAGAAGAGCCCCCCCCCTCCACCCGTCATCCGGATGATGCCCCCCACCAGCCGTATAGCAAAGTGGAGCACCATCCAACCCACCCCCCCCAGTTACCCCTTCCCGCCCGCCTCGCCATGTTAGCAAAGGCCGGCTGAAGGGGTTGCCTAATTCCGGGTAGAGACCCCAACCGGGACGTCTCCCCCAACCCGCATAGCCGTGCCGCTCACATGAAAGCGGCCTCCAGTTGAAATGAGCCGCCGGGTCAACGAGCACCAGCTCGCCACCCCGCCACCGGCGCTAGGTAGCACGCTATCCTAGCGCCGCCCCCACCAATGAAAGCTGCGACCAGCACCACGACTCTAGCGCCTCCTGCCAGTCGTTCAAGAGAAGGTCCTGCCCCACCGGGGCAAGATGAACCCCATCAAGCCGGTACAAACCAGCACAAGTAACGTCCGCCCAAGGGTGCCGGACCTGGATCCCACCCGTCTGCTGGACCCAGCGCCCAATCTGCCGGGTAATCTTGCACAAACCCCTCGACCAACGCCGCTGGGTCCAGCAAGCAGGGCGGGGTATAACGTCCGACCAAACAATGGCCACCCCAGGGAGGACCCCTCGCAACAGGGCAATGTCTCTCTGAACAGTCCCAATGAGCTGCCGGCAAGCCCAACCGGCAATGTCATTGCCTCCCAGGTGTAACAGTAGCCCGACCGGCCGCTGGCGCCGGCCAAGTTCCGCTCAAACACAGTCTAGGAGCTGGTCCCAGTGCATGCCGCGGCGGCCCATCCAGCACAGCCGCACTCCGGCTCCGGCGAGACCCAGGTGAGCACCCAGCGGCCGAACCGCCACGCGCCGCTCCGCCCAGTAGACAAATGAGTGCCCGATGATCCACCAGTCGCCGGAAGCCGCACCATCTGAAAGCAGAAAGAGCGGACTACCACCAGCAAGCAACTCTGCAATAGGAAACAAAGGATTAGTGCCCCCCAGCCCCCCCCGTTCCCCCCCCCCCGCCGTAGGCAGGCCTCCACCTCGGCAGCACCCCACGCTACTCCGCACCGCCTCCAGCCGACGGGCGAACGTACCCGGCGTAAGCACCCGATCGCCAACGGCCAATACGCCGAATCACCAGCGGGTCTAACCCCGCAGCCGCCGCGCTGGTAGCCGCTCCGATCCGGAACGAGTGCGAAGCGTAACCCCGCTCATCACAACCCAAGGCCCGCAGGGCCAAGCGCAGCACGGCTGTGAACTGAAACTGCGTCACCGGCTTGCCGTCCGCATGAATGAAAAACTGGCCACGTGCCACAGGGCGCAGCCGCGCGTACGCACTAAGAGCCCGAACGGGACAGGACAAGGGAGGGATGGCGCTCAGCAGGACCCAGCCCCCTTTTCCTGCCTGGTCGGTCTTAGAACGTGAGAGGAAAATGCGAACACGCGCAAGATCCACCCGGACGTGCCCCACAGCCAGCCCCCCAAAAGCCCCACGCCGCGCCGACCGAGGAACCAGCTCGGGACACACGGAAGGCGCCGAAAAAAAGCCGTGGTAAACAATGCGTGAAACAACACCGCCTCAAAGCCCGAGACGGCCACCCGCGGCAAAACCTCACAAAGCTGCAACAGGAGCTCGTGAGATACCGAGCGCCGCCAGTCCGGAGGCCGCGGCTGCATGCGGGCCCAGCCGGCGAGCAACCGCCCAACTAAAAATGAGACACGCGGATTCCCCCAACCAGCAGCCTTACAAAAGAAGGAGAAGCCCGCAAGCGCCCCGGTGACAGCCGACCGTGCCCATCCCGCCTTCTTCGCCCACAGCACAAAACGGCCAACCATGTCATCGGGCACCACCCCCCAGACCACCCACGCGCACGCAAAAAAGCACTCACCTGAGAGTAGCCCCTGCGATACGTCGTCCAGGTACTACGAGCCACCGACGCCGCCAACAGAACCATCAGGTCGGGGTCCCAATCGTCCAGAGATGCTCCGGGACCCGTGAGGGCAGCTCGTCCGCCCCAGGAGCCAGCCGCCGAAACTGCTCCCACTGAAAACGTGATAAAGCGTCAGCGATGGAATTCTGAGAACCCGGCACATGCCGTGCCCGAGCGGTGACATTTAGACGCAAGCAGGCCAACACAAACACCCTCATCAAGGCAGCCACGCTGGGGCATCGGGGAGCATGACGATTAAGAACCTCAACAACCGCCGCATTGTCGCACCAGAAGACGACCCGCTGATCGCGCAACCGGTCAGGCCATACCCAAAAGGAAACCACGATCGGGAATAGCTCCAAGGTGGTGATATTCCGCGTCAAGCCGGAGCGCACCCAGGCCGCAGGCCAAGGCTCCGCACACCAGGCACCGTGACAAAAGGCCCCGAAACCAAAACTGCCCGCCGCGTCGGTAAAAAACTGAAGGTCAAGATTCGATAACTCAGGCAACTGAAGGACGGAGCTGCCGTCGAAGCCAGCCACGAACGCGTCCCAAACCCGCAGATCCTCCCGCATCCCCAAGGACACCCGAATCCGGTGATGCGGCAGCCGCACCCCCGCCATTGCCAAGGAGAGGCGCCTCGTAAAGGGGCGCCCCATGGGAAGAACGCGGCAAGCAAAGTTGAGATGCCCAACCAACGACTGCAAGACGCGAAGGGAAGTCTTTGCAGCGGCGCAGACAGAGGCCACCAGCTCGCGGAGGCGATGAACCTTCGACGCCGGCAAGCGGACTACCATAGCCACCGTGTCAATCTCGATGCCGAAAAGGTGAGGCAAGTAACCGGTCCCACTGTTTTGTCAGCTGCCACGGGAATGCCGAATGCGGCAGCCACGCGCAGGAAGGTGCTCAAAAGAGCGGGACAGGTCGGGGCCCGCTCGGGCCCGACAAACAGAAAATCATCCAGATAGTGTACAATGCTGGAGACTCCCGACTGCCGTTCCACCACCCAATGCAAAAAGGTACTGAAGGCCTCAAAATAAGTACAGGAGATTGCACAGCCCATGGGCATACACATATCGAAGTAGTACCTCGCCTCGAAGCGAAAGCCAAGCAACGGAAAAGCTGAGGGATGAACCGGCAACAAGCGGAACGCCGATTCAATATCCACTTTGGCCAGAAGGGCCCCCGGGCCGCACTGACGGACCAGGGAGACGGCGGCATCGAAAGAAGAGTAGTGCACCGTACAGAGCTCGCGAGGTATATGGTCATTGACCGAGTCGCCCGGAGGGCAGGAGAGGTTGTGTATCAACCGGAACTTGCCCGGCTCCTTCTTGGGAAAAACACTCAACGGCGAAACCGTGAACGGTGAAAAGGGGGGATCCAAGAAGGGGCCCGCCACGCGGCCAAGAGCACACTCCTCGGAGATCTTGCGCCGCACAAAATCCCCATGGAGCCGCGCAGAGGCGGCGTTGCGAGATCCACCCGAAGCGGAGGACCCCCGGACAGGGATGCGAAAACCCCATGTGAACCCCCCCAGAATCAATCTGGCCGCCCTACCCCGGCGGGAACGCCCGTACTCGAGCAGCCACGGTCGCATCGCCGTGACTCGCACCGGGGTAACAGCCAGGACACGCGACACCTCACTTCCCCCCCGCAGGGGACCCTGCGACCCCCTTCCTGCTGCACTTCGCAGCCGCGTGCGCGCCGCCGCACAAGGAGCAAGCATGCTTAAACTTGCAATCTGGGAAGGGGAAAGACGCCTTGTTGAAGCGCCAACAGACGTCCCCCCCCGACGACCGCCGCCTTTTGCTGTGGCAAAGTAGAGCCGGAGGCACGAAAGGACCGGCCCCCTGGCGACAGCGGAGACAAGCCCGCCTTGACCCCCGCCGCACCGGTTCCAACGCCCCGGCCCCTCGCGGACATCTGGGTCAACCACAGGTTGATGTCCTTGGTCCCCCAATGCAAGAGACTATTTTCCTCCATCTGGTCCCGGAACTCATCGTAATTCAACCAGGCCCACCCCTCGTGGGCCTGGGACGCCGCCAGTATGTTGTCGGCGTAGGCCAACAACGCCCCGTATTGGTCCGGGAAGTAACGCCCCCAGACACTCGCCAAACGCAGAAAAGCGCGGGTCCAATTGAGTGTGTTGCGAGAGACCTTGCACACCCGGCCTGCCTTCTCATCGTCCTTGCGCTTTTTCCTGCTCTCACCGGAGCGCTTCCGGCCGTCGAGGAGACGGAAGATGTCAATATATCTACGACGCTTGATCCGCCGGCGCAACTTCCGCGGAACCGACTCCCAAAGCTCGGCGCAGCGTATGACGGAGGTCCCGCCGGGAACTCCACCATCCGCCACCCCCGGAACAGAGCTGTGCGATGAGGCCGAGGATGACGAGGAGGAGGAAGAGGACGAGGATGCCCGCCGGCAGCGACGAGCCCGCTTGCGCTTCCCTATTTCCTTGCCCACCCCCACGGAACCCGTAACAGGGTCGAGAACCCCACCCGCAGCCCCGACAGTATACTCACCACTCCCCCCGGAGGAGGCGACCGGAGCGCCCCCAGTGGGCGCGGCAGGGGCCGGAACAACCGCTGACGCCGTGGAACCCGAAGGGCCCGCTCCCACCAGCCTGTCGGAAGCAGCCATGGCAGTGGCAGGCGTCGAACTCCTCGGAACCTGCGGAGATAAAGAAGAAAGACCAGCAGCCGGGGCCCCAGGGGTACTGAGAACTGCCGAGGGCCCAACCCCCCAGGCGCGCGCCGAAGGCCCCAAGCCCCCAGCATCCCACGCCGCGGCACCCCCAGCCCTTCCCTGCGCCTCCCCGAACCACCCCCCCAGCCACCCCCCCAGGGCCCTAAACCCCCCCACGGCACCGCCCCATACGCCCAAGGGGCCGAGGGACCGAGAAACCCAGGAGGAGGAGGAGGGGAGACGGGGGAGGGGGAAGGCCCCACCCCTAAAAGTGGAGGGGATGGAGCCGAAAGCCACCCGCCCCCCGTCCCGGGAGGCGGGTTGGCCACCATAGCCCGTGGGGACCCCGGCCCGGTGACGAGCGGGCAGCCCTGCTCTTGCGTCCCCCCGAGCAACACCAAATCGCCGTCCCCACCCGAAATTCCCGCAGGAGCCGGATCACCCACAGAGGCGCCCACAGCCGCAGGCATGGGCACGATGCGCCCCCCGGAAGCCCCTCCCCCCGGGACCCGCCTATTTTACTGCGCCCTCGCCCCTGCCGGGCCCCAGCTCGGGAACCGGTAGCCGAGGCAGCAGGGGGCACCACCCTACCGTGGCCCGCGGGAGTGGACCCACGCCGCACAGCCCCATGCCCACGAGCGCCGCCCCGCGGCCCCTTGGCCGCGCCTCGCGCTGGAACCTGTCTGGCCATGAATGCTGCACAGTGGCCAAGGAGCTGCCAGCGGCCTAGGGGCCTGCTGTGCAGGTCTGCGGCCTTAGGCTAGGCTCAGCTGACTCTGTGCCTGTTCTTTTGGGGTTTTTTTTTTTTTTCCGTTTGTTGTATTATTATTTTTTTTTTTCGTTTATTTTTTAATGTGCTGGGCTAAGGACGCGAGGAAAAGTAAGAGAGGGGAGGAAGAGGGCCCGCCTGGAAACCACCCGACCGCAGGCCCGCTAAAACCAAATTCCCCGTCGAAGGAGCAGGGCAGCCCGCCGAGCCGCACAGAGGCAGGGAAACGAGCCCCCCCACGTGCTCCGGAGCGATCGGCACGTGAAGTCGGGGCTGCCACTGCCGCGCGGACTGGCGTCGGCGTCCCGTTTGGGGGACCCACGAAGGCCCGGTACACGACGAGGCACCACGAGGCCTAACCCCCCCAGCAGGCAAAAAGCAGGAACAAACCTTTTCAGTCGCGAGCAAGGAGGAAAAGGGGAGAACGCCAGCCGGCGTTCCCTCCTTGCTCGTGCTGACTCCGCCCAGCGACCGTCAGAACGGCCAATCATTGGGCTCCCGCAGAAGCGCGTGGAGCCCCCAGGGCGCATGCCTGGCTGCGCCTCACCCCCCCCCCCCACGAGAAGCGGCCTGCCTCGTGGCCGGGCCCCGGGAACCCGGTTACCAGGCAGCCGCGGGACCGGGGCCCGGCGGCTAAGCCGGTACTTCTTTCCATGATTCAGAGATCCCCAAATCTTCACGATGGGCAACACAATGCTGCTGCACTAAATGTGAAACATTTTTTTTTAGTTGCACAGCAACACCATTTATTCGGCCTGACATGACAGAGGCACCATCCGAAGTAAACATGACCATTTTGTTAAGGTCAAGCTTGTATTTCCAATAGAATTCCTGGAGTGCACTTGATGCAGCATCACATGCTTCCAACTGTAGCATCCCACCAAATAAATTTACTGGCCGATATTTGAAGTACAGTATTAAGTATTTGTTGACAGAAATGTCTGTGCTTTCATCAATAGTTAATGTATGATACGCTGCTGATGCAACATCTGCTGTGAGCTTATCTTGGACATTGATGTAAATAGTTTTTGCTTCTCCAGCTTTCAGGTATGGTTATGTACTTGGACGTGTGTTCATTAATATCTTGAACAGAGAGCATGGAAAAATTCATCCGAACAGCCAGCAAAACACTATCAATTAGAATTTTCATTTCTTCTGGTGTAGAACGCTTCCATTCATTACTAATTTGCCTTTTCTCTTTTTCAGCGGTGCTTTCAAGCAACAAGTTAAATAATCCCCCTCTTAAATTTGGACGTTTAGCTCTAAGTTTCTTAACACTTTCATTATGAGACTTACTAGACAGATGTCGTTTCAAAAAGTCCAGTTTCCACACATCATCCCAAAATTTGCCACTCGAAAACTCTCCGATGGTTTTTGCATCTCAGCAGTATAAACAGACTACTCCGTCATCCTCTTCTTAAGTGAATATTTCACGCAGTTGAACGCATGTTTTATCCCGAGATTTCGGGGTCTCCGTTTCAACAATTTCTTCAAGCCATTCAGGCTTAAAAGCTCTGGCCGTTCTCTTACGTTTTGTACCTCACATCGCTATCGGTTTCGACATTTTAAAAATTAACTTCTTTCAGTTTTCAATGTAATAAAAAATTTAATAATGCAATTCAAATTACAGATTACAACTGGACTACTCACGCATGTCGCAAGCCAAAGTATGGAAGCGGAAGTTTCTCAATGCGCCAATTAAAGTTTAAGACCAACGATCTTATATCCTGAAGGTCTATAAGATTGCACTAGAAAATATTGTAGAACTTGTGAAAACCGTAAATACACAACTTTTAAATTTTAAGACGTCTATGTTGTTTTCTATCAGAACTGTACTTTTTGTGTGCTCTGTTGTAAAGTATGTGTGCTCGCTCGGCGAGGTGTGCACACGCGCACAGCTTAGAGGGAACAGTGCGCGTAGTGTCTTCTATAACGGAGAGCCACGCAAGGAGTCAGGATACGCTCCTAATAAGTTTCGACGCCAAGAAAGCTTTTGACTTGGTAAACTGGCGGTTCCTTTTTGGGGTTATGGAGCGGATGGGATTCTGGGGATCCTTCATGCAATCAATGCGGCTACTCTACCACATGCCAAGTGCCGCAGTGGTGGTTAATGGCCAAGTATCAGAGAGATTGGGGGGGGGGGGCAGGACACATGGCAGGGGTGCCCATTGTCTCCCTTATTATTTATCCTATTCCTGGAGCCATTGTTACGAGTTATATAAGCAAATCCATGGACTGATGGGGTACAGGTCAGTCAGGATATTTTTAAAATAGCGGCCTATGCAGATATCATCTTAGTTCATTTTCAAAACCCACAACAATCACTGCCGACACTTTTGGAAGTATTCCGGGATTTCAGAATGCACTCTGATTTCAAATTAAGCACGGAAAAATCTGAAGCACTTCCATTGAACCAACAGGTGCGGGACAGATGGGTGGGCCCCTTCTCATTAAAGTGGACAGTAGGGTCCTTTAAATATCTGGAGGTACAAGTGTCAGCACATTTGCAGCAGCTGTATGAGTTAAATGTCCACCCCTTGCTACAGAGAGAAAAAGAACAGTTGCGAAAGTGGGAGACTCTTCCACTGTCCCTACTGGGTCGCATAGCACTCTATAAAATACATAACAACCAACAAAGAGGAACAACAAACAAGGCTACCACATCCACACAGAATACCCGACCAAGAAGACACAACCAGAGAATCCACATCCCAACCTCTCAGTAAGTCAAACCATACACCATGGCCACAACCACATACCTCCCTATACTCCTCCTCATAACACAACTCATCCCCCAACAATCAGAAACACGACACACACACCCAACACTCCTATGGTCACCAGCAACCATGCCAATATAACCCCCCACCCCAACACACCACACGGAGCCCACTCAAGAAAGACAAAGGACGCAGACACAAGCATAACCCACACTCAAATGCAAAAACAAACTCTAAAGAGCCCAATACCCCAAACACCACCTCAATAGAGCTCATGAACACCAGGTCAGTAAGAAATAAAATAAACACAATCAGAGACCACATACATAGAGGACCAACAACCCGACATCCTCTGCATCACAGAATCCTGGCTCACCCCCACCGACAATGTCCTCCTCAATCTGCTAGTCCCCCCCACCTACTCAGCATTTAATAGTCCCCGCACCCATAAGAAGGGAGGCGGGGTGCTAATCATTGCAAAAGACTCATTGAAGCTAAAAACCCTCACCTCACAAACCTCAGACCAATGCAATACAATTGCGGTAGGAAACAAGCAAATAGCCATATGTCTCATCTACAGAGCCCCCCATGCTCCAGCAGACGAGCTAGCCTCCGCTCTGGAGACCGTATGTGCAATCAACACAACCCACAAACCACTAATACTACTGGGCGACTTCAACCTCAGCTCTTCCACCAACAAGGACAAGGATACCTTCCTACAAGCAATGGACTCCCTACAATTCACACAACTAATCAACACCCCAACACACAGATATGGATCGACGCCGGACCTCATATTCGCCCCAACCACATAATAAACAGAGGCGACATCTCCCCACCCACTGTCACACTAGTACCCTGGTCAGACCACCACAGAATCAAAATAGAGATCACTACTCAAAGGGAAAATCACAACAAAGCGCAAAACACACCAGACGGACAAACAAGATTCAGAGCTTTCAACAAGGACTAATTCCTACAAGACACGCTACCTTACCTCGACACAGAAACGCACGATCTGAACGAACAGGCAAGCAAGTGGAACAATATCATCAACGAAGCAGCCAAAGCCAGAACAAGCGCAACAACAAAAACCAAGAGACAGCACACCCCATGATACTCCAAAAGCATACGCAAAGCAAAAAGAGATCTAAGGAAAATAGAACGTCGCTGGAGACGCTCCAAATCTCCATCCACTCAGGCCTTATACCTCACTCAACAAAAGAGCTACAATGATCTCATTAACTAAACGAAAAGAGAACACCACACCAACACCATCCAGAGGGCATACAACAAACCCAGAAAGCTTTTTGAGATAGTAAAAAGCCTAACCAACGAACCTAGTCCCGACAAAGATATACAGATTGACCCTCAAACCTTCGCAGATCATCTTCAAAAGAAAATAGGATACTTACCACAACAAACATCTAAAGGAACCAACAACCCAATCATGCCCACCACAGCTTGGGACAAATTTGATACCTCTTCCATAAGGCAAATCGCAGATATCATCTCAGCTCTCAACACAAGCACCGCACCAACGGACCCATGCCCAGTCCCATGGATCAAGGCAACCAAGGATAACTTCAACACCCTCATACACAACATGGTAAGCAGCTCCCTGATGCAAGGAACCATGCCGGACCAACTGAAGCTAGCCACTATAAGGCCAATCCCAAATGAAAACCACTCTGGACAAAGGCAACCCAGCGACCTACAGACCAATCTCCAGCATACTGCTTCTGGCCAAAATCATAGAAAAGACAGTGCAACAGCAGCTCCAAGACCACATCGACGCACATGCCCCACTGGATATACATCAACATGGCTTCCGCCCAAACCACGGAGTCGAAACTCTACTCCTATACCTATTCAATGACATAATCCAGACCATGGACAACTACAAACAAGGAACACTAATGATATTCCTAGATATCTCAGCTGCATTCGACACAGTAGACCACAACATTCTTCTAACCAGACTACAGAACATTGGAATAACCGGCACCACACTGAATTGGTTCAAATCATACCTAACAGACAGTTCCAAGTCAAAATCGGATCCAACACCTCACAACCCGCAGAGATCAAGCAAGGAGTACCACAAGGATCCGCACTATCTTCATTACTCTTTAACCTATACATTCAACCAATCTGCAACATCATGAATACACATAAAATTGACTACACAATCTACGCAGATGACATTATGATATACACGCCAATCAACCTCGACAGCCCCGACCTACACCAAAATAACTAACTGTCTCAACAGCATGTCCACCTGGCTCACGCACAACAACCTATCCATAAACTACAGCAAGACGGAGGCTCTCATCATCTCACGGAACACCAACTTCAGCCCCCCACTCTTCATCACAGCTAACAACACAGCAATACCACTGAAGAACGAAGTGAGATACCTCGGAATAACACTTGACAGGGAGCTGAACCTACAGTCCCACATCAGAAAAACCGTCAAAAATGCATACTACAAAATGAGAGTAATCAGACGCCTCAAATCTCTACTCACACAAAACCACTTCCGCAGTCTGCCAAGCTCTTATCACTCCCATACTTGACTTCTGCAACCCGATTTACAACGGCATCCAAAAACAATCTCTCAGGCCGCTGCAAATGGCTCAAAACACGGCAGCCAGAATAATCACCGATTCTCCAACACAGACACACATCACCCCCATCCTAAAAGACCTCCACTGGCTCCCAATCAGCCACCACATCAAGTGTGAAATGATACTAAACATATTCAGAATCAAACGCAAGAGCTCTGCACTCAGCCTCCAAGCTCTCATACTCCCTGACCCCAGCACTAGACCTAGAAGAACCACAGCAAACGCACTCAGCACACCAAGCAACTACACAAAAGCATGCAATTCTACCACTCAAAGAGCCCTTTCACTGGCAGCTCCGACAATCTGGAACAAACTCCCAGACGACCTGCGATCAACTGAAGATCAGAAGGACTTCCGGAAACTCCTAAAGACAGTACTCTTCACTGAGCACTATGGCACCAGCACATAATCAGACTCCACAATCTTGTGCCAACCTCAGGCTCCATGAAGACGAATCACAGCATGCTGTGGATCCAGCAAATCTTGTATATAGCTGTAAAGAGCCCTCATTGTAAATAGCTCACACTAATTAGCACACCTGCACCCACGCACCCTCACTGTACATAGACTGATCCAACATAAACTCCACTGACTTTGATTGTTTGCTGTGTACACCGCCTTGATTGAAGGATAAGGCGGGATAGAAATACCCTTTAAATAAATAAATAAATAAAATGATGCTCCTGCCTAGGTGGTTGTTCCTCCTTCAGGTTCTTCTGCTGCAGCTCTGGAAAAAAGATTTGGCAGAGGCAATTGGCCCATTTTCTCTGGCGGGGCTGTAGGCCCAGGATATCGTTTGAACATCTCTTGGGGGATCCGGCCTTGGGAGGTTTAGGGGTCCCGGACCTGGTACAATATAACTATAGTTGTGTATTGAGACATGTTTGGGACTGGATATACCAGACATACACATGTACACCCAAGCTAGAAAGGCAATTACTAGTGGATAAACATTCAGTGTATATCCTGCATGCTCCCCAAGATTGCGTGGAGGAACATTTAAAGTTAAGCCCAGGGGTGCACTCGGTACGAGAAGCCTGGCAGGAGTTGTGTCGGCGACTGAATCAAGTCCCGCACAGCTCGGGGCTCTTACCATTGAGGGGGTAATGCAGCGTTTCTTGCGGGAGATATGTTACAAACCTTTCAGAAGTGGGAACAGCGGGGTTTGGTTCGGTTGGCGCAGTTTCTAACTCAGGTAGGCCACCTCAAGTCTAAGGAACAACTGAGGAAGGAATTCCAAGACACTCCTAAGGAGACATTAGCAATTATGCAAGTCTGGTATTACATAAGGTCAAAACAGCATGAAGCATTGGACCAGTCTTTTATGGGAAAAGTAGATGCCTTTTTCGAGAGGAGAGGATGTCGCTTTCTCGGATGCGAAAGAAGTGGGTGGAACTATTGAAGTGCCAATGATATCAGGAACTAGCGCAGCAGTGGAATGTGGAACTGAATACGGACTGGATGGGGGATACTATGATACAACTCTGCGGCAGATCACCTCGTTGATGGTGCTCTGTGAGGTATGGTATAAGGTAATACTGCGTGCTCCTTTTTCCCAGGTAAGAGCCAGAGCAGCAAGATTAGTTGAAACTGGGAGTTGTTTAAAATGTGCAGAGACCAGGAGTACGCTGGGGCATCAGTTCTGGTTGTGCCCAGCGATACAGGGATTTTAAGCTAGGCTGCATGCATATCTCTCTGATATACTGCAGCAAAAGGTGCAGCTTAAGAGTACAGGGTATAATTCTAGGAGATCCGACAGGGTTAGTTGTTAAAGGCAAAGGGGCCAGAATTTTGATACACAAGACCTGTCTGTTGGGACTGCAAGGGGTGTTGAAGTCGGAGGTGAGATACCTTGGGGTTACTCTGGACAGTAAACTCAACCTCAAACCACACATAGACAAAACAATCCAAAAAGCATATTACAGGATGCGAATCATCAGGAGACTGAAACCACTCCTCGCTCCAGAACACTTCCGTACAGTCTGTCAAGCACTGATAACCCCAATACTGGACTTCTGCAATCCGATATACCTCGGACTACCAAAACAAGCTCTCAAACCACTACAGCTGGCACAAAACACTGCAGCTCGAATCATATCCGGAGCCGCAAGGCAGGAGCACATCACACCTACACTAAAGGACTTACACTGGCTCCCAATCATTGCTCGCATCAGATACAAGACTATCATAAACCTATTTAAGATAAAAGAACACACATCAGCCAACAGCCTCCACCTGATCATACAACCGGAAACCAGCGCACGTCCCAGAAGAAGTCAAACACGCAACCGAGTCAGCACCCCAAATGAGTACAAGCACACACGCAAGGACACAACAGACAGAGCTCTCTCCATGGCTGCTCCAACAATATGGAACAATCTACCGGACGATCTAAGGGCAACTCCAGACCTCAAAGACTTCAGAAAACAACTGAAAACCATGCTGTTCATAGAGCACTATGGTCACATCACATAACCTAAGAGAATGGATAACAGCACTCCAATCCTCCCAAACAACTGAATATATATAAAATATGACTCTAGCACCACTGTAAATAGCCCACCCTGTATATAGCTCAAACAAATCAAGCACCCAACACATCCCTCACACAACTAAGTTTTATCCTCACTGCATGTACAACACACACACTTTACCTGATTGCTTGCTGTGATACCACCTTGATTATTAAGATAAGGCGGTTTAGAAATACTGTTAAATAAATAAATAAATAAATGGCTGGAGCCAGAGACCCCAGCGTCCCCATTGGGACTGGCAAAATAATCTACATAAATTGATGCAAATGGAAAACATCACTGCCCAGGGCTCCCCCCAGAAACACACAGCCTTTATAGCTATTTGGGAACCCTACATTCAATCTCACCCAGGGGATGTAGCATGGCCCTAAATTGCGTTTTCATTTAAATATGTGGTACGCGCTGCCTTTGGATCTTTCATTTTTCTTTATATTTCCTTTACTATAGAAGGATTGCGATATGGTATCTCCAAAATAGATCCCTTGGTCAAACTGCTGTTTTTAGAAGGCTGCTACTGTGGGTTTAGTACAGCTGTATGATATTTGGCACATTGGGCTACCTGTTTGTATGTGCCCTGTGAAAACTAACATTTGTATCTGGAATCTGTTGAAGCTGACTGGGGAGGGGGGAGGGAGATAGGGTGGGTGGGGCGGGGGGATGTAGAATATAAGAATGAGATTGGTGGGGAAAAAGTTTGTAAAAAAAGTTTGTAATAATATCTGCGTGCCGTAAATTTTGGTTGTATAAATATTTGTGGTAGCTGGGAAGATTTTTGGCATGTTTTTGTATTGTTGGATTGGTTAATAAAAATGATTTATTTATTTAACTGTATTTATATCCCGCTTTTCACCGGGTCAAAGTGGTGGGACATATAACAGGGGGGGGGGGAGATCAATAGTGGGGGTGGGCCCATCACCGGGGGCTCAACAGTGATGATTTTGGGATGAACATAGAGACTGACAGGATAACTGACAGGATAACAGAGACTGACAGGATAGCACAGTTATTGGTCTGGGGTTCTTGAAGAGAAATAGGGGGGATTCCTATTCAGAGATGTTCTTGGAATAGGACGGTTTTTAGCTGCTTTTTGAATGATGGGAGATCATCGTTGTTCCTGATGTGGTTTGGTAAAGAGTTCCAGAGGGATGGGGCATAGAGTTCGAAGGCTCTGTTGCAGGTCCGTTGTGTTGCCTTGGTCCTTTTGTGGGGGACGGCAATGGAGCTGTTGGAGGTTTGTCTGGTTGTTCTGCTGTGGGATGGGCGAGGCAGTAGGGTGCGGAGTGGGGTGCCTTGTGTTTGGTGGATGGTTTTGTGGGCGAGTAGAAGAGCTTTGTACTTGATTCTTGCTTCGATGGGGAGAATATGCAGGTCTCTCAGAATTGGGGTGATGTGGTCCCGTTTCTTTGCATTGTGAATTATTCTCGCCGTGGTGTTTAGGGCAGTTCGGAGGGGATTGGTTTGTGTGGCAGGTAGGCCATGGTAGATTATGTTGCAGTAGTCCAGATGAGGGAGTGTCAGAGCTTGCATTACTGTCCTGAAGTTTTGTGGTTTGAGGAGAGGTCGAAGACGTTGTACCGTTTTTGCCTTGTGGACTACTGTGCTAGTGGTCTTGTTGATTTGCTGCTTAAGGGTTAGGGCTTGGTCAATGATAATGCCGAGATATCTTATGTGTGGTTGTATTTGAATTTGCGTGGTTCCCATGATGAGGTGGGTGGGTGGTTTGAAGTCTGGGTCTTTTGTCACTATAAGAGCTTCGGTTTTCTTTATGTTAATGGATAAGTTGTTCTCTTGTAACCAGTTGGATACGTCGGTGAAGCAGGTTGATAGCTGGTCGTTTGTTAGGTCTGTGGTTGTGATTGGGGCGTAGAGCATTATATCGTCGGCGTATATGTGGAAGTTGACATTGTGAGTGCGTATGACTGAACAGAGCTTTAAACATAAGACTAATAACAGAGATTTAAACATAAGACTAATAACTCATTAAAAAACAACAACAAAAATGCCGACCATGTTACCCCCTTTCTGAAAGATCACCACTGGTTACTCATTTCCTATCACACCAAATTCAAAATCCTACTGCTGGCTCATAAGGCATTTTATACTGGTCTCCCAATACATCTTCGGATTTCCTTGTCCCCTCTACAGCCCTACTAGGTCACTTTGTTCTCAGAATCAAAATAGATTGAGTGCCCACCCCAACAGCCTAGCTCATCATGAATCTACACTCAATCCACATTTTACTTTTTGGGCCTGCCTCTTTGGAATTCCCTCTCTCTTTATATTAGATTTGAATCCATCTTAGAAAATTTTAAGAAAAACCTTAAGTCCTGTTTTTTTTTTTATCTGGCATTTGAAAAAGACTAATCTGGTGCAGCCGGCAGGGTGCAGAACATGGCTCCTAGAGGAAATCTATTTTATTTCAGTTTCTTTTACTCTTCTCTCTACTAGTTTCTTTAATTCTACTCCTGTCTTACTTTTTTTTCTCTTTTTTAATTTAATTTAAATTAGCATTTTGTAAACCACCTTGACGCCCGAGCTAAAGGCAGCCTATCAAATTTTAATAAACCATAAACTGCTGCACAAGAGCACACTAACCATCTGTTGGAGGCATAAAATACTGGCAGATTCCAGAACTGCAACCCCACTTATCCAGATGGCATCACCGAAGCTCATCATGTGCTGCCTCTGCTAGTTGGGGCAGCTCGTCTGGACTGGGTGAGGAAATTTCAGTTTGTTTTTGGTTCACTTGAGCTTCTTTCACGATTTTTTTGATGATTTTTTTCAGTTTGTTTCAAAGATTCCTTTTATAATAATCTTCAGTGCACATTACAACGTTTAATGCCTACAAATTGCCTTAATGTGCTTTGAACTGATTTAGCATGCACTAAATTTTTAAGATGAACTAATATGCATACTAACAAATGCACATTCCTATCAAAGAGCTCTCACTTATCTCAAAAGTTCATAGGCTGTATATTTTAGTGTACAAAGCAGTCAAAGATGCCGAGAAGTGCCTTAACAGCAGTTAGCATACATGTTAATTCTAAGGCAGCTTTAGTATAAGGGCCCCAATAAAATAAACTTGAGCTGCATTCACAAAGAGAAAACAAAGCGATCCTATGATTCCGGATGGCGAAGGATACCTCAGGTTCCCAGCTACATAGAAAAACAAGAAACTGCACTTTGAGACCATTTTAGGCTTAACCAGGGCTGGGCCCTTCCATTAAATGACTGTTTCTGAACATGGCCCCGCTTTTACTTTGCTTTAAATGCAACATTTTACATACCACCCTATGCTTGGGCATATGAGCTCTTTTCAGGCCCTACAATTAGTTTCTGCATGTGGCCCTGCATCCATCTGCATTTCGTTTCATTTATTAAAACTTGATATACTGCCCTTAGTGGGAAACAGAGCAATTTACAATAAAATAATATAAAATGTCACCACAGGCTGCCTTTAATGGGAGAATTATAAGCAGATCGGGGGGGGGGGGAAGAGTCATCATAAAAGATGTTTTTTAACAAAAATTTTCTACATGCTATATTTTTATGTAACTATACAGATTCCATAAATGAGAAAACCTAATCAGTGAATCAGATACTTCGATTTAAAAAAAAAGAAAGTAACACTGGAACTTTATTTTCTTTGCTTACTCTCTACCACTTCTCACGCTTATGAAATAGGCTTAAAAATAAGTAGCAGACTCACCTATCTTACCATCTTTGTTAAGCAGACAGCGTGCTCTGTATCAAGAGTAAGAATACAACTATCTCCACCCCTGAAGCAGAGAGGGCTTGCAGGAAGGTAAAAGCTCCTTGCAGAAAGGTTCAGGGAGAGGCATCAAAGAGATAATCCTTGCAGAAAGCCAGCAATACTCTGGGGAATGGTTCAGCGAAATCACATCAGAGGAGATCCTTACAGAAAGCCAACAGCTCTCCTTGCAAAAGGACTCAGGAAGCTCTACAATACTACTGAAGAAAGCAAAACTCCTCAGTATTCTCCCAGCATTTGTCTTCAGTGAAACATAACATAGCATCATACTATCATTTTTCATTCCCCGTGAAAATGAAGCTGAGTCGTCATCTGCAGTACATGCCTCCCTTTACTGAATGAAAAGTGCACATACACAAACATCCACCGACCTCACAGTAGAGAATTTATTGTCCAACAAGGTAAAAAGGAGCTTCAGCTGAGCTCCATCTTTACAGAGCCTGATGTGAATGAATGCTTTTAGTAAATTAAGATTTCCCCCCCCCCAAAAAAAAACAACAACCCACAAAGTTAAAATTGTTCAGATAATAGTCTTTAAAATCGTTTTCTCTTGATAATTTCTGGTTTCCAGCTGACAGGGTGAGTGTCCTCAGTCTAAAAAAATAAATAAAAACACACCTTAGAATCCACACATTTTGTGCTTTTATAAACCATTCAGCACTTACCAATGACAATCTGTTATCTCTTGTTCTATTAAACACATATCTATATACATACACACATACACACTTGGATGGCTTCTGTTGGATGAGACTCTAGTGGTTGGGATTACAGCTGTTAATTCATAGATAGGAGTGCGCCTGGTGGGCTGGTAGATGGAGCCAGCAACTATGATGGGTCCATTGGTCAAAGAGTGTGTGGGCTCACTGATGAAGTTGGCGACTGGGTGAGGACAGGAAGGTAGCACGCTGGCATAGGGACTGGAGGTGGGAGTTATGGCTAGGTGAGCCCAGCACCCATCTATAAAGTGCTACTGTATAACGCTATCAGAAAGGAAGTGAGACATAGCTCAACATCAGCTGTCAGCAGGAAGTCTTCCCATAATGCTGAGGTAGGGGCAGGTTCTACAAATGATAAGTAGTAGTAGTAGTTCTGATCTCTGAGTGTCTGGATCATTCTCTTCTATATGAGACCTAACCCATTTTATTGCAGAGTGGATCCTGAGCTTGCAGATACTAATCCATATCTTACACAGATTACAGGAGTAAGACCTCTGTGGTGTTCCACCAAAATAACCTTCCAAAACCACACTGCATGAGTCACTCCTTGACTTTTCTTTTAGCAGCAATGGGAAACACTTATTTGGGAGAGGAATGCTTTAAGAATTCCATTTTATATCTGATTCGGAGAAGGAGAAATGTCACTTACTGTTAATTTCCTTTCCTGGAGTCCTGCTAGACCAATCCAAACTAGTGGGTTCTCCCCCCCTGCTAGCAGATGATGGGAGACAGAGAAAAGAAAGCAAAACTATACCGTGACATCACCACTAGCATAAAACCTAGCACATCTAGAGGGAGCCCTCAGTATCTTTGTAACAAGTAATGAAAGGTAACCAAATCTAATCTAATCTAACAAGGATTTGTATACCACAACAATCCCAATCAACCAGTGGTTCTGTGAGGTTTTAAAGCAAGAAGAACAAACAGAAAAAAAGAATAAGAACTAACGAATTAGATTTTAACAACCAAGTTTTCAGGGCTTTTTGAAACGAAAGACCAGTACTGCGCCGCCATGTAGGGAATAGTGCATATAAAACATGATTTTGAACGAATGCCTCTACATCGGACATATAAAAGAGTACAGGTAGATTATAAACATTTAGAGTTACATATAATGAGAGGAAATAACAATGACGAAAATCGTTCCGGATCATCATTAAAGAATTTGTACAGAAAAACAAAGAACTTGAAACGAATCCAGTTAGGGATTTTAAGCCAGTGTAATTTGTGAAGTAAAGGAGTTACTGCGGTATACAGAGACATGCCAAAAATAAGGCGTGCAGCTGTGTTTTGACATAGTTGCAATCGCTTAATTTGATATTGAGAACAATTTATGAATAACAAGTTTCCATAATCTAGGTATGCCAGGACAGAACTCTGAACCACGAGTTGAAAATATTCTCTAGAAAAATCCCCTTTTATTCTGTGTAACTGACGTAACTTAAAGAAAGTTTTTGAGACAATTGAGTTGACATAGGCCTCAAAAGATAGATCAGTATCAAACAAAATCCCTAAAATTTTGAGGATGGGATCAGCCTTCAGACTTAACTGTATCAATGCATGTGACGAGGTTTCTGGTAAAAGGTTTGGAGTTAAGGCATAAAACCTTCGTTTTAGATGTATTAACTTGTAATCGCATCATTTTTGCCCAGTCTTCCAATTCCACTATAACGATACTTATTGTTGAAAAAAAAATCCTTAGAGGATGGAGAAACAGTCAGCAACACTGAGATGTCGTCAGAAAATGTATAAAGTTTGAGGTTCACTTGTTCAAAAGCATGCCCTAGCATAGTCAAATATATTGAAAATAACTGGTGACAATGCAGAACTCCACAGCTGACTTCCCACCTAGTGGAGCTGCCTATCTGATATCCCAAGGAACCCTCAAGGACAGCTATATACCAATCTCTACATGGCCCGAAGGGACAGCACAGTTACTTACCTGTAACAGGTGATCTCTGGGAACAGCAGGAATAAGTCTTCACATATGGGTACGTCGGTACCAACGGAGCCTGCACGGGAATGCTCCCCAGCATCCAATCAGAAAGCCTTTGGGAGCATCCCTCGCGCCTGCGCACTGACTTCCCGCCCTTTCCACTGTTTCTCCTCAGTTGAGTTTCCTAGCTGAGACAAAGGGAGAGAACGAGGAAAGGAGACAGATAGATACAACTCCTAGGGGAGGTGGGTGGGTTGTGAAGACTTATTCCTGCTGTTCCCAGAGATCACCTGTTACAGGTAAGTAACTGTGCTATCTCCAGGAACAAGCAGGAATGAGTCTTCACATATGGGGACTCCCTAGCTAGAGATGCCAGGGGGAGATCCCATAAAATGCATGTTCCTGGAACAGGAGTGCATTTCCCACACAGGAATCCCCGGCATCCCATGAGGGAATGGAGGGTAGGAGTTGAGAATAGAAGAGCTGTAAGGAAAACAGCAAACCCAAGGACTACAGGAGAGGAGTCCATGGCATGTATGATAAGTACCATTAAAATTATTTAATGAACAGTTATAATATGGAGCTTACCTACTGGATTGTAGGAAGTAGAAAGTGTGATGGAGTCTACTGGATATGCAGTAGCGGAATCCTCAAGGTGACCTCACAGCAGTGAGGGTGAATTTCAGGTCCAGACCTGGAAAAGCAGGTGATCCAGGTGTCAACTGGGGTAGGATTAGAACGGCAGGTCTTCAATGGAAAGCTTTATGAGAAAAAGCTGAAAACTCTTTTAGGTACAGAGTCAAAACATTGAGGACTAAAAGAAGAAGACTGACCGATTTGGACAACTAGCCCAGACTTGGAGGGAAGAAGGGGTATGGAAAAAAGCCCAAATTCCCAAGGAGAACAATGTGTACTCAAAACAATGAAGATGTACACTATCTTTCCTAGCTGTTGAGAGATAGGAAAGATATTGAAGTTTGATTCTTCAAGGATAGGGAGACCTAGAGTAAAATGGAAGCTGTTATCACCACAGTAGTGGTTGTGAACATAACAGTCCCTTCATACTAAGGAACAGTATGAAAAAGGGAGCTCACTGACTGTAACCTCTAAGACAGGTACAAGTTGCTATAGCATAGACAGTGAGGAGATAGTATGGAATACATATCGATTTATAAAAAATCTCCCAACAGATACATATATATATATATATATATATAGGGAGATATATATAACAATATATATATGCAAATCTAGATATGCAGAAATATGTATCAACATATATGTAAGTGGATATATATATATATATACATATAGGGGCATAAATTATGCACACACAGCTTACAGACATATGTATGTAGACAATAAGTCTGAAGATACACTAAGCCCCCTAAGAACATTCACATGGGGAATGTGAAGGGGAAAGATTCATCCAATAACAAGAGGGTGAAACCCACTTGACAGATATATAGAGAATCTATTTCCGTGGGCTAAGAGGATGCAGGAATGCAATCCAGTAAAATAACCAGTATGGTTGCGTGAAAAACAGAGGATAATATCAGTCTGTAAAGAGCAAGTCGGGAGTCCTTTAGAACTCTGACATGATAGATGGGTAGAAACGCATAGAGAAGATACCAGGAGGACCCACTGGAGGGACATAGGGGTATCATATCCAAGGGGTATCATATCCATTTCTGCGTTACTAATAGCCTTGGATATTCACGCAGAAAAAGCTTATAACAGGAGACAAGAGGGTGTGGAGAACCCTCACAGTCATGATAATGATTTATAAGCTTTTT
Source organism: Ichthyophis bannanicus (assembly GCA_033557465.1). Taxonomy (NCBI): domain Eukaryota; kingdom Metazoa; phylum Chordata; class Amphibia; order Gymnophiona; family Ichthyophiidae; genus Ichthyophis; species Ichthyophis bannanicus. Next base: position 1,718,075,336 of record CM066032.1, on the reverse strand, counting down.
CCTACTATATAGAATAGCCCTCAGAGACAAAGATCAATGCTCTGTAGCAAGGGCCCATAGTAGAAAGCTTCTCTGAAGATTGCAGAGAGCATTGTGCAGGAGAATTATGAGATAAAACTGACTGAAGTCAGGTGTCTTGCCACATCCTAGGAAAGGAGATGGCTAGTAAGAAGATAATGTGAGAAGCCTAAAGTGAGTAGGATTATCCAAGATAGATGAGGACTAGCTTGGAATCACTACTGAGGCTAGAGAAAAATTTTTGGAAGATTGAGCTACTGGTACTTTTCCTCAAGTTCCAGTCTATCACTGGAACTCATGCATGCACAGCAGCTGAAAGAACAGCAGAGAGAATCTTACTGTGCAAAACAAAGAGAAACAGACAAAGGGAGAGGAGATATTCCTGTCCCTGTCTGATGAGTTATCTTGAGAATGTATTCAAGGAAACAAAAAGTCTACACTGGAATGAAAGCTAGAGAAGCTTTTCAGTATGGTACCACTCAGTCAGGGGAAACCCTGGATGAGAGGGGGAGGGTGACTTACCCATATGGCGAGTCAGCTGAAGGAACAAATGTTCATGTTGGGACAGAAACTATCATGAGATAGTGGTAACCTCCCTTCTTGGTAGTAAGAAGAGGAGAATTCTATAACCCATGGACAAGAATATCCTGACAGCTTAGCATACTGAAAAAGGGAACACCCCAGTGTAGAGCTTTAAGAAAAAACAGTGAACAAACTTCTGTTAAGAAGAGGTTAACTGTAAATTGTAACCCTCAGAACCTATGGTTGCTGGGTATGTTGAGACTGGCTAGAATTTGGAAACTTCAGACTAGGACGAGGTGTCCCTTGTTTGGGCACCTCTGGATGATGGGCAGGAGAAGAGTGAAACCTTCTTTTCTTAGGGAAAGAAGGCTTGCTAGGACATTTCCTACCTCCTGGGGAAGAAGGTGGCTTAGAATGGTCTCCAGAACCAGGGAAGTCAGTGGAGCAATGAGCAACCTGATGTAAAGCCTCCTTATTGAAGAGATTTTCTCCAGTACAAGGAGAATTACCCAGTGTATGTTGTGCCCATCTGCTCAAGTCAGAAGCTTGGAGCCAGGCTCTACGACGTGCTCCAATGGCGATAGCAGAGGATCTGCTAACAGACTCAAAAGAGTCTAGAGAAGCACGAGAAAGAAACCAAGAGATATTCCGGCTATGATTAAGAAGCAAGGAATAGTCAGCAGCCTTAGGCTCTGACAAAAAAGGAGTCAAAAGAGATAATTTCTTTGTGACCTCCTGGAGTGTTAGACTCATATAAAATATATAAGAAATAATTCTTGATGCCAGCATAGATGTTTGGGAGGTTTGACGTCCAAAGGCATCAAGTGCTCTAGAAGCACGACCTGGAGGATAAGAAGAATGCTTCTTCTTGCTTTTTACCTTCCTCATTGCTGATTCCACTACAATGGAATGATGGGGAAGTTGATTCTTTTGAAACCCTGGAGAGGGGGGCACCTGATACAGAACATTAGTTGCTGTAGAAGGTGAGGGAACCCTTAAAGGAGATTCCCATATTCTCAGAAGAAGATCCTGCAAAGAATTATGTAAAGGAAGCATTATATTTCCCTTTTCTGCAGGAGAGCCTTGGTTAAGATTACAACCAGGGATAGGAATAGCAAGAAAGGTTGCCATGTCAAGGAGAAACTTCTGAAAAGAAGGATCTCCAATGGGAACCATCCCTGGGAAGGCTAAGGTTGAAGATGCAGCCTGAGCACCAGAGTGCAGAAAAAGAACCTTACTAGATGGATAATGATACTGGCAGTCACGATTTGAGGCAGTGAGTACTGCATCGTCTATGCCAGGTATCGATTCCAAATTAGGCATAGAAAGGATCGATGGCACCGATGTTACTGCAGGAATCGACATCGATACCGATACCGGTAATGGCATCGAGACCATCATCGGAGGCTGCTCAAGCGGTACCGAGGTAACCAGAGAGTCTTGGTGAGTATCCTTGGTACTGCGTATCCGGAACCGAAAAGGGTCGGTTCCAAGGCGCGTCGGTACCCAGTCCTCTAGACTAGATAATCGATTCCAGACTCGGCATCGAAGGGAGCGAGTCTATCGATGCATGTCTAGAGTGCACCGGCGTCGGTGGTGGTACCGGCGATGCTGATACAGGGAAGTCACTCTGGGTCGTATCGATCGGTCCCGAGGACGCCAGATGACGATCTCTGGTGAAGAGTGGAACACTCGACACCGGTGCCGATGCCGGGGTATTGGTACCGTCGAAGCAGATACCACCACCGAGCATGGCTTAGAAACAGGAAAGTCAATCTGGAACGTATCGATCGGTCCCGAAGGTACCGAGGATGCCAGATGACGATCCCTGGTGAAGAGTTGAACACTCGACACCGGTGCCGGTGCCGGGTTATCGGTACCGCTCAAAGCAGATACCACCCCCGAGCACGGCTTAGATACAGGAAAGTCAATCTGGAACGTATCGATCGGTCCCGAAGGTACCGAGGATGCCAGATGACGATCCCTGGTGAAGAGTGAAACACTCGACACCGGTGCCGATGCCGGGGTATTGGTACCGTCGAAGCAGATACCACCACCGAGCATGGCTTAGAAACAGGAAAGTCAATCTGTAACGTATTGATCGGTCCCGAAGGTACCGAGGATGCCAGATGACGATCCCTGGTGAAGAGTTGAACACTCGACACCGGTGCCGGTGCCAGGTTATCGGTACCGCTCAAAGCAGATACCACCCCCGAGCACGGCTCAGGTATGTTCTGTGAGGGGTGAGCCCCAGGAACAACCTGAAACCCCTGAAATGCTTTGGAGCCCGAAGACTCCCGCCGAGGTTTTAATGCCAATGGGGTCTTGAGGGCAAGGCCGGAGCAGTCATCATGCGTGGCATGAGACCTACCACTCAAGGATTGGCAAGTCTTAACAGACTGTTTGTGGGTTACCTGATCCTGTAGAGAAGAAAAACCCGGTGCCCTCACTGCAGGAGGGAAAACGGTATCGAGAGAAGCTCGAAAGAGGGAAGGTCTTCTCTCAGTATTGCAGCCTGATAGTTCAGGGGAAAAAGGGTCAGGACCCAAACAGGTTAGACACCAGAGATTGAAGTCTAAAAAGAAAACTGTGTTGCCACAGTGAAGGCACTTCTTAGGACAAGAAGGCTCCATGATGGAGAGGCCTTGTAGGCCCAAAAAAGTTAAGACAGAAACAGAGGGAAAAATCTCTCTGAGTTTAAGAAAAAAGAAAAGAAAAAACCACCGGCGGTACCGGTGTCGGCGGGAAAAACAGCCGCAACCACAAGAAAACAAGTATTTAAAGAAAAAGGTTTCTGCGGTGACAGGAGGACGTCCTGCCGGCTCCGCGGAAAAATGAAAACTGAGGAGAGACAGTGGAAAGGGCGGGAAGTCAGTGCGCAGGCGCGAGGGATGCTCCCAAAGGCTTTCTGATTGGATGCTGGGGAGCATTCCCGTGCAGGCTCCGTCGGTACTGACGTACCCATATGTGAAGACTCATTCCTGCTTGTTCCTGGAGATAGATCTATACAGAAGGTTGCAATCCAAGGCACAAGGCTGAAAAGGGCAGGTCCTGGACTGGTCTAGTAGGACTCCAGGAAAGGAAATTAATGGTAAATAAATGTTCTCCTTCCAAATCTTCCCACTAGACCAGTCTAGTGGGATGTACCAAAGCTATTCCATCCCAGGGTGGGAAGAAAGTGCAGTGGAAGAACACCCGAGCCAATCTGCATTGCCACTTAGGCATGCATGCCTAGCTAGTAATACCGCAAAAAGGAGCCAAAGAGGACCAAGCAGCTGCCCTGTAACTGTTCAAGGGTGATGCACAAGACGACTCCGCCCACGAAGCTGCCTGGGCCCAAGTCAAATGAGCCTTGAGGCCTGGGGAAAAAGGCCTACCCTGCATCAGGTAGGCTGAGGTGATCGTGTCCTGGATTCAGTGACCTAAGGTCACCTTGAATGCTGCTTGTCCCTTCCGGGGTCCGACAAAAGGACATAGAGGTGATCAGAAAGACAAAAGTAATTCATCACTTTCAAGGATCACAAGAGTGCACGATGGATATCCACAAAATGCAGTTCCTTATCTGGTCCATTGCAATGGTCTGGCAAAAAGGCCAGCAAAAACAGCACCTGGCTGACGTGAATGGGAGAGAGCACCTTGGGCAAGGAGGAGGGAATCAGGCGAAAGGTCACCCCTTTGACCAAGAATGTCAATAAGGAGTCGTGGCAGGAAAGGGCCTGCAGTTCTAAAATCTGCTGCACAAAGTGATAGCTACGAAGAACATCGTTTTCAGGGACAGATCCTTGATAGTATCCCACCTGAGCAGCAAGAAGGGCAGACACATGAGCGCTCGGAGAATGGGCATCTAGTCCTATGGCAGTACTATGAGGTGTATTGGTGGATGAAGGGTCCGAACCCCAAAGAGAAAGCAGCCCACATCCCAGTGCGCCGCTAGCATGCGGCCCACCACTGGACTGTGAAAATAGGAAAATACCACTACCTGAATCTTGCTGGAGCTCGACAAACCTTTTTCAACCCCCTCTTAAAGAAAGGCTAGAATTGAGGGGATCAAGACCCCCCTCCCACAGGGAGAGGCAAAGAGATATGAGACCTGGGCATAAGCCAAGGAGGTGGAGCGCTCCCTGGCCTTCAGCAGGGAATAGCTCTTATGCCTTAGGCGACCCTGTCGTAGAAAGCCACTCCTGCTCTCGAGGCACAGGGGCTGGGAGGCGAGAAGACGGTTGATGTCTGTGTACCACGGCCAGTCTGGGGCCACCAGGATCACTAGACTTTGGTGATCCTCGATCCTCCAAAGGACTTGGCATATCATGGCCCAAGGGTTGGGACAAAGAGGAGGGTATCTGAGGGCCAGAGCTGGACCAGTAAATTCACCCCCTTGGACTTGGGCTCTGAGCGATGGCTGAAGGAGGGGGACCTTGGCATTAGCTGCTGTCACTATCCAATCCATCCACAAGAGGCCCCACCGATCCACTATCCGGATGAATACCCATGGGGCAAATTCCCATTCCCTGGGATCAAGGAGGTGAAGGCTGAGGAAATCCACTTCCCTATTATTCTTGCCCGCGATGTGCTGAGCTGTCAGCGCTTGGAGGTGCAGTTCTGTGCAGGGGAGCAGTAGAGACATTTCCTGAGCTACTTTTGGGCACTTCGTTCTGCCCTGGCTATTGATATAAGCCACTGCAATTGCTTTGTCCAAGAGGACTCACACAGCGCTCCCCTGGAGCAGCTCACTTAAGTACAGCGATGCCAAATGGATGGTTCTGGCCCCTAGGCAATGGACGGCCCATTTTGCTTCCACTGGAGACCCCTGACCTTGTGCAGTCTGGTCAAGACAGTGAGCTCCCCACCTGGAGAGATGGCCATCGGTGGTGAGGAGCACCCGAGCTGGAGTTTCCAGGGGCATCCCTTCAACATGTTGTCAGGGGAAGCCAACCAGGGAAGGCTGTGCTGAGATGAGAGAGGAAGCAGAAGGTGGACTCAATATTCTTACGAGCACAGGAACCAGTGAGTCAGCAAGGCCTGCTATAGAAGACACGTGTGCTTGTACCCAGGGCACCAGCTCCAGGGTTGCAGCCCTAGCTCCCAAAAGCTGAAGGTAGCCCCAAACTGTGGGAGCAGAGTTTCAGAAAAAATCCTGAGGTTGGTCATGGAACTTGGTCCAGTGCTCCCCCATAAGAAAGACTGCCTATGCGGGTGTCGAAATGAGCCTCAAGAAAGTTCAGGTTGTAAGATGGCATTAGGCAGCTCTCGCTGCTTTTGATGACCCAGTTGAGACACTCAAGGAGTTGGATCACTCGATGCAGTGCCCGAATGGCTTCCGGCCGAGACTTGATCTGGATAAGCCAATTGTCCAGGTAAGGGTATACGCAGATGCCCTTGTGCCTGAGTCTCGCCACAACTACCAACATCACCTTGGAGAATGTCCAAGGGATGGTGGTCAGGTTGAAGGGCATCACACAAAATTGGTAGTGACAGATCAAGATCACAAACTGGAGAAAGTGCTGTTGGTCCTCCCGGATGGTAATGTGAACATAGGCTTCTCCCAAATCCAAGGAGGTGAGGAATTTGTCCTTCCGGATCGCCTGGATAACCAACTGCAGCGTTTCCATTTGGAACTGTGGAACTCTCAAGCTGCAGTTAACCCTTTGAGTGCACTCTAAAACATATCCTTGTTTTATAATGTTGAGCACCCAGTGATCTGATCGGTCCATTCACAGTAGAATTGTCTCAGACGGCCTCATTTGCGGGAGGTGGGAAGATGAAATTAGATTTACCTGCTAACTGTTGTTCTTTGAGGAACTCCAGTCCAGTCCCGAACCTCTGGGGTTTAGCACCTCCTCCAGCAGCTTGGAGACTGAGCACGTCATCTTCTTGATGACACTGGTACAAATAGCAGAGGGACCGCCTCCTCACTCCAGCAACCTATTGACAAAGCAGACTCACCGGAGCAACAATTAAGTAGCAAACATTACAAACTGTAAACTATTAACTGAGAAAAAAAGGAAAAACGCCCTTTCCTTAGTTCCCCAAAAAAGGTACTTATTACTCTTTGCGCTGCTTAGGTCTGCCCTTCCCCCTTATGGAGGACCTTGACCCCACCAGAATCCCCATTCTGTCAACCTCCCCTTATGAACCACAACCCCTGTAGCTGCTCTTCCATCTTACCATGTGAAACACTCTTTCGCTTCAGGCCACAGTTAAAAAGAACACCACCAGGGAGGGATGCGGGACTGGACTGAGTTCCTCAAGTAACAACAATTAGCAGGTAAGTCTAATTTCACCTTCTTTATCGTCCCTCCAGTCCAGTCCTGAACCTCTGGGGATGTAACAGAGCAGTGAACAAATTAACGGGAGGAACCTGCCAGACCAGCCTGAAACACTGCTGAAACAAAACGGGTATCCCTTTCCGCCTGAACATCCAGACGGTAATGCTTGACAAATGAATTTAAAGACGACCAAGTAGCTGCTTTACAAATCTCAACGGCTGAAACAAACTACACTCGGCCCACGATGCTGCTTGCGCTCTAGTCGAATGAGTTCTTAGCCCTTCCGGAACGGACTACCTTTCAAAATGTACGCTGACGCTATAGCCTCTTTGAGCCACCTGGCAATGGAAGCCTTCGACGCTGCCTCTCCTTTTCTTGCCCCCCCAAATAAGACAAACAGTCTATCTGATTTGCGGAAAACCGCTGTCCTCTGGAGACACTTTTTCAGCGCCCGACGAACGTCGAGCAGATGCAATCTCCCTGTGATCGCATCCTCGCTCCTTTCTCCAAAGACCAGCAAAGAAACCACTTGATTTACATGAAACACAGACACCACCTTCGGCAAAAAGGAGGGAACTGGCCTCAATACTACCTTCTTATCTGAAAATGTCAGAAATGGCTTTCTACAAGACAAAGCCTGCAACTCTGAAATCCTTCGAGCAGAACATATGGCCACTAGAAACACCACCTTGAGAGTAAGGTCTTTCATTGACGCGTTAGACAAAGGCTCGCGTACCAACGCCTCCAGCACTAAATGGAGATCCCACGTCGGCACTGTTGCCCTACATGGTGGCCTCAAGAGAGACACCGCTCTCAAGAATCGTTTAATATCTGGATGCGCTCCCAGCGCCTCCCCTTGTACCTTTCCTCAATAACAGGACAGCGCTGCTAACTGCACTCTCAAGGATGCAGCCGCTAAGCCCTTTTTAAAACCGTCCTGCAAGAAAGACAGAACTTGCGGGACCGTAGCCCTCAACGACTGAACTTGCCTGTCCTCACACCATGCTTCGAAAATACGCCACACTCGTATATACGCCAGTGAAATAGACCTACGCCTTGCCTTCAATAACCTGGAAACCATCACTGTTGAGTATCCTCTCCCGCCTTCTGCTGAAGAAGCGACTGGCCTTTGCTGACTCGAACGTTGCCATCAGATCCATAACTGGAGTCCCCCAGCAGTGCATCAGTAGTGTGAACACCTCCGGATGGAGAACCCACTCTCCTGGGTCCACTTTGACTCGGCCCAAACGAACAGCTGCTCGGCCTCGGCCTCCAGGGACACACTGCTGGTGCCTCCTTGGTGGTTGATGTAGGCCACTGCGGTCGCGTTGTCGGAAAGCACCCAAATCGCCTTCCCTTGCAGCCAAGGTTGAAAAAAACGAAAAGCTAGAGTTACCGCCTGCAACTCCAACCTGTTGATGGGCCAAAGTTTCTCCAGCTCGGTCCACCGCCCCTGGGCGAAACGTTCTTCAAAGTGCACTCCCCAGCCAGACAGACTGGCATCCATTATTAGCGGAACCCAAGATGGTGATTCCAAGGGCATTCCTTTTTCCAGGCACCTTGGACTGAGCCACCACTGAAGCGCCCAACACGTCTCCTGTGGACAAGGCAGTCTTTGAGACAGCGGATCCGATTGGTATGACCACCTCCGGAGCAGTGCTCTCTGTAATGGTTGCATGTGGGCCCTTGCCCACGGCATTAGTTCTAGCGTAGCCGTCATGGTTCCCAACAACTACAGATAATGCCACGCTGTGGGGGCCTTTCTTTCCAAGAACCTGTGGACAAGTTTTCTTAGCCCTTGCGCCTGCAGTGGTGGGAGAAAGACCTTTCCTATGCTTGTGTCAAACCGAGCGCCTAGGTATTCCAGGCTCTGCGACGGAGTCAGCCTGCTTTTTACCATATTGACTACCCAACTGAGACTCTGTAGGAACTTTACCACTCGGGCTGTAGCCGACTCGCTCTCGCTCCTCGACTTCGCTCAAATCAACCAATTGTCCAGATAAGGGTGAACACACACCACCTCCTTGCGCAATTCCGCCGCCACCACCACCACCATCACCTTGGTGAAGGTCCACGGAGCTGTTGCCAAGCCAAACAGTAACGCCCGGAACTGAAAATGGCCCATAGGAACCACAAACTTGAGAAACCTCTGGTGTTCCAGCCTAAGTGGTATGTGTAGGTAAGCCTCCGACAAATCCAAAGTAAGAAACTCCCCCTTTCTTACTGCTACTATGACTGATCTCAGAGTTTCCATATGAAAATGAGACACTCGGAGACACCGATTTACTCTCTTGAGATCTAAAATTGGTCGAAAGGATCCTTTCCTTCTTTGGCACCACAAAATATATGGAGTACCGACCGCAGCCACACTGGTCTGGAGGTACCAGCACTACTGCGTTGAGACTCAGAAAACTTTCTAAGGTCTCTTGCACCGCTTCCAACTTGGAGCGCGCCTTGCAGGGAGATTGCATGAAAGAATCAACCACAGGGCATTGAAGTTCTAGAGCATATCGTTCTCGAATGACCTCCAACATCCACTGATCTGATGTTATTTGGACCCAGGCAGGATAGAAGTCCCGCAATCAACCTCCCACGGGCTCCAATCCTACCTGGGCCCCCTTCATTGTGACTTTCTAAGGCTCGAAGAAGAGGAGGCCACAAACCCCCTGCCTGCCCCTCGGAATCCCCGAAACCCCGGATTCCTATAGGGGAACCGACCTCTTTAAAACTGACCGAACCGCGGTGAACGGAACCGCCGAAACTCCCTCTGTTGACTCTTGGTCGTGGTAGCCAGGCGACCTTGCTTCTGCCTGTCCTCAGGCAGCCTTCCACCCTTGGACTCCCCAGGTCCTTCACTAACTTATCCAAATCCTCTCCAAAGAGGAGCTTACCTCTTAATGGGAGTTTACCTAGCCGTGCCTTGGAGGAACCATCTGCCGCCCAGTTATGAAGTCACAGATACCATCTCGCTGCTACTACGGATGCCATACTCTTCGATAAGCCACAAATAAGATCATAATGAATATCGGCCAGATAAGCCGCCCCAGTTTCCAATCGAGCCGCCTCTCCGATTGGCTCCTCCACTTGCTCTCCCCGAATCCACTGAGACCACCAAAGACAGGCCCTTGCCATCCATGCTCCACAAATAGATGCTTGCATGGATAGTGCATGGATGTCAAAAACCTGCTTCAGCAAAGTGTCCAGCTTCCTGTCCTGGGCATCCTTGAGACTGGCACTGCCTTCCATCGGAATGGTCGTCTTCTTAGTAACAGCCGAGACTGCTGCATCTACCTTTGGAGACCTAAACAGTTCACGATCCTGGTCCGCCAATGGATAAAGGCGAGCCATAACTCTGGAGCCCTTAAGCCCTGCCTCGGGCATATCCCATTCTTCTTGAATCATCTCTCACACTACCCTGTGCACAGGGAAAACCCGTTGAGCCTTACGGACGGCCTGCAACAACGGGTCTTCTATGATGGAATCCTCCGCTGGACCCATGGATGGCATATTAAGAGCCTTAAGTGTCTCTGGAAAGAGCATCGGCAACTCCTCATGATGCAAAACTCGAACCACTCTAGCTTGGTCCTCCTGTTGTGTGAGCTCACCTTCCTCTAACTCCTCCTCTAGTTCCATGTCTTGATCCAAGTCCTCAGACTGGTGCACCTCTGAGGCCATAGACTGCTCCAGCCGGTCCTTCACACTTCTAGGCTTCTTAGAAGGGACAACACTAGCCCCTACACCCAGGGGGGTCCCCGGGTGCTTCTCACCCAGTTCCCCCTCCAAGGAACCGGCACCGCTTACCCACACCGAAGGCCTCTTATAGCAGTAGCACGAAATACTGAGAAAACATTGCCGCTATTCCCCCCGGCAAAAGTGCCTGTGAAGAGGGAAGGTCCGAAGCCGAGGATGGCCCCGGCTACCAGCTCCTGGGGTGGCAAAGAGGGAGAAACAGGCTCAGGAAGACCTAACGCGGCCTCTCTCTGACCCTCTGCTCCCTCTTCCAAGGCTTGCTCCATAGAGGCTGCTTCCTGGACGCACCCTCTACACACCCCTGCCTTTGACACAGTTCCTCTCTTGGTACCACAGACCAAGCACTGAGGCCTAGAAGGCATCCTGTCCCCCCAGAGTACCCTGCCTGCTAGCCTCTGTCCTTGGCACTCAGCCTCCCTCCTTGGCCTATGCTGAGTCTTCCCAACCAACCTATAGCTTCCCTGACCCTGTTGGTCTTTCATTTATTATTATTATTATTATTATTTTTTTTTTTTAAATATGTGGAGTCTCCTTCCCCAGACACCCCACCTTAATTCATAGGGAAACTCAAAAACTGAAGGCCCCCTTAAGGAACGCTGGTCTTACAGGCCATTCTCTGAAAAAAGCTGCTTAAGTGTTTCCCGCGCGGCTGCCACGCGGCCGAGCCTACACGCTCCGATCACCCTACACTCACGGCTAGTCCAACCCGTTGATCTGTTGCACGCTTCGGGGCCTCTTACCTTCAAGAAACCTGCTTGTGCAGTCACATTCCACTCTCCCCGCGCTCAGCCAAAATCAGCGGCTTTGGCAATCGGTGAGAGCAGATAGGAGGAAGAGCCGCTACAGCGATCACTGTTCTCGTGCTGAGCTCTGTCAGCCCTTCTGCTGTGCCGTGCCGATCACGCTACTGGCTCCTCACCCATAAATGTGGGTTCGGGAGCCGGAGCTATCCCCCTTGCAAAATTGGATCCTCAGCCCCGCTGATCAAAAAAGTAAGGAGGGGGGGGGGGCACCTTCCCACAGCAGCTATTCTTTTTCTCCTCCTGCTCTTTCACAGAGAAGCAAATGCTTCTTTAACCATTTACTTAATCCTTTTTTTCCCCCAATTGCTTCTTAACCCTAACTGTCTAATCCTCTCTAACTCTCCTTATTTGTCCCTCAAGTGAGTCCCGGACCCCCAGGCTCACCACACTCCTCCAGCTGTTTGGAGACTGAGATTACTGGAGTGAGGCGGTGGTCCTTCTGCTATTTTTACCAGTGTCATCAAGAAGATGAAGTGCTCAGTCTTCAAGCTGCTGGAGGAGGTGCTAAACCCCAGAGGTTCAGGACTGGATTGGAGGGACGATAAGGAATGAGCCTTGGAAGAGTTTGTGGGAGAAGTGAGAGGAAAAGGGCTTTTCAGCCATGGAAGTCTGCAAATAGGCCCGGTGTCCACCTTGAAGGGACTGGAACTTGGATCCAGTTTCGGAAGAGGAGGAGGTCTGCTTATTCGGTTGATACCAACAAGAATCACGGAACTTCAGCCGCAAAGATGAGATGATGCCCCCAATGATGAAGAAGAGTGCTTGGAGTGACCATGTCGAGGTCCCTGACTAACTTTCCCAAGTCCTCACCAAACAGGAGCCCGTCCCTAAAGGGCAATTTGTCTAAGCGCCCCTTAGATGCGACATCTGCTGAACAATTTCTGAGCCATAGCCCCTGGCGAGCCACTGTGCTGCCATGACTCCCCATGCGGAAAGGCATAAGAGATCATAAAAGGCATCCATCAAGAAGGCAGCCAGAGATTCGAGGAAGGCAGAATACACATTCTCGTGAAGGAGATGAACTCAGCAGAGGAGGGCACATGCACTGAGGCTGTCCCAAATCATCATTTGAAGGGCTGGGGAGGAGGCAGAGAAGGCCATCTGAAGCAATCCTTCCGGCCCTGCAGGTCCTCAAGGGCAGCTCCACCTTCTATGGGAATGGTGGTACACTTGGTGACCACCATGCTCAAGATGTCGACCCTGGGAAACCGCAACCACTTTCCAAGTCTGTCGGTGAACAGGCATAAATGTGACCCAATCGCTGGGCCTTCTTGAGAGGCACATCAAGAGAAGCTCTGGCGGAAAAGGAAAGGCTCTGGAAGGCTCCCTGATGCCAGGGTCAGAATGGAAGAAGTCTGTGCCAGTCCAGAGAGATCCTGATTGTGCAGTTCAGTGGCAATCTAGACAATCAAGGGGGGGGGGGAAATCTCCTCTTGACGACAGAGACGCACCACGCGAGAGCTGCTATGCTCCTCCCCTGAAAGAGTTCCCCCTCCTCCATGTTGAAGGCAGCTGAATCGGAGTCACTGTGGGAAATGTCCTCAGGGTACTCATCGCCAACAGATTCCACCTCGCTCCAATAGGAGACTTTGGAGAGGGCCGTGGACCCTACCGGACAGAGTCCTGCCCTCGAACATTTGCGGGAACCGCTCGCAGGGGCTACCAGATGAGCGACAGAAGAGGGGCCAAGCTGAGAGCGAACAAAGCCTTGCCCCCTCCCTTTTATAGCCCCCCCAGGCATGTTGGAAGATGAGCAAAAACACTGTTGCTGCGGGGTACAACAGCTTGTGGCTGAAATACTTGTGATTGCTGTGGCTGGGAGCACTGTGACTGTGAAAATAGAGGGAGAGCATACTCCCTGTCGGCCACTAGAGCCGGTCCCGTGGTGAAATTCAGCATCATGGGAAGAGCAGGACTGCCTGGAGAAGGGGGAGAAGGGGGAGGTGCCCCAGGCAAAGACACACTGATAATCCCCAATGTGGAAGGCGGCAATGAAGCTACAAATGCTTTGAGAGCCGGAACTGTTAACAAGAACACTGAAGTGGCAAAAGTCTCCCCTGGATCTGCTGTGCAAAGGGTACAGAGAATCAACAAGGGAACTGTCATTGCTTACTGCAGATGAGGCACCAGGGCAACAAGGCAGGCATTGATCTTAACGCACCACCGAGTTACACTGGGTCTTGTACCCAGAAGCTCACCCCAGGAGGAAGAGAGAGAATCACCACAAGGTATCTCATATTCTTCCTGGGGCCTGGCTGGTCAAGCTGAATGGAAACCAATCTCACACTGACCAGGCGCTGTAGGCTTTAAGGAAGGAAAAATGGTGCGCTGTCTGCACAGGCTGGGGATATTGGGCAGGAAAGGCAGAATCGCAGCAAACACTCATGGTTAGGTGCAAAGGCTCATTTTTGCTGCCAAAGTTCAAGCAGTGATCCTCTGCAGTTGCCTGCTGGAAAAGTTGGCAATTCACTACGGCTTCAGTGCTGCGGTCCCCTGGGAGCAAACTCCAATCAGGCACGTGCTACTGAGCTACATGGAGCTGTGCAGAGGACGCTCAGACCTTTTATTTCTTTTTTTTTTTTAAAGAAAGAAAAGTAAAGGGAGAAAGAAAAGAAATGGACAAAAGACAGCTAAGGGTCTCTCAGAAGGATCGTTGTGATCCAATGCCCCCACCAAGCTACGCTGGCTCTCTTAGCCAGGAGCTAGCCCCAAAGTATCAGATCAACCAGAAAAAGGGTATCTCACCCCCCCCACCCAAGATCTAAAGTGGACGAGTTACACTACACCCAGACGCAGACTGGGTAGGAGCTATAGGCCTCTCTGGAAAATTTCAGGAAAAGAAGAAAACCACCATCTGCTGAAGACAGAAAATACTGAGGGCTCCCTCTAGCTGTGCTTAGTTTTATGCCAGTGGTGATGTCACAGCATAGTTTTGCTTTTTTTCCCCTGTCTCCCATCATCTGCTGGTAGGGAGAGATAACCTACTAGTCTGGACTTGTCTAGCAGGAAAGCATAGTTACTGATCTGTAACAGGTGTTCTCCGGAGACAGCAGGAATCAGTCCTCACATAAGGGTGACAATGGCACCGACTGAGCCCTCGTGGAAGGATTCGCCCAGTTTTCAAAGAAAGCCTTTGGGAGATGCTACTACGCATGCGTGGCCCCCTTCCCGCCCAAGGGTGCCATCTTGCTCAGCCAAATGACATAGCTAAAAGACTGCAAAATAAAAGATGGTAAAGGGGCAACTCCAAGGGGAGGAGGGAGGGTTGTGAGGACCGATTCCTGCTGTTCCCAGAGAACACCTGATACAGGTGAGTAACTACGCTTTCTCCAGAAACAAGCAGAAAGTCAGTCCTCACATATGGGACTCCCCAGCTACAAGCTACCGAAAGCCCACAGCGAAAAAACACTGTCCTTCTCAAGGGGAGCTGCGAGCAGCAGCAATTGAATCCGTGTCTATGGACTACAGTAGAACCCCTGTGTTCGATGAAAACCAGCACTCTGGTAGCCTGAGCACAGAAGGGTCGGAGGGCAGGAGTTGCCTAAACCCCAAAAAGATTACGGAGCACAGCCTGGCAGAAGGCACTGTCCCATCGGGACTCCCTTTCCAGGCAGTAATGGGCTGCGAAGGTATGGACTGAAGACCAGGTGGCAGCCCGGCAGATGTCCACCATCAGGACGGAGCGCAGGTCTGCCAACGAGGCCGCCATGGCCCTGACACGGTGTGCTGTGTGGCAGCCTTCCAGTGGAAGCCCCGCCTACTCATAGGTGAGGGTAATTGTAATACAGTCCGCCACCTAGGTAGACAGTGTATGTTTGGTCACCGCCTCCCCCAGACGACTGGGGTTGTAAGACGAAAAGCTGAGCGGCTTTGCGGTGGCCCCGAGTGTGATGGATGTAGAAGGACAAGACCCTCTTGCAGTCCAGCGTGTGAAGGACAGTCTCACACCCCTACTGGTGTGAGGTCTCAGAAAGAAGATGGGAAGTACCACTTCCTGGTTGAGATGGAAGGATGATACCACCTTCAGAAGAAATTTAGGGTGCGTGCGGAGCACCACCTTGTTTTTGTAGAACCTGGCATAAGGGGCCTCCGCCACTAAGGCCTGAAGCTCGCTTGCCCTATGAGCGGAGGTGAACATGACCAGGAACGCCACCTTCCACGAGAGGTATTGGAGATGGCAAGTAGCTAGAGGCTCAAAGGGTGGGTGGGTGGACGAGCTGCCCCAATACTACATTAAGGTCCCACTCGGTTGCCACAGAGTGAACCAGGGGCTTTGATAAGAGCAGACTCCTTAGAAAGCGGGTCACCAGCGGTTGGACAGAGGGGTGTGCCATCCACCAGGTGGTGGTGCACTGCTAGGGCACTGAGGTATACCCTGATAGAGTTAGATTTAAGCCCAGACTGTGAGAGATGGAGAAGGTACCGTAGCACCAGCCCCACTGGGCAGTAGAACAGGTCTGTCCCATGCTGAGCACACCAAGCTGAGAACCTGCGCCACTTGATAGCACAAGCTTTCCTAGTAGAAGCCTTACGAGAGGCCAGCAGGATCTCCTCTACCTCAACCGAGAGGATGAAAGGGGCTAGAATCACCCTCTCAGTGCCGGTGCCATGGAGGGGCTATCAGGATGAGCAAGGCTTTGTCGTGGAGGGTCCTGAGCAAGGTTTTGGCAATCAGCGGTGTGGGAGGGAAGGCGTACATGAGGACCTCCTACATGAGATGAGGAACACATCCGCCGTCGCCCTGGGCCTACCGGGAGCGGGAGCAGAAGCGGGGCAACTGGAAGTTGTTCAGGCTGGCGAACAGGTCCATTATGGGTTCCCCCCCCAGATCGGCCATACTGGGGTCCAGCTGCCACTCGGTCGGCTGAAGGACCATGCTCAATCTGTTGGCCAGTAGGTTCTGGCCTGGTAGGTACACTGCCTGCAGGAGGATACCCTGTTGGACTGCATAGAAGCAGAGGACACAAAACCCTGTGCCCCCCCTGTTTGCTCACACAGAACATTGCCATCTGGTTGTCCGTCTGGACCAGCACCAGCTGGTGACGTAGGCGGTGGCAAAAAGCTCGAAGGGCCAAGTATATTGCTCGCAGATCCAGGAGGTTGATCTGCTGGGTACCCTTCGTTTGGCGACTAGCTGCCCTGGGTGTGGATGTCCTCGCAGCGGGCTCCCCAGCCGAGCAGGGAGGCATCCGTGGTGAGGACCCTTACAGGGCTCGGGGCCTGAAAAGGCATTCCCGCCTCGAGATATTTGGGGGTCTGTCACCAGGTCAGCGAGTTCGCCAACTGGTGGGTCACGGAGACTTTGTCCCTGAGGCATGCTGTGGCCGGGGTCTACTGGTCCCGGAGACACCACTACACGACCCTCATGTGGAGGCAGGTGTCTGGGGTGACAGACCGTGGAGGCCATGTGTCCAAAGAGGAGCAAGAGGAGCCGAGCGGGCATGGAGGGACGGTGCTGTATGTCCTGTGCCAGTGTCCTGAGGCAGTCAGCCCAGTCCCTGGGCAGAAAGACCTTTGACTGGAGGGTGTCCAGTCTTGTCCCGATGAACTCCAGACATTGTGCTGGAAGGAGATGAGACTTTGGGTAGTTTATCACAAAGCCCAAGTACTGTAGGACCTGGATGGTGTGTGCGGTCGCCTGCTGCACCTCTGAGGCCGTGCCACCCTTTATGAGCCAGTCATCCAGGTGGAGGAGGACAAAAACCACTTGGAGATGGAGGAAGCGGGCCACGACTGCCAGGCATTTTGTGAAGACCCTTGGTGCGCAGGGCAAGCCAAAAGGCAGCATCCTGTACTGATAGTGTCCGTCCCCCCACCATGAACTGCAGGTCCTGTCTGTGGTTGAGGTGAATGAGGATGTGGGTATAGGCATCCTTCAGATCCAAGGAGCATAGCCAATCTCCCTGCTGGGGGTAAGGCAGCAATGTTCCAAGGGAGAGCATCTTGAACTTTTCCCTCAACAGGAACTTGTTCAGGTTGCGCAGGTCAAAGATGATCCTTATGCCCCCTATCTTTTTTGGCATGAGGAAGTATCTGGAGTAGAACCCTTTACCCTTGAGATGTTGAGGCACCGGTTCCACAGCACTGTCCTCAAGAAGACCTACCAACTCCTTCAGTAGAAGGTCCCGGTGAAGGGGAGACCTGAGGGGCTCTCCCGGAAAATAAGGGGGAGGTGTCTGAGTCAGATGGAGGAGGTAACCCTACTTGAACACTCGAAGTGCCCAGGAATCGTTGGTGATAGTCGGCCACACCTCTGGGCATAGTGGGTCAGACGTCCCCCTGTGGGCTGCAGACGTCCTTGGGGTAGAGAGGCTATGCCCAAGGAGTCAAAAACTCCCTCTTGGCTGGGCTGGGGCCAGGGCCTGGCATTTTGGAGCCTTCTGCTTACGAGGGCCATGTCCATGTCCCTTGGCCTGCTGACCCTGTTGGGGAGCTGGGGAGGCCTGGAAAGGTGGGTAGTTTCTGTAAGCAGCCCCTTTTTCTCGGGTAGAAGGGCTTTTTACTCAAGCCCTTCTGTTGGGGAGGGGTAGTGGTCTTTTTAGAGAGCCTGGTCCTCATCATGAACTCGGTCTCCAGCTCAGCAGTCTTGTCAATCATGGGTTTGCCAAAGAGGTTCTCGCCTTGGCATGGAACATCGACCAATTTGTCCTGAACCCACTGCTCGAGGTCGGATGACTGTAGCCAAGCCTGGCGTCGAGCACTGATGCCCACCGCTGCAACTCGAGTCCCTGACTTGAACCTGTCATAGGCTGCCCGAGACAAACTTGGAGCACTCACGGAAGGCCTTGTCCAGGTTCTTGAACCACTCCAGGGGTTCCTCTGATAGACCAGTGGAGAACCCGGCAAATTCCTCTGCCAGGTCTCTCAGGTACATGCCCCATGTAAAGCTGGTAAGCCTGGATGCGGCCGATGAGCATCGAACTCTGGTAACACTTTCTGCCGAGGGTGTCCAAGATGCATGCCTCCCTGCCGGGGGGGCACCGAAGAGTGCGTCTTCTGACTTGTCAGTCGACGCATGGCCGACTCCACCATCATGGAGTTGTGCAGCAGCTGTGACTTCTGGAAGCCCGGGCTCCGGAGGACTCGATACATTGAGTCGAGCCGCTTGATCACCACTGGCACCGACACCAGTGTTTCCCAGATACAGAGCCTCAGGAATAGGCACCGTGAGTGATTTCCTCGGAGAAGCCTCGTACTGGAGGATTTCTAACGCATCCGCCCGAGGGTCCTCCTCTGATTTCATTGGGAACGCCAGGGCCTTAGACATGTCCTTGAAGAAGTCAAGGAACCCCATATCCTTCAGTGGAGACTGCCGCCGGGGCTCCGAGGTGGGAGAGTCCGAGAGGACATCATGGTGGCGACTGGTATCATGCGATTCCTCATCCTCGGTCTCCCACTCGGAGTAGTCTGTCGAGGACTCGAAGGAAGAATGGTCCGCCATCCACAGGGCCGACCCGACCCATGGCCTTTCGAAGCCCCTTGACCAGTGCTGAGTGTACTGGCTGGGGATGATCACGATCCCGTCGAGCAGGAACTAGATCGAGACCTCAGCCGAGGATCGACTCAAGGCCCAGTACTTGGGGTGTATGAACCGGTCATACCGGACAACAATGCCCGCTGCTGGTCCATGAAGGCAGACAAACTGCACTCCAGTGCCACCATTCTGGACCCCAGGCCAGAAGGCTCCGCAGCCATCGGTACAGGCGCCGAGGAACTCGGGCCCAATGCTGGTTCCCCCCGAAGGGGAATCCTGGACTAGGATGGTGTCTGGGGACCGAGGCCGGTCCGAGGTCGAGTCCTTTTGGGGGACCTTTGCAGGCTGCTCCCTCACTGATCCCTCTGATGAGCGTCTTGGACTACAGGTCCTAGCCCGGGGCACACCTAGCCTGTCGAATCTATCCAGGGATGCCACCTTCAAGGGTTTCTTCTTCTTCCTGGGTTCCCTCTTCTCTGAAGAACCACAGTGGGGCACGCCCAAGACGTTGAGCCTTCAGACAAGGCCCTGACCTTCGGAGGTACTGGAGACTTGGGGAAAAACTTATTTTGCTGCTGCTGGCGGTGGCTCTTTAGGGCCTTTCTAGACATCTTGTTGCAGAGACCGCATGCTGCAGGGTTGTGGTCAGGCCCGAGGCAGCAGTCATGTATGTCGGTCAGAGACAATTTTTGTGCACTGAACACACTTCTTGAAGCCACTGGTAGCCATGGGGGGAAAAAAGTACCCCGCGAAGTACTGCCAGTTGGAGAAAAAGGGCACAAAGACACCAAATTGGAAAAAACTACAAAAGAAGACCCGATTTGATGCAGAGACAGCAAGGTCGGGTGGCGGGAAGAGTACCGGTGCAATACCGGAGAAGAGTATGAAACTCAAGCAGAAAAATCAACTTTTTCCGGAGACAAGCCAGACGGATGTCTGAAGGGCTCCGTGGAAAAAAGGAGACTGAGCAAGATGGCACCCTTGAGCGGGAAGGGGACTACGCATGCGTGGTAGCATCTCCCAAAGGCTTTCTTTGAAAGTTGGGGGGGATGCTTCCGCGAGGGCTCCGTCGGTGCCGACGTCACCCACATGTGAGGACTGACTTCCTGCTTGTTCCCGAAGATCTGGAATCAGATATTAAATGCAAGCACTTCCCCCTCTTTGCAAGTGTCAGCAGTTTTAATATTTCTAACACAACAGTAAGGCTGTATTTTTTATGCAGACTTGAAAGTCTCTAGTCCTTTCTGCTCTGGGATTACCAAGACTAATTTGAAGCATTTTTACTGCTGCCAGGAAGCCATCTACTAGATGTATTTGATGTATCTGCATTAATTTTGTAAGCCGCTTTAAACCTTTGATTGGGCATGAGTGGACATGCATACAGACATTACCCGACACATGTGAACCAAGCAAGGCCATCTGAAGATGATATAGGAGATATCTACGATCTCTGGCATTAGTTACAAAAATGACATCCCTTTAGGTCCAAAATAATCATAAATGTATAAGAAATGATTAGGCAAAGAAAGAGAACTCAGGATTAAGACAGGTATGCTGCATTATGTACCATTTAATATGAGCTTGTTTGCTGTTGGGTGCCTTGCAAAACAGCACCATATAAATACTTAAACAAAAGTGATATTTTGAGCAGTCTAGGTGCTTTAAGCTTCAAAGTAAAGGCAGAAATGTTTTAAGCAGCAAGAGTTTAAACTTCATTTATTCAATTTTAAAATCGGACTAGGAAAGTCAGTTGTAGGCATACTCCTCGTTTTAAGCTGGCTTCCAAAGGCTTGCCCAG
This sequence comes from Ichthyophis bannanicus, assembly GCA_033557465.1. Classification (NCBI taxonomy): domain Eukaryota; kingdom Metazoa; phylum Chordata; class Amphibia; order Gymnophiona; family Ichthyophiidae; genus Ichthyophis; species Ichthyophis bannanicus. The sequence goes on along the minus strand of CM066032.1, from coordinate 1,718,054,705 downwards.
GGTTACACAGAGTCAGGTGTAGAAGAAAGTCTCCTGAATTGACAAGCTAATTAGCAAACCATTCCTCCTTCCCTTCCATTCTATGGTGCATGCTTACATCAATTCATTATAGTCTATTAATTTATGAAATTCTGGGCTTCAGGAAATTCAAGCAGCAATTTTTAGTAAAAGGCATGCCACCTCACATATGCTTGCTGTTAACAGTGAATTTTTTTGTTGGGGGGAACGGGGGAGCTCTGATGGGTTCTTTCTGCTCATCTGGGCTTCCACATCAACTAGAAGAGATGCCAGACCAGGGGACCAAGAGCCTGAATCTTCATTTTGTATTTTCTGCATTTTCTCTCTCTCTCATGTCCTCATAGCAAGTGCCCTCAGCCAGCGGCTATAGAGATATCTCCCTATAGCACAAGGTGTGCATGCACCCTGTGTTTGGCCAGTAGGCATCACTTCTGTGGGATCACTCTGATGACCTCTCCTGGAAGGTTTGGGAATGCAGACTATAGAGCATCCCCAGCCTAATAGACCAAAGGAGCCTGAAACAATCTCAGATCTTCCATATGGTAGTATCAGCACTACCATGGGTCATCAGGTCAGCTCAACAGGAAACATTTCAATATAAACATCACAGTCAATTAGAAACATTTCTCTTTTGAACAAAGGAAGATTCCAAAATGGCTGCTTGCTGCATTTGATTGCGATCACGAGAATCTTATGGGGAAGCAAAAAGCCAAAACAGCTAAGCAGCCCCCATCTGTGTGTCTTCTGCAGGTTTACCTAAGGGGCCTTTCTTCAGCACAGTGATTCACTGCAGCCAACAACTTCGGGAGTGATGATAACCCTGGCTGGTGGGATACCAGAACAGGAAGGCTCTGCATCCTCTTCGGGGATAGATCTCACCCTCCTGCAACGCAGCGATATCTGAGGGTGTCTGACTCTGCCGGGATTCCAAAGAGCCAGATTCCTGATAGTACTTCCACAAATGGTGTGCCAGCTGGTATTCGAGGGAAGGTTCCAGGAAGTGATACGGTGAACAGCTTGATGGTAGCAGCCCTTCAGCTTTGAAGGAGCTCCGAAGGAGTAACGAGCCAGTGGTTGAGCAGGCAAAAATGGCAGACTGCATACTTCTGTTGCTGGGATATCAGATGAGTCCTTTCTTCTGAAGTCTGACCAGATTACACTTGAGGCCATCTAGAGTGCTATCAAACAACTCGGGGAAGCTCTGTTGCCACAACTGCAGATGTTATCCACTCAATTTCAAGCCACCCAGATTCAATGTTACAGGGATGAGTCAGAGATTTCAAAACTGCAAGTATCTTTGAACAAAGTTTCCTTGAAGGTTGAACAACTTGAGAACTGTGCAGAAGCAGTGTGAAAGATTTTACATATATCAAGACTAGACTTGAACATTTGGAGAATGTTGTGAGAATGGCAACTTTGCATTTAATTAACTTTCCTAAGGTTCAATTCATTTCACCAAAAGGAATGCTTAAAAATTACCTGGTGGATGTTTTAGGTGTCTTGCCTAAAACTCATCTACCAGTAGCTAAGGTATATTATCTCCCTCAAAGGAAAAAGGCCCCCTTCTCTAGTGGAGGGGCTGGATCCGCAACAGTTTGAGGATCTTAGTATTTCTGAGATATTGGAAAATTTGGTAGTCAATGTTACTCCTCCTATCTGCATGGTTCAATTTCCCCTGTCTTTGGATAGAGAGTGGTCCCTACGTATGTTTGTTAGGAAAAAGAATGTTCCGTTTCGTAGTCTTCTGGTTAGGGCGTTTCCAAATCTAGCTCGAGAGACCCAGTGCTGTAGGAAGGAGTTTCTCCTTCTTAGGCTCAGGGTCTCTCAATTGGGTGCATTATTTTTTATCAAATATCCCTGCAAATGTTAGTCGACTGTTATGATTTGTTTCCTTCAAATCTGGTATATTTTTATTTTTGTTTCCTTTGGAATTCCTTCTATATTTTGAGCTAGGATAAGGAACCAAATGTTGTAATTTAGAATTTCCTCTTTTAGGGGTTTCTCCATTTTTTTATTGTTTATATTTCATTCAGTATCCTTTGTTTTCTACAAGTGAAGTTTATTGCACTTGGATATTCATAAACTGCATAAATAATTAAATAATAAAAAAAAAGAAAACATTTCTCTTCTGTGTGCCAGTAATGGCAGCAGCTCTGAGAAGGTCAACTGGCTGGATACAGAAAGAGGATAATTTTAACCCCAACATACATATTTCTCAGTGCTCAAGTGAAATACCTGGTTTGGATACAGAAATATCTACATACCGCAGTATCATCTTCTTTGTACACTTTGATGGTTTTATCAGCTTCTGCAGTGATCAGTCTGCTTTCTGACTGGTCGAATGTACAAGAAAATATTCCAGACTCGCTGTCTAGAGACCCAGGCTGTACGGCTGCATGAACTCTCTGGAAATTATATCCTGTTCTCCAATCCCAGAGGTGCATAGTGCCATTATCAGCTGAAGAAAAAATAATTATCAAATATATTAGAGTCATTTAGAGGGTTTATCAGCTACAGGCAGCAAAAATGAACAAATAAAACTGACCTGCCCCAAGCTCTGGAATGTCCAGGACAGGGAGCACTGGAGATCATGTGCAGACTTGGACAGAAAACATAGTTACTCACCTGTAACAGATGTTCTCCAGAGATAGCAGGAATCAGTCCTCACATATGGGCGCCGACAGACCCCGTGGAAGCATCTCCCCAGCTTTCAAAAAAAGCCTTTGGGAGATGCCACCATGTATGCATGGTCCCCTTCCAGCCCAAGGATGCCATCATACTCAGTCAGATGACATAGCTAGAGCTGACAAAAGAAGATGGCAAAAATTGTACAGCATCTCCAAGGAGAGCAAGGAGGGTTGTGAGGACCGATTCCTGCTGTCCTTGGAGAAGACATGTAAGTAACTACGATTTCTCCAGGAACAAGCAGGACGCCAGTCCTCACAAATGTGACTCTAGCTACAGGCTACCGATAACCTGTAGAAAAACATAGCCCAACCGTGAGCAGCTATGAGTCTGAGGAAAGACTCTAAGGACCCCAGTGTCCAGGGAGCACCACTGCTCCATTAGCCTGAACAAGAAGGGTTGGAGGGTAGGCTGTACTCCGTAAGCTGTGACCCGGCGCTCCGAGAGGCCAGCCTGATCGTGGGTGAAGGCAATGCAGTCTGCCATCCAGGTGGACAGGGTCTGCTTGGTAGCAGCCTCCCCCAGTCGACTGGGGTCGTAAGAAACAGAAAGCTGCGAGGCTTTGCAGTGGCCATGGGTACATTGCAGGTAGAAGGACAGGGCACTTTTACAATCCAGAGTATGGAGAACGGCTGCCGCTTTGTCAGCATAGGGCCGTGGAAAGAAGGTGGGGAACACCACCTTCTGGTTGAGGTGGAAGGCGGATACCACCTTTGGAAGGAATTTAGGGTAGATGTGAAGCACAACCCTATTCTTGTAGAATCTGGTGTAAGGTGGCTTGACCACCAAGGCTTGAAACTTGCTGACTGCGAGCAGAGATGAGCACCACCAGAAAGACTACCTTCCAGGAAAGATAACGCAAATGAAAGGTAGCCAGAGGTTCAAAAAGTGGCTTGGTGAACTGCGTCAGAACCACGCAGAGGTCCCATTCCACCAGGCATGGGCAGATGGGAGGCTTACAGAGCAAAAGGCTCCACATAAATTGGGTAATGAGGAGCTGTGCAGAAAGAGGTTTGCCCTCTATGAAATGATGGTGTGCCGAGAGTGCACTCAGGTGCACTCTGACGGAATAGGACTTGAGTCTGGTTTGCGAAAGGTGATGCAAGTACTGTAGCACCATGTGCACCTGGCAAGAGAACAGGTCAACCCATTGCTCTATACATCATACTGAGAATCTGCGCCACTTGAAGGCATAGGCCCGTCTCGTGGCATTCTTATGAGAGGCCAGGAGGACTTCCTCCACCTCCCTTGGGAGGTTGAAGTGTGCTAAGATTACCCGTTCAGCAGCCATGCTGTTAATGACAAAGACCCCAGTTGGGGTGAAGAAAGGAACCCTCCTCCTGGGTGAGTAGTCCCAGGGCGTTTCCCAGAGGGACCGGGAGCTCTGTCGAGAGGCGGAGCAAGAGGGGAAACCAAGGCTGCCTGGGCCAGCAGGATCATGGAGGCCTTGTACCGCAGGACCTTGAAGAGGGTTTGGACGATTAGTGACATGGGAAGGAAGGCATACAGAAGGCCCTCTGACCATGAGATGAGGAAGGCATCCGCCGATTCCTGGGACGGATGCGGTTGGGGACAGCAGAAGTGGGGCAGCTGAGAACTGGTCGGGCTGGTGAAGAGGTCCAGACTTGGGGGTTCCCCAGAGTCGGAAGAGCCGCTCTGCCACACTGGAGTCCAGTCACCATTCGTGCAGCTGAAGGACCCTGCTCAGCCTGTCCGCTAGGGCATTGTCTTGGCCCCTGAGGAGCATTCCCTGACCGATCGCGTATGAGTAGAGGGCTAATGCCTCTTGGCAGGGGTGCTGAGACCCTGTGCCCACCTGCTTGTTCGGGTAGAACATTGCGACCTTATTGTCCATTTGAACTAGCATAGACTGCTTCTGCAGGTGGTGGTGGAAGGCTTTGATCGCCAGAAAAATGGCCTTGAGCTCCAGCAGGTTAATTTGTTGCTGGCTCCCTGCTAGGGACCAGTTGCCCTGGGTGTGCATTCCTCACAGTGGGCACCCCAGCCCAGTAGGGACATGTCCATGGTGAGAACCCTCTGGGGATTTGGGGATTGGAAGGGCATGCCCTCCTGCAAGTGCAGTATGCCTTGCCACCAGTTGAGCGACTCCGCTAGATGTTGGGACACTAAGACCTTGTCCCGGAGCTACTACTACTACTGAGCATTTATATAGCGCTACAAGTTGTATGCAGCACTGCACTGACATGTAAGAGACAGCCCCTGCTCATCAGAGCTTACAATCTAGTCAGGACAAACACAGAAGGTATAGGCAGGGATAAAGCAAGGGGAAGAAAAAGGAGATCAGATGAGTCAAGATCCAAAAGCAGCAGCGAAGAGGTGAGTTTTCAGCCTGGATTTGAAGAGGGTTAGAGAAGGTGCCAGGCGTACAGACAGAGGTAGTTTGTTCCAGGCGTAAGGCGCAGCAAGGTGAAAGGAGCGAAGTCTGGAGTTAGCAATAGAAGAGAAGGGCACAGATAGAAGCAGTTTGCTAGAAGAGCGGAGTTTCCGAGGGGGGTTGTAAGGAGAGATAAGAGAAGAAAGGTAGTGAGGAGCCGCAGAGTGAATGCATTTATAGGTCAGCAGAAGTTTGAACTGGATGCGGAAACGGATAGGGAGCCAATGAAGTGACTTGAGAAGAGGAGTAATATGGGCATGACGAGGCTGGCGGAAGATTAGCCGCGCAGCAGAGTGCTGAACAGACTGAAGGGGAGAGAGATGATTCAAAGGGAGACCAGCAAGGAGTAAGTTACAGTAGTCAAGACGAGAGGTGATTAAGGAGTGGAGATAAGCGTTTTAGTAGTGTGTTCAGAAAGGAAAGGGCGGATTTTGCTGATGTTATAGAGAAACAAACGGCAGGTCTTAGCTATCAGATGGATATGTGTGGAGAAAGAGAGAGAGGAGTCAAAGACAACCCCCAGATTGTGGGCTGAGGAAACAGGAAGGAGTACAGAGCTATCCACAGAGACTGAGAAAGGAGGAAGAGGAGGGGAGGTTTTAGGGGGAAAGATAAGAAGTTCAGTCTTGGCCATGTTCAGTTTCAAGCGGCGGTGAGACATCCAGGCAGCAATGTCAGAAAGGCAGGCAGAGATCCGGGTCTGGATTGCCGGAGAGATTTCAGGCGTAGAGAGGTAGATCTGGGAGTCATCAGCATACAGATGGTACTGAAAGCCATTGGAAGACATAAGCGCCATCAAGGAACTGGGTGTAGAGAGAGAAAAAGAGCGGACTCAAGACAGATCCTTGGGGTACACCAACTGGGAGTGGGATAGCAGAGGAAGAGGAGCCACCAGAACATTCACTGAAAGAGCGATGGGAGAGATAGGAGGAGAACCAGGATAGTACAGAGCCCCTAAAACCAAGCGAGGACAGGGTATTGAGGAGAAGGTTGTGGTCAACAGTGTCAAAAGCAGCAGAGAGGTCAAAAAGGATGAGGACAAAGTAAAGGCCCTTGGATTTTGCCAGAAACAAGTCACTGGAGACTTTGGCAAGAGCCGTTTCAGTAGAGTGTAAAGGACGAAAGCCAAACTGTAAGGGATCCAGGAGGGCATGAGAGGAGAGGAGAGGAAGTCGAGACAGCAGCAGTGAACCGCACATTCGAGTAATTTAGAAATGAAGGGAAGGAGAGAGATGAGTGGATAATTAGAAGGACAGGTGGGATCAAGTGAGGGTTTCTTGAGGAGAGGTGTGACCACAGCATGCTTGAAGTCTGCAGGAACTGTTGCAGTGGAGAGCGATAGGTTGAGAATATGAGAGATGGAAGTGACAGCGGTGGAGGAGATGGGGATTAGGAGACGGGTGGGGATAGGATTAGAGGAGCAGGTGGTGAGTTTGGAGGAAGAAAGGTGTGCAGTTTCCTCTTCAGAGATCACAGGAAAGGAAGAGAGGGTAGCAGAGGTAGGGGGGAGAGCTGGGAGTGAAGAGGGGGAGGAGGGGAAGTAGCTGACTTTGTGGGGAATTGGAGGGTGATCTTGTGGATTTTGTCATGGAAATAGTCAGCCAGGGCTTAGGCAGAAAGGGAGGGAGGGATCAGAGGCGGAGGCACTTTGAGAAGAGAGCTGAGAGTAGTAAAGAGACGGCGAGGATCAGAGGCAAGAGAGTTAGTCAGATGGACATAGTAGTCTTGTTTGGCAAGAGCTATGGCTGTCTGGAAAGAGACAAGCATGAATTTGAAGTGTAGAAAGTCTGCAGGGGAGCGGGATTTGAGCCAAGCACGCTCAGCAGAACGGGCACAGGAACGCAGATAGCGGGTAGTGGATGAAAGCCAGGGCTGGGGTGCAGAACGTTTCACAGGACGTGGCATGGGCAGAGGGAGAGCATCCAGAACCAAGGAGAGTGCAGCATTATAAGAAGTTACTGCTTCGTCAACAGACTTAGATGACATAGTGGAAGAAAGAGATGAAGAAATAGTGGAAGAGAGAGCCAAGGGATCAATAGCATGAAGATATCTGAATAGGTTGGAGGAGACAGGACGAGACTGAGGCAGCGGGTGATGAAAATTAAAGCTTAAAAGGTGATGGTCAGATAAGGGAAGAACTGAGCTACAGAAGTTCGAGGGTAAGCAACTAGAGAAAAATATCAGGTCAAGGCAGTGGCCATGCTGGTGAGTGGGGGCAGTGGAACAAAGTTGGAGGTCAAGTGAGGAGGTAAGGGAGAGGAGCTTTAAAGCATAAGGATCAGAGGGGTTATTGACATGAATGTTAAAATCCCCAAGAATAAGAGTTGGGGAAGAGTAATCCAGAAAGAAGGAAAGCCACGAGTCAAAGTCAGTGAGAAAGATAGAAGCAGACTTGCCAGGAGGTCGATAAATAACAGCTACCCGGAGAGGAAGTGGAGTGAAAAGGCGGATGGAGTGGACTTCAAAAGGGAGAAAGGAGTGAGACTGAGGCAGCAGGAGGGGTTGGAATTGGCAAGAGGGAGAAAGTAGAAGCCCAACACCACCACCACCACGGCCAGTGGGACGAGGCGTGCGGGAGAACTGATAGCCCCCATAACAGAGAGCAGGCTTGTGTTCACTGTGAGCAGAGACACCAATGAGCTGCCCGCATGTGGGTGGAGGAAGACATTGGGAACCAGGGGTGGCTCAAGGCAATCTGCTGCCTGAGGCGAAGGATGAGATGGCGCGCCCCCCTGCCCTCCGTAGAGGTAGGCGGGGCTTTTTCAAAACTCCAATCAGGGACTGAACCAAATCAAAAAGCTGATTAGATTATATGGAGGAAATGCAAAATGTTTGCATACCAAGGAACTAAAAGAGCGAGAACCACAGCACAGTTCATAAATCTAAATTATAACTCATTTTTATTTGGTTGTTATAAACTGCGTTATGGTTATTACCTTTTCTTTTTCAACATATATTTTGCATCCACAGAACCCCCTTCAACAATGGCTGCAGAGCAGAACCAGGACATTCACCCAAAGAACTCAATATCTTAAAACAAGAAAACAAAAAAAATCTGATTCTGATCATCTCACTAACAAGAACAAACATTCTCCAGTACCAGGCATATGGTGAACTAATACAAAACCCTACAACAATGTCACTGAGTATCTATAGAGCAAATCTACCATACCATACCAGCACCAACTTCCAAAACTCACATAAGGAGCCAACCAAAATAAAAGCATCACTGTAAATACTACAGTGGACCCTGGAACATCCATACACCTATTTGAAAAGCTGAACAAGTCAAATTACAATAGTACAGTATAGATCTTTATGTAGAAACTCTGTGTTAACATAACACCTGGGCTCAGTCACACACTCAGAACACAGACCCTCACCAAGTAAAGAATAAGTGACTTACAATCTAAAGTAAAAATAAAAACATGTAGACAAAATTTTAACTGAAACCCTAAGAAGCCAGATTCTTCAAGCAGTGCAACATCAGATAAATATGCAGTTCCTCCATGCAGTATAAAATATAAAGATAACACAAAGTCCAATCACTAAAATGAAATAAAATTATTTTTTCTACCTTTGTTGTCTGACCATTTTATTCTCTGATCATGCTGGTCCCGATCTGAGGTTTCTGCTTTCCTGTCTTCTCTTAGCTCTTTTTCTATGGTCTATGGTCCATCTGCCATTTCTTATCTCTTCTTTTGTTTTCACTTCTTTCCATCAGCCTATTTCCAGTCCCAATGACCCTCCCCAGTATCAGCCCCTTTCCGGTCCTCCCTCCCAGTACCTTCCAATGTCAACTTGCATTCACATGACTGCCACTGGTGTCCATTCCCTTCCAGTCCCCCTCCTTCCCCACAGTCCAGTCCCTTCTGGTCCAGGTGCCATAGCGGCCCCTCTCAGCATCCTCTCCCTTCTGGTTCCATTCTCCCATCCCCTCGCATCAGCCCATTTGTAGCCCTAGCCCCCAGTGTTCTTCCAGGGCCAGCAGCTCTATCCTTCCATCCCCAGCATCGGCCCATTCCCAGTCGGGGCCCCCCCAATCGGCTCACCTCTGGTGCTGGTCCCCCCTCAGCACCATTGCCGATGCTGGCCCAGTGCCAGTCCTGCTCCCCCGTTGGCCCATTGCCAATCCTGGCCTCCACTGGTCGGCCCATTTTCAGTCCTAGCCCCCTGATCAGCTCATTTCCAATGCTAGCCCCCCCCATCAGTCCATTACCAGTCCTACCCCACTCACTCCATCAGACCATTACCAGTCCTAGCCTCCCCTAATCAGCTCATTTCCAGTGCTAGTCCCCCCTCAACCCAATTACCAGTGCTAGCCTCCCCTAATCAGCCCATTACCAGTCCTACCCTCCACTAATCAGCCCATTTCCAGTCCTAGCCTCGATCAGCCCATTACTAGTTCCAGCCCCACCTTGATCAATCCATTACCAATCCCAGCCTTCCCTAATCAACCCATTACCAGTCCTAGCCCCCCCTGATCTGCCCATTACCAGTGCTAGCCCCATCATCCCATTATACCAGTGCTAGGCCCATCATCCCATTATAATTCTAACCTGCACTGTCTCTCCCCTTTGTCCAGCATTTCTCTCCTGTCGCTCCCCTTTGTCTACTATTTATCCCCGTCTCCTTTTGTTCAGCATGTCCCCTGTATCCCCCTTTGCCCAGCATGTCCCCATCTCCCCCTTTGTACAGCATGCCCGTGTCTCTCCCTTTGTCCAGCATGCCCGTGTCTCTCCCTTTGTCCAGCACTTGTCCCTCTGTCTCCCCCTTTCTCCAGCATGTCCCGTCTCCCCTTTTGTCCAGCACTTCTCCCCCGTCTCCCCTTGTCCAGCATCATGTCCCCTGTCTCCTCCTTTGTCCAGCATGTCCCCTGTCTCCCCCTTTGTCCAGCATGTCCCCTGTCTCCCCCTTTCTCCCCCCTGTCACTCACTGTTGTCTCTCCTTGTTGCCTTCCTCCTGTCCCCATTCCCTCCACCTGCACCTCTCATCTGGTGGCAGCAGGGGCACGCCAGCTGTTTTAATTTTAGATTTTGCCACCTCTGCCCTGCCTTATCATGTGGGAAATCAGAGGCAGGCCAGAGGCTGTAAAATCTAAAATTAACACACATCCGGAGTGCCGCCGGCATTGGGAGTGCCACTCCCGTCGGAGTGTCACCTGAGGCGATTGCCTCATACGGCCTAAAGGAAGAGCCACCCCTGATGTCTACCATTTCTCACCCTTCATCCAGTGTCTCTTTCTCTTTCCTTCCATCCAGTATCCATTCTTTCTCTCCCTATCCTTCCATATCTGTCCTCTCCCTTCCTATCTCCCTGCATCCAGCACTCCATCTCCCCTCCTTGATTCTCCCTATGCCCGTTCCCTCTATTCCTCTTCCCATGTCCAGTTTCTCCCTTCTTCTAGCCCTCACCTCTAGCTTGTCTCCACTGTTTCCCTTTCCCCCCTGCATCTTTCATCTCCTGTCAGTCTATGCCCCTCCACATCCAGCATATCTCATCCACCCCCAATGCACCCCATGACCACTCCCAATACCCTCCTCAATGTCCATTCCCCCCTCCCTGGTAGTGTGAAAGAGGCACGACGAAGGCTCCTTGGCGACAGAGGTAGGCTGCCACCACTGTCAGGCATTTGATGAACTCTTGGTGCAGAGGCTAGGCCGAAGGGTAGTAATCCTGTACTGGTAGTGGTTGCCCCCGACCATGAACCTTAAGTACTGCCTGTGCCAGGGACGAATAAGGATGTGGGTGTAAGCATCCTTTAGGTCTAGGAAGCATAGCTAATCTCCCTGCTGGAGGTAGGACAGCAATGTAACAAGGGAGAGCATCTTGAATTTCTCCTGTAGCAGGAACTTGTTCAGGTTTCGCAAATCCAAAATGGGCCTTAGGCCCCCTGCTCTTTTTGGGGCCAGAAAGTAACGGGAGTAGAACCACTTGCTCCTGAGGTGGAGGGGTACTGGTTCCACGGCTTTGTCCCTGATGAGGCGTGCGAGTTGCTGCAGTAGCAGCATCTGGTGCAGGGGAGTCCGAGGGGACTCTCCTGGAAAGAAAGGGGGAGGCATCCGGTCCAAGTGAAGGAGGTAGCCTTCTTTGACCAACTGGAGGGCTCAGGTGTCAGTGGTTATGGCCGGCTACCGATGGGCAAAGTGGATCAGACGCCCCCCTGTTTGCAGCTGCTCCCCCTGGGAGGAGACTATGTTCAGTGAGTCAAAACCCCGACCCAGCCTGGGCAGGAGCCAGTGTTTGGGGCTTAGAGCTTTTAAGCTTGCTTTGGCCTTGGCCCAATCCCTTGCCCTGGTGACCCAACTGTGGGGTCTGGGGGCCTGGTATTGGGGATAGCCTCGGTAAGGCTGGCCTTTTCTGTGAAAAGGGGGCCTCTTTCCCGATGGTTTCTTCTTGGGAAGAGTGGAAGTCTTCCTTTAGCGCAGAGTTCTCGTGATGAACTCTGTCTCGATCTCTGCTGCCTTTTTCTCCATCGGTTTGCTGAAGAGGTTTTCACCGAGAGAGGGGACGTCAAGGAGTTTCTCCTGGATCTACTGCTCAAGGTCTGATGCCTGGAGCCAGGCCTGGCGTTGGGCACCGATGCCTGTGGCAGTCACTCTCACGTTAGACTCAAAGCCGTCATAGGTGGCTTGAGACATGTATTTACATGTATGGAGGGGAGGAGTGGCCTAGTGGTTGGGGCAAGGTACTTCAGGCCGGAAGGTTGGGGGTTCAAATCCCACTAGAGGACAGCAACCTTGGGCCGGAAGGACTGGGGTTTCTAGTCCCACAGGTGCTCCTTGTGGTCTTGGGCAAGCCACTTAACCCTCCATAGCCCATGTTCCCTATAAAATAGTTATCTCCAAGTTATAATGCCCTGTTCAATGTAATTTCAGTTTGTTCAATGTAAACTGCACTGATGCAGAATAGCGCGGTATATAAGAGAATGTAAATTAAATTAAATTAAATAAAAATTTACAGCACTCTCCGATACACTTTGTGAGGGCTTGGAATCACTGGAGATGATCTCCACTGAGACCCGCCGAGAAACCCGCGAGTTCTTTGGCTAGGTCTCGGAGATGCATGCTGATATACAGCTGGTAGGCTTGGATTCGGCAACTCAGCATCGAGCCCTGGTAGCATTTACATCCAAGGGTGTCGAGGGCATGGGACTCCCTGCCCGGGGGCACAGATGAGTGAGTCTTTGGGCTTTTCTGCTAGCGCATGGTTGACTCCCCACCATAGAAGTGTGTGGGAGTTGCGCTTTCCGAAAGCTGGGGCCCCACTGGACCCGGTACATGGTTCAAAGTGTCAGCTAACTATTTGCACCAATGATAGCGTCTCCCACATCCAAAGGAGTCACCCGAGGATGGTGGGGATGGGGACCGTCAGGGCCTCCTTAGGTGGAGCTTCATACTGGAAGATTTCAAGCTTCTCTGTATGAGGGTCCTCCTCCAACTCCGTGGTGAGAGACAAGGTTTTCGCCATATCCTGGACAATCTCGAGTAATGATGTGTCCTTGGGTGGTGACTGGTGCTGCGATGCCAGGGGAGACGGATCCAAGGTGAGATCACAGTGTTTATGCATCTCTGGAGAAGTCTCACCCTCGAACTCCCAGTCTGAGTAGTCAGTTGAGGACTCGAGGTCGGACGGCGTTGAGGTGCCGGGCTCGGGTCAGGTCTTCGGTGACCCACAGCTGTTTGGCCGGAGCCATAAGCGCTTGCTGGGGAGGATCTCGCTCCCGAGGACTGGGAGGGGGATTAAGAATCTCACTGAGGATCAGCTCGGGGCTCTCAAGGATTGTCTCAGCGGCCCAGGGAGTCCTCGATGTCGAGGTCCCTGCAGTCTCAGCTCGAGCACTGGCAGGGCGGGGCCGGGCATAGACCCTTGCTGTGAGGCAAGGAAAGCAGAGACACTGCGTTCCAGTGCCGTCATCCTAGCTTCCCACTCAGGAGTTGCAGCATTCAATATGGATACCAGGGTGACCAGGTCCGGTGTTGGTGAGGAGAGGAAGTCCTCGATGGGACAGGCCTCGGAGGTCTGTGACCCGTCACCGGAGGCCTTGGCTTCTGTTCTGGGCACCTTTGCCAGCCACTCCTGCTCTGACTCCTCAGATACCCTCCAAGGACTGAGGGACATGGCATGGGACTTGCCGTTTGTGTCTGATTCCCAGGATGAGGTCCTCGAGGATTTCTTCTTGTGCTCATGCTCCGGAGAACCCTTGTCAGAGTATCTGCGGACTCGACTGGGCGCCAAGGGGGCTTTATGCGACTCCGAGGATCTGTGTGGGGCCTTAGAGCGCGAGGCTATTGGGGATACCGGGGCAGAATCTGACCTGTGGAAGATGTCATCTTGCTTCTGCTAACGAATTTGGATCGCCTTCGTGGACATTTTTGCACAGGACACAAACTTCTGGGTCATGGTCGGCACCTAGACACCGGAGGCAGCAGTTGTGTGTATCAGTTAGGGACATGTTCTTTCGCACCTATCACACTTTTTGAACCTATTGGCCATTGGGGGAAAAGGGAACCAGCGGGTAGAAAAGGGCGTGAAACAGCGCTGGAAGAAAAATGAAAAATGGTTCCAGGACTCAATGTTGGGGCAACGGGACTTGGAGGCGGGAATGGGACTGATGCGAATCAGAGAAAGAAGGCAGTTTTATGTTCAAAAAGATGAAATTAGACTTACCTGCTAATTGTAGTTCCTGGAGGAACTCCAGTCTAGTCCCAGAATCTCTGGGTTGTCAACCTCCTCCAGCAGCTTTGGAGACTGAGAAATGTCATCCTTTTGATGACTCTGGTATAAATACAGAGGGACCACCTCTTCACTCCAGTAACCTATTGACAAAGCAGACTCACCAGAGCAACAATTAAGTAACAATTCGTATTCAACAAGTATAAACTAACTGAACTAGTAACCATTTCTGGAGACCCCTGCTTCGACCGGATCCCCCTTACGCCCTTTTACTCTGGGCAAACCCTCTCAGGGCCGCCCCCTCCCCTCCAGGAGCAAAGCGACCTCCTTACTACTGTTCTGATTCAACACTCCATGCAGCTTACCTGTGAAACACCTGCTTGCTTCAGGCTCCAGTCCACCACCACGAACCGGGCGGGATACGGGACTAGACTGGAGTTCCTCCAGGAACTACAATTAGCAGGTAAGTCTAATTTCATCTTCCTGATCGTCCCTCCAGTCTATTCCCGGAATCTCTGGGTATGTAACAGAGCAGTAGAACAAATCAACGGGAGGGACTTGCTATCCCCGCCTGAAGCACTGCTGTGCCAAAACAGGTATCCCTTTCTGCCTGTACGTCCAGACGATAGTGCCGTGCAAACGTACTTAAGGACGACCAAGTCGCCGCCTTACAAATATCAATCGCCGGTACCAACTGGTACTCCGCCCAGGACGCCGCTTGGGCCCTGGTCGAATGAGCTTTCAGTCCTTCTGGAACTCGCTTGCCTTTCAACAGATACGCCGATGCTATCGCTTCTTTAATCCATCTGGCAATGCAAGCCTTTGACGCCGCTTCCCCTTTCCTTGCACCACCAAAGAGCACAAAAAGCCTATCCGACTTTCTGAAATCTGCCGTCCGCTTTAAATACTTCTTTAAAGCCCGGCGGACATCAAGCTGATACGAATGCTCCTCTGACGATGACTCGGGACCTCCCCCGAACACTGGCAAAGAAACTAACTGATTCACATGAAAAGGTGACACCACCTTAGGTAAAAAGGACGGAACCGGCCTCAATACCACCTTAGACTCGGAAAAGGAAAGAAAAGGCTTTCGGCAAGACAAAGCGTGCAACTCTGAAATTCTCCTAGCTGAACAAATCGCTACCAAAAACACCACCTTTAGAGTTAGATCCTTCAAGGAAGACCTTGCCAAGGGCTCAAAGGGTTCTCGTCCTAACGCCTCCAAAATTAAGGAAAGATTCCACGTCGGAACCACCTGACGACTCGGTGGTCTCAGCAGCGACACTGCACGCAGAAACTGCTTCACATCCGGGTGTGCTCCCATAGCCACCCCGGTAACCTTACCTCTATAACAGGCCAGTGCAGTAAGCTGTACCCTCAAAGACGAAGCCGCCAAACCTTTCTGAAATCCATTCTGCAAGAATGCTAGAATCTGTGGAATCGAAGCCTTTAGCGCCTCCACTTGCTTTTCTGCGCACCAATCTTCAAAATCTCGCCATACTTGTATATACGCCAATGAAGTAGACCTCCTTTGTGCCTTCAGCAAAGTCGCCACCACTGCTGCGGAATATCCCCTAGCTTTCAGCCTTGTTCTCTCAAGAGCCATGCTGTAAGCGAGAATCGATCCACCTGGGGCATGCGTAGTGGACCTTGAGACAACAGGTCTCTTCTGACTGGAAGACGCCAAGGGCGTTCCATCAACAGTCTCTTGAGATCCGCATACAATGGCCGCCTTGGCCAATCCGGAGCTATCAGGATCACCAAGCCCTGGTGTCGCTCGATGCGCTGAACCACGCGGCCTATCAGTACCCAAGGAGGAAACACGTACAAGAGTTGCCCCTTCGGCCAATCCTGAATGAGAGCATCCAGGCCCTCCGACATCCTTTCTCGTCTTCAGCTGAAGAACTGACTGACCTTTGCCGAGTGAAATGTTGCCATGAGATCTATTACGGGAGACCCCCAACGACGTACCACCATCTCGTATACTTCCGGATGCAGGATCCACTCCCCCGGATCTACCTTCACCCGGCTCAAGAAATCGGCTTCGACATTGTCCACTCCTGCCACATGTGCTGCCGATAGTGCCACGAGGTTCCACTCGACCCACTCGAACAACTGTTCTGCCTCAGCTTCCAGTGCCACACTGCTTGTGCCTCCCTGTTGATTGATGTAGGCCACCGCGGTCGCGTTGTCAGAGAACATCCGAATCGCCTTTCCGTGCACATATGGCCAAAACTCCTCCAAGGCTACCGCCACCGCTCTGAGCTCCAGCCTGTTGATGGACCAGCGCCTCTCCTGATCCGACCATTGCCCCTGCGCAATTCTTCCCTGCAAGTGCGCTCCTCAGCCCATCAGGTTGGCATCCGTTGTTAGGGCTATCCATTCGGGCATTTCCAAGGCCATCCCCTTCTCCAGATTCCCTGGAACCAACCACCATCGTAGCGCCTTCCTCGTCTCCTTTGGGCAGGGCAATGCGCGAGACAGCTCGTCGCTCTGGTGACACCACCGCCGGAGCAGCACCCTTTGCAACAGTCTCATATGGGCCCTTGCCCACGGTACCAGCTCCAGCGTTGCTGCCATTGTCCCCAGCAATTGTAGATAATGCCATGCCGTGGGAAGCGGTCTCTTCAGAAACTCGCGAACCAACGGTCTGAGCCCTGATGCCCGATGGTGAGGAAGAAACATTCTGCCAACGGCCATATCGAACCTCGCTCCCAAGTATTCCAAGTTCTGAGACGGAGTCAAGGTACTCTTTGCCACAATGACTACCCAGCCCAGACTTTGGAGACACGCGATAACCCAGGCCGTAGCCATCTCACTTTCGTCTCTTGACTTTGCCCGGATTAACCAATCGTCCAGATAAGGGTGTACCAGAATGCCGTCCTGAGTGCCACGGCTACCACTACCATCACCTTGGTGAATGTCCTTGGTGCCGTAGCCAGCCCGAACGGCAATGCTCGGAACTGAAAATGCCCCATAGGCACTGCAAACCGGAGAAACCTCTGGTGGTCCTGCCAAATGGGAATATGCAGGTATGCTTCCGACAAGCCTAGGGAGGTAAGGAACTCCCCCCTTTCCTTACGGCTACTATGACCGATCTCAACGTTTCGATGTGAAAATGAGACACTCGAGGCAACGATTTACTCTCTTTAGATCCAGAATTGGACGATAAGTGCCCTCTTTCTTTGGCACCACGAAATAAATGGAGTACCGACCGGAACTGCATTCGTCCGTGGGGATGGGCACTATTGCCTTGAGGGCTACAAGTCTCTCTACTGTCTGTTTGATGGCTTGCACTTTGGGGCTCGCTTTGCAGGGGGACTGGACGACCGAGTCGGCTACCGGCCGCAGCAACTCCAGAGCATAGCCTTCGCAGATAACCTCCAGCACCCACTGGTCCTATGTTATCTGGGCCCAGGCAGGATAAAAATCCCGCAATCGACCTCCTACCGGTACTATTCCTACCTGGGCCCCCCTCACTTCATTGCGTCTTTCTGAGATTTGAGGAGGAGGCCGCGAAACCTCTGCCCACTCCTCGAAAACCCTGAAAGCTCTGACCGCGATAGGGAAAATGCCCCCTCTGGCTTTGATTGAACCTTGGGGAATGAAACCGGCGAAACTCCCGCTGTGAAGCCCTAGGAGGCCCTCTCCTTGGCGCCCTGGCTTCTGCTTATCCTCCGGAAGCCACCCCCCTTTGGACTCACCGAGGTCCTTCACCAGCTTATCCAAATCTTCTCCGAAAAGCAGTTTACCCCTGAACGGCAGCTTACTCAGCCTAGCCTTAGATGAACTATCCGCTGCCCAATTGCGCAGCCATAAATTCTGTCGTGCCGCCACCACCGAGGCCATACTGTTGGACAAGCCATGGATAAGATCGTAATGGATATCTGCCAAGTAGGCCGTACCCGACTCCAGCCGGGCCGCCTCCGCAACCGCTGCCCCCAGCTGATCTCCGTGAATCCGCTGCGACCAAAGTAGCCCAAATGCCCTCAAGTATGGAGCAGACAGATCCCAATTTACCCATGTCTAACAATAGCCAAATTAACATGAATAAAAAACATTCTCTAAAATGCTTGTATGCAAATGCTAGAAGTCTAAAGAATAAGATGGGAGAGTTAGAATATATAGCACTAAATGAAAGGTTAGATATGATTGGAATATCAGAGACATGGTGGAAGGACGACAACCAGTGGGACACTGTGATACCTGGGTACAAACTATATCGTAATGATAGAGCTGATCAAATTGGTGGAGGGGTTGCGCTCTATGTTAGAGAGGGCATTGACTCAGAAAGGATTAAAGTTTTGCAGGAAACAAAATCTGCTGTAGAATCTATATGGATTGAAATTCCATATAAAAGGGGGAAGGCGATGGCAGTGGGGGTGTACTATCGAGCACCTGGCCAGAATGACCAAATGGATGATGAAATGCTCAAAGAAATCAAGGAAGCTAACAAAGGTTACAGCGCAGTAATAATAATGGGTGAATTCAATTACCCCGGTATCGACTCGGTCAGTGTCACGTCAGGACATGCTAGGGAGATAAAGTTCCTAGATGAAATAAATGACTGCTTCTTGGAACAGCTGGTTCATGAACCGACCAGAGGGGAAGCCATATTAGACCTAGTCCTTAGTGGAACACCAGATCTAGTGCAAGAGATAAGGGTGTTGGGGCCACTTGGCAATAGTGATCATAGCATGATCGCCTTTGATTTAATTAGTGGAAGAGGGATAGTAAGGAAATCCACAGTACTACCTTTTAACTTTCGAAAGGGAGACTATGATAAAATGAGGAAAACAGTTAAGAAAAAACTAAAAGGAGCAGTTGCGAAGGTTAAAGACGTACATCAAGCTTGGGTGTTGTTGAAAAATACTATCTTGGAAGCCCAGACCAGCTGTATTCCACGCTTTAAGAAAAGTGGAAGGAAGTCCAAAAAACTGCCAACATGGTTTAAAGGTGAGGTCAGAGAGGCTGTTGCTGCCAAAAAAGCATCTTTCAGGAAATGGAAAAAAGAGCCAAATGACGAAACCTGGAAACAGCACAAGCACTGGCAAGTCAAATGCAAGGCATTGATAAGGCAGGCAAAGAGAGAATTTGAGAAGAAGCTTGCTGCAGAAGCAAAAACGCGAAATAAAGACCTTTTCAAGTACATTCGTAGCAAAAAACCTGTGAGAGTGTCAGTTGGTCGATTAGATGATAAAGGGGTTAAAGGAGCACTAAGAGGCGACAAGGCGATAGCGGAGAGACTGAATGAATTCTTTGCTTCGGTCTTTACTGAGGAAGATGTAGGGATGTTACCCATGACTGAAGTGGTATTTAAAGGTGCGGAAGAAATGAAGGAAATATCGATACATCGGGAAGATGTCTTACAACTATTAGATAAACTGAAGAGTAGCAAATCACCTGGGCCGGATGGTATACATCCAAGGGTGTTGAAAGAACTGAAATATGAGATTGCAGAACTGCTATCAGTAATCTGTGAACTATCATTAAAATCATCTCTAATACCTGAAGATTGGAGGATTGCCAATGTAACACCAATTTTTAAAAAGGGTTCCAGGGGTGATCCGGGAAACTACAGACCGGTGAGCCTGACGTCAGTACAGGGAAAAATGGTAGAAACCATCATAAAGAATAAAATTACTCAGCATGTAGATAGTCACAACCTAATGGGAGACAGCCAACATGGCTTTAGACAAGGAAGATCTTGTCTTACTAATCTGTTATGTTTTTTTGAAGGAGTGAATAAACAGGTGGACAAAGGTGAGTCGGTTGATATTGTGTATCTGGACTTTCAGAAAGCCTTTGACAAGGTCCCTCATCAGAGACTTTTGGCAAAACTAAAGAGTCATGGGATAGGAGGCAGTGTACTATTGTGGATCGGGAACTGGTTAAAAGATAGAAAGCAGAGGGTAGGGCTAAATGGCCAATTTTCCCAATGGAGAAAGGTGAATAGATCCCCAGGGATCTGTGCTGGGTCTGCTGCTTTTTGACATATTCATAAATGACCTGGAAAGTGGAATAACGAGTGAGGTTATCAAATTTGCAGATGACACAAAACTATTTAAAGTTGTTAAAACCCAAGAGGATTGTGAAAAATTGCAAGAGGATCTTGATAAATTGGAAGACTGGGCATCAAAATGGCAGATGAAATTTAATGTGGACAAGTGCAAGGTTATGCACCTAGGGAAGAACAACCCAAACTATGGTTCCACGATGCAAGGTTCCACATTAGGAACCACCACCCAGGAAAAAGATTTAGGCGTCATTGTGGATACCATGTTAAAACCCTCGGCCCAGTGTGCAGCAGCGGCGGCCAAGAGAGCAAACAGAATGCTAGGTATGATAAGGAAAGGAATGGAAAATAAAACAAAAGATATTATAATGCCTCTATATCGTTCCATGGTGAGACCGCACCTTGAATATTGTGTGCAATTCTGGTCGCCGTATCTTAAAAAGGATATAGCGATTTTAGAAAAGGTACGGAGAAGAGCCACCAAAATGGTAAAGGGGATGGAAGGATACTCCTATGAAGAAAGGCTAAAAAGGTTGGGGCTCTTTAACCTGGAAAAGAGACGGCTGAGGGGAGATATGATAGAAGTCTATAAATTAATGAACGGAGTGGAACGGGTAAACGTAGATCGATTGTTCACCTTATCAGAATATAGAAAGACTAGGGGACATGCAATGAAGCTACAGGGTAAACTATTTAAGACTAATAAAAGAAAATATTTTTTCACTCAACGTGTAATCAAACTCTGGAATTTGTTACCGGAGGATGTAGTAAAGGCTGTTAGTATAGCTGGGTTTAAAAAAGGTTTGGACAAGTTCCTGGAGGAAAGGTCCATAAACCATTATTAAGAAGTGACCGAAGATATCAATGCTTGACCCAATACAAGCATTGTGGAACTTGTGTCTCTTGGGGAAACTGCTAGGTACATATGACCTAGATTGGCCACTGTTGGAAACAGAATACTGGGCTTGATGGACCTTGGTCTGACCCAGTATGGCATATCTTATGTTCTTATGACCAACGCAAGCAAGCTCTAGCGACCCATGCTCCACAAATAGAGGCTTGAACGGCCAGCGCGCTTACGTCAAATATTGGTACTGTAAGGTATCCAACTTCCTATCCTGGGCTTCCTTAAGAATGGTATGGTAGTCTTCTTGGTAACAGCTGCATCCACCTTCGGGGCCTGAAACAAGTCCCTATCCTGCTCTACCAGCGGATAAAGGCGGGCCATAACTCTGGAGCCCTTAAGAGCTGCCTCTGGCAAAGCCCATTCTCCCTGAATCATTTCCTTAACAACCTTGTGGATGGGAAACGCCCTTGTGGATAGGAAACGCCCTCTGCGTCTTCCGAAAGGTCTGCAACAAGGGATCTTCTAAAGGCTCATCCTCTGCCGCCCCCCCCCCACGGCATATTAAGCGCCTTGAGAGTCTCTGAAATGAGAGCTGGTAACTCCTCTCTGCGGAAAATCTGGACCACCCTAGCCTGATCCTCCTGTTCCGTGATCTCTCCTTCCTCTAACTCCTCTTCGTACTCTAGGTCCTGATCACCCTCATCCGACAGGACCGCCTCGGACACCACCGAGTGATCTGTGTCCCTGTCCAACCTTGCCCTCTTAGCTGGGACCCTTGCTGCACCCACCGCACCGGGGGTACCTGGCCCCTTTTCCTCCGGTTGCACCTCCGAAACTGCATTCGGGAAGGCTCTTTTGACTCCCCCAAACGCCTGTTGTATTAGCGTAACGAAGGCCAGGGAAGAAATTGCCTCCAGACCCCCCGTTAGAGGCGCCGGGGCAGGGGGAAAATCTGGGGCAGAGGAAGTCCCCGCTACCAGCTCACCCTGCTGCTCGGCCGGAGACTCGGGCTCCTGTGACAGCTCTATCACCTCTTTAGAACCCGCTGAGCCTACATCAACTGCCTGCTCTATTGTGCTCGCCTCCAGCATACAGCCTCTGCACACACCCGTGTCCGAGACTGTCCCTCTCCTAGCCCCACAGATCACACACTGCGGCCTAGAGGGCATCTCTGTACCACCAGAAGAAAAAAATGGATATCAACAAGAGATTCTGGGGTACCCATCTTGTAGAGGCTCCAGAGCCCTTTAGCGCTGTAGATACCCCTTTAAGAAAAATATATAATTTTTTTTTTTTACATTCAAAAACGCCTATGCACTCTAATATGTTCTTGCAGGCAAATGCTGAGGAAATTACCCCAAAACGAAGCCTGCGCGCCGAAAACAGAGCCCTTTCAGGTTGCCGACGCCAAACGGCGCTTCCCGCGCAGAGCCATGCAGTCGGGCCTGCAAATAGCTTTGCACTCCGCGGACATACGGCTTGCCCCCCCCCCCCCCGGCAGCTTACCTTGATGGGGATCCCAGTCACCTCGCTGCCGCAGGCTCCCTCAGACCTCCTCCTCTGTCTGGTCTGACCGCCGTACATGTCAGGCTGAGCTCTTCACCCTCAGCCATCTCCTCCCCGATCATCCGCCGTCGGCTCTGCACGCTCTCAGGAACGCCTTCTGGTGCGCCGCAGAGCCTCCGGCTCCCCGGTTCCTCACCCAGCTATGTGGGATCGGGAACCGGAGTCCAAATCACCCCTTTCACAGTGGTTTTGCGGTGCCTCTCTCCGTTCCCTCTGCAGTCCACGAACCTAGAGGGGGGGGGGGGGCGCCGTACTCCCTGAAGCCAATTTAAAGACACAGACCCCTTAAAAATAACTATAGAATAAACTCAAAGTAAAGTCAAATTTAAATTTGCACCCTATTAACTTAACTTACACCCTAACTCCCTAATCACTAAACCTTAATTGTTCCTCTAGTGAGCCCTTAACCTCTGGGCTCACCACCCTCCAGCTGCTTGGAGACTGAGAGAACTGGAGTGAAGAGGTGGTCCCTCTGTATTTATACCAGGGTCATCAAAAGGATGACATTTCTCAGTCTCCAAAGCTGCTGGAGGAGGTTGACAACCCAGAGATTCCGGGACTAGACTGGAGGGACGATCAGGAATATAAACTTTTTTCCAGGGAAAGAAGACGGTCGTAAGTTGGACTCTGCGGAAAAAGAGAGACTGAGTAAGAAGGAACCCTCGGGCAGCAAAGGGACTACACATGTGTGGTGGTATCTCCCAAAGGCTTTCTTTGAAAGCTGGGGAGATGTTTCCGCGGGGACTATGTCGGCACAGACGTCACCTATATGTGAGGACTGACTTCCTGCTTGTTCCTGGAGAATAATAGATGCATACTCAATAGCATCATGTTCCACAAACTCCCTTCAGGGGCTACGGGGCTTTAATACATTTGCACTGCCTCACCCCCTTGTAAATGAAATTAGGCTCTACCTGCTAATTTTCTTTCCGTGAGTCTTTCCAGTCCAGTCCGATTACGCCTCATTTCCAGCAGATGGAGACTGAGGGCACTAGCCTTGTGATGTCAGAGTATATGGGAGCTCCTCTGACCCTTCCTAAGCCAGTACTAAGCTAACAGAGCAGGAATGTAGAAAACAAAATTATATACAGACCATGCTAAAAGAGGAATTAAAACCCCCAAGGCATAAACCAGTCAGTCAAAGCTAACCCTCTCTGGGAAACGATACTCCCCGAGTTGACCAATTTCCAGTGTTGACTGATTCCCGCTTAGGGACACTGGATTAGCCACTAAACTTACACCCACCCAGGAAGACCTCGCTACTGTTTACTATCAGGGCAGGTTCTGGACTGGACTGGAGGGGCTCAAGAAAAGAAAATTAGCATGTAAGGTCTAATTTCACACCTTTCATAGTCTCCGTCCAGACTCCTGGGATGTACCAGAGTAGTAATCAAGAGAGGGAGGGACTCACGCATCCCCCCATGTTTGTACGTCCAAACAATAATGCTGCACAAATATATGCAACAAAGACCAGGTCACCGCTCTATATATCTATGCTACTGGTATCAGACTGAACTCAGCCCACGAAGCAGCCTGCGCCCGCAATCCTACTGAAGTCTTTTTACGTAAAAGGTAGGCAGAGGCAATTGCCCCCTGAAGAGTGTAAAGAGGCAGTCTGACTTCCAGAAAGACTGTGCATTTAAGATACCACCGAAGCTTCCTACGCACATCCAAGCAGGCGTAGCTGTGCATCCGCCGCCTCTGAAGGTGATAGAAGCACTGCCGTTTGACTTGGAAAGCCAAGTGGAGTGGAGGAGTGGCCTAGTGGTTGGGGCAAGGTACTTCAGGCCGGAAGGTCGGGGGTTCAAATCCCACTAGAGGACAGCAACCTTGGGCCGGAAGGACTGGGGTTTCTAGTCCCACAGGTGCTCCTTGTGGTCTTGGGCAAGCCACTTAACCCTCCATAACCCATGTTCCCTGTAAAATAGTTATCTCCAAGTTATAGTGCCCTGTTCAATGTAATTTCAGTTTGTTCAATGTAAACCGCACTGATGCAGAATAGCGCGGTATATAAGAGAACGTAAATAAATAAATAAAATAAATAAATAAAGACCACTTTAGGCAAAAAGGAGGGCACCGGACGCAACATGACAATATCCTTAGACAGTAAGAGGAAAGGCTCCGGCATGACAAGGCTTGCAGCTCTGAAGTGTGCCTGGCGGAGCACATTGCCACCAGGAAAACCACCTTAAGAGTAAGATTCTTCAGGGTCGCCAAAGGTTCAAACGGAGCTTCTGTTAGCATAGACAACACCAAATTGAGATCCCAGGCCGGGACTACGGAACAAAGCGGCAGTCAAAACTGCTTTACTGCCCTCAAGAACCGCGCCACATCTGGATGTGCCGCCAGGGAAACCCTCTGCACTCGCCCCCTAGCGTGGCTACTTGGACACGCAACAAATTGAAAGCCAGACCTTTCCCCATCCCTGCCTACAAGAAAGCCAAAATCTGGAGGATGGTGGCTGACAGCATGTGTGCTCCCAATCCGAACACTAGTCCTCAAAGACACATCAAACCCTGATGTAAGACAGCGAAGTGGAATGCTTGCAAGCCTTCATCAATGTAGAAACCACCTGCGATGAATAGCCTCTCTGCTTCAACCGAGCCCTCTCAAGAGATAAGCTGTAAGAAAGAATTGATCTACCCGAGGCATGAGAACTGGGCCTTGCACTAGGAGGTTGGCCCTTGCCGGCAGGCACCATAGCACTCCCACAGACAGCTGAATCAGGTCCGCATACCATGGTCATCAGGGCCAGTCAGCAGCCACCAGCACCACCAAGCCCTGATGTGCCTCTAACCGACGGATCACCATGCCTATCAGAGACCACGGAGAGAACACATACAGGAGGCCTCACGATGGCCACGGGGGTGCCAATGCATCGAAGCCTTCTCTTCGATGACTGAAGAAACGACTGGCCATGGTTGCCATGAGATCCTCACCTGTGTTCCTCAATGGCGCTCTATACCTTGGAACACCGACTCCTCCATAGCCCACTCCCCTGGATCCAACCATTGGTGGCTGACTAAGTAGGCATGCACATTCTCTTTTCCTGCCATGTGGACAGATGATAACGCTAGGAGACCAAGTTCTGCCCACTGAAGCAGCAGCATGATCTCCTCTGCTAGAGCTGCACTCCCCGTGCCCCCTAGCAATTGATATCAGCCACTGTAGTGATGCTGTCCGACAAAATCCAAACTGCCCTCGGCCAGACCAGCGACTGGAAGGCCTGAAGCACCAGAAACATCGCTCGCATCTCCAGGCAATTGATGGACCACTGTGCATTCTTTGCAGTCCACTGACCCTGAGTCACCTGTGTCAGGCAATGTGCACCACAGCCATAAAGGCTGGCATCTGTTGTCACCATAGTCTACTCCTTCGGCTCCAATGGCATGCCCACCAGAGCTTTGCTGGACCCAACCATCAGTCCAAGCTGACCCTGACCACCATAGGACTGGCCAGATACCTCGAGAGCGGGTGAATCCGAGGCAACCATCGTGACTAAAGGGACATCTACAGGAGTTATATGTGTGCTCGGGCCCACAGTATGAGGCCCAATGTGGCTGCCATCGATCCCAGAACCTAGAGATACGACCAGGCTAATGGAGCTCTCTGTGCCAAGAAGTGCTGAATATAGCCCTGAATTTTCAGGATTTGCTCCTGTAGTGGAAACACTCGCCACAGAGCTGTGTCGAACCGCACCCTGAGTCGGAATCAACCTGCTCTTTTCCAGGATGAAAACCCAACCCAGACTTTAAAGTACGTCAAGCACCCGCTGAGTGCCGGCCCGACTCTTCTCCAAGGATTTCGTCCAGATCAGCCCAGTCATCCAACTAGGGATGGACCAAGATATTTTCTTGATGCAATGCCACCGCTACTACCACCATGATTTTAGTAAAGATCCGCAGAGCTGTTGCTAGGCCAACCAGAAGAGCTTGAAAATGAAAATGACCCATTGGCACCGTGAACCATAGGAAGCGCTGCTGCTCGGCCCTGATGGGCACATGAAGATATGCCTTCATGATGTCTAATGTGGTGAGAAACTTGCCCTGCTGCACCGTGACAATCACTGACTGCAGCATCTCCACACAGAAGTGCAGCACCTGCAATGCTCTATTGACATACTTGAGATCCAAAATGGGTCAAAAGGTGCCTTCCTTTTTGGGGACGACAAAGTAAATGGAGTATGGACCGATACAGATTTGGTCTTCGGGTACCAGAACCACTGCCTCGAGGTGCAGGAGCCGCTGCAGGGTACCCCTTATGGCTTGCCATTTGGCTGGAGTCTTGTAGAGCAACAAGAAAAAGGTATTGGTGAGAGGGCGCATGAACTCTAGCATGTATCCCTCTCAAATGACCTCTATCACCCACTGATCAGAGGTGAGTTGGACCCAAGCAGAGTAAAACTGGCATAGTTTGCTACCAATTGGAAGGATCTCCGACCGAGCCCCCCTCATCTTATTTGGACTTTTTAGATCCACTGGCAGCACTCGGGAAAAAACCTCTTCCTGCTCCTTATCCACCCTGAAAAGACTGCCCCTTGGCAGGATACTGTCCACGCAGATAGGGAAACAAACTGAACAGCCTGAAACCACTGGAACTCCTTCGACTGCCCTCTTGTCACTGAGGTGGACTTTAAGGCTTTTGGCTTGTCCTCCAGATGTTTTGCTGGCTTGGTCTCCCCGAGATCCTTGACGAACATCTCCAAAGCCTCGTCCAAGAGCAGCTTATCCTTAAAGGGCAGTCTGCTCAAATGGCACTTGGACGAGACATCTACACTAGTGGAAAAAATTGTGGATACACTAAGTTTCTAATTTCAATTTTTTGGTTTCTTTGCATATTTTCTATGGAAGTCTCAAAATGTCTTCAGTTTGAAACCTAGGAAGTTTTTCTAAAACATTCAGTAAATGTATTTAAGAGTGAAACAGTAAACTAGTTGAGCTTTATGTTATATTTTAGATCAAATACATTAAGGTGTCTGTACGATTCTTTAATGCACACATATTTAATCTATGAATTCTTTAAAGTTAATAGCGAGTTGGAAAGCCCTTGGAGTCAATTACTGCCTGGCATCTTCTTGGCATGGATTCAACAAGAATTCTCAAGTCTTCTGTGTTAATTACATGGAACCACGGGCTGACAATAGCCTCAATAAGGGTTTGTTTATTGCTTGGGCGTTTGCATGCCACCAATCGTTTCAGACTAGACCATAAGTTCTCAATAGGATTCAGGTCAGGACTATTTCCTGGCCAGGGCAGAAGTGGAATCTTCTCTGCAAATCACTTCCTGCTTAGTCGTGCAGTATGACATAGTGCACCATCTTCTTGAAAGATCCAATCTGTCTGATGGCCAGGCAGATCACGCATTGATGGCAGTAATTTTGGCTCAAAGACTTCATGGATGTACTGACTCGCATTAACTGGTCCACCAATGACTTGGATTCTGCCTACTCTATGCCAGGACATGCAGCCCCATATCATAACATTCAAAGGATGCTTGACTGTGCTTTTCATGCAATCTGGGAGACAATCTTCACCTGATCATCTTCTTACGTAATGAACCCCATCGCTTCCAAATATCGATATTCTTGTCTCGTTGCTCCAGATTACCTTTTTCCAATCTTCTGTAGTCCAGTTTAGGTGCTCTTTAGCCCACTGGAGTCGTCGTTTTCTCTGCTGAATATTCAGAAAAGGTTTCTTTCTTGGAATTCTTGCCCTCAGACCGGCGTTGAGTAGCCTGTTTCGAACAGTTTGATCAGTAATGGACACACCAAGATCCAAAAGCTCCTGATTGATGTCCTTCCTATCAATAATACCAAACACCTGGTTAAAATATGAACAAACAAAACGTGAACCAGGAAAACTAACACACCGGTGAGGAAAGCAAAATTCTTTTTGTTGGAAGAGCCATCCCAGTAAAGAGGAAAAAACCTCGTACCGCTGTGGCCAATTCCTTTTTAATAAAGTATTTGTTAAAAGTCAGTATTTACTTAACTGAAGTCTAGTAGTCCATTATGTTCAATCAGCAATGTAGCAAGTCGACGTGGCACGTTTCGGGGTGATAACATTTATTCCCCTGCTTCAGGTCATGGACATTGCTCGGTGAACTAATCCCGGGATAAATGTTATCACCCCGAAACGTGCCACGTCGACTTGCTACATTGCTGATTGAACATAATGGACTACTAGACTTCAGTTAAGTAAATACTGACTTTTAACAAATACTTTATTAAAAAGGAATTGGCCACAGCGGTACGAGGTTTCTTCCTCTTTACTGGGATGGCTCTTCCAACAAAAAGAATTTTGCTTTCCTCACCGGTGTGTTAGTTTTCCTGGTTCACGTTTTGTTTGATTGATGTCCTTGACAGATGATTTCTGATTTTTTAAAGCCAGTCTAACAATCATTCTGTCAGTTTTTGGAGTTGTAGACTTTTTCCTTCCTCTTCCCTTCTGAGTTGCAACACTTTCAGTGACTTTGAAGTGAGCACACAACTTTTGTACACCAGATGCTCTCACTCCATGGACCATCTTCTGAGCGATTTCACGAAAGCTGCACCCCTCATTTCTCAAAGTAATGGCTTTTGCTCTCTTTTTAGGAGACCAGTCAACCCTCTTTGTTGCTGCTATCATTAATCTACAAAATACAACATATTCCAAATTGGAAACTTTTTATTAAGCATTTGTCATTTTTTAAAAAATATTTTCGCTAATAAATAAATTTGTAAAAATAACAAAAGCACAACTATGACTTCGATACAGCTTGTATACACCTGGCAGTATAGAACACATTATCTGAAGCGTCAGCTTATACATGAGATTCTGCATAAAACCTGTTTAAAGTGGATCAACAGTTTCATGAAAAATATCATTTTCCTGAGAAAAAGAAATCAATTTTTTCGAGAGCTGTTTTGGTTATTCCACGTAATCTTTATGTTTTTTTGTGCGCTGAATCCGAAAATGACCTCCATTTTGTCATAGGACATCACGTTTCCTGACAATTTAGGTAACTATGTTAAATAAGGCAATACCACAAAATAAATGGAAATAGACTTATACAATTAAAGTTTTATTACAATATTTTCATGAAAATCCTTTTTTGAACTGAAATGAGCTCACCTACACACACTAAACTCGATTCTTCTTCCTTGTGAGGCTCCTCTTGGTGCATTTACGCTTGTGAGTAGCATCTGGAATGTCTCTCTGAAGCATCCAACAGTAGTCTGCCATCATTGTAATGCTCCATTTTCCATGGTATCTCCTTTCCATCTCTTTAATGTCTTGGTGGAATCGTTCACCTTGTTCCTCACTCACAGCTCCCAAATTTTCAGGAAAGTAGTCAAGGTGGGACTGGAGGAAATGCACTTTCAAATTTATCAGGCAACCTAAGGCTTGAAATGCTTCAGCATTCGTCCGATGATCTTTTTGTAGTGAGGATCTTTGTTACTGCCTAAAAATTTCTGTACGACTTCTTTAAATGCAATCCACCCTTCTTCTTGAGGATCCGTCATGGTATTGACAAACTCTTGATCAACTATAAGCCTTCTAATGTCTGGTTCGACGAACACACCTTCCTTCAATTTTGCCTCCGACAGGCCTGGAAACTTGGTGACCAAGTATTTGAAGCATTCTCCATCTCTTGGAAGTGATTTTATGAATTGCTTCATCAATCCCAATTTTATGTGGAGAGGTGGAAGAAGAACTTTATGGGAAGGTACCAAAGTTTCTTGGAAGACATTTTTTTCACCGACTGTTAGCACCCTCGGCTGCCAACTCTTCTTGGGTCCAGTGATTTTGTCGGTCTCGACTGTCCCATAGACACAGAAAACAAGGATATTTGGTATACCCAGCTTGTTGCCTGAGCAGCATGCACAAGACCTTCAAGTCCCCACACACTTGCCAACCATGGTCTTCATATTTAAGTTTACGAAGAACCAATTCCAAGTTCTCGTAGGTTTCCTTCAAGTGTACGGAATGACCTACAGGTATGGAAGTGTAAAAACCGTTGTGGAGTAAAACTGCTTTGAGACTTCTTTTTGAAGAATCTATAAAAAGACGCCATTGCTCTGAATCATATTGGATTTTAAATTGACCCATCAGACCTTCGACATCGATGCAATAAACCAAATTGTCTTCCTGGGCGAAGTAAGGAACGAACTCCTTTTCACAATGTCTGAACCATGAAGATGACACTCCTGGCAACAATAAATTCCTGCTTTTCAGCCTTGATCCGAGTAACTCAGCGGCATCTTTGGGAAGATTCAAGTCTCTTACCAAATCATTCATCTCCTCCCGAGAAAACAATTTTGGTCTGGTATCATCTTCAAAGTCAGAACTTGATTCGTCATCTGGTTCAGGTATGACTTCACCTTCATCGGAGCTAGGTATCTCTTCCAAGGTAGCAGGGGGCTTGGGTACTGGTATATCTGTGCCATGGGGGATGGGACAAATTGCCGAGTGAAGATTGGGGTATGAAATGGAATGCTTCCATTTGGAATTAAACCCTTTCACATCGCATGAACAAAAGTAACAGTCGTCACTATGGTTCTTTTGCTCTCGCCATACCATAGGAATCCCGTAACGGAAAGATTTTTTCTTACCCTTGAACCAGTTTCGGAGGTCCTCAACACACCGTTTGCACACTTTATGAGGCGCCCAGACTTTATCTTGATCTCCAATTTTTAGTCCAAAGTATGCAAAGTATACTTTTTCCACAAAGTCTGTAATATTCTGTTGTTGCTTCAACACTGTATATTCACCACAAATGAAACAGAAACTGTCTGGCAAATTAATACACTTTCGCAGAGCCATAACATAACGGTTAAGAATGACGATCTAACACGAATTGCGATGAAAAAGTGTGAACAGCCTAGAACCAAGAACCTGATGATGATTCGTGCACAAGTGTGGCATGCAGGAGAGAGCAGCTCTGTGTCTGTACACGAGACGTCACAGTGCTGGCCACGCCCCCCTGCACTGACCAGAGCTACTGCTATCTGCCCTGTGTCTCCCTCCCACTGGATTCTTCAGGAAAGATTAACCCCTTCTACCATTAGAAGCACGGACTTAAAACTTGCCTAGCTTATGTATATATTGCTGACCATCAGATTTACAGTGCTATATTTTTTTTTACATAACTCGGACAACCCCTTTAAGGTTTTTTTGGCATTTTATATCTTAAATGCACTTTGTGAATTAATTAATAGTAATTTGAATTAATTAATAGCACAGGTACACTAAAAAATTTTTTTTTTAAACTGCCTCTAATGTTTCGATTGATTTTTACGTTTTTTGGTGCGCTGAATCCAAATCTGGTAACCAATTTGCTCCATCACGTACAGATTTTTTGCTACATTGGGTTAGCAGTTTGAGGTGAACGTTTCAGATTGAGTGCGATCGAGATAAAAGTTTCTTGGATGAATTCTTTATACTAATTGTTTAGTAGTTATTCAAATAAGAATAAAGAAAATTGTAACAAGGCAGCACATAAGAATAGAGTAATGTCAACAAAACACACTGTGATGGTAGCAAAATTGTCTGCACTTAAAACAGCCACATACATGTGCACAAACATTGAGCATATAAGAGCGAGGTTAGACACAAAGAAAAGCAAAGAAATGTGCAAAAAATGTTGTACAGGTATGTATGTAAGAATAGAAAACGCAAACCGCACCATTGCAATACATGAAGACAAACACCCGATGGTGTGAAAATAAAATTCTAATAAATGAGATCCGACACTGTGGTAATAACTAGCAAATTTTTATTTCAAAGTTTAGTAAAAACACGATATTTGTCAACACAGTTTAGATTTTAAAGTCATTCTCGGGTCAATCAATCTCCTGGTGGGCCCGTTTCTTCTTCCCCCGAATGCTTCTCTTGGTGCGCTGCTTGGCGTATTTTTCATCTGGGGTTTCCCGCAGAAGCAACCAGCAGAAATCAGCCATCATAGTGGTGTTCCATCTTCCTTGGTACCTTCTCTCTGCGTCCTTGATGTCCTGGTGAAACCTTTCACCTTGTTCTTCACTGTACGCCCCCAAGTTTTCGGGAAAGTAGTTCACATGGGAGTGCAAAAAATGGACTTTCAGGCTCATGTTACAGCCTTGTTCTTTGAAGGCATTGAGCATCCTGGCAACAATATCCTTATAGTTCTCATCCCGCCTGTTCCCCAAGAATTTGAGAACAACATCCTTGAAGGAATCCCAGGCTTCTTTTTCCTTCTCAGACATCGTTTCAGCGAATGCTCCATCTGAAATGAGTTTCCTTATATCAGGGCCAACAAACACTCCTTCCTTTCGCTTTGCTTCAGAAAGTCGGGGGAACTTTGAGCAAAGGTACCGAAAGCACTCACCATCTTTTGGAAGGGACTTGATGAATTGCTTAATGAGACCCAACTTAATGTGGAGAGGTGGTAATAGAATTTTATCACGAGGTACCAAGCTCTCATGAAGAACATTTTTCTCACCGGGTCTCAAATACTCCCGAATTGGCCAGTCTTTTTTCCCCAGTGTAGGTTGCGGGCCCGGCTATCCCACAAGCAAAGGAAGCAGGGATATTTGGTGAAACCGGATTGCTGCCCTAATAGCATGGATAGAATTTTAAAGTCTCCACAAATCATCCACTTATGCTCATCATAACGAATCTTCTGAAGAATCAGGGCCAAATTCTCGTATTTTTCTTGGAGAATAACAGAGTGAGCAATAGGAACTGAAGCGAATGTGTTGCCATTATGAAGAAGAACACCTTTTATGCTGTCTTTTGACGAATCAATGAACAGCCGCCATTCAGCAGGATCATACTTGAGTTTAAACTTTTCCATCACTCCGTATATATCGTTGCAAAATACCAAATCTTCCTCTTTGCTGAAATACTTCAAAAATTGTGTCTCGCGGTTGCGGTACCAATAAAAAGTTGTTCCTGGTGACAATAGATTTTTCTGTTTAAGCCGAGAACCTAGCAGTTGGGCAGCATCTTTTGGGAGTCCTAAATCCCGGACTAAATCATTCAATTCAGCTTGAGAGAAAAGTTCAGGTTTCGGATCTGGTTCAGTTTCAAACTCGGAAGTACTGGACTCATCGGGAAAAGCCATCTGATGAGTCTCATCATGATCAGAACCGTCCACACAAATATGATCCAAAGATTTTGGTGGTTCAGGCACAGGTACTTCGTTGCTATGAGGCATAGGCCTAATTGCTGAGGGAAGGTTGGGGTAACTTATTACGTTCTTATTTTTTAAGTTGTATCCCTTCACAATGCAAGAGCAAAAATAGCAGTCACTGCTGTGGTCTCTTTGTTCACGCCACATCATAGGTATTCCGAAACGAAATGCTTGTTTTTTACCTTTCATCCATAAGCGTAGATCTTCCTCACATATCTTGCACACTTTGTGAGGAGCCCACGGTTTGTCTTGATCGCCTAACTTCAAACCGAAATAGGCGAAATATACTTTTTTAATAAATGCAGAAATGTTCCTCTGCCGCTTTTTCACGGTATATTCCCCACAAATAAAACAAAAACTGTCCAGAGAGTTGACGCAACCTCTGGCTCTGTGAGCCATCACAAATACACAGCACTGCAAACTACAACTGTAGTGAACCACTTCGGAATAAAGCTGGATTACGACTGAGCAAACAAAAGGTAATAATGAACTTGCAAGAAACTGAAATTTGACAGGAACGTTCATGTCGCAACCACCGTGTTTGAGCGAGCGCGAACGAGGCGAGGCGAACAGGAAAGAACATGCGCCAGCGCGAGTACTGGATTTAGCCCCCCGCCTCCCAATTGTCCTGTTAATGTATAAAATGAATACAAAACACTCTAAAATATCATGAGGGAGTGTTTCTAGTTAGTTAACCATTACAACCTCTATTTTGGGCCAAGAAAATAAACTGCAGTCGGCTAAAAAGAAATTATGTGAACATTCCTTATATGGGTAAGAAATCTAATTTTGCAAGAAAACGTGATGTGATGGAACATTTTGGCTATTTTTCCTGGATTCAGCACCCCAAAATCTATAGGAATCAGTTGCAAAACTGGAGGCAGTTTTTTGGTAGTGTACCTGTGCAGTTATTTGAAAAAATTTGATAAATTTGAAGACAATTTTGCATGTTGTGGCAAATCATGACGTCTAGGAGTTTTTTCAATATTTTATTTGTTTTCAGCACACCAAAATACATGGAAATTAGATGAAAATAATCAAACAGCTTTTTAGTCGCAGACCTGTGTTACCTTGTCTGACTCCAAATCAAAGTTTTTTTCTGATAAATGTTGATGATATTCATTTGTAATATGTTCCCAAATGTTATGGCAACAATTTGCATAGAGTATCTAATATATAGAATACTTAATTAACATATGTACGACAGATATTATCGCAGAGAGCTCAAATTTTACAGGTGTATCCACAATTTATTCCGCTAGTGCAGGGGTTCTCAACCCTGTCCTCGGGACCCACCTAGCCAGTCGGGTTTTCAGGATAACCACAATGAATATGTATGAGAGAGATTTGCATACACTGCCTCCATTATATGCAAATCTCTCCCATGCATATTCATTGTGGTTATCCTGAAAACCCGACTGGCTAGGTGGGTCCCGAGGACAGGGTTGAGAACCTCTGCGCTAGTGTATGACCCAGTTGCGCAACCACAGAAAACAACAAGCCGTCACCACCAATACCATGCTCTTGACTGATGCTCTAAGGAGGTCGCAAAAGGCATCCGCCATATACACACATCCTGACTCCAGCTTGGACCAGCTGCGACCAACGCAAGCAGGCACGAGCAACACACGCACTGCAAACTGATGCCTGAAGGGCCAAGGCATTCACCTCAAAGGCCTGCTTCAGTAACGTCTCCAACTTCTTGTCCTGCACATTCATGAGGGCTGCACTACCTTCAAAAGGAATGGTGGTCTTCCTGGTGACCACTGAGACGACAGCATCCACTTCAGACTACTAGAGGAACTCGTTTTCTACCGCCGAAATGGGGTACAGTTGAATCATTGTCCGACCACCCAGTAAACTCACTTCGGGTACCTCCCATTCCAACTCCATTATCAGCTTGAGAGCCCTATGGACTGAAAAAGCCATCCGAGAGGTCTGAGTGCCTTGAAGAAGAGGGTCTCCTAATGGAACATTCAGTTCCGGGAAGGTCTGCAGGATATTTAGCGCTGCTAGGGACTGCACAATTAGAGCTGGAAGCTCCTCACGTCTAAAGACCCAAACTATATTAAGGTCTTCCCCTTGTGCAATATCACCCTCTTCAAGTTCTGCGCTGACCTTGTCCAGGACTAGCCTCAAGGGCACTCTAAGGGGTCCTCTTAGGCATCCGATGCCTCTGAAGCCTGGTCTTGAGGCAGTTCCAAATGTCCAAGCTCACGCTGCGCCCCCGAGAGTGCTGTCATCCCAGGGCCCAGCAAAGTCTCCTTTGTCAGACAAGGAGTCCATTGTACTGGAATCCCTTTAAGCAGTAGGCCTGGTGCAAAAGTAAAACAAACTCCAGGAAGAAGGGAAGAGCCCCCTGAGGGCCCCACTGAGCTAAGACCTGTTTTGTAACCATGCGGGAAGAAGCAGGAACTGAATCCTGGTTCTTAGCACGGTCAGACAATGATGACTTGAGGAGCTAAAATGGCTGCGTTTCCTGCCAAAACTGCGGGAACTGCATCTGAAGTCTTCATATTTTCCATCTCCTGCTGCGCCTCCAGATATTGACCTGAAGCGTCTGCCACCAAAGAAACTCTGCTCCGGAGCCCCTCTCCCGCTGTGTGGTCCTCATCCACGGCAAAAGCTCAAACGTGACAAACAGCCCTTCTTAACTCCACAGGCAGCACAGATCGGTTTAGGCATGCCAACAAGCAAAGCGCTGACTCAAGATGAAAAAACAAGATAAGGGAAAAAACCTCTGCCCCAGACATGCAAACAGAAAAGTGAAGGATGCTGAAGTCAACTGCCATGATATTGTGGAAGGACTGAACGGAAAAGTCTGTCTTTTTGCAGATGACACAAAAATTTGCAACAGAGTGGACTCCCCTGAGGGAGTGCAGAACATGAGGAAAGATATACAAAAGCTGGAAGATGGTCTAATGCTTGGCAGTTAAGATTTAATGTGAAGAAGTGCAGTGTCATGCACTTTGGAAGCTGAAATCCAAGGAAACTGTATGCAATAGGGGGCGAGAGGTTGATGTGCAAGGACCAGGAGAAGGACCTTGGAGTGATTGTTTCTGAGGATCTTTGACGAAACAATGTGACAAGGCGGTAGCAAAAGCCAGAAGGATGCTGGGGTGCATACAAACAGGAATTACCAGCAGAAAGGAAGAGGTACTAATGCCACTGTACAAGTCGCTGGTGAGGCCTCACTTGGAATACTGTGTTCAGTTTTGGAGACCGTATCTCGCAAAGGATATAAAAAGACTGGAAACGGTTCAGAGGAAGGCGACCAAAATGATTTGGAGTCTGCATCAGGAGACGTATGAGAAGAGACTTGAAGATGTAAATATATACACTCTGGAGGAGAGGAGGGACAGGGGAGATATGATTCAGACCTTTAAATACTTAGAGTATTAATGAACAAACAAACTTCTTCCAAAGACGAGGAAGCTGTAAAACTAGAGGGCATAACATGACGCTGCAAGGGAGTAAACAGAGGCAATGTCAGGAAATACTTTTTCACTGCAAGGGTGGTGGATGCTTGGAATGCCCTCCTGATGGAAGTGGGAGGGGCAAAGACAGAGACCGAATTCAAAATGGCATGGGACAGATACTGTGGATCCCTTTATAGCAACAGGATATAATCAAAATAAACATAACTATTTCAAGAAATAAGGGATGACCTACATGGAGCGGTTGGTACACCCCTAAACAAAGGCATGCGGAAGGGTGACCTGCCGTCATATACTATGTTACTATGCATGTATATGTTACTCCAAGAATATTACACAGCACTGCCTGGCCAAAAGCACTGTCCCTATGGGATTCGCTTTCCAGGCAGTAGTGTGCTGCGAACGTGTGAATGGATGACTGAGTTGGGGCTCTGCAAATGTCTGTCACCGGCACAGAACGGAGGAGGGCCACCAACATGGCCATCGCCCTCACACGATGCGCTGTGATCTGGTGCTCCAGGGAGAGGCCCGCCTGCTCATAGGTGAG
Source organism: Ichthyophis bannanicus (assembly GCA_033557465.1). Taxonomy (NCBI): domain Eukaryota; kingdom Metazoa; phylum Chordata; class Amphibia; order Gymnophiona; family Ichthyophiidae; genus Ichthyophis; species Ichthyophis bannanicus. The sequence continues at coordinate 1,718,017,367 of CM066032.1, read as the reverse complement.
GGCAATGCAGTCTATCATACAAGAGGATAGGGTATGTTGGTTACAGGGAGCCCCAGTCTGCAGGGATCATAGGACACGAAAAGCTGAGGTGCTTTGCGGTGGCCCTGGGTCCGCTGCAGATAGAAGGACAGGGCCTGTTTACAGTCAAGTGTGTGGAGTATGAGCTCCTCCCTGCCTGCATGAAGCCGTGGGTAGAAGGTGGGGAGCACCACCTCCTGGTGAAACGGGGATACCACCTTCGGGAGAACTCAGGATGAGTGTGGAGCAGTACCCTGTTCTTGAAGAACCTGGTGTACCTGGGGTCCGCCACCAGCTCCTGAAACTCACTGACTCTGCGGGCCACCAGGAAGGCTACCTTCCAGGATAGGTATCTGAGGTGGCAGGTGGCCAGTGGCTCGAACGGTGGTCTAGTTAGCTGGGAGAGCACCACAATGAGGTCCCATTCTGCTGCCGGAAGGCAGACAAGGGGCTTGGAAAGCAGAAGGCACCGTAGGAAATGGGAAACCAGGGGCTGGCTACATAAGGGCTTCCCCTCCATAGGGTGGTGGTGAGCAGCTATGGCACACAGATGCACCTGGATTGAGTTAGATTTCAGCCCTGTGGCGTGACAGATGCACTAGGTACTGTAGTACCAGCTAGATGTGGCAGGAGAAACGGTTCTCCTTCCTATCTGCACACCACAGCACGAACCTGCACCATTTAAAGGCATAAGCCCTCCTTGTGGAGGGCTTCCTGGAGGCTAGCAGGATTTCCTCAATCTCCTGTGGTAGGTTGAGTGGGGCCAAGGATACCTTCTCAGCAGCCAGGCCGTTAGTCAACGACCTCACATTGGGATACAAAAGGGAGCCCTCCTCCTGCATCAGGAGATCCGGGGCTCAGCCCAGGGGTACTGGGAGCTTCACCGTCAGCGAGAGCAGTAGTGGGAACCAGGGCTGCCTGGGCCACCTGGAGGCGATCATTATCACCGATGCCCTCTCGTTCTGAATTTTGAACAGAGTCTTGGCGGCCAGAGGAGTTGGTGGGAATGCATCCAGTAGTCCCTTGGACTATGAGCTCAGGAATACGTCTGCTGCTACCCTCTGTGGGTGCGGCTGCCTGGAGCAGAAGCGAGCCAGATGCACGTTGTCTGGAGAGCCAAAGAGGTCTATCTCGAAGGCGGAAGAGCTTCTTTGCTACTGCAGGGTCAAGACGCCACTTGTGAGGGCGGAGGAGTCTGCTGAGTCTGTCCACCAGATAGTTGTCCTGACCTGGGAGGTAGACGGCTCGCAGGAGGATGCCACTGCGCACAGCAAAGTGGAGGAGGGCAACAGCCTCCTGGCAGAGGGAGTACAAACCTGTACCCCCCTGCTTGTTTATATAGAAGATTGCGACCTGGTTGTCCATCTGGACCAGCCCAGGTCTGTTCTTCAAGAGGGCGCGGAATGCGTGTAGGGTGAGGAATACCGTCTTGAGTTTCAGGAGGTTGATCTGTAATAGAGACTCCTCCCTGGACCAGCAGCCCCGAGTGCAGTGAACTCCGCAGTGAGCTCCCCAGGTCTTGAGAGAGGCATCTGTGGTCAGGACACACAGCGGTGGAGGCGCCTGGAAGGTCATCCCTGCCCGAAGGAGGCCCTGGCCCTGCACCAGTCGAGGGATCTCGCCAGCTGGATGGAGACTCTGACCCTGTCCCGGAGTCAGCCCGTGGCCTGGGTCTACTGATAGCACAGGCACCAGTGAGCTGTCTGCCTGTGCAGGTGGTTTAGGGGTGTGATATGGACCGTGGAAGCCATGTGTCCCAGCAGGCGGAGAAGGCAAGCCGCCACTGTTGCACAGTGCTGGACCTCCCCTGCCAGCTGCTTAAGGCATTCTGCCCTGTCCTGAGGAAGGAGGGCTCTGGTCCGCACCATGTCCAGCTGAACACTGATGAACTCTAGGTCTTGCACCAGAGAGATATGTGATTTGAGGTAGTTGATGATGAACCACAAGTGCTGCAGGAGGAGGATGGTACATTCTGTGCCATAACTGGCCTCTGTGGCTGTGCCGCTCTTGATAAGCCAGTCGTCCAGGTAGGGTAAGACAAACATCCCTTTGTAGGTGCAGATGGATGGCTACCACTGCTAGACACTTTGTGAACACTCTTGGCGAGGAGGCCAAAGGGAAGTACCCTGTATTGGTAATGGTCTCCCCCTACTGTGAATCTCAGGTATTTCTGGTGAGATGGGTGGACCAGGATGTGTGTGTAGGCATCCTTTAGGTCCAAGGAGCAAAGCCAGTCTCCCTGGTGTCCCAAGGGAGAGCATTTTGAACTTCTCCTTCACCGGGAACTTGTTCAGGTCTTGGAGGTCCAGTATGGACTTGAGGCCCCCGGTTCTTTTGGGGGACAAGAAAGTACCTCGAGTAGAAGCCCTTGCCCCAGAGATGCTGGGGAACAGGCTCTACCGCCCTGTCCCCTTAGTAGATATGCTAGCTCTGAGAGCAAGAGGACCTGGCAAAGGAGAAGTCGCACTGGCTCTCCTGGAAAATGCCCCAGAGGTGGTAGTTAGAAGCGAAGTTGGTAACCCTCCTTCACCATCCTGAGTGCCCACTGGTCAGAGGTGACCTCGGGCCGCCTGTGGGCTTAGAGTGCCAGGAGGCCCCCTGTGAGCTGGTGAGGTCTCCCAGGGGGAGGGAGGCCCCGCTCCGGGAGTCAAAAGCTCCCGTCAGGTTGAGCCAGAGCTGATGTCTGCGGCTTGGGAGCCTTGGGCTTCCTGGGTCTGTGTCCCTGGTGCTGCTGGCTTGAAAAGGCTTAATAGTGGTGACTGATGGAAAGGGCCCTTTTTTTCTCGAGAATGTTGGCCTTTCTTACGGGGAAGGATAGAGGTCTTCTTTGAGAGCCTCTGCCTGGTCACCACCTCGGCCTCAATCTCAGCCACCTTGACAGCCATAGGTTTTCCAAATAAATTCTCTCCGGTACAGGGGACATCCAGCAGTTTTTCCTGGACCCACTGCTCGAGGTCCGAGGTCTGCAGCCATGTCTGGCGCTGAGCACAGATGCCTGTGGCTGCTGTCTGGGCTGCAGCCTCAAACCCATTGTAGGTGGCCTAGGACAGGAACTTGGAACAGTCCCAGATGGTGGCTACAAGATCTGGAACTATTGCAGGGGTTCCCCAGCGAGCCCTGCTGAGAAGCCAGCAAACTCCTGGATGAAGCTTTTAAGATACTGTACATACCTATGTAGAGTTCATAGGTTTGTATCTGGCAGCCCAGCATGGAAACACATCCCAGGGTGTCGAGGTCCCTGGTCTCTCTACCTGGGGGTACAGAAGAATAAGTCTTCTGGCTCTTGAACTTTTGCATCGAGAACTCCACCACCATGGAATTGTGGGGAAGTTGGGCCTTCTGGAAGCCTGGACTCCTCGTGACGTGGTAAGTGGCATCGAGTCATCAGCTCACCACCGGCACAGAGACCAGGGCTCCCATATTTGTAGGAGCAGCCTTTCGAGGATGGGCTGCACTGGCACTGATAGAGCCTACTTGGGGGGGGGGGGGCGGGGGGGGGGAGAGACTCATTCTGGAGGATCTCCAGCTCTTCGGTGTGTGGGTCCTCCTCGGACTCGGTGGGGACCAAGAGGGCTCGGGCCATGTCCAGGACGAAGTCGTCGAATGCCATGTCCTCGGGTGGGGATGGATCAGAGCTCCAGGAGAGACAGCTCTGAGGGGATGTCTCGGTGTCAAGAGCTCTTGGGGGAGGCCTCGATGTCGGTCTCCCAGTCTGATTCCAAGGGCAGTGGAGTCCGAGGCTCGGAGCTCCTGTGTCTCAAGGGCTGCGTTAGGGAATTGAGACCCCTCAACCGGTCTCGGGTCAGAATCCTGGAAACTAGTTGGGGAGGACCGGACACCTGAGGATCGGGACCGGGACCGGGACCTCGATCGGTGCAGAGGGCTGGCCCGAGGCAAATAGTGTTCGGGGCCTGGCTCAACTTCCGGGGATGCCACTGCAGTCGGGGGTCCGTTGTTGGGGTGGATGAGGATGAACCCGACATCATCACCTGCTGCATAGTCAGGATAGCAGAGATATTCTGTTCCAGGACCGCCATTCTGGCCTCGATGCCAGAAGGCTCCCACAGCTTTCAGTGTGGGCACCGAGAGTTTAGCGCCCGGCACCGGTACTCTGGCGAGCATGTTCTCTATGAGGACAGTGGCCTTGGGAAGCCTCGCACTGTCACTGCCAGCTGAGGACTCCTTCCAAGAGATCTTAGGAGGGTGCTGCTTGGAGTCACCCGAGTTCTGTCGTGGGACCTTGCTGGGTTTCTCTGGTGGAACTTCGACTGGCTTCGAGGATTATTTCTTTTTCTTGCCAGAGTCCAGCGTCTTTCCAGAGGAGCTGCCGCCACGAAGATGCCTGAGCCTCATGGAAGGTGCTCGGCTTCGGGTTCAGCGTCGGGGAAGCTGGCACTGAGCCAGACCATGGGAACATTATCTCCTGCAACTCCGATCACTTCTTATTGATTCTGGGGGTCATGGCCCAAAACAGGTCGTAGGAGGTACTGTTGTGGTCTGGGCCAAGGCAGTGCAAGCACCAGTGGTGGATGTCTGTGATTGACATAATTTGATTGCAACGATCACACTTTTTAAAGCCACCGGGAGACATGGTGGATCACATCTAGATGGGGTTGATGACGCCGGGCAAAAAAAGGGCATGAACGCCGGTCGAGGCGAGCCTTGATGAAAACAGAGAAAGGAGAAGAGAACAGTGCCCAGGATGGCGCCGGCTCGAGGCGGGAAGAGGAACCAGTACGCAAACTGGGAAAAACTCACTAAGAGGATATTTTTAAAGGAATTGTTTTTGGGGACACAGGACATGCGTCCAAAGGGTTCTGCGGAAAAAAGGAGACTGAGCAAGATAGCACCCTTGGGTGGGAAGGGGACCACGCATGCGTGGTAGCATTCCAAAAGGTTTTCTTTGAAAGCTAGGGAAATGCTCCATGTGGGCTCCGTCGGCACCAACGTCACCCATATGTGAAGATTAATTTCTTGCTTATTCCTGGAGAAACTACGCTATCTCCAGGAACAAGCAGGAATGTAATCTTCACATATGGGACTCACTAGTTCACAGGTAGCAGACTGGCATGGGGGGAGGGGAGCAGTGTGATCCCGGAGGCTAAGGCTTAGAGCCAAAGAGTGTGAGCTCAATTCCAGGAGGCCTTACCACCCCTAATGATAGTCTGGTCACTTTTAAAGTCTGGGACGGAGGGTAGGAGTTGCGTCTAAGTCCCAAAAAGGTACTAGAGTACAGCTTGGCCAAAGACATCATCCCAACGTGAGTCCCTGTCCAGATAGCATGCAGAAAAAGTATGCATGGAGAACCAGTTAGCTGCCTGAGAAATCTCCTCAATGGATACTGAATGGAGATTGGCTATGGAGGTTGCCATAGCCCGCACATTATAAGCAGTATCGTGACCCACCAGAGAGTCCTGCTTGTGCATAAGCAAATGAAATGTAATCTGCTATCTATATGGACAGAGTTAATTTTGCCACTGGTAGCCCAACATGACTGGGATCAAAAGAAATGAATAATTGAGAGGATTTTCTGTGATCCTTAGTTCTATCCAAGTAGTAAGCCAGTGCTCGCTTGCAGTCTAAAGTTTGTAGTGCTGCTTCTGCTGGAGACGCAAGTGATCTCGGAAAGAAAATCGGTAGGATTACCAACTAGTTCAGATGAAAGGAGGAGACTACCTTCAGGAAGGACCAGAGCTTGCAGTTTGGACCAGAGCCTGCAGTTTGTTGATGCGGTGAGCTGATGTGATGGCGATGATGAAGATTACCTTCCAAGACAGAAACTTCAGTGAAGTGGCAGCTAAAGGCTCAGGAGGCGGCTTTAGAAGTTCAGCAAGAATCACACCAGAGGCAGCTTAATGGGTGGCTTGGACAGTAGGAGACCCCACATTTAGAGTGCTACTAAGGGGTGTGAGGATATAGGCTGCTCATCCAGTGGTTTGTGAGAAGCTGCAATGGCACTAAGATGAACTCTCACTGCGTTAGTTTTAAGACCTGTCAAGGATAAGTGCAGGAGACATTGTAGAAGGGAGTCCATTGGGCAAGCAAAGGGGCCAATGCCCTTTGGGGAGCACCAGAGGGCAAACCTATGCCACTTGAAGGCATACGATTGCCTAGTGGAATCCTTGTGTGATGCAAGGACATCCTTGACCTCCTGTGGCTGGTCGAGGTCAGCGAGTACTAGTCCTTCAGCAGCCATGCCGTGAGGCATAGGGAGACGTGTCCTTTTGTCCTGAGAGAGGAGTTTGGGCGCACATTCCAAGGATGAGGTTGAATCTGCGTAAGGTGAAGAAGCAGAGGAAATCACGGTTGACGGAGGCAAAAGGGGGTTATGAGAATCATGGAGCCCCTGTCGATCTATAGCTTGAACAGTGTTTTGGGTATGAAGAGGATGGGATGGAATGCAGAGAGCAGACCCTGTCTCAATGGAGAAGGAAGGCGTCCGGGACCTGTCGGTGCAGTGACTGAAGCCTGGAGCAGAAGAGTGAAAGCTGTGTGTTTTGCAGAGTGGCAAAGAGCTATATGAGTTGGGTTCCCCACGTTCGGAAGATCCAAGCAGCCATCTCCCGATGTAAGGACCACTCGTGTGGACAAAGGATATGGATTAGCCTGTCTACTAGGACACTGAGTTCACCCGGGAGGTACACCTTTCTGAGATGAATGCGGTATGCGATGGCAAAGGACCACAGACGAAGCACTTCCTCGCATAGCTGCAGCAAGTTATGGTATTTTCAATAACATCATATGGATGTGAAAGCTGGGCAGTGAAAAAGACAGACAGGAAGAAAATTGATGCCTTTGAATTATGGTGCTGGCGGCGAATACTGTGTATACCATGGACTGCCCGAAGAACAAACCAGTCGGTACTAGAGGAGATCAAACCTAAGCTTTCTTTAGAAGCTCAGATGACAAGACTTCGACTTTCATACTTTGGACACATCATGCGAAGAGAACATAAGAACATAAGATATGCCATACTGGGTCAGACCGAAGTCCATCAAGCCCAGTATCCTGTTTCCAACAGTGGCCAATCTAGGTCATACGTAACTAGCAGTATCCCCAAAAGACACAGGTTCCACAATGCTTGTACTGGGTCAAGCACTGATTATCCTGGGTCCCTTTTTAATAGTGGTTTATGGACCTTTCCTCCAGGAACTTGTCCAAACCTTTTTTTAAACCCAGCTACACTAACAGCCCTTACCACATCCTCCGGTAACAAATTCCAGAGTTTGATTACACGTTGAGTGAAAAAATATTTTCTCTTATTAGTCTTAAATAGGTTACCCTGTACCTTCATTGCATGTCCCCTAGTCTTTCTATATTCTGATAGCATAAACAATTGATCCACGTTTACCTGCTCCACTCCATTCATTAATTTATAGACCTCTATCATATCTCCCCTCAGCCGTCTCTTTTCCAGGTTGAAGAGCCCCAACCTTTGTAGCCTCTCTTCATAGGAGTAGCCTTCCATCCCCTTCACCATTTTGGTGGCTCTTCTCTGTACTTTTTCTAATATGCGCAAGGATGACACGCAAGGATGACACGCAAATTCGTGAAGCGTTCCATATTTTTCCCAACACACATAACACTTCAAAACCAAGAAATTAAAATAAAGAATGAAGTAAGATACCTAGGAGTAATCCTAGATAAACAACTGACAATGGATACCCATATTAGAAATACTACAAAGAAAATTTACTTTAAACTTAAAATCCTTAAACAACTAAGACCTCTGGTATACATACAAGATTTTATCAGCATAATTCAAGCTACCATAACACCACATTTTGACTTTGCTAATCTAATGTTATTAGGCACAACAAAACAAAACATTAAAAGAATTCAACTTGCACAAAATGCTGCAGCTAGGATAATAACGAAAGCACACTCACATCAACATATAACCCCAATACTTGCATCCCTTCACTGGCTCCCAATTCAAAGCAGGATAGTATATAAAACTTTAATAACTTCATTTAAATCGCTAAATGATTTGGCCCCAGTCACGCTAAGTAATTTAATCAGTAAAGAACATGCAAAAGCTACCCAACGGAAAGGTCAATTAAACAAACTAAAATTTCCCATAGACTTCATAAAAGCAAACAAATTAACAAACAACAGAGCGTTCTCACACGCAGCCCCAACAATCTGGAACTCCCTCCCTGACGACCTAAGAACGATAACTGAGATCATTGAGTTTCGTAAAAAATTGAAAACCTATCTATTCACCTTACATTACAACAATATAGATCATCCTTCACTTGATTTGGATAAAGGCTAACCAGTATTGACCTTAGTTGACCACGATCTATACAGACATCGCATCCCAGCTGAAACTGTACTACCCCAATGCTAAAGCCCTAAAAACTGTATCTGTATATAATGTATATAGTTTTTACTGTTATGTTCTGCTCAAGCTTAACATTGTTGTTTACTTATAATATTCTTCGTTATTTGACGTTACATGTAAAACAAACGCTGCTTTGTTAATTGGTTGTTTATTGTGAACCGCAACTGATCTCAGGAAGATGCGGTATATAAATGTTTGTTAAATAAATAAAATAAATAAAATAATAATGCTATGTCCTTTTTAAGATACTGTGACCAGAACTGCACACAATATTCAAGGTGCGGTCGTACCATGGAACGATACAGAGGCATTATAATATCCTTTGTTTTATTTTCCATCCCTTTCTTTATGATACCTAGCATTCTATTTGCTTTCTTGGCTGCCGCTGCACACTGGGCAGAGGGTTTTAACATGTTATCCACGATGACTCCTAAATCTTTTTCCTGGGTGGTGGTTCCCAATGTGGAACCTTGCATTGTGTAACTATGGTGTGGGTTGTTCTTTCCTAGGTGCATAACTTTGCACTTGTCCACATTAAATTTCATCTGCCATTTAGATGCCCAGTCTTCCAATTTATCCAGATCCTCCTGCAGTTTTCCACAATCCTCTTGGGTATTAACAACTTAAAACAGTTTTGTATCATCTGAAAATTTGATAACCTCACTCGTTATTCCCTTTTCCAGGTCATTTATGAATATGTCAAAAAGTAGCGGACCCAGTACAGATCCCTGGGGTACTCCACTATTCACCTTTTTCCATTGGGAATATTGGCCATTTAGCCCTACCCTCTGCTTTCTATCTTTTAACCAGTTCCCGATCCACAATAGTACACTGCCTCCTATCCCATGACTTTTTAGTTACGCCAAAAGTCTCTGATGAGGGACCTTATCAAAAGCTTTCTGAAAGTCCAGATACACTATATCAACCGACTCACCTTTGTCTACCTGTTTATGCTAAGAGAGAGATTATTGTTATGTTAAGAGAGAGATTATTAGAGAAAGACATCATGCTTGGCAAGATAGAAGGTCAACGCAAAAGAGGAAGGCCAGCAATGAGATGGATTGATACAGTAACAGCAGCTACGGGTACCAGTCTGTCAACAATGAGCCGCCTGACTGAAGACCAAACACAATTTAGGATAGCTATCCAGAGGGTCGTCATGAGTCGACTCCGACTCGACGGCACTTAACAACAACAAATGGTTGCCGAGCACGCTTGTGTTCTGCATATTTTTAAGGACAAACTGCAGAAAGATTATGTTACATGCAAAATAGATCTGAATCGCTGGAGGCTGATTTACTGACAGCACAGAGCTAGCTACAGCTTGTCACGGACAGAGCAGGGAAGTTTGAGCAGTAGAATGTAGGTTTTACGGCACCAAGTTGCTGAGCTTCGCGCTGAGCCGAAGGGAGGGGCTACTAGTAGCCTGTTTTCACCAAGTACTAACAGCCTGTGGTGTCTGAGATGCCAAGACTTAGTGGATCAGGTTTCCGCTCTCAGGAAGCGGAACGATCAGGATCAAAAGGAATTGCAATTTCTAACAGTTTGTGGAATAGAGCCGACAGATGAGAACCGTAAATTACAAAATGAAGCTGCTCTCTACGAGCAACGAGAGAGCGCTCTGATAGCTCAGTTAAATGCAGCAGAGACTGCTCTAAATGTAGCGAAACAGCGAACGGCTAGCCTCCAGAGGGAGCTAACCGCTGCACGTCAGGAATGTGGGCAGGAAATAGAGAGTTAACCAAGAAATTCAGAAATTAAGATCTGATTGTTCTGAGTTGGCCTATGAGTTTAACTTAGAGTAATGAGACAGAGGACAGATATAATTTGATCTCTCCAGGCTTCTCAAATTTCCAAAGGGTTGATGATGGCTGTTTGCCAGTGGAAACCCTGCCCAGTGTAGAAAGGCAGCTTTTCCAGGACAAAGTCAGTTCTCTCCCATCAGCGCATGAGCAAAGGAGAGAAACAGGGCGGAGTGAAACACCCTACTCTCGACCCCTCCCCATACAGGGAGAGGTTAAGAGAGGGGTGAGAAGTCCCCCTAGTGACTTAATCCCTGGAGGCCATGTGTCTCAATAGACATCTCTCGAGCTGTTATGCAGCTCTGCTGTTGCATTCCTTTTGCCAGCTCGATGAGGTGGGCACAGTGATCTTGTGGAAAAAAAGCTCAGGCTTATTGAGTGTCTAAGTACACTCCAATGAATCCAGACGTTGGCTTGGAACGGGGTGAGACTTTGGAAAGTTTAAGACAAACCCAGATGTTGGAGTACTGTGATGGTATGATGAAGGGAGAGTTTTACCTCCTGAAGGGAGTCTCCCTTGATTAGTCAGTCATCTAACTAAAGGAATACGAAGACCCCCAAAGTGCAGAAATAGCCAGCGACTACTGCCATGCCATTTTGTGAATACTCGCAGTGCAGAGGCTAAGCCGAAGGGCAGCACCCGGTATTAGTAAGAGTTTCCTTGAAACATGAAGCACAGATACTGTCTGTGCGGGGGATGGATCAGTATATCTACATATGCCTCCTTTAGGTCTAGAGAACATAATCAATCGTGCCTCTGGAGGTATGGAAGAAGAGTTCCCAGGAAAATCATTTTGAAATTTTTGCGGACCAGGAACTCGTTTAGGTCTCTGAGATCCAAGATAGGCCAGAATCCTCCTGTTTTCTTTGGGATGATAAAATATAGAGAGTAGAAGCCTATTCTTTCTTGAGGAAGAGGGACTCTTTCTATAGCACCCTGGGACAACAGGGTGGACCCTCTTCTCTTAAGAGAGTGCTTTGAAGGAGGTGGGTGGGATAGTCCCCTGTGAAGCTGGTGGGGGGGGGGTTAAAGTTTCAAAGTGAAGCTGATACCCTCCCCTTGGACTATGTTGACAGTCCACTGTTCTGAAGTGATGAGGTGCCACCTGTGGGCATAGGAACAGAGTCTGCTTACTATGTGGAGGGGCTGGGGACCCTCCAGAGGCAGAGTGGCAATGCTCTCTAGTAAGGAGTCAGAATCCTAGGGCAGGTTGTGCCTGAACTGCTGGTTGAGGCTTAGGAGCCTTGGGCTTTCTGGGATGGCAAGGGCCCTGCTGCTGCTGCTGCTGAGCTGGTAGGTAGCTGAAGGTGGGTAGGAAGGATATCATCTCCTTAGAATAGAAAGGTTTCTTGGGAAGAGCCTTCCTTTTGGAGGAGTAAGCCGTCTTTCGAGAACGGTGTTTGATGGTGAGATCATCTGGCTCAATTTCCCCAGCTTTTTCTCTCCAATCTTTCTCAAAACGTTTTTCTCCCATACATGGGATATTGGCCAGCTTGTCCTGGACCTACTGTTTGAGATCTGATGCCTATAACCAGGCCATGCTGCGATCTCCAATGCAGACTGCTGAAGCTTTGCTTGTTGACTCAAAATCATCAAAACAAGCCCAGGTAATAAATTTAGAAGTATTTTGGCCTTGTTTGATGAGTGTCTGGAATGCATGCTGTTTATCATTAGGAAGCATGGGGGCGAACGTCTCCAGACCCCTGGCAACATCCTTTAGAAACATACCCATGTTTAGCATGTAGGAGTTTATTCTAGAGGCCAACATGCATGGCTGAAAGCATCGATGGCCAAAGGCATCGCGTGTCCTCGAGTCTCTGCCCGGAGGCATGGACGAGTGATTATTTGAACTCTTTATTGGACACATCGCTGGTGGGGGAGCTGAGGCTTTTGAAAGCCTGGGTGCTCTGGAACTCGGTATATGGGATAGAGTCTCTTGTTGACAGGTGGAACTGTGAGAGGAGCCTCCCACATGCAGAGCATACGATCTTGTAAGATGCGATGCACTGGTAAAGTAGCCGCTTCTTTGTGTGTGGGAGGGTAATGGAGTACCGCCAATTCCTCTGCCCTCAGTTCCTTCTCGGAGGCTACTGTGCTGGCAAATCCTGCTGACGTGTCACATATGAAGTCCTGGAAAGACACATCTTCTGGTGGGGACTTGCGCCGCTCCTATGGAGGTGAAGGGTCTGAAGGGATATCTGAAAGTTCCTGAGAATCCAATTATTCCTCGCCAGAATTGAAAGAACTGGAATCAGAGTCTGGCAAAAAGTCGAAATATTGGCAGTCTTGTGTTTGACCTCGATGCTTCATTAACATTGAGGGTTGATGCCAATACTGATGCTCAGAGGCATTGGAATTGGGAGCCATGGCAGGTTTAGCCTGTTGGGTACCGGAGTATCAGTCGGTTCCAATGGAGACATCGGCCTCAGGAGCTCCAACGATGTCAGTTCGAGGGCTGGCACTGGTACGTATGACCTAGATTGGCCACTGTTGGAAACAGGATACTGGGCTTGATGGACCTTGGTCCGACCCAGTATGGCATATCTTATGTTCTTATGAGAGGAGGCTGATGTTCTCGATGACATGGAAGCCACGGAAATCAAGTCCGGGGTGAATAGCGATCCATACTGTCTGGCTCTGTTCTTTAGGCCTCTGTCATTTGCTGGCACAAAGGAAAATAATTTGGCAGATGCTCAGGGCTCAAACATTTTAGACACCAATCATGTTTATCCGTGACTAATATCATACCGGCACATTTGGTACATTTTCTTAAAACCGCTAATTGTTTTTTCCATGTTTTAAAAATGTTCTTCAGAGTTAAAGATGAGGATATGGCGGCCTAAAGGCCTAGTTAGCAGTGAAATCCGCAGGACAAGAAAAGGAAAAAAGTAAAAAGAAAAATTTACAACTAAAAAATAAATATTTATCAAAACCGGTGTTAAATCTGATAGAACCAGCATCGACGGAAAGGCAGAGCATGGTATTTCACCAAAAACGGAAAGGTTTTTCAGCAGTGACAGGATTGTACAACCTGTTGGCTCCGCAGAAAACAAAGAACTGAGGAGTTAGGAAGGCCGACACCCAGGTGTAGTAGGTTCCCCATCTTATAAACCTTCCAGGAAGCATCAGTTTGGTTTCCACTAGATTTTGGGCAAATTTCTTTCACTCAAATGTACTGAACATAATTTACACTACTGCCCTTCATCAACTCCCCCAAATATTGCGAATAACTCTGCAATGATGGGGCACAGGATGAAGGTGAAAGGGGAAAGACTCAGAAGTAATTTGAGGAAATATTTCTTTACAGAAAGAGTGGTAGATGTATGGAACAGTCTCCCAGTGGAGGTGGTAGAGACAAGGACTGTATCTGAATTTAGGAAAGCATTGGACAAACACAAAGAATCTCTAAGGGAAAAAAAGGGACTACAAAACTTTGTAGTTGGTATGGAAGGGCAAACTGGATAGGCATATGGTCTTTATCTGCCATCATTTTTCTGTGTTTCTCTCAGTTAGGCCAACAATGAGAATGCACTGTACAAGTCAATGACTAGTTTCATTTAGAGAATTAAAGAAAAAAAGGAAGATTATTATGCCAATGTACGAGGTCATGTTTACATACATAAGTGGCTTTACGGAGATGAGCATGTGAGAACTAGTCTCACTTCCAGCATCGTCACACAGTCCACAAGGGAAACAGCAAGGCTCTCACTCCTTCAATGACCACATCAATCTACAATAATTACAACACTGTACAGGCATCAATTCTTTATTTTACCTCCAGACACAAGTACGCCATCAGAATTTACAGCCAGCGTATTGATTATAGCATTGTGACCAGATAGGTTCTGAATGAAGTTTCCATCTGGAAATTTCCACTGTTTAATATTATCTGGTGAGCCGGATGCAAATGTATACCTGAAAGAAGAGAAGATCAGGAAATTAAAGGAGAGCGAGCAACAAAGGCTACTTTCAAACCAACGTTTGGATACAATGAGATATCTTTTTGTTAATACATAGCTCTTTTTTTCATTTAAAAATTTTATTGTGTTGTCTGGGGACAGAAGGAATCAGTCCTTACATATGGATGATGTCAGCGCCGATGGAACCCATGCAGTAACCTCTCCCCAGCTTTCAAAGACAGCCTCTGAGAGGTGCACCACACATGTGTAGTCCCATTCCGGCCTACGGGTGCCATCTTGCCTCAGTATGATATCATAGCACAAGACGGCAAAAGGAGCAACTCCATGAGGAGGAGGGAGGGCTGTGAGGAACGATTCCTGCTATCCCCAGAGAACACCTGTTACAAGTGAGTAACTATGCTTTCTCTAGGAACAAGCAGGAAGTCTGTTCTCACATATGGGACTCCTCAGCTACAGGCTACTGAAAAAACCTGCAAAAAGCCATGGGTGACCAGATAAAGGTGAGCCGTGAGCAGCAGCAACCGAGTTGGAAGACAACAGACCCACGAGTGACCCAAGTGTCCAGCGAGGTACCAGTTCACTGGTAGCCCAAACATAGCAAGGACCGAAGGGCAGGAGTTGCCTACACCCGGAACAAATGATGAAGTATTGCCTGGCTGAAGGTGCTGTCCCGACAGGACTCTCTCTCCAGGCAGTAATGAGCTGCAAAGGTACTGATTGGGGACAAGGTGGCGGCCCGGCAAATTTCTGACAAGGAAATGGAATACAGATTTGCCACTGTGAGCCATGATGCAGCGCTCCAGCGAGAGACCAGCCTGCTCGTAGACAAAGGCAATGCAATACACTACCCAGGTGGACAGGGTACATTTAGAGTCTATTACCCCCAAATGACTCGGGTCAAAGGAAACAGAGCTGAGAAGCTCAGTGGTGTCCCTAGGTGCACTGCAGGTAAAAGGATAGTGCCTGCTTACAGTCCAATGTATGGAGAATGGCCTCCGTCCTGCTGGCGTGGGGCCGTGGGAAGAAGGTGGGAAGTACTACCTGCTGGATGAGGTGGAACGGAGACACCACCTTTGGCAGGAACTTGTGGTGTATGTGAAGCATGACTCTGTTTCTATAGAACCTAGTATACGGTGGGTCCACCACTAACGCCTGAAGCTTGCTGACCCGGTGAGCTGAAGTAAGTGCCATGAGAAACACCACCTTCAAAGTAAGATACTTAAGGTGGCAGGAGCCGAGTGGCTCAAAGGGTAGCACAGTAAGCTTTGAGAGTACAATGTTCAAGTCCCTCTTCATTGCTGGATGGCGGATGGGAGGCTTCGATAGGAGAAGACCCCCTCAGGAAGCGAGTCACTAGTGATTAAGCAGAGAGTGGTTTGCCCTCGATTAGATGATGGTGTGTCGCCAGTGCGCTAAAGTGCACCCTGAGTTAGTAAAGCCTACCTGAGACAGGTGAAGCAGATACTGCATCACTAGCTGAACAGAGGAGGAGAAGGGGTAGATCCACCTTTCTTCACACCAGAAGGTGAACCTCCGCCACTTTAAGGCATACCCCGGCATGTGGAGGTCTTACAGGAGGCCAGACATACCTCCTCCACCTCAGAAGAGAGACTGAAGGGAGGCAGGGCTACTCATTCAGCAGCCAGGCCGTGAGTGTCAGCGACCCCAGGTTGGGGTGCAGGAGAGCACCCTCTTCCTGCGAGAGCAGGCCAAGATCACACCTCAGAGGAACTGGGGGTACCGTAGACAAGCGTAGAAGTAGGGGAAACCATGGCTGTCTGGCCCACCGTGGGAGCTATCAGGATCACTGTGGCCCTGTTGTGTTGGACCTTGAAGAGGGTCTTGGCGATAAGGGGTATGGGCAAGAAAGCACAGAGGAGGCCTTCTGTCCATGAGATCAAGTATGCATCTGCTGCCACCCTGGCAGAGTGTGGCTGCTGGGAACAGAAGTGGGGAAGTTGGGCTGACAAAGAGATCCATCCATGGGAGCCCCCAGCAACAGAATAGCTGGTTGGCTACCCTGGGGTCCAACCGTCATTCGTGCGGCTGGAGGACCCGGCTAAGCCAGTCTGCCAGGGCATTGTGTCCTGGCCCAGGAAGTATACTGCCTGCAGGAGCACCCCTTGCTGCTGGCATAGGAGCAGATGCTCACCGATTCCTGGCAAAGCATGGATGACCCCGTGCCTCCTTGCTTGTTGATGTAAAACATTGCCACCTGATTGTCAGTCTGGACCAGTACCGCGCTTGGTCTTGCAGGTGGTGGCAAAAATCCCGGAGGGCTAAGGCCACAGCACGGAGCTACAGGAGGTTGATTTGCTGGAGGCTCTCTGCTGTGACCAACTGCCCTGAATGCAGAGATCACTGCAATGTGCCCCCCGACCCAGTTTGGAGACATCCATCGTGAGGATTCTCTGGGGTGTGGGAGTCTGGAAAGGCATCCCTGCCAGTAGGCATGTGAAGTGTTGCCATCAATCGAGAGTTGGCCAGAGGATGGGTGATGGTCACCCTGTCTCGTAGGCACCTCGTGGCCTGGGATCACTGAGAGCAGAGGGCCCACTGGGCAGTACGCATCTGCAAGTGGGTGTCTGGGGTGACGTGCACTGTTGATGCCATGTGTCCCAGTAGGCGGAGCATATGATAGGCTGACACCGCACGACTGCACTGGATGCCCTCTGTGAGCACCTAGAGCTGCAGGACCCTTTCCCTTGGAAGAAAAACTTTGGCCTGGACGGTGTCCAGCTGTGCTCCTATGAACTCCAGTTCTTGAGTCTGTTGGAGGTGAGACTTTGGGTAGTTAACTACAAACCCCAAGTGCTGTAGGATGAGGATAGTGCAGTCCATCGCCTGCTGTACTTCAGTAGTGGTGCTGCCCTTTACCAAACAGTCGTCAAGATAGGGGAAGATGAAGACCACCTGGAGCCTGAGGTGGGCAGTGACTACCGCCAAGCACTTGGTGAATACCTTGTGGGGCGGCAACCAGCCCGAAGGGTAGCACCCTATACTGATAATGCACGTCCTTCCACCATGAAGCAGAGATGCTGTCTGTGGACGGGTGGATGAGGATTTGAGTGTATGCATCCTCCAAGTCCAAGGAGCATAGCCAGTCTCTCTGCTCGAGGTATGGCAGCAATGTTCCAAGGGAGAGCATCTTGAACTTCACCCTCACCAGGAACCTGCTGGGAACCAGGAGGTAGCAGGAGTAGAACCCCTTGCGCCCCTGAGATGGACGGGGACACGTTCCACTGCCTTGCTTGCTAGGAGGCCTGTGAGTTCCTGCTGGAATAGGGCCTGAAGGGCTCTCCCAGAAGAATGGTGGGGGCATCTGCAGGAAGTGGAGGAGGCAACCCTTCCTGACCACCTGAAGGGCCCACGCGTCGATGGTAATGGAGGGCCACCTGTGAGCATAGAGCACCAGATGACCCCCTCTATGCTGCAGGGCTGTGCCTCCTGGGGAAAGAGAGGCTATGCCCAAGGAGTCAAAAGTCCCGTCCAGGTTGCACCAGGTGCACAGTCTGGGGCTTTGGGGCCTTAGGCTTACATGGGCCATGCCCGTCCATTCGCCTGCTTACCAATGGACAGGGGAAGTTTGGGTACTGGTGTTAGTTTCCATAGGCCTTCCTCTTCTTCGAGTATGAGGGCTTTCTCCCCAAAGCCTCCCTCCAGGGTCAGCAGTCTTTTTGGAGAGCCTGGTCCTTGTTAGGTACTTAAACTCTAACTTGGCAGCCTTATCCATCATGGGTTTGCCAAAGAGGTTCTCTCCCTTGCAGGGAACATAGACTAGTTTGTCCTGCACCCATTGCTTCAGGTCAGATGACTGTAGCCAGGCATGGCATCAGGCACTAGTACCCGCCGCAGCTACTCTAGCCACAGACTTGAAGCAATCATAGGCTGCTCGAGTGATACATTTGGAGCATTCTATGACTGCAGAGGCCAGGGTCCGTAACAGTTGGAAGGGTTCCTCTGAGAAACCAGCCAACAACCCGGCACGTTCCTTTGCCAGGTCCCGCAGGTACATGCTGGTAGGCCTGGATCTGGCTGACAAGCATTGGGCCCTGGAAGCACTTTCTACCTATATCGTCCATGGCACAGGCCTCCCTACCTGGGGACACCGAGGAGTGCATCTTCTGGCTTTTGAGCCGATGCATGGCCAACTCCACCACCCTGGAGTTATGAGGCAGTTGGGCTTTCTGAAAGTCAGGGCTCCAGCGGACTCGTACATAGTATCCAACCACTTGCTCACTATAGGCACCGAGGAGGGGGTCTCCCATATGCGGAGGAGCAGTTGTTCTAGATTGGGGGGGGGGGAACAGGTACCATAAGTGCCTCCTTCGGGGGAGCCTTGTACTGGAAGATCTCGAGGTCCTCCATGCGAGAGTCCTCCTCCGACTCGGTTGTGAAGGCAAGGGTCTTCACCATAAACCTCACTAAGTCGAGGAAGGCCATGTCCTTGCCTTTGGTGGAAATTGGTGCTGAGTCTCTGGGGAGAAGGGTCAGAGGGCACATCCCAGTGGTGGCGGATGTCCAGGGACTTGTAGTCTCCCAGTCTGGCTCTGAGGCTGAGGAGTCATCGAGGATTCTCTGGGTCTGTGGTTCGTGTCTTGGTCCAGAGGGCTCCGGTGCCCTGGCAGCCTTCCGCTCAGAGCTGAGGGCACTAAGCAGGGAAGACTGCGGCCCCCAAGGAGAGGGACTGGGACTGATGCTGAGGTGCCTCTCGAAGCTAGTGGCACTTGAGGATCGGCTTGATTTCCGGGGAGTCCCTTGATGTGAGTGATGACCTGGAGGAACTGAGCATCAGAGACTAGATGGCTCTGCAGTCTTTGGTGCCCGAGACTGATACCTCGATGTAGACAACCTCGGGGGCAACTTGGAAGGCCTACCCCAGACGTCACTCTTGGGCTCATGTTGGGGGCTGCGTGTCCTGGGCCCGTGGAATTTCCCCACTTTCCCTCACTCGTCTCCTGTCACGGTATTTGAGGGCTTCCAGCTCTTTGGGTGGCCCTCGTTGGTGGAGCTCTAGCTGGAGGCTCTGTGGCCTTGGGGCTCCAAGGCTGCTCAGTCCCCATGTGGGTCTGAGGTCCCAGAGCAGGCCTTGCAGCATGGTCTCGTGGACGACTCTGGGACTGAGTCAATCTTCTGGAAGATGGACTCCCACTGCTGCTGACGGCTCTTGAGGGCCTTAGGAGTCATCTGCTTACAGAGACTGCAGACCAAGGGATCGTGGTCCAGCCTGAGGCATCAAAGGCAGGAGTCGTGTGGGTCCATGCACGACATGTTATGTGCCCAGCAGTAGCACGGTTTGAAGCCATTGACTGAGGCCATGACGGGGAAGATGGCCCCCATGAGGTCAAACTCACTTGCCAGGCCAGGAAAACGCACGAATCCACGCCAAACAAAAGAGCAAAAGAAAAGAAAAAGAACCCGAGAATGCCATGCCGAGGCATGCAAACATGGGGGTGAGAAGGGACCAGTAAGCAACCAGAAAAAAAACAAAAATTAAAGACAAAAATCACCAACTGTTTCCGTGGGGGAACAGACATATGTCCAATGGGCTCCACAGAAAAAGGAAACCGAGGCAAAATGGTACCCTTAGGAGGGAAGGGGACCACGCATGTGTGGTGCATCTCCGTCGGCGCTGACATTACCCATACGTGAGGACAGACTTCCTGCTTGTTCTTGGAGAATACATTTTTCATGTAATACAGTCAGACAATAGAATATTGCCACCCTTCTTTCCTCATTGGTATAACAACCTCAGTTTAAAAGCAAACTCAAACAGTACAAACCCATCTCCCCCCCCCCCCTAGCAGAAAAGGGCACAGCGATATAAACAGCACCTGAAGGATCATCTTCAGTCCAGCAGCTCCATAGCAATACCTTCCTCACTGCTGTATTATCCAATGCTGAAACCAAATTCAAACCTTTTGCCACAGTTCTTCATGTTGCTCCTGGCTCCTCTGCCGCAAGGCAGTCAGTCTCATCAAGTTACACACAATAGTGACTCTCGCAATGAAACCTGGCAGCTTCACTTGAGAGCAGATCTGGGCAATCTCGCCTCATAGCCCCACAGTACAGTACTTTAGATATGCCTTGATCTTCCTTAGAATACTTGGTGGATAGCAACGAAAGAGAAACAAATTTGGTCTTTTAGTAGTGAACAGCCTAATATATCCTCCATAACAGCAATACATGCATCCCAAAAGTGCTTCACCTCTGAGCACTCCCACCACATATGGAAATACATTCCCACCTGTCCACACGACATCCAACAGGCATCTTTCCCGTTTCCCCATCCTATATAACTGCACCGGTATCAAATGTCACCAATAGGTAATCAGTAATTTCAAACCATTTACCACCAAATTAGCTACCCAAAATGTTTCCTAATATGAAGGAAAATCCTCTTCCATCACTGCCACCTCAAGATCTTTCTCCCACTGAAGCAGATGTTGTGGTGTCTGAGATGGAGCCCCCAAGAGCACAGGATCTTAGATATATTATCCCCTTATTCCACAAGGTTCCCTCATCACAAAGCCTTGAAAAAGATCCTATTCTCCTGGATATCCTCCCATACATTTTTAGATTTTAAATAGTGCCTTACTTGAAAATACCTGGAATGATGTGTCTAGTCCAGAGCAAAACTATCCCATAGGGCCTGAAAGAAGAGAACCTCCTCATAGAGCCACAAATTGACCTACCAGTCCAAGACTTTTTAGCTCCCATTACAAAAAGACCAGAGAGGCCTGTCACGGTGGGACTCCCCCATTATGGTGTGTCAATTTTGGAGATGTCATAATTTTAAAAAGCACTAGTGAAAAAATGGTACAATTTCATGTGGCAAATCAACAACTAGCTTTAATTGTGTGTAATATGTTATTTTCCTACCTGTGATTTCTAGGAAATTATGCAAAAATAAAAATATTTCAGTAATTTGTGTAAGTGCTCCGATAATAGTTTTGTGTGTTTGCATTGCATATTGATACCTTTTGTGCCTCAATTATCAATTTATCTTACTTATTTCTGCTCCCCCCGGAACAGCCAATAAGTCCGGCGCCACAGCAGAACTCCAACTTTAAAAAGAGCAGCACACTCAGGTGCACCGTGCCTGAGGGCCTTGCCAGAGGGCCCTTTGGGATGGCCCTTAGACGGGAACCAAAATAAGCTCGCTTAATCAAGGTTGAATGCCTTTCCAGCATTGTTACATATGGAGGCAACACATGCACAGCTATCAGCAGACCAGGTTTAACCCGACGACCTCCACAAACAGGTCTGCCAATCTAAATGCATCCGTAGTTTAACTCAGCCTATACAGAGACCATAGGCAGGGACCAGGTACCACCGTAACATCAAACACCTACTCGCTAATTAGCACTGGATTAAGGGAGCGAGCTAAACAAACGTCAAAATAACCACAATATCGCTAAAGATACTGAAGAGAGAACATATCCAACCACCAACGGAAACACCCAAGCACTTCTGACGATAACTTCATAAGGTAAGACATTACAACCAGCCTTAAATAAGGAATAATTCCCTAAGTATAGGGCCACCCCTCAACTATCATTCCTCCTATACAATAAGCACCAGTAGGAAGTTCAAGACCCCTGTACCATCTAGCCGTAATAATGTGCCTCTACGCATTCCACGGAAATCTTTAGTTTAAGAGCCAAGACCCTCACCGTTCACTCTCTCCCTCTTGATAATTCTAGCCCTCACCGCAGAGACAACTCATGCTTACCAGTCAGCTCAGATATCCATCATTCTCAAAACCAGGCAACCCCACCCACTCATTCAGATGATTAGAACTTACAACTACCATCCACACAGAAACTGCTACCTAATTAAGATTAAGCAATGGGCTTCACCATACAACAGCCAACTGAGTCACATCCTCTAAACCACACAAGCCAAATGTGCCCTCATTAATGCCCGCTCTGATCACAAAAAGATACAGACAAAAGTTGATTACCTCCTGGACCTCAACCTTGATATCCTTTGCATCACAGAAACTTGGCTCTCTGATACGGACACTGTCATTCTTAACCAACTATGCCCCCCTACTTTCAACATCTTCTACCGCAACAAGCAATCCACACATGGTGGTGACATCTGCGTAATAGCCAAATCTAATCTCAGCTTTCTACTAACCGAATCCACTTCTTCAGAGGACCTGGAATTTCTAATCATAAGAAACCATTACATCTCATTTTGCCTTATATATAGACCACCACAAGGCAACGCCTCCGAGTTCTCCACGATCCTTGAAATGGCCTATATACGGCCAACTTCCTATAGGCCTCTCACCTTACTGGGTGATTTAAACCTCTCTTCTGTTCCTCCCAGCCAGTAAACCTCATTCCTAGAAGCAATGGACTCCCTTCACTATTCCAAACACAGCAAAGGAAATACATGATCTAATATTTCTACCTGACAACCTCCAATCTAACCCCCACTAGAACAGACCTGCAATCACATCTGTACCTTGGTCAGACCATGTGACAATCTGGTTTGCAATTCCCTTGGAGCCTTCCCTACCTTCTGCCAACAAGTTACGTCAAACACAAATTCCGTAAATATGACAATGAAGCATTTATTAAAACAGTGGTCCCTCAATTGAATCTAATTAATTCTCAAGACGACCTTGAAACTCTTGTCAATAACTGGAACACAATTATTGGATCTGCAGCCAGAGTCCCCCTGAGGAACACCCCTCCCAACAGGAAAATTACTGCTCCCCACTCAGCATCCTTGCAAAAACAAAAACGTGATCTACGGCAACTGGAATGTAAATGGCGATGGTCATGAGACGAGTCCACTAAGATTACTTACACTGAAAAACACAGAGCTGACTGTGAAGACTCATTGAGAACAAAAGGATTATTATACCAGATCTATTGTGAACTCCCTAAAGAAACTCAGAGAACCTTTCCTTATCACCAAGCACCTCCTAAGTGAACCCAACACTCAAAACTCATCACAAGGGATATGCCCACAGGAAATGGCTGACTACCTCAGTTCTAAACAGCAGTACATTCCCTCTGGAATCCTAATTCCAGACCCAACCCCATTCCTTGAATCTTCCCAATTTACCTGGTCTGAATTCGCTCTTCCATCCTTAAGAATATTGAAGATACCATAACAACTTTAAAGACGACTACCTCAACCCTTGACCCTTGCCCCATAAGCTGGGTTAAAATCTCTAGATCACATCTCAATACCTACATACAAAATATAACCCACAAGTCTCTTTCTCTGGGTAAAGTACCAAATTGTCTAAAACATAGCTCAGTGCGTCCAATCCTAAAATACCTCAAACTTAACAGAAATACACCTTCATCTTACAGACCAATTTCATCAATTCCATTGATACCAAAAATACTGGAAAAGACTTTACAAATACAGCTTTAAGAATACATTGACTAACTCACACCATGAAAGAATCCACACCACAACAAAAACAGGCCAAGATCCACCCCATGGTACCCTAACACAATAAGAGAATCCAAAAGAAAACTACGACAACTTGAACGTCGATGGAGACGGAACAAAGCAGAAACAACTCTGAAACAATACCAGGAGAAGCAAAAAGAATACAATTACCTAATAAACAAACAAACAATACCACACAAACCTTGTACTAAAAGCCTGCAATAAACCTAAAGAACTCTTCAACATCGTTCGGACCCTAACAAATGGCCCGACCATGAAGGACGAAAGCAAGATGCACCCACAAACCTTTGCTGATTATCTAATAGCCAAGAATAGTACTACCGCACCCCAAAAGAACATCTCTCTTATGGACACAGCAACTGAAGATAGCTCTACAGCTACCAATCAATGGAAGAACTTCTGCATCCCATCAACGAAACAAATAGAACAAACCATCACAGCTCTAAATACCACCACCTCTCCGTCGGACCCCTGCCCGGTGACTTGGATTAAATCCACCAAAGATGAACTCAAGACATTCATACAAAAGATAGTAAGCACATCTCTAACCCAGGGCTGCATGCCAAAAGCACTCAAACAATCCACCATACGCCCCATTCCTAAAACCTCCTCACCCAACACAGACCCCTCAACATACCGATCTATATCCAGCCTCCCATTCCTGGCTAAAATAACTGAAAAAATAGTACAAAGACAACTCCAAGACTACATTGATGAATTTGCCCCACTAGACCCACACCAACACGGATTCTGACCAAAACATGGCATGGAGACACTCCTTATACATCTATTCAACAACATAATCAAAGGAATAGACAATATAAAGCAGGGCTACTTATTAATATTTATAGACATTTCAGCAGCCTTCGACACAGTTTCTCATCACATCCTATTGACGCACCTAAGGGAAATTGGCCTCCAAGATATCACTATTAAATGGTTTCAGTCATACCTAGAAGACAGACAGCAGAGAGTAAATACTGGGAACCTCACTTCAGCACCCTTCAAAACCAATCAAGGAGTTCCTCAAGACTCATCACTATCAGCTCTTCTCTTCAACATTTATATTCAACCTATTTGCAAAATATTTAACAAATACAAAATACAATACGCCATATACGCCAATGACATCATGGCATATACTCCCATTCAGCTAGACTCACCAGACTACACTACCATATCTACCTGCATTCAAGAAACAACAACCTGGCTAAATAACAACCACCTAAACATCAACATAAAAAACCTGAGGCAATCATCATAACGAGAAACAGCACATTCATTCACCCTACCTCTATCAACATATCCAATACACCGATTACAATAAAAGATGAAGTCAAATACCTTGTAGTGATTCTAGACAAGCAACTCACCCTCCAGCCACATATAAACAAGATATCCAAAACAGCATATTTCAAACTTGCAACACTCTGGAGATTAAAACCTCTCCTCAACAATTAACACTTCCGCACAGTATGCCAGGCCATTGTTACACCTGTACTGGATTACTGTAATATACTATATCAAGGTCTACCCAAACAAACCACCCGTCAACTACAAATAATACAGAACACTGCTGCCCATATCATTGCTAGCGCATCAAGATTAACCCCAATACTACATGACCTCCACTGGCTACCAATATCATCACGTGCAAAATATAAAGCAGCACTAACTATCTTCAAAATTAAAAACATGTCAGCAGAAATACTACATGAACTTATCGGATCCAAAACAAGCACAAGGACAGAAATAACACCAAAAACAATATACCAACACCCAGTCTATTTACAAGAACAAACAAATCCACATCCATGAGAGAATTCTCGCTGGCTGCCCCTGCCATCTGGAATGCCCTCCCAGACCAACTAAAATCAACAGATTTAAAAGAATTTAGGAAACTACTAAAAACCACCCTATTCATTGAGCAATTCAATGAAGACCACCAATCACCCTAATCACTTCAAGAAGAGCACTATCACGGACCACTCCTGCGCTCTGGAAATCACTCCCCAACAACCTAAGATCAACAAAAGACCTCAAAGACATCTTGAAGACTCTAAAAACTACACTCATCACAGAACACAAGGACATCACACAAACTGTTCAAACAAACTCCCTCTCTGAAAATAAAGCGCAGTTAACTCACCTGTAACAGGTGTTCTCCAGGGACAGCAGGAATCAGTCCTCACATATGGGTGATGTCGGCGCCGACGGAGCCCTCGTGCGGAGCAATTCCCCAGCTTTCAAAGAAAGCCTTTGGGAGTACATCGTGCATGCGCGGTCCCCTTCCCGCCCAAGGGTGCCATCTTGTTCAGTCAGATGACATAGCTAAAAAGACGGCAAAATGAGAAAAAATTAATCAAAGGACTGCAACTCCAGGGGAGGAGGGACGGTCATGAGGACAGATTCCTGCTGTCCCTGGATAACACCTGTTACAGGTGAGTAACTACGCTTTCTCCAGGAACAAGCAGGAAGTTAGTCCTCACATATGGGACTCCCTAGCTATAAGCTACCGAGAACCCATAGCTGAAAATGGCTCCCTCTAGAAGAGCCGCAGCAGCAGTGATAGGATTTTCTCTGAGAACACAACCCCCAAGGTAGCCTGACACCAAAGGGTCAGAGGGTAGGAGTTGCCTAAACCTCGAATAGGTTACGGAGTACCGCCTGACCAAAAACACTGTCCCGCCAGGACTCTCTCTCCAGGCAGTAGTGGGCTGCAAAAGTCTGGCTTGAAGACCAAGTTGCGGCCCGGCAGATGTCTGCCAACAGAACAGAGCGGTGATTAGCCACTGATGCAGTCTTAGCCCTGACAGAGTGGGCCGTGATTTGGCCCTGCAGCTGGAGGTCAGCTGCCCTGTACGCCCAGGCGATGCAGTCTTCCACCCAGGTGGATAACGTGCACTTGGAGACAGGTAGACCCAGTTTACTAGGGTCATAAGAGATGAAGAGCTGGGAAGTTCTCCGATGTCTCCGTGTACGCTCCAGGTAGAAGGCGAGCGCCCTCTTACAGTCCAGGGTATGCAGAACCGCTTCTGCCCTGCTGGTATGTGGCCTGGGGAAGAAGATTGGAAGAATCACCTCTTGGCTGAGGTGAAATGAGGAAACCACTTTTGGAAGGAACTTCGGGTGAGTACGTAGGACCACCCTGTTTTTATAAAACTGTGTGTACGGCCTATCTGCTACTAAAGCTTGCAGCTCGCTCACCCATCAAGCAGACGTGAGCGCCACCAGAAAGAGTGCTTTCCAGGAAAGGAACCGTAGGTGACTTGTGGCCATTGGTTCAAAAGGTGGGCAAGTAAGCCGCTGCAAGACCACATTTAAGTCCCACTCCGTAGCCGGTGGGCGGATTGGAGGCTTCAAGAGGAGGCCTCTGAGGAATTGGGATACCAAGGGGTGAGCTGAAAGAGGTTGCCCGTCCACTGGAGAGGGGTGAGCCGATAGCGCACTCAGGTGGACCCTGACAGAGGTAGACTTGAGGCCTCACTCCGAGAGGTGGAGCAAGTACTGCAATACCTGAGGTACTTGACAAGTGAACGGGTCCTCTTTATTCTGGGTACACCACCCTTCAAACCTACGCCACTTGAACGCGTAGGATTTTCTAGTGGATTGCCTCCTAGAGGCCAGCAACACCTCCTCAACCTCTTTGGGAAGGAGTAGAGGAGAAAGTACTATCCTCTCAGCAGCCAGGCCATTAAGTTGAGGGATCTGAGATTGGGGTGTAGCAAGGAACCCTGGTCCTGGGTCAAGAGGTTGGGCTGCACCCCCAGAGGGAGTGGAGTTTCGACCGCCAGTTGAAGGAGAAGAGGGAACCAAGGTTGTCTGGGCCACCTGGGTGCTACCAGGATGACCGAGGCCTTGTCCTGAAGAATCTTGAACAAAATGCGTGCCACCAGGGGCGTGGGTGGGAACGCATAGAGAAGGCCCTGTGCCCACGAGATCAGGAAAGCATCTGCTGCCATGCTCAGCGGATGTGGCTGCCTCGAGCAGAAATGGGGCAACTGATGGTTTTGCGGGCTGGCAAAGAGATCCATGGATGGGAGACCCCAACGGTTGAAGATCAGCTGGGCTACATCCCGGTTCAGTTGCCACTCGTGAGGCTGAAGAATCCTGCTCAACTTGTCAGCCAGGAGGTTCTCCTTACCGGGCAGATAAACCGCCCTTTGGGACATGTGATGCCCCACTGCAAAAGAGCAGAGATCCAGGGTTTCCTGGCATAGGATGCAAGATCCTGTGCCCCCCTGTTTGTTGATGTAGAACATCGCTACCTGATTGTCTGTCTGTATCAGCACCGACTGATGTGCCAGAAGATGACAGAAGGCTTGAAGAGCTAGGTGGATGGCTCGAAGCTCTAGAAGATTGATCTGAAGTGCAGCCTCTCGCGAGGACCACAGACCCTGAATGCATGAAGCTGGCAATGGGCCAGCAAGGAGGCATCTGTCGTCAGCACTCTGGTGTGAGAGGGAGATTGGAATGGTACTCCCTGAAGCAAGTTGGGAGGGTGAAGCCACCATTGCAAGGTTGCCACCAGTAGCTTGAAAATCGCTACTCTGACCCTGAGGCGGCCAGTGGCTTGCGTCCACTGGTCTCTGAGGCTCCACTGAGCTGTGTGCATGGAATCGAGCATATGGAGTCACATGCACCGTGGAGGCCATGTGGCCCAGGAGGTGGAGGAAGACCCTTGCGGAGACTTGAGGTTTGTGCTGGACCTGCTGCACCAAGTCCAGCAACCGCCTTGCCCTGTCCAGCGGTAGGTACGCCCGTGCCTGAAGTGTGTCCAGTCTTGCCCCTATGAACTCCAAGTTCTGAGTGGGGAGTGGACTTTTCGTGATTTATAACAAACCCTAGGTGCTGGAGCAGGGTGACTGTGCGAGCAGTGGCCTGCTGTGCCTATTGGCCCCTGATGAGCCAGTCGTCCAGGTATGGAAAGACAAAGACTCCCTGGCTTCTGAGGAAGGCCGTCACCACTGCTAGGCATTTGGTAAATACTCTCGGAGCGGAAGGCCAAAGGGAAGCACCTTGTACTGGAAGTGGTTTCCTACGACCACAAACCTGAGGTATTGTCTGTGGTCTGGGTGTATAAGGATGTGAGTATAAGCATCCTTTAAATTTAAGGAGCATAGCCAGTCTCCCTGGTGGAGGTAAGGCAGTAGGATCCCAAGGGAAAGCATCTTCAACTTTTCCCTCACCAGGAACTTGTTTAGGTTTCGTAAGTCCAGGATGGGGCGAAGGCCTCCTTTTCTTTTTGGTATGAGGAAATACCTGGAGTAGAAGCCTTGCCCCTGCAGGTGGTGGGGCACCGGTTCCACCGCCTGATCCTTTAGCAGACCTGCCAACTCCTGTAGGAGGAGGTTGCTGTGGAGAGGGGGCCTGAGAGGCTCTCCTGGGAAAAAGGAGGTGGGCACCTGGTGGAAGTGAAGTAAGTAGCCCTGCTGGACTACCTGCCGAACCCAGGCGTCGGTAGTAATGGCTGGCCACCTGTGAGTGTACAGGGCTAGCCTTCCTCCTGTGCAGGGCCAAACCACTGGTGGGAGAGGAGCTATGCACTGGGAGTCAAAAACCCCCTCCCGGCTAGGTAGGACCCGGAGCTGGAGGCTTGGGGGTCTTCGGCTTACGTGGGCCATGCCCCTGTCCCCTGGCCTGCTGCCCCTGCTGGAGAGCTGGGGCGGCCTGGTAAGTGGGGTAGTTTCTGTAAGCCGCACCCTTCCTCGGGAAAAAGGGCTTTTTCCCCCGAGGCCTTCTTCTTGTGAGAAGGTGCAGATGTCTTCTTCGACAACCTTGTCCGAGTCAAGTACTTTGACTCGAGTTCTGCAGCTTTCCCAGTCATGGGTTTGCCGAAGAGGTTGTCTCCTCGGCACGGGACATCGACCAACTTGTCCTGAACCCATGGCTCCAGATCCGACGACATGAGCCAGGCCTGACGGCGTACACTGATGCCAGCCGCGGCTACTCGGGCCGAAGCCTCGAAGCCGTCATAAGCTGCTCGAGACATGAACATGAACTTCGAGCACTCTCCCCTGGAGGGAGACCCCCGCTCAGAGAACCCACGACGGTGCTAGGGCTCGGATTCCCGAGATGTCGAGGCCTCTGATGAGGTACGGGCCCGGCTGGAGGCGGACTCGGAAAAAATCTTGTCATGCTGCTGCTGCTGCCTGCTCCTCAAAGACATCGAAGACATCTTACCATATGGCCCACAGACCACCGAGTCATGTTCGGGGCCGAGGCAACAGAGGCAGCAGTCGCGTGTGTTGGTGAGAGACATCAACTTCTTACACAGATCACATTTCTTAAACCCGCTGGCAGCCATCGGGGGAAAAAGGGCCCCAGCGAGGTCAAACAACCGGGCTGCCAGTGAAAACTAAAAAGAGCGCGAATGCTAGTCACAAAGGACAAAAACAAAAAATAGGACCGGACGCGATACCGGTGTACCGAGCCGAGGGCGGGAAGGGGAACTGGTGTTGAACCAGGAAGCTGAAAAATCGAATCAACTTCTACTTTTTCCACGGTGGAAACAGGACCACATCCGTTGGGCTCCGTGGAAAAAAGAAGACTGAGCAAGATGGCACCCTTGGGCGGGAAGGGGACCGCGCATGCGCGATGCAATCCCAAAGGCTTTCTTTGAAAGCTGGGGAATTGCTCCACACGAGGGCTCCGTCGGCGCCGACATCACCCATATGTGAGGACTGACTTCCTGCTTGTTCCTGGAGAAAATGTAAAAATGTAAACAGCTCATACTGTATACAGCCTACAGCTGTAGATGGCCTGCAGCAAGAAATATGTAAAATGTAAACTGTTCCTGTACAAAGCTCCTACTGTATATAGTACACTACGCAATCAACCTCACACTACTCACGCACACCACGCATGCATACCTCAATGTATCATTGCATGCACACATCCTGCCACTTGATTTTTTTGCTGTGTAATGGACTTGTTTGCTGTGTAACCCACTTTGATTTTAGGATAAAGCGGTATATAAAACTGTTTAAATAAATTGACAATAATGTGCCCCTCAACCCTCACCAACATGGCTTCAGGCCAAACCATGGAGTTGAGACCCTTCTTTCTTCATTATTTGACATGATCCCGACTGGTACCCAATCATTCACACAAGGATTTCTACTCATCTTCCTCAACATTTCCGCTGCATTTGATTCACTCCCCTACCACCAATTCAAACAGAGGATTCTCGGAGATTGGACTATGTAACTCAACTCCTATCTGAGTGACAGCAGACAACATGTTCAAATAGGTATCACTTCCTCCTCACATTTCCAACAGCTTCAAGGAGTCCAGCAGGGCTCAAGTCTCTCAGCCTTACTGTTTAATATCTTCCTCCAACCCATATGTACCATATTCAAACTCTACAAGCTCCACTACCAAATATATGCCAATGATATCATGTTCTACCCGCCTTTCAACACTAAAACTCTGGAGTTCTCAAACATATTCAACTGCTTCCCTGACATACAACAGTGGCTCCAACAGCGCAATTTATTCATCAACCAAGAAAAAACTGAAGCCCTCCATATATTCTCTGACCCCTCCTTCTGTCCACTGAGTACTCTGAATTTCAATGGCTACTAAATTCTAGTGAAATCTGAAATCAAATATCTAGGCATCATTCTTGATCAGAAAATGAATCTACAATCACAAATAAACAAAACGAACTCAGTCTAATAAAGCTACGTCCACTCATTAGCTCAGTTATTCCGTTCAGTCTGCTAATCCTTAGTCACACTAATTCTGGATTATGCCAACATCATATACCATGGCCTCCCCAAACTCACTCTTCAACTTCTTCAGATGGCTCAGAATACAGAGGCAAGAAAGCATAGTTACTCACTTGTAACAGGTGATCTCCAGGAACAGCAGGAATTTAGTCTTCACATATGGGTATCGTCAGTACCGACGGAGCCTGCGCGGGAACGCTCCCCAGCGTCCAATTAGAAAACTTTTGGGAGCATCCCACAGCGCATGCGTGCTGCCTTCCCGCCTTTCCCAACTGCCTCTCTCCAGTTGAGTTTTAAAGCTGAGACAAAGAGAGAGAGAGGAAAAGGGAAAGAGATACATAGAGATACACAACTCCTAGGGGAGGTGGGTGGGTTGTGAAGACTAAATTCCTGCTGTTCCCGGAGATCACCTGTTACAGGTAACTAAGCTATCTCCAGGAACAAGCAGGAATGTGGTCTTCACATATGGGGACTCCCTAGCTTTAGATGCCAGGGAGAGACCCCAAAAGTTGTGTGTCCCTGAACCAGGGCTCCACTTCCCCCCATGGATCTCTGGCATCCACCCAGGGATGGCGGGTAGGAGTTGATTAGGTATGGAACAGGTGTTGAAGAACAGCCTGACCAAACAAGGCATCCCAGAGGGAGTCCTTGTCTAAGCAGTAATGGGCTGTGAAGGTATAACGGAGGCCCAGGTGGCTGCTCAACAGATGTCGTCGATAGACACAGAGTGCAGATGAGCCATTGAAGCTGCCATGGCTCTCACATTGTGAGCTGTGACATGGCCCTCAGGAGGAAGATTCTTACTCTGATAGGCAAAGGAAATACACTGAGCAATCCAGTTAGATAGTGTTCTCTTGGAGACTGGAAGTCCCAAATGAGAAGGATCAAAAGCAACAAAGAGTTGAGAGGACTTTCTATGTTGCTGTGTTCTTTGTAAGTAAAAAGCTAAAGCTCTTTTACAGTCCAAAGTATGAAGGTTCCTTTCTGCATTTGATGCATGAGGCCTTGGAAAGAACACAGGTAGGTAGACCGCTTGGTTTAGATGAAAAGACGAGACCAACTTTGGCATAAAGTGTGGATGAGTCCTAAGACTACCTTGTCATGATGGAACCTTGTATAAAGAAGATCAGCCACTAGTGCTTGCAACTCACTGATGCGACGTGCTGATGTGATTGCAATGAGAAAGATAATCTTCCAAGAAAGGAATTTCAAGGAGGTAGTAGGCTAAGGGTTCGAAAGGTAGCTTCATGAGCTGAGCAAGAACCAAATTTAAGTCCCATGCCACAGGTGGTGGCTTAATGGGAGGCTTAGTCAGCAGCAGGCCTCTCATAAATCTTGCTATAAGAGGATGGGAGGAAATAGGTTGTCCATTTAGGGGCTTAAAGGAAGCTGCAATAGCACTCAAATGGACCCTCACTGAGTTAGTCTTAAGTCCTGCATTGGATAAATGAAGGAGATACTCCAGTAATGATTCCAGAGATATGGCAATGGGGTTAAGACCCTTCTGCGAACACCATATGGTAAACCTTTTGCACTTAAGAGAGTAAGAGCGTCTTGCGGAAGACTTTCTGGAAGCATAAAGGATTTCCTTTATTTGCTGAGGGAGGTTAAGATCATGGAAATCTAGGCCTTCAGCAACCAAGCCCTGAGATGTAGAGATTGGGGATTGGGAAGCCATAACATTCCGTCCTCCTGAGATAGGAGATCTGGAGCAGACCCTAACTCCAGGGAGGGAGCTTGAGAGAGATGTAGAAGCAGAGGGTACTACACTTGCTGTGGCCAAAGTGGAGCTAAGAGAATCATATGGCCTCTGTCTCTCTGAAGCTTGAACAGGGTTTTGGGAATTAGGGGAATGGGTGGAAAGGCATACAGGAAGTCTTGACCCCAGGAAAGGAGGAAAGCATCCCTGGCCTGAGCCCCCTTGAGCCGGAATACTGGAACAGAACCGGGGAAGTTTGGCATTCCACGGACTTGCAAAGAGGTCTATGTCCGGGGTTCCCCAAATTTGAAAAATCTTGGCCACCTGTTCTGCATGCAGAGACCACTCGTGTGGAAGCAGAACTCGACTGAGTCTGTCTGCCCAAGAGTTTTGTATGCCTGGAAGATACACTGCCAGGAGATGAATCTTATGCTCTGGCGAGGGCCCACAGTCGCAAAGCTTCGTTGCAAAGCGACAGAGAGCCTGTTCCCCCCTGCTTGTTCACATAGAACATGGCTACTTGATTGTCCGTATGAATGAGGACTGTCTTGTAGCTGAGCAGGGTGTGGAACACTCGCAGAGCAAGAAAGATTGCTCTGAGCTCCAAGAGATTGATATGTAGATAACTCTCCTGTGGAGACCAGGTGCCCTGGGTGGAGAGGTCTTGCAGATGAGCTCCCCAACCCATTGGAGAAGCATCTGTTGTGAGAGTTGCTTGGGGTAAGGGTTGCTGAAAAGGGGACCCCAGCAACAGGTTTTGAGTGGACGTCCACCCCTGGAGGGACAAAATGAGGCGACTTGTGTTTGCTATTTTGTCTGACAGGCACCCTGATGCCTGGGTCCATTGGGTGAATAAAGTCCACTGAGCTGCCCTCATGTGGAGGCGAGCATAGGGAACCACATGCACGGTGTATGCCATGTGGCCTAGTAGTTGTAACATTTCTCGAACAGTTAGATGAGGCTTTAGCACTGCTTGAGAAGCTAACTGCACCAAGCGAAGGCAACGGGCCTGGGGGAGATAGGCCCTTGCCTTTGTGGTATCCAGGAAAGCTCCTATGAACTTTAAAGACTGAGTGGAAGTCAGACTGCATTTTGGGATGTTTATTACCAGCCCTAAATACTGAAGGATATGCATTGTGCAGGATAGAGAAGTCCTGGCCTCTGACTCTGTTGGGGCTCGAATGAGCCAGTTGTCTAAGTAAGGGAAGACGAATATCCCTAGAGTGCGGAGAAATGCTGCTACAACAGCCATGCATTTCGTGAACACCCTTGGTGCTGAGGCCAGGCCAAAAGGAAGCACCCTGTATTGGTATAATGCTTTCCCTGAAAAAGGAACCGAAGGAACCTTCTGTGAGTTGGATGGATGAGAACATGGGTGTACGCATCCTTGAGATCTAGAGAACAAAGCCAATCCTGACTCTGAAGGTATGGCAGCAGAGATCCGAGAGAAATCATTTTGAATTTTTCCTTGACAAGGAATGTGTTCAATTCTCTGAGGTCTAAGATAGGTCTGTAACCCACTGTTTTCTTTGGAATAAGAAAATAAGGGGAATAGAACCCAGTACCCTGTTGATGAAGGGTTACGTCTTCTATTGCCCCTTGGGCAAGAAGGATAGCGACCTCCTGACCTAACAGGTTGATGAGAGAGGTCAGAGAATTGAACTGCCTTACTATTGTATGAGGGGGCATGCTTGAAAAATGAAGCTTGTGCCCCTCCTTTATGATGGAGAGTGTCCAATGCTCTGCTGTTATTTGCCCCCATCTGGGGGCAAAATGACATAACCTTCCTGGAATGGTGGAAGGTTCTGGTCCCCCGAGAACCAGCAAGGCTAAGTTCTCTAGATGAGAGTCAAAGGCCCTGTGGAGGCTGAGCCTGCTGGGCCGGTTGAGGCCTAGCAGCCTTTGCTTTCTTCTGTTTGGGTGGTTGCTGACCTTTCTTGGCAAGCTGACCTGCAGAACGTCCCTGCTGAACATAAGCAGGGTAAAATCTTTTCTTTTTAGAAAAAAATGGTTTCTTGAACAATTTCTTTCTAGCAGGATCAGCAGTGGACTTGGATAATCTATCCAAGGTGGAATTTTCAGCATCCATTTCATCGGCCTTTTCCTGCCAATCTTTACCAAACAGGTTCTCACCAGTACAAGAGATATGTCCCAATTTGTCTTGTACCCAGAGCTCTAGATCAGATGCCTGGAGCCAAGCAATTCTACGTGCCCCTATGGCAATAGCCGAGGTTCTGCTTATGCACTCAAAGCAGTCAAAGGCTGCATGGTTTGAAAATTTAGAAACATCTTGGGCATGTTTGACCCAAGTGAGAAAATCCTGTCTTTTATCCTCAGAAAGGAAAGGACTGAAAGCCTCTAAATTATCTGTGACCTTTCTGGAGTCCTCCTTGGAGGTGGTGACAAGCAGGGCTACATTACTTGTTCAGTTTGCTTTTGAATCTGATAGAAACACTGTGTTAAGATTATATTTCCGCAAGTTATCTGTCTCCCAGTTTATGGGCTCAAAAATCTTAATTTTCCGTGATTTGGCTAGGGACACGCAGAAGAGGCGAAAGGGGTTCCTGGCTTTACGCCAGAGAACCATCGCCTTGGGTGCTGTGTTTAAGTTGAGATATCCTTGTAAATGTATGGTGAATTTAAGTTCTAATCAGTATTTGTTTTTTGAGCCAAGACAACTGTTGCAATTTCTTGAGTCTAGGGAAAAGGGGGGTGGTGGGGATACTCCCTCATCGGCTGCCATATAATACAATCTATGCTCCTATGATATCATTGTATGGTTTGATAGCACTTTGTGTTGTATTTTATTTCTTAATTCTTGGATCTTATTGTGGGGTTGTTTATTGTGGTCTATACCAGGGATGTGGTTGTTGTAGAAGACCTTGGTTTTCTAATTTGATTTTTTCTTTATTGGTTTTCTGATTCAGATTCAGGATGTTTATTGTCTGGATTGATTATGTAAAAATTAATAAATAATAAATTTAAAAAAAAAATTATCTGTGACCTCCTTCAGGAACATTCCCATAAAGAGACTATAGGAACTGATCCTGGCAGAAAGCATGGAAGCTTGGAAGACTCGACGTCCAAAAGCATCCAGGGTTCTGCACTCACGTCCTGGAGGATTAGAGGAATGCCTTTTTGCACTCTTAATCCTTCTCATAGCTGACTCCACTACAATAGAGTGGTGAGAAAGCTGTGTCTTATGGAACCCAGGACAAGGAGGGACTCGATACATAGTATCTAGTCTACGAGAATGAGGAGAGGTGGTAAGAGGTGTTTCCCACATCCTCAACATGAAATCATATAAAATCTCATGAATGGGCAAGGTAGCTGCCTCCTTAGGAGTTTTGGGATATTGTAGAATTTCCAACTCCTTGGCCCTTGGCTCTGTTTCAGGGGCCACAGTAAGGGACAGGCCCCGAGCCACCTCCCTGATAAAATCTTGGAAGGAAATATCCTCTGGAGGAGACATCCTGCGTTTAGGGGAGGAGGGCTCCTCTGGGAGAAGCATCACTGCATCGACAGAACTGTCAGAATCCTCAGATTCTTCTGAGGACTCGAAGTATCGTCTGTCCGGATGCTCTTGAAGAGCCCGATACCCGTACCGACCAAAGTCGGTACCGGGAGTAACCGGTATCGGGTTATCGGTACCAAAGGTCATCGGATGACTGGGTACCAGCAAAGCAGACACTGATACCGATGTCGATGCTATCGGTACCGGTACCAAGGGCGGTGTTGGTACCGGTGGGAGTGTCTGTCACGGTTCCGAGGGCTTCGATGCTGCAAGGAAAGCCACCAGACTGCGTTCCATAGCCAGAACTATCTGGTCTATCGACGCTGCCAATGACTGGATGTCGGTACCGGAGGAGACTGCCGGTACCCCAGAGCATGGCACCAGTAGTTCTGCCGAGGTCGAGGCCTCGAGAACATCCTGGAACCCCGATAATGCTTTGGAAGCCGAAGCCACCCACCGGGGTAATTTTGCCGGTGCAGAATCCTCGAGGGCAACGCCAGAGGCATCTCGATGCTTAGAAGGAGATCTACCCTTCGAGGACCGGCTGGATTTACCTGAGATCCACGGGAGGAAGAAGAAGCCCTGGAAGACGTCAATGCCACCGAAGCTGCATCAGAGGGAAACAGGGTACTGAGCTTAGCAGCTCGGTTCTGCCGACCTCTTTTAGACATCATGGCGCAGGACATACAATCCGTGATGGAGTGGCCAGGACCTAAACATTTTAGATACCATTCATGGGTGTCGGTGACGGAAATGGTACCGCCACACTTGGTGCACGTTTTGAAACCTGAAGCAGGTTTCTCCATGGTAAGGAAAAGTTTTTGGGCCTAAGGCCGAAAAAGGCACGTGCACCTGAAGAAAAAGAAAAAAAGAATATATATATATTTTTTTACAGAAATAAGAAAAGAAAAGAAAAAGAAAAAAACGGTCGAGGAAGGCAGACGCGACCACAAAAAAGATAGAAACAAGAAAGAATTCTTCTGCGGTGACAGGAACACGACCTGCTGGCTCCGCGGAAAAAGAAGAACTGGAGAGAGGCAGTTGGGAAAGACGGGAAGGCAGCACGCAGGCGCTGTAGGATGCTCCCAAAAGCTTTCTGATTGGACGCTGGGGAGTGTTCCCGCGCAGGCTCCGTTGGTACCGACGATACCATATGTGATGACTACATTCCTGCTTGTTCCTGGAGATCTCCTTTTCCAGCTGCAACTGTTGAAGAAAAGTGTGAAGAGGTAAGGAAGATAGTCATGCCTACAGTGAGAAGGTCAGCTTGGTATGGTTACAGCAAGTCTGCCCTGCAAGCTATGTTGTGCAGTGAAGAGGAACAGGAGAGAGGAGATGCAGTGGAGAAGATATTGAAGATCAGAGGTGAAAGAGATGAGAAGACTCAGCTTGGAGACAGCAGTGTGACACCACCCATCAACACTGAGGCATCTACACTCACCCAATCACTTGACTTGAGCTCCAGAGTCTCTGAGCCTCCCTCTTACCTGTACCATAACAACAGCAGAAATCAAAACATTTCTGAGCAAGCCCATGGTGGTTCCAGACTGACCATCACACATCCAAGTCCATAGAAAGTTGTGTAAAAATGATAACTGAGGCTGCTGGTCATGTGTACAATCAGGAGGAGGGAACATTGTATTAGGGGTCGGATGGTCAGCAGGGAGCTCATGAGCCAAAACAGAAGCAAACAAGATATGGCTTCTTTGCTGGATTTTGATAACATGAACTGCATAAATGATATTTTAAAAACAATTATGTAGCTACAGCTGTTCAGACTATTTGTATGTTCGAATACATATTACTTAATTTCCTCATATTTCAACTGTGATTTGATGTAGGTAAGTCTCACTTTAAGCAGTTTCTGAAGACAGCTTTAGATTCAGCATGCAAAAGCAGTAGTTTGTAAAGTTTGGAAAAAAATCTAGCCCTAAATTGACATGCCCTACTCCCCCATTATCTTTTAAGGAGGTTAAGCCATACAACCTTCTTACCTTCAAGCACTGTGCCCTTAGATCAAAGTTTCATTGTCAGAGCTATATATGGATTTCCCCCTTTCAATTGCCCAGCCTCAAACTGGGGGGAGCCACAACCAGAATGAATCGTCCTTCCTGGTTCCAAAGCTTGCTCTATAGCAGTAAACTGCTTCAGCAGTCAGCAAGTCAATTTCCATATGGCCCACAACTGCGCTATCACATAATATTTCTTTATTTTTTATTTTCAAGTGCCTCCAAGTCAATGCGGACTCCTGGCAACCCAGCAGCCCCTGGGTTTTCTTGGCAAGGTATGACTGAAGTAGTTTGTCAGACCTTTTCTTCCGAAGCAATGGAGGGTATAAAGTGACTTGCCTAAGATCACAAGGAGTGCCAGTGGAATCACACCCTGATCTCTTGGATACTAGGCTCTTGCTCTAACCACTAGACTACTCCTTCACTCCTCCTTTACATTAGGCACTGACAATTTTCCCTTTACGGCTATAAAGAATAGATCACGCTCACCCTTGGGGATCGGCTTTTCCAAATAAATTGGAAAACCTTTTTTTTTGGAGGAGTCAAAAGATGCCCTTGGGTATTGGCAATACCTGAAAGAAATACAGAAGCCTAGGCAATACCACCCTTCTTCACACTGGCAATGTTCCGAAGCCACAATATATTATATCCCACTCACTGGTCCAAATCTTTCCCAAGCCTGCCAATCACAGGATGATAATTCGCCTGAAATAGGGCACCTGGCCCCACCGTGAGCTGTATGTCTAGATATTTAAGACTAGAACTGACCCACTTAAAGGGAAATATGGCCTTCAACTTCTCCTGCTCCATGAACAGATTAACAGGCAAAATGACTGACTTATGCATATTAACCTGGAAGCCCAACAACTACCCAAACTCCCTTAGCTCTCACATAAGCAATAGGAGGGTAATTTGCGGGGTAAATTGTAAAAGTGATGACATCAGCAAATAAAGTGGCCAGATAATCTACTCCTCCCACCTCAATACCATAGATGTCTACACTAATCCAGACTCTAGCTGCAAAAGGTTAGATCAAAAGAGGAGAGGTGAGAGGTCACCCCTGCCAAGTCCCAAATCAAAAATATCAGAATACCTTCAATTGACTTTGATACAAGCCCTGGGCTAGCCATGCATAGCTTTTATCCATCCTATAAAGCCCAGCCCAAAACCCATCTTTTCCAAAGCACAAAACATAAGTGGTAGTAGTAGTATTTATCAATTGTACACAGCACTATACATACTGTATAAACTTGGACTAGCTAATCTGGTCAAAAGCTTTCTCAGGGTATGTAGATAATAATGTTAGAGGGTCTCTCACCCAAGGAATCTGCACTACATTCAACACCTTTCTGACATTGTCAGCTGCCTGCCTCCTGGGGATAAAGTCTACCTGATACTTCATGGCTCTGGGACAGAGGGTGAAGCAGGTAGGTGCACAGGTGGTGTTCTCTTCAATCCTCCCTGTTGAGGGTAAAGGCCAAGGCAGAGAGGCTCGCATCCTGGAGATGAATGCATGGCTGCGTGGATGGTGTCTTCGAGAGTGTTTGGTTTCCTAGACCATGGGATGCTCTTCCAAGGGTTGCAGAGCAGAGATGGCATCCATCTGTCCAAGAAAGGTCAATGCATCTTTGGTAGTAGACTGGCTAATCTACTGAAGAGGGCTTTAAACTAGATTTGTTGGGGATGGGTGAAGAAAGCCCCCAGGTAAGTGAAAGCCCCCGGGTAGGTGATACATTAAATACCTTTATGGAAATGGGTAACAGGGGTAATATATGGAAAGCAGTGTGTATTAATGCCCGTAGCATGGGAAATAAGATCCCTGAAGTTGAAGCTTTGGTGGGAGTGGCTGACTTGGATTTAGTGGCAGTTACAGAAACATGGTTCACAGAAAACCATGACTGGGATGTAACTATACCTGGCTATACTTTATTCAGAAAGGACAGGGTAGGAAGAAGGGGAGGAGGAGTGGCACTATATGTAAAAACTACTATTAAAGCTTTGGAATTACAGAGCTTAAAAGGGAGAGAGGAGGCATTGTGGGTTAAACTAGAAAGAGGGAAAGAGAAATCTATTTGCATTGGTGTGATATACAGACCTCCCTCACAAGAGGAAGAGGTGGACAGAGAGTTAATTGAAGACATACGCAGCATTGCTAGGAAAGGGGAAGTGCTACTGCTAGGAGATTTCAATATGCCAGATGTTGATTGGCACATTCCTGCTGCAGTATCATCTAGAAGTAAGGAGATCCTGGATTCTCTACAGGGAGAACTATTCAGGCAATTGGTAACAGACCCCACACGTGAAGGGGCCATACTGGACTTGGTGCTTACCAATGGTGAAAGTGTTTCTGATGTTGTAGTGGGAGATCATTTTGCATCCAGTGATCACCAGATGGTGTGGTTCAGTATTAGGACTAGGGCTGTTAGAATCAATTCCAAGGTGAAGATCTTAGACTTTAGGAAGACTAACTTTGCAAAGATGGGCCAATACCTCAGGGAGTCGTTAGTGGGATGGGAACAGCTGGGGGATGTAGAAAAACAGTGAGCAAAACTGAAAGGGGGTATTTTAAAGGCAACCAACCTTTTTGTTAAAATGGTAAATAAAGGCAAAAGGAACAGGAGACCGCTATGGTTTTCGAAGGAAGTAGCTGAAAAAGTGAAGAAAAAGAGGGAGGCCTTCATGAAATACAAGAGATCACAGAGAGAGGAAGACAGGCATCTGTATTTGGAAAAACTTAGAGAAGCTAGCAAAGTAGTCAAGAAGGCAAAGATTCAAAAGGAGGAGGAAATAGCCAATGCAATAAAATGGGGGGATAAGACATTTTTCAGATATATTAGTGAGAAGAGGAAGGGCAAAAGTGGTATTGTCAGACTCAAGGGTGCAGGGGGGGAATATGTAGAAGCTGATAAGGATAAAGCGGAATTGTTTAACAAATATTTTTGTTCTGTGTTCACAGATGAAGAACCAGGAGCAGGACCTCAGAAAACACCCACAAATAGGAACAGAAGCGAGGGACATCTTGAACAATTTTCAAAAGACTGTGTTCGTGAGAAACTAGTTCAACTTAAAGTAGACAAAGCGATGGGACCGGATGGGATACACCCTAGAATACTGAGGGAACTTGGGGACGTTCTAGCAACTCCACTGACTGACCTTTTCAATGCCTCGTTGGAGTCGGGAGTGGTGCCAAAGGACTGGAGAGAGGCTCATGTGGTGCCTTTACACAAAAGCGGAAGTAAGGATGTGGTTGAAAACTACAGGCCGGTTAGTTTAACTTCAGTGGTGAGTAAATTATTGGAAACGCTGCTGAAAGAGAAAATAGTGAGGTTTCTGGAGTCCGGCGGATTACAGGATCCGAGGCAGCATGGATTCACCAGAGGCAGGTCTTGTCAGACAAATCTGATTGATTTCTTTGACTGGGTGACCAGGGAGTTGGACCGAGGGAGAGCTCTAGATGTGGTGTATTTAGATTTCAGTAAAGCCTTTGACACTGTTCCTCACAGGCGACTTATAAACAAACTGAGCACCCTAGGGATGGACCCTAAAGTTACTGCTTGGGTTAGAAATTGGTTGGGTGGAAGGCGACAAAGAGTACAAGTAAATGGAGCTCACTCTGAGGAGAAGGATGTTACCAGTGGTGTGCCCCAGGGATCTGTCCTTGGTCCGATTCTTTTTAACATCTTTGATAGTGATATAGCGGAAGGGCTGTCGGGTAAGGTTTGCCTCTTTGCGGATGATACCAAAATCTGCAATAGAGTAGACACCCAGGAAGGTGTAGATAACATGAGGAGGGATCTAGCTAAGCTTGAAGAATGGTCTAGAATTTGGCAGCTGGGATTTAATGTTAAAAAATGTAAGGTCATGCATTTGGGCTGCAGCAATCCAAGGGAGCAATACAGTATAGGAGGTGAAGTACTTTTGTCCACTAAAGAAGAGCGGGACCTAGGCGTGGTTGTGTCTGATGATCTTAAAGTAGCTAAACAGGTAGAAAAGGCGACGGCAAAAGCTAGAAGGATGCTTGGGTGCATACGGAGAGGAATGGCTAGCAGAAAGGAGGAGGTGATAATGCCTCTGTATAAGTCTTCGGTGCAACCTCATTTGGAGTATGGTGTGCAATTCTGGAGACCGCACCTTCAAAAGGATGTGAACAGGATGGAGTCGGTGCAGAGGGTTGCTACTAAAATGATTAATGGGCTTCATTATAAAGCATATGAGGACAGACTTAAGGATCTTAATATGTACACCTTAGAGGAAAGGCGGGATAGAGGTGATATGATTGAGATGTTTAAATACCTCCGTGGCATAAATGTTCAGGAAGAGAGCCTCTTTCAATTGAAAGCAAGTTCTGCTACGAGGGGACATGGGATGAGGGTGAAGGGAGATAGATTCAGGAGTGATATGCGGAGATATTTCTTTACGGAAAGAGTAGTGGATCCGTGGAATAGTCTCCCAGTGGAGGTGGTGGAGATGAGGACAG
This sequence comes from Ichthyophis bannanicus, assembly GCA_033557465.1. NCBI lineage: Eukaryota > Metazoa > Chordata > Amphibia > Gymnophiona > Ichthyophiidae > Ichthyophis > Ichthyophis bannanicus. The sequence goes on along the minus strand of CM066032.1, from coordinate 1,717,974,400 downwards.
TAACTGAATTCAAAAAAGCATGGGACCAACACAGAGGATCTCTGAAGGTAAAAAGTGGACTGTTGTAGTTGTTGTTATGGAAGGACAGACTAGATGGGCCTTGTGGTCTTTTTCTGTCGTCATGTTTCTATGTTTCTATCTGCATGGACCAAGTGGCCAAGTACACCATGCAGAAGATCTTAATATTCAAACTGAGAAATGGGCCTTTAAGAGCTATAATCCACAGGGTACCTCCCCTCATGAATAATTGTAATGCCTGCCCATCTCATTGTTTTTGGGAGATCTCCCCTTCCAACACCCTATTAAAGACCCACCCCATGGGTTGGATCAAAAGGTCGACAAAAGTTTTAGAAAATTTAGCAGACAGCCCATCAAGACCAGGTAACTTAGGGATCTGCAGAGAAGAAATAGTCTTCCTGATCGCCTTTGAAGAGATGATCCTAGCCAACCCCTCCACCTCTTGCAAGGTCAAATTCTCTAAATGAATTGATGCTAAGTAACTAGCCACATCCGTATATGCCACGGGAGGCTTCACATGATACAGGGTCTCACGTTTTTAAAGCCATCCTTGAAATCCCTCATGAGCATCTTATCCGCACCTTCGCATATCTGATGAATATGTCCCTCCTCCCTTTGCTTTCAGAGATGTGCAGTGAGGAGACATCCAGCCTTATCCCCATGTTTAAAAACCCCTCTGTTTGGTCCTCAACTGCCAATTAATTTTCTCCACCTCCAGGACACATAACTTGCTCCTATCCTCCACAAGTTGCTTGAGCCTCATGGGGGTGCTCTTATGCTCCTCTTCCAAAGATTTTATCTGATCTCTCTAATTCCTCCCCCTGCCAAATCTTCTCCATCTTTTTTCTAAGAGCCCTACTTATTCAAATGACTCCAAACCCTCCTCTTACACTGTTGTCCAAAGAAATCCCACAAGTGATATTCACAGCAAAGTACTCCTGTATGCTCTGCCCCACCTCACCCACCACTCTCTGGACTCCGAGCAAATGATCACTGAGCCTCCAAACTTTCCTACCTCTATCCTCCTCCCGCATCCGAAAGTCCAGTCACACCATGGAATTTTTAGACCAAATAGTTGTCCCTATGCCCACTGCTAGAACTTGTGATCGGAGGTTCTTTTGTACCATCAATGGATCTGAGAATATGTGCTATGAAGGTGGGGAAAAAGTGTAATTTTTATCAGATGGGTGCAGTGACTGTCAAGTTTCAATCATGCCCCTGCATTCATAAACTACCTAAACTTAGCCCTATCTGCTCCTTGCCCAGCTTTGGTGCCCAGCCTATGCAGCTTTTGTGTAAGCATTACATTCAATCTCCCCCCACCAGCACCTGGCCCTCTCCCATACCCTGGATACCCATTTGGAGCAAACTCATGATGATAAAAAATGCTGTTCTTCATAACCAGATTCAGCCCAACATTCTGTACCTTACCCTGCCCCCCCCCAAAGCCAACAGCACCTCCCTCTTGCTTTCCTCCATAACTAGTTAGAAAGATAAGTATATACCAGGATACCTCCTGTGACTTAACTCTTCATTCCTTGGAAACAAGTGGGTCTCTTGCACCAATCCTATATGTGGTCTCTGGCACTCTATCTCCTTAAACAGCATCTGCCGCTTAAATGGGGAGTTCAGCCCATTTACATTGATGGTTACTGAAAGCATGTATATTCATACGGGGTACCATATACTATTAGACTGAATAAATCTGAGAGAGTTAATTTTGTTCAGAACCTTGCTTAGAAATAAAACTTCATATATTAGCTTACTAGGTGAAGGTTTACATAAATAAAGAAAAGGGCAGGTTGTACTTCTGGCCTTTCTGTCTCAGAGTTATTAGCTAAAATACTCTCAGGGTTAGTAATTAGTAGATATTAAGTCAAGTCAAGTCATCAGCAGTAAACAATTATGTCAATTAGGTCATTCTATATCTTGGATTCCTGTATGTCTCCTTATAATGGCCATGTAAAGTAAACAATTATGTCTCGGACTCCATTTATGGCTCCACACTGACCCACACTGAATAAGTTGACCTACAATATGATACATACATGATGTATAATGATAAAGTGAAATTATGCTGTATCATCTACAAAAGCCTTATAAATAAAGTGAACCATGGCTAAGAAGTTAGAGTAAACAGGGAGAACACGTGTGTCTCTCAGTTTCTCTCCACAAAGCTTTGGTGTATTTTTCTATAGAACTGTGTTGTATTTATTGACTATTTGATAACCTTCCCATTGTTTGTGAATGTAGTTATTTGTAGCTTCAAGAACCCAGTGAGGTTACTGGTGAGGAGAGAGTTAAGTAAGCTCTTCAGTTACTAGTTTAAATGGATAAGGACCCATCACTCAAGACTCCCCTCCCTCCGGCACCTTTTGACGCCTCGATGTCTATGCATCTCCTGCAGGCAAGGCATGCGTTCTGAGGATCGACTGTAAGGTGGTCAATGTCTATGCAGCTGATGTCGAGGCCTCGGCATGCTGCACTGCCAAGAGCATGTGTTCCTCGAGAGCTTGCAGAAGGTGCTTCTCCATGTCTGCCAGTTCTGAAGGCTGTGGGACCTCAGCAACTTCGACAGGTATACTCAATATCATTCGGGGTAGTTTCTCCTAATGGGTTAGTTTTGCGCATACTATGCTAGTCGTGAACCTCACTTCTAAGCCAGGGTACGTGGAATATGATCTTAATCTCTCAAATTTACTGTTAATGCTCGGCATAATACTTGCATTGTGCCAAAGAGAGCCTCCTGCTGGAGTTCATAAGATGTAACGTGTATGGGTAGTTTGTCAAGATGTGCTTGGAAATTCTTCTTTATCAGGCCTGTTGCTCCCAGTACAATGGAAAATATTTCTGTATCTTTCTGACACATTTTCTTGGTCTCTGATTGCATTTCTTGATACTTCATCTGTATAGGGGTATCAGTGGCTTGGCCTCAGCTTTTGGTAGGCTGTCAGTGCCCCTCCAATGTTCTGGAGGATGAGCTCTCCTCCCTTTGCAGCAGCTTCAAGGAGCACTCTCATGGACCCTCATCACTCTAGATACCATGCCTTGATGGGCTCACATGCCGATGCACCAGAGTCTTCACTTGGTGCTCAGTTCAAACACCCTTTGATGTCGACGAAGACAAAGCCGAATCCTTCCTCATCTTTAGGTGGGGTTTGATTGATGGCTGATGCTCTGGGGCACTACGAGTGCTTGGCTCTGAGTGGGCTCAAGAACTCCTTGATGTTGATGCACCCACTAGCGTCCGATGCAGCCTTTGAAGCCATTAAGACCGGTGCCGTCAATGTTGATGAAATGGACTTGTGAGCACCAAAAAGTGATTTGTGCTGCTTCCCTCAACCTTTGAGTCCTCTTTTTAATCATCTGTAAACACAAATCACAAGAAGAGGGCTGATGATCAGATCCCAGGCACTGAAGGCACCAACTATGGATATCTGTGGCGGATATGGTCCTAGCACACTAGGAACACTTTTTGAACCTACTGGCCACTTTCTGGGACATGTCGTCTGGAGAGATAGCCAAAATGAAATCAAACGGCTCAATTTTCAAAGAAGGGCCCGGTCTAAGGGGGCTGAGGTGCCATGGAAAAAAAGAAAATTAAACAACAGACAACTGATAAGGACAAAAAAAACAAAGAGAAAAGAGAAAAACTGCAATGGTAAGTGATTGATGAGTGAAACCGGAAGCGCAAGATCCCCTACAGAGGAAAAAGCAGAGAAGACCAGAACATGTCCATAGGACTCCGTGGTAAAAAGGAAGATTGGTTTAAGATGATGATGTGGCAGCAGTCAGGAAGGAGGCACACAGGTGCAGTGGAACCTCCCAAAAGCTTCCAATAGGAGCTAGGGAGCATTCTCGTGCAGGCTCTGGAGGACGATGTCACCCATATGTAAGGGCTCATTCCTGCTTTACCACAGAGAACCATAACTATTGACAGGATAAGCTTCAACAGAAAGCTTGTCAGAAGGGTGTGAGCCCACAGGGACCAACCACAGAGTTCAGCAGATCAAAACAAATTCCAGGAGCAGGTCCTAGACTAGTCTAGCAGGACTCAAGGAAAGGGCATTATCTGGTCAGTAAAATGTCACCTTCCTGCTAGACCAGTTCAGACAAATGGGACATACCAAAGTTACAACTCCACTGGGCGGTAAGAAGACATGACAGCTTTTAAGACTTCTGAGTCAAAGGCCGCGTCTGCCCAAGCATGGACATCCAAGCGGTAATGCTTCACAGAGGTTGAAAGTGATGCCCACACTGCCACCTGACAAATTCTGAGGGGGCAATCAAGCTATGCTCCATCTATAAGGATGCTTGTGCTTGAGTAGAATGCACATGCAAACCCTCTGGAATAGGCTAGTTCTGCAACAATACACTGGGGCAATGGCCTCTGATCCAGTGTCCCAGAGTAGACTTGGCAGCCAGATCACCTTTACGCTGTCCTGCAAACAGATAGTCTGACTTGCAAAAGGAGTTAGTAACCTTCAAATACCAGAGAAGCCGAACATCCAACAGGTGAAGATCCTTGTCCTTCCCTCAGCACTGTTCCTTAGAAAAAGGAGGGCAGACAGACCACCTGATTCACACAAGAGGAAGACACCACCTTGGATAAGAAGGAAGGGACGGGCTGAATGCACAGGGCCTCCTCCGAGAATAAGTAAGGGTCCCTACATGAGAGTGACTATAGATTGGAGATACATCTCGCCAAGAAGATTGTGAACAGCAAGACAATCTTAAGGGTCACATCTTTAAGCATGGCCTGTTTCAAGGGCTCAAAGAGGTCCAACATCAACACCCATAGTACCAGAAAGATATCCCAAGAGGAAATGATTGAATGCAGAGGATACCGCAGGTGTCTTACCCACTGAAGGGAAAGCACAGTTACTTACCTGTAACAGGTGATCTCTGGGAACAGCAGGAATAAGTCTTCACATATGGGTATCGTCGGTACCGACGGAGCCTGCACGGAAACGCTCCCCAGCGTCCAGTAGGAAAGCTTTTGGGAGCATCCCACAGCGCCTGCGTGCTGCCTTCCCGCCTTTCCCAACCGCCTCTCTCCAGTTTGAGTTTTAAAGCTGAGACAAAGAGAGAGAGAGGAAAGAAAAGATAGATAGAGAGATACAACTCCTAGGGGAGGTGGGTGGGTTGTGAAGACTTATTCCTGCTGTTCCCAGAGATCACCTGTTACAGGTAAGTAACTGTGCTATCTCCAGGAACAAGCAGGAATGAGTCTTCACATATGGGGACTCCCCAGCTAGAGATGCCTGGGAGATCACCCAGATTGTGAGTCCTTGGGAAGGGCTCCACCTCCACCCATGAATCTCAGGCATCCAGTCAGGGATGGAGGGTAGGATTCAATGATGAATGATGATTCAAAAGCAGCTATTACCAGAACTCCAAGATATATTCAACTCTGTCTTACTCTGTGAAAACGTTGTATTACAGTATATTCAAACACAATGGAAATTCTGCGCTACTTAGCTGTTGTGCTATGGGAAGCTTCCACCAGTTGTAAAGATCTCTGTGTAGATCTCAACGCTCTACCGGGGCACCACTGAGGCGTTTCACAACCACAGTTTCATCAGGAGATCCTGTCCACAGTATTTATATAGATGCTGCCCACGCCTGCCTTAATGTTGAAAATCACGACTCCAGTCTTGAACAGAGTCCTCTCTGATTCTTCTCAGATGCCACGCTGCTTTTGAATCATCATTCATTTTTTGGAATAAGAGGTCAAGCCAGTCTTTGGTAATTTTTATTGGGAGTGCACCAAATAAATAACACAGCGGCGGAAGTTTTGAAATACATAAGGTCCTTGATGTTCTGAGACATCATAAGAGAAGATGATAGTCTGAGTGGTGGCTAAAGTTCTAAGACCTGTTTTTCGCCAGCTGTGTGCTTGATTATTGGCACTTTTGTTCGAAACCTAATTTTTCCATATTTGGTTTGTGTTGGACGTATCATTTTATTTTGCATCAGTAAACGTTCAGAAAGTGACCGAATTCAAGGAGGACTGAATCACGACAGCACCACCAGATCCTCGTCAGGTGGCCTAAATTGCAGAAGGTGATTCTCTACAGAGAGACTCCGCAAGACTCTAGTGTCCAGCAACAGAATCAGTTCGGTCTCCTGAACACAGAAGGGTTGGAGGACAGGAGTTGCCTATACCCTGAAAAGATTACGGAGTACTGCCTGCCCGAAGACACTGCCCCTGTGGGACTCTCTCTCCAGGCAGTAGTGAGCCTCGAGAGTATGAATCGAAGACCATGTGGCAGCCCTGCAGATCTCTGTCATTGGTACTGAGTGGAGGTTGGCCACTGATGTAGCCATCGCTCTCACACGATGCGCTTTGATCCGGTGCTCCAGGGAGAGGCCTGCTCGCTTGTAGGTGAGGACAATGCAGTCCGCCACCCAAGTGGACAGAGTGCGCTTCATCACTGGGAGCCCTAGTCTACTGGGGTCATATGACACAAAAAGCCGAGGAGCTTTGCAGTGGGCCTGGTCAGCTGCAGGTAGAAGAACAGGGCACGCTTACAGTCTAATGTATGCAGTGTGAGTTCCTTCCTGCCGGCATGAAGCCGTGAGAAGGACTACCTCCTGGTTGAGGTGGAAGGGACAACCACCTTGGGGAGGAATTTGGGGTGTGGGCGGAGCACCACTCTGTTCTTATAAAACCTTGTATATGGCGGGTCCGCCACCAAGGCCTGGAGTTCGCTCACTCTCCGAGTGGCAAGAAAAGCCACTTTTCAAACAAATTATGCAAGTGGCCAAGGGTTCGAACAGTGGTCTGAGGAGTTGGGAGAACACCACATTCAGGTCCCACCACTCTGCTGCGGGGGGAGGGGGCTTCGATAGCATGAGGACCCTCAGGAACCTGGAAACCAGGGACTGGCTTGAGAGAGACTTTCCCTCTAAAGGGTGATGGTGAGCGGCTATGGCACTCAGATGTACTCTCACCAAATTGGATTTCAGCCCGGTGTGTAAGAGGTGCAGCAGGTACTGTAGCACTATTTGTACATGGCAGAAGGGGTTTTCTTCCCTTCCTGTGCACCAGACAAAGAATCTTCTCCAATTGAAGGCATACGCCCGTCTGGTAGAAGGTTTCAGGGAGGCCAGCAGGATCTCCTTGACTTCCTTCGGGAGACTGAAGGGAGCCAGAGCTACCCTTTCAGCAGCCATCCCAACAACATTAGCGACCCCAGGTTGGGGTGCAGGAGAGCGCTTTCTTCCCGGGACAGGAGGTTCGTGTCCCGACCCAGTGGGACCGGCAGGCCACCGACAACGAGAGTACCGGAGGGAACCAGGGCTGTTGGGGAAATGAGAATCACTGATGCCCGTTCGCTCTGGACATTGAAGAGGGTCTTGGTCACTAGAGGAGTCAGTGGGAAAGCATAGAGGCTGCCATCTGACCATGGGATCAGGAATTTATTTATTATTTTATTTATTTATTTTATTTAACATTTGCTTCTATACCGCGCTATTAAAATCAGCGCGGTGTACATCAAACAAGCATACTACAATGTATACAAACAACATTGAGTTTTACAGAGAACAGGAAAATGAACATGGGAATACATCCGCCGCCACTCTCCCCGGGTGCGGCCAGCGTGAGCAGAAGCGGGGAAGCTGCGTGTTGTCCGGAGAGGAGAACAGGTCCATCACAGGCCTGCACCAGAGGTGGAAGAGTGTGTGCGCCACCATGGGGTTCAGACACCATTCATGCAGGCGCAGGACTCTGCTGAGCTTGTCCGCTAAGCAATTGTCCTGACTGGGGAGGTACACTGCCCACAGGAATATACTGTGGCATGCTATGAAGGAGAGGAGAGCCAACACCTCCTGGCAGAGGGGGCGCGAGCCCGTGCCCCCTTGTTTATTTACATAAAACATGGCAACTTGGCTGTCCGTCTGATTAGCACAGGACAGTTGTACAGGAGGTGGTGGAATGCCTGTAGAGCCAGGAAAATGGCCCTGAGTTCCAGGAGGTTGATCTGTAAGAGTGACTCCTCCTGAGACCAGATGTCCTGAGAGCAGAGATCTCTGCAGTGTGCTCCCCAGCCCAGGAGGGGGGCATCCGTTCTGTGGCACAGGGGCCTGAAATGGCATCCCTGCTAGGAGGTGGCATAGGGACTGCCACCAGTTGAAGGAATCTGCCAGTTGGCGGGTGACCCTGACCCTGTCCTGCAACCTGCCTGAGGCCTGGGGCCATTGGGAGTGAAGGCACGACTGGGCTGTCCACATATGTAAGCGGGCTAGGGGTGTGACAAGGCCCATCGAGGCCATATGGCCCAGTAAGCGGAGGAGGTGGTGAGCTGGCACTGACTGGTGACTCTGCACCTCCCCTGCCAGTTGTTTGAGGCAATGCACTCTGTCCTTGACTTGCAATGTCTCCAACTGGGCCCCTATGAACTCCAGATTTTGGGTTGGAAAGAGTTGGGATTTGGGGTAGTTGATAACAAACCCCAGGTGCTGCAGGAGGCGGATTGTTTGCTCTGCAGCCTGCAGATGCATGTAGGCGGCCACGAATGCCAGGCACGTTGTAAAGACCCTTGGCAAGAAGGCTAGGCCAAATGGGAGTACTCTGTACTGGTAGTGCTCTCCTCCAACCACGAGCCATAGGTACTGTCTGTGGGAGGGGTGGATCAGGATGTGGGTATAAGCATATTTGAGGTCTAAGGAGCACAGCCAATCTTCCTGGTGGAGGAGGGCAGCAGTGTCCCAAGGGAGAGTATCTTCAACCTCTCTCTCACCAGAAATTTGTTTAAGATTTGCATGTCTAGTATGGGCCTGAGGCCCCCAGTTCTTTTGGGGACAAGGAAGTAATCTGGAGTAGAAGCCTTTCCCCAGAGATGCTTGGACACAAGTTCTACCGCCCTGTCCTTGAGAAGGTCTGCGAGCTCAGAGGAGCAAGGTCTGGTGAAGGACAGGCCAAGCTGGCTCTCCTGGGAAGAACCCTGGGGGTGTTTGATGGAACCAGAGACGATAGCCCTACCACTTGTAGGACCCACTGGTCTGCGGTGATCCCGGCCCACCTGTGGGCTTGGGAGGGTCTCCTGGGGGAAGGAGGCTCCGCCCGTGGAGTCAAAAGCTCCCCCCGTGGAGTCAAAAGCTTCCCCCAGGCTGGGTGGGAGCTGGGGGCTGAGGCTGGGTGGGACCTGGGGCTGAGAACCTTGTGGAGGCTGCCCTGAGGATTGGCAATGGCCCTGGTAAAAAGACCCCTTTTTCCTCAGGAAAAGTGGTCGTTTTCCTGAGGGTTAATTTTGGGGAAGGGTCGAGGTTTTCCTTGAAAGCCTCTGCCTGGTGATGACTTCAGTCTCTATCACGGCTGCTTTGTCAGCCACGGGCTTGCCGAACAAATTTTCCCTGGTACAGGGGATGTCTAGCAGTTTTTCTTTCACCCACTGCTCGAGGTTGGAAGTTTGTAACCAGGCCTGGAGTTGGGACCCGATGCCTGCTGCCGCCAACCAGGCCACTGCATCAAAGCTGTCATAGGTGGCTCGGGACAGAAACTTAAAGCAGTCCTGGATCCCTACTGTTAGGGCCTGGAACCTCCGGAGGGATTCCATGGCGAGGCTTCCAGAGAAGCCTGCCAACTCCTGGATGAGGCCCTTGAGATACATCCCTATGTATAACTCATAGGCCTGTATCCGACAGCCTAACATGGAGCCCTGGAAGCATTTGCGCCCAAGAGCATCGAGGTTTTGACTCTCTCTGCCGGGGGGGGGGGGGGGGACAGAAGAGTAGGTCTTCTGGCTTTTGAGCTTTTGCATTGACAACTCCACTACCATGGAGTTATGAGGGAGTTAGGACTTCTGGAAGCCAGGGTCCTTCTTGACGCGGTAAATGGTGTCACCGGTTGACCACTGGCACCAAGGCCAGGGTCTCCACATCTGCATGAGTAGTCGCTCGAGGATGGGCTGGACCGGACCGACACCATGAAAGTCTCCTTTGGCGGGGTTTCATATTGTAAGATTTCAGTTCTTCGGTGCATGGGTCCTCCTCCGATTCGGTGGACCGAAAGAGCCCAGGCCATGTCCTGAGACCAGATGCCCTGTGGAAGGCTGTGTCCTCCGAGGGAGATGGCTCCGAGGGGATGCCTCTGTGTCAAGAAGTCTTGGGAGAGGCCTCAATGTCTGTTTCCCAGTCGGAGCCAGAGGGCATCGAGGACTCTGAGGCTTGGGACTCCCATGCCTTGAGGCCAGCCCCAAGGAACCGGGATCCCCCAGTGGGTCAGATTCCCAGAAACTGGCCAGGCAGGACTGGACACCCGAGGACTGGGACCGGGACCGCGAATGGTGCTGAGGACTTGAGAGGGGCTGGTGGCACTCAGGGCCTGGCTCGACGCCCAGAGACTCCCCTGCAGTCGGGAGCCTGTTGTTGGGGCAGATGATGTGGATGAGGGAGCATCATTGCCTGCTGGAGGACCAGGATAGCAGAGATGTTCTGCTCCAGGGCCGCTATTCTGGACTCAAGACCAGAAGGCTCTGCAGCTGTTGGCATGGGCACCAAGGACCTCAGGCCTGATGCCAGCACTCTTGCAAGTGCGTCCTCGATGAGGACCATGGCCTCGAGGAGTCTTGCACTGTCTCTGCTGGCCGAGGACTTCTTCTTAGAGACCTTGGGTAGGCGCTGCTCGGAGTCACCCGAGTCCCGCTGCAGGACCTTACTGGGTTTCACTGGTGGAACCCTGACTGGTCTCGAGGGCGTTTTTTTTTTCTTGCTGGGGTCTGGGGTCTTTTTGGAGGAGCCGCCTCAATGGGACTCCAACAATGCCTGGGCCTCTCGGGAGGTGCTCGTCTTGGGACTCAGTATCAGGGAAGTCTGTGCTGAGTTGGATCGCGGGAACATCCTCCCCTGCAACTCTGACCTTTTCTTGTTGGTTTTTGGAGTCATGGCCTGGCACAGGTCGCAGGTGGTACTAGCGTGGTCTGGGCCAAGACAGCGCAGGCAGCAGTCGTGGGTGTCGGTAACAGACATGGTCTGACTGCAGCAGTCACATTTTTTGAATCCACCAGGAGATATAGTGGGAGACACCCGGTTGAGTTCGATGACCCCTGGGCGAAAAAGGGCATGAATGCCGGTCGAGGTGAACCTCGTCAAAAGGAAGGGAAAAAGCCAAGGATGGCGCCGGCTCAAGCAAGGAAGAGGAACCAACATGCAAACTGGGAAAAACACACTTTTAAACTAGTTTACAGAGAATTTTTCCAGGGACATTGGACAAGTGTCATTTGGGGTCTGTGGAAAAAAGGAGACTGAGCAAGATTGCACCCTTGGGCGGGAAGGGGACCACGCATGCGTAGTAGCATATCCCCCAAAGGATTTCTTTGAAAACTGGGGAAATACTCCGCGCGGGCTGTTGGCATCGTCACCCATATGTGAGGACAGACTTCCTGCTTGTTCCTGGAGAATTCTGTTTGCACCGAGCAACAAAGATGTCACCCATGTGCGACTATGGTGAACTGCTTGCCTTCAGAGAAAGTGTAGTTACTCACCTGTCACAGATGATCTCCAGGAACAGCAGGAATTTAGTCTTCATATATGGGTGACATCGGGTACCTACGGAGCCCGCGCAGGAAGCCCCCCAGGTACCAATAGGAAAGCCTTTGGGAGCACTCCACTGCTCCTGCGCTGCTGTCTTCCCACTCTCCCAACTCCCTCTCCTCAGTTGAGTTTGTACCTGAAGAAAAGGAGCGGAAAGAACAACCCCCCCCCAAAAAAAAAACAAAAGACCCCCCCAAAAACAAAAGAAAACCCTACAACTCCAAGGGGAGGAGGGCAGTTTGTGAAGACTAAATTCCTGCAGTTCCCAGAGATCACCTGTTACAGGTGAGTAATTACGCTATCTCCAGGAACAAGCAGGAATGTAGTCTTCACATATCGTAATCCCTAGTTCCCAGATCTCTGAAGAGTTTGACTGGGTCAGAAAGTCGGACAAGGTCATCTGAACCAAGACTTCCCTGCCAAGGAGATCTGGCAAGAAGTGGGCGGGGGGGGGGGGGGGGTGTTTGGAGTTGTTTCTACATCCCAAAGAGCTTCTGAAGGACCGCCTGGCCAAAGGCTGCAACCTGGCAGGAGTCCTTGTCCAAGCAGTAATGGGCTGCAAAGATATGGATAGAGAACCATGTAGCAGCTCAGCGAATCTCATCAATGGCTACCGAACAAAGGTTAGTCACAGAGGTTGCCATGGCTCGGACATTATGAGCAGTAACATGTCCTGTGAGGGAAAGTCCTGCTTTGTCATATATGAAAGAAATACAGTCTGCTAGCCATCTGGAAGGCCAACGTGAGTAGGATCAAAGGAGACAAAGAGCTGGGAGGATTTCCTAATGTCTTCTGTCCTTTGGAGCCCTCTTACAGTCAAGCGTATGCAGGATGGCTTCTGCACAAGAAGTGTGAGGTTTTGGGAAAAAGACCGGTAGGATGATTGACTGGTTGAGATGGAAAGGAGACACTACTTTCGGTAGAAAGTGGGGGTGTATCCGAAGGATGGCTTCATCATGATGAAATCGTGTGTATGGTACGTGAGCCACTAAAGACTGCATCTGGCTGAGGTCAGGGCGATAAGAAATAAAATCTTCCAAGATAAGTACCGTAGGTGGGTGGTTGCTAGGTGCTCAAATGGAGGCTTGAGGAGTTGAGCCAAGGCCACATTAAGGTTCCATGCAACTGGCGGTTGTCGAATGGGTGGCTTGGCGAGGAGGAGCCCTCTCATGAAATGTGCAACCAGGGAACTGTGGAGATAGGCCTACCATCCACAGGTTTATGGAAAGCAGAAATAGCACTGATGTGCACTTAAACTGAATTTGTTTTAAGTCCTAAAAAGGACAAATTTATTATTTATTTATTAACATTTCTTATATACCGCACTATTTGACATCAGCGCGGTTTACATGGAACAGAAACATCCGACAAAATTACATATGTCTGGTCTTACAATTAACAGGAAGTAGAACATGGATAACAGGGGAAACTATTTACATGAAGAGTGTCGCAAGAAAAGGAGACTGTTTGGTGGTTTACAGTGTTAGGGACACCTGTTGAAAGGGCTTGCCTGCCTGATTGCCACTGTTGCTGATGTTCTCGCTATTTAAGTGGGGATGAGGTTCGGTGTTGTCTGTGAAGTATTTGATGAAGAGGAAATGTTTAAGGGCCTTCCTGAACTGGCTCAGATTGGGGATTGCCCTGATGTGTGCCGGTAAGGTGTTCCACAGTCAAATGCAAAAGGTATTGAAGGAGCGTGGGTACTGATGCTTCAAAAGGATTTTGGCTATGCTTGGAACACCATGAGGGGTATATACGCCATTTGAAGAGCTTTCTGGAGGAAAAGAGAATATCCTTCATGGCAGTAGAAAGAGAAAGATCACGCTCTCAGCATCCATGCTGTCAGGAGGAGTGACTGCAGATTGGGATGGAGGAGTGTTCCAGAAGACCCGGCCTGGATCCCAATGGGATCGGAGAAGTTGTGTCAGTTGTAGTAGAAGGGGGAACCAGGGCTGACGGGGCCAGTGAGGGGCTATGAGGATCACTGAGCCCTTGTCTGCTTATAACTTGAGGGGGGGGTTTGAAATAAGGGGAATGGGGGAGAAATGCATAAAGCAGTCCCCGACCCCAATGGATCATGAAGGCATTGGAGGTTAGACTGAGTAAATGGTGCTGGAGCATTTGGTGCATTTTTTGAAACCGCTGGAGTGTTTCTCCATCTTAAGATGGTGTGCAAGGCCTAAGGGACATGAGGATCCTGAAGAAAAGAAAATTGTTGTGTTTTTTTTTTAAAGAAAAAAATAAACAGAAAAACACTAAAGCAAAAAAGCAAAAAAGGGAGCAGTATCGAGGCAATACCGGTGTGGTTAGGTAGAGCAGTAAGAGAAAAGTTTTAAAGTTCTTTTCTGCGGTGATAGGGTAATGACCCATTGACTCCACGGAAAAAGAAGAACTGAGGAGAGGGAGTTGGTATAGCGGAAGGCAGCGGCGCAATGCTCCCAAAGGCTTTCCTATTGGTAGCTGGGGGGCTTCCCGTGCCGGCTTCAACGGTATCCTATGCCACCCATATGTGAAGAATACATTCCTGCTTGTTCCTGGAGATATACCAAGCTATCAGCATGTGCTAGGGAGAAACCAGTGAGAAAAAAACCAAAACAACAGAATCAAACAGGAGCCAGATATTCAAGTTACTTACTGTCTGGGATGCAATATGACTGCTCTCACGGACTTCTTATGATTTGTTAACGTGATACGAGTTTTCCCTGCTACCATATCCCACAGTCGTATTGTGGTATCATGGCTGCCTGTAATGTAGCCAAAAATGCAATCATTTGAAACCTGCAAAAAGTTGCATCAGTCATCAAGGCTGAAAACTGTCTCTGAATTTCTTCAAATAGAGCTGGAGAAGTCCCAAACACTAGGTCTGCACAGCATCAAGAAATCCACTTGTGATATCCAGGATTTTTTTTTTTTTACTTATTACTACTTATTTCGGTAGCTTTACTGTGGTCAGCAGGAGAGTGGCACAACCTTTCTCCATCCTACTACTAGTTGTCTGTTGCTAGGGCAGCTGTTCAAAGTTTTGTAATTTAAATAGTACATGGCCCATAGGATCAATAGCATCCACAGACCCAATAAACTTAACAGGGGTTCTCAACCTAGCCCTTCAGACACACCTAGCCAGCCAGGTTTTCAGGATAACCACAATGAATATGCATGAGAGAGATTTGAATTCAATGGAGGCAGTGCATGCAAATCTCTCTCATGCATACTCATTGTGATTATCCTGAAAACGTGACTGGCTAGGGGTGTCCCGAGGACTGGGTTGAGAACCTCTGAACTAAACTAAACCATGAACTCTTTAAACTACTAAACTCTGTGCAACAGTAGTAGCAGCAGGAATGAGAGGGGAATGCATCAAGATTGGAAGGGGGGAGAAAGATGGTTAAATGCATGCAAAATGTGTTGGCAGTTGAATGCATCAGGATTAGATCAGGAGAGTGTGCGATGAGTGCACTGGGGTAGGGGTGGGCCAAATGCTGGAAGTGGCTGCTAAATCTGGACTACATTTATCCAGACCTAAATCTGAGGCCAAATCACTTACTTACAAATCCAAGTCTCAACACCCAAACTAACCCTAGTGTAAAGCATTGCAAACAAATTCAGGCATAGTAAACCCTTTCCATCAAAAAATTCATTGGCTACCAGCCAATGGGTTAGTAAAGCTCACCACTGTACTCCTGTGTGTGCATGTGCAATTCACCAATAATAACACAACAGTTTTATAAACAAGCTTGTACTTAAAATCAGCCTTCTATAAAACAGATTATATATTTTAAAAAAAGCTGGAAATGGACACACATACACTTCTATGACTGGAACAATTCACTCTGTCTTTCCAAGCAAGAAATTCAGACAGATGTCCTTGATGTATTAAGCACAGTTTACAATAAGTGCCTTTCACATTACTGCCCTCGAAGAAGAATTCACAGATAGGCTATTCTCCTCCATCTGTATTCTCTGGGATACACTCTGACACTTTCTGATGCTGACCCGCTCTAAAGCAGAATACTACTTTTCTCAACTTCACCTCAGGTTTCTTCTCCTTCTGGCTTACTCACAACTAAACTGTCCATCCCTCTTTTGGTTTGGCCAAAGGTCTTGGGGAGTCACTGACTCTGCGCTCTTTAAATAACCACATTTCTAACTTTCTATATTCATTTTTCATGGATTGAGCCAAGGGAAGTCTCGTCTCACCAATCTGCCATATTTTTTTTGAACATGTGAATAAACATATGGATAACAACCACCAGCTGATGAAGTGTATCTGGATTTTCAGAAAGCATTTTGACAATGTACCTCATGAAAGACTATTGAGGAAATTAAAAAGCTATGGGATAGGATGCAAAGTTATGTTGTGGATAAGGAACTAGTTAAAAAGCAGAAAATAGAGTAGGGTTAAATGGCCAATTTTCTCATAAGGGAAGGTGAATAATGGAGAACCACGGTGATATGTACCTAGCCCAGTGCTTTTTAACATATTTATAAAAGATCTAAAAATGGAAAAAATAAGTGAGGTCTTTAGATTTGCAGGTGACATTTTTTGCATTATATGGCAATCTGACCCTGCCAGTGCATCCCAGGATGCACCGTGTGGGGCCAGGCGCTACCAGTTTTCAAGATAGAAGGGGAGGTAGCATGTGGGCAACACTCCCACCCCTTTATTAAAGGTAGTGGGAAGGGGATAGAGGGTTCGGGGACCACTGGGTCACCAGTGATGTTTTTGTGTTCGGAGGATTCGGGGGCCAACAGGGATTTTTGCAGTTGGGTGGTTGGAAATCAGGGCCACTGCGGATTCTGTTTGTCGGGGGGCCAGTGTCCAGAGAGGCACTGGCCCCCCAGTGTGACGATGACATTGGAGGCTTTCCCCAATGCCTAAGTCATCTGAGGTAAAGTGTCAAACTTCACCTAAGATGACCCTGGTTTCTCCAGGACAGCATGCCAAATTTGCACCAACCTCTGTACGCATGTATAGCATAGTTACTCACCTGTAACAGGTGATCTCCGGGAACAGCAGGAATTTAGTCTTCACATATGGGTACGTCGGTACCGACGGAGCCTGCGCGGGAATGCTCCCCAGCGTCCAATTAGGAAGCTTTTGGGAGCATCCCACAGCGCCTGCGTGCTGCCTTCCCGCCTTTCCCAACTGCCTCTCTCCTGTTGAGTTTAAAGCTGAGACAAAGAGAGAGAGAGGGAAAGAGATAGAGAGAGATACAACTCCTAGGGGAGGTGGGTGGGTTGTGAAGACTAAATTCCTGCTGTTCCCGGAGATCACCTGTTACAGGTGAGTAACTATGCTATCTCCAGGAACAAGCAGGAATGTAGTCTTCACATATGGGGACTCCCTAGGTTTAGATGCCAGGGAGAGACCCCAGAAGTTGTGTACCCCTGTGAAGGGCTCCACTTCCCCCCATGGATCTCTGGCATCCAATCAGGGATGGCAGGTAGGAGTTGATTAGGTATGGAACAGGTGTTGAAGAACAGCCTGACCAAACAATGCATCCCGGAGGGAGTCCTTGTCCAAGCAGTAATGGGCTGTGAAGGTATGAACCGAGGCCCAAGTGGCTGCTCGACAGATGTCGTCGATAGACAGAGTGTAGATAAGCCATTGAAGCTGCCATGGCTCTCACATTGTGAGCTGTGACATGGCCCTCCAGAGGAAGGTTCTTACTCTAATAGGCGAAGGAAATACACTGTGCAATCCAGTTGGACAGTGTTCTCTTGGAGACTGGAAGTCCCAAATGAGAAGGATCAAAAGCAACAAAGAGTTGAGAGGACTTTCTATGTTGCTGTGTTCTTTGCAAGTAAAAGGCTAAAGCTCTTTACAGTCTAAAGTATGAAGATTCCTTTCTGCATTAGATGCATGAGGCCTTGGAAAAAAGACAGGCAGGTAAACCGCTTGGTTTAAATGGAAAGGCGAGACCACCTTCGGCATGAAGTGTGGATGAGTCCTAAGGACTACCTTGTCATGATGGAACCTTGTATAAGGTGGATCAGCTACTAGTGCTTGCAACTCACTGATGCGGCGTGCTGATGTGAATGCAATGAGAAAGATAACTTTCCAAGAAAGGAATTTCAATGATGTAGTAGCCAAAGGTTCGAAAGGCGGCTTCATGAGCTGATCAAGAACTAGGTTTAAGTCCCACGCCACTGGAGGTGGCCTGATGGGAGGCTTAGTTAAAAGAAGGCCTCTCATAAATCTTGCTACAAGAGGATGGGAGGAAATAGGTTGTCCATTCAGAGGCTTGAAAGAAGCTGCAATGGCACTCAAATGAACTCTTACTGAGTTAGACTTAAGTCCTGCATTGGATAAATGAAGGAGATACTCCAGCAATGATTCCAGAGGTATCGCACAGGGGTTAAGACCCTTCTGCGAACACCATATGGTAAACCTTTTCCATTTGAAAGCATAAGAGCGTCTTGTGGAAGGTTTCCTGGAAGTATCAAGGATATCCTTTACTTGCTGAGGGAGGTTGAGATCCTGAAGATCTAGGCCTTCAGCAACCAAGCCCTGAGATGCAGAGACAGGGGATTGGGATGCCATAACATTCCGTCCTCCTGAGACAGGAGATCTGGAGCAGACCCTAACTCCAGGGAGGAAGCTTGAGAGAGATGTAGAAGCAGAGGGTACCACACTTGCTGTGGCCAATGTGGAGCTATGAGAATCATATGGCCTCTGTCTCTCTGAAGCTTGAACAGGGTTTTGGGAATTAGGGGAATGGGTGGAAAAGCATAAAGGAAGTCCTGACCCCAGTGAAGGAGGAAAGCATCCCTGGCCTGAGAGCCCTGAGCTGGAATTCTGGAACAGAACCGAGGAAGTTTAGCATTCAACGGACTTGCAAAGAGGTCTATGTCCGGGGTTCCCCAAATTTGAAAAATCTTGGCCACCTGGTCTGCATGTAGAGACCATTCGTGTGGAAGCAGAACTCGACTGAGTCTGCCTGCCCAAGAGTTTTGTATGCCTGGAAGATACACTGCCAGGAGATGAATCTGATGCTCTCTGGTGAGGGCCCAAAGTCGCAAAGCTTCGTTGCAAAGTGACAGGGAGCCTGTTCCCCCCTGCTTGTTCACGTAGAACATGGCTACTTGATTGTCCGTGTGAATGAGGACTCTCTTGTAGCTGAGCAGGGTGTGGAACACTCGAAGAGCAAGGAAGATTGCTCTGAGCTCTAAGAGATTGATATGTAGATGAGTCTCCTGTGGAGTCCAGGTGCCTTGGGTGGAGAGGTCTTGCAGATGAGCTCCCCAACCCATTGGTGAAGCATCTGTTGTGAGAGTTGCCTGGGGTAAGGGTTGTTGAAAAGGGGACCCCAGCAACAGGTTTTGAGAGGACTGCCACCTTTGGAGGAACAAAATAAGACGATTTGTGTTTGCTATTTTGTCTGACAGGCATCCTGATGCCTGAGTCCATTGGGTGGATAAAGTCCACTGGGCTGCTCTCATGTGGAGGCGAGCATAAGGAACCACATGCACTGTAGATGCCATGTGGCCTAGTAGTTGTAGCATTTCTCGGGCAGTGAGGGAAGGTTTTAGCACTGCTTGAGAAGCTAATTGCACCATGCGAAGGCAACGGGCCTGGGGGAGATAGGCCCTTGCCCTTTTGGTATCCAGCAAAGCTCCTATGAACTCTTGAGACTGAGTGGGAGTTAGACTGGATTTTGGGATGTTTATGACCAGACCCAAATACTGAAGGGTACACATTGTGCAAGATAGGGACGTCCTGGCCTCTGACTCTGATATGACTTGAATGAGCCAATCGTCTAAGTAGGGGAAGACGAATATGCCTAGAGTACGGAGAAATGCTGCTACCACAGCCATGCATTTTGTGAACACTCTTGGAGCTGAGACCAGGCCAAAAGGAAGCACCCTGTACTGGTAGTGCTTTCCTTGGAAAAGGAACCGAAGGAACTTTCTGTGAGTTGGATGGATGAGAACATGGGTGTACGCATCCTTGAGATCTAGAGAAAAAGCCAATCCTGACTCCGAAGGTATGGCAGCAGAGTTCCTAGAGAAATCATTTTGAATTTCTCTTTGAACAGGAAC
The DNA here is from genome assembly GCA_033557465.1 of Ichthyophis bannanicus. Taxonomy (NCBI): domain Eukaryota; kingdom Metazoa; phylum Chordata; class Amphibia; order Gymnophiona; family Ichthyophiidae; genus Ichthyophis; species Ichthyophis bannanicus. Next base: position 1,717,954,801 of record CM066032.1, on the reverse strand, counting down.
TTGTTCAATTCTCTGAGGTCCAAGATAGATCTGTATCCCCCTGTTTTCTTTGGGATAAGGAAATAGGGGGAGTAAAACCCTGTACCCTGCTGATGAATGGGTACTTCTTCTATTGCCCCTTGGGCAAGAAGTGTAGAGACCTCTTGATGTAACAGGTTGATGAGAGAGGTCTGAGAATTGAACTGTCTTACCACTGTGGAAGGGGACATGCACAGAAAGTGCAGCCTGTACCCCTCTCTGATAATGGAGTGTCCAATGCTCTGCTGTTATCTGCTCCCACCTGGGGGCAAAATGGCATAACCTTCCTGGAATGGTGGAAGGCTCTGGTCCATTGAGGGCCAGGAAGGCTAAGTTCTCTAGATGAAAGTCAAAGACCTTGTGGAGGCTGAGACTGCTGAGACGGTTGAGGCTTAGCAATCTTTGCCTTCCTTTGTTTGGGTGGTTGCTGACCTTTCCGGACAGGGTGACCTGCAGAACGTGCCTGCTGAGAATAAGCAGGATAATTTTTTTTCTTTTAAGAAAAGAAAGGTTTCTTAAAAGATTTCTTTCTTGCAGGATCAGCTGTAGACTTGGACAATCTGTCCAAGGTGGAGTTTTCAGCATCCATCTCATTGGCTTTTTCCTGCCAATCTTTACCAAACAGGTTCTCACCAGTACAAGGAATATTTCCGAGTTTGTCTTGTACCCAGAGCTCCAGATCAGATGCCTGGAGCCAAGCAATTCTACGTGCACCTATGGCAATGGCAGAGGTTCTGTTTATGCACTCAAAACAGTCAAAAGCTGCACAGTTGACACATTTTGAAACATCCTGGATATGTTTAACCAATATGAGAAAATCCTGTCTTCTATCCTCAGGAAGAGGAGGGCCTGGAGCCTCTAAATCTCCTGTGACTTCTTTCAGGAACATTCCCATGTATAGACTATAGGAACTGATCCTGGCAGAAAGCATGGAAGCCTGGAAGACACGACATCCAAAAAGCATCCAAAGTTCTGCACTCACGTCCTGGAGGATTAGAGGCATGCCTCTTTGCACTCTTGATCCTGCTCATAGGTGATTCCACTACAATAGAGTGGTGAGGAAGCTGAGTTTTCTGGAAACCAGGACAAGGAGGGACTCGATACAGAGTATACAGTCTATGAGAATGAGGAGAGGTGGTAAGAGGTGTCTCCCACATTCGTAACTTGAGATCATGCAAGATCTCATGGATGGGCAAGGTAGCTGTCTCCTTAGGAGTTTTAGGATATTGTAAAATTTCCAACTCCTTTGCTCTGGGCTCTGTTTCAGGTGCCACAGTAATGGACAGACCTCGAGCCACCTCCCTGATAAAATCTTGAAAGGAAATGTCCTCTGGAGGAGACATCCTACGTTTAGGGGAAGAAGGCTCCTCTGGGAGAAGTATTCCGGCATTGACAGAACTGTCAGAATCCTCAGACTCCTCTGAGGACTCGAAATATCATCTGTCAGGATGCTCTTGAAGAGCCCGATACCCGTACCGACCGAAGTCGGTACCGGGCGTAATCGGTACCGGAGTATCGGTACCAGAGGGCATCGGATGACTGGGTGCCGGCAATGCGGACACCGATGTCAATGCTATCGGTACCGGTACCGGTTGAAAAGTCTGACACGGTTCCGAGGGCGTCGACACCGCAAGGAGAGCCGCCAGACTGCGCTCAATAGCCAGGACTCTCTGGTCTATTGATGCTGACGATGCCTGGATGTCGGTACCGGAGAAGACCGCCGGTACCCCAGACCATGGCACCAGTAGTTCTGCCGAGGTCGAGGCCTCGAGAACATCCTGGAGCCCAGATAATGCTTTGGAAGCCGAAGCCTCCCGCCGGGGCAATTGTGCTGGTGCAGAATCCTGAAGGGCAACGCCAGAGACATCTCGATGCTTAGAAGGAGATCTACCCTTTGAGGATCGGCTAGACTTATGTTTAGTTACCTGAGATCCACGGGAGGAAGACGAAGCCCTGGAAGACGTCGATGCCACCGAAGCTGATTCAGAGGGAAACAGGGTACTGAGCTTGGCGGCTCGGTTCTGTAGACCTCTCTTGGACATCATAGCACAGGCCATACACTCCAAGATGGAATGATCAGGACCTAAACATTTCAGACACCACTCATGGGTGTTGGTGATGGAGATGGTACCGCCACACTTGGTGCACTTTTTAAAACCCGAGGAGGGTTTTTCCATTATGGAAAAAATCTTGGGCCTAAGGCCCAAAACGGCACGTGCACCTGGAAAAAATGGGAAAGTACTAAGGATTTTTATTTTTTTTTTAAAGAAAAGAAATACAGAAATAAAGAAAAAACGGCGGTACCGGTAAAGCGTCGAGGAAGGCAGATGCGACCACAAAAAAGAAGGAAATTTTCTGCGGTGACAGGAACACAACCTGCTGGCTCCGCGGAAAACGATGAACTGGAGAGAGGCAGTTGGGAAAGGCGGGAAGGCAGCACGCAGGCGCTGTGGGATGCTCCCAAAAACTTCCTAATTGGACTCTGGGGAGCGTTCTCGCGCAGGCTCTGTCGGTACCGACGTACCCATATGTGAAGACTACATTCCTGCTTGTTCCTGGAGATCTGGCTTGCTCTCTCAGTTTAACGCTTTTTACGCACTGGATAATTTGCATATTGCCTCCCAGTGCAAAGAAAGCATAGTTACTCACTTGTAACAGATGCTTTCCAGGGACAGAAGGAATTAGTCCTCACATATGGATGACATCAGTGCCGAAGGAGCCTGCGCAGAAACACCTCCCCATTTCAAAGAAAGCCTCTGGGAGATGCCACCACTTATGCATGGTACTCTTTCCGCCCGCCCAAGGGTGCCATCTTGTTCAGTCAGATGACATAGCTAGGACAGTAGTAAAAATAAAACAAGGTAGGGGGGCAACTCCCAGGGGAGGAGGAAGGGTTGGTAGGATTGATTCGTGCTGTCCCTGGAGAACACCTGTAACAGGTGAGTAACTACGCTTTCTCCAGGAACAAGCAGACGTCAGTCCTCACATATGGGACTCCCTAGCTCCAGGCTGCCGAAGACTGAACCACAACAGCGTCAATGGCGACAGACCAGGTAGCCATGATTTGCAGAAGATGAGTCCCCAACTGAGAGACTCTGCAGGACCCTAGCATTCAGCAGCACTATCACTCTGGGAGCCTGAACACAGAAGGGTCTGAGGTCAGGAGTTGCCTACACCCCAAAAAGATTACAAAATACCACCTGGCCGAAGGCACTGTCCCGACGGGACTCACTCTCCAAGTAGTAGTGAGCTGCGAATTGAAGACCATGTGGTGGGCTTGCAGATCTCCATCACTGGCACTGAGTGCAGGTGCACCTCCAATGTGGCCATCGCTGTCACACGATGTTCTGTGATCCGGTGTTTCAGGGAGAGTCCAGCTCACTCGTAGGCGAGAGCAATACAGTCCGCCACCCAATTGAACAGAGTTTGCTTAGTCATAGGGAGCCCCAGTCTGCTGGGGTTGCAGGAAACGAAAAGCTGAGGAGCTTTGCAATGGCCCAGAGTCCACTGTAGGTAGAAGGACAGGGTTTGTTTGTAATCCGGTGTATGGCGTATGGTTTCCTCCTGACCGGCGTGAGGTCGTGGGAAAAAGGTGGTTAGGACCACCTCCTGGTTGAGGTGGAGAGGAAATACCACCGTGGAGAGGAATTTGGGGCGAGTGTGGACCACCACCCTGTTTTTGTAGAACCTTGTATATGGCGGTTCTGCCACCAAGGCCTGAAGTTCACTTACTCTGCAAGCAGACCTGAGGGCCACCAGGAAGGCAACCTTCCATGAAAGATACTGCAGGTGGCAAGTGGCTATAGGCTCAAATGGCGGACTGGTAAGCTGTGAGAGCACCACGTCGAGGCCCCAATTCCACCGCTGGGGGGCAGACAGGGGACTTAGACAACAAAAGGCCCCAGAGGAACCAAGAGACTAGGGGCTGAACCATGAAGGGCTTCTCTTCGATAGGGTGGTAGTGTGTGGCGCTCGCACTCAGGTGCACTCTCACTGAGTTTGACCATCTGTGGACGAAGAGCGCCAGGCGCTCCCCTGTGAACTAATGAAGGTCTCCTGGGGAAAGGTTAGCCCTGCCCTGGGAGTCAAAAGATCCCCCCAGGCTGGATGGGAGCCGGAACCTGGGACTTAGGTACTTTTGCCTTCTGAGCCCCCTGTCCCTGTTTCTTGGGGTGAGAACCCTGCTGATGGCCAAAGTAGGGCTGGTACTGGTGACCCTGTGTAAAGGCATCCTTTTTCATCAGGAAAAGGAGCCTTTTCCCCGATGTTTTTTTTCCTGGGATGGGATGAGATCTTTTTAGAGAGCCTCTGACAGGTCACAAACTCTGCCTCAATTTCAGCAGCTTTCTCAGCCATAGGTTTGCCGAAAAGGTTCTCCCCAGTACAGGACTCACTGCTCTAGGTCAGAGGATTGCAGCCAGGTTTGGCACCGGGCCCCAATGTCAGCTGCTGCAACTCGAGTTGCTGACTCGAAGCCGTCAAAGGCAGCCTGGGAGAGAACTTGGAGCATTCCCTCACTCCTGAGGATAGGGTCTGGAACTGTTGGAGAGGTTTCCCAACGAGGCCTGCTGCAAACCCCGACAACTCTAAGTACATGCTTATGTAAAATTCATAGGCCTGGATCCGGCAACCTAGCATCGAGCCCTGATGGCATTTGCGCCAGAGGGCATTGAGGGCCCAAGGCCTCCCTACTGGGAGGGATGGAGGAAACGACTTCTGTCTCTTGAGCTTCAGCATGGTCGACTCGATGATCATGGAATTATGCAGGAGCTGGTGTTTGTGAAACCCCAGTCCTTTCTAGACACGGTAGTGTTGAGCCGATGGCTGACTACAGGCACTGATGCTAGCGTCTCCCACATTCAGAGGAGCAGCCTCTCGAGAATTGGCTATATGGGCACCGTGAAGGTTTCTCTAGGTGGAGTCTCGTACTGGAGAATCTCCAACTTCTTGGTGCACGGGTCTTCCCTCCACTTTGGTTTGCACCGAGAGGGCCCTGGCCATATCCCTGACAAAGTCATGGAAGGCTATATCCTCAGGAGGAGAATGGTGTTGAAGCGCCGGGGGAGATGGGTCGGAAGGAATTTCTCAGTGCCTTCTGGTGTCCAGGGATGCCTTGTCCTCCATCTCCCATTTGAAATCGAGAGGTGATGAGGAATCAAAGGCCCTGACACTCCTTGTGTCAAGGCTGGTGCTGAAGGGCCGATGGCTTGTGGAGGATCTGGGGTCCGAGTCGCGGACCCTGACCAGCAAGGATCAGATACCCGATGTCGAGAGCTTTCTCAAGGCCAAGGGCGCTTGATGCTTGGCTCGACGACTGGGGACTCTCTCGCAGTTGAGGGTCTGGTCATCAGGGCAGATGAGGTGGGGGAACTGGCCATCATTGCCTGCCGCAGGGCCAGGCTAGCAGTGATGTTCTGCTCCAGGGCCGCCATTCTGGTTTCCAAGCCAGAAGGCTCTGCAGACTTCAGTGCGGGCACAGAGGATTTTGGGCCTGGTGCCAGCACTCTAGGGAGTGCATTCTCGATGAGAAACCTTATACTGTCTCTGCAGGCAGAGGAATCCTTCTTGAGGACCTTGTTGGGGCGCTTCTCGGAGTCACCGGAGATCCTCCGTGGGGTTTTACTGGGTTTCTCTGGTGCAACCTCCGCGGACTTTGACTTCTTCTTCTCTGGCTCTGGGGTCTTCTCAGAGGGACCGCAGCTGCAGGACTCAGAGGATGCCCAGGCATCGCGGAATGTGCCGCGCTTGGAGCTCAGTGTCAGGGAGGAAGGTGCCGAATCTAATCTAGTGAACAACTTCTCCTGCAACTCGGACATTTTTTTGTTGGTTTTCGCTGACATGACCTGGCACAGGTCACAGGAGATGCTGTCATGGTCCGGGTCCAGGCAGTGCAGGCAGCAGTTATGGACATGGTCTGACTGCACCGGTCACAATTTTTGAACCCACCGGGAGACATGGGGAGGAACACCTGGATGGGGTCGATGACCCCCAGGGCGAAAAAATGCACAAGCGCTGGTTGAGGGTGACCTTGAGAAAAAGGAGCCAAGAACAGCACCAGGAGGTGAAGACTTGAGGCGGGAAGAGGAACCAGTAAGCCTATCGGAAAACTAACTTTTAGGAACAGTTTTGTCAAGGATTTTTCCAGGGAAACAGGACATACGTCCGTTGGGCTCCGTGGAAAAAAGGAGACTGAGCAAGATGGCAGCCTTGGGCAGGAAGGGGACCATGCATGTGTGGTGGCATCTCCCAAAGGCTTTCTTTGAATGCTGAGGAGATGCTTCCGTGTGGGATCCGTTGGCGCTGACGTCACCCATATTTGAGGGCTGACTTCCTGCTTGTTCCTGGAGAATTAGTGTTAAACTTGCGCTATGAAACCCTGCCTACAACTTTAAGCACTGGGTTCTAGCACAGGGCTTCTGCATTGGCCTGCATGAAATCTACAAAATCTAGTTCTCCTTTAAAGCCTGTTTTTTTTTTCCTATCCTGGACTACTGTAATGATCTGACTGGCCTTCCTGACTCCTGGAGAAAGTGGAAAGGCAAAGATAGAACTTGTGTTCTGTGGATTCTTTTCAAACTACCACATTGTTCTCACATTACTCCACTGGCCCCAGTTAAATAGAGAGCAATTTTCAAGCTTCTTGTTTCCGCTATAAAAAAAAAAAAAAAAAAAAAAAAAAGATATCCATGGTCTCACAGCACATTACCTCTCTGTTTATTTGACATTATAGTCTCTCTCACTCTCTTGCCTGAGTTTTGCACTACTGTCCATATCAAGAGTGTGTGTGTGTGTGTACTACTGTCCAAATCAAGTGTGTGTGTGTGCGCGCGTGCGTGCGCGCGCGTGTGTGTGCATGCGCCGACAGAGCCCACGCGGAGCATTTCTCCAGCTTTCAAAGAAAGCTTTTGGGAATGCTACCACGCATGTGTGGTCCCCTTCCTGCCCAAGGATGCCATCTTGCTCAGTCAGATGACATAGCTAGGACGGCAGTAAAAACTAAAACAAGGTAGGGAGGCAATTCCCAGGGGAGGAGGGAGGGTTGCGAGGATTGATTCCTGCTCTCCCTGGAGAACACCTTACAGGTGAGTAACTATGCCTTCTCCAGGAATAAGCAAGACGTCAGTCCTCACATATGGACTCCCTAACTCCAGGCTGCTGAGGACTGAATCAGGACAGCACCAACAGCGACCAAGCGATTAGCTGTGAGTTGCAGAAGGTGAGTCCCCACTGAGACACACTTCACGACCCTAGCGTCCAGCGACACTATCACTCTGGTAGCCTGAACACAGAAGGGTCAAAGGGCAGGATTTGCCTACACCCTGAGAATATTATGGAGCACTCCCTGACCAAAGGCACTGTCCCTTCACGACTCACTTTCAAGGCAGTAGTGAGCTGCGAACGTATGAATTGAAGACCATGTGGCGGCCTTACAGATCTCTGTCACCGGCACTGAGCAGAGGTTGGCCACCGATGCAGCCATCGCCCTCACGCGATGCACTGTGATCTGGTGCTCAAAGGAGAGGGTAGCTCGCTCATAAGCAAGGGCAATACAGTCCGCCATCCAAGTGGACAGAGTTCACTTAGTCATGGAGAGCCCCAGTCTACTGGGGGTCATATGATAAAAAAACCTGAGGAGCTTTGCGATGGGCCCAAGTCTGCTTTAAGGAGAAGGACAGGGCCCTTTTGCAATCTACTGTATGAAGCACTAGTTCCTCCTTGCCAGCATACAGCCGCGAGAAGAAAGTGGGGAGGACTACCTCTTGGTTGAGGTGAAAAGGAGATTACATCTTTGGGAGGAATTTGGGGTACCTGTGGAGCACTATCCTGTTCTTGTAGAACCATGTGTATGGTGGATCTGCCACCAGAGCCTGGAGTTCACTCACTCTGTGAGCGGACATGAGGGCCATAGAAAAGTCACTTTCCATGATAGGTACTGAAGGTGACAAGTGGCCAGGGGCTCAAACGGTGGTTTGGTGAGCTGGGAGAGCACCACATTGAGGTCTCACTCTGCTGCTGGTAGGCGGAGAGGGGGTTTGTATAACAAGAGGCCCTGGAGGAACCTGGAGACCAGGGGCTGGCTTGAGAGGGGTTTTCCCTCTATAGGTTGGTGGTGCACGGCTATAACGTTCAGGTGTACCCTCACTGAGTTTGATTTCAGCCCAGTACGCGACAGGTGTAGGAGATAGTGAAGAACGAATTGCACCTGGCAGAAGGGGTTCTCTTCCTTCTCCGCACTCCAGACAGAGAACCTTCACCACTTAAAGGCATACGCCCTTCTGGTGGAGGATTTTCGGGAGGCAATAGGACCCTCCTCAACTTCCTCAGGAAGATTGAAAGGGGCCAATGCTACTCTTTCAGCAGCCACGCTGTTAGCATTAGCGACCCCAGATTGATGTGCAGGAAGGAGGCCTCCTTCTGGGATAGAAGGTGCGGAGCCCAGCCCATTGGGACTCGGAGTGCCACCGATAGGGAAAGCAGCAGAGGGAATCATGGTTGCCTGGACAACTGGGGAGCATTCAGTATCACTGACGCCATCTCACTCTGGACCTTGAAGAGGGTCTTGGCGACCAGGGGCGGGGGGTCAGTGGAAGCACAGAGAGAAGGCCTTCTGACCACAGAATCAGGAAGGCATCTGTTGCCACTCTCCCCCGGGTGCGGTTGGCATGAGCAAAAGGGAGATAGCTGCACGTTGTCTCGGAAGGCAAAGGTTTATCACAGGTCTGCTCCAGAGAAGACTTGCTTTGTTACCCTGGGGTTCAAATGTCACTCATGTGGGCGAAGGACACTGCTCAGCCTATCTGCTAAGCAGTTGTCCTGGCCTGGCAGGTACACCGCATGTAGGAGCATGCCGCTGCACACTGTGAAGGAGAGGAGGGCTTCGGCCTCCTAGCAGAAGGAGTAGGAGCCCTGACTCCCTGCTTGTTGATGTAAAACATGGCAACCTGGTTGTCCGTCTGGATCAACACAGGTCAGTGCCGCAGGTGGTGGCAGAACGCTCGCAGGGCCAGGAAGATTGCCCTGAGTTCTAGGAGGTTGATCTGTAAGGAGGACTCCTCCAGGGACCAGCTGCCTTGTGTGCGGCGGTCCCCGCAATGCGCACCCCAATCCAGGAGGGAGGAGTCTGTTGTCAGGGTCCTCTGCGGCACGGATGTCTGGAAAGGCATTCTCGCCTGGAGGTGGCACAATTTTTGCCACCAGAGGGACTCTGCCAAGTGGCGTATGACTATGACCCTGTCCTGTAGCCTGCCCGTGGCTCGAGTCCACTGTGAGCGGAGGTACCATTGGGCTGTCTACATGTGCAAGCGGGCTAATGGTGTGACATAGTAACATAGTATATGACGGCAGATAAAGAGTAGTTACTCACCTGTAACAGGTGTTCTCCAGGAGCAGCAGGAATCAGTCCTCACATATGGGTGTCATTGGCGCCGATGAAGCCCCAGCGGAGCATTTCCCCAGCTTTCCATGAAAGCCTTTGGGAATTCTGGCACGCATGCGCGGTTCCCTTCCCGCCTAAAGGTGCCATCTTACCTCAGTCAAATGACATAGCTAAGAACAGCACACAAAAAGGTAAAAACAAACTACGTACAACTGCAACTCCAAGGGGAGGAGGGAGGGTAGTGAGGACTGATTCCTGCTGCTCCTGGAGAACACCTGTTACAGGTGAGTAACTACTCTTTCTCCAGGACCAAGCTGGAAGTCAGTCCTCACATATGGGCGACTCCCTAGCTCTGGGCTACCGAGGAACCCAGGCTGAACAAGAGAACTCCCTCTAGTCCCAGCAGCAAAGAAAGACTTTTCAAGGACACAACCTCCACCGGTAGCCCAACAGAGGGCAGGAGTTGCCTAAACTTCAAAGAGATTCCGGAGTACTGCTTGGCCAAAAGCACTGTCCCTACGGGACTCCCTCTCCAGGCAGTAATGGGCCGCAAACGTCTGGCTTGAAGACCAAGTTGCAGCCCTGCAGATGTCTACCAAGGGCATAGAGCGGAGATAAGCCACTGAGGCAGCCATTGCCCTGACACGATGGGCCGTGACCCTACCCTGCGCAAAGGAAGGTCAGCCGCCTTGTAAGCCCAGGTGATACAGTCAGCCACCCAGATGGACAAGGTACGCTTGGACACAGCCAACCCCAACTTATTGGGGTCAAAGGAGACGAAGAGCTGAGTAGCCCTTCTATGCCCCTGCGTACGGTCAAGGTAGAAGGATAAGGCCCTCCTACAGTCCAGGGTATGCAGGACTGCTTCAGCCTGGCTAGCATGAGGCCTAGGGAAGAATGTTGGAAGAACCACCTCCTGATTGAGGTGGAAAGAGGAGACAACCTTAGGAAGGAACTTGGGATGAGTCCTGAGGACTACCCTGTTCCTATAAATCCTGGTATAAGGTCTATCACAGACCAGGGCCTGAAGCTCACTCACTCACCTAGCCGAGGTGAGGGCTATCAGGAAGAGAGTCTTCCTGGAGAGGAAGCATAGAGGGCAAGTAGCCATCGGCTCAAAGGGTGGGCGAGTCAGTTGCTGCAAGACCACATTCAGCTCCCACTCAGGAGCAGGAGGACGGATGGGGGGCTTGAGCAAAAGCAAGCCCCTGAGAAAGCGGGACACCAAGGGGTGACCTGACAGAGAATGTCCCTCCACCAGTGAGTGGTGAGCTGCTAGAGCTGAGAGGTGGACCCGAACAGAATTGTACTTAAGTCCCTGATTTGATAAGTGCAGTAAGTACTGAAGCACTACTGGCACAGTACAGGAGAAAGGATCCTCTGTACGTAGCTGACACCACACAGAAAACCTCTTCCATTTGAGGGCATAGGTTTTTCTAGTGAACTGTTTCCTACAGGCTAGGACAACCCCCTCAACTTCCTGAGGTAGGCCCCAGGGAGCCAAAACTACCCTTGCAGCATCCAGGCCATCAAATTGAGAGCTTTGAGATTGGGGTGCAGAAGGGAACCCTGCTCCTGTGAGAGGAGGTCAGGCTGCAACCCCAGAGGTAGTGGGGAATCCACCGCAAGCTGAAGCAGAAGTGGAAACCAAGGCTGTCTCGGCCACCTGGGAGCTACAGCAGGACCGAGGCCTTGTCCTGAAGAGTCTTGAAAAGAGTTTGGGCCACCAAGGCCGTGGGAGGAAACGCATACAGGAGGCCCTGAGACCAGGACATCAAAAAAGCATCCGGTGCTATCCTCAAAGGATGCGGTTGCCTGGAGCAGAACTTGGGCAGTTGCTTGTTCAGCAGACTGGCAAAGAGATCTATCCAAGGGAGACCCCACTTCAGGAAGATCTTCTGCACGACCAAGGGATGCAGCTGCCACTCGTGGGGCTGCAGAATTCTGCTCAACCGGTCGGCCAGGCAGTTCTCCTGGCCTGGAAGGTACACCGCCTTGAGAAGCATGTTGTGCTGCAGGGCAAAGGAACAAAAGTCCTGAGTCTCTCGACAAAGGAGCTTGGACCCAGTTCCGCCCTGTTTGTTCACATAAAACATGACTACCTGGTTGTCTGTTTGAATCAAGACTGAGCGGTGAGCCAGGGCCGGAGAAAAAGCTTTGAGAGCTAAGCATATAGCTCGAAGTTCCAGGAGACTGATTTGTTGGGCTGCCTCCCAGGGAGACCAGAGGCCCTGAGTGCACTTGTCCAGACAATGAGCACCCCAGCCCTTCTGGCATTTGGAAGGGCATCCCCTGCAGCAGATTGGGTGGATGTAGCCACCAGCTGAGGGAGGTCAAAAGGGGTCTGGACACCTTTACCCTATCTCTTAGGCGGCCTGTGGCTTGAGACCACCGAGTCCGAAGGCACCACTGTGCAGGCCTCATATGGAGCCTTGCATTGGGAGTCACATGCACTGTCGAAGCCATGTGGCCCAGAAGTCTGAGGCAGAGCCTGGCTGAGACCAGGGAGCTGTTGAGGAATTGTTTGGCCACGTCCATCAGTCGTTGAGCCCTGTCTTCTGGCAAGAATGCCTTTGCCAGTTGAGAATCCAATCTTGCCCCTATGAACTCCAAGTTCTGGGAGGGGAGCAAAGTGGACTTTGCGAAGTTTATGACAAAGCCCACGTTTTGAAGCAGAGCAATGGTTCTGAGGGTGGCTTGTTTGGCCTCCTGGCATGTTTGACCCCTGATGAGCCAGTCGTCCAGATAGGGGAAGACAAAGATTCCCTGATTTCTCAGGTAGGCCGCTACCACTGCCAGGCATTTGGTAAAGACCCTGGGAGCGGAGGTGAGGCCAAAAGGCAGGACTGTGTACTGATAATGGTTTCCTCCCACAATGAATCTGAGGTACTTTCTGTGGTCTGGATGAATGAGGATGTGAGTGTACGCATCCTTTAGATCTAAGGAGCATAGTCAATCTCCCTGCTGGAGGTAGGGCAGAAGTGTTCCAAGAGTAAGCATCTTGAACTTTTCTTTCTCTAGGAACTTGAGGTTCCTGAGGTCCAGAATGGGTCGAAGGCCACCAGTCCTTTTGGGTACTAGGAAATACCTGGAGTAGAATCCGTGACCTTGCAAGTGGGGAGGCACAGGCTCCACCGCCCTGTCCACCAACAGACCTTGGAGCTCTCGAAGGAGAAGGTCCGTGTGCAGGGGAGGCCTCAAGGGCTCCCCTGGGAAGTAAGGAGGAGGCAGTTGATGAAAATGCAGGGCATAGCCCTTTTGGACTATGTCCAGCATCCAACTGTCGGTGGTAATGAGAGGCCACTGGTGGGCAAAGAGTACAAGGCGACCGCCTGTGCAGGGCTGGGAAAGCAGGGACGGAGTGGCTACACTCAAGGAGTCAAAAACCCCCACCCTGCTGAGTGGTAGCAGGGGCCTGAGGCTTGGGGGTTCTCTGCCTACGGGGCCCATTACCCTGGCCCTTGGCTTGCTGACCCTGGGGGGCAGCTTGGGCAGCCTGATACTGAGGGTACTGTTTATAGGCAGTGCCCTTCCTCGGGTAAAAGGACTTTTTACCCGAACCCTTCTTCTTATGTGAAGGGGCAGAGGTCTTCCTCGACAGCCTTGTCCGGGTAAGGTGCTCGGTCTCGAGCTGAGAGGCCTTCTCGGTCACAGGTTTGCCAAAAAGGTTCTCACCTCGGCAGGGGACATCGAACAACTTGTCCTGAACCCATGGCTCGAGGTCCGATGACTGCAGCCACGCCTGGCGTCGAGTCGCGATGCCGGCAGCCGCAACTCGGGCCAAAGCCTCAAAGCCATCGTAGGCGGCACGGGAAATGAACTTGGAGCATTCCCGAATCCCCGAGGACAAGGTCTGAAATCTCTGCAAGGGTTCCCCGGAGAGACCAGCAGAGAATCCGGACAAATCCTTGGCCAGGTCTCGCAAGTACATGCCCACGTACAGCTGGTAAGACTGGACACGGCAAGCAAGCATAGACCCCTGGAAGCACTTCCTACCGATGCCATCGAGGTTGCGGGTCTCCCTGCCGGGGGGCATCGCAGAGTGCATCTTCTGGCTCTTCAGACGATGCATGGCCGATTCCACAACCATGGAATGGTGTGGTAGCTGTGCTTTCTGGAAACCAGGGCTTTTGCGGAGTCGATAAATGGAATCGACTCGCTTGCTTAGAACTGGCGCCGAGGCCGGGGCCTCCCACATACGGAAGAGGAGCCGCTCCAGCATCGGAGGAACCGGGACAGTAAAGGCCTCCTTTGGAGGAGAGTCGTACTGTAGAGCATCGAGCTCCTCGGCTCGAGGCTCTTCCTTGGGATCGGCAGGGATAGCCAAGGCAGCGGCCATATCCCGGAGTAACTCTGAGAACCTAGTGTCCTCCGGAGGGGATCTACTCCGGGGATCAGACTGCGGTGAGTCCGACGGGACGCACCGAGTCTTAAAGGTATCGGGAGACTCCTCGTCCTCCGTCTCCCAGGCGGACTCGTCTGAGGAGGAGTCAGTGTCCGACCCCGCGGGGCCCTGAGGCACCCGCCCCGACGCAGGAGGCACCGGCGTCGACACCCTCGGTCCCGAACGGGAGGTCGAGGGAGACCTCGACCGAGGACGACTTTGAGCCGCGAGGGTCTTGAGTATCGGCTCGGTCTACGGGGTTGACTTCGAAGTCAACGTCACGGTGGTTGGGGCAGATGCACCAGACAGGCTGGCCATCAGTGCCCGCTGCTGCTCCATGAAGCCAGACAGTCTGCACTCCAAGGCTGTCATCCTGAGACTCAGCTGGGGAGACTCAGCTGGGGAGACGCAGCAGCCACCGACTCGGGCCTCGGTGGCACCGGGCCCGACGTCGGCTCTCTGGGAGGAGAGTCCACGAGGACTACGGGACTTACGTGTCCAGCAGACTCCGGCTCCACGCGAGGAACTTTGGCAGGCTTCTCTTGGTCCACGGGCCCGGGGCGACGGTCGGGGGTCTTAGACCTGGCCCTCGAGGGACCAGGGACCTCTTACGACGAAGCCCTCGCGAGACGCTTTTTCCTCTTACATTCCCGGTCGGGGGACCCCCTATCCGAGGAGATTCGACGGCGCTCGGGATCGGAATCCCGAGATGTCAAGGCCTCAGACGAGGTCCGGGCCCGGCCGGAGGCAGAGTCCGAGAAAAACCTTTCCTTTTGATGCTGTCGACTCTTTATTGCCTTGGAAGACATCTTCCCACATGGCCCACATGACTTGGGGTCGTGGTCAGGGCCAAGGCAACGAAGGCAGCAGTCGTGTGTGTCGGTGAGAAACAATTTTCTTACACCGATCACACTTTTTGAAACCACTGGAAGCCATCGGGGAAAAAATAGCCCCAGCGAGGTCAAAAGACCGGCCTTCCAGTGAAAAATGAAAAAAGGGCGCGAACGCCAGCCACGAAGGGCAAAAACCGAAAAATGAAGAAAACGGGCTCGATACCGGTGTACTGAACCCGGCGGAAGGGGAACTGGCATCAAACCGGAGAAAAAATAGCGAAAATCGCCGAAGAAAAAAATCACTTTTATCCGGGAGAACAGGACACACGTCCGATGGGCTTCTCGGAAAAAAAGTGACTGAGGTAAGATGGCACCTTTAGGCGGGAAGGGAACTGCGCATGCGTGCCAGCATTCCCAAAGGCTTTCATGGAAAGCTGGGGAAATGCTCCGCTGGGGCTTCATCGGCGCCGATGACACCCATATGTGAGGACTGATTCCTGCTTGGTCCTGGAGAAAGATCAGTATGGTCCATCTAGTCTGCCAGCAAGGCGGCAAGAGTACTGTAGGTGCACTTGCCGCTCAGTGCAGGTCACCCCTCACCATGCCTTTGTTTAGGGATGTACCCACCACTCTGTGTAGGTCACACCTATTTGTTCAGATATAAGAGATAGTTATGCTTATTTTGATTTTATCCTGTTGCTATAAAGGGATCCACAATGCCTCTCTCATGCCATTTTGAATTCTGTCACTGTGTTTGCCCCCACTACTTCCATTGGGAGGGCATTCCAAGCATCCACCACCCTTTCAGTGAAAAAGTATTTCCTGACATTGCCTTTCAGTTTACCCCCTTGCAGCTTCATGTTATGCCTTCTAGTTTTATAGCATCCTCGTCTTTGGAAGAAGTTTGTTTGTCCATTAACACTCTTAAGTATTTAAAGGTCTGAATCCCCTGTCCTTCCTCTCCTCCAGAGTGTACATATTTCTGTCTTCATGTCTCTTCTCATAAATCTTCTGACGCAAGTTCCAAATCATTTTGGTCTCCTTCCTCTGAACCACTTCAAGCCTTTTTATATCCTTTGTGCGATAGAGTCTCCAAAACTGAACACAATATTCCAAGTGAGGCCTCACCAGCGACTTATACAGTGGCATTAGTACCTCTTCCTTTCTGCTGGCAATTTCTCTCTGTATGCAACCCAGCAACCTTCTGGGTTTTGCCACCACCTTGTCACACTGTTTCGCCACCTTGAGATCGTCAGAAACAATCACACCGAGGTACGTCTCCTGGCCCGTGCACACCAATCTCTTGCCCCCTATCGCATACAATTCCCTTGGATTTCAGTTTTCCAAGTTCATGATACTGCACTTCTTCACATTAAATCTTAACTGCCAAGCATTAGACCATTCTTCCAGCTTTTGTAGATCTTTCCTCATGTTCCCCACTCCCTCAAGGGAGTCCACTCTGTTGTAAATTTTGGTGTCATCTGCAAAAAGACAGACTTTTCCATTCAGCCCTTCGGCAATATCACTCACGAATATATTGAACAGTACCAGTCCCAAGACTGAACCCTGGGGCACACAACCTTCCTTTCATCAGAGTGAGTTCTATTTACCGTCACCTTCTGTTGTCTGCCAGTCAACCAATTTCTGATCCAGTTCACCATCTTGTGATCCATCCCTGAGCTGTTGAGTTTATTGATAAGCCTCCTTTGAGGAACAGTATCAAAGGCTTTGCTGAAATCTAGGTAGATCACATCCATCGCATGCCCTTGATCTAGTTCTCTGGTCAACCAGTCAAAGAACTCAATCAGATTTGTTTAGCAAGACCGTCCTTTGGTAAAACCATGTTGCCTCGAATCATGCAACATGATGATGGTTTCGAGGAAGTCTACTATTCACTCTTTCAGGAGCACCTCAATTACTTTTCCCGCCACTGTGGAGAGGTACATCATCAGTCCTTCTCCAGTCCTGTGGAACTTCTCCTATCTCCAAGGATCTATTAAAAACATCCTTTAAAGGCCCTGCAAGAACTTCTCTGAGCTTTTTCAGTATCCTGGGGTGTATCCCATCTGGTCCTATAGACTTGTCCACGTTCAGTTTTGCAAGCTGTTCTAACACATCATCTTTTGTGAATGGTGTGATATCTACTCCATGCCTATTTGTATATTTGTAAATCACAGGTGGTCCATTTCTCCAGGAATTTCTCTAGTAAAAACAGAGCAGACGTATTTATTTAGCATTTTCGCTTTTTCAATGTCACTTTCCATAAATCTCTTCCCAGCACTTTTGAGTCCTGCAATTCCAACCTCTGATTTTCCTCCTCTCCCGAATATACCTGAAAAATATTTTGTCACCACACTTCACATCTTTAGCCATCTATTCTTCTGCCTTTGATTTTGTTATCCTTATTTTTCTTTTTGTCTCTTTTAGTTTGATCTTGTATTCTTTTTTTGTGTTCCTCTGTTTGCGAGCTTCTGAATTTTGTGAAAGCTGTGTTTTTTGTCTTTATTTGTGCAGTCACTTCTTTGGAGAACCAAACAGGTTTCCTTTTTCTCTTGTTTTTATTCACTTTCCTTACGTATGCATCTGTTGCACCTTTTATTGCTTTCTTTAGTTTAGCCCATTACAATTCCACTTCCCTTATCCCCTCCCACCCTACCAACTCCTCCTTCAGGTACTTGGCCATTTTACTGAAGTCAGCGTTTTTGAAGTCTAAGACTGAGTTTGCTGTGATTGGATTCCACCTTGGCTTTTATCTCAAACCACAACGTGTGATGATCGCTGCTGCTCACATAGGTACCCACCAGGATATTCGACACGCTATCTCCGTTGGTGAGCACTAAATCCAGCACCGAGCTCTCCCTGGTTGGTTCCATCACCATTTATTTAAGTAATGCATCTTGGAAGACATCCACAATATTTTTTATTTCTTTCCAGATTTGCAGAAGGAACACTCCAATCCACATCGGGTAGATTAAAGTCACCTAATATGATTACTTCCCCCTTCATGGCTATCTTTGCAATATCAACAATCAATTTGCTATCCATTTCTTTGATTTGAGTTGGAGGCCCGGCGTAGACCACACCAGTATGGATGACAGTGCCATCTCCTCTTTCCAACACAATCCACAGGGCTTCTTCTTTTCCTCACGTCCCCTGCATTTCAGCAGTTTTAATACTGCTTTTGACATACAGGGCTACTCCTCCTTTTCTACCCTCTATCTCTTCTAAATAGACTATAGCCAGCTATGGCTATATCCCATTCATGCGACTCATTAAACCATGTTTCTGTAATGGCCACAAGGTCCAAGTCCATTTCCACCATTAGGGCTTCCAGATCAGGAACTTTGTTGGCTAGGCTTCGAGCATTTGTAATTGCTTTCCAGCATTTGTTGAATGGCTTGCCTGCCTTTTGCATGGATTTTGTTCTACACACCCCTTCCCGCTTGCCATTTATGTGCTGTTCAAAAGCGTGGCTGTTTCCAATGTTATTTTGCCTTTGCTGGGAGTGACGTACTGAACTTGTCCTCCTCCATTTGTCACCTCCTTTCCCTAATTTAAATGCCTGTCCACATACCGCCTGAATGTTTCACTTAGGATCCTTTTCCCTGCGGCGGAGAGATATAGTCCATCAGTACAGTATAGTTTCTTGTTGATCCATGTTTCCCCAGTTGCCTATATATCTAAATCCTTTTTGTTTGCACCAGGTCTGGAGTCATGTATTAAAGTTATTTATGTGATGCAGCCTTTCTGCCCCCTTACCATTAACAGGTAGAACTTCTGAGAATGCTTCGGAGCTTCGGAGGAGTAGCCTAGTAGTTGGGGCAAGTTGCCTCAGGCCGGAGGGCTGAAGGTTCAAATCCCACTGGAGGACAGTAACCTCAGGCTGGAGGGACTGGGGTTTCTAGTCCCACAGGTGCTCCTTGTGGCCTTGGGCAAGCCACTTAACTCTTTGTTGCCTCAGGTACAAAACATAGATTGTGAGCCCTTCAGGGACAAGGGA
Source organism: Ichthyophis bannanicus (assembly GCA_033557465.1). Taxonomy (NCBI): domain Eukaryota; kingdom Metazoa; phylum Chordata; class Amphibia; order Gymnophiona; family Ichthyophiidae; genus Ichthyophis; species Ichthyophis bannanicus. Next base: position 1,717,936,190 of record CM066032.1, on the reverse strand, counting down.
AATATATACCGTACCTGAATGCACACTGTTTTGACCCGGTGAAAAGCGGTATATAAGCACTGCTAAATAAATTGCTAAATAAATGCTATAGTGTTAGCAATGGGCTTGAGGTTCTCTCCCAGAGTCTGAAAGTCCCTCTGAACTGCAGAGGTACTGTTTCTAGCCAGGTCATTTGTACCCAAGTGGATGACAATATCAGTTTTGGAGTGCTCACTTTCTGCACTAACTAAACCAACAATTTGGTTTGTATTCTTGCTGAATGAAGAGCCTGAGAGACATTTGACCATCCTCTCTCCTTTGGGCTGTGTTCCCAAGTTGGTGCCTCTGATGATGGAATCTACAAGTAGTAGTTTTCTGTTTTGTGATTTTTTTCTTCCTATTTGGTACATTATCAGTAGATTTGGCATTAAGTCTATCATTTAAGGGCACTTCAGTTTCCATAAATTAGGCACCCTCATTATCCAAGGCAGGCAAAGCATTATGTAGGGATATCATTTGATGTACAGGGTGTCTCTGCGTTACAGGTTGCAACCTACCAGAGACCACTGTGGTCCATTTGCTCCTGGGCTGTTTGATTCTTTGTGAAAGCAGTGGCGGATTTTGTTCAGTTTGTAACCTAGAGAAAGTGTGTTTAATTGCAGCTAATTCTTCCCTTAGTAGTCGATTCTATATGCACAGCAGCTAACTATGGCCTAAAAGGCAGATGAGGCAAGCCGGTACCGACCGGCAGTGTTGTACCTCCCCTGACAGTTGTATGAGGCAGTCTGCCCTTTCTCTTGGGAGGACGGTCTTGACTTGCATTGTGCCCAACTGAGCCCCTATGAACTTCAGATTTTGGACTGGACTGAGACGGAATTTGGGGTAGGCGATGACAAACCTCAGGTTCTGCAGTAGGAGGGTTGTTCTCTCTGTGGCCTGACTGACCTCTGAGGCCAAACCCCCTCTGATTAGCCAGTCGTCCAGGTAGGGGAAGAGGAAAGCTCCTTGCAGGCACAGTGGTCAAACCGTAGGTACTGCCTGTGGGAGGGATGGATTAGGATGCGTGTGTAAGTATCCTTTAGATCCAAGGAGTACAGCAAACCTCCCTGGTGGAGGTATGGCAGCAGTGTTCCAAGGGAGAGCATCTTGAATTTCTCCCTCACCAGAAACTTGTTTAAGTTTCTCAGGTCTAGTAAAGGCCTGAGGTCCCCAGTTCTTTATGGGACAAGGAAGTACCTTGAGTAGAAGCCTTTTCCCCATAGGTGTTTGGATACAGGCTCCACTGCCTTGTCCCTGAGCAGACTTGCAAGCTCTGAGAGCAGAAGGGTCTAGTTAAGGAGAGATCGCACAGGCTCTCCTGGGAAGAACTTGGGTGGTGGGAAAACCAGGAGTGGAACCCAAGGACCAGGCCTACACGTCGGTGTAATGATGCAAACAAATTTTATTGAGGGACCCTTTTTTTTTTTTTTTTTTTAATGATGCAAACAAATTTTATTGAGGGACCCAACTAAAAGGTTTTGGCCATAGATTGAGAGGAGCATTGTGCTTGTTCACACGTTGTTGCTACACCTTGTGGTAATGTATTATATGCTTTTCTACAAGTTATATACTTCTATGTAATATTCTTATACAGAGGAATTTTTTTCGTGTTGTTTTGTCTTGTTAAATTGGATACTTTGTTTCTTTTACTTTTTAGTAATACTGTGTGTGTAAATATTTTTATACTCATATATTTTTTATAATCTAATATGTATGTTTTAATATATGTTTTATTTAATTTTAGACCCCTGAAGAAGGCTTCTGGCCGAAACCTTTTAGTTGGATCCCTCAATAAAATTTGTTTGCATCATTAAAAAAAAAAAAAAAAAGGGTCCCTCAATAAAATTTGTTTGCATCATTACACCGACGTGTAGGCCTGGTCCTTGGGTTGCGCTACTGGTTTTCCCACCTGCGTCTGCGGATACCTCGTTCTTCTCTTGGTTTTTCTTAAGAACTTGGGTGGTAACTGTTGTAAAGTGGAGGAGGTATCCCTCTTTTACCATCTGCAGCACCCACTGGTCTGAGGGGAAACCCTGCTCTGGGAGTCAAAAGCTCCCCCTGGTTGGGCTTGAGCTGGGGCTTGGGGTTGGGGTTTCTGAGCCTTGGGCGTCTGAGCTCCCTGTCCCTGTGGATGAGAACCCTGCTGCTGGCACGAGAAGGGCTGGTAGCGGTGACTCTGCTGGAAATATCCCTTTGTCCCTTGGAACAGGGCCCTTTTCCCCCAAGTGTTTCTTATGGAGAAAGGAAGAGGTCTTTTTTGAGCGCTTCTGTTTGGGTCACCACTTTGGCTTCTATCTTGGCCACCTTGCCGGCTATGGGTTTGCCGAACAGGTTCTCTCCGGTGCAGGAGACATCAAGCAGCTTGTCCTGGACCCATTGCTCGAGGTCCGATGACTGTAGCCAGGCTTGGCATTGAGCCCTGATGCCTGCTGCTGCTACTCGAGCTGCTGACTCGAATCTGTTGTAGGCTGCTCGGGGGAGGAACTTTTAACAGTCCTTGATCCCAGAGGTCAGTGCTTGGAACCATTGAAGAGGTTCCCCGACTAGCCCCGATGAGAACCCAGACAATTCCTGGGTTAAGCCCTTCACATATATGCCTATGTAATTCTTCTGGCTCTTGAGCTTTTGCATGATTGACTCGACAACCATGGAGTTATGTGGGAGTTGGAGCTTGTGGAACCCCAGCCCTTTCTGGATGCAGTATATGGTGTCGAGGCATCGTCTGACCACTGGCATCGACACCGGGGTCTCCCAGGTTCTCAAAAGTAGCCACTGGAGGATCAGCTGTACTGGCACTGTGAGAGTTTCCTTGGATGGAGACTTGAACTGGAGGATCTCCAGTTCCTCGGTGCGGAGTCGTCCTCTGCTTCGGTTTGCACCGAGTGGGCTCTGGCCATATCCCTGACAAAGTCATGGAAGGCCACATATACTCCGGAGGAGAATGGCACCAGGCTGCCAGAGGAGACGGGTCCAAGGGGATGTCTTGATGCCATCTGGTTTCTGGGGAGGCCTCATCATTGGTTTCCCACTTGGCGTCGAGGGGAGACGACAAATCCGAGGCCTTGAGGCTCCATGCCTCGAGGCCTGGGCCAAAAGGTCGGGGGCACTCCGAGGACCTGGGGGGTCTAAGTCTTGGAAGCTTGCCGGGGAGGACCAGATGCCTGAGGAATGGGACCGGGGCCGAGGGCTTACCCGAGGCCAGTGGTGCTTGGGGCTTGGCTCGACGACCAGGGATTCCCCTGTAGTCGGGGGACCAGTTGTCAGGGCAGATGCGGATGAATCTGACATCATTGCCTGCTGCATGGCCAGGACAGTAGCGAAATTCTGCTCCATGGCTGCTATTCTGGTGTCCAAGCCAGAAGTCTCCGCAGATTTCGGTGAGGGCACCGAGGATTTCGGGCCCGGTGCCAGCACTCTCACGAGTGCATCCTTGACAAGGACTATGGCCTTGAGGAACCTTGCATGGTCTCCGCCGGCCGAAGAATCTTTCTTGAGGTCCTTGGGTGGGATGCTTCTTGGAGTCGCCAGAGTCCTCCGACTCGTTTTACCGTGTTTCCCTGGTGGAACCGCGACGGGCTTCAGGGACGTTTTCTTCTTTCACTCGAGGTCCAAGGTCTTCTAGGAGGAGCCACTGCCGTGTGACTCCGAGGATGCTCGAGCCTCACAAGAAGTGGTGGGCTTTGAACTCAGCATCGGGGAGGACGGTGCTGAGTTGGACCATGGGAACAGCTTCTCTTGCAATTCAGACCTCTTTTTATTGGTTCTAGGCATCATGGCCTGGCACAGGTCACACGAGATGCTATCATGGTCAGGTCCCAGGCAGTGTAAGCAGCAGTCATGGCTGTTAGTTACAGACATGGTTTGACTGCAGTCGTCACATTTTTTGAACCCACCAGGAGACATGGTGGGGGACACCCGGCCGGGGTCGATGATCCCCGGGTGAAAAATGTCGAACACCGGAGGAAAGCCTTGATGAAAAAAAGGGAAAAGAGGTGAGATCAGTGCTGGATTCTGCACCGGCTCGAGGCAGGAAGAGGAACCGGTATGCAAACTGGGAACAGCTATTTTTTTAAGGATTTAGCAAGGATTTTTTCTAGGGAAACTGGACATGCATCTGTCGGGCTCCACGGAAAAAAGGAGACTGAGCAAGATGGCACCCTTGGGCGGGAAGGGGACCACGCATGTGTGGTTGCATTCCCAAAGGCTTCCTTTGAAAGCTGGGGAAATGCTCCACGCGGGCTCCATTAGTGCCAACGTCACCCATATGTGAGGATTGACTTCCTGCTTGTTCCTGGAGAAGACACTTTATACTCTATATATATACAGTACATTTAAGAGTGCAGCTGTTAGGAGCTAGCCTGATGGCTAAAGTGAAGGAGGGTCCCTCAGTTAGATCCCTTTGTTGGGTCTTTCAGCTAGAGATGTTGAAGAGACTGTGCTCTTACCCTTTGATGGCCAAGATGGGAGACAGTCTTGGTCACTGCTCAAGAATGACACCTACTATAGTTTGATTCTGGATCCTGGTGCATAGTCCCCAGCCAAGCTCTATCATTACAATGACTATCTTAAGTATGTTTTGGGGGACAGGAAGAGAAGTGTATTACAAAATAGGGGAAAATATTAGCAAGTTACAAATGAAGGTTCATGGTACCAGATCCCAGCCCTAGAATTACAACGAGCAAGAAGAAACAGCAGGGTCAGAAAAAAAATGCAGTTGTTAAACATAAAGCACAATTTTTCTTTACCAGTAATGATCTGAGGTTCTGCTGCCTGGCATCTGACAGTTGCCACTGCATTGGTGTGTCCTGTTAATGTGTGCACGCCAGCTTTTGTTCTCACATCCCAGATCTACAAACAGAACAACGTGGGAAATAAGAAAGAGTACAGCCAGAGTTGCCATTAAAGCATTTTCTAACACACCACAGGTGGAATTTATTGGTGACTGGTGGATTGCAGCCACCATTTTTTCAGGCCAAACGACCATCTGTATAATACTATTGTGATACTGCTCTTCCACTGAGTTTTATCTGGTCTTTTGCAGAGGCAGTGACAACAAAGTTAGCAGGTGTTCTCAGTGGACAGCAAAATAAGTTCTCACATATGGGTGACCTGGATGGAGCCCCATGGGGGAACCACTTCCAGCTCTTTCTAGAAATTCTTAGAGTGGTTCTACTGTGTGCATGTGTTCAAGTTCCTGCCTGCCGCCATTGCATCTCATCTCCTCTCCTCAGCCTATCGACTAGCTAAGCCAGAATATAATTCCAAGGAGAGGAGGGAGAGTTGTGAGAACTTATGCTGTTCACAGAAAACACCTGCTAAAAGTAAAAAATTCTGTTTTCTCCGTGGACAAGCAGGATTAAGTGTTCACAGATGGGATTTTCTAGCTACTGGCTACCTCGAAAATAAAAGGAGCAATTTGGTGTTGCAATGCGTGGATTCTGGAAGAACTTTTTTTTTTTTGAGGCAGACAGGAACAAAAAATAACAAGGCTTAGGAAGGACATGGAGTTAGATTCTAAACCCCCAACAGATTCTGAAGGATGGATTGGCTGAATCTGCTCTCATGTTGGGAGTGCCTTTCCAAACAATAGTGAGATGTGAATTTGTGGAAAGAAGTCCAGGTTACGGCTCTGCAGATTTCTTTTACGATCTCAAGTGCAGCCATGGCTTTGACTTTGTGAGCTGTGACATAACCTACAGAGTCAAGCTAGCCTAGGCATTAGCAAAAGAGATGCAATCTGCTAGCGAAAGTGAAAGTGTATGTTTGTTGATGGCACCCCCCAGTATATCGGGGTCAAAAGAAACAAAAATCTGGATGGATTTTCTGTGGGCTTTAGTCTGCTGTAGATAGACGGCCAAGGTTTTTGTAGTCCAACGTGGATAATGCCTTTCCCCTTTGTGAGCATGTAGTCTTGGGAAAAATGCCGGAACAACAACTGACTGGTTCAGGTGGAAGTCTGACATTACCTTAGGAAGGAATTTATGATGAATATGCAAAACCATCTGCTGATGAAAAATTTAGTGCAAGGTGGATCAGTTACTAGGGCCTCTGCATGCTGAAATAACAGTCACTAAAACAAGATCTTTCAGGTCCAGTACTTCAATCCACAGGTATTTAGCAGCTCAAAAGGAGTTTTCATCAGCTGAGAAGACAATGTTGAGATCCCTTAACAATGCTGGAGGCTTTGTAAGAATCAAGCCCCACAAGAATTGAACAACTAAAGGCGATAGAGAGATAGGTTTACCTTTTACATGCTAATGGTAACTGCCAGTTGCAATGAGGTGGATCCTTACCGAGTTGGCCTTCAGATCAGATTCTCACAAGTGCAGAAGGTTTTTTTTGTGTGGGACACAAACTATCTAGGGCCTCTCTCTCATAAAAGAAGGCAAACTCTTCCACTTGAAATCAAGAAGACATTGGCTACACCAACCGACAAGTCCATAGAAGACAATGCTAGGCTCTCAACATCCAAGCTGTGAGGGCTAGAGACCTGATGTTTGGGTCTAGTAGTGCCCCCTGATCCTGCATAACCAGGGTGGCAGAGTGCCCAGATGAATCGGATCACTGATGGATAATTCGAGGAGAAGACAGAACCACTGTGGTCTGGGCCAATAAAGAGAGATGAGAATTATTGTTCTTCTGTTTTTCTTGGAGTTTCAGGAGGTTCAGGAAACACATTTGATGGAGACATGTACATAGGTTCCACAGTCTAGTTTAGACACACGTATCATGAGCCATTTTTGATAGGGAAGAATTTGGAAAGGCAATCCTTTGGTCAGATTGGAATGGACCAACTGAAAGGACAGAGTCCCAGAGGGGACTCATGACTGAGATGATGCTGCTGAGCTTTTGAGTGGACCTAGACTACTGTATCAGACATGCCAAGAGTATGATGTGATCTGTGGAAGCCATGTGGCCCAACATCCTCAGCATGGCTCTCGTTGACCTCTGCTGACTCTTCTGAATTTCCTCCACTATGTTCACCAGTCAGTTAAGTCTGACTTGTGGAAGAAAGGCATTTGCTGGAGTCGTGTCTAGCAGAGCTCTGATGAATTCCAATTAGCATGACGGGCTTAAATTGATTTTAGATAATTCATGGCAAATCCTAGCAATTCCAGCATCCAGATGGTGATACATACCGATTCTTGAAATCCGTCCCAAGTTGTGCTCTTGAATAGCTAATTGTTCAAATAGGAAAACATGTCACTGATGAGGCCTCACTTGAAATACTGTGTTCAGTTTTGGAGACCATATCTTGCAAAGGATATAAAGAGACTGGAAACTGTTCAGAGGAAGGCAACCAAAATGATTTGGAGCCTGCGTCAGAAGCCTTATGAGAAAAGACTTGAAGACCTAAATATGCACACTCTGGAGGAGAGAAGGGACAGGGGAGATATGATTCAGACCTTTAAATACTTAAAGAGAAATAATGAACAAACACACCTCTTCCAAAGATGGGGAAGCTGTAAAACTAGAGGGCATAACATGAAGCTGCAAGGGGGTAAATTGAAAGGCAATGTCAGGAAATACTTTTTCACTGAAAGGGTGGTGGATGCTTGGAATGCCCTCCCGATGGAAGTGGTGGGGGCAAATACAGTGACAGAATTCAAAATGACATGGGACAGACACAGTGGATCCCTTTATAGCAACAGGATAAAATCAAAATAAACGTATCTAATTTCTGAACATACAGGGGTAGCCTGCATGGAGCGGCAGATGCACCTACCCTTGTCATCTTGCTGGGCAGATTAGATGGACCATACTGGTCTTTATCTGCCGTCATTTACTATGTTACTATGTGCATGTCCGGTCTGCATAGACATGCTGTGACAACTGAGCTTGGTAAAAGACATGGGGCGCAAATGTGAGGCCAAACGGCAGCATGCAATACGAGAAGTGGTGTTTCCCTACAATAATTCATAGATAAGATGTTCACCACAAAGAAGGCTGGAATCTCATAAGACTGCTGTATCAACCTAAGGAGCATTCTAGCCATAATGCCCAAACACAGCATCACCTGGATTCTCAGTGAGAAGGCATTTTTACAGAGACTTCCACTTTTCTGTTATTTGCCTCTCTGAGAGCCAAAACCACCCTCCACCGGAATAGTGGTCTTCTTGGAAACAGCCATGAGCAAAACATCCACTTTAGTGGTACTAAAAAGCTGTTCCAATAATCCTTGGAAGAGTGGATACAGTTTGGATATAATACTGATGCCCTTCAGCATCACCTCTGGGATTTGCCATTCCGAGATTAGCCTACTCAGGAGGTTCTGAATCAGAATACACACACAGATGGCCATCTTAAGCAATCCAATATAGGGTCCAATGCTGGCACTTCCTGCGAATGAGGCTGAGCATGTTGTTTTGCAATTGCATGATAGAATGTTATGTGGGATGTGAGCATAGCATTCTGAAAATTTTCCAAAAAAATCCAAGGTCCTAGCCTCTCTCCCCAGGGGTGCTGAAAAGTAAGACTTGGATCTCTTGGGGTTTACGGGTGTAAGCATCTTTTAGGTCAAAGAACATAGCCAAACCACCTTTTGAAGAAAAGGAAGCAGGATGCCAAAGGAAGGCATTCTGAACTTTCTGCATAAAAGATAGGATGGAATTCGTCTTGGCTACCATGAAGTACCTTGAATAAAATCGCTGCCTTTCTTGCCCTAGTGGTATGGGCTTGACCGCATTTGCTTGCTGAAGGGCAGAGTCCCTTAAGAGGTACCTCCTGGTACTGAGAGATGAGCGTCTCTCCTCTCCGAGGAGAATTTAGTGGCAGGTTGAATAGATGTAATCTGCACTAGTTGTGGACTACTCCAACAACCCGAATGTCAGAGGCTACAGAAGGCTGATGTTTTGTGAAGAACATGAACCTCTCTCAAACAGGAAAGTTGGTTCAGGACTGATGTACTGAGTATTGGCTATGTTCTCTAGGAGCCAGTCAAAACCCCCTCCCTGGATTTGGTTGGGATGCAGTCTGGTGCTTCAGGGTCCTCTGCTGCTCAGGACATGAGTGAAAACCTTGCTTAGCCTAGGTTGATCGAGAGGGAGGATACCTACACTTATGAAAGTAATAGGATATTCTCTGGCCTCCCCTCCCCCAACTCTGGAACCTCTGATGATGAAATGGCTGGGTCAGAAGTGGGCATGGAGAGAGTCTTAAAGGGTGGCAGTGTGAAGCTTGATGTGAAATCTCTTTCACCTTATCTCTGAAGAGATTCTCTTCACAGCATGGCATGTCAGCAGGCAGTTCCTGTATACATGGGCTATAAGTTTGAAGTTGGGCATCAATACTTATGGAGGCAGCTCTCAATACCGTATCAAAAGTTCTTTTGGAGACTGGAAGTCCCAAATGACTAGGGTCAAAAGCTATAAAAAGTTGTGAGGACTTTCTATGTTGCTGTGTTTTGTGTATGTAAAAGGCCAAGGCCCTTTTACAATCCAAAGTATGAAGGTTTCTTTCTGCATTAGAGGCGTGAGGCCTCGGAAAAAATACAGAAAGGTAAACTGATTGATTTAAATGAAAAGGCGAAACCACCTTTGGCATAAAATGTGGGTGAGTTTGAAAAACAACCTTATCATGATGAAACCTAGTATAAGGAGGATCAGCCACTAAAGCTTGCAATTCACTGATGCGACGGGCAGAGGTGATTGCAATTAGGAAGACGACCTTCCAGGTCAAAAACCTAAGGGCCGTAGTGGCTAAAGGCTCAAAAGGCGGCTTCATGAGCTGCCCGAGAACTAGATTTAGATCCCATGCCACCAGTGGTGTCTTGATGGGAGGTTTAGTTAATAAAAGGCCTCTCATAAATCTTGATAGGGGTGGATGAGAAGAAATTGGTTGTCCATTTAGAGGCTTATAAGAAGCTGCAATTGCACTAAGATGGACTCTTACCGAAATGGTCTTTAAACCAGAATTCGATAAGTGAAGGAGATACTCTAGTATTGATTCTAAGGGTATGACCAGGGGGTTCAATCCCCTCTTGAAGCACCATATAGTAAAACGTTTCCACTTGAAGTCATAAGATCTTCTTGTGGAAAGTTTCCTAGAAGCCTGAAGGATATCTTTTACCTGCTGGGACAGGTTGAAATCCTGGAGTTCTAAGCCTTCAGCAACCAGGCTGTGAGGTGCAGGGACTGGGGATTCTGGTGCCATAGCGTCCTGTTCTCCTGGGAAAGGAGATCTGGAGCATATCCTAACTGCAGAGGTGCCGCTTGAGAGAGATGCAGAAGCAGGGAATACCACGTTTGGCGTGGCCATCGTGGTGCTACAAGAATCATGCGACCCCTGTCTCTCTGAAGCTTGAAGAGTGTTTTGGGGATTAGGGGAATGGTTGGGAAGGCATAAAGAAAGTCCTGACCCCAGTGAAGGAGGAAGGCATCCCTTGCCTGACAGTTGTGAACTGGAATCCTGGAACAGAACCGGGGAAGTTTGGCATTCAGTGGACTTGCAAAAAGGTCTATGTCTGGAGTGCCCCAGAGACGAAATATCTTTGCCACCTGGTCTAGGTGGAGTGACCACTCATGAGGCAGCAATACTCGACTGAGTTTGTCTGCCCAAAGGTTTTGAATGCCTGGAAGATATACCACTAGAAGGTGAATTTGATGCTCTCTGGCGAGGGCCCATAGTCGTAAAGCTTCGTTACATAACGACAGAGAGCCCGTTCCACCCTGCTTGTTCACATAGAACATGGCTACCTGATTGTCCGTCTGGACTAGGACTGTCTTGTAGCTGAGCTGGGCGTGGAACACTCGAAGAGCTAAATAAATTGCTCTTAATTCCAGGAGGTTTATGTGTAAACCAACCTCCTGAGGATTCCAGGTGCCCTGGGTAGAGAGATGATTCAGGTGTGCTCCCCAACCCACCTGTGATGCATCTGTTAGGGTGGCCTGAAAGAGGGGTTGATGGAAAAGAGACCCCACTGTCAGGTTTTTAGTGATTGCCACCATTGGAGGGACAAAATTAGTCGTTGAGAGATTGTTATTTTGTCCGACAAATGACCCATGGCCTGTGTCAACTGTGTGGAGAGGGTCCATTTAGAGGCTCGCATGTGGAGGCGAGCATATGGGACTACATGAACTGTGGATGCCATGTGTCCCAGTAACTGCAGTAGCTCCCGAGCAGTGAGGGAGGATTTGCCTGCTGCTTGGGAAGCTAGTTGCATTATGCGAAAACACCGGGCTTGTGGAAGGAAAGCCCTTGCCTGTCTGGTATCCAGACAGGTTCCTATGAATTCTAGGCATTGGGAAGGAACTAGTTGAGATTTTGGGAAGTTTATTACCAATCCCAAGTATTGGAGGATTTGCATTGTACGGGACAGTGCAGTGCTGGCCTCTGCAACTGTAGGGGCTCGAATGGGCCAGTTGTCTAAGTAAGGGAAGACGAAAATCCCCAGGGTTCGTAGAAATGCAGCTACTACTGCCATGCATTTTGTGAATACCCTTGGTGCTGAAGCCAGACCAAAAGGAAGAACCCTGTACTGGAAATGTCTTCCCCTGAAAAGGAAACGTAAAAATTTCCTGTGATCTGGATGGATGAGAATGTGAGTGTCTGCATCCTTTAAGTCTAGAGAGCAAAGCCAGTCCTGGCTTTGAAGGTATGGCAGAAGAGTTCCTAGAGAAATCATTTTGAATTTCTCTCGAAACAGATATTTGTTCAATTCTCTGAGGTCTAGAATGGGTCTGTGTCCTTCTGTTTTCTTTGGAATAAGAAAATAGGGGGAGTAGAACCCTGCACCCTGTTGAAGAATGGGTACTTCCTTTATTGTCCCTTGGGCAAGAAGTGTGGAGACCTTGTGATCTAGCAGATTGTCTGCAGAGGTTTGTGAATTGAATTGCTTTAGAATTGTAGGAGGGGGCATGCTGTGAAAATGAAGCTTGTACCCCTCTCCTACAATGGACAAAGTCCAATCTTCTGCTGTTATTTGATGCCATCTGTTGACAAAGTGGCATAACCTGCCCAGAATATTGGGTGGTTAGGGAACCCTCAGGGGCAGGAAGGCAAAGCTCTTTAGGAAGGAGTCAAAGCCCTTGAGGGGGCTGAACCTGGAAAGCTGGTTGGGCTCTCGGGTCTTTTGGGCAACCTGACCTGGAGTTTGACTCTGCAGGGTATAGGAAGAATAAAACTTCCTCTTTTTGCTAAAAGAGGGGTTTTTTTATAAGGCTTCCTTTTGGCTGGAGTGGTTGTAGACTTTGACAATCTATCTAAGGTAGAATTGTCCTCTTTAGGAAGGAGTCAAAGCCCTTGAGGGGGCTGAACCTGGAAAGCTGGTTGGGCTCTCGGGCCTTTTGGGCAACCTGACCTGGAGTTTGACTCTGCAGGGTATAGGAAGAATAAAACTTCCTCTTTTTGCTAAAAGAGGTTTTTTTTTTATAAGGCTTCCTTTTGGCTGGAGTGGTTGTAGACTTTGACAATCTATCTAAGGTAGAATTGTCAGCATCTAACTCGTTAGCCTTCTCCTGCCAGTTCTTGCCGAAGAGATTCTCCCCCGTGCAAGGAATGGTGCCTAACTTGTCCTGTACCTCAGGTCTGATGCCTGTAGCCAGGCAATCCGTCGTGCGCCAATGGCAATAGCAGAAGTTCTGCTGATGCATTCAAAGCAGTCAAAGGCTGCATGATTGACAAACTTGGAGACATCCTGAGCATGTTTAACTAGAGCAAGAAAATCTTGTCTCTTATCATCCAGGAGAAATGGGCTCACAAGTTCCAAGTCTCCAGTAACTTCCTTGAGGAACATTCCCATATATAGGATATATGAACTGATCCTAGCTGAAAGCATAGAAACTTGAAAAGTCCTGCGTCCAAAAGCATCCAGAGTCCTGCATTCACGACCTGGAGGATTGGATGCATGCCTTTTTGAACTTTTCATCCTAAGCATAGCTGATTCCACTACCACTGAATGGTGTGGCAGCTGAGTTTTCTGAAATCCAGGACATGGCGGAACTCGATACATAGTATCGAGTCTCCTAGAGTGAGGAGAAGTAGTCAGAGGTGTCTCCCACATTCTGAGCATCAAGCTATACAGAATTTCATGGATAGGCAGAGTGGCTGCCTCCTTAGGAGCTTTAGGATATTGGAGAATTTCCAATTCCTATGCTCTGGGTTCGTCTTCAGGAGCTACTGTGATTGAAAGACCCTTGGCCATATCACGGATGAAATCCTGAAATGACATGTCTTCTGGAGGTGACATTCTGTGTTGGGGAGAAGAGGGATCTTCTAGGAGAAACCCTCTAGTGCCAGCAGAATTGTCAGAGTCTTCGGAATCGGAGGAATCAAAGTATTCCTGACCCCGATGCTCTTGCAAAGCACGATCCAGGTACCGATCGAAGTATCAGGAAATACCTGGAGTAGAATCTGTGACCTTGCCAGTGGGGAGGTACAGGCTCCACCGCCCTGTCCACCAATAGACCATGAAGCTCTTGTAGAAGGAGGTCTGTGTGCAGGGGAGGCCTTGGAGGCTCCCCTGGAAAATATGGTGGAGGCAGTTGGTGAAAATGGAGGGCATAGCCATTGTGGACTATGTCCAGCACCCAACTGTCCCTGGTGATAAGGGGCCACTGGTGGGCAAAGAGGGCGAGGCGACCTCCTGTGCAGGGTGGGGAGAGCAGTGGAGGAGAGGCTACGCTCAAGGAGTCAAAAACCCCCACCCTGCTGAGTGGTAGCAGGGGCCTGAGGCTTGGGGGTCCTCTGCCTACGGGGCACATTACCCTGGCCCTTGGCTTGCTGACCCTGGGGGGCAGCTTGGGCAGCCTGATACTGAGGGTACTGTTTGTAGGCAGTGCCCTTCCTCGGGTAAAAGGACTTTTTACCTGAGCCCTTCTTCTTATGTGAAGGGGCAGAGGTCTTCCTTGACAGCCTTGTCCGGGTAAGGTGCTCTGTCTCGAGCTGAGTGGCCTTCTCGGTCACGGGTTTGCCAAAAAGGTTCTCACCTCGGTAGGGGACATCGACCAACTTGTCCTGAACCCATGGCTCAAGGTCCGATGACTGCAGCCAACGCCTGGTGTCGAGCCGCGATGCCGGCAGCCGCTACTCGGGCCGAAGCCTCGAAGCCATCGTAGGCGGCGCGGGAAATGAACTTCGAGCATTCTCCAATTCCCGAGGACAAGGTCTGAAATCTCTGCAAGGGTTCCCCGGAGAGACCAGCAGAGAAGCCGGCCAGTTCTTTGGCCAGGTCCCGCAAGTACATGCCCATGTACAGCTGGTAAGACTGGACACGGCAAGCAAGCATCGACCCCTGGAAGCACTTCCTACCGACGCCATCGAGGTTGCAGGCCTCCCTACCGGGGGGCACCGCGGAGGGCATCTTCTGGCTCTTCAGACGATGCATGGCCGATTCCACAACCATGGAATGGTGAGGTAGCTGTGCTTTCTGGAACCCAGGGCTTTTGCGGAGTCGATAAATGGAATCGACTCGCTTACTTAGATCCGGTGCCGAGGCCGGCGCCTCCCACATTCGGAAGAGGAGCCGTTCCAGCATCGGAGGAACTGGGACAGTAAAGGCCTCCTTCGGAGGAGAGTCGTACTGTAGAGCATCGAGCTCCTCGGCTCGAGGCTCTTCCTCAGGATCGGCAGGGATAGCCAAGGCAGCGGCCATATCCCGGACGAACTCCGAGAACCTAGTGTCCTCGGGGGGGGGGGGGGGATCTATTCCGGGGATCAGACTGCGGTGAGTCCGACGGGACGCACTGAGTCTTAAAGGTATCGGGAGACTCCTCGTCCTCCGTCTCCCAGGCGGACTCGTCCGAGGAGGAGTCAGGGTCCGACCCCGCGGGGCCCCGAGGCACCCGCCCCGACGCCGGGGGCACTGGCGTCGACACTCTCGGTCCCGAACGGGAGGTCGAGGGAGACCTCGACCGAGGACGACTTCGAGCCACGAGAGTCTCGAGTATCGGCTCGGTCTCCGTGGTTGACTTTGAAGTCGACGTCCCAGTGGTCGGGGCAGATGCACCAGACAGGCTGGCCATCAGTGCCCACTGCTGCTCCATGAAGGCAGACAGTCTACACTCCAAGGCTGTCATCCTGAGACTCAGCTCGGGAGACGCAGCAGCCACCGACTCGGGCCCCGGCAGCGCCGGGCCCGACGTTGGCTCTCTGGGAGGAGTCCACGAGGACTACGGGGCTTACGTGCCCAGCAGACTCCAGCTCCACGCGAGGAACTTTTGCAGGCTTCTCTTGGTCTATGGGCCCGGGATGGCGGTCGGGGGTCTTAGACCTGGCCCTTGAGGGACCAGGGACCTCCTCCGACGCCGCCCTCGCGAGACGCTTCTTCCTCTTACGTTCCCGGTCGGGGGACCCCCTGTCCGAGGAGCATCGACGGTGCTCAAGATTGGAATCCCGAGATGTCGAGGCCTTAGACGAGGTCCGGGCCCGGCCGGAGGCAGAGTCCGAGAAAAACCTTTCCTTTTGATGCTGTCGACTCTTTAGTGCCTTGGAAGACATCTTCCCACATGGCCCACACGACTTTGGGTCGTGGTCAGGGCCGAGGCACCGAAGGCAGCAGTCGTGTGTGTCGGTGAGAGACATAATTTTCTTACACCGATCACACTTTTTGAAATCACTGGAAGCCATCGGGGAAAAAAGAGCCCCAGCGAGGTCAAAAGACCGGCCTTCCAGTGAAAAAATGAAAAAAAGAGCGCGAACGCCAGCCACGAAGGGCAAAAAACGAAAAATGAAGAAAACGGGCTCGATACCGGTGTACCGAACCCGGCGGTAGGGGAACCGGTGTTGAACCTGAGAAAAATAGCGAAAATCGCCGAAGAAAAAAATCACTTTTATCCAGGAGAACAGTACACACGTCCGATGGGCTTCTCGGAAAAAAAGAGACTGAGGTAAGATGGCACCTTTTGGCGGGAAGGGAACTGCGCATGCGTGCCAGCATTCCCAAAGGCTTTCATGGAAAGCTGGGGAAATGCTCTGCTGGGGCTTCATCGGCGCCGATGACACCCATATGTGAGGACTGACTTCCTGCTTGGTCCTGGAGAAACAGTCCTTGCTTGGATAGGAGTCGTCTTTCAAAATGGCCTTTTGACCTGCCACCTGGCTTTAACACCTATTTAAAAAGTTTCACAGGTCTCTTGCCCCCTAGGTAGAAGGCCTCTTTGTAAAGGTCTTTAGAAGACTTTATTTATTGCTCAAAGAATACTGACCCTGTTTTGCCTTTTATGCTAAGTTATATTCTGATTTGATTTAAATTAAAGCTCTTATCAGACAGGAACACTGTACTTAAACTATATTTCTCAAAAATTTCTGTATCTCAATTTATGGGTTCAAAAATATGAATTTTTCCTGACCTTGCTAGAGATACTCAGAAAAGGAGAAATTCTTTTTTGGCTATTCGCCAGTGAACACTCTTCCTGGGAGCACAATTTAAATTAAGATATCCGTGTAAATGTATGGCTAATTATCAGGCTAAACAGTATTTGTTTTTTGAGTTCCAACAATTATTACAATTTATACGAAGTAGGGAAGATGGGGGGGCGGGGGTGAGTCCCATATCGGCTGCCATGTAATACTATCTTTGCTCCTGTGATTAATTTGTTATAGTATGGTAAGTTTACCTAAGTATGATTTCTTTTTATCTTGGATCTTATTGTGGGGTATTATTGTGGTCTTTTCCAGGTTGGATGGTTTTTCGTCATTATTTTTCTGTCGAGATGATAATTGTATATCTCTTTTTCATTCCAATTCTTTTTCAGAATTGTTTTCTGGAGTTTTTGTAAAATTCAATAAAATATAAATTTAAATTAAAGCTCTTTGCTGCTGCTAGGCTCTGACTTAGTATGAAATTTAAACTAGCAGCTCTCTGCTGGGTTCTAAATTTAACCAGAAAGTTCTCTTCTGCGTTTTAAATTTAAACTAAAAGCACTTTGTTGCTACTAGGCCCTGAGTGAGTATTAAATTTAAACTACAAGCTCTCTGCTGGGTTCTAAATTTAACCAGAAAGCTCTCTTCTGTGTTTTAAATTTAAACTTAAACTGCTGCTACTAGGCCCTGACTGATTTAACAAATACACTGGGTTCACAGATTAATCAGCTTTAATCCAAAGAATTCCCTTCAGAAAAATTCTCAGAAGTATATACTCACTACTGCAGATCTCTCTCCAGAAGTAGCAGTCCCCTTTTGAAGTCCTTCAAGACTGTTACTGCAGTGGCTACAGTCAGAGGGTGTTGCCGGTCAAGTACTGCACTGGTTCTCTTCGAATCTGTCTGATCATTTTTTTCAGGGGGCAGATGTATCTGCTTGGTCTCCCCTATCTTGGGGTGTTCCACAGCGTTCTGCCCCGTTGGCTTTGCTGTTTAATATTCATATTTCTTCTGTTTGTGCATTTTTCAGGGTTTTTGGTGTTTTGTATTATGTATATGCCAATGACGTTTTGCTCTATATGCCATTTGGTATCTTGGCTGGCTTTGCCTCTTTGCTGCTTCTGGACCAATTTGCATGTTGTCATTCTCTGGTTCTCACAGCATTGATTACAGATCAATTATAGAAAGATGGAGGCGTTGTTTGTAACTCATGACAAAACCGTCATTGCTCCTTCCCTTGAATGATTACTCGGTGGCTGTTCGCAGTAAGATGAGATATTTGGGTATGACCTTGGATTCTCATCTGAATATGCAGACCCATATCTCTAAATCTGTGCGCAGTTCTTTCTTCCAAATTTGGCTACTCTGATGTCCTCAGCCATTGCTTTCTAATTCTGACTTTTGTTCTGACTTTCAGATTATGCGAACGTTGTCTTGGTTAGTGTTCCATCAACGCTATCTGTTCTGCAGATGGCACAGAACGCCGCAGCCTGGGTTATTTTGGGTAAGTTACGGTTCAACCACATCACCCCTTGCTTGAGTTTTTTGCATTGGCTGCCAATTCAGTAAAGGGTCTTATTTAAGGTTTTGTGTTAAAAATGAAGTTTGGTTTGCCGGCTTCTTGTCTTGGAGGGTTATTATAATGGCATTCTTCTTCACGCCTGGTTTACGTGGGTCTTTGTGACTTGCTCCTTTTGTCTCTGTTGTTTGCCAACAGTTTGCATGTTATGCCTTCGCGTTCATTTTCTATTATTGCTCCCTGCTTGTGGAATCATTTGCCAGATCCCTTGAGGGGCTGATGTGCTCGAGTTACGTAAGCGATTGAAAACCTTTTTGTATTGTCAGGCTTTTGAGTATGTTCTCTCTTGCGCTATTTTTGCTGTGTTCTGATTTTCTATCTGTCCATGTTATTTTATTAGAAACATAGAAACATGTTAGCAGAAAAAGACCATATGGCCTATCTAGACTGCCCTTCCATATCAAATACTATAGTCCCTTTTTTTCCTCTAGAGATCTATTTTTGTCTCATATTTTCTTATTGTATATGTATTTTGTTCCACTTTGAACTGTGCAATTAAACGGCCTATAAATGTTTTAAATAAATAAAATAAAAAAATAAAACACTGGCTAGTCTGCGGGACATTTTTCCCCCCAAGAAATGCTGCAGTAAAATCAAACAACTCAACTTTGAAAGAAAAAAATAACCTGGCCAGAGCACCTGAGGCATAAATGGTCTATAGCAGTGATGCAGTAAAAAATAAAGAAAAAATTAAAAATGCAACCCCCCCCCCCAAAAAAAAAAACCTAAGGGCACAGCAAACATGCAGTGGCAGCAGAGAGAAACTTAAAAAAGAATAAGTGAAAACATGCAAAAATAAGCAAGAATTATGTGAAGTACATTGACTAAATAAAAATACATCCTTGGGGCTCTGCAAACAAACACTGAGGAGATGAGGCATGGTGGCAGCAGATGGTTAACTCATGCGCACACATGGAAGAATCACTCTAAAGGTTTCTAGGAGATAGGAAAGATTCCCATGCAGGACTCAGTCAATAATGTCACCCATATGTGATCACTTTCCTGCTTGTCCACAGAGAAAGCACAGTTGCTTATCTGTAATGGGAATTCTCTACTGACAGCAGAAGTATGCAGCCATATTTTGATGGTGACGTCACCAATGAAGCCATCGTGCTGGAGCTCTCCCCTAGCTCAGAGAAGTTTTTTGACTCCCCCAAGCCCATGCTGAGACTAAGCCCTCTTCAGTGTATACAGAACTGAACAAGAAATGTGATGATGTTCTTTTGAGTAGTGTCTCTTACTGATTCTTAGTTTATTTTTCCATTTCTCATGTTTTATTTCCTTCTGCCTCCCCCCTTATTTTTCTTTTGCGAGGTTGGCGGAGGGTAAGCACAGTTAACTCACCTGTAGCAGGTGTTCTCCGTGAACTGCAGAAATAAGTCCTCACATATGGATGGCATCACCGACGGAGCCCCTCACGGAATGTTCCCCAGCTTCCAAAAGAAGCCTTTGGGAGATACACTGCGCAGTCCTTCCCACCTTCTGCGGTGCCATTTTCTCTAATCTAACAACATAGCAGGAGCCAAAAGGCAACTCCCCCAGGAAGGTGGAAGGGTTGTGAGGACTGCGAGATCTTTCAGAAGCGCAACATCAATTACCACATCTATGCCGACGATGTGATGCTGTATACGCACCTTAACACAACCAGATTTCACTCCACTAGAAGAATGCCTTGACATGCTCCAATCATGGCTTCAACAAAACAACATGTCAATAAACCACAAGAAAACAGAGGTCATGTTTATCTCCAAGAAAACCAACTTCATTCCGCCCACCACAGTCACCCTTAACAAAAACATATATCATACGAAACCTGCAATAAAATATCTAGGAGTCCTACTGGACTGCAACCTTAGGATGGATAAACACCTCCGAACAATCAACCGAGCCATTTTTTACAAACTGAAAGTTCTGCAACCACTTCGCAATATCCTCGAAAAATCTGACTTTAGGACTGTTGCACAAGCTCTCATTATTCCCCACCTGGACTACTGCAACGCCATTCTGCAAGGGCTTCTGAAGAACACCCTAAACATCTTGCAAATGGCTCAAAATGTTGCTGCAAGAGTCATCATGGAAAAGAAAGTCACAGACCACATAACCCCAGTACTAATGGAACTGCATTGGCTCCCAGTGGCCGCACGCATCATTTTCAAACTTCTCATAACAACGTTTAAACTCATCCATAACATCGCACCATCCTACCTCGATAACCTAATCGCTATTCAACCACACAACAGGAACAGAAGAACCATAAATTTCAACGCTCTCTGTGTTCCGACCAGCATAAGAACTGTCAAAGCAGATACAAGCAATAGGGCATTCACATATACAGCACCAATCCACTGGAACCAGCTCCCACACGAGTTGAGACTCACAAACAACTTAAGTGAATTTAGAAGGAAACTTAAAACCCATTTATTTCAGACCCACTACAACCTGACCTAAGTGCGATACTCTACATCAACCAGATGACTTTTGCCTGCCACGGCGGCATTTGGAATACTGGCATGTAATCATGTGTAAATTGTATATTTTGGGCCCCTCCCACGCTATTGCAATCAAATGTATACCCAGATCTGTGTGCCCCAACCAAATGTATATTGTATCCAATTTATTCTCCTGTGTTATGTAAATCATTGCCTAATCGAAATGTAAATCTAAAAAACTCACTGTATTGTACGATACATTATGATTCTGTAAAGTAAACTGCTGCTGATCGTAGGAAGCAGCGGTATACAAATGTTTACTAAATAAATAAAATAAAATTATTCCTGCTGTTCGCAGAGAACACCTGCTTGCAGGTAAGTAACTACGGTTTCTCCATGAATAAGCAGAAAATAAGCCCTCACATATGGGACTCCCAAGCTAGAGGCTACCGGAACTCCAGGAAGACAGTCCAGCAGGGCACCGATTTGGAGAAGCCAGAAAGAACAGGAAGATAGTCCCGCCCAAGGGACTCATCAGATCCAGGATCTTCAGCAGACATCGACCTGAGGGATTTTCTGCAGGTAGGACAGAAAGGCTGGTGGGCAGGAGTGGACACTAAAACCCAAAGGGGTGCTGGAGCATAGCCTGACCAAAATTGCTGTCCCATCAGGAATCCCCATCCAGACAGTAATGGGCCGCAAAGGTATGGAACAAGGTCCATGTAGCAGCCCTGCAGATTTCCTCTGCAGAAAGAGTGGAAGTTGGACACCGATGCAACCATCACATGGACACTGAACTGTGATATGACGCTCAAGGCTCAACCCAGCCTGGGCATATTTATTTATTAGAATTTTTATACCGTTTTTTCCAATAGATCAGGCAGGGAAAAGGTCAGTAAGACTATCGACTGGTTGAGGTGGAATGCTGAGACCACCTTTGGGAGAAAGCGGGGGTGCGTATGGAGTACCACCCTGTTCTAGTGAAATCTGGTGTACAAAGGATGAGCGACTAAAGCTTGGGGCTCGCTGACGCATCGCATCAACGTCAGCGCTCCCAGAAAGAAGACCTTCCAGATCAGGAATTTCAAAGGGCATAAGTCCAGCTGCTCAAATGGGGGCTGCATCAGCTGGGCGAGCACCACGTTACGATCCCAAGCCACCATTGGAGACTTGAGTGCAGGCTTCGAGAGGAGCAGACCCCTCATGAATCAAGCCACAAGAGGCTGAGCCAAGATGGGCTTCCCCCCAGAGCCACGATGGTATGCCCCTATGGCACTGAGGTGAACTCACACCGAATTGGACTTCAGGCTGGAGTTGGAGAGGTGCAGAAGGTACTCCAGCAGCTGGTCGATGGCACAAAAGAAGGGGTCCAGTGCCCTGCCTGCACACCAGGTGGCAAACCTCTGCTACATTTTGCGTAGGCTTTGTATGTCAAGTCCTTGCAGGATGCTAGAAGGATGTTGGTAACACCCTCTGGAAGATTGAACGCTGAGAGAACTACTCGCACACCATCCATGCTTTGAGGGCCAACGAGTAGACACTGAGATGCAGCAAGGTCTCATCCTCCTGCAAGATGAGGTCTGGGGCAGAGCCCAGGCGAAGAGGCTCCTTCTGAAAAAGCTGTAGCAGTTGCAGGAACCAGGGCTACCGAGGCCAGTAGGGGGGCGATGAGAATCATAGAGCCCCTCTCAGCCTGGAACTTCAAGAGGGTCTTCACCATGAGCGATATCAGGGGGTATGCATTCAAAAGCCCTCCTTCCAGTGGAAGAGGAAGGTGTATGAGGCCAGGCAGCTGCTGGCTGGCCTTCGGGAGCAGAACCAAGCCACCTGGACATTGTGCACCGTAGCGAAAAGGTCCACCACCAGAGTGTCCATTCCCAAAAGATCTAATTCACCACCACCCTTCTTGAGGGTTCACTCGTGTGGTTGAAGCACCCAGCTGAGTTGATCCACCAGGCTCTTGAGCTCGCCAGGTAGATAAGTTGTCCTAAGGTCCATGCCATGGAGCAGAGTTGAACTTAGATAAGTGAATGGCCTCCCAGCATAGGAGGTATGAGCTCGTGCCTCCCTGCATGTTCACATAGAACATCGCTACCTGGTTGTCTGTTTGAATCAGGACCACCTGACTGGCCAAGTGTGACCAAAAGGCATGGAGGGCATTCGCTATGGCCCAGAGCTTGAGAAAGTTGATTTGATGTAGACTCTCCCACTCGGACTAAAGTCTCTGAGTGTGCAAGCCGTCCAGATGCACCCCTCAGCTGAGCTTGGACGCATCCATCATAAGTGTCTTGCGGGGGGCTGCCGAATGGAACAGGCGGCTTCGCAGCAGATTCCCTGGCTCTAGACACTAGGCGAGGGACTGCACCAGTGGTGTGGTGACCATGACTGTCTTGAAAGTGGCCCATTGCCTGCTTCTATTGCACGCTTAAGGCCCACTGGGACTGCTGCATGAAGAGACAGGTCTAGGGGTGACATGCACCATGGTGGCCATGTGCCCAAGGACTCTTGGCATCCAGTGGTGATAGTGTGGTGCTGGCACTGCACTGTGCCCACCACCTTGATAAGCCATTGCAGGCGATCTGCCGGTAGAAAGGCCCATGCCTGAGCAGTGTCAAGGAGGGATCGATAAACTCCAGCTGCTGCGCTGGCTGGAGATGGGACTTCGGGTAATTGAACATGAAGCTGAGCCGCTTGAGCACCTGAATGGTGGAGCTTGGCAGACTGCTGGATATCGTCCGGTGTGAGACCCTCAATGAGCCAGTCATGCATGTATGGTAAGATGAAGACTACCAGGGTCCAGAGGAAGGTGGCCATGACCACCAGACACTTTGTGAAGACCCATGGAGCAGAGGCCAACCCGAAGAGAAGCACTTAGTACCGATAGTGCTGGTCTCCCAGCACAAACCACAGATACTGTGATTTCGGTGGATCGGGATGTGTGAACACACATGTTTAGAACACTGGTTCTTAACCCAGTCCTCTGGGATCCCCTAGGCCAGTCAGGTTTTCAGAATATCCACAATGAATATGCATGAGATAGATCTGCATGCCGTGCTTCCATTGTATGCAGATCGCTCTCATGCATGTTCATTGTGGATATCTTGAAAACCTGACTGGCTTGGAGATCTCTTGGGACTGGGTTGAGAACCACTGCTTTAGATCCAAGGAGCATAGCCAATCGCCATAAAGAAGGTATGGGAGCAGCGTCCCTAGCGAGACCATCTTGAACTTCTCGTGCACGAGGAAACGGTTTAGGCTTTGTAGATCCAGAATGGGCCAGAACCTGCTAGCCTTTTTGAGCCAGGGGAACTGGCATGATGGCTAAGTTGGCTAGCAAGGCAGCGACCTCGGCTTTCAGCTGCTCCTGTGTGCGGGGGTCCATGGGGTACTCCCCAGGGGAGTATGGAGGCAGTAGCTAGGTAAAATGCAGCCAATATCCGCTTTGGATGATGTGCAGCACCCAGGTGTCCAAGGTGACAAGGGGCCACTGGTGGGCAAAGTGGACAAGCCACCCCTTCCTGCAGGTGGACAACAATCAGCTGGCTATGCTCCTGAGGAACCCATCAAAAACCTGCACCTGGCTTGGGTTGCAGTGCAGATTGCACCTTCGGAGTCTTCTCCTTCTGCTGTTGGCAGGGAGTCTGCACCTTGGATGGTGCCTGCAGCTGGGCTGGGTAATACCAGCGTGGGCGCAGGTAGGCAGCCTTAGCCTGGTGTTTTTTTCCGTGTAGGATCCATGGTCTACCTGGAAAGCCACAAGAGAGTCACATGCTCCTTTTTGAGCTCCTCCACTGGTTTCCCAAAGAGGCTCTTCCCTTAACAGGGGACACTGGCAATCTTCTCCTGGACCCATTGCTCCAGGTCAGAAGATGCAGCCACGCCATCCAGAGGGCAGCAACGGCCAAAGCCATCACTCTGCCCATGAACTCAAAGGTGTCATAGGCACCATGCATCATGAGTTTTGAGCAGTCTTTGCCATGAGTCATCCAGGCCCTGAAACGTCTTGTGATGATCCTCAGGGACAAGAGTGCAAAGTCCTCCAGGTCCAACATAACTTCCTTGAGGAATATGTTCACATAGGTCTGGTAAGCCAGGACTCTGGTGACCAGCATCGAATCCTGACAGCATTTCCTCCTGAAGGAGTCCAAGATGCGAGCCTCGCAGCCCGGCAGTACCAAAGGGAGAGTCTTGAAACTCTTAGTGTACTTCAAGGCCGATTCAACCACGATAGAGCTGTGAGGCAATTGAGGCTTCCCAAAACCCAGGGCCTTCTGGACCTGGTACAGGGAATCAAGCCTGCGTCTAATGACAAGGATCAGAAGTAGCACCTCTCATAGCCGCAGCTGCAACCTCTATAGGACATGGTGTATGGGAACTGTCATTGCCTCTAGTTCTTCCACCTGCAGTTCCTCTTCTGATTCCAGGGAAAAGGGATGTCCTTGGCCATGTCCCTAACGAAGTCCTGAAAGAACATGCCCTCCAGGGGTGACTTGCATCACTTGGGAGGAAGCGACAGGTTGGACAGGAGGTCTGGGGACTGAAGGTCCAAAGTTATCAATTCTTCCTCTGTCTCCAATTCGGATTCGGATTCTGAGGAAACTTGGGAGAGGTCAGGCACCGATGGCCCCCCTGCCACCCAGTACGCCAATGGCGATGTCTGTGGGCCTTGAACTCCAAGACACTGGAGAGGGAGATTGGAATAGACTTCGGTTCCCGGAGCAATCTCCCACCCGATGTCCCTACCTCGATGGGCAGGGCATGGGTCTCCAGGATAGGCTGGACAAAGTGTAGTGATGATGCTCTGTGTGATGCAAAGCTTGCGTTCTGCAAGGCTTCCACTGTCACCAAGTGAGCATCGAGGATTTGAAGACGTTCCTCCAGAACCACCACCTGCAAGGGGGCCGATACTGCAGAAGTTGACACCGGCGTCAACATTTTGGGTGGGGTCTCCACGATGATAGGTGCATCAGGAGACATCCAGCTGCTCTCCTGGGCAATGGGTTGTCCTCCCGCCAGGGAAGCTTGGCTGGTCGCTCCCAGCTATTGCTCTCCGCATCAGGTCGAGAAGAGATGCAATGATGCTGCACTCAGAATTTCTCTCTGTCCTCATCCTTTGATGCAAGGTTCCACATTAGGAACCACCACCCAGGAAAAAGATTTAGGCGTCATTGTGGATACCATGTTAAAACCCTCGGCTCAGTGTGCAGCAGCGGCCAAGAGAGCAAATAGAATGCTAGGTATGATAAGGAAAGGAATAGAAAATAAAACAAAAGATATTATAATGCCTCTATATCGTTCCATGGTGAGACCGCACCTTGAATATTGTGTGCAATTCTGGTCGCCGTATCTTAAAAAGGATATAGCGATTTTAGAAAAGGTTCAGAGAAGAGCCACCAAAATGGTAAAGGGGATGGAAGGATACTACTATGAGGAAAGGCTAAAAAGGTTAGGGCTCTTTAACCTGGAAAAGAGACGGCTGAGGGGAGATATGATAGAAGTCTATAAATTAATGAACGGAGTGGAACGGGTAAACGTAGATCGATTGTTTACGTTATCAGAATATAGAAAGACTAGGGGACATGCAATGAAGCTACAGGGTAAACTATTTAAGACTAATAAAAGAAAATATTTTTTCACTCAACGTGTAATCAAACTCTGGAATTTGTTACCGGAGGATGTAGTAAAGGCTGTTAGTGTAGCTGGGTTTAAAAAAGGTTTGGACAAGTTCCTGGAGGAAAGGTCCATAAACCATTATTAAGAAGTGACCGAAGATATCAGTGCTTGACCCAGTACAAGCATTGTGGAACTTGTGTCTCTTGGGTTAACTGCTAGGTTTGGCCACTGTTGGAAACAGAATACTGGGCTTGATGGACCTTGGTCTGACCCAGTATGGCATATCTTATGTTCTTATGATGTCGATGGGGTTTCATCAGAGTCTCCTCTCGTAGCTTGGGACTCTCTGCTCTGACTGGACTTGCAGCTCCTGTCCCTAGGATGCCTCAGAACTCTTGTCAGGTGTTGACGACAGGGTCAGGGCTGAGGATGCTGAGTCTGATGAGTCGAAGAGAGACTCCTTATGTTTTCCCGACCCTTCGGGCCTCTGTGCATGATCTGCAAGCAAAGCTCGCAGGATGCCAGCTGGTGACCGGGTCCAAGGCACTGCAAGCATCAGCTGTGGCGGTAAGTGTCAGAAATTATCTTGCCACACTTAGTACATTTCTTAAAGCCACCAGCTGGGCTTAGACATGCCAAAAAATACCACCTCGGCAAAATTAAACTGGAGAGTTGCTATAGGTGGGAAAACAACCCCAAAGGTGTAAAACACGCTAAAAGTGAGAAAGAGAGAGAAAAGAAAAACCTAAATCAGCAAAACCAATTAACCGACGAGGGTCGGAAAAGAAAACACAGAAAAAAACAGTCCACAAGGGCCAGAAGAGAGAACTTTTTTCTGGATTGCAGGAACACATTCTAGGTGCTCCGTGGAAAAAAAGAACAATGGAGAAGATGGTGCCACAGTAGGCGGGAATGCAGGAGCACCTGTGAGGTGTACCTCCCAAAAGCTTCCTTTAGAAGCTGGGGAATGTTCTGTGTGGGTGACATCACCCATACGTGAGGACTTATTTCTTGCTTGTTTACAGAGAAAGCGCGTCTGCATACCCCTGCTATCTATGGAGAACCTCCACTACAGGTAAGCAACAATGCTTTCTCCACAAACAAGCAGGGGGATGCAGGCACATTGATGGCGAGTCCAAATTGGAGGGCCATTGTTAACCAGCTCTCTTTAGTGTGGCCTGGGCCCAAGCTGTGGGAAGGGGAGAATAATGAGTAGGATGATGATTACAGTGCAAAGGTGTTGCATAGCACTGCATGCTCTGAAGCGAGGACTCTTGCTGAGGAGTGACCCAAACTGTAATGTTTGGCGAAAGTGTGAATGCACATCCACATAGCTGCCTTGCAAATATCAATGGAAACAGATGCAAGGCTAGCAATAGATGTTTGCTCATAGCTGATGAGGCCCAATATGAACCGGTTGCTGCAGTTGGGGCTGGTCATAACAGAAGGCGATGCATTCCACTATCTAAGAAGCTATGATGTGCTTGGATGCTGGCTGGCCCGGATTATGAGGATTGTAGGTTAAGAAGAGCAAAGCAGCAATATGCAGGTCTTTGATTAAGTAGTATAATAGAGCCAATCAGCAGTCTAGGGTATGAAGGGTCTGTTCTGGAGAAGAGGCGGAAAGCCCCAGAAAGAAGGACAGCACAATGGCTTGGTTCAGGTGGAATTCTGAGACTACCTTTGTATCAATCTTGGATGGGTGTGCAGGACTACTCTGTTGTTGAAGAACTACATGTAGGACCAGCAATTCAATGATCCAAACATGCGGACGTTATGGCCACCAGGAAGGCCGTTTTCCAAGTGAGATGTTTGAGTAAGGCTGCACTGAGAGGTTCAAAAGGAGGCTCTATAACTTGTACAAGGATGACATTGAGGCCCCATGCTGATACTGGCAGCCTAAGAGGCGGCTTTGTGTTCATTAGTCCTTTCATGAATTTGGAGATGAGAGAATGAAGAGCAATGGATTTTCTCCTCTATGGATATGTGACAGGCTGCTATAGCAAAGAGATGATAGCGAACTGAAGCAGATTGGAGATCAGAATTG
The DNA here is from genome assembly GCA_033557465.1 of Ichthyophis bannanicus. Classification (NCBI taxonomy): domain Eukaryota; kingdom Metazoa; phylum Chordata; class Amphibia; order Gymnophiona; family Ichthyophiidae; genus Ichthyophis; species Ichthyophis bannanicus. Next base: position 1,717,908,206 of record CM066032.1, on the reverse strand, counting down.
AAGAGATGCGCTGCATACACCTTGAAGCAATATATAAATGATTAATAGTAGTAGTAGTAGATGTAGGAGATAAATGAGGGTTTGGTCCACCAAGCAGGTAACCTAATCGAGCCGGTGCGATATGGCCCATTGCATGAAGTGTGTCCATTTGCACTAATAGGCTCATCTAGTGGCTGCTTTCTTGAAGGCTAAGATGATATTGTGAACATCGCCCAGGACCGTGATGTCATGCATTAAGCATTGTTTAATTTCTATGCTGTGAGCAAGAGGCTGCCGAAATTGGAGTGACTCAGAAGGATTAAAAGGATGGGGAGCATCTTCTGCCAGGGCAAGAAGGTATGGGAACCATGGCTGCCGGGGCCACTAAGATGACTCTTGCCCTGTCTGCTTAAATTTTGATCAAGGATGGAAATGATGAGTGGAAATAGGGGGAGGGGGGGGGAGGGAGGGAGGGAAAAGGGGAGGGGAACATAGAGCAAGGGATGACGCCAGAATACTGTTTGCTCGGCCAGCGGGAGCAGAAGAGGACATTTTGCATTCTCCACCAATGAAAATATATCTATTTCTGGGATGCCCCACTTCTCGAAGATATGGTAAAGTACTGTTGGGTCTAGAGACCATTTGTGAGGGTCTACATGCCTGCTGAAAGTGTTTGCCAGCTGATTCTGTATTTCTTGCAGGTAAGTCACTTGCAAGAGGGCATTTATAGAGCAGGCAAAGAGCCATAGTTTGAAGGCTTCTCTGCAGAGCTGTAGGGAGCTGGAGTCCCCCTAACTTTTGATGTAGAACATGGTGACTTGGTTGCTGGTTTGGATCAAGAGGATTTTGTTGCAAATCTACTCTTTGAAGACAGTGAGAGCATAAAAAATGGCACAAAGCTCTAAGATACGGATATGCTGTCTTCTCTCTCTCGTCGACCATCTCCCTCGCGTGGAGGGATACAAGAGATGCCTCCCTTCCATCCATATGTTGATGTGGTGGAGCCTGAAAGGGGCAACCTTGGGTGAGGCTGTCTTGTGTGCTCCATTTTGTCAGGGACTGTTGCAAGAAAAGGATGTTGGTCCTAGTGAGCATAATTCCCATTCGAAGGGGATGACAATGATGGTTCCAGTATGTAATGTCAAGTGCCCCTGCAGGGGTAACTTGAAAAGCCACACTAACAGAATGATATGAATAGCTGCTTCTATGTGGCCCAAAAACCAAAGCACAATGTGTGTAGCTGAAAAAAATTGAGCACTAAGGTTTTCAGTGACTTGATACCTGTCACTGGGCGGGTAAGCTCTGGAAGGTGGCTATACGTGCCCCAGTGAATTGGAGGGTCTGCTGGGGCAACAGTTCAGACTTGTCTGCATTTACAATGAAACCCAGCACTTCAACTGCTTTTACAGTGGCTTGCACTTTGCAGATGTCAGTATCCTTTAAGGCAGCTGAAATGAGCCAATTGTCCAGGTAGGGATACACGCAGTGGGTCCAAAGGTCCAGATGGGCTACTACTACTGCGAGGTATATTGCAAACACTCTTGGTGCTGATGGGCAGTACAAAGTGTACTGGTAGTGTTGGTCTTTGAAGGTGAAGTGCGGGAATTTCCAATGTTGAGGGTGGATGTGGACGTGTGTGTAGGCATCCTTCAGATCCAGGGGAGCAAGCCAAATCATTGCGACAGAGGAGTGGAAGAATTGTGGCTAGGGAATTCATCTTGAATTTTTCTTTTTTGATGTAGAAATTGAGGTCTCTCGTGCTGAGCTCTCCTATGGAGCGCGCTGGATGGAGGGAGCAGTGGAAAGGATCCATGTCCCATATCTCCAGAAATTGCCACAGGCCTTCCCCAGAGACCTCAGGGGAAAATCATGACTTGGGAGGGAGTTGCGCTGTGGAGGAGTGCCGTTTTGTCTTCCACCAAGTTGTGCAGGAGGACTAGCAAAGAAGAGCTGAAGCTTGCGAGCAGCTGCTGCGGCTCCTCAGGTTTAAAAAGCAGGCATGGTCAATGAGGTTTCAGGTGTGGAGCACTTAGCCTGAAGACTATCAAGAGGGTCTTTCGGCAGGACCTTCCTTTTTTTGGAGCTCAGAGTGCCCAGCCTACCTTTCTGGACAGTGAAATAGTGGTGGCCATTTTCGAAGTCTGCCAGAGGCAGGGTAGGGTCTTTGGAGGGCTGCTTATGCTTTGATTTACCGGCTGCTTTAGCGTGCCAAGACTGTCCTAGTTGTGGAGAGGCAGAAGCAGGCTGTTTGGAGGACTGCGGAGGGAGGGGTGGCCTGAAGAAAAGCTGAAATGTCTGGGGGACAGAAGGGGTGAAGCAGCAGTACCATGTCTATGGGATTTATGCTCGCTGCTTAGATGCTGGGAGAAGTCTGCTTTCAGTTGTGTGGCTGCAGCATGGCCTCTTAACTGAGCTCCTCACCCTTGCAGTGCTTTGTCTGGGCCCAGTAGGGTATGGATGGATGAGCTGGAAGGATGCAGCGTTATGGTCTTGTTGGAGGGTGGGTTACAGCTGGCTCAAGCCATTTTTCTGTAAACTGATTTTTTAATTTTTATTTTAAATTACAGCTGTAGCGGTGTGACTGAGGAGAGGAGAGGCTTAAGGTGAAATTTTACTTACAGAAAATTTCCTTTCCTGGAATCCTGTTAGACCAGTCCAGATTATTGTGTATTTTTTCTGTCTAGCAAATGGTGGTTTCTTGATCTCCTGTAGCTCAGATCTGAGGCTCTGGACAGCCATCCTTTGCATCGCCTGCCAGCAGCGGACATCTCCAGGGTGTATTTGAGATAACCCTCTGGAGTTTCCTGCATGACTGGAGGGGGTCAACTGATGGCTAATGGTCAAGAGTTAGGCTTCCTCTCTTGGGCTGCTTGGAACCAATCCTGTTAGGTGTATTAGTTTATTTAAATTAAACAAAAAAAGATACAAGGGAGTGGGGAGTCACCGGGGCACGAGGCTCCCTGTGATCCGACCCTGAGGCACTCGGTGGGGAGGTCTGGACCCTCACAGGGGAGGTGGACCAATGCCTGGAATCAAGAGTCAGGCCAGAATCGCTCCAGCACAAGCTGAACCTCCATAAGCGATGCCCTCGTGGTGGAGGATCTGGTTGATGGCCCCAAGGAAGCAGAGGGCCTGCTGCAGTGGCAGGAGGGCAGCGAGGCTGTGCTTCAAAGTGGCCATCCTGACCTCCAGGCCAGTAGGCTCTGCAAGCACCAGGCGTGGGCACTGAGGAAATCGGGGCCGACACCAGCTCAATCGAGGGGGGATTTCCTCGAGGATGACCTCAGAGGACTGCTGGCAATCCCCCAAGGCCTTGGGAGTCTCTTCCTGCCATGGCAGCATGGAAGGCCACTCCCGGTCCTCACCCTCTGCTTCGGGACTCCAATGTCTGTGACCATAAGACTTACCCTTGGCACCAGAATCAATCTTTGACGCAGACTTTGACGGCGTCGGATCCTTCTGGGGACGGTCTTCTGTGGCCAATCCCAGGTCCGATGCCCTGCAACCTTGGGGCTCAGAGTGAGCATGGTCCACACATGAGGCCGATGTCTCATCTGTAGCCCCAAGGGCACTGATTCCCTGGATGATGCTGGAGCCGAATGGGAGGTCTTAGGGTCAAACAGCGACTCCCGCAATTCTTCTGGCCCTTGCTCGTCATCTGGAGACAGAGCGGGCAGAAGAGTCGTCGTGGTCTGCGCCAATGCACTGCAGACAACAGTCGTGACCGCCCACGTGAGACATGGTACAGTTTCAATGATTGCACTGCTTAAAACCACTGACTGAAGACATAGCGGGGAAGATGGCACCCGCAAAGTCAAACTCCAATGTCTTGGTCGGAGAGCAAGAGGTAAACCCGCACACTGAAGGAGAAGAAAAAAAGAAAAGAAGGGAACCTGAAAAAAATGCACCGCTGAGGCGACAGATCCGGAAACCAAGAAGGTGACGGTATGCAACTGGAGAAAAGAGGAATTGCAAAAAATCAAGTCAAAAATCTAAAGATAGGTGGTTTGCTCAAAAATTGGAACTTTTTCCGGGTATACAGACTACATGTCAGATGGGCTCCGTGGAAAAACGAAGACTGAGAGGTAAGATGGCCATGTATGTGTGGTAGAACTCCCAAAGGCTTTCTATGAAAGATGGGGATTGGATACCACATGGGCTCCATTGGTGCCGACATCAGCCATATGTAAGGACTGACTTTCTACTTGTTCCTGGAGAAAATTTTTTTACCATCTTGAAAACACCCATGAGAACAATCAGCTCTATGAACATCTTTGCTTTTATGATCTATTTATTTACTGTACTCTAGTGTTCCGAGCATGCTTCTCAGATGCTGCTTTAAATTAGAAGACAACCCAATTTATTACAGAATTTTCCATGCCAAAATTAGCCATGGAAAAGGCTAATTCACAAGAGTATGTGAACGTCAGTTATCATAAAAACATTTCTTCAAATTAGACATTAGAAGCATTGCTAAGATCACAAAAAATAGTAAACAGGCATATGAAAGTCAAGAATGACAAATGTATGTAAATTATAATTACATTTTCTCATGAAATTTATGCTTAGTCTTCGCCTTGTACCTTTGCACCTGCTATACTAAAGGATGTCTGTGTTTTTGTCTGTTTTCCTTCCTGCATGCTTACTCCCTTGCCACTTTAATTTTGAAAGAGAAGGAAAATCGGAAAATGCATATCATCCTAACTAAAACGGATGGATAAAAGTGATTAAAACCTTTGTTTACTCCACCAGACAGGTCAAGAATTCACCACTGTGCCTGTTTACTATAAACAGAGGCCTTGGATAAAAATGAATTTAAATGAATAACAGTTTTATCACCATGAAACAAATGTTGAACAGAGGCTTGCATACATTTCAGGAAGCAGATAGTTTCTGCTACTTACTCGAGCAGTGGAATCTCTGCTGCACGTTACCAGTACATCAATGGTTGGATGCAAGTCCAGCCCATACACTGCACTCAAGTGGCCGTGATAATGCCGAATAACCTAAATCAGTAGAGACAATTATAACATTACATGGGATGTGGATGAAGAGGAGCAGCCTAGGGGAGCTCACAATTCCTGGCATGCTCACCACACATAGGACAAAAACCAAAAAGAAACAATGGGTCTCTTTTTACTGTTTTTTTTTTAAATTTTAAAGAAACATACCTTGTTATATTCAAGATCCCAACATTTAACTTGTTTGTCTTCGCCACAGGAAAACAGATAAGGGCTTCTGGCACTCACAATAACTCCTCGGACTGTGCTGATATGCCCTGTTAAAGACAGTTTTAATTTACCAGCCGCCAGGTCCCAGATCTGTCATGGAAGAAGGAACAAGAACTGGAAAGGAAGCCTTGCAAAGCATACGCTACATCACAGACAAGAAATGAAGGCACAATTTAAGAAATAATTTTATATTAAAATGTTATTTCCTGTCTTTAAGGGTCTCAAGCATTCTATGCTCTAAGAGAGAAATTCCATCCCTGACTGATTTTTTGAGTTAGCTGAGTTGATGTGCAATTGCAGCTATGTTTTAGAGCAGCTGTGGAATGTGGAAAGCCTTGCCTCTGCTGTGCCTTTAAAATGAGAGCTTTCAGGAAGTTTTTCACTTACTGATCAGTCCTGCCTGATTCTGGGATCTGTCATGTTTTCCACTGAGTATCTGTGACATCCCTAGACTACCAGTAAGAGTGCATGGTCCACAATGCAAAACGTACAGCACAGCTGCAAAACTGGGTGGGTTAATAACTATGGTTAAGGTATATACTCCAGGGTGTGGGTGTGTTCCGGTGAGGGGATGCCCTGCTCGGGCAAGTGTCATCTTTGGAGCCGCGGCTGCATCTAGATGGCTCCCTGCTGAGCTTGGAGCAGACTCAACCGATTTACAATTCCATCAGTTTGATGTCGGGTTCTGTTGGTGATGGAACGGGCGTGAACGACGTGGGACCTCACCTCTTGCTTTACGCCACTGACCTCAGTTCCCGAGCAAGCTGTCGGCTTGGATTCTGTAGAGGTCAGTGTTGCTGTGGGGCCTATACATTCTGTCCCAATACAAGAAAGAAGAGATGAGATGGAAGTCTTCCCTGCTTATACGAGTGAAGTTTCATTGGCGGTATCTTTACATTCTATATAGGTCATACTGATTAAGTTGGATGGGAATCTAAGGAAATAATTGATCAGTTAGCAAAAAGATAAGAGTAATTTGAAACTAAGATGTGTTGTTTAAACCTACACTTTCTAAATTTCCACAAAGTGACAAATATGTTGCCATTGGACATGTTTAAAAAATATTTGTGGAAAGCACTGCAGGTACCTGAAAGCACTTTTCCACCTGTAAATAAGATTTACTTTTTGCCACGAGGAAAGTCTTCTCAAGTTACGCCTATAGAATCTGGTGATCTTCTTGAGTAATTTCCTTGAAATATCGTTAGTTGCAATTAAGGAGAGAGCAACCCTATTGATAAATTTCATCTTTGATTCAGATTTATCCAGAATTTTCTCTCTTTTCTTTAAGAAGATGGATACACCGTTTCTGGGTCAAATAATTAGGATTTACCCAGATGTTACTCATCCTACCCAGGAGAGGAGACATTTGTTTTTGTCCATGAGACAAGAGACAATATTGTTGGGAGTGATCTTTTGCTTGCGATATCCCTGTAAATGTTTTATTACCTATATGAATGTTAAGTATGTCTGTCTCTCTCCAGAGCAACTTCATGCCTTTTTGGATCTTAAGATTTCTGTGCAGTGAGTCTTGGATTCTTGAGGGGTGGTGGGTGAGGGGCGGTAGATGCTTGATATGATTTTTGCCCAGAACTTGAATGTCTAATGCTTTGTAAGAACATAGGAACATAAGAAATGCCATACTGGGTCAGACCAAGGTCCATCAAACTTAGTATTTTGTTTCCAAAAGTGGCGAATCCAGGTCACAACTACCTGGCAGGTACCCAGAGTCCACAGCTTCCACAATGCTCGCCCTGGGTAATCAGTGGATTTCCCGGATCCTCTTTAATAATGGCTTATGGACCTTTCCTCCAGGAACTTGTTCAAACCTTTTTAAGCCCAATTACACTAACAGCTTTTACTACATCCTCCGGTAACGGATGCCAGAGTTTGATTACGTGTTGAGTGAAAAAATATTTTCTCTTATTAATCTTAAATGGGTTATATTGTAGCTTCACTGCATGTCCTCTAGTCTTTCTACTTTTTGATGGCGCAAATAACCTATCAACTTTAACTCATTCCACTCCACTCACTGATTAATAGACTTCTATCATATTTCCCCTCAGACTTCTCTTTTCCAAGTTGAAGAGCCGTAACCTTTTTTCCTCATAGGGATATCCTTCCATCCCTTCACCATTTTCATGGCTCTTCTCTGTACCTGTTCTAACTCCACTATATCCTTTTTAAGAAACGGCAAAAAGAATTGCACACAATATTCAAGGTGCAGTCAAACCATGGAATGATAAAAAGGCATCATAATATCCTTGGTTTTATTCTCCATTCCTTTCCTTTCCTTATGATTCCTAGCATTCTATTTGCTTTCCTGGCCGCCGCTGCAGACTGGGGGGGCGGGGGGGGGGGGGGGAGAGGGTTTCAACATATTATCCACGATGACGCCTAAATCTTTTTCCTGGGTGGTGGTTTCTAAGGTGGTACCCATCGTGTAACCAAAGTTTGAGTTGTTCTTTTCTAGGTACATAACTTTGCAATTGTCCACATTAAATTTTATTTATTTATTTAACAATTCTTTTATACCGCGCTATTACAATCAGTGCGGTGTACATTGAACAAGAAACATACTACAATGCATACAAGTAACATTGAGTTTTACATTGAACAGGGAACTTCAACAATAGGACAACCATCTGCCATTTGGATGCCCAATCTTCCAATTTATCAAGGTCCTCTTGCAATTTTTCACAATCCTCTTGGGTTTTTAACAACTTTGAATAATTTTGTGTCATCTGCAAATTTGATCACCTCACTTGTTATTCCCATTTCCAGGTCATTTATGGGGTACTCCACTATTTACTTTTCTCCTTTGAGAAAATTGGCCATTTAGCCCTACTCTCAGCCTTCTATCTGTTAACCAGTTTCTGATCCATAATACTACACTGCCTCCAATCCCATGATTTTTTAAAATTTTGCCAAGAGCCTCTGATGAGGGACCTTGTCAAAGGCTTTCTGAAAATCTAGATACACTATATCAACCGGCTCACCTTTGTCTACCTGTTTATTCACACCTTCAAGAAAATATAACAGATTAGTAAGACCGGACTTTCCTTGTGGTCTAATGACAGGGTTTAATGGCTTTTCCCCATTAAACCATGACTACAAACATGATCAGTAATTTTATTCTTTATAATGGTTTCTACCATTTTGTTCTGTACTGGTGTCAGACTTGCAGGTCTGTAGTTTCCCGGATCACCCCTGAAACTCGGTTTAAATATTGATGTTACATTGGCCATTCTCCACTCTTCAGGTACTGCAGTTGATTTTAATGATAGTTCACAGATTACCAGTAGTAGGGTCTGTAATTTTATATTTCAGTTCTTTCAATACCCTTGGATGTATACCATCTGGTCCAGGTGATTTGGTACTCTTCATTTTATCAAATAGTTGTAATACATCTTCCCGGTTTATAGATATATTTCTTTCAATTCTTCCAATACATCATCTTTATATACCATTTCAGGCATGGGTAAATTCCCTACAACTTCTTCAGTAAAGACCGAAGCAAAGAATTCATTCAGTCTCTCTGCTGTGGCCTAGTCTTCACTTAGCGACCCTTTTATTCCTTTATCATCCAATGGTCCAACTGACTGCCACACAGGTGTTTTTGCTACAAATGTACTTGCAAAAGTTTTTATTATGCATTTTTGCTTCCCTGGCAAGCTTTATTTTCAAATTCTCTTTGCCTGTCTTATCAATGCCTTGCATCTAACTTGGCAATGCTTATGTCATTTCCCATTTTAGTCATTTGGCTCCTTTTTCCATTTCCTGAAAGATGCTTTTTTGGCCTCAATAGCCTCTCTGACCTCGCCATTAAACCATGCTGGCAGTTTTTTGACCTTACTTCCACTTTTCTTAAAGCATGGAATACGTCTGTTCTGGGCTTTCAAGATAGTATTTTTAAACAATGCCCACACTTTATGCAAATCTTTAGCCTTTGCAGCTACTCCTTTTAGTCTTTTGTTAACTATTTTCCTCATTTTATCATTGGGGTATGTTTACTAAACTGCGGTAATGCCATTAGCGTTAGGATCCGCGGTAGAGGCAGAAATACTCAAATAAGGACATGGGCGGTAGATAGTTACCGATAACGCGCGTTACAAGGCACCATAAATTAACGAACGTTAGAGGGAGCCGTGGCACGTTACCGCGCGTTACTCTTAAGAAGGCGCGCAGACATGCAAACACAGAAACAGAGCTGTAGCACAATGGTTACTACACTGACTGATGGTACAGGGGTCATGGGTTTGATTCCCCAGTGTGCCTAATGAATAAGGCTGGCTGAGGCATAATGTTTAACCCTTTGAAGGCCTTACTTTAGAATTTTAATCCACATTCTGCAGCCGGGTTAATTTTTGCATATTTCAGGAAAATTGTACCCGTCTTATTCAATATGTTCTAATAGTGATTTTCCTTCTGCTATGGTCATGTATTATACACCATTTGATAGGAATATTTAGTCAGAATTTTGGATCCTGAGAGTTTTGGGCTTGGCCTGGAAAGGGTTAAGTATTGGGTTGTGAGGAATTTTAGTTTTACTTTAATTAGTGCTGCCAGCAAACACACCCTCACAGTGGCGTAACCTAAGGTGCCGCATAAGGCACCCTAGAAGGCACTCCCATAGGGCACATTATAAAGTGCGCTGTCTGCCAAGGTACCCTATAATGTCCCCTATAGGACACCTTATAAGGCGCTTCATAGGGCACCGTATAGGGCGCCTTATGAGGCACCCTAAAGTGACAGTACTCTGAGGGTATTTCTGCTGGCAGCACTAATATACAATAAAAATAGACAATGCCTAAGACAGCCCTATCAATGAACCCCACTGTGGGTTTTGAACCCAAGACCTCTGGCTCCATGGGCAGTGAAGTAACCAGTGGGCTACAGCTGCTAACAAACCCCTGGCTGGCTACAGGAGGACTGCACGGCACCACACAAACATTCTGCTGTGGTTACCAGGATAGGGTCAACCCACCCGTACCCATGATGCACTGCAAATGCAAATCAGCAGTCTGCAGATGATCACAAGATGGGGTATGCACCCCACAGCACCTCAGCCTGGTAGGGGGTGCCGACGGTGTGTGTTAGTGGCACAGAGTAGCTACAGGCCGTCACAGTGTGCGGGTCCTGTGCTCACCCTGAGGGTGAGGTGGGGTGCCCAGCACCATTTTCGCAGCACCTGGCTTTGCTGAGATAGGCTATGCTGCAGGTCCCCATCAGTGCCAATGTGTGATAGGTAGTCCTTGCAAACACCCCTAGGATATGCCTGTGTCCATCTGTATTCACATCTAGCCCTTGTGGACTATGATGCACCCAGAAAAGTGCATACCCTGTGTGGATGCCATGGTCACATGATTTAAGTGAAGGGGAGTGTTTGGACCCACAGGCGGATTACGTACCACCACCCAACCCACCCTCTGTGGCTCAGGGTGGGGGACAGGATCTCCCACCAACAGATCCACATTCTACCCCCCTGCAATGGTGGCAGTAGAGGGGACCATCACCCCAGTCCTGCCGGGGAACAGACACCCTACAGGGCAGGCAATGCAGAGCTGTACACATCCATAAAGCAATAGCAGACAGACAGTAGGCCTGGAAATGCACAGCTGCCCCCCACCACTATCTGACATTCTCCAGCAGCAAGCCTCCAGCCGCTGCACCCTGCAAGGTGTTCCAGCAAGACACATACTAGTTGCAGACAGTCTGCTAGCTAGTCCATAGTGCATGGTCCTGGAGGAGATGCGTGTACCCAGAACTGGGATGTCAGCATACACACCAAGCAGATAAGTCAGTGATTGGGCCCCAAAAGAGAACCCATAAATACCACATGAGAGAAATACTATATAGCACTATGGGGGAACCTAGCCATGCCGTGGTCACTGCTCAGTCAGGGTGAGAGTGACCTCCCAGCAGGACATGCTGTGGCCACCCTGTCCGTGCAAGGTGGTGGCCGGCCACTACAATGTCCGAGCCATTGCCCTATGCTATGTACAGATGGATCCAGGCCAGGCCATCCTATCCTGGCTATTCCCACGGTACCTTGCTCCTCATTATGCACAATGGCAGGCCAATACTGGCAACAGTGCTAGCAGTGTGGGCTGTGGAGGGTGTTTGCAGCCACCACACACTGGATAGACAGACACACACACACTCCCCACACCTATGCCAGCATTGTGCAACTATAGAGGTGTTTGGCAGCCCTGGCCACCGCACCAGTCCTGGGCACAGAGCAGGCATGGCTATGGTACGCAATACTGTTGGGGTCACTCCCCAGGGTTGGTAAACACTGTCAGACACAAGACCTGTAGCACACTCCACAGACATCAGAAAGGTTGCTATGATGCAGCTCAATCAGCAAATTGTGCTTAACTTTGGAATTGCTATCTGCCAGTAATCATAGCAACAGTTTGATAGATGTTTACCGTATTCCCAGGTTTAGGGTGGCATTGCCAAGGTATGCAAGTGCTAGTATTGGGAGATGCACACAGGCCCAACATCCTGCTGCTCCAGGAGGCATTGGATAATGGAGCCTGTGGTTGCGGGTGTGTCTGCCCCTGTTGGCCACTGCTTTAGGGCAGAGGTTCCCAACTCCAGTCCTGGTGGGCCAAACACTGTTCGAGTTTTCATGCTGTCCCTCATGAATATGCATGAGATACATCTGCATAACATGGGGGCAGCGCATAGAAATGCAGCACAGGCATCTTTATTAGAGGCAGCATGGAACCTGGATGGTGTTTGGCCCTCCAGGACTGCATTTGGGAGACTCTGCTCTAGGTAATGCGCATGTTTATGGTGTCTGTGCTCCGTAGGGTAAAATGTAGGTGTTTTGGGCATGTTTACGTCATCTGCAATAAAGGTTCTGTCTGTATTAGCACGTTTTAGTAGTGGGTAAAATATGGGGACTGGGTTGGCAGGAACCACAGCTGGGACTTGAACCTGTGACCTTCTGCTTCTGAATACACTGGTTTTGTGCACTGCATCACCGTGTTGTCACAGAGTCAGTGCATTCCCTGGTGATACCATGACTGTTCGTCAGACAGGGCCTGTCTGTTGCAGTGCATGGCACCCACCTACATAGGGCTAGGCCACAGTCTGCTCTGGGCAGCTGCCACTGCCCCTCCACCACCAATATCCCTCTGCCACCATGCTGACATGCCCTTCTGCTGGTGGTGCTGGTGGAGCGCAGTATCAGGCCATCCAGTGTGCGGGTAGGCGGCTGCCTATGGTGCGGGTTCTGGAGTAGGGGTGCCTGCATAGGTGTCCACGCTTCCCCCCAGCACCGCCTGCCAATGTTCTGTGCCCTTGGGGGTAGCTGCTGGGTACTATCCCCTGTGACACTGTGGGAAACACAGTCGTGCCCATGTTGGGCCTTCAGCAGTTGCTGTCTGGCTGCTCTCTGTTTCAGCATTCGTATGGGCCACCTAGGCATCACCCTAGTCCGCACTGTGGCCCAACTGCACCACAGCATGTGCCGCCTGCGGCCCTCTGTATCCCCTTTTCCGGCATCTATCCAGTTGCCCGTTCCGACATGCCCACCCTGCTGTTGCGGGACATGTGCACGCCATAGGACACCTGTCCAATAACAAGGGAAAGCCCTGATCAGTGCTATTTCACTGTGGGCTCATTCACCTTGTATGGGGACGGAGCATAGACCCTTCCACGATTAATATCTTTTTTTTGGAGCTTTCTCGGGGGGGGGGGGGGGTTGATGTTTCCCATTAATATCACTATTGGCCAGCTTGGTTATGTTGTTTTTCCAGTTTGTTGAGGTCATTTTCAATGTTTATGTGCCCTTTTGTCCTGTGCACATGTATCACACTTATCACTTTTTGTAGGTTTCCCTGCCTATGCTGTACATTGCTGACACTTAAATGGTTTCTCTCCCCTGCAAAATGTGCATCTAACGGCAGGTTTTCAATCGCGTTAGGATTCAGCTCTTCAGATCAGCGCGTTAGTGTGAATGGAGCCTCTCCCCGCCCACACTCCACCCACTGACCCCTTCTCTCCACCTTCTGCGGTGTTTTACCCCACCGCGGAACGTCTACGATCGTTAAGTAACATTAATGCACGTTATGAGACGTTAACAATCGTTAACGTCTCATAACGCGCGTTATGTAACGTTACCGCAGTTTAGTAAACATACCCCATAGTCTCCCTTTTGAAAGCTAAATGGGAGTACTGTGGATTTCATTTATTAAATCAAAGGCAATCATGCTATGATCACTATTGCCAAGTGGTCCCAACACCCTTATCACTTGCACCAAATCCTGCATGCCACTAGGTCCAAAATAGCTTCCCCTCTTGTCGGTTCATGAACTGAACCAGATGCTCCAAGAAGGGAAAATTAGACTTACCTGCTAATTGTTGTTCCTTAAGGAACTCTAGTCCAGTCCCGGAACCATAGAGTTGTGAACCTCCACCAGCAGCTTTGGAGACTGAAAGAATTAAACACACTAGTTATCCCAAATGACACCACAAGATGCACTAGATCAACAGCCAACAGAGCCTTCCAATTCTGCGCCCCATCTCTATGGAACACCTTACCAGCACAAATCAGATCAATACCTAATCTAAGTCAGTTCAGAAAGGCTTTAAAGCATTTCCTCTTCCTTAAATATCTCAATGACAGCTCCGAACATAACCCCCAGGTGAATAGCAGAAGTGGTCAAACAGATAGACCCCCGCAACAGGCCAACTTCACAATGTAAATAACTAGTTGCTCCATATACTATTGTACCACTGTTGTATATAGTTAACCAGGATATCCTTATCAGATAACCCTGCATTGTATTTGTTTCCCCTATTTCGCCAAGTTATACTTCCTGTTAAATGTAACGACCAGACATATGTAAACTGTCGGATGTTTTATGTTCAATGTAAACCGCGCTGATGTCTAATAGTGCGGTATATAAGAATTGTTAATAAATAAAATAAATAATAAATGTCATCGCTTTGATGTCACTGGTATATCTAGGCAAACACCGCCCCTTTCCACCAGTACCTATTGACAAAGCAGACTCAGCAGAGCAACCAATAAGTAGCTACCGAATTAAGCATAACGGAACAGAAGTAGTTAAAAATGCCCAGGAACAATATGTCCCCGTAACTCAGCCAAAAACGTCTAGCTCCTAAAGACGGAATAACCATGCTCCAGAGCCTACAGGGCACTGCTGCGCACAAAAGGGTCACCTGGTGACTTTCCCGTGTACTTCCAGAACAGGACAAATTCTCTTCGAAAACCTGTCTCTCAATCCAACTCCCTGTCATCCAGATTTCTGTAGTCCTTTTCCTTTCCTTTCCTTTTTTTTTTTTTTTTTTTTTAAACTTCAGGCTGCACGCCGCGTAATATACTGGGAGGGATCCGGGACTGGACTAGAGTTCCTTAAGGAACAACAATTAGCAGGTAAGTCTAATGTTCTCTTCCTTTGCGTCCCTCTAGTCCAGTCCCGGAACCATAGAGGATGTAACAGAGCAGTGAATATCAACGGGAGGGACCTTGAAGCCCAGCCTGAAGTACTGCTGAACCCAAAACGTCCATCCACGCGCGCCTGCACATCAAACTGAAAGTGCCGCGCAAAGGAATGCAGCGAGTACCAAGTCGCCGCCCAACAACCTACAAATCTCCTCGACCGGCATGAAACGTAACTCCGCCCAAGACACCGCCTGCACCCTGGTGGAATGCGCACACAAACCAACCGGAACCACCTTACCCTTCTACCAGTAGGCCGAGGCAATAGACTCCTTTAGCCACCGCAAAAAAGAGGGCTTCGTCGCCGCCTCTCCCTTCCGCGGGCCTCTAAAGGCGACAAACAACCTGTCGGACTTCCTGAAAGACGCCATTCTACAGAGATACTTCTTAAGCACCCGTCGAACGTCCAAAAGATGTAACCGAAAACCCCGGAAGAGACACCCATCTGGAGACGTGAAAAAACCAAAACCACCTTTGCCCAAAAAGCTGGGAGCGTGCGCAACACTACCTTGCGACTGAAAAAGGACAAATATGGCTCCTTACCAGACAGCGCCTGCAACTCTGAACTCCTCCAAGCAGAGCAAAAGGCTACCAGCGGGGGAAAGGACAAGACAGCCTACTAACTGGGAGCTTACTGAGCCTTGACTTGGACGAACCGTCAGCCGCCCCCATTCCCCCACCAAAGAAGCCAATTATATTCGCCAGCACTCGAATCACACCATAAAGCACAGTTACTTACCTGTAACAGGTGATCTCTGGGAACAGCAGGAATTAGTCCTCACATATGGGTACGTCGGTACCGACGGAGCCTGCGCGGGAAAGCTCCCCAGCCTTTCAGATGAAAGGCTTTTGGGGCCTCCCACTGCACATGCGCGCTGCCTTCCCGCCTTCCTGACCAGCTCTCTTCAGTTCGAGTTTAAAGCTGAGACAGTAGAGAGAGGAAAGGAAGATAGATAGATAGATAGAGATACAACTCCTAGGGGAGGTGGGTGGGTTGTGAGGACTAATTCCTGCTGTTCCCAGAGATCACCTGTTACAGGTAAGTAACTGTGCTATCTCCAGGAACAAGCAGGAATAAGTCCTCACATATGGGGACTCCCTAGCTAAGATGCCTGGGAGATCCCCCTCCAAGGGTAAACCATCTTCGTATGGATCTCAGGCATCCATCCAGGGAAGGTGGGCAGGAGTTGTTTAAGTATGGAACAGGTGTTTGAGGACAGCCTGACCAAACAAGGCATCCCGGCGGGAGTCCTTGTCCAAGCAGTAATGGGCTGTGAAGTATGAACCGAGGCTCAAGTGGCTGCTCGACAGATCTGATCTATGGACACAGAGTGAAGATGAGCCATAGAAGTAGCCATGGCTCTCACATTGTGAGCTGTGACATGGCCTTCCAGAGAAATGTTCTTACTCTGGTAAGCAAAAGAAATACACTGAGCAATCCAATTGGAAAGTGTACGTTTGGTGACTGGAAGTCCCAAATGAGAAGGATCAAAAGCCACGAAAAGTTGGGAAGACTTTCGATGTGGCTGAGTCCTGTTGAGGTAAAAGGCGAGAGCTCTTTTACAGTCAAGAGTATGAAGGTTCCTCTCTGCACTGGATGCATGAGGAGCCGGGAAAAAAACAGGTAGATATACCTCTTGATTAAGATGAAAAGGCGAGACCACTTTAGGCATAAAGTGGGGATTCGTCCTAAGGACCACCTTATCATGATGAAATCTGGTATAAGGTGGATTAGCCACCAAAGCCTGCAGTTCACTGATGCGGCGAGCCGAAGTGACTGCAATAAGGAAAAGAACCTTCCAGGAAAGAAATTTCAGGGAGGTAGATACCAACGGTTCAAAAGGTGGCTTCATAAGTTGACCCAGAACTAGATTCAAGTCCCATGCTACCGGAGGAGGTCGGATGGGAGGCTTAGTGAGGGTCAGGCCTCTCATGAACCTTGCAATAAGAGGATGAGAGGAGACAGGTTGTCCATTTATAGGTTTTAAGGATGCTGCAATAGCACTTAAATGAACTCGTACTGAATTAGTCTTGAGGCCTGCATTGGAAAGATGCAGGAGATAGTCTAGTAGAGAATTCAAAGGAAGTGCTAGAGGGTCAAGACCCTGCTGCGCACACCAAATGGAAAAACGTTTCCATTTGAAAGCATAGGAACGCCTAATAGAGGGTTTCCTAGAGGCATGAAGGATATCTTTCACTGGTTGGGAAAGATTAAACTCATGAAGGCTTAAGCCTTCAGTAACCAAGCTCGGAGATGTAGGGACTTGGGGTTTGGATGCCACAAAGTCCCCTGCTCCTGAGACAGAAGGTCTGGTGCAGCTCCCAGGTCCAGGGAGGAGCCCTGGGAGAGCTGTAGAAGGAGAGGGAACCACACTTGGCGTGGCCAGCGTGGAGCAATGAGGATCATGGATCCGTGATCCCTCTGAAGTTTGAACAGAGTCTTGGGAATCAAAGGAATGGGTGGAAAAGCGTACAGGAATTCCTGACCCCAATGTAGGAGAAAGGCATCGTTGGCCTGAGCTCCCTGACACGGAGTCCTGGAACAGAACCGGGGAAGTTTGGCATTCCACGGACTTGCAAAGAGGTCTATGTCCGGGGTCCCCCATTCCTGAAAGATTCTGCGTATCTGGTCCATATGCAGGGACCATTCGTGTGGGAGCAGAACTCGGCTGAGTCTGTCTGCCCGAGAGTTTTGAACTCCTGGAAGATATACTGCCAGAAGATGAATTTGATGCTCTCTGGCGAAGGCCCATAATCTGAGAGCTTCGTTGCAAAGCGACAGAGAGCCCGTCCCTCCTTGTTTGTTGACATAGAACATGGCTACCTGATTGTCTGTTTGGACTAGGACAGTCAGGTTGACAAGGAGGGTGTGGAAGACTGTGAGGGCAAGGAAGATTGCTCGCAGTTCCAGAAGGTTGATGTGAAGGGTGGTCTCCTGAGGAGACCAGGTGCCCTGAGTGGAGAGGTGTTGGAGATGAGCTCCCCACCCTGTTTGGGAGGCATCTGTTGTGAGGGTTGCTTGGGGCAACGAAGGTTGGAAGGGGATCCCCAACAACAAATTTTTGGAGGACGTCCACCACTGGAGAGACCAAAACAGTCGTTTTGAGTTGAGTATTTGGTCTGAGAGCAGTCCTGATGCTTGAGACCACTGGGTGGCCAAGGTCCATTGAGCTGCTCTCATATGAAGACGAGCGTAGGGCACCACGTGTACCGTGGAGGCCATGTGGCCCAGAGGTTGCAGCATTTCTCTGGCTGACAAGTGACTTCTGGACTGAGCCTGGGAGGCCAAGCTTATTAGCCTTTGGCCTCGGACCAGAGGGAGGTAGGCCCTTGCAGTGGTGGAGTCCAATTGGGCCCCTATGAATTCCAGAGACTGAGTAGGGATGAGTTGGGATTTGGGAATGTTTACCACAAGTCCCAGATATTGAAGAATACGCCTTGTGCGGTCCAGAGAAATCTGGGCTTCTGACTGAGATGGAGCTCGGATGAGCCAGTCGTCCAGATATGGGAAGACAAAGATTCCCATGCCTCTAAGAAATGCGGCTACGACTGCCATGCATTTTGTGAAGACTCTTGGAGCAGAGGCCAGACCGAAGGGTAGTACTCTGTACTGGAAATGTTTTCCCTGGAACAGAAATCTTAGATATTTTCTGTGGGATGGAAGGATGAGTATATGAGTGTACGCATCCTTGAGATCTAGAGAACAAAGCCAATCCTGACTCTGAAGGTATGGAAGGAGAAGGCCCAGAGAGAGCATTTTGAATTTCTCCTTGAATAGAAACCTGTTCAATTCTCTCAGATCTAGGATAGGTCTGAAGCCCCCTGTCTTCTTTGTTATGAGAAAGTAAGGGGAGTAGAAACCTAACCCCTGTTGAGGAGGAGGAACCTCCTCTATTGCCCCTTGGGCAAGGAGAGAAGAGACTTCCTGACCCAACAGGGTCAGAAGAGATGGGGGAGAACTGAATTGCCTCACCATGGTATGGGGAGGAAGGCTGGAGAAATGAAGTTTGTAGCCCTCCCTGATAATAGAGAGGGTCCATTGCTCTGATGTGATTTGTTCCCATCTGGGAGCAAAATGAGCTAGCCTTCCAGGAATGGTGAGGGGCTCTGGTTGTTCTAGAGCCAGAAACGGCAAGTTCTCTAGGGGCAAGTCAAAACCCCTGAGGGGGTTGAGCCTGCTGGGGTGTAGCAGACACTGCAGGCTTTGACTTTACCTGCTTAGATTGTTGACGCTTAGCCGCAAAGCGAGGCTGAGCAGATTGCTGGCCAGTATTTGTGGAAAATCTGGCCTTCTTATAGTAAGGCCTTTTAAAAGACTTCTTTTTGGCAGGGGTAGAAGTAGACTTGGAAAGTCTATCTAGAGTGGCATTTTCTGCATCCATTTGAGCAGCTTTAATTTGCCAGTCTTCCCCAAATAAGTTCTCACCGGTACAGGGCAGATTCCTGAGGCCATCTACAACCCAGGGTTCTAGGTCAGAAGCCTGGAGCCAAGCGAGACGTCGGGCTGCAATAGCAATTCCCGAAGCTCTGCCTGCAACCTCAAAGGAATCAAAGGCTGCCCTGTTGGAGAACTTGGAGACCTCTGAAAGTTGTGTCACCATAGAAAAGAAGTCCGCCCTTTGATCATCAGGGATAAAGGGGGCAAAATTCTGTATCTTTAGGGCAAGTTGTCCAAGAAACATGCCCATATAAAGGCTATAAGAATTGATCCTGGCTATAAGCATACTAGCCTGGAACATCTTTCTTCCAAAAGAGTCCAGGGTCTTACATTCTCGCCCTGGAGGGGTAGAAGAATGCCTTTTAGGACTCTTTATTTTCTTCATGGCAGACTTCACCACAATAGAGTGGTGAGGCAGCTGAGTTTTCTGGAACCCAGGAGAAGGAGGGACCCGATACATGGTGTCCAACCTACGGGAATGGGGAGACAGTGTTAAAGGAGTCTCCCACAAATCCATCAAGTGTTCTTGAAGGATTTCATGGATAGGCAGAGTGACTGCCTCTTTAGGAGCTTTAGAGTATCCTAAAATATCCAATTTTTTTGATCTGGGTTCTTTCTCAGAAGATGTATTAATAGATAGTGCTTTAGCTACATCAACAATGAAATCCTGAAAGGATAAATCCTCTGGAGGAGACATCCTCCTCTTTGGAGAAGAGGGCTCCTCAGGAAGAGTAAGCTCAGCAGAGTCATCAGAGGAATTGAATTCATCAGAAGAATCTGAGTATTCCCTCTGTGCTTCCAATGTACGATACGCATACCGATCGGTATCGACATCGGGCATATCGGGCATGGGATCGGTACCGGGCGAAAGCCTGAATCCGGCATGCGGAACCGATCGACGCTTGGAAGTCGATGGTCTCGGTTCCGGTGTGGATACCGGAACCGGGGCCGGTACCGATGGAATCGGTACCGAGGGCGTCGCAGCCTTAATGAATGCCAGAACGGCCTGCTGCATGGTCTGGACAGTATTGCCCATAGACGCCACTACTGCCTGGATGTCGGTACCGGTATGGGCCGGTACCCCAGAGCAGTCCAACAGGTGATCGGTCGAGGCCGTGCCATCGATGTCAACCTGTGACCCCATGATTGCTTTGGAGGCCGGAGCCTCCCGCCGGGGTTTTTTAGCCTGGGCAGAATCCTCGAACTCAAAATTGAGAGCCTCTCGATCTTTAGAAAGAGATTTGCTTTTAGAGGATTTGCCCACAGGAGTTTTGGTTACCTGAGATCCATCCGGAGAGGAAGACCTGGATGACTGTGATGCTTCTGAAGGAAACAGCACATGGAGCTTGTTGGCCCGGTTCTGCAAACCACGTTTAGACATCTGGGTGCAGGATGGGCAGTCCGGTATGGAGTGGTCAGGTCCCAAACATTTGAGACACCATTCATGGGTGTCTGTGACAGAAATGACAGCACTGCATTTGGTACATTTTTTAAAACCAGGGACTGGCTTCTCCATGAGGAGAATTTGTGTAGGCCTTAAGGCCTAACAACAGGTACCAAGCTGTGCTGAAGAAAATAAAAAAGTATTTTTTTTTTTTTTTTATAAAGAAAGAAAGAGAGACCGGCGGTACCGGTTTCGGTATGGGGAAGGCAGGTACGCGGTCTAAAGAAAACAAACAAATTTCAC
The DNA here is from genome assembly GCA_033557465.1 of Ichthyophis bannanicus. NCBI lineage: Eukaryota > Metazoa > Chordata > Amphibia > Gymnophiona > Ichthyophiidae > Ichthyophis > Ichthyophis bannanicus. The sequence continues at coordinate 1,717,887,393 of CM066032.1, read as the reverse complement.
AAGTTCTTCAGCGGTGACAGGAACACGACCTGCTGGCTCCGCGGAAAAAGAGAAACTGAAGAGAGCTGGTCAGGAAGGCGGGAAGGCAGCGCGCATGTGCAGTGGGAGGCCCCAAAAGCCTTTCATCTGAAAGGCTGGGGAGCTTTCACGCGCAGGCTCCGTCGGTACCGACGTACCCATATGTGAGGACTTATTCCTGCTTGTTCCTGGAGATTGCACATTTGCCACATAAAGCAAATCAGACTCTAATCACCTCAACTCCCTGATCCTTTCCTGTTCCAGGCGAGTAGACTGCCGTAAATACTGCGACCACCGGAAGCATGCTCTCGTCCCCCCAGACTCCCCCAATGGGAGCCTGTAAGGACAAAGCAGTGCCCCCAACGATCGATTCAGTGAATCACCTACTCTCCTATCGCGCGCTAAAGAAGATCGCTAGGGCCCTCTTCCAGACAGTGAGTCCACACCTCCTGGAAGTGCAAGGTGTGCACCCACCCACGTAGTACCGAGGCCTGCGCCTACCTAGTCTCAAAGTGTCAATCAAGAACAGGCCAATTCAGGACAGCTGAATACGTTTTTTTTTTTTTTTTTACAAAGACATCTCTTAACCAAAAATTCCTTCATCCGATGTTGAGAAGCTATTTCCGCGCCAACACAATGCAGCAGAAAGAACTCCCTATGACAGGCATAGAAATCCACAGCCTTCCCGCTAAAGGAACGCCCCATTCTGTCTGCCTGCACCAAGCTGGACATTCCATTTTTTTTTTAAGGTCAACTAGCCCCTGGTGTTAGAAAATACAGCTTTCCCATTCCGCAGTGGCAATTGAGTCAGCAAAGAAGCCGAGAACCTGCAGCAAAGTTCCCATTATACCACCTGGTAAAGACTACACTTCTAGACCAATGAAGCAAAAAAGCATGCAAGAGTGCATTGTGTCCTGCCAGTAGCTGATCGAACTTATCATGTATGTCAGTACGGTTTCTTTCGGGATTTAAGGAATGCTCCGGGAGAATTCTTTGGGCAGACACCAACTCACCCTTTTAAAATACTGGGGTCATTGATGTGAGTTTAGGCGTTAGTCCACTGTATGACTTGAAGCAATCGGTGGCAGCCTAAGGTTTCTGAGACCTCTTCTAGCCACGAGTCAGTAAACGATATGTAACACACTTTCTATGTTATAATACAGAGTTGTAATAATATCTGAGTTTGTACTCTGGAAAAAGTGACCGCAGTTGCATTTGTTAACTCCCTTTAGGCCATGACTATCTACATGCTGAATAATTTTATTCTTTAAGATGGTTTCTACCATTTTTTCCGGTACTGACGTGAGGCTCACCGGTCTGTAGTTTCCTGGATCACCACTGGAACCCTTTTAAAAAATTAGTGTTACATTGGTGATCCTCCAATCTTCAGGTATTAGAGATGATTTTAATGATAGTTCACAGATTACTAATAGCAGGTCTGCAATCTCATATTTCAGTTCTTTCAACACCCTTGGATGTATACCATCCGGCCCAGGTGATATGCTACTCTTCAGTTTATCTAATAGTTGTAATACATCTTCCCGATGTATCGATATTTCCATCAATTCTTCCGCACCTTTAAATACCACTTCAGTCATTGGTAACATCCCTACATCTTCCTCAGTAAAGACCGAAGCAAAGAATTCATTCAGTCTCTCCGCTATCACCTTGTCGCCTCTTAGTGCCCCTTTAACTCCTCTATCATCTAATGGACCAACTGACTCTCTCACAGGTTTTTTGCTATGAATGTACTTGAAAAAAAATCTTTATTTCGCATTTTTGCTTCCGCAGCAAGCTTCTTCTCAAATTCTCCCTTTGCCTGCTTTATCAATGCCTTGCATTTGACTTGCCAGAGCTTCTGCTATTTCCAGGTTTCGTCGCTTGGCTCTTTTTTCCATTTCCTGAAAGATGCTTTTTTGGCAACAACAGCCTCTCTGACCTCACCTTTAAACCATGCTGGCAGTTTTTGGACTTCCTTCCACTTTTCTTAAAGCGTGGAATACAGCTGGTCTGGGCTTCCAAGATAGTATTTTTCAACAACACCTAAGCTTGATGTACGTCTTTAACCTTTGCAACTGCTCCTTTTAGTTTTTTCTAAACTATTTTCCTCATTTTAACATAGTCTCCCTTTCGAAAGTTAAAAGGTAGTACTGTGGATTTCCTTACTATCCCTCCTCCACTAATTAAATCAAAGGCGATCATGCTATGATCACTATTGCCAAGTGGCCCCAACACCCTTCTCTCTTGCACTAGATCTGGTGTTCCACTAAGGACTAGGTCTAACATGGCTTCCCCTCTGGTCGGTTCATGAACCAGCTGCTCCAAGAAGCAGTCATTTATGTCATCTAGGAACTTTATCTCCCTAGCATGTCCTGCCGTGACACTGACCCAGTCAATAATGGGTGATTTCAATTACCCATTATTAATACTGCACTGTAACTTTTGTTAGCTTCCTTGATTTCTTTGAGCATTTCATCATCCATTTGTTCATTCTGGCCAGGCAGTCGATAGTACACCCCTACTGCCTTCGCTTTCTCCTTTTTACATGGAATTTCAATCCATAGAGATTCTATAGCAAATTTTGTTTCCTGCAAAACTTTAATCCTTTCTGATTCAATGCCCTCTCTAACATAGAGCACAACCCCTCCACCAATTTGATCAGCTCTATCATTATGATATAGTTTGTACCCAGGTATCACAGTGTCCCACTGGTTATCCTCCTTCCACCATGTCTCTGAGATTCAAATCATATCTAACCTCTCATTTAGTGCTATATATTCTAACTCTCCCATCTTATTTTTTAGACTTCTAGCATTTGCATACAAGCATTTTAGAGATTGTATTTTATTCATATTAATTTGGCTATTGGTAGACATGGGTAATTTGGGATCTTTAAGCTCTGTCTGATCCAAACTCGAGGGCATTTGGGCTACTTTACTCTTTTTTGGAACCTATCTGCTTTTGGTAGTATCCTTCAAGGATACATTCTTCTGAACCATGCGCTCTTGGGTGACTGTCGGCTTTCCCCTATTATCTAGTTTAAAAGCTGCTCTATCTCCTTTTTAAAGGTTAATGCCAGCAGCCTGGTTCCATCCCGGTTAAGGTGAAGCCCATCCCTTCGGAAGAGCCCCTCCTTTCCCCAGAATGTTCCCTAGTTCCTAACAAATCCAAAACCCTCATCCTTGCACCATTGTCTCATCCACGCATTGAGACTCCGGAGCTCTGCCTGCCTTTTGGGTCCTTCACGTGGAATGGGAAGCATTTCAGAGAACGCTTCTGGATTTCAACTTCCTACCTAAAAGCCTAACTTTAGCCTCCAGAACCTCCCTACCACATTTTCCTATGTCATTGGTACCGACATGTACCAAGACAGCAGACTCCTCCCCAGCACTATCTAAGACCCTATCTAGGTGGCGCGTGAGGTCCGCTACCTTCGCACCAGGCAGGCATGTTACCAGGCGATCCTCACATCCACCAGCCACCCAGCTATCTACATGCCTAATGATCGAATCATCAACTATAACGGCTGTCCTAACCCTTCCCTCATGGGCACATGGCCCTGGAGAAACTTCCTCGGTGCGAGAGGGTTTTACATCACCTAGAGGACAGGTCCTAGTTACAGGATCACTTCCTGCCACATCAGGGTGATGCTCTCCTGTCACGTGACCTCTCTCCTCCATGGCAACAGGGATGCTGCCAGACTGGAGGTGACTATATCCCTGTAGGTCTCGTCTATGTACCTCTCTGTCTTTCTTATGTTTTCCAAGTCTGCTACTCTAGCCTCTAGAGAACAGACTCGTTCACTGAGAGCAAAGAACTCCTTGCAGCTAGTGCACACGTAAGACCTCTCACCAACTGGGAGAAAATCATACATGTGACACTCAATGCAAAAGACTGGAAAGCCCCCATCTCGCGTCTGGACTGCTGTCTGCATCTTAGTTTTAAGTTTTTGTTTAGATCTTTAAGTTCTTTACTTACTAAGGTTTGCTATGGATATTTATACCAATAAAACTGTACCTAATACGTTTAATATGCCTTGTTCACCTGAAGCTTAATTAATCTCAGGTCCTTAGTGTATGACTGATTTGGGTAACGAGCTTAACCTGAGAGCACCTCCTGTCTTTTAAGATGTGTAAGTACCTTAGACAGACAAATACAGGTTAAGATCGGAACCAACACATCACAGCCAATAAAGGTTACACAAGGAGTACCGCAAGGATCTGCCCTATCGGCTCTCTTATTCAACCTCTACATCTATATGCAGCATCATAAAAGACCACATGATAAAATACACTATATATGCTGATGATATAATGATCTACACTCCATTCACCCTTGACAACCCAGACCACTCAAAGATAACACAATGCCTCCGTCACATGAACAGATGGTTCCAAGACAACAACATGACCATAAACTACAGCAAGACCGAGGCTCTAATCATCACACGAAATGAGAGTTTCATCCCTCCAATCAACATCAAGATAGACAACACAACCACAACCATACAACCAGAAGTGAAATACCTCGGAGTGACGCTAGACAAAGAGCTGAGCCTGCAGGCACACATCAGCAGAACCACCAAAAACGCATATCACAGGATGAGCCTAGTAAGACGTCTCAAGCCCTTACTATCCCAGGAGCACTTCCGCACAGTATGCCAGGCTCTAGTTAACTCCAATACTCGACTTCTGCAACCCAATATACCTTGGACTAACAAAGCAGACCCTAAGACCACTACAGCTCACACAAAACACAGCAGCACGCATAATAGCTGGCACTACAAGAAATGAACACATCACACCCACTCTAAAAGATCTCCGCTGGTTACCAATCAGCGCACGCATCAAATACAAAACAGTCATTAACATATTCAAAATCAAACAACAATTATCAGCATTCAGCCTACATCCACTCATACAACCAGACAACAGCGCAAGACCGAGGAGGAGGGGCACAGTCAACCGCATTAACACACCAAAAGACGTAAACAAGATACACAAAGATACTGAGAAACGAGCCATATCAACGGCAGCACCAGCAATCTGGAACTCACTCTCCGATGAACTTCGCTCAACAACGGACATTAAGGACTTTAGGAAGCTCCTCAAGACTACCCTCTTCAGGAAGTACTACAAGGATGTCACCTAAGCAACCCAATGGACAGCAACAGAGTCAAACCCCATCCCCCCCCAACCCACACACATATGAAAGCAAGCTTATGTTGTACATAGTATTGTATATAGCGCACACTGTAAATAGCCACACAAGAATCAATGACACACCACAACTACACACACGCACCGCCTATTGCATGTCCACACTTAACACATTGTCTTTCGATTGTTTGCTGTGCAGGCCGCCTTGATTGAGGGATAAGGTGGGACAGAAATCAGCTTAAATAAATAAGTACCTATAAAGCTACGATTATCCCAGGGGTGGGTGGGTGTGGGGAGGGAAATAACACTTATTAAAAGAGGGCTGCTACACAGTACCCTGTCTTGTGCTGCTGAGGTAAGCTATATTCTTATTTGATTTAAATTATAGCTCTTTGCTGCTGCTGCTAGGCTTTAACTTATTATGAAATTTAAATTACAAGCTCTCTGCTGGGCTCTAAATTTAACCAGAAAGCTCTCTTCTGTTTTAAATTTAAACTAAAAGTACTTTGCTGATGCTAGGCCCTGAGTGACTATTAAATTTAAACTACAGCTCTCTGCTGGGTTCCAAATTTAACCAGAAAGCTCTCTTCTGTGTTTTAAATTTAAACTAAAAGTACTTTGCTGATACTAGGCCCTGAGTGACTATTAAATTAAAACTACAAGCTCTCTGCTGGGTATGAAATGTAACCAGAAAGTTCTCTTCTGTGTTTTAAATTTAAACTTAAACTGCTGCTACTAGGCCCTGACTGATTTAACAAAAAATAGTGGGTTCACAGATTAATTAGCTTTAATAGAAAGAATTCCTTTCAGAAAATTCCCAGAAGTATATACTCACAATTGCAGATCTCTCTCCAGAAGAAACAGTCCCCTTTTGTAGTCCTTCAAGACTCATACATGGTTCAAATGATGCGGTAAGGTGATTCATGGAGGTTGGACAGTAGTTGAGTCTGGTCCGGAGTCTGATCTTCCACAGGCAAGGTGGAAGGCTCATCTAGTTGCAGGAGTGAGTCATGGTGGTAGTGTAGAATTTGGACTGGTGCACAAGGATTCGCATTGCTAGGAGGCCGCTCTGATAGGACTTCTGACCAATGGCATCCAGTGTCCTTTGTTCTTTCCCTGGCGGAGTCTAATAGGATGACTTTATATGCTTAGATTTTTTGAGGACCACTTCTGAGATGGTGGACTGATGGAGGCAGCTGCTGGTGTTGAAACCCTGGAGCAGGAATTCTCTTATATCTGAAGGTCCAAGTGTCGTGATGTCACATGCACCGATGTGGGATTCTTCCAGATGGAGGCTTGGAGATACTGAAGGATGAGGGCGGGGGGGGGGGGGGGGGAGAGGGAATGGCAAGGTGAAGATCTCCTTGGGGGCACACTTTTAGGATAGACTGAAAATCTCTGTTGTTGGTGGGTATCTGCGAACCACTGAGAGCAAGGGCTCGGGAGATTTTCTGGAGAAATTTCAGGTATGAGTAGTCCTCGGGTGGTTCCTCTGAGCTGTGCTCTGGCATGTGCGGAGAGGCATCCCTTAGTGGCTGTGTGTCCATTGTCTTGGGAGCACTCCAGAGGGGAGTAAGTGTCCTCTTCCATTGGAGGAGGGGCCCTCCAATGAAACAAAGAGGGGAGTACTCTGGGGGGGGGGATGTTCTCTGGGATGTTCATAGTCACGGCTTGGAGAATAACTGTACTGTCCACCGCAAACTTTGTAGGAGAGGGTGCAATGACATGGTTGGGTGGAGACCCCTGTTTTTTTTTTGGGGGGGGGGGGGCAGGTCTCTCAGGAGATAAATCAGGCATAGCAGGCTCCCCTTGTCTGGCCATCTTGGAGGCCAGCTCCCCAGGGAGTCCCAGATACCTGTGGTCCTTACCTGGGGGGGGAGGCAGGCAGCCTGCTGTTCTTGAGAATGCTTGTGCTTAGATTTCCCCTTGACCTTCCCCTGCGGGGGACCCCGAGGCAGCAGCTGGCGGGGGGGGGGAGCTGCAGCAGCTGGGAGGGGGGGAGAAGCCACAGGCCTGAGTGTTCAGGCTCTGGGCATGTGTCCTTTGGGCTGTGGCTGGTAAGTGGTCTGCCTCTAGCCACACGGTTGCCCAGGGGCTCCCAATCGTGCCTGGTCTGGGCCCGACTGGAGGAGGCCAGAAGAGGAGGGAGATCGTACTTGGTTCGCTTCCATGATCCTTCACTGTTGAGCCCCAGTGTTTCTATTTTGTAGAGTAATTTTTTTTGTTGTTTCTCTAATTGGCCCCCTCCTGATGAGGTCCCGGGAAGAAAGTGTAAGAGACAGTGTGTGTGTGTGTGTAAATTTGTGTGTTTATATGTGGGGGGAGGAGGGGGAAGAACACTTGCACACAATTGACCTGTCGATTCTAAAGTAATCAATGCCACGCTACCTTATTATTTAATCTTAAAGGGGGCAGACATCAGACATCTGTCAATTAAAAATAAATTGCTGCTTCTGAGGTGCCAATCGATTTGACAGATCCCCATCACAGAACCCTCCATTTGTATTAATACAAAACACCAGAGATCTTCCACTTGGTGTCGAGCTGCATGCCAATGTCGTACAAGTGGAGCAGATTCCTTAACACTGCCTATGCAAAACAGATGTTCAATGACTTGAGTCTGAAAGGTCCTAGTGGTACGTCCAATATATAACAAATTTCATGGACAAAGAATAACATACACAACCCCTTGATTTAAACAACTGGTCGCTGAACATAGTTTAAAAGTATTCCCCAAACTAGAGGAATACTTAGGATTTAATAATGAAGTGGAGTGGCAATGGTTTCTTTAAGAAGAGGTCTCCTGCAATGATTTCTTTACCCATGTGTGGCATCTGGAAGTTGCAGTCTGCCATGATGTGGTTATGTGCTGTCTCAAACAAATAATAGTTTAGTAGTTCTAGAATAAGTTCACAATAATTCCCCTTTTTTCCGTAGCAATCACTGATGATATCGGGGAGTGAAACCTGAGGCCATGGGTCGGGACGTTTATGAAAGGACATGTGTGCAAGAACAATTGAAGAGATTTTCCAGTGATAATCCAAGGTGAGGCGTTTGTGCCGCCTATGGAAACTTATTAGTGAAGTCAAGTCAACTTTTGCAGATACGTGTTTTTACTTCTATGAAAAAGAACGATGATGTCGTGAATGAACTTTTTTATTGCAAAAAATGAAAAAACATTTTGCTAATGGGGAGCGATAAGTCAAATTTATACGCCCTGGAGTATTGTTTTGGGTGTGGTGCTGAGCTACATTTTTGGACAATTTATATGTGAATGATCCTGATATATAAAATCAATAAATTAGTGGGTGCAGGTAACAAAGGTGACATTTTACTTACCAGTTAATGTCTTTTCCTTGAGCCTGCTAGACCAGTTCAGACAAGAGGGTTGTATTCCCCTACCAGCAGATTGGTGGAGACAAAGTCGTCATGAAAAGCACAGGTTTCAATGAATTAACTCCTATACCTCTATTTGCCTCAGCCACCAGAGGTCTTTTCAGTATTTGTCACAAAGCATATTCATCGTTGAAGGAGAAGAAATTGAAATTATGAACAACTTTAACCTACTTGGATCAACTATCAATAAAGAAGCAACAAGCAGTCAAGAAATCAGATGACACATTGCTCTTGGCAGAATGGCTATGAAAGACGTAGACAAGATTCTCAAGAGCAGAGATGTCTCTCTCCATACAAAGATTTGACTTGTTCAAGCCACGGTATTTTCAATAACATCATATGGATATGAAAGCTGGACAGTGAAAAAGATAGACAGGAAGAAAATAGATGCCTTTGCATTATGGTGCTGGTGGCAAATACTGTGTATACCATGGACTGCCCGAAGAACAAACCTAAGCTTTCTTTAGAAGCTCAAATGACAAGACTTTGACTTTCATACTTTGGACACATCATGCGAAGAGAGAGATCATTAGAGAAAGACATCATGCTTGGCAAGATAGAAGGTTAACGCAAAAGAGGAAGGCCAGCAATGAGATGGATCGATACAATAACAGCAGCTACGGGTACCAATGAGCCGTCTGACTGAAGACCGAACACAATTTAGGACAACTATCCAGAGTGTCGCCATGAGTCGACACCGACTCGACGGCACTTAACAACATATGGGAGAAGCACAGCAAGTCTCACACAAACTCAATCATGAGCAACAATCAGTAACCAACAGTAGAGAACATGTACAGTAAAGCATAAACAAAAGGCTGCCCATAGAAGGTGAACCTGCAGAGCCAAGAACAAAAATTAAAGTGGACCCAAAGGTACTGCAGCAGCAGAACAGGGCAAACACAGTTTCAGGTGGTGGTCCTGGACTGGTCTAGCAGGACTCAAGGAAAGAACATTAACTGGTAACTCCACTGGATGGGAAGAAGACACAGCAGTTCACAAAACCCTGAAGCCAAAGGCCATGTCCACCCACGCATGGACATCCAAGCAGGAATACCAAGCAAAAAACAGCAACCTGCCTCAAAGGACAGAGAGAAACAAACCAAAAAAGGCAGGAGGTCCACACACAAATTTATTAGAACATAATTGGTGGTAAAAACAGGCCAAAGACCCTACACAAGCTGTGTTTCGTATTTACACTTCTTCAGGGGTCACCAAGGCACACTAAAAATCATAAAAACAAATAATTAAATAATTAAAAACACCAGTCATGAATAATTAAATACAAACTAATAACTGATAAACAATCTGGATTAAAACAAAAACAGGTAAAACATTATAAATGAAACATACTATCAAAAAAAATGGAAATTACACTAACCTGGTAATTGTAGTTCCTGGAGGGTCCAGTTTAGTCCTCCAACATCGGGTAGTGCCCCTCCTCCTGCAGCCTGGAGACTGGACCAATCAAGTCTTCTGTAGTATATATGCAGACGGAGCTCCCAGAAGCCCCCAGTGTACTAGTAACAAAGCATACTTAACGAAGCAACACATTAGATTAATATACAAAATGACATAATGAAAATGACATAATTAAAGAACAATTTGTTTCCCCCCAACAAAAATATCCAACTTTCTCCCCAAACGAGGAAGTCAGAACACTGTATTGCACTGGAACCAACGCCCCAGAAATCAAAATACAGCTCCGTATCAGAAATCTCAGGAGCTGACTGAACACCTGAGAAAGGAAGAGCCATAGCCAAAAACGCGGCTGCAAAAAAGGTTCGAACGGCAAGAGGAACCGTCTTATGATCCACCGTTCGGAAAGCGCGCCACATTTTTATAACAGATAGTCGGGAGGGAAGGAGGACTAAACTGGACCCTCCAGGAACTACAATTACCAGGTTAGTGTAATTTCCATTTCCTGTTCGGTAATCCAGTTTAGTCCTCCAACATCGGGATGTAACAGAGCAGTTAAGACCGGGCGGGACCTTGCCATCCGGCGCGCAGAACCGCCGAACAAAAGAGGAATCCCGAGCCGCTGACACATCTAAACGATAGTGCGTACTGAAAGCATGCAGAGACGACCAGGTGGCCGCCTTACAGATATCTGCTGGCGGAACTAGGCTATACTCCGCCCAAGCGGTCGCCTGAGCCCTAGTGGAATGATCCAGTAGCCCCTCCGGAACAGACCGCCGCTGCAACAGATACGCAGACGCGAACGCTTCCTTGAGCCATCTTGCAACGGAGGCCTTAGCCGCCGCTTCCCCTTTACGTGCACCAGCGAGGAGCACGAATAACCGGTCAGTCTTCCGAAAAGATTTGGTAGCCTTCAAATAACGACGAAGTGCACGACCCACATCGAGACGGTGAAGACTTTTGTCCGCCGACCCGACAGAGTGGGAAGAAAGAACTGGAAGAAACACTGCCTGATTCACATGAATAGGGGAAACCACCATCGGCAAAAAGGAAGGGACCGGGGAAAAAGACAAAAAAGGTTCTCGGCAGGACAACGCATGTAGATCTGAAATACACCGTGCCGAACAGATGGCTACAAGAAAAACCGTCTTCAGCGTAAAATCTTTCAGAAACGCCCTACTCAGGGGTTCAAAAGGTTCACGAACCAGGGCCCGCATCACTAGATTCAAGTCCCCCGGAGGAACGAAAATCCTGCGGGAGGGCCGCAAATGAAAAACAGTCATAAGAAAACGACGTACGTCCGGATAAGAACCGTGGAGACGGCCTAAAACTTTGCCTCGATAACAAGAGATAGCCGCCAACCGGACTTTCAGTGAACTAGCCGCAAGGCCCTTATCAAAAGCAACCTGAAGAAACTTAAAACGACGGAAACGGAAACCGTCGCTGCCCGGACTCCACGCCGGGAGCACCAGTCTTCAAAGATCCCCCAAATCCGAACGTAAGTAAGAGAAGTGGACGTTTTCCCCGCCCGCAGTAGGGTAGAAATCACCGCGGGGGGAGTAACCCTTCTTTTTCAGCCGAGCCCTCTCCATGGCCAAACCGTAAGCGAGAATCGACCCACTTGGGGCATCCGCAAGAGTCCCTGAAAAAGAAGATTCGGCAGCGTGGATAGGAGCCAAGGAATGCCGTCGCTCAGCCGGACCAGATCGGCATACCAGGGCCACCCAGGCCAGTCCGGGGCCACCAGTAACACTCGACCCCGATGGCCCTCGATGCGCTGAACGACCCGGCCAATCAGAACCCACGGAGGAAAGACATAAAGAAGGCCGGACGTTGGCCACGGCTGAATGAGAGCGTCGAGCCCCTCGGACATGCGCTCCCTTTGCCTGCTGAAGAAGCGTCCTGTCTCGGCCGACTGAAATGTCGCCATGAGATCCATGAAGGGCGGCCCCCACCCGACGAACTATTTGCGCGTAAACTTGCGGGTTTAGCTCCCACTCTCCGGGGTCCACCCGCACTCTGCAGAGAAAATCGGCCTGAACATTGTCTGCGCCTGCAATAGGCGCTGCCGAGATGGCCGGAAGACGAGACTGCACCCAATTGACCAAGGCCATCGCTTCTGATTCCAGGGCCATGCTGCCGGTGCCCCCTTGGCGATTGATGTAAGCTACGGTGATCGCAATGTCCGAGAGGACTCGCACCGGCCGGTCGAGAACTAGGGCTTTGAGGCCAAGAGGGCTAGCCGCACCGCCCGCAATTCGAGGCGGTTGATCGACCAAGAAGTCTCCAGGGGAGACCATTCCCCTTGAGCGAAGCGGGTCTCGCAGTGAGCCCCCCAGCCGGTTAAGCTGGCATCCGTTGTGAACGGAACCCAAAGTGGAGGCTCCAGGGAATTCCCCGCGCCAGGTCCTCGGAGGAGAGCCACCACCGGAGTGATCGGCGAACCGCCCTTGGGCAAGTCAATCTCCTGTTCAACGAGTCGAATTGGTTGGACCAACGGCGCAGCAGAGCACTCTGCAGCGGGCACATGTGGAAGCGCGCCCAGGGCACCACCTCCAAGGTTGCTGCCATCGTACCGAGGAGCTGTAGCTATCACCATGCAGACGGAGCGGGCATCCCCCTGAAGAGTCGGACAAGAGACCGCATGCGGCGCTCCGGCAGGCACACCAAGCCCCGTGCTGTGTCGAGGCTCACTCCCAGATACTCGAGATCCTGAGTCGGGCACAGACAACTCTTGCATTCTTTCACCACCCAGCCGAGGGACCGCAGCAGAGCCACCACCCTGCTCGTGACGTGCACACACTCCCGACTGGACTTTGCCCGAATCCACCAGTCGTCGAGATACGGATGGACCAGGATGCCCTCTTTGCACAAGGCCGCCGCGACCACTACCATCACGTTTGTGAAGGTGCGGGGGGCCGTGGCGAGACCAAACGGCATGGCCGGAAATTGGAAGTGGCCCCACGGAAGAGCGAAGTGGAGGAACTGTTGATGAGACGGCCGGCTGGGAATGTGTAATGTGGTCTGCAGCGGCTGTAGAAGATCCTGCAGCAGGGGCTCTGAGGAGGGGGGAGATAAGGTGCTGAGGGACCCAGCTAGCAACGCAGTGGGTATGGGGAAAGCCTCCGGGATGCAGCGTGCAGGTGTAACACAAGCAAGCTATTAATGTACCCTTCGGCTGATTACATTTCACATATAATACAGCCAGAGAAAAAAGCATTGTAGAGACTTAAACCACCTTTCCTCTGCTTGTGTGGGGTTTCATTTATTTATTTATTTATTTTTTTTTGCATTTAAAACAAAAAGCAAGGAAGGCTCAGGGAAACCCAAGACTGTTGAAGAAAAGGATTTTGAAACTCCACGTGCCTCAACAGCATGATTAAGTGTGTGGAAACTGCTGTTTAGAGCTGTTTCCTCTAAAAAGAAACACTGAAGAGAAAAACAAAACAGCTGCTGGCACCGAAAAACTGTCAGGTATTCGCAGAACTGAGAAGGGAACTGTCAGTCATTCACTGTGCTGGTATAGAGAAACTTTCAAGGTCAGGGTAAGGCAATTACAGTGACCGAAAGTAGGGAAATTAGAGTGGGATCCCTCCGCAGCCCTTCAGACCTCCATGGTAGGGGCTGAAAGGTGTTTCTGGGGAGGGATGTAGAAGCTCAACCCAGCCATAGGAAAATTACAGTGAGCATGCTTAATTAGGCCGAGCCCAAAACAGTCAGGATCCAAAACACTGACTTAAAACCTCAACCAAATGGTATATTGAATAAGACAGGTACAATAATCAGTAGGACGTACAAAGTAACCCGGCTGCAGTTTGTGGACTAAAAAGTCAAAGTAGGCACTTCCAAACTCAGGGGCAGCCGGTCCGGATACAGCTGAAAGCATCCCAGAGCAGCTGAGGCAAGGAAGAAAAAACAAAAACAGAGTACTCACAGTTTTCTTACAGAAAATGATACCTGAACTTCCTGGAGGTATCCAAACTCTCGTGGTAAAGACTCAGTGCAGCGTAAAGCCAATGGAGAGCTCCCCCGAAGCCAAGCTCCGGAGTTCCCAAGTTCCTCAGGGGAAGCAAGATGCTGGGGGAAGAGCAGAGCTGATGCCTGAGGTCCCTGTGTTTCTTCTGACAGCCTATGCAGCGTAAACCTGAATAAGGCACAGGGAGAACTAAAAAGAAATAACTGCGTCCCGCAGGAACAGGCATTTAACAATATTCCCCATAATAGGTAATGCCTCAGCCAGCCTTCTTTGTTGGGCACAGTGGGGAATAGAAGCCATGAGCCCTGCACCCTTCATCAGTGACTCAGCATTGTACTGTGGCTCTGAATTGCATACTGTTCTCTATCCATGCCTTCTTACCTAGCAAAGAAATGGTAAATAAAGGACCCAAAATAAAACCCCAAAAGAACTAACTAACTAGTGTTGCTCCTTCAAGTGTCACTTAGTGTGCCCAGAAAGGGCACAGACGTCTGCAAGCTGCAAGGAGACTGGACACACTGGGGGCTTCTGGGAGCTCCGTCTGCATATATACTACAGAAGACTTGATTGGTCCAGTCTCCAGGCTGCAGGAGGAGGGGCACTACCCGATGTTGGAGGACTAAACTGGATTACCGAACAGGAACATGTAAATATATCAATCCATGATCACAAGTGACAAAAAAATGAACTTAACTTTAGAGCATAGTTGGTACAAAACATAGAAACAATCTAATGAACCTTACAATATAGAAACACTTTCATGCCAGACAATCATATATATAAATAAAAAAAAAGAGGATAACATGTATATATACACAACATGGAGAACCACTGAGTTGAGGAAGACCAACAACTATCAAGGAGCAGAACAGGAGAAACGTAGGAGCAGGAGTGAATCGGGGGAATTTACCTCAATGTTAAACAGCATCAAAGGAGCGACCACGGTTCAGAGTAAAATACTGCACTATGGCTAAATCCAGCCGTGGAGAGCTGAATAAGGTTAGAAAAAACAATAATTGTACATGGTCCATCAATAAAACTCGCCTTAAAACCTCTTCATTTTAAAATATGAAAGTAAAAACGATGATAAAAATCATACGCATTAGGTTACGTGAATAATGTTATCTTCAAATCAGGTTAACATTGTAACTATGATGCCCGACAGAGCACATTCCAATAAATGGATTTGAAAAAAATAAAGACAAAAGAAAGGCCCTTTATATTGTAAATCAACCTTAGGTAGTCAGTAATCAATCTTAAATTTGAGAACGTTTAAAAACAAACTTACCCCTCCGACCAACAGAGGAATCTCAAAACATGCGATCAGCGGGAAACAACCTTCAAAAGTCATAAAATATGTATATATAAAAAAATGTATATATAAAAAACCCCATAAAAGGCAGACAGTCTGTTATATTGCTATTAAAATTAAAATATCTTACAAATAAACCTTTCAAGAAATCTGTAGCACAATGCAGCGTGTCAAGCACGGTTAGCGTTCTCGACAAAGATGCTAACGCATGTGCAATTTATCAGAACCTCAAAATGAAAAATGAGTCAAAATATGCAAAAATGAACACGGCCCTCCTGAACAATAGGATATTAAAAAAAACGGAAAATAAAAAGAAGAACCACCAAGCCACTTTTACCTAAATTAAAAATAAAACTCGAGCAAGCACCACCTCGAGCGGGGGCTGGAAATGCAGAAAAGCCAAATCTGATGGCCCTCGCCTTAGGAGGTTGACAGATTACACCGTTTCCCTATGGTTCCAACGGACCTGGGCCGTATGGTCTTGGCAATGGGCTCCCCAGCCTGAGAGACTGGTATTCATTTGCTAGCAGGATCCAGGAGAAATTGTCCAGCAGCACACCCTTCCTCAAGGCTGCTGCCACCAATGCAGAATGGACTTCACCATAACGAGAGCAGGAGCCTGCACTCAAACTCCTGAGAACTCAGCGATCATAGAGTCAGCAAGAACCGCTAGAGCGGTCGCATGGGAGCATGCACCCACTACACCATCTCTATGGTTAGTGCATCAAAAGTACAAAGTTAGCCAAAAACAGAGCATTCCCCAACTCCAAAGATGTCAGTGAGGTTGAATCTTTCTCCACCAAGGCCAGCGTACACTTTTCCGAGGCCTCCCCTGAAGCTGGCAGGTCCAGGGGGGCAATGACAGCAGTTCCCGCCAAAACCACCACTGCTAACAAACTGCCTGTGTCTGCAGAAACCTGCCAGGCCTTGTCTGCTGCTCTGTCCGCTTGTCTGGGAACCCCACAGGTAATCTCCTGCCTCTCAATCAGCCTCCTCACAAGGACGACAGAGGCTGATCGCTGAGAGACGTCCTCTTCTGAAGCCGCAGCCCACACAAGCGGCCTTCACTCTGCCTGATAGCATGGTACCTCTGAAACCACTTATCCTTACTAAGACGCCCCAGATGAAAGTACTAAGGGGATCTGCCCCCCGCAGCCATCACCTCCAGCAACAAAGGAGGAAAAGTATGTTTTAAGGAGCCAGCCGCTATTACCGAATGTTTATCGCCGCGAGTTCTGTCACCTCAACAAAACCTTGTTCGGCTGCTCAGTGTACCAGTGGAGGCTGGAGGAGGGACCCAGCCCCACCGAGTATGCTTCCAGGCCTCAGCTCTCTCCCGACCAAACAGGCTCAGGCTCCCACATGCTCAGGCCCTGAACGCAGCTCTGGGGCAGACCCTGAGGAGGATACAGCATCTGATTCCCTGTCCTGTCCGGAGCCAAGAAACCTAACACTTCCTTTCTCCTTATCTTTATTTTATGATTTTTTTTTCTTCTGCAATAGGAATTGCAGCCCAGCTATACTGGCTTGGTAGGTGAAGTTAGGACTCCTTAAGGGAGTGATGTCACCAAAAGCCTGGAATTAGTGTCCATCTGCTGGAAGGGGTTGAAGACCCGATAGTCTGAACTGGAGGGATGCAATGGAAAGAATGTTAAAGAAAGAACAATCCTGTGCCAGATACGTATGGGAAAATACATTTTGGAGATATGATGATATATTTTAACACAGAATGTGAGAAGAACAAGTAGTAATGAAGTTTCAAGTAAAGGTTATATTTTGCTCCTACCTTAATGGTTCTGTCTGCAGAGCCAGTAACAAACCACTGATTTCCAGGTTCCACTGCAATACATCTGACCCAGCCCAAGTGACCACTGATAACCTAAAGAAATAATTGCACATAGTTCATGTTATCGTTCAATGTAAAAACCAGAAATGCCTCTCTGTTTCCTTAACTGTTATATGTAAACCGCACCTAATCCTCGGAAGGTTGCGTATATATAAAAATTTGTTAAATAAATAATAAATAATAATAAATAAGAACCAATTACAAGCAGAGTTCAAAGACATAGCAACTTCGTAGAAGGAAATAGATGTGCATTTTTCTGAATATTAAACAGTGCAGGTAGTCTAATGATACATATCAAGAATTAAGGGACAAAGTTGTGAATGGAAGGCTAGAGGAAATTAGAGTCCCACTCCAGGAAAGAATAGTGCAATTAGCAGGGTTTTACTCCTTGGCACAGGATAGATACTCTTTTCTCATTAAGATCTTTAGTGACCGTGAAGCAGTTATCTTGCAAACAATATTAGATTTATTTAGTATCAACTTTTCATTTAGATTTCACAATCAACTAAGTGCTCTCTATACCACCTCTACTTAAACAGAAATCTTTTTTTCCTGAATTCAGATGATCAGATTTATTTAATTATTTATTTACATTCTCTTATATACTGCGCTATTCTGCATCAGTGCGGTTTACATTGAACTGAAATTACATTGAACAGGGCATTATAACTTGGAGATAACTATTTTACAGGGAACATGGGCTATGGAGGGTTAAGTGGCTTGCCAAGACCACAAGGAGCACCTGTGGGACTAGAAACCCCAGTCCTTCCGGCCCAAGGTTGCTGTCCTCTAGTGGGATTTGAACCCCCGACCTTCCGGCCTGAAGTACCTTGCCCCAACCACTAGGCCACTCCTCCATTTTCTTATTCCAGACAGACATCTGGAAAGCTGGTATTCCGAACCATTTATTGGCTCACTGCAGTTTTAACATGGTATGCTTCACAGAATGCATAGTGTAATTCCTAAACAAATTCTACCACTTGCCTATTCATTTAAGGGTTTATTTTAGAAGCCTTGTTTTCAACTTACATGTGCAAATATGACCACTTACACGTGTAAACTGTATCCATCTATTGTTCACCCTCTGTCCTTTTCTTCTACTGTCCCTTTCTCTTTACTGTCCTGCCAGTGTTTTGGTGTTCCCTTTCAATTTTTCCCAACAGCCACCTGTTTTATTATTTAAACCGCTCTGATGCCAGGGCTGCCTGAGTGGCATATCAAATATCTAATAAAGATAAAGAAAGAAAGACATGTAAATGGCGATTTTAGAAAAAGCTCATTTTACATGTAGATATCCATAGCACATCAAAATAACAGGATGTGTCAGGGGCATGTCAAGATTGTGGCCTGGGCGGGACAAAAAACCCTACATGTGTATGCCCCGTTCCATACAGGAAATACATGTGGAAGCCCAAAAATGTCCACATCAAGATTTACACCTATTTAAATTTATGGTGTTTGTTATTCTTTGTGTTTGTTCTAGCATTTCTTATGGGATTTTGTAAATGGTGAAGATTTTATTGGATTCACGGTATAGAAGTGCTGGAAAGAAATAAATACACCTGCTCCCCGACACATATAGGTATTTAAAAAGTACTTCTTTAAGGGAAGGATTACGCAGGATATTCACTTAATCCCCTCCAACATTTATTTCTCCTTCTAAAGTGAAATGAGGTAAAGAGTCCTCCGTAGTTAATTAGAAGTATTTAAATGTCTACATTTGCAAAATGGCTCAGCTATATGTAAAAAGTGCCAACATTAACATGAGCATCTTGTGAAATGCTAACACTTACATATGTAAGTTTCCAGTTTCCTCCGTCGAGTTTTCCCACATGTGTATTTGTGAAATGGCTCTTCCCCGGCATTCCTGCACTTTCTTCTGTGTATTTTAGAAACAGCTCTACCTTTAGTAGAGCCATTTCTAAAACACCATCAGAATGGTGTACACATCCCAACTCTGATGTTTCAATTCTGATCTCCATGTGCTACCTAAAATGTGCCTTGGTGTGTTGCACATCTGTAGCCATTATGGAGAAATTTTACTTACTGACAATTTCCTTTCCTGGAATCCTGCTAGACCAATACATATGGCAGATGGCGAGACAGAGAAGAATTCCTGAAGCTTTGTGACATCACACGGTATAAAGCGTAGTTACTTACCTGTAACAGGTATACGGGGGGACAGCAGGAATCAGTCCTCACATGGGGTGACATCGGCACAGATGGAGTCCTCACGGAAGCATCCCCTCAGCTTTCAAAGAAAGCCTTTGGGAGATGCCACCACACATGCATGGTCCCCTTCCCATCCAAGGGTGCCAACTCGAACCTGTCATAGGCCGCTCGAGACATGAATTTGGAGCACTCAGGGACAGCCTTGGCCAGGCTCTTGAACCGCTGCAAAGGTTCCTCGGAGAGACCAGCCGAGAACCTGGTGAGTTCCTTCGCCAGGTCTCTCAGGTGCATGCCCAAGTACAGCTGGTAGGCCTGGATGCAGCAGATGAGCATCAAGCCCTGGTAGCAATTTCTGCCGAGGGATCCAAGGTGCGAACCTCCCTACCAGGGACACAGAGGACTGCGTCTTCTGGCTTCTGAGCAGACGCATGGCCGACTCGACCACCATGGAGTTATACTGTAGTTGTGACTTCTGGAAGCCAGGGCTCCGGCAGACCAGAAATACTGAGTTGAGTCATTGGCTCACCACTAGCACTGACGCTGGTGTCTTCCACATGCGGAGCATGAGCCGTTCCAGGATGGGAGGGATGGGAACTGTGAGCAATTCATGCGAAGTGGCCTCTATTGGAGGATCTCTAACTCATTCACCTGAGGGTCCTCCTCTGACTTGGTCGGGAATGTCAGGGCTTTAAACATATCCTTGACAAAGTCTAAGAAGTCCATGTACTCAGGCGGGGAACACCGCCAAGGTTCCAAGACGGGAGAAACCGAAAGGACATCACGGTGGCGACAGGCATCAGGGGACGACTGCGGTCCTGTCGAGCAGGACTCAGAATGCGACCTCGGCCGATGATCGGCTCGGCCTCTGGGGACGGTCTTGGACTTTGAGGACCCGGTGGTCAGGATGGATGGACCGGTCGTGCCGGACAACAGCATCCACTACTGGTCCATGAAGGCAGACAAACTGCCCTCCAGGACCGCCATTCTGGACTCCAGACCAGAAGGCTCTGCAGTCTTCGGCGCGGATGCCTGCTCCCCCAAAGGGGAATCCTGGACGAGGACGGTTTCTGGGCACTGAAGCCGGTCCGTGGCCAGATCCTTCCGGGGGACTTTCGCAGGTCGCTCCTTCTCTGAAACCTCGGACGCACTTCTCGGACTGCGGGACCGGGGGGGCTCCCGGCCGTTCTGAACCATCCAAGGACACCGCCTTTGAGGGTTTCTTCTTCCTGTGTTGCCTCGAGGAAGACCCCCTTTCTAAGGACCCACGACGAGGTTCGGTTTGAAGAGTTCTGCCTCAGACGAGGCCCTGGCCTTTGTAGGCATCAGAGACTCTGGGAAAAAAACTTATTGTGCTGCTGCTGGTGGCTCTTGAGGGCCTTGCTGGACATCCTCTTGCAGAGACTGCAAGCCGCCGGGTCGTGGTCTGGCCTGAGGCAACAAAGACAGCAGTTGTGTGTGTCAGTCAAAGACATGATTTTACAGCACCGATAACACTTTTTAAAACCACTGGTAGCCATGGGGTAAAAAAGTACCCCTGTGATGTCGAAGACCCTCCGGGCTGCCAGCAGAAGAAAAAAAGGTGCAAAAGGCGCCATAAGAGAAAATAACTAAAAGACTACAAAAATTCAACAGAGCCTGATGCTGAGGCACCGAGGTCGGTAGGTGGGAAGAGTACTGGTGCAATACCAGAGGCGAGCTGGAAACTCGGGGAACAAAATAATCAACTTTTTTCCTGGAACAAGCCAGACAACGTCTGAAGGGCTCTGCGGAAAAAGGGAGACTGAGCAAGATGGCACCCTTGGGCGGGAAGGGGACCATACATGCGTGGTGGCATCTCCCAAAGGCTTTCTTTGAAAGCTGGGGGGATGCTTCCGTGAGGGCTCCGTAGGTGCCGATGTCACCCCATACGTGAGGACTGACTTCCTGCTTGTTCCCGGAGAAAAACCTATCCCCCAAGTGGAGTTTCAGTATAACCATAACAAGCATCAGGAATTCAAACAGCTAAGGAAGTACAAAACCAGACCCAAAATGAATTCATAAACAAATAACTCTTATAACAAGCTAAATTGAACAATGTGAAAAAGAACCCGCAGGCTAAGGAAGCATGTACATGGAGAGGTACAGCAATGTCACTGATACGTAAAGAAAGTCTTAGCTAGGTGACAGACTAACAGTTTAGAGGGGCGGGTCCTGGACGGGGGTCTAGCAGGATTCCAGGAAAGGAAATTATCGGTAAGTAAAATTTCTCCTTCCAAATACACCCTGCTAGACCAGTCCAGACTAGTGGGGAGCACCATAGCTAAACCACTCCAGGGCAGGAAGAAGCAGCTGCAGCCAAGACAGAGGCTCTGAAGCAAGCTGCTTCTCGAGTTGGACATCCAAGTGATAGTGACATGCAAAAGTAGAGAGGTAGGACCAGGTGGCCGCCCTGCAAATATCCAGTGGGGTTAACCCTGAGCATTCTCCCCAGGAAGTAGCCTGGGCCCACATAGAATGAGCCCGAAGACCTACGGGCACAAGTTTGTTCAATAAAATATAAGCTGACTCAATGGTCCACTTGATCCAGCGCGCAATGGTCGTTTTGGAAACGGCCCTCCTTTTCGTGAACCAGAAGCCAGGACAAAATGGTGATCGGAGAGATGAAATGAGTTTGAGATAACGGTGTAATGCCCTACCAACATCCAACAGGAGAATGACTCAGTTGTCACCCAAAGACTACTTCTTAAAAAAGGAAGGAAGCACAACAGATTGGTTGACATGAAAATCCGAAAGGACCTTAGGCAGAAAAGAGGGCACTGTTCGAATGGTAACCTTCTCCGGAAAAAAAGACCGAAAAGGATCCTGGCAAGAAAGTGCCTGGAGCTCTGAAAGGCACCATGTTGAAGTGATTGCTATAAGAAAAACAGTTTTGAAAGTCAAATCTTTGAGAGATTCCCTATGGAGGTGTTCAAATGGAGCACAGGTGAGCGCTTAAAGCACTAAGGATAGATCCCAAGAAGGGACTATTGGACAAATGGGGGCCTCAGGGAGCGAACGCCCCAAGAGAAAATGGGAAACGTCTACATAAGAAGCAAGAGAGCGCCCATGGAGAGGCCACCAAAAGCATGTCAAAGCCGCAATATGCGCCTTTAAAGAATTAAGGGCAAGACCCTTATCACATCCATCTTGAAGGAAGGGACAGGAATGTCTGGAATATCAACTCGCCAAGGGGAGAGGGATCTCTTAGAACACTAAGAAGAAAAAAAGATGCTAGATCCGAGCATAGACACGGGAGGTAGAAGATTGTCGAGCCCATAGTAGAGTGGCCGCTACTTGTGGCTAGTAACTCTGGCAATGCAAGCAATGCCACTCAACAGCCAAGCCTCGAGTAAGGAGTGGGGTCATCCAAGAAAGACCTTTCTGTGAGGGGTAAGGGGCGCCTCCTGCAGGAGGCAGAGGAGATTGGCATACCATGGATGGCAAGGCCAATCAGGGACAACCAGCACTACCCATCCAGAATGTGAATCTATCAGACAGAGTACACAACTGATTAACGGCCAAGGAGGAAAGATTGGTTGGTTCAAGGGCC
Organism: Ichthyophis bannanicus; assembly: GCA_033557465.1. Classification (NCBI taxonomy): domain Eukaryota; kingdom Metazoa; phylum Chordata; class Amphibia; order Gymnophiona; family Ichthyophiidae; genus Ichthyophis; species Ichthyophis bannanicus. Next base: position 1,717,864,527 of record CM066032.1, on the reverse strand, counting down.
AAGTCTGAAGCAGAGCATCTAGGCCATGAGAGTTTGGTTCCAATTGACGACTGAAAAAGATTGACAATTTGGCATTCGAAGAGGTGGCCATTAGGTCTAGAGTCGGATGACCCCACCAACGCACAATGTTCGCAAACACCCACGGAGCTAACTTCCACTTGCTGAGGTCCAGGATATAACGACTCAGGAAATCCGCTTGAATGTTCTCCATTCCTGCAATATGCTGCGCAGAAAGAACCAGGTGGATGGATTCTGCCCAGGGAAATAGAAGACTCATTCCAGGGCAACTCCAGGACATCTGGTCCCACCCTGTCTGTTAAGATAAGTCACAGTGGTGGATTTGTCGGAAAGTACTCGGACTGCTCAACCCTGGAGGTGGGGTTGAAAGAGTAAAACTAGATGAACAGCCCATGCTTCGAGGTGACTGATGGTCCAAGAGGCTTCTTGAATGGACCAAGATCCCTGCGCTGCCTGTTCCTAGCAGTGCGCTCCCCAACCTGCAAGGCTGGCATCTGTGGTGACAAGCACCCAACGCAGAATTTCCAAGGGAATACCCTTCAACAAGTGATGAGGACAAAACCACCAGTGAAAATTGAGGTGAACCACTGAAGAAAGGGGTAGATGAATCTTATAGTCCTGGGTGGAAGGGGACCAGCGTGACAGGAGAGAGTACTGAAACATAGAAACATAGAAATATGACGACAGAAAAAGACCACATGGCCTATCTAGTCTGTCCTTCCATAACAACTACAACAGTCCACTTTTTGCCTTTAGAGATCCTCTGTGTTGGTCCCATGCTTTCTTGAATTCAGTTACTGTCCTCATCTCTACCACCTCCACTGGGAGACTATTCCACGGATCCACTACTCTTTCCGTAAAGAAATATTTCCGCATATCACTCCTGAATCTATCTCCCTTCACCCTCATCCCATGTCCCCTCGTAGCAGAACTTGCTTTCAATTGAAAGAGGCTCTCTCCCTGAACATTTATGCAACGGAGGTATTTAAACATCTCAATCATATCACCTCTATCCCGCCTTTCCTCTAAGGTGTACATATTAAGATCCTTAAGTCTGTCCTCATATGCTTTATAATGAAGCCCATTAATCATTTTGGTAGCAACCCTCTGCACCGACTCCATCCTGTTCACATCCTTTTGAAGGTGCGGTCTCCAGAATTGCACACCATACTCCAAATGAGGTCGCACCAAAGACTTATACAGAGGCATTATCACCTCCTTTTTTCTGCTAGCCATTCCTCTCCGTATGCACCCAAGCATCCTTCTAGCTTTTGCTGTTGCCTTTTCCACCTGTTTAGCTACTTTAAGATCATCAGACACAACCACGCCTAGGTCCCGCTCTTCTTTAATGGACAAAAGTACTTCACCTCCTATACTGTATTGCTCCCTTGGATTGCTGCAGCCCAAATGCATGACCTTACATTTTTTAACATTAAATCCCAGCTGCCAAATTCTAGACCATTCTTCAAGCTTAGCTAGATCCCTCCTCATGTTATCTACCCCTTCCTGGGTGTCTACTCTATTGCAGATTTTGGTATCATCCGCAAAGAGGCAAACCTTACCCGACAGCCCTTCCGCTATATCACTAACAAAGATGTTAAAAAGAATCGGACCAAGGACAGATCCCTGGGGCACACCACTGGTAACATCCTTCTCCTCAGAGTGAGCTCCATTTACTTGTACTCTTTGTCGCCTCCCACCCAACCAATTTCTAACCCAAGCAGTAACTTTAGGGTCCATCCCTAGGGTGCTCAGTTTGTTTATAAGTCGCCTGTAAGGAACAGTGTCAAAGGCTTTACGGAAATCCAAATACACCACATCTAGAGCTCTCCCTCAGTCCAACTCCCTGGTCACCCAGTCAAAAAAATCAATCAGATTTGTCTGACAAGACCTGCCTCTGGTGAATCCATGCTGCCTCGGATCCTGTAATCCGCTGGACTCCAGAAACCTCACTATTTTCTCTTTCAGCAGCGTTTCCAATAATTTACTCACCACCGAAGTTAAACTAACCGGCCTGTAGTTTTCAACCACATCCTTACTTCCGCTTTTGTGTAAAGGCACCACATGAGCCTCTCTCCAGTCCTTTGGCACCACTCCTGACTCCAACGAGGCATTGAAAAGGTCAGTCAGTGGAGTTGCTAGAACGTCCCCAAGTTCCCTCAGTATTCTAGGGTGTATCCCATCCGGTCCCATTCGCTTTGTCTACTTTAAGTTGAGCTAGTTTCTCACGAACACAGTCTTCTGAAAATAGTTCAAGATGTCCCTCGCTTCTGTTCTTATTTGTGGGTGTTTTCTGAGGTCCTGCTCCTGGTTCTTCATCTGTGAACACAGAACAAAAATATTTGTTAAGCAATTCCGCTTTATCCTTATCAGCTTCTACATATTCCCCCCCTGCACCCTTGAGTCTGACAATACCACTTTTGCTCTTACTCTCCTCACTAATATATCTGAAAAATGTCTTATCCCCCCATTTTATTGCATTGGCTATTTCCTCCTCCTTTTGAATCTTTGCCTTCTTGACTACTTTGCTAGCTTCTCTAAGTTTTTCCAAATACAGATGCCTGTCTTCTGCTCTCTGTGATCTCTTGTATTTCATGAAGGCCTCCCTCTTTTTCTTCAAGCGGACGCATGTGAGCAGGGGCCCAGGGGACTACCGTCAAGAGCAGAAGCCATGGTGCGGAGGAGTTGTACGTAATCCCAGGCAGTGAGAGCTACCAGGCGCTGGAAGACATGGACCTAAATGAAGAGCTTCTTGCATCTGTCGTAAGAGAGGAAGACACAACCCACTCCTGTGTTGAAGCGGGCACCAAGGAATTCCAGAGACTGCAGTGGGCACAGATTGCTTTTGGCATAATTGACCACCCAGGCGAGACAGTCCAGAAAGGAGAGGACCTCAGAGATCGCAGAAGTAGCCGCCTCGAAACTTGTTGTTCTGATCAGCTAATCATCTAGATAAGTCTGAACCCGAATACCTTGGTGCTGCAGGGTAGCTTCCACTACTACCATCACCTTGGAGAAAGTGCGAGGAGCTGTGGCAAGAAACAAAGGGCAAGGAACGAAACTGATAATGTTGGCCAAGGACTGCAAAATTTAAATACTGCTGATGATCTTGGTGGATTGGAATGTGAAAATATGCTTCCACCAAGTCTGGGGATGCGAGAAATTTGCCTGGCCAAACAGCTTGAATGACTGCCCTGAGTGTTCCCATCTGGAACCGTGGCACCTGAGGACAGTGACTGATTCCTCTGAGGTCCAGGATAGGACGGAAGGAGCCATCCTTCTTGGGAAGGACAAAGTAAATGGAATAGTGACCAGAACCTCTTTCTGAGGGAGGAACTGAGCATACCGCATTGAGCTGAAGACAACGGTGAAGAGTCAGGCATATAGCTGCAGCTTTGGCCACGGAACTGCATGGAGAGATAAGGAAGACATTTGGCATGGGCTCAGTGAAGCTGAGAGCATAACCCTGTGTTACTACCTTGAGTACCCACTGGTCCGATGTTATTTGGGTCCATTCATGGGAAAAATACCATAAGCGTATGCCCACAGGAGGCACCCCAGAATGGACACTGAAACAGTCAATGGGAAGATTTGGCGGAACCGGAAAACTTGTTGGATGTGGAGAAATTATCCCAGTTGTGACGGATACCCCAAAAGGACAGGCTTAGAACTAGTCTATTCCAAGAACCACCAGATTTGCCAGGCCGGTAGCGACGAATGTCTCTGAAGTGGACTTTATAAGATGAGGACGTGGACGATGATGTGGCAGGACGATGAAGACTGGATTTGGGCTTATCCTCTGGCAAACACTGAGGCTTGACTTCCCTCAAATCCTTCCCAAGTTTTTCCAAATCCTCACCCAAAAGGCGGCAGTCCTTGAAAGGGAGCTTGGTGAGACAGAAGCAGCATACACATTCCAATGACGGAGCCACAGCTAACACCGAGCAACTGTAGCAGCAGTCAGAGACCAAGCAGATAAGCACAGAAGATCATAAAAGGCATCTGCAAGAAAGGCAGTGACTGACTCTAAATGAGGCAAAGCTGGACCATCTGGAGGTGACTAAAGCCATTGGAGTAGAGTGCGTGCAGCGAGGCCTCCGCACAGAAGCTGTAATGCCAAGATCGATGATGAGAAAGTGGTTTTTAAGAGGCCCTCTACCTTGCGATCCATATGATCACAGAGGGCAGTGCCGCCTTCCACAGAAATGGTTGGGCGTTTAGTGACTGCAGTGACCAGGGCATCTACTTTAGGGAAACACAACCAGATGTCAAGATCATCTGAAGAAAAACGTAAACACGCCCCAAGCGATGAGCAGAGCGTAGAGACACATCAGGAGAACCCACTCTAAGGAGACCATCTGTTGTAGTTCCAGGGGAAAGGGAAAAGCTTTAGAAGGTTTCCTGATGCCCAATGGGGTCTGCCTGAGGTTTAGAGCAATCAGAAGGCTGTTAAACTTGAGAGTCCAAGATGTGCAGAGCCTCTGTAATTTGAGCAATGAGAGCTGGAAGCTCTTCCTTACCGAATAACCAGATATCCTAACCGTCTTCTTGAGTCTCCTGGTCATCTTCCAATGGTGAGAGCTCTCCTTCTTCCCAGCCGGACTCTGAAGTGGTAGAATGCTTATCTGAAGGACCGTCATCTGCAGGGTGTCAGTTCCCTGTAGGAGAGGAGGTATCCTTGGAGAGATCTAAAGAAGCTCCAGACAAACTTCAGCGGGCATGCTTTCTAGATGGTGGATCAGCCGAAGTCCCCAAGCGCTACATATTCCAGGCCTGACGGGACATGCATAAATTGGAGATCAGAGCAGTCAGCTGAAGTCTGCATAAGCTGAATAGAGAGTTGTAGAGGGTGGGGAGGCTGCTCAGATGGCAAAATCGGAGGAAGGACATCTTGAGATCTATCATCACCCTGAGGTAACCCAGAGGGAGCTAAAGCAAGAGACCTGGAAAGGCTATCGGAACCAGGACCTGCAGACACAGAAGGACCTCCTTGATCAGGGCCACAGGAGGAACACAAACTACCTGTCAAAGTCTTAAAGTTCTTCCAACAGCCCAAGCAGCAATGTACAGAAGAAGGCATTTTCACAACAGGATTTGGGAATGCTAGGGCCTTAGACAAATCCCTGCCAAAGTCAAGGAATGCCATGTCCTCCGGCAGAGACCGCTGCCAGGGCTCTGAAGTGGGAGAGTCTGAGGGAACGTCGCGATGGTGACAGGTGTCGGGCAACTTCTCATCCTCCATCTCCCATCGGAATAGTCCATCGAGAACTCGATGGAAGGCTGATCCTGGCCCGTGGCCCTCAGAGGCACCGCGGCTGGCGCAGAGCGCATTGGCTGGGGACAATCGCGGCTCTGTCGAGCACGAACTGGATCAAGACCTCGGTTGAGGATCAGCTCAGCCTCCGGGGACATCCTTTGACATCGAGGGCCCTGTGGTCAGGGTGCAGGAACTGGTCATACTGGACAACAGCACCCGCTGCTGGTCCATGAAGGCAAACGAACTGCACTCCAGGGCCACCATTCTGGACTCCAGGCCAGAAGACTCTGCAGTCACTGGCAAGGGCACCAAAGGAATCGGGCCCGATGCTGGTTCCCCCAAAAGAGAATCCTCGACGAGGATGGTGTCTGGCGACCGAGTCCAGTCCAAGGAAGAGTCCTTTTGGGGGACCTTTGCAGGCCGCTTCCTCTTCAATCCCTCGGATGAGTGTCTCAAACTGCGGGATCTGGCTTGGGACACCACCGGGCCTCTGTTGGATCTATCCAGGGATGCCGCCTTCGAGGTCTTCTTGGGTTCCCTTGAGGGAGACCCCCCTCCGAAGAATCACAGTGCTGCCCGGGTTCTGTAGAGCCGCCCCGAGATGCCATGGTATCAGATGAGGCCCTGGCCTTCGGAGATACTGTGGACTCAGGAAAAACTTATCATGCTGCTGCTGGTGGGTCTTGAGGGTCCAACCCAAGACAGCAAAGGCAGCAGTCGTGTGTGTCGGTCAAAGACATAATTTTGGCACACTGCTCACACTTTTTAAAACCACTGGTAGCCATGGGGGGAAAAAAGCACCCCAGCGAGGTCGAAGACCTGCAGAGCTGCCAGTTGGAAAAAAGGCACAAAGAGGCCAAGGAGGAAAACAACAACAAAAAAGGACCAGAACTCGATGCCAAGACAGAGAGGTTGGGTGACGGGAAGAGAACCAATGCAGTACTGGAAGAGAGTATGAAACTCAGGCTGAAAAATCAACTTTTTCCGGGGACAAGCCAGCAGACGTCTGAAGGGCTCCGTGGAAAAAAGGAGACTGAGCAAGATGGCACCCTTGGGCAGGAAGGGGTCCATGCATGCGTAGTGTCATCTCCCAAAGGCTTTCTTTGAAAACTGGGAGGATGCTTCCACGAGGGCTCTGTCAGTGCTGTCACTCATATGTGAGGACTAACTTCCTGCTTGTTCCTGGAGAAAAAAAAGAGAGTAAATGAAGCCCTATAACTCAGAGGTGAGGTGGCTTAATGGGCAGTTTGGACAGCAGGAGACCTCTCATGAAACGCGCTACTAGCGGTTGCGTGGAGATGCCAATTGAATAGACGGTGAGAGGCTCCAATGGTACAGAGGTGAACCCTCACGGAATTTGTCTTGAGACCTGTCAAGGACAGGTGGAGGAGATACTGGAGGAATGACTCCATTGGAGCAGAAAATGGATTGAGATCTTTCTGGGAACACCAGACAGAGAATCTATGCCACTTAAAAGTGTATGAATGTCTGGTGGAGGGCTTTCTAGAAGCCAAAAGGATCTCCTTAACTTCTTGAGTAAGGTCAAAGCCTTGTAAAGCTATGCTCTCAGTCAAGTTGAGAGGCAGAGAGACTGTGATCAGGATGGTGCAGTGAGCCGTCATCCTATGAGAGGAATCGGGCGCAGATTCCAATCGCAGAGAATGAGTCTGACGTAGTAGCAGTGGAAACCACGGTTGCCGTGGCCAGTGAGGGGCTATGAGAATCATAGAGCCCTTGTTGGACTGAAGCTTGAAAAGCATCTTGGGAATGAGGGACATAGGAGGGAAAGCATAAAGCAAACCTGACACCAGTGTAGGTGGAAGGCATCCACTAACTGGTTGGTCGATGTCCGGGTTCAAAAACGAGGAAGCTTGGCATTTTGGGGAGTCGCGAACAGATCTATGTCTGGAGTTCCCCAACTCTGGAAGATGTAGGACATTGTGTCCGGATGGAGAGACCATTCGTGGGTAAGAAGGATGCAATTCAGTATGTCTGCCAAGACATTAAACTCCCCTGGGAGGTCCATCACTTGGAGATGTATTTGATGAGCAATGGCAAAGGATCACAGGTGCAGCGCCTCCTCGCAGACAGCCCAAGAGCCTGTTCCTCCCTGCTTATTCACACAGAACATGGCAACCTGATTGTTGTGCTCTGAGGTGGTATTGAAACACCTGGAGGGCATCTGAGATAACATGAAGTTCCAGGAGATTGATCTGGAGTTGTGACTCTTGCATTGTCCAGAGACCCTGTGTAGTCAGGTTGCCCAGATGAGCTCCCCAACCCAGTTTGGAGGCATCCGTCGCCAGGGTGCATTGAAGTGGAGGCATCTGAAAAGGTGACCCTACGAGCAGATTTTCTGGAGAACACCATCACTGAAGGGATGTGGGTTAGATGAGCAGTGACTTGGATCCTGTCCTGGAGGCGGCCCGAGGCCTGCTTCCACTGGGAGGCAAAAAGTCCATTGGGCTGCCCACATATGTAGTCGGGCATATGGAATGACATGTACTGTAGAGGCAATGTGCCCCGGAGCTGCAGCATCTCTTGGGTGGTCAGATGGTCTCGCAGGAGCATCTGGGATGCTAGTTTGACTAGATGGCACAAAGGAGCTGGGGCAGAAATGCACTGGACTGTTGAGTGTCTAGTAGGACTCCGATGAACTCTAGTTTTTGAGTTGGAGTGAGCTGGGATTTTGGGAAGTTTATCGCAAATCTCAAATGTTGTAGTACTGTGATGGTACGTTGCAAGGAAAGCAGTACTCCTTGGGAGGTATCTGCTTTTATTAGCCAGTCATCTAAGTAAGGGAGGATGAATATCCCCAGAGATCTTAGATAAGTGGCTATAACTGCCGTGCACTTTGTGAAGACTCTTGGGGCAGAGGCGAGTCTGAAGGGAAGGACTCTGTATTGATAATGTTTTCCTTAAAAGGTGAAGCATAGATATTTCCTGTGTCCTGTATGGATGAGGATATGTGCGTACGCTTCTTTTAGATCTAGAGAATAGAGCCAGTCTGGACTCTGGAGGTAGGGAAGAAGAGTCCTGAGAGAGATCATCTTGAAGTTTTCGTGGACTAGAAACTTGTTTAGGTTTCTGAAGTTCAGAATGGGCCTGTAGCCTCCAGTTTTCTTTGGAATGAGAAAGTACGGAGAGTAGAAGCCCATCCCCTTTTGGGATGTTGGGACATCTTCTATGGTACCCTGAGACAAAAGAGAGGACACCTCGTCCTGTAGGAGAGCAGTGAGTGGGGGTTGTGTTTGATATTCCCCAGTGAAAGTGGAGGGGGCAGAGTTTGTAGATGCAGTCTGTACCCTTCCTGGACTATGGTGAGTCTCCACTGCTCTGAGGTGATAAGGTGCCATCTGTGGGCATAGTAACATTGTCTGCCTGCTATGTGGAGGGGGTGGGGGTCCTCCAGAGGCAGGGTGGCAATTTTCTCTAGGAAAAAGAGTCAAAAACCAGGCACAGACTGTGGCTGTGGAGCTGGTTGAGATTTAGCCACCTGTGGCTTCTTTTGTTGATGCTGCTGCCTCTTCTGTGGGGCTTGACCCTGGTACTGAAAAGCAGGAGGATAAGAGGAGAAAAATGTATTCTTATTATTGTAGAAAGACTTCTTTGCAGGTGTCTTTTTCCTTGCAGGGTCAGCTGTTACTCTTGACGGTCTTTAGAGTAGTATTTTCTGACTACAATTGAGAGGCCTTATCTTGCCAGTCTTTGTCAAAGAGGTTTTCCCCTGTGCAACGTATTTTGCCCAGCTTATCTTGAACCCACTGTTCAAGTTCGGAGGCCTGAAGCCAAGCAATTTGACATGCACCAATGCATATTGCAGAGGCCCTGCTTGTGCATTCAAAAGCATCAAAGGTAGCCCTACTGATAAACTTTGTGACATAATATTTAAAATCCTACAGAGCAAATCTGCAAGCTGCCTTCTGCCTCTCATTGTCAAATCCAAAACTGAGTGGTCCAGAAGAACCTTCACTATTAACATCCTACAGATTCCTTCCTGGAAGATCAGGAACAAGCAGTCCACTTGCAACCAAGCCTTTTCGTTATTTGTCCCCACATTACGGAATTCCCTTCCACCAGCACTGAGAGAAATTACAGACTTATCGGAATTCAGAAACAGGCTTAAAACATACCTCTTTCTGAATGAATACAGCACAGACATGCATTCAGAAACCCAGCCACTTTAAAATGCACTCTACGGACACAATAGATGAATCTTCCTTTATATGTACATAGTTAACCAATCTAACCAGCAGAACTATAACTGTAAATAGTTGATGTTAAACTGTTAAACTATGTTGAATAGTTTTTTACTGTTCCTGTTTTAGGTAAAACAGTGTGCTGAACAAGTCCCTGGTACACATTTGTTAATTGTGAACTATTTTGAATTGTAGAAAGGCAGTATAGAAATAAGTTTAAACAAAAAAAAAATAAATTTTGGCTATGCTTAACTAGGGCAAGATAATCTGCCCTTTTGTCATCTGGGAGGAGGGGAGCAAAGGCCTCAAGATCCATGGAGATCTCTTTTAGAAATATTCTCATGTAGAGGATATAGGAGTTAATCCTAGCCGAGAGCATGGATGCTTGGAAGCATTGACACCCAAAGGCGTCGAGAGTTCTCAATTCTCTACCTGGAAGATCAGAGGAGTGAGTCTTCAAGCTTTTGATTCGGCGCACTGCCAATTAAACCACCATGGAGTGGTGGAGAAGTTTTGGCTTTTGGAAGCTGGTACACTCCAGTACCCGATACATGGTATAGGGACGTCAACTTTGAGCTGAGACCTTGAGAGGCATCTCCCACATCTGGAGCATAAGGTCATGAAGGATGCAGTGCACCAGTCAGGTGACTGCCTCTTTGGGTGCAGTTGGGAATTGGAGGATCTCTAATTCCTTCAACCTTGGCTCCTTCTCCAATGTTACCGTGATAAAGAGACTCTTGGTTAGGTCTCGAATGAAATCTTGGAAGGACATGTCTTCCAGAGGTGACATACGTTGTTGTTGAGGTGGGGGAAGGGTCTGAAGGTAGGTCCCAGGAATGGTGGGGAATCGAAATCGGAAGACTCAAAGTACCGACGGGCACTGTGTTCGGACGCTAGATGCCAGTACTGATGCTCTGAGGTATCGGCCTCTGTGAGCCACTTGGGTTTGGCACTGGTATCTGTAAACGTTTCAAGGGGCATGGGTGGGAGCAATGCCGATGTCATCTGCAGCAGCCCTGATGTCGTGTCAGGAAAGTGTCAATACCGTAACCAATATCCACGGGGTGGTGCTCATAGCCAGAGTTTTATCGATACAGAGGCTGCGAGGAGGGCTGCCAAGCTCTGCTTGATGGCCAGTATGCGCTGGTCTATTGAGGTTGCTGATGCTTGGGTGTCGGTGACTGGTATTTTCGCTACCGTCCCAGAGCATGGCACCAGTAGCTTTCTGGAGGTCAAGGCGTTAGGAACATCCTGGGGCCTCTCGATGGCTTTGGAGGAGAGGGCCTTCGCTGGGGCTGTTTAGCAGGCCGATCTGCCTCCGAGATAACACCCGAGAGGTCTCAATGCTTTGAGCGAGATCTTCCCCTGGATGTACCGTCAGACTTCGATATGGCATTGTGCTTGGACTTCAAAGATACCCGAGATCTATAGGAGGATGATGAGGCCCTTGACGAAGTGGATGCTATCAATACTGCATCCGAAGCGAAGAGTGCTCCAAATTTAGAAGCCCGATTTTGTAGGCATCGCTGTGTCTTTTTCTGAAAGAGGGAACAATCTTTTGACTGGGGGTCTGGGCTGAGGAATTTTAAAACACCAGTCATGTGTGTCAGTTGCCGAAATGGTGCTGGCACAATTAGAACATTTTTTGAAACCCCTAGTTGGTTTCTCTAAATATTCGAGGATGTAAAGAGAATGGTAAGCTTAAGGCCTAAAAAAGGCATCAACACCCAAAAGTTTTTTTTATTTTTTTAAAGAAGATAAAGAAATAAATAAAAGAAAAGTATAAAGGAACCAGCGATGTCGTCGATCTGCCGGTGTCGACAGGCAGGCAGAGGCGCTATCCAAAAAAAAAGTCTTTCTGCGGAGACAAAATTTGCTTCCTGCTGGCTCCACGGAAAATGAAGAACTGAAGAGAGGGAGTTGGGAAGGCAGGAAGACAGTCACACAGGCACAGTGGAGTGCTCCCAAAAGCTTTCCAATTGTATGCTAGGGAGCGTTCCTGTGCGGGCTCTGTTGGTACCGATGTCACCCATATGTGAAGACTACATTCCTGCTTGTTCCTGAAGATAATACTGAAGCTCCCCTTGTGGGATGGGTTTTTATACCAAGGGTGATGTCACAAAGCTTTGGGAATCTCTCTCGCCATCTGCTGGCAGGGAGACAACCCACTAGTCTGGACTGGTCTAGCAGGATGTATTTGGAATGCAGTCATTATAGAAGAACAGGCAGTTTGTCTGGGAAAAGATTCACTGAACTACATAACATGTAAAAATTTCTGAAATATACAAAGAAAATGTAATATTTAAGAAACATGAGAAGATATGCAGGCACTAAATCGTCAATGTGCTTCACTCTTGCCACTAACATCTCTTTGATCTGGTGCATACTACACATGCATATGTGGGCATTATATGATTAATTAACATTAGCAGATACCAAGTGAAATTCACCAGAGGATATGTGTGCATCCCCACTCCACCATTCTCTGTCTCTCCAGCCTGAGTCATCCTCTCCCTCCCCCTCACTTCTGATGTCCTCTTCCCCGTCCATCCCTTCACTTCCAGAGTCCTGTGGCCTTGCAGTGTTGCAAGAAAGACCAGCATCCTCCCTTATGGCCTCTCCCTCACTATCCATGACTTCAAACCAAACCTGCTCCTACCACTGTCCTCTTAGAAACATGTTTAAATTCCACCAACTATTACTAATTCTTTCCTTATCTTTACATGACCAATTTCATTAATGAGCACGCTCAGGATTCAAACCACTGCCCCCTGGCTGAAAGATGTAGTAGAAGGTAGGCTGTATTATTTCATATGCTTCTGTACTCCATACTGTACCACACCAGTACAAAAGGTAACTAGAAAATCAAACTATGGGGCTCATCGCTTGCTGGAGGATTACTTACATACTTACATCTAGCTGTGAAAAGTCTCTTCTATGTGAGGACATCTTGTCCTTTTAAAGAAAAAGTGCCCAGAAGGGTTTTTTTTTTTGGAATTGTTTACTTATGAAAAACGAGGATAACACCACAGGAAATGAACTGATTAACACTAGGGAATGTTATATGGGAGGGGGTTCTATGAGCTGCTGACACTGGAGAAGGATAGTTTTAATGTTATGTCTTTTCCAAAGTTTCTAAACCGGTTCCTGCTCCAAGCAAAATCTTCTTTACAAGATGGGAAGAGCAAAGAGGGTCTGGTACCAGTTTTCTAGATTCCAGGTAGCTTTTCCATATCTCCAAGGAGCTATTTCAAAGTGGACTGTTTACTAAGCCACAGATTGCACTCACAATCATTACTGGGTAGAGAGCAAGTTCACAGACAGATGTGTGGTTTTGCAAAGTCACACTATTTTATTTATCTATTTATTAATCAGTATTTATGTGTCATTTTTCTGAGAATATAGCTGGCTTTCTTCCCTTTCTGTAAACTTAGAGCAAGGAACTTACTCTGTACAGCTTCCATGGAGGGTGCCATTGAGGTTTGGGCATTGTTGGAGCTTTCTTCGCCATCAGGGCTGAATTCTTGGCACCTCCTGTTTCCATAATAGCCTACAAATGAAATTAGTAGTGCATCATGTATAGTGTTTTTTAAAGGATTTGGCAATACTTTTATTGGCATTACAGCTGCATCTAAAATAAGCTATTTTGGCAGAACATCCTAAGAGCCCCAAATGTAAAATGAAAGCTCAATTTGCTACACCATGGAAATTACTGCATTCATATGGTGTATTTTACCTTTTATATTAGCAAATACAATTATTTCAGACATCATTAATAGCAAAACACAAGTGTCAAAAGCATCTAGATAGTTTTCTTAAGGTGGTGCATCATATTCCCTTGCTGGCCAAATTCAAACTCAGCTTCAACACATTTTTCTTGAGCTGCTACTAAATCTTAAATCTTGGCTCTCCTTGATCATAGCTTTCTTGATTTTAACCATGTTCCCTATAATAAAGGTTTCCCGAAGCTTCTTATTTGTCTTGTGTCTTCACTAGACTTTCAGTTCCATGGTACATGGACCGTTTATGTGCATATTGCTTTGAAGGGGTTGATAAAACACGTGGATAAAAGTGAGATAATTGATGTGAAGGTCCATTTTAGCTAGGTCCCCCAATATTTTACAAAATGTTCCTCCAAACGTGAAGTTTTTGGGAAAATAACGGCAAAGGACTATACGTGTATTTGATAACCCATCCAGTAGGAGCAGTAATTTTAAAAAGCTGCATATAGGGAAAAACAGCATCCTGCTCTCATAAGAAACATAAGATATGCCATACTGGGTCAGCCCAAAGTCCATCAAACTCAGTATCCTGTTTCCAACAGTGACCAATTCAGGTCACCAGCACCTGTCAGGTTCCCATAAGGAACACAGATTCCATGCTGCTTATCCCAGGGATAAGCAGTGGATTTCCCCAGTCTGCTTCAATAATGGTTTATGGATATTACCTCTAGGAACCTGTCCAAATATCTTTTAAACCCAGCTATGCTAACAGCTTTTATTACATACTACTTTGGCAACAAATTTCAGAGTTTGATTATGTCTTGGGTAAGAAAAGCTTAAATTTGCTACACTGTAGCTTCATTGCATATCCGCTAGTCTTTTTACTTTTTGCAGGAGTCATTCTACTCATTTTATAAACCCCTATCATATCTCCCCCTCAGCTATCTTTTCCAAGCTGAAGGGCCCTAACCTTTTAGCCTTTCCTCATAAGGATATTCTTCCATCCCTGTTATCATTTCAGTCACTCTTCTCTGTATTTTTTCTAATTTGGCTATAATGTTTTTTAGATATGGTGACCAGAACTGCACATAATATTCAAGATGCAGTCACACCATGGAGCGATACAAAAGCATTAAAAATATCCTTGGTTTTATTCTCCATTCCTTTCCTTATGATTCTTAGCATTCTATCTGCTTTCTTGGCCGCTGCTGCTGCACACTGAGCAGAGGGTTTCAACGTATTATCCACACCGCTGCCTAAATCCTTTTCCTGGGTGGCGAGTCCTCCTGTGGAGTCCTGCATTGTGTAACTGTAGCTTGGTTTGTTCTTCCCTAAGTGCATAATTTTGCACTTGTCCACATTAAATGTCATCTGCCATTTGAACACCCAGTCTCCTAATGTCTCAAGGTCATCTTGCAATTTTCCACAATATTCTTGTGATTTTAACTTTGAATAATTTTTTGTCATCTGTAAATATGATAATCTCACTCGTTATTCCCATTTCCAGGTCATTTATGAATATGTTAAGCAGTGGGCCCAGCACAGATCCCTGGGGTACTCCACTATTCACCTTTCTCCATTGAGAAAAAGAAGAAATTAGACCTTACCTCCTAATTGTCTTTCCTGGAGTTCTCTCCGGGCCAGTCCGGGAACTGTAGGGTAATCAACCTCCTCCAGCAGCTGAGGACTGAATTCTTAAAGTCTTGCTGACAACCTCTCTCGCTCCCCCTGGTGTCAGAGACAGTCTACCATTGTCAAAGCAGCATGGCCAAACTACACAACCTAACCCAAACACTGTAATCTTAATGAAATTTGCACTACGTTTTAAACAAATTTTTTTATTTTTACCGGATCGCCCTGCTACACCCCCAGAACCTGACAGGGAGCCCCAGAGCCAGCATCACTCCAACATCTCACGGACGGAAAACCAAGAAAGCACAGTTACTTACCTGTAACAGGTGATCTCTGGGAACAGCAGGAATTAGTCCTCACATATGGGTACGTCGGTACCGACGGAGCCTGCGCGGGAAAGCTCCCCAGCTTCCCAGAAAGAAAGCCTTTGGGGCTTCCCACAGCGCATGCGCGCTGCCTTCCCGCCTTCCTGACCAACTCTCCTCAGTTCGAGTTTAAAGCTGAGACAATAGAGAGAGGAAAGGAAAGAGTGGAGGAGTAGCCTAGTGGTTGGGGCAAGGTACTTCAGGCCGGAAGGTCGGGGGTTCAAATCCCACTAGAGGACAGCAACCTTGGGCCGGAAGGACTGGGGTTTCTAGTCCCACAGGTGCTCCTTGTGGTCTTGGGCAAGCCACTTAACCCTCCATAGCCCATGTTCCCTGTAAAATAGTTATCTCCAAGTTATAATGCCCTGTTCAATGTAATTTCAGTTTGTTCAATGTAAACCGCACTGATGCAGAATAGCGCGGTATATAAGAGAATGTAAATAAAATAAATAAATAAAGAGAGAGAAAGAGACAACTCCTAGGGGAGGTGGGTGGGTTGTGAGGACTAATTCCTGCTGTTCCCAGAGATCACCTGTTACAGGTAAGTAACTGTGCTATCTCCAGGAACAAGCAGGAATGAGTCCTCACATATGGGGACTCCCTAGCTAAGACGCCTGGGAGATCCCCTCATGTAAGGGTATGAGACCCTGAAGGGTTTCTCATCTTCCTATGGATCTCAGGCATCCATTCAGGGAAGGTGGGCAGGAGTTGCTTAAGAATGGAACAGGTGTTTGAGAACAGCCTGACCAAATAAGGCATCCCGGCGGGAGTCCTTGTCCAAGCAGTAATGGGCTGTAAAGGTATGAACCGAGGCCCAGGTGGCTGCTCGACAGATCTGATCGATGGATACAGAATGAAGATGAGCCATAGAGGTGGCCATGGCTCTCACATTGTGAGCAGTGACATGGCCCTTCAGAGAAAGGTTCTTACTCTGGTAAGCAAAAGAGATACACTGAGCAATACAATTGGACAGCGTTCTTTTAGTGACTGGAAGTCCCAAATGGGAAGGATCAAAAGCAACAAAAAGCTGGGAAGTCTTTCTATGTTGCTGTGTCCTGTGGAGGTAAAAGGCGAGAGCTCTTTTACAATCCAGAGTATGAAGGGCCCTCTCTGCATTAGATGCATGAGGAGCTGGAAAAAAGATAGGTAAATATACCTCTTGATTAAGATGAAAAGGTAAAACCACTTTAGGCATAAAGTGTGGATTTGTCCTAAGGACTACCTTATCATGATGGAACCTTGTATAAGGCGGATTAGTCACTAAGGCCTGCAGTTCACTGATATGGCGGGCCGAGGTGACTGCAATAAGGAAAATAACCTTCCAGGAAAGAAATTTCAAGGAGGTTGAGGCTAATGGTTCAAAGGGTGGCTTCATAAGCTGACCAAGAACTAAGTTTAAGTCCCATGCCACCGGAGGAGGTCTAATGGGAGGTTTAGTTAACGTTAGGCCTCTCATGAATCTTGCAATAAGAGGATGAGAGGAAATAGGTTGTCCATTGATGGGTTTAAGTGATGCTGCAATAGCACTCAAATGGACTCGTACTGAATTCGTCTTGAGGCCTGCATTGGAGAGATGCAGGAGATATTCTAATAGAGAATTCACAGGTAGTGCGAGAGGGTCAAGACTCTTTTGAGCACACCAAATGGAAAATCTTTTCCATTTGAAAGCGTAAGAACGCCTAGTGGAAGGTTTCCTGGAGGCATGGAGGATATCCTTCACTTGTTGAGAAAGATTGAAGGCTTGAAGGTCTAGGCCTTCAGTAACCAAGCTCTGAGGTGAAGGGACTTGGGGTTTGGGTGCCACAAATTTCCCTCCTCCTGGGACAGAAGGTCTGGAGCAGCTCCCAAGTCCAGGGAGGGGGCTTTGGAGAGCTGCAGAAGTAGAGGATACCACACTTGGCGTGGCCAGCGTGGAGCGATGAGTATCATAGATCCTTGATCCCTCTGGAGTTTGAACAGAGTCTTGGGAATCAAGGGAATGGGTGGAAAGGCATACAGGAAGGCCTGACCCCAGTGAAGGAGGAAGGCATCCTTGGCCAGAGCCTCCTGACACGGAATTCTGGAACAGAAGTGGGGAAGTTTGGCATTCCACGGACTTGCAAAGAGGTCTATGTCCGGGGTTCCCCATTCCTGGAAGATTCTGTGTACCTGATCCTTGTGCAGGGTCCATTCGTGTGGGAGCAAGACTTGACTGAGTCTGTCTGCCCAAGAGTTTTGAACTCCTGGAAGGTATACTGCCAGAAGATGGATTTGATGCTCTCTGGCGAAGGCCCACAATTTTAGAGCTTCGTTGCAAAGCGACAGAGAGCCAGTCCCTCCTTGTTTGTTTATGTAAAACATGGCTACTTGATTGTCTGTGTGAACAAGGACGGTCATGTTGTTGAGGAGGGTATGAAAAACTTTGAGAGCAAGGAAAATTGCTCGGAGTTCCAAAAGATTGATATGAAGGGTGGCCTCCTGTGGAGACCAAATGCCCTGAGTGGAGAGGTCTTGAAGATGAGCTCCCCAACCTGTTTGGGAGGCATCTGTTGTGAGGGTTGATTGGGGCAACAGTGGCTGGAAGGGAGCCCCCAACAACAGATTTTGGGTGGATATCCACCAATGGAGAGACCAAAAGAGACGTTTGGAGGTTGCTATTTGGTCTGAGAGAGCTCCCAATGCTTGAGTCCACTGGGTGGACAAAGTCCATTGAGCTGCTCTCATGTGTAGGCGAGCAAAGGGTACCACATGCACTGTGGAGGCCATGTGGCCCAGCAGCTGTAGCATCTCCCTGGCTGTCAGGTGGGTTCTGGACTGAGCCTGGGAGGCGAGGTGCACTAGACGCTGGCAACGGGCCTGAGGAAGGTAGGCCCTTGCAGTGGTGGTATCTAACCAGGCCCCTATGAATTCCAGGGACTGAGTAGGGGGTGAGCTGAGACTTTGGGAGGTTGATCACAAGTCCCAGATAGTGCAGAATGCGTCTGGTGCGGTCCAGGGAAGTCTGGGCTTCGGACTGAGATGGAGCTCGGATGAGCCAGTCGTCCAGGTATGGAAAGACAAAGATTCCCAGGGCACGTAGAAAGGCAGCCACTATTGCCATGCATTTGGTGAACACCCTGGGAGCAGAGGCTAGACCGAAGGGAAGTACTCTGTATTGGTAATGTTTTCCCTGGAACAGAAACCGTAGGAATTTTCTGTGGGAGGGATGGATGAGTATGTGTGTACGCATCCTTGAGATCTAGAGAACAAAGCCAATCTTGACTCTGCAGGTATGGAAGGAGAGTTCCTAGAGAAAGCATCTTGAATTTCTCTTTGTAGAGGAATTTGTTCAATTCTCTGAGATCTAAAATGGGTCTGTACCCCCCCTGTTTTCTTTGGAATGAGAAAATAGGGGGAGTAAAACCCTGATCCCTGTTGAAGAAGAGGCACTTCTTCTATGGCCCTTTGGGCGAGAAGGGTGGTGATCTCCTGACCCAAAAGGTGTAGGAGAGACGTAGGAGAATTGAGACGACTCACCATGGTATGGGGAGGAAGGCTGGAGAAGTGCAGTTTGTAGCCCTCTCTGATGATAGAGAGGGTCCATTGCTCTGATGTTATTTGCTCCCATCTGGGAGCAAAATGAGTTAACCTTCCTGGGATGGTGAGAGGCTCTGGTTGTTGCAGAGCCAGAAAGGTTAAGTTCTCTAGAATCAAGTCAAAAACCCTGAGGAGATTGGGACTGCTGGACTGTAGCAGCTCCTGCAGGTTTTGCCCTGGCCTGTTTAGATTGCTGACGCTTAGGAGCAAAGCGGGCTGCAGAAGATTGTTGGCCAGTATTTGTAGAAAATCTGGCCTTCTTGAAGAAAGGCTTTTTAAAAGACTTTTTCTTGGCAGGGGTAGAGGTAGACTTAAAAAGTCTATCCAAAGCAGCATTCTCTGCGTCCATTTGAGTGGCCTTGATTTGCCACTCTTTTCCAAACAGATTCTCACCTGTACAGGGCAAATTTCCCAAGCCATCCTGGACCCAGGGTTCTAGGTCAGAAGCCTGAAGCCAAGCAATTCTGCGAGCAGCTATAGCAATGCCTGAGGCTCTGCTAGCACCTTCAAAGGAGTCAAAAGCTGCCCTGTTGGAAAACTTTGAAACATCTTGGGTATGTCTCAGTAAAAGAAGGTACTCATCCTTTTTATCCTCTGGGATAAAGGGGAGAAAATTGCGCCACTGTAGTGTAAGCTCCTTCAGAAACATGCCCATGTATAGACTGTATGAATTGATTCTGGCAATCAGCATACTAGCTTGGAAGATTTTCCTGCCAAAAGCATCCAAAGTCCTACATTCTCGTCCTGGAGGGGTAGAAGAGTGTCTTTTGGTACTCTTTATCCTCTTCACAGCTGACTGCACCACAATAGAGTGGTGAGGGAGCTGAGTTTTTTGAAAACCAGGAGAAGGGGGGACACAATACATGGTGTCCAAATGACGAGAATGTGGAGAGAGGGTGAGAGGAGTCTCCCATAAGTCCATCATGTGTTCATGAAGAATTTCATGAATGGGCAAGGTGACTGCCTCCTTAGGAACCTTAGAGTACCCCAAAATATCTAATTTTTTTGCTCTGGGTTCTTTTTCAGTGTTTACTGAAATAGAGAGTCCTTTAGCTACTTCAAGAATGAAATCTTGAAAGGACAAATCCTCTGGAGGAGACATTCTCCTCTTTGGAGAAGAGGGCTCCTCAGGAAGAGTAAGAGATGCTTCAGCAGAGTCATCTGAGGCGTCTGAATCATCAGAAGACTCGAAGTATCGTTTGTTGGCTTCCAGGGATCGATACGCGTATCGACCGGTATCGACATCGGGCGTACCCAGAACCGGATCGGTATCGAGAAAGGCTCCGGAACCGGTATCCTGGTCGATGTGGATGCCATGGGTACCGGTACCGGAGTCGGTATCGCTTGTTGCGGTACCGTGGGCATCGCAGCCTTAATGAAAGCCATTATGGCCTGCTGCATGGTATGAACAGTATGATCCATGGATGCCACGAATGTCTGGATATCGGTACCGGAAGAATGGGCCGGTACCCCAGAGCAGTCCAACAGGTGATCGGTCGAGGCCGTGCCATCGATGTCAACCTGTAACCCCATAGGAGGAGCTTTGGAAGCCGGAGCTTCCCGCCGGGGTTGTTTGGCTGGGGCAGGGTCTTCAGGGTCAAGCCCAGAGGCCTCTCGATACTTAGAGGGAGATTTGCCCTTTGAAGACCTGCCGGAAGAATGTTTGGTTACCTGAGATCCATCAGGAGAGGAAGACCTGGATGATGTTGATGCTGGAGTATCAGAAAACAGCATATGAAACTTGGCTGCCCGGTTCTGTAAGCCACGTTTGGACATCAGAGAACAGGATGGGCAGTCCAGAATGGAGTGGTCAGGCCCCAAACATTTAAGACACCATTCATGGGTGTCTGTAATTGAAATAGTACCGCTGCACTTGGTGCATTTTTTAAAAGCAGTCGCTGGTTTCTCCATGAGGAGAATTTTGTGAAGTCCTGAAGGCCTAAGAGGAAAATACACCAAGTGAGGAAAAGTATATTATTTATTTTTTTTTTTTAAAAGAAAAGTAAAGAAAAAGACCGGCGGTACCGGTCCGGAGTCGGGGAAGGCAGACACGCGGCCAAAGAAACAAATTAAAATAAGAAATTCTTCAGCGGTGACAGGAACACGACCTGCTGGCTCCGCGGAAAAAGAAGAACTGAGGAGAGTTGGTCAGGAAGGCGGGAAAGCAGCATGCATGCGCTGTGGGAAGCCCCAAAGGCTTTCTTTCTGGGAAGCTGGGGAGCTTTCCCGCGCAGGCTCCGTCGGTATCGACGTACCCATATGTGAGGACTCATTCCTGCTTGCTCCTGGAGATACCCCTTAGTCCTCCTTTCCTCATTCTTGCACTGTAGCGCCCACAGCTACTATTTCTTTCAGAACAACGGACGAACCAATGAGACCCCTCCCCCTGACAGATGTAAATGGACTGGGTGGGCCCTGGACTTGCCCAGAGAGAACTCAAGGAAAGGCAATTAGACCTTACCTGCTAATTTCTTCTTCCTCTTCGTCTCTCCGGGCCAGTCCAGGAACTTTAGGGAAGTACCAGAGCAGTACCTAATCCCAGGAGGGTCCCACTAGGGCCGCCACTATGGCTGAGGCCCCTACATTTGCATCTCCCCTTGCTTGAACATCCAAACGATAGTGCTTTGCAAAGGCATGAAGAGACAACCAAGCAGGCGCTCAACAAATGTCCACAGGCAGAACCAAGGCAAACTTGGCCCAAGAAGTTGCTTGGCCCCGAGTAGAATGAGCCCAGAGCCCTTCAGGAGCCGACCTACTGCTCGCTTTATACGCTGCTCCCACAGCATGTTTCACCCAATGAGCAATCGAGGCCTTGGAAGCCGCCTCCTCTTTTCGAGCTCCTCCAAACAGCACGAACAACCTTTCGATTCGGTCCTCCGAAGGTATCGATAGAGTACTCTTCCAAGATCCAACTTCCGTAGTGACCTATCCATGGGACTCCTTTCACTGATCTGAAAGGTCGGAAGCGAAATTGGCTGATTTAAGTGAAAACCAGACACTACCTTTGGAAGAAAGGACGGAACCGGCCGCAACATCACCTTCTCCGCAGAAAATTGAATGTATGGCTCTCTACACTACAATGCCTGCATATCCAAGATCCTTCTAGTCGAGCACAACGCTACCAGGAAAGCGGTCTTCCAAGAAAACTCTTAGCGCTACCGCCCCTGCTGGCTCAAACGGAGACCGAGTTAACGCCTCAAGGACTAATTTCAAATCTCACGGTGGTACTATCGGTCTCACTGGAGGCCGTACATTCTTAACCGCCCTTAGGAATCTCAGAATATCCTGGTTGCACGACAGGAGGCTCCCCCGCACTTTGCCCCTAAAAACAGCCAAGCTGCTAACTGAACTCTCAGATAGCGAGGGCGAGACCCTTATCCAGACTGTCCTGCAGAAACGACAAGATATCTGGCACCGTCGCAGCCAATGGCTTAATGCTACGCCTCTTGCACCATCCTTCAAAGATGCACCAGATACGAACATAGGCCAGAGACGTAGATCTTCTCCTGGACTTCAACATCGTGTCTACCACCGCCGCGGAATAACCCCTACGACTTAGCTGTTCCCTTTCAAGAGCCAAGCCGTAAGCGAGAAGCGATCTACGTCCGGCATTAGAATTGGTCCCTGGCACAACAAATTGACTCGGCTGGGCAGCCTTCAAGGACGGTCCACGAGCAGGCGCACCAGATCCGCATACCACACTCTCCTCGGCCAATCAGAGGCAATGAGAATCACTCTTCCGTTGTGACGTTCGATCCTCCAAATGACTCGCCCGATCATCGGCCATGGAGGCAACACAAAGCAGCCCGACCGAAGGCCAAGTCTGAGCTAACCCGTCTAGCCCCTCTGACATGCGTTCCCTGCACCTGCTAAAGAATCAAGATGCCTTGGTATTGACGAGTGTGGCCATCAGATCCATAACTGGCTGTCCCCACTGCACTGTAATGTTGTGGAAGACTGCCGCGTTAAATTCCCACTCTCCAGGATCTAAAACATTCCTGCTGAGATAGTCGGCCTGCACGTTGTCTCGTCCTGCCACATGCGCCGCCAAAAGCACTCATAGATGATTCTCTGCCCAGAGCATCAACAGCTGACTCTCCTCCAGCAAGGCTGCACTGCCTGTCCCGCCCTGTCGATTGATATAAGACACCGTGACCGTATTGCCGGAGAACACGCGCACTGCTTTCCTTTTCACTAGACTGACGAATTTTAGAAGAGCGAAGTGCACCGTTCTCAACTCCAAGCGACTGATCGACCAACTGCTCACTTCCGCTGACCATTGACCTTGCGCCATCTGGGACATAGAATGCGCTCCCCAGCCAAAAAGGCTGGCATCCGTGATGAGAACCCAATCCGGCTGCTCCAGCAGAACCCCCGCCCGCAGATGGCTGGGATCCAACCACCACTGCAAACTGGCGCTGACTGCTTCGGAGTACCCTAACTTCCGACTCAGTGGATGATCCTGCGGCGACCATCGGGAGAGCAATGCTTGTTGAAGAGGATGCATATGCATCCTGGCCCATGGTACAAGGTCCAACGCTGCCGCCATGGAGCCCAGAAGTTGCAAGTATCGCCACGCCGACGGAGCCTTCATGCGTAAAAATGCCGTAACCTGCTTCAACATTTTTTGCACTCTGTCCTCTGGCAGAAACACCGCCCCCACGTCCGTGGCGAAGTGCTCCAAGATAGACGAGACGCTGCACTGGAAGCAACTGGCTCTTGGCTTGGTTCACCACCCAACCCAGCTGTTCCAGGAATTCCACAACCCGAGCCGTTGCCCAGACCGACTCTGCCACCGACTGAGCTCGAATAAACCAGTCGTCCAGGTAAGGATACACCAGGATGTCCTCCTTCCGCAACGCCACAGCCACCACCACCATCACCTTTGTGAACGTGTGCGACGCCGTAGCCAGCCCAAACGGCAATGCTCAGAATTGAAAATGCCCCATGGGCACTGCAAAGCGCAAAAACATTTGATGCTCTGGTCAGATGGGAATGTGCAGATACGCTTCTGTCAAATCTATGGACGAAAGCACCTCGCCCGGCTTTACCGACCGAATAACGGAGCTCAGTCTCTCCATCCAGAAATGCGGCACCCTCAAACAGCGGTTCACGTGCTTGAGATCGAGAATAGGCCGAAAAGACCCTTGCTTTTTGGGAAGCACAAAATAAATCGAGTATCGACCTAACCCGTACTGGTCTTGAGGAACCGGAACCACCGCTTGAAGCCGCAGCAAACGTTCAAGGGTATCGAATACCGCCTCTTTTTTTGTCGATGATCCACATGGAGACACCACGAAGGCCTCCGCTTAGGGATGGGCGAACTCCAGTGCGTAACCGTCGCGGATAATCTCCAGTACCCAGTGGTCTGTTGTAATGGTGGTCCAGATGGAGAGGAAGTCCTGCAAACATCCTCCTATGGGCACCTCTGTCTGGACCAGCTTGTTCTCATTGCGGCTTCTTTGAGGAGCTCTGCGGGGAACCGAAATACCCCCATCCGAACCCCCGAGCCCCTCGAAAGGACTGCCCTCTGGAGACGAAGCGACCCCTTTGATATGGAGTAAATTGAGATCCCCGGAATCTATGAAACTCCCTACTCTGTGTCCCTTCTGCAAAGCTCCAGGCTTCGGACGGTCCTCCGGGAGTCGACCTCCCTTGGAATCTCCCAGATCTTTCACGATCTTTTCCAGAGCCTCCCCAAAAAGCAGCTTGCCCTTGTATGGAAGCTTACTAAGGCAAGCCTTGGAAGACGCATCGGCCGCCCAATTCCGCAACCAGAGGAATCTCCTTGCTGCAATCACAGACGCCATGGACTCTGCCAAGATCCTTACGAGATCATAGAAGGCATCCGTGAGATACGCTGCCGCCGACTCCAACTTTGCTCCTTCCGGCAAAGAGCTGTCCTCTCCTCCAGGCTGAGACTCTCCTTGGAGCCAGCGAATCGAGGCCCTTGACACATAAGCCCCGCAGATGGAGGCTTGAAGCGAAAGAGCACTGGCATCAAACGCCTGCTTAAGCAAAGCCTCCAACTTTCTATCCTGTAGATCCTTAAGGGCTGCTCCCCCTTCTACAGGAATCATAGTTTTCTTTGTCACTGCTGCTACTAATGCATCCACCTTTGGCATTTTTATCAACTCCTCCTCTTCCTGCGGCACCGGGTACAGCAGACCGATGGCCCGACCGCTCCGCAACGTAGATTCTGGACATTCCCATTCCGACTCCACCATGTGTTTGATCACTCTATGAACCAGAAAACACCTCTGCTCTGCTTTGAAACCTTGAAGCAGAGGGTCCTCCAGTGGTTCCTCTTGCACTGCTGGTAAGGCAATATTCAGAGCCGCCAGCGAATGGGTAATAAGAGCTCCCAGCTCTTCCCTCCTAAAGACCCTGAAAACAGAGTCATCGCCAGGCCCAATTTCACCTTCCTCTAGATCTCCTATCTGTTAATCTAGACCAGAGTCGGAGAGAATTTCTCCTTCCTCAGCTACCTAAGACATTGAGAGCTGCTGACCGAAACTATCGGTGCCCATCTCAACTCCCAAGCTGGCCTTCGAGGTACCCTCCCCTAGGTCCATGGAAGTGCTATCCCCTCTCGGCAACCCTGAGAGGTAAGAGGAAGAATCCTTACCCTGCACTTGCTCCAGTTTGAGGCAATAGGCCTTATGAAGTGACAGTATAAAATCTGCAGAAAAAGAGAGATTCTAAGCCGCCTTGAATACTTGGCCCCTGTGTCTGGGACCCATCTGGGGCCTGAGCAGGTTTTTTAGATTTTGCTCTCTTTTTCCCGGCCTTCTCCTGAAGCGCTGTGGAAATGGTAGCTTTTTCTAAAATGGCCGCCATTCCCGACAACTCCGCCGAAGTCTGATGGCCTCCTAACGGTTCTACTAACGCTGTTCTCTCCTCCATGGTATCCCCAAAGCAACGCTCCAAACTGTAGCCTCTCCAGAAACAAAACCTACAGAGACCCGATTCTGACAAGCCCTGGCGACTTCCGCACTGCGCACATGCTGCCAGACCCGGCAGCATGCGCTTGAACTCTGGCTGGCTGAAAATGTATGACGGACGCGAACTTAACCCGACGTACGGGCCTGTCCCCCACCAAAACAACCTTGTGTGAGTGACTAACTTCCAACGTACCTGCAACGTGGTGCTGTGGTTACCTCGCACTGCTCAAACCCGTTGCTAGCGGCAGAGCAAGCTCGGTCCCGGAGACAGAGATCCCGGACTCTGGGGCTCCCAGCTCCTTCCTCTGCTTCTCCTGTGACAAAACTGGCAGCTTTCGCCGAGGCAGGCTCTGCCTCTGCTGCCTGACCAAGTAAGCCCCCGCAGCCGAGCTCCTTTTTTTTTTTTCTTCCATAAATCTTGGTCAGAATAGGCTTTCTGAGTATGGCTTTATGGCTACTCAGTATGGCTTTCTGAGTAGGGCTTACCCAGAACTTCCTCTCCTACCACTATTAACATATCATCTTCGTCTCTTCAGGAAGCCTATCAGCCAACGTCCTATCCAGCTGCTGAGGACTGAAAGACTGAGTCTCTGACACCAGGGGGAGCGAAATAGGCTGTCAGCAAGACTAAGAATTCAGTCCTCAGCTGCTGGAGGAGGTTGACTACCCTACAGTTCCTGGACTGGCCTGGAGAGACGAAGAGGAATGGCCATTTAGCCCTACCCTGTTTTATATCTTTTAACCAGTTCCCAACTCACAACGGTACACTGGCTCCCATCCCATGCTTTTTAATTTTCTCAAGAGTCTCTCATACCTATGTACCTGAATGTAATTCGCCTTGAACTACCACTGCAAAGGCGTGAGCTAAATACAAATAAGGGACCTTGTCAAAGGCTTTCTGAAAATCCAAATAAACTATGTTCACCAGCTTCTCTTCATCTAACTTGACACTTTCTAAAATCACTATCTGCATATGTAACTAATTTACATAAGCAAATTTTATTTATTTATTTATTTTTTATTTAGACAGTTTTGTATACCGCCTTATCCTTCAATCAAAGCGGTCACAACACAATTGGAGGATACATTTAACACGCAGGGATATGAGACACATACACCAATACTTACAGGGAACATGGGCAATGGAGGGTTAAGTGACTTGCCCAAGACCACAAGGAGCATCTGTGGGACTAGAAACCCCAGTCCTTCCGGCCCAAGGTTGCTGTCCTCTAGTGGGATTTGAACCCCCGACCTTCCGGCCTGAAGTACCTTGCCCCAACCAATGCCCCAATGCTTCTATAAGGGCCATAGGATATCTGGATTTTGAGAAGACATCTGATCAAGTCCTTCAAGAGAGGCTCCCGAGGAAACTAAAGATTCATAGGAGGCAGTATCTTACTGTGGAGATAGGTAACTGGTTAAAATACAGAAAACCAAGTAGGGCTAAAAGTTAAATTAGGCCTTACCTGCTAATTGGCATTCCTTGAGTAACTCCAGTCG
Source organism: Ichthyophis bannanicus (assembly GCA_033557465.1). Lineage (NCBI taxonomy): Eukaryota > Metazoa > Chordata > Amphibia > Gymnophiona > Ichthyophiidae > Ichthyophis > Ichthyophis bannanicus. Next base: position 1,717,837,335 of record CM066032.1, on the reverse strand, counting down.
AGTCCCGCACCTCTGGGTAGTCAATCTCCTCCAGCAGCTTGGAGACTGATCACGTTAATCTTTTGATGATATCAGTATACCTTAGGCAGCGGGCTCTACCTACCAGCCCCAATAACTATTGACAAAGCAGGCTTACAGGAGCAACAAATAAGTAGTCAAATAGTACTAACCAAACTCTATATAACTATGGGCCTCTACCCCCTAGGAGGACCCCTACTCCCCTCCCTGGAATGAGGAGGCTTACCTGCCACCAACATAGCAACCGAAATCCTTAGAGCGCAAGGACAAAATAGCAGACAACCCTTCTGACAGGACCCACTCGCCTCACAGTGCTACCTCTGTTCTGTAGTACTTCCCCTGACTGCAAAAATCCACTGGTGACATTCTTCAGGCCCGGGAGCATGTAACAGAGTATTTTAAACAAACAGTGAGGGTTCCAGGACTGAACTGGAGTTACTCAAGGAATGCCAATTAGCAGGTAAGGCCTAATTTAACATTCCTTATCGTCCCCTCCAGTCTAGTCCTGCACCACTGGGATGTAACAGAGCAGTACTATCAAGGGGAAGGTCCTGCGATTCCAGACTGAATTAGCCGCTCCGAACCTGGCATCCCCTGCCACCTGCACATCCAGATGATAATGCTTTGCAAAGATGTGAAAGGAGGACCAAGTGGCCGCCCTACAAATCTCGGCAGATGGAACCATTCTATACTCCACCCAAGAGGCCGCCTGCACCCTAGTCTAATACACCTGCAGCCCTGCTTGTACTGCCTGTCCCTTTATCATGTATGCCGATGCGATAGTTTCTCTAATCCACCTGGCAATGGAGGACTTGGCTGCTGCTTCCCCCTTGTGCAGTCCCCCAAACAGCACAAACAATCCGATTTAAGAAATGGAGCAGTTCTCTTCAAATAAATGCCACAATGCTCTCCATACATAGACAACTGTGGATCCGCGCCTCTCCCCGGCCTCTCCGAGAGCGCCGGTAGGGAAACTGGCCAATTCAAATGAAAAACACAACACGACCATGGGCAAAAAGGAGGGCATCAGCTGGAGAACCATCTTCTCTTTCGAGATGGACAGGAAGGGCTCCCTGTATGAAAGAGCCTGAAGGTCCGAAATTCTCGTGTCCGAAGAAATCGCCACCAGAAACACTGTCTTAAGAGTCAAATCCTTCAGTGAGGAACCCGCTCAAAGGTTCGAAGGGCTCCTTCGTCAGCACTGCCAATATCAAATTGAGATCCCAAGGAGGAATGATGGACCTTAATGGTGGCTGGAGCTGCTTCACCACCTTCAGGAAACAGACCGCATCTGGGTGCGTTCCTAATGACATTCCATGATCCTGCCCCAATAAGAAGAAATTACCATCACTTGCACCCTCAAGGTGCAAGCAGCGAGACCCTTCTTAAACCCTGCTTGCAGGAACACTAACACTTCTGGTATGATAGCGAGAAACAGCTGACCCTGCCTTTTACCACACCAATCCTCAAAGATGGGCCAGACATGGATATAAAACAGAGAAGTGGACCTCTTCCGGACCTTTAGTAATGTTGCAATCACCAGTCCTAAATAGTTGCGCCTCCTCAACCGTGACCTTTCAAGATCCATGTCACGAGAATCGATCCACCTGAGGCATTTGCACGGGACCCTGGGTCAAGAGGTCCCCTCTGACTGGCAGACACCAAGGTCGATATGTCTTTAGCCACACTAGGTCGGCATACCATGGACATCTCGGCCAGTCCGGGGCAACTATGATGACCAGTCTCCAGTGAGCTTCGATCCACTGCATGACGCAGCTTACGAGTGCCCGGGGGAAAGATGTATATGATGCCCTCCATGGGCCATTTCTGCACCAGGGCGTCCAGGCCTTCTGACATCCACTCTCTTCTTCTGCTGAAAAATCTCGCTTTGGCTGTTGCAAATGTAGCTATTAGGTCCATGAATGGTGTGCCCCATCTCTTCATCAGCTGCAAAAAAACCTCCTGGCAGAGGGTCCATTCCCCAGGGTTCACCCGAACCCGGCTCAGGTAGTCCGCAGTCACGTTATCTGTTCCCACAACCTGTGCTGCCAACAGCACTTGAAGATACACTTCTGCCCATGTTAGCAGCGCCTCGGCCTTTGCTTCCAAGCACACGCTGCCCATACCTTCTTGCCAATTTATGTAGGCCATTGTGGTTGCATTGTTCGAGAAGAACCAAACTGCCATCCCCTGGAGCCATAGCTGAAACCTCTGTAGCACCAGGATGACTGTGTGCATCTCCAGCCTATTTATGGATCAAGCGGTCTCCTGCGGGCTCCACTGCCCTTGAGCAATGTGCCCCTCGCAGTGGGCCCCCCAGCCCGAAAGACTCAAGAGGTATCCTCGCCGCCAATTTCTTAGAGTGGAGCCACCACCTGAGCAACCACTTGGTCTCCTTTGGGCAAGGCAACCGCTGTGTCAAAGGATAACTCTGATGTGACCACCTGTGTAGCAGTGCTCTCTGCAGTGGTCGCATGTGAGTTCTTGCCCACAGCACGACCTATAGAGTTCTCTGCCATGGTGCCGAGTAGCTGCGGATAATGCCAAGCTGTCGGATCTGTCACCTGCAAGAATTGACGCACTAATTTCCGTAGCCCCTGTGTCCGTTACTCCGGAAGAAACACCTTTCCATTGTGGGTGTCGAAGCGCATCCCCAGGTACTCTAGCTCCTGGGATGGCACCAAGCGATACTTTTGATATGTTGATCACCCATCTGAGACTCTGCAGGAACTCGGCCACTCTTTTGTTGCATGTTCACTTTCTCTCCATGACTTTGCCCGTATAAGCTAGTCGTTGAGATATGGGTGCACCAGGACCCCCCTTTTGGATGCCGCCACCGCTACCACCACCACCATGGCCTTTGATGAAGGTATGGGGAAGCAGTGGCTAGCCCGAAGGGCAACACCCAAAACTGAAAATGGCACATGGGCACTGCAAAACGGAGAAACTGCTGATGTTCTGGTCGAATAGGAATGTGCAGATATGCTTCCGTGAGATCGAGGGCCGTCAAAAACTCTCCCTCTCTCACCACCACTATGACAGACTGCAATGTTTCCATGTGGATTCGGGGCACCCACAGACACCTGTTCACGTGCTTGCGATCAAGAATAGGCTGAAAACAGCTCTCCTTTTTGGGCACCACAAAATAAATTGAGTACCAACCTGATCCGAATGGCAACAATGCCCCCAATTACCGGAGCCACACCAAGGTGTCTTATCGCTGCAGCCTTGCCGCATGCCTTGCAGGGGGACATTTGAGTACAGCCCCCTTGGATCATTCCTCCAGCTGCTTGGAGACTGAGCTTACCGAGGCTGGTAGGTGAAGCCCTCTGCCTAAGTATACTGATATCATCAAAAGATGACATGGCTCAGTCTCCAAGCTTCTGAAGGAGGTTGACTACCCAGAGGTGCGGGATTAGACTGGAGGGACGATAAGGAACGGTCAGTATTCTTAGTGAAGAAAGGTAAACACTGGCATGCCCCATCTATGCTCACTGGGACCAGAGTGCTTTATTTGGTAATGTATTTAAAAATAATCTGGAAAAAGAGTTAGAGATCAAGTCTGCAGATGAGAGACAGCTGTTAGAGCTTGCAACGATTGTGAGAAATTGCAGGAGGACTTTACAAGACCGAGGATCAGGGTGCCTAAATGGCAGGTGAAATTTAACGTGGACAAGTGCAAAGTGATGCAGACAGGGAAACATAATCCAAACTACAGGTACATGATACAGAGTTCCATATTTGGCATCACAACTCAGGAAAAGGATCTGGGCATCATTGTGGACAATATGTTGAAATCCTCAGCACAGTGTACTGTAAGCAGTCAAAGCAAATAGAACGCTAGGTATTATTAGGAAAGGAATGGAGAATGAAACAGTATCTGAATACTATGTGCAGTTCTGGTTGCCTTATCTCAAGAGAGATATGGCGAAACTAGGAAACATAGGAGAAAGGCAATGAAATTGAAAAAGGGGATGGAACAGCTCCCCTATGGAGAAAGGCTAAAGAGGTTAAGGCTCTTCAGTTTGGAGAAGAAATGGTCGAGATATGATGATGTCTATAAAATGAGTGGAGTAGAAAAATAATGAACAGTTATTTACCCTTTCAACCAGCAGTAAAACTAGGGGTCAATCCATGCAGCTAATAGGTGGTGTTTATGAAACTAAACAGAAGCAGCATTTTTTTGCCCAATGCACAATTAAACTGTGGAAATTCTTGCCAGAAGATGTGGCGAAAGCAGTTAGCATTGCTGGGTTTAAAAAGAGTTTACATAAATTTGTGCAAGAAAAAAATCAATAAACCCTTATCATAATAATATAAGGACTGCCATACTGGGTCAGACCCAAGGTCCATCAAGTCCATTGTCCTGTTTTCAACATTGGCTAATCCAGGTCACAAATACCTGACATGTCCCAAAAGTAGCCAGTTCCATGCTACGTACCACAGGGATAAGCAGTGGTTCTCTCATGGACTACCTCAACAAAGGTTTATGGAATTTACCTCCAAGAATTTGTCCAAACCTTTTTTAAACCAAGTTACACTATCTGCTTTTATCACATCCTCTGGCAAGGACTTCCAAAGACTAATTATACATTAAGAAAAAAAAATATTTTCTCCTGTTTCTAAAATAAACTACTTTGCAGCTTCATGGCGTGTTCCCTAGTCCTTTATTCTTTCAAAAAGAGCCAGAACTGATTCACATTTACCCCATTCTACTCTACTTGGGATTTAATAGACCTCTATCACAGGGATCAACAAATCCGAGTCGCCAGCTCGCTATGGTGACTATAAAGTGCCCCCCAGCACCCAGGATGCCACTGCCCCGCTACCCCAGCCATCATCTGATAAGCTTATCATTCTGCTGCGCTGTATGCTACTCTAGCACGATTGGCTCTGTGTGCAGCTTGAGCCACATAGTGGAGAAAGCTTGCTGATCTTGCAGTTTCAGTTTTTGTGAGATCAGCAAACTTTCTCAACTGAGTGGCTCAAGTCACATGCAGAGCCAATCACAGTGCAGCAGTGAACAATGTGGCAGAATGGTAACTCATCAGATCATAGCTGAGGGAGGGGGAAATGAGAGAGACAAACAGAGGATGATGGTTGGGGGGTAAAGCACAGTTACTTACCTGTAACAGGTGATCTCTGGGAACAGCAGGAATAGTCCTCACATATGGGTACGTCGGAACCGACGGAGCCTGCGCGGGAAAGCTCCCCAGCTTCCCAGAAGGAAAGCTTTTGGGGCTTCCCAGAGCGCATGTGCGCTGCCTTCCCGCCTTCCTGACCAACTCTCCTCAGTTCGAGTTTAAAGCTGAGACAATAGAGAGAGGAAAGGAAAGAGAAAGAGATACAACTCCTAGGGGAGGTGGGTGGGTTGTGAGGACTATTCCTGCTGTTCCCAGAGATCACCTGTTACAGGTAAGTAACTGTGCTATCTCCAGGAACAAGCAGGAATGAGTCCTCACATATGGGGACTCCCTAGCTAAGATGCCTGGGAAATCCCCTGCCAAGGTTCTTCATCTTCCGATGGATCTCAGGCATCCATTAAGGGAAGGTGGGCAGGAGTTGTTTAAGAATGGAACAGGTGTTTGAGGACAGCCTGACCAAATAAGGCATCCCGGCGGGAGTCCTTATCCAAGCAGTAATGGGCTGTGAAGGTATGAACCGAGGCCCAGGTGGCTGCTCGACAGATCTGATCTATGGATACAGAGTGAAGATGAGCCATAGAGGTGGCCATGGCTCTCACATTGTGAGCCGTGACATGGCCCTCCAGAGAAATGTTTTTACTCTGGTAAGCAAAAGAAATACACTGAGCAATCCAATTGGAAAGTGTTCTTTTTGAGACTGGAAGTCCCAAATGAGAAGGATCGAAAGCAACAAAAAGTTGGGAAGACTTTCGATGTGGCTGAGTCCTATGGAGGTAAAAGGCAAGAGCACTTTTACAATTTAGAGTATGAAGGTTCCGCTCTGCACTGGATGCATGAGGAGCTGGAAAGAAGACAGGTAGGTATACCTCTTGATTAAGATGAAAAGGTGAAACCACTTTAGGCATAAAGTGTGGATTTGTCCTAAGGACTACCTTATCATGATGGAACCTTGTATAAGGTGGATTCGCCACTAAGGCTTGCAGCTCACTGATGCGACGAGCTGAAGTGACTGCAATGAGGAAAATAACCTTCCAGGAAAGAAATTTCAAGGAGGTAGAGACTAAAGGTTCAAAAGGAGGCTTCATAAGCTGACCAAGAACCAAATTCAAGTCCCATGCCACCGGAGGAGGCCGAATGGGAGGTTTAGTTAGAGTTAAGCCTCTCATAAATCTTACAATAAGAGGATGAGAGGAAATAGGTTGTCCATTGATAGGTTTAAGTGATGCTGCAATAGCACTCAAATGGACTCTTACTGAATTCGTTTTAAGGCCTGCATTGGAGAGATGCAGGAGATATTCCAAGAGAGAATTCACAGGAAGAGCAAAAGGATCAAGATCCTTTTGAGCACACCAAATGGAAAATCTCTTCCATTTAAAAGCATAAGAACGCCTTGTGGAAGGTTTTCTGGAAGCATGGAGGATATCCTTCACTTGTTGAGAGACATTTAAGTCTTGAAGGTCTAGGCCTTCAGTAACCATGCTCTGAGGTGGAGGGACTTGGGGTTTGGGTGCCACAAAGTCCCCTCCTCCTGAGACAGAAGGTCTGAAGCAGCTCCCAGGTCTAGGAAGGGACCCTGGGAGAGATGCAGAAGTAGAGGGAACCACACTAGGCGTGGCCAGCGTGGAGCTATGAGGATCATAGATCCGTGATCCCTCTGCAGTTTGAACAGAGTCTTGGGAATCAAAGGAATGGGTGGAAAGGCATATAGGAGGCCCTGACCCCAATGAAGGAGGAAGGCATCCCTGGCCTGAACCCCCTGACACGGAGTTCTGGAACAGAACCGGGGAAGTTTGGCATTCCACGGACTTGCAAAGAGGTCTATGTCCGGGGTTCCCCATTTCTGAAAGATTCTGAGTACCTGATCCATGTGCAGGGACCACTCGTGTGGAAGCAGAACTTGGCTGAGTCTGTCTGCCCAAGAGTTTTGAATTCCTGGGAGATATACTGCCAGGAGATGGATTTGATGCTCTCTGGCGAAGGCCCACAGTCTGAGAGCTTCGTTGCAAAGCGACAGAGAGCCAGTCCCTCCTTGTTTGTTTATGTAGAACATGGCTACTTGATTGTCGGTATGAACAAGAACTGTCATGTTGTAGAGGAGGGTATGAAAGACCTTGAGAGCAAGGAAAATTGCTCGAAGCTCCAGAAGGTTGATATGAAGGGCGGTCTCCTGTGGAGACCAAAGGCCTTGAGTGGATAGGTCTTGCAGATGAGCTCCCCACCCTGTTTGGGAGGCATCTGTGGTGAGGGTTGCTTGGGGCAGTAGTGGTTGGAAGGGGGACCCCAGCAACAGATTTTGAGTGGACATCCACCACTGGAGAGACCAAAATAGACGTTTGGAGGTTTCTATTTGGTCTGAGAGAGCTCCTGAAGCTTGGGTCCACTGAGTGGACAGAGTCCATTGAGCTGCTCTCATATGCAGGCGAGCATAGGGCACCACATGAACTGTGGATGCCATGTGGCCTAGCAGTTGTAACATCTCTCTGGCAGTCAAGTGGCTTCTGGACTGAATCTGAGAGGCCAAGTGCACCAGCCGGTGGCAACGTACCTGGGGAAGATAGGCCCTTGCTGTGGTGGTATCTAGCCAGGCCCCTATGAATTCTAGGGATTGAGTAGGGGTGAGTTGAGACTTTGGCAGACTGATGACAAGTCCCAGATACTGCAGAATGCAGATGGTGCGGTCCAGGGAAGTCTGAGCCTGAGACCGAGATGGAGCTCGGATGAGCCAGTCGTCCAGGTATGGGAAGACAAAGATTCCCTGAGTGCGTAGAAATGCAGCTACTACTGACATGCATTTTGTGAACACTCGTAGAGCAGAGGCTAGACCGAAGGGGAGTACTCTGTATTGGAAATGTTTTCCCTGGAACAGAAATAGAAGGTATTTTCTGTGGGATGGGTGGATGAGTATATGTGTATACGCATCCTTTAGGTCTAGAGAACAAAGCCAGTCCTGACTCTGTAGGTATGGAAGGAGGGTACCCAGCGAGAGCATTTTGAATTTCTCCTTGCATAGAAATTTGTTTAATTCTCTCAGATCTAGGATGGGTCTGTGCCCCCCTGTTTTCTTTGGTATGAGAAAATAGGGGGAGTAGAACCTTGAGCCCTGTTGTAGAAGAGGAACCTGTTCTATTGCCCCCTGGGCAAGCAGGGTATTCACCTCCTGATCTAACAGGTGTAGAAGAGATGGAGGAGAAATGAAATGTCTCACCCTGGGATAGAGAGGAAGGCTGGAAAAATGCAGTTTGTAGCCCTCCCTGATGATAGAGAGGGTCCACTGCTCTGATGTAATTTGTTCCCACCTGGGAGCAAAAAGAGTCAGCCTTCCTGGAATGGTGAGAGGCTCTGGTTGCTGCAGAGCCAGAAAGGGTATGTTCTCTAGAAGTAAGTCAAAAACCCTGAGGGGGTTGGGACTGTTGAAGGGTAGCAGCCCCTGCAGGCTTTGTTCTGGCCTGTTTCGCTTGCTGACGCTTAGGAGCAAAGCGAACCTGAGAAGATGATTGGCCAGCATTGGTACCAAATCTTGTCTTTTTGTAGAAAGATTTCTTAAAGTACTTTTTCTTGGCAGGAATGGAAGTAGACTTAGAAGAGTCTATCTAAAGCAGCATTTTCTGCGTCCATCTGAGTGGCTTGAACTTGCCACTCCTTGTCAAATAGATTTTCACCGGTACAAGGTAGATTGCCTAGGCCATCTTGTACCCAGGACTCCAGGTCAGAGGCCTGGAGCCAAGCAATTCGACGAGCAGCAATAGCTATGCCAGATGCTCTGCTAGCACCCTCAAAGGAGTCAAAGGCAGCCCTATTGGAGAACTTTGACACATCTTGGGTATGCTTTAAAAGAAGCAGGAATTCCTCTTGTCTATCCTCTGGGATAAAAGGGAGAAAAGCTTGTATCTTAAGAGCAAGCTCTTTCAGAAACATGCCCATATAGAGACTATATGAGTTGATTCTGGCAATAAGCATACTAGCCTGAAAGATTTTCCTGCCAAAAGCATCCAAAGTCCTACATTCTCTTCCTGGAGGGGTAGAAGCGTGCCTTTTGGTACTCTTTATCTTTTTCATAGCAGACTTCACCACAATGGAATGGTGAGGAAGCTGTGTTTTCTGAAATCCAGGAGAAGGAGGGACCCGATACATGGTGTCCAACCGACGAGAATGTGGGGAAAGAGTAAGAGGAGCCTCCCATAAATCCATCATGTGTTCTTGGAGAATATCATGAATGGGTAAGGTGACTGCCTCTTTGGGAACCTTAGAGTATCCTAAAATGTCTAATTTTTTTGCTCTAGGTTCTTTTTCAGAGGATACTGTAATTGAGAGTCCTTTGGCTACTTCAAGAATGAAGTCCTGAAAGGACAAGTCCTCTGGAGGAGACATTCTCCTTTTTGGGGAAGAGGGCTCCTCAGGAAGAACAAGGGATGCTTCATCAGAATCATCTGAGGTATCAGCATCCTCAGAAGACTCAAAGTATCGCCTATTTGCTTCTAGAGAACGATACGCATACCGGCCGGTATCGACATCGGGCGTACCGGGAACCGGGTTGGTATCGAGAAAGTCCCCGGAACCGGAACCGGCATTCTACGAGAAGTAGATGCTCTCGGAACCGGTATCGGTTGTGGTACCGGAACCGGGGTCTGAACCGACGGTTGCGGTACTGAGGGCGTTGCAGCGTTAATGAAAGCCATTATGGCCTGCTGCATGGTTTGTACAGAAGTACCCATAGACGCCACGACTGCCTGGATGTCGGTACCGGTCTGAGCCGGTACCCCAGAGCAGTCCAACAGGTGATCGGTCGAGGCCGTGCCATCGATGTCAACCTGTAACCCCATAGGAGTAGCTTTGGAAGCCGGAGCTTCCCGCCGGGGTTGTTTGGCTGGGGCAGGGTCCTCAGGGTTGAACCCAAGAGCCTCTCGCTGCTTAGAGGGAGATTTGCTCTTTGAGGACCTGCCTGAAACATGTTTGGTTACCTGAGATCCATCCGGAGAGGAAGACCTGGAGGATGCAGATGCTGGATTATCTGAGGAAAACAGCATATGGAATTTGGCTGCTCGGTTCTGTAAGCCACGTTTGGACATCAGAGAGCAGGAAGGACAATCCGAAATAGAATGGTCAGGTCCCAAACATTTAAGACACCATTCATGGGTGTCTGTGACTGAAATAGTACTAGAACACTTGGTGCATTTTTTGAAACCAGACGCTGGCTTCTCCATGAGGGAGAATTTGTGAAGGCCTAAAGGCCTCACAAAAAAATACACCAAGAAAAGAAAAGAAAGATTATTATTTTTTTTTTTTTGTAAAATAAAAGAAAAAAGACCGGCGGGTACCGTTTCGGAATCGGGGAAGGCAGACACGCGGCCAAAGAAATAAATTAAAATAACAACTTCTTCAGCGGTGACAGGAACACGACCTGCTGGCTCCGCGGAAAAAGAGAAACTGAGGAGAGTTGGTCAGGAAGGCGGGAAGGCAGCGCGCATGCGCTGTGGGAAGCCCCAAAAGCTTTCCTTCTGGGAAGCTGGGGAGCTTTCCCGCGCAGGCTCCGTCGGTTCCGACGTACCCATATGTGAGGACTCATTCCTGCTTGTTCCTGGAGATTGAAAGTGACACAGACATTGGGTAATGGCGGGGGAGGGCAATGAACGAGACACTGGGGGATAGGAATGTGAGCAAGAGAATGGGTGATGGCGTTGGGGGGGGGGGGGACTATGGAGAGAGAGAGAGACACACTGGTTGATGGCTGGGGTGGCTATGAAAGAAAGAAACCAGGTGAAGGCAGGGTGCAGGGGCTATGAGAGATTTTTTTTGCTTCAGGTATTACAATACTATGGTGACATGTGAAGCGAAAAATAAGTTGCCTCCAATGCAGCTATAAAGGGTCACCATTATGCTGCTGACAATGTACTCATTAGGGGTGGTGAGGAGGAGGAGGAGAAGGGTCACTGCCTTCTGCTGGCAGTGTAACGGCACATTAATGCCCTGATTTATTAAGCTTTCTTTTTGCATGGAAAATGGGAAAACAATAAATTGGGAGCTTAAAAGAGGCGTCGTGATACACTTTTTGGAGGGAAGGGAGCACAATGATCAAGGTCTCAACAGCTGGCTCCTATATTCCAAGAGAATTTGTCAAGGCCCCCTCTATCATATCTCCCCCTCTGCCTGATGAAGCCCAACCTCTTTACTTTTCCTCACAGGAGAGTCATTCTATCCCCTTTATCATTTTGGTTGCCCTTCTCTATACCTTTTCTAATGCTGCTATATCTTTTTTTGAGAGGCAGAGCTAGAAGTGTACACAATACTCAAGGTGTGGTTGCACCATGGAAAATCAGAGGCATTATGATAGTCTGTTTTAGTCTCTATTACTTTCTAGATAGACTTGGGAAAGCCACTGCTTATTCCTAGGTGTAAGTAAAAAAGAAAGGAGTGATTCTTTAATATCCTGCCAGGTACTTTTGATCTGGATTGGCCACTGCTGTAACAGGATGCTGGGCTTGATGGACCTTTGGTCTGATCAGGTGTGGCAGTTCTTAAAGTCTTATATCTACAGCAGTGATACAGTAGTACTGTATCCATTGAAGAGGAATCAAAATAATCATGCCCCTTATTAAAAGAGGGCAATAAGCAAAATCATAAATGGCTTATCATCCAATGATATGAAAAAGAGAAGTTTAAGACCCAGATGGGAAGCTCTTTCCACCCTACTCTGACAAGCATCCATCACTGCCTGCTCTATTCAAGCAGCATAGAATGGATGTACTCAGTAGCTGTGCCAGAAGCTCTTCCCTTCAAGGACAGCTGCTAAACAGATCACCCGAGTCTAAGACTCATTTGTCCCACTGCCTGCAATCTGGACAATAAGTTGTCCTGAATCATGAGTGAACGTGCAGCTTTAAGTTTTGGAACTGTGACAAGGTGAGCTACACTACAATCCTGGGTATTTCAGATAAATATCCCAAGAGATGTGAGCTGTATTTATTTATTTATTTATTTAACAAGTTTTCTATACCGCCTTTTCCTTCAATCAAAGCGGTCACAAGAAATACAAAGGTTATAGGCAAGGGAAACAAACACAGTATAAACATAACAGTACAATGGTAATATAGGAAAAATAACAAGGGTTAACAATAAGGCAAATTAGTTAAAATAATTAAAATAAATATAATATATTTAGTCAATTGTTGATCCATATTGTTCAATGAAAAGTGTAGTTTTCAGTTGTTTACGAAAGTCTTTTAAATCATCCAGTGAGCGTAAATCAGGAGGGAGAGAGTTCCAAATTAAAGGGGCGGCCAAAGAAATTGCTCTTTGTGAGGTACATTTGCATGATTTAGAGTAGTTTTTTGGGGTGCTGAGGGTGTTAGAAGTGGATAACCTTCTTGGTCTTTTGTTGATATCATGGAGTAAGAGGGCATGAATGCAGCCCATGTCTTACAGCATCAGTATGCGCCTTCTCCAACAGATATTATAAGGAGACAATGATTCATTCTTTTATTCACTTCTCGTCCCCTAACCTCTCCAAGCACTGCTGCAATTATGCTTTAGCACGCCAGGATACAAGATTTCAACAAATGATATTGTTAAAACTGCAGTGGTTAGGACTTCCGGTTTAGCTACGGAGGAGAGAAGACGTGCGTGAGTGAGCTCTCCGGCCCACGCGGAAAATATTCGGGTAGGCACTGCTCTAGTGGGGTCTGTGAGACATGCCGAAGGTGGTGAAGCCTAAAATGCCGAACCCCATTAAGGATCTGTACGAGGCTAAGGCGGGAAGTGAGAAAGCCGCGCTCGTAAAGCAGCAGGCCCACCCGGCACCAGCGTCCCCCAGCATGTCGGAAAGCCAGGGAGCGGGGGAGGAGGCGGCAGCACCTCACATAGATTTGGCGGCGGTGCTGCAGGAGATCCGGGACTCTAAGGACGAGATAGTGCAGCGTGTCTCCCAGAAATTGGAAGAGAAACTGGATGCTATAGGGCGGCGATTCGAGGAGGTGGAGGCCTGGGTGAGCCAGACAGAGGACATGCAGGCGGCGCTTCAGCGTACGGTGGGGTCCCTTCAGCAACAACTAAGCTGGCTCCATGCCAAGACCGAAGATATGGAAAATAGGGACCGCCGTTCGAACTTGAGAATTTTTGGAGTGCCGGAAGGGGCAGAGGGAGAGGACGCAATTGGTTTTGTGTCTGCCATGCTGTTGGAGTGTTTCCCGGGCCCGTCGTCAGTACTCGCGTTTGAAAATCGAGCGGGCGCACAGAGAATTAAGACCTAAACCGGGGGCCTCAGGCCCTCCACGTGCGTTAATTGCCAAGCTCCTCCGGTTTCAGGATCGTGAGCATGTGATCCGTGCAGCCAGGAAATCGATACATGTGCTCTACAAGGGATGGAAAGTCTTTGTCTTCCCGGACTTAGCTTCTGAGACTGTTAAGCGGCGGAAGGAGTTGGTGCGGCTCAAGGAATCCCTGGCTAAACGTGGAATACAGATTGCGATTTGGTACCCTGCTAAAATCACCTTGCTGGAGAACGGCACGCGGAGGTTCTTTGCAACGAAAGATGCGCTCGAGAAATTCCTGAAAGTGCAAGCGGGGGGTGCATCGCAGCCGAAAGAGGCACCTGCTGGTCGGGGCTCGCAGGATCCGGATGGCGATGGTGTAGAAGAGGCGCACCTCTAAAGTGGAAGAGGACTGTGTTCTGTTTTACTGTTTTGCGGTACTGTGGGGGAGGCTGGGAGGGCTGTAAGGGAAGCGGATGGTGGTACTATCGGGAGGAGATTTGGTTGTAAGTACGAGAGGGTCTGGGGGGAGGGTGACTAAGGATGTCTGTGACAGTGGCATGATCTGTGGGGAGGAAACTGGGGAGGGGGTTGGGGTGCGGAACAGTGTGATGTGGTGGGGCCCCCCCTGGAGCCTCGCGGTCCTGAGGCGGGTAGTGCGAGGGTGGGAGGTGCAGGGGAGTAGTTGGGAGACGGGGTCCGCGGGGAGGGGGGGGAGGTGGGCGTGGGGGGGAGAAGAGCTCAGGTGAGTGAATGGGAAGGCTGAAGGAGGTCCGAAAGACAAAAATTTGTGGCGCAGGGGGGAGAGTGGCGTTGGTGGGGGGTTTTGATGTTTGGTTTATTGTTGCGTGTGTTGTGTGTGTGCGAAAGGTGTCTGTGCTCCGGCTGCTTGGTATGTGGAGTGCTGTAGGGGAATGAGTGGAAGGACGCGAGTGCGGGGGCTTAAGGTTGCCTCTTATAATGTAAGGGGCTTTAACAGCCCGATTAAAAGGAAGAGGGTCCTTACTCAATTGAATCGACTGGGGGTAGATGTGGCCCTTTTACAGGAGACGCATTTAACAGCGGTGGAGCAGGAGAAACTGAAGGCCCAGGGCTTTGAACAGTTGTTTGGGTCCCCTTATAACTCTAAAAAACGTGGGGTGGTTATCCTGGTGCACCAGCGGGTCCGGTTCATCCCCTATGAGAGTGGCAGAGACGGATCGGGAAGGGTGGTGTGGGTAGTGGGGAGGGTGGATTTGCGGGAGGTGTCTTTCCTTAATGTTTATGCCCCCAATGGGCCCAAGGGGTCCTTTTTTACGGCAGCCTTGCAGGAGTTTCGGGAGAAGGCTAAGGGAGATTGGATCATTGGGGGGGATATGAACTGTGTGGTGGGGGACAGGGACAGATCCAATTATAGTAAGAGGGTGCATGGGGCTGAGGGTAGGGAACTGCGGCGGTGTATGGCAGAGTTTGGGTTGGTGGACATCTGGCGGTGGGAGAACCCGGGGGGGCGGGAATACACTTGCTACACTGACCGCCAGGGTACTTATTCTCGATTAGACTTGTTTTTGGGGCGCAGGGACCAACTTGGGGTGCTCAAGAATGTTGAGTTGCACCCGGTTACTCTATCTGACCATGGGCCGATCACTGGGGAGTGGCATGGAGGGCGGGATGGGCGGGGGGCTGGGGGGTGGAGAGGTAATGTTTCACTGTATCAATCGCAGGAAGGGCGGGTAAGGCTTCAACGGGCGTGGAGGGACTATATGGGTTGGAACGATAATGGAGCGGTTTCGGATGCGGTACTCTGGGACAGTGGGAAGGCCTATCTGCGGGGGATTTTGATTCAGTTTGGGAGTCAGAAGAAGAGAGAACGGGAAGCCATGAGGGGCAAATGGATGCAGGAACTTCAGGAGGCGCATAGTCGCCTAGGGACTAAGGCTCTGAGGCAGCGGCTGGAGGGCTTGCGGGCGAAAATAAACACCTTGGATATGGAAGAGATAGAGAGGAAGATGAGGGCCACGAAG
The DNA here is from genome assembly GCA_033557465.1 of Ichthyophis bannanicus. Taxonomy (NCBI): domain Eukaryota; kingdom Metazoa; phylum Chordata; class Amphibia; order Gymnophiona; family Ichthyophiidae; genus Ichthyophis; species Ichthyophis bannanicus. Next base: position 1,717,821,927 of record CM066032.1, on the reverse strand, counting down.
CGGAACTTTATGGAGGGCGGGAATCGAGCTGGGCGTATGTTGACGCGTCAGTTGCAGATACGGCGGGAGAGTAGGCTAGTGAAGGAGATTAAGACGGATAAAGGGGAAAGGGCGGTTGCTAGTCAGGATATTTGTAAGGCCTTTGAGTCTTATTATGAGGAGTTGTATAAAGGACAGGAAGGGGTTACTAAGGAAAAGGTAGAGGAGTACTTAGCGGGGTTGGAGATCCTGCAGGTGGAGGAGGACGCGGCGAAATGGCTGGGGCGGCCTATTACGGTGGTGGAAGTGATTGGGGGTATTAAGAAGTTGCCGAAAGGGAAGGCTGCCGGGGCCGACGGGTTCCAGGCGGAATTTTATCATGTGTTGTAAGAGGAGCTGGCCCCTTTTCTGGCCAAACTCTTCACCGGCTTGCTTCAGGGGTCCCCCCTGCCGGCTTCGATGGCACAGGCAAATATCGTGGTCCTCCCGAAAGAAGGGAGACCTCCAGATCGTTGTGAAAACTACCGGCCAATAGCGTTGATCAATAGTGATGCGAAACTCTATGCTAAGATTTTGGCGGGGAGACTGGAGGGGATCTTGCCGGAGCTGATACATCCGGATCAGACCGGGTTCATACGGGGCAGACAGATTGCAGATAACGTCCGGAGGGCGGTCGGTCTGCTATGTCACGTCCGGTCTCGGAAGATCCCAGCGCTTTGCGTGGCACTCGATGCCGAGAAAGCGTTCGACAGAGTAGAGTGGGAGTTTTTGTTTCAGATTATGGGAAGGATGGGGTTAGGGGAGGGTTTTATTCAGGGGGTACGGGCCCTGTACGAGAAACCAGAGGCGCGGATATGGGTAAATGATCATTTCTCGGCTAGCTTCAGGCTTCGGCGGGGTACGAGGCAGGGCTTCCCTCTGTCCCCGCTTTTGTTCGCCATTGTGATTGAAGCCCTTGCCATCCGTATACGTGCGGCTCCTCAGATTAAGCCTTTGGTGGTGGGAAAAGTGGAGCATAAGATTCTTCTGTATGCCGATGATACACTTCTATTTCTGGCCCAGCCGGAGGTGTCGCTCCCGGTGCTGTTGAGTGAATTGGGGCGGTTTGGGGAGGTCTCAGGTTTTAAAGTGAATTTGAATAAGACGGAGGCTATGGCCTTGGGGGGGTTGCAGAAAGGGGCCCTCCCGAATTTTCCCTTTAAATGGTCACAGGGGGGCATTAAATATTTAGGGGTGCGGATCTCTGAGGATCCCTCGCAATTATATGGCTTAAACTACAAGCCGTTGGTAGGGCAAATCCAGGCCCTGCTAGCAGGGTGGACTTCCTTGCAGCTGAGTTGGAGGGGCAGAGTGGAGGTGCTCAAGATGACTATTCTACCCAAATTTTTATTTCTCTTCTCGCAGTTGCCTCTTCGTATTCCGGGGAGTGTGATTGGATGATGGGAGGCACGGTTGTTGCGGTTTGTCTGGGGGGGGAGGAAGGCGAAGATCAGCAGGAAAGGTTTGCTCTTGTCTAAGGAACAAGGGGGAGTGCGGCTCCCGGCACTGAAGTGGTACCACCAGGCCTGTATATTGCGGGCATGGAGGGACCATTATAGGGGGGGGGGGGGGGGAGTTAACGCCTGGGTGGACTTGGAGCGCTCGGAGATGGGGACCCTATCCTTGGAGCAATGGCTCGCGGGGGGCAGAGGGGAGGGGCGGTTGGGTCGGTGGCAGGGGCACCCCTTCTTGGAAGCTATGGCGCAGCTGGGTAGGCAGGGTGTGCGGCGGGGGTGGTTTCCGACCCCTTTTTCGCCATGGTCTAGGGTGGGGGATTTTCTCTCGTTCGGTAATTCCACCTGGGTACAGAAGGGGAGCCAGGGGGCGACCGGGGGTATGGTACTGCTCAGGGAGTACGTGGTGGAGGGGGTGATTCGGTCTCATAGGGATTTGGAGACTCGGGTTCAAGAGCGGGTGCCCTTCTATCAATATTTCCAATTGCGCCATCTGTTGGCATCGGGTGGGGTTTTGTCCCAGATAACTCGGGAGAGCACGCTGATGGAAGCGGGATTGTATCAGGGTCAAGTGGATAAGGGCACTATTGCTCGGATATACAAAGTTCTCCTGCAGGAAGAGGAGGAGAGGGGGGTTGGGACCCATAGGGTGCGATGGCATAGGTGGCTACGGGAGGAGCTGTCGGATGAGGAGTGGGGGAGGATATATGCCTGTGTCCCCAAGTGTACCTGGGTTTCTTCCTGGAGACAGACCCAATTGCAAATTATTCACGGGGCGTATAACACCCCCCGACAGTTGTTTTTAGCTGGGAAGCAAGCTACGGATAGATGTTGGAGAGGTTGTGGGGGGGTTGGGAGTTTCCTGCACATGTGGTGGGAATGCCCCGTTATTCAGGGTTTCTGGGGGCAGGTGCGGGAAAGACTCGGGGGGGTGGGAGACAACAGGGGGGAGGGAGTCGGGGTTGCCCAAAGGACTTATTGTTGGGGGCCTCTGGGGTAGTTGGCAAAGGGAGGTGGCGGTGGCTGCTGGAGGAGAAGTTGAAGCTGGCAGCGCGAGTGGCCATAGCGGGAAAGTGGAAAAGCATGAATGGGCCGACACGGGAAGACTGGTGTGGGAAGATTGCTGTGGCAGTACAGTTTGATCTGCTAACGTACCGCTTGAAAGGAAAGGAATGGATGTTTCATAAGATATGGGACCCCTACTTGGATAGATAACTGGGGGATGCGAGTGGCGGGGAGACATGGGGGCTGGAGTGCGGGCATCGGCGGGTGATCTATTTGCACACACAGAGTTTAGAAGTTTTGCTGTTATGAAGTTTTGTATGAGTTTTGTGGGATGAAATACTGACCTTTTGCTGATGGGTAGTAATACAGGCGGTTAGGGGGTCATCCCTCTGGGGGGAGCGGGGGAGGTGCGGGGTTTTTCATTGCCTGTACCGATTGCTAATACCATCACTTTGCTCCGTTGTTGCCAGCCATCTACATTGTGGTTTTGTAACCTTTTTTGTGGGTTCTGTTATTGTATGGGACGGGGAGCGCTGGTTGGGGGGAACGGAAATTTCTGTTATTGTTTGGATGGTGATTGGTATGTTTTTTGTTTGCCACAAAGCTTAATAAAATATGGTTAAAAAAAAAAACTGCAGTGGTTAAGTACACAAAGGTATTCACAGTGACTAGATGCTCTTGATTCTCTTTACAGAGTCAACCAGGCTTCTTTGGTAGATCAAGTGAGGATGACCCAGGTTTTTCATTCACATACACAGCCATCGCTTGAAGAGAGCAACAACATACAATAAATAAATGTCCTCAGGCTGAACAAAAATAAGCTCTGCTTACCTGATTCAGCATTACTGAGGGACTTGTGAAATGTTTGTGTGAATGATGGATATATTAATAACTAGCAATGAACTCAGTGTATATCTAAGGGTACTTTCTGTTGGTGAGAAACTTACCAGTGAGAGCCCAGGAGGCTGCGAGCGTTCAGGAATTCCAGCATGTCTGTAAATCTCCCCGACACTGGCAGCAACGCGTTGAGCATCTAATCTATTTGCAGAGAAAAGAAGAAAAGAGCAGCTTTATAACACACTCAAACATATCTTCTGAAATGCAAAACATGGTCTGACCCACTTAATGCTAACTCTCTCTGGAAAGGGTCACTGGCCGAACCACTGCTCCTGTATGTGGATCTCTGATGTGAATTCGTTATTGAATGCCCCCACCCCCCACTCCCCCAAACACCATTTTAGAACAAGACACATATGGAATAGCTAATGATTCTAAACAGAAAACTACCTACAGATCACGCCACTTATTGCTTTAGTAATATATGCAACTTGCATATTGTACTAGAGGCAACAGATGAGCTCTCTACATGGAAATTTTGTTATATTTATTAAACAGAATACATTTGCAGGACAGTCATGGGGAGAAAAGGTCTGAAGAGATCAAATCAAGTACAGTCCACAGCTCATCCTGCACAGATCTCAAATCAGGAAAATCAAACCACTGGGCACATTAGTGGCTGCAGGATTACTCACTTTCAGGGCCTGCAAGCCAGTCAGGTTTTAAGGCTATCCACAAAGAGCAGCCAAAAGACATACTTGCAAACATGTGATCTAAGAATCATATCAAAGTTCCCTTGAAAAGCTGTCTAGGTTGCAGCCATCAAAAGGACCACTAAAAACCCGGTAAGATGAAAACCTGCTGAAAAGGAATCTTTCTTTACAGCAGTTACATTTAACTATTCAGTTCATGCTTTCAGGGTTGCTGAATGGAAGTTCCCACAATGAAGTTCCATTACTAGTAACAATCATGCTAATGTGCTCCCTTAGATCCCTAAAGTACTGCACAAAGTGCCAATTCTGCTTTAAGCTGGCTGGAATTAATATCTCCATTAAGAGAACACAACATTCCATCCTGATTAACACCATATGAGAAGACACGGCTGTATGGATCATCTACATTTCATATTTAAACAAACATGTTATGTGTCGTTGAAATGACGCAGACTCCTAGTGACCCTAATTTGGTTGAAGATTGCATAGAAACTGTATACTTCCTCAGGCAAAATTTACCACTATTTTCTACCATTTGTAAGGTAGACGGCACACCTTCTTTTGTATTAAGTATTGTATTCAAAACCAAATTACCAGCTTGTTACTACTTATACACACACACATATCTATAGATATGCTTCTAAACCAGAAATAAAAAAGTAAACCACAAGTGTACAGTTATTGTCGCTAATCAGGGGACAATTTACCTGATATTATGTTATTGGATGCATTTTTAAATTGATGTTAAAATTTCTTGTGTATTTGATTATTTTATAAATCACTCTGGCTTCAACTTTGGTTTAAGGAAAGTGATATACAAGTAAACTATAACAGAATGCAATATCAGAAATATTATCTAAGTTCTACCATCTAGTCTATCATCACCTACTGGTATGGCACAACACTACCCTGAAAACAACAGTTCCTTCCTTTGTCGGAAGCAGTTTAGGATTATCTTGTGCCCTCATACTTGCTGAAGTTGGGTCAGCATGTCAACTCCTATTCTTTTTAAGTAACCAAGGGAAACATGCACTACACCAACTGGATACCCCTCTCTTGTTATGTCATCTGACACACTCTTCATTAATGGTCAAATAATGCGATAAAAGCAGCCTAAGAAATGTTTAAAATGATTTAGAAAAACTCTATAAATTATGAGCTGGAAGTGTACTTTTAAAGCCGGTATTCTCAACAAGGGCCTCAAAAAGGTCCAGTTTTCAGGATATACACAATGAATATTCATTTGATATTATTTGCATACAAATGGTCTAAGAACAATCTAAGCTGTATGGTTTGGACTGGAGCCATCTACAGCCCTTGGGGAGCCAGCACAAAGAATTCCTATTCTAAAACAACAGCTAATACTGGAAGTACATAGCGTTCTTTAAAACCCAGGATTCTCTTTCACCTTTAAGACTTTTCCCAGTCTCTAACAAGAAGGAAAAAGTATTACCCCTCAGTCACTGGTTCCTCCATGAACTGCTATCCCAATCACAAGCAAATGGTACTCAGAGGCTCCTGTACTATTGATCTCCACGGGTCAGCTCAAAGTAATATAAGCCCATGCAGACAGGAAGGACTAAGTGACTATACTCTATTCACAGGGGACTGTGTGTAACTTGAAATCAGGTTAAGCGATTGTAAACCCAAATAAGAGTCTATTCAGCACAAGCTCAAGATATCAGAATACACAGAAAGAGAGCTTTGAAGGTTGCATAGCGCCCAGATCCTAGACTACATTTTTTGTTTATACCTATTTTCCTTTTAAACGAAAGGGGCTTTGTTTGCAGGCAATTTCACTTTTTTTAAATTCTAGGAAAAAAAAAAATCAAATGCAAATATTTGTATCAATTAGCAAGACTTGGGCTTTAGAGAACCCTGCGAAATTCTCTCATTTGAATAAAATATGAAAGCTGGTGATCCTTCTGTACCTGGACTGGGATGAAGGAAGTGCCAAAGCCAAAGACTGTGCAGCCGACTCACTTGGCATTCTCTGGATCTGAGTATCTGCTGTCAGAGCCACACCTGGTGAAAGCAAGAACAAAAATGCAAAGAGAAATCTGAAAGCAGCAGCACTAGCATAGGTTTCAGGTGACATTTTACTTACCAGTTAATGTCCTTTCCTCGAGTCCCACTAGACCCGTGTACGCCTTGTAGCGCTTTATAAATGATTAATAGTAACAGTAGTAGTACACCAGTCCAGACAAGTGGGTTGTGTTCCCCTACCAGCAGATTGGTGGAGACGAACAATGAAAAGCTGGGTTTTCAATGGCATTACTCCCATGCCTCTATTCGCCTCAGCCACCAGAGATCCCTTCAGTATTCATACGGGAGAAACACGGCAAGCCTCACATAACCTCAACCGTGGGCAACAATGATCTATTAACAGTAATGGCTAATGGCTACAAAATTGTTATACTGCTTAAAACTAGGCAGTTTACAACCATCAATACAAGAGCACAATTAAAACAAATAAAATGACCAAAAAGGTCAAAGAGCATAACCAAAGGTTCAGTCAGAAGTGTCAAGCGGCTTCCAGAAACAGGTAAGTCTTGATGTACTTTCAAAAATTCATCAAATCGGCTTCTATACATATATAGCAAGGAAGCCGATTCCAATGCATAGGGCTGGCAAAGGTGAAAATTCGCCACCTTAATTCTTCATAATGGAAGGAGGCTAATGCAGGAGTCATTAATTTTATAGAACCCTGAGACCGAAGGCATTGTACAGGCGAGTATATTTCAACCACAAAGAATAGTTAATAAAGCGTAGTTACTCACCTGTAACAGGTGTTCTCCAGGAGCAGCAGGAATCAGTCCTCACTTATGGGTGACGTCGGCGCCGACGGAGCCCTCGCGGAGCAATTTTCCCCAGCTTTCAAAGAAAGCCTTTGGGAATTGCAGCGCGCATGCGCGGTAGTCTTCCCGCCCGAAGGTGCCATCTTAGCCAGTCAGATGACATAGCTAAAAAGACAGCATAAAAATTTGCAAAAAGAACATAAGCAGACGATTGCAACTCCAAGGGGAGGAGGGAGGGTAGTGAGGACTGATTCCTGCTGCTCCTGGAGAACACCTGTTACAGGTGAGTAACTACGCTTTCTCCAGGACCAAGCAGGAAGTCAGTCCTCACTTATGGGACTCCCAAGCTCAAGGCTACCGGAGACCCTAAGCACAAAAATGAGCTCCCTCTAGCTCAGCAGCACAGAAGGAAAGAATCTTCGCTGAATTATCACCCACCGGTAGCCCACATCCGGGATGGAGGGTAGGAGTTGCTCAGACCTCAAAGAGATTACGGAGGACTGCCTGTCCGAAAGCACTGTCCCTACGGGACTCCCTCTCGAGACAGTAATGGACCGCAAAAGTCTGGCTCGAAGACCAAGTAGCGGCCCGGCAGATGTCTGCCAGCGGAACAGAGCGGAGGTAAGCCACTGACGTGGCCTTTGCCCGAACGCAATGAGCCGTGACTCGACTTTCTAAGGCGAGTCCGGCTGCCCCATAAGCCCAAGAGATACAGTCCGCAACCCAGATGGACAGAGTACGCTTGGAGACCGGGAGCCCCAATTTATTGGGGTCAAAGGACACAAAAAGCTGCGCAGCTTTACGGTGCTCCCGCGTACGGTCAAGGTAGAAGTTCAACGCCCTTCTACAGTCCAGGGTATGGAGGACCGTCTCAGCTCGGCTGGAGTGTGGTCTGGGAAAGAAGGTTGGAAGTACCACCTCCTGATTCAAGTGAAAAGGGGAGACCACTTTAGGCAGAAACTTTGGGTGAGTCCGTAGGACTACCCTATTCTTGTAGAACCGAGTGTAGGGGGATCAGACACGAGGGCCTGTAATTCACTTACGCGCCTAGCGGAAGTGAGGGCTATCAAGAACAGCGTTTTCCAAGACAGAAAACGGAGAGAGCAGGTAGCCATAGGTTCAAAAGGCGGACAGGTGATCCGCTGTAAAACCACATTCAGGTCCCAGTCAGGCGCTGGCGGGCGCAGAGGTGGTTTAAGTAGTAGGAGACCTCGGAGAAACCTCGCTACGAGAGGGTCGTTGGAGAGAGGTCTGCCGTCCACCGGCACATGATGTGCGGAAAGAGCACTGAGGTGAACTTTGACGGAGTTGGACTTAAGTCCCAGATTAGAGAGGTGTAGCAAGTACTGTAAGATCACCGACACCGGGCAGGAGAAGGGATCCTGAGACTGTTGGGTACACCAGACTGCAAAGCGACGCCATTTAAGGGCGTAGCATTTGCGGGTAGAAGGCCGTCGCGAAGCCAAGACGACCTCCTCCACCTCTGCCGGCAAGAGGAGAGGAGCAAGGACTACCCTCTCAGCAGCCAGGCCATGAGGTTGAGAGACCTGAGGTTGGGGTGCAGTAGGGACCCCTGATCCTGGGTGAGGAGATCCGGTTGCACCCCCAGAGGGATTGGATCCTCCACCGCCAGTTGCAGCAAGAGCGGAAACCACGGCTGCCTGGGCCAGCGAGGGGCCACCAGGATCATGAAAGCTTTGTCTCGGAGAACCTTGAAAAGGGTCCGAGAGACTAACGGGATGGGAGGGAAAGCGTACAGAAGGCTCCCCGACCATGAGATCAGAAAGGCGTCCGCCGCCACCCGAAGGGGGTGAGGCTGACGAGAGCAGAAGCGAGGAAGCTGCCGGTTGTGAGGACTGGCAAAGAGATCCACTGTGGGGAGGCCCCACCTGAGGAAGAGCTTCTGAACAATCAAGGGGTCCAGACGCCACTCGTGCGGCTGGAGGACCCTGCTGAGTTTGTCCGCCAGGCAATTTTCTTGGCCCGGGAGATAAACTGCCTTGAGGAGAATGCCGTGACTGACGGCCCAAGAGCAGAGCTTCTGTGCCTCCCGGCAGAGGAGGAAGGAGCCCGTGCCCCCCTGCTTGTTCACGTAGAACATGGCAACTTGATTGTCCGTCTGGACAAGGACGGACTGTTGGGAGGTCAGGTGGGAGAAGGCCTTGAGAGCTAGGCGGATCGCCCTGAGCTCCAGGAAGTTGATCTGCTGAGCAGACTCCCACTTGGTCCAGAGGCCTTGAGTACGTGCCTCTTGGCAATGGGCTCCCCAGCCCAGGAGGGATGCATCGGTGGTCAGCACCCGGGTCGGCTGAGGTGACTGGAAAGGCATTCCCAATACCAGGTTCGGCTGCCGGAGCCACCACCGGATAGACGAGACCAGCGGCTCGGAGACGCGCACCAGGTCTGCTAGGCCGCCCGTGGCCTGTCGCCACTGCTGGCGGAGACACCACTGAGCAGGCCGCATATTCAGGCGGGCATTGGGGGTCACATGGACGGTGGAAGCCATATGGCCGAGCAGTCTCAGGAAGCGCCTGGCGGAGACCAGGGGCTGGCTGCGAAAGCGGTCGGCTAGGTCCATGAGCCGCTGAGCCCTGTCGAGCGGTAGGTACGCTCGCGCCTGAGGGGTGTGCAGCCTTGCGCCGATGAACTCGAGATCCTGTGAGGGGAGCAAAGTGGACTTTGCGAAGTTGATGACAAAGCCCAAGTGCTGCAGCAGAGTCACCGTGCGGCACGTGGCGGTGGTGACCTCCTGAGCGGACGCTGCTCTGATGAGCCAGTCGTCGAGGTACGGAAAAACATAGAGGCCGTGAAGCCGGAGATGGGCCGCCACGACCGCGAGACATTTTGTGAAGACTCGCGGTGCGGAGGACAGGCCGAAGGGCAGTACTCTGTACTGGTAATGATTTCCTGCCACCACAAACCTTAGGTATTGGCGGTGGCTTGGGTGGATGAGGATGTGCGTGTAAGCATCCTTTAGATCCAAGGAGCATAGCCAATCTCCCTGCTGGAGGTAGGGCAGAAGGATTCCAAGGGTAAGCATTTTGAACTTCTCCCGCACAAGGAACTTGTTGAGGTTGCGCAAGTCCAGGATGGGTCGGAGGCCTCCTGTTCTCTTTGGTATCAGAAAATACCTTGAATAGAAGCCCTGACCTCTCAGGTGGTGTGGCACCGGTTCCACCGCCCGATCCTGCAGAAGACCTGCTAACTCCTGAAGGAGCAACTCCCTGTGCAGAGGGGGGCGCGGAGGCTCTCCCGGAAAATAGGAGGGAGGGACCTGATGGAAGTGGAGAAGGTAGCCCTCTCGCACGACCTGAAGCACCCAGGCATCTGCGGTGATGCTGGACCACCTGTCGGCGAAGTGAACCAGCCGGCCTCCGGTGCTGGGGGGAACCAGCGGGGGGGGGAGGCTATGCTGAGCGAGTCAAAAACCCCCACCCTGCTGAGCAGGGGCTGGTGGCGCAGGCTTGGGGGCTTGCTGCCTACGGGACCCGTTACCCCGTCCCTTGGCCTGCTGGCCCTGTTGGGGAGCTGCAGGGGCCTGATAATGGGGGTATTGTTTGTAGGCAGCCGCCTTCCTCGGGTAAAAGGTCTTTTTTCCCGAGCCCTTCTTTTTCTGGGAAGGGGCGGAGGTCTTCCTAGAAAGCCTGGTCCTGGTGAGAGTCTCAGTCTCAATTTGTGCAGCCTTTTCCGCCATGGGCTTGCCAAAGAGGTTTTCGCCTCGGCAGGGGACATCGACCAACTTGTCCTGTACCCAGGGCTCAAGGTCGGATGACTGAAGCCAAGCCTGTCGGCGGGCACCGATGCCGGCTGCGGCTACTCGAGCCGAGGCTTCAAAGCCATCATAGGCTGCCCGGGACATGAACTTTGAGCATTCCCGAATACCTGTGGACAAGGCTAGGAACCTCCGCAAGGGTTCCTCGGACAAACCAGCGGAGAAGCCGGCTAGCTCTTTAGCCAGATCCCTGAGATACATGCCCATGTAGAGCTGGTAAGTCTGGACACGACAGGCGAGCATAGAGCCCTGGAAGCACTTCTTGCCAAGGCCATCCAGGTTACGGGCCTCCCTTCCAGGAGGCACCGAGGAGTGCATCTTCTGGCTCTTAAGACGATGCATGGCCGATTCCACTACCATGGAATGGTGTGGCAACTGCGCCTTTTGAAAGCCAGGGCTCTTGCGGACTCGATAGATAGAATCGACCCGCTTGCTCAGGACCGGCGAGGAGGCCGGACTCTCCCACATGCGGAAGAGCAGTCGTTCCAGCATAGGAGGAACCGGCACAGTAAAGTGCTCCCTCGCGGGAGAGTCATACTGGAGGGCGTCGAGCTCTTCGGCTCGAGGCTCCTCCTCGGGGTCCGCAGGGAAGGCCAAAGCCTTGGCCATATCCCTAACGAAATCCGAGAACCGGGCATCCTCCGGGGGGGACTGCTTCCGAGGCTCGGACTCCGGAGAGTCCGATGGGACACACCGAGTCCGGAAAGAATCAGGTGACTCTTCTTCCTCCGACTCCCAGACCGACTCCGACGAGGACTCGGTGGGGTCGGCTCGGGCAGGGTGCGGCGCCAGCCGCCCCGACGCCGAGGGAGTCGGCGTCGGCGACCTCGGTCCCGAACGGGAGGCCGAGGGCGACCTCGACCGAGGATCGACTCGAGTTCTCATCGACTCGAGGATCGGCTCGGTCTCCGGGGTCGACTTGGACGTCGACGTCCCGGCGGTCGGGGCAGCGACGCCAGCGAAGCCAGCGAGCAGTGCCCGCTGCTGGTCCATGAAGGCAGACAATCTGCTCTCCAAGGCCGTCAACCTGAGTCCGAGCTCAGGCGACCCAGCAGCCCCCGACTCGGGCCCCGACGGCGTCGGGCCCGACGTCGGCTGACGCGGAGGCGAGTCCAGAAGGACAACAGGACTTACCCGGGCAGGCATCTCCGACTCCAGGCGAGGTCGCTTCGGGAGGAGATCCTTCTCCAAGGACCCGGGGCGGCTGTCGGGGCTATGCGACCTGGCCCTCGCGGAGCCAGGAGCGTCCACCGACGCCGCCCTCGCGGGTTTTTCCTTCCGTCGATGGTCCCCGGAGGGAGAACCCCGGTCGGAGGAGCTCCGTCGACGGTCCGAACTGGAGCCTTTCGACAGTGAGGCCTCCGACGAGGTCCGGGTACGGCTGGGGTCAGCGAAGATTCTTTCGCGCTGATGCCGCCGACTTCTCAACGCCTTCGAGGACAGTTTGCTGCAGGGCCCACAGATCAGTTCCTCGTGATCTGGGCCCAGGCAGCGGAGGCAAAGGTCGTGTGAGTCGGTGAGTGACATATTTCGGTCACACCGACCACACCGCTTAAAGCCACTGGCAGCCATCGGGGGAAAAAGGGCCCCTGCGAGGTCAAAGGACCGGGCTGCCAGGGAAAAAACGAAAACGAAAACTGACTAAGTCAGAAAAACCGAAAAACCGTTAGAGGACTCGAGACCGGCGTCGCGAGTCCGGGCGGGAAAACGACCGGCGTCGAACCGAAAGAAAAAAGGATAAATACAGAGGAAAATCAACTTTTTCGCGGGGACAAGACGGGGACGTCTGTAGGGCTCCGCGGAAAAAAAGAAGACTGGCTAAGATGGCACCTTCGGGCGGGAAGACTACCGCGCATGCGCGCTGCAATTCCCAAAGGCTTTCTTTGAAAGCTGGGGAAAATTGCTCCGCGAGGGCTCCGTCGGCGCCGACGTCACCCATAAGTGAGGACTGACTTCCTGCTTGGTCCTGGAGAACTTGCCACTCCATGCAGAATCTTAAATAGCAACAAGAAAACCTTATACCAGATCCTTTGCACTACTGGCAGCCAATGAAGCTGTTTAAGGATGGGAGACACATGAACTGATCTCAAACAACCCACAAGTAATTGAGCTGATGCGTTTTGGATTACTTGCAATGCCCTTAACCTATACGATGGCAAGCCAAGGAGAAGGAAGTTGCAGTAATCCAGTCCACTTAAAATCAAACTTTGAACCACTGTATGGAAATCTGATGCAGGAAGCAAACTCTTCACTTGTCCTAACATTCATAATTTAAAAACAAAACCTTTATCAGAAGGCAGATATGACTCTGAAAAGATAAATCTGTCCAATATAACCTCTAAAAACTTGTTTACAAATCTCAAGAGAATAACCTAAGATGGATAAATAGGAAGGGAAAAAGGTCCAAGGAGCTCCTGTTCTGCCTGCTTTCACTTGCCTGCACTCACCACTTGCCCCGCTCCTCCTCATGCTGGGGCTTTGTTTAGAAGCTTTTCTCTGTGAGCACATGGGCTGCTGGGTGGCTCCTGCTTGGGGGAACACCCTCATTGCAAGCTTCAGCTAACATTAATGCTCTGGTTCAGCTATTTCCTGTATATATTTCTGTTTTGTTAGTGTGTGTCCTATCTGTCCTTTACCCAGCTCCTGCCCTCTGCAGTGCTGTGTCTTCCTTCTCAATATCATATTGCTTCTGTTCTGACTAGTATTATACAGCTGCACATTTAGGTATGCTTTCTTCTCTTCTCCCTTTTCCTCTACAAGGCCGCTCTTGTAGGTATTTAAAGTCTTCAGGGTTTTATTTTTTTTTTTATTTTTTTTTATTTTTTTTACCTTGCTTGAGTTATACTAGGGCACTTCCTGTGGACTCTGCCTGCTTTCACTTGCTTGCATTCAGCACTTGCCCCACCCCTCTTGTTCAGCTCTGTCTCTCTCTCTTCTCTTCCTTATCTGTATCATCATCAGATCTGTATCATCTGTAATACCTGAAGACTGGAGGATGGCGAATGTAACGTCAATTTTTAAAAAAGGTTCCAGGGGTGATCCAGGAAACTACAGACTAGTGAGTCTGACGTCAGTATCGGGAAAAATGGTAGAAACCATCATAAAGAACAAAATACCTGAAAATGTAGATAGTCATGGCTTAATGGGAGACAGCCAACATGGCTTTAGACAAGGAAGATCTTGTCTTACTAATCTGTTATGTTTTTTTGAAGATGTGAATAAACAGGTAGACAAAGGTGAATTGGTTGATATAGTATATTTGGACTTTCAGAAAGCCTTTGACAAGGTCCCTCATCAGAGACTTTTGGCAAAACTAAAGAGTCATGGGATAGGAGGCAGTGTACTATTGTGGATCAGGAACTGGTTAAAAGATAGAAAGCAGAAGGTAGGGCTAAATGGCCAATTTTCCCAATGGAGAAAGGTGAATAGTGCAGTACGCCAGGGATCTGTGCTGGGTCCGCTGCTTTTTGACATATTCATAAATGACCTGGAAAAGGGAATAATGAGTGAGATTATCAAATTTGCAGATGACACAAAACTATTTAAAGTTGTTAAAACCCAAGAGGATTGTGGAAAATTGAAAGAGGATCTTGATAAATTGGAAGACTGGGCATCAAAATGGCAGATGAAATTTAATATGGACAAGTGCAAAGTTATACACCTAGGGAAGAACAACCCAAACTATGGTTACACAATGCAAGGTTCCACATTAGGAACCACCACCCAGGAAAAAGATTTAGGCGTCATTGTGGATAACATGTTAAAACCCTCGGCCCAGTGTGCAGCGGCGGCCAGGAGAGCAAATAGAATGCTAGGTATCATAAGGAAAGGAATGGAAAATAAAACAAAGGATATTATAATGCCTCTATATCATTCCATGGTGAGACCGCACCTTGAATATTGTGTGCAATTCTGGTCGCCGTATTTTAAAAAGGATATAGCGTTATTAGAAAAGGTTCAGAGAAGAGCCACCAAAATGATAAAGGGGATGGAAGGATACACCTATGAAGGAAGGCTAAAAAGGTTAGGGCTCTTTAACAAAAAGACGGCTGAGGGGAGATATGATAGAAGTCTATAAATTAATGAACGGAGTGGAATGGATAAATGTAGATCGATTGTTTACGTTATCAGAATATAGAAAGACTAGGGGACATGCAATGAAGCTACAAAGTAAACTATTTAAGACTAATAAAATAAAATATTTTTTTCACACAACGTGTAATCAAACTCTGGAATTTGTTACCGGAGGATGTAGTAAAGGTTGTTAGTGTAGCTGGGTTTAAACAAGGTTTAGACAAGTTCCTGGAGGAAAAGTCCATAAACCATTATTAAGAAGGGACCCAGGATATCAATGCTTGACCCAATACAAGCATTGTGGAACTTGTGTCTTTTGGGGAAACTGCTAGGTACTGCAACGCCTCCGCTTGGGCCCAAGGGCTTACAAACTGGAAACGGCCTTATATGTCCTCCTTTGAATAAAGTTCCCTTTGTTATCACCAGGGTATTCTGGGACTTGTAGTGATTTTTACTCTTGAAGGACAAATGTAGTTGAGTCGGTGGTTGTAAGGCAGCAAGAAAATTTATTGTGGGGATTTCCAGGGCATTCAAAGTTCAGTACACAACAAAGACAGAAGGATACATCTCCAACATAAAGATGAAATCAGGATAATGAGAGTGACGTAACAAAACCTTTTCCACAGCTCAGCTGTTCTGCTTCTCACACACACTCACACCGAGGACTGCCCCATGTGGTCAGTTAACAGCAACACAGGTAAACTTATAACAGCTGTGTTTTTCCTTTTGAAAGCAACTTCTTCACAGCACTGCTTCTTAACTTCAGCAAGTAATAAAACTCAGTGAAACACAGACTTAGCTTTCCTCAGCTCAAAGCAGGAACTGCCCTTATTTCCTATACGGTTTCACAGATTCTCAGTTCCTATTCAACACTGCAGAATCTTCTCTTAAAGATAAAGAACAGTCCATTGGAATGGGGTCACATTCACAATTAGGCAAACAAGAATCTACTTGCATTCCTTCAATAGCATCAGGGCAAACAGTATCTCTCTCAGGATTATAAGCTTTCTCAGACTTTCTCTTGTTCAAGAACTCCTGAAATTGGTTACACAGCAATTCAGCTTGTACAGGCACCTTTACATTAGGGGAGTGAACCTTTTCCTCAGAAAACAGCTTTCTTAATGCTTCTAGCTTTGGAGTTTCAAAGGCTGTGCTTTTATCAGGGCTATGGCTTTTCTCATATGAAAAACTCTCTACCCACTTCTTAACAGTAGACGGTGAGGACTCAGCTTCCTGACCTTTAGAACTGGCAAATTGTCTTTCTGCTGAATTATCAGTAATGAAACTGCTGGCTTTACCTTGGGGATGTTTCCTCAGACAAACGCTGATTTCTTTCCTCCTGGGTTCCTCCAGGCTCTGAAATGCAGCCTCCTTATGTCCTTCTCCAGTCCCTCTAAGGTAGCTGCTTCCTTGGGAGATTTCCTCTGGCTTTCTCCTCCAGCTAAGCACAGCTTCAGCTTCTCTCTCTCCTCTCTCACCTTTCCAACTGCAACAGCTGTTCCTGTTCCTTTCTCCACGTCCAGCTCTCCTCCGTTCACCTGTGCCTCTGCCTTCTGTTGCTGTCTCCGTATCTGTACCTCCTGTGTTCCTTGAGTCAGCGCTTCTTCCCTCGACTCTCTCTCTGTCTGTTTTGCTTTGCTCTGCTCGTGGTTTTAAACACTGTTGCCTGCTGGGCATTCCCTGTTCTCTGCACCTGTGTGACCAATCAGCAGGGAAGCCTGTCTCCACCCCTGAGCTAGGGCGTGGCCTGACTTTAGCAGGGAGCTGACTTTTCCTCTGATCTGGCTTGTAATTCCCCTGCACGTATGCACTGTCATTCACTTCAAAAGGGAAATCAGGATTTTCTTCAAGTTCCATATCTTCCAGAGAGCTTTCATCACTACAGTACATATGACGTAGATTGGCCACTGTTGGAAACAGGATACTGGGCTTGAATGACCTTGGTCTGACCCAGTATGGCATATCATATGTTCTTATTATCCCCCTCCCCCTCTCTTCCCACAATCCATCTGCCCCCTGGTTTATAGTCTCTTATAGCTGCCCTGTGATCATTATCCCGCTCACTCACAGGTGCACCTTATCCCCCTGCAATCTCTACTAGCTATCCTTTTACTCCTTCAGACTTCTGTGCTCCTCTCCAGCTCTCTCTTTAAGGCTCCTCAACACTTTCTCGTCCTATTGCTCATACTCCCTAATTGTCTCCCTTCCTACCAACACCTTCAAGCCCTTCCCTGTTATCTCCCCACTTTACCATCCTCACTTCCCCCACCATCTTGTCATCTACCCTATCATCAGCTCTTGCTTCACCACTTTCTCTCTCTCATTCAGCCATCTCCTCGCTCTCTGAAACAAACTCACCCTCGTTAACGCCGTGCTGTCTCCTCTCTGCCCTGCTCGCTTCTACTCCTGCTCCTTCTCTCTTCCAGATATCAAGCTCAACCCTGGCCCCACTAGACTTTTGTCACATTCTCAGAACAGATCCTCATGCAACAGCTCAGATCTTATTCATATCCCTCTCCTCTCCCCCTCCTCACTTCCTTTCTCATGTGCCTTGTGGAACACACACTCCATCTCAAATAAACTTGCCTTTACTCATGATCTCGTTATTTCTAATGCTCTCCATTTCCTTGCTTTAACTGAAATCTGACTTCTCCCTGAGGACTCAGCTTCTGTCACTGCTCTCTGTCATGGCGGCTATCAATTCTCCCACAAACCTCGTCCCACTGGTCGTGGTGGAGGTGTTGGGCTTCTTCTCCCTCCTTCCTGTCAATTTCAACCCTTCCTTCTGCCTCAGTCTCATTTCTTTCCCTCCTTTGAAGTCCATGCCATTTGGCTTTTTACCCCACTACCTCTCTGACTAGCTGTTATTTATCGACCCCCTGACAAGTCCACGTCTACTTTTCTCTCTGACTTTGACTCATGGCTTTCTTTCTTTCTGGATTCATCTTCCCCCTCCCCTTATTCTCGGGGATTTTAACATTCATGTTGATAACCCCTCTGACCCTTATGCTTTAAAGCGCCTCTCCCTTACCTCATCTTTCAACCTCCAGCTTTGCTCTCCTGCCCCTACTCATCAGCAAGGCCACTTCCTTTACCTTGTATTTTTCTCTAATTGCTTACTATCAAACTTCTGTACCTCATTTTTACCCTTATAAGATCATCACCTACTAAGCTTCACTCTTCATCACTCACTGCCTCAATCTGTTTCCTCCAACCTCTTTAGAAATCTTCATGCTATTGACCCGCTGGCACTCTCCTCCACTGTCTCATCACCTCTTTCTTCCACTATATCAAGTTGATGAGGCAGTAGCTTCCTGTAACACTGCACTCTCCTCTGCTCTGGATGCTCTTGCTCTGCCCATGCCACATCCTGTGAGTGTACTGAACCTCAACCCTAGCTGTCTTCCACTACCCGTTATCTACATTCCTGTGCCCGCACAGCTGAGCATGCTTGGCTCAAATCCCACACTCTTGCGGACTTTCTACACTTCAAATTCATGCTTGTCTCTTTCCAGTGAGCCATAGCCTCGCCAAACAAAATTATGTCCATCTGATTAATTCTCCTGCCTCTGACCCTCACCGTCTCTTTACAACTCTGTTCTCAAGGTGCCTTTGCCTCCAATCCCTCCCCCTCCCTTTCTGCCCAAACCCTTTTTGACTACTTCCATGACAAATTCCACAAGATCACACACCAATTCCCCATGAGGTCAGCTACTCTCCCCCTCCGACCTTTGCTACCCTTTCTTCCTTTTCTATGATCTCTGAGGAGGAAACCACTCACTTCTTTCCTCATCCAAGCTCACCAACTGCTCCTCTGATCCTATTCCCACCCGTCTCCTTAGTTCCATCTCCTCCACTGCAGTCCCTTCCATCTATCTTATTCTCAACCTATCGCTCTCCTCTGCAACTTTCTCTGCAGCGGTCACTCTTCCTCTCAAGAAACCCTGACTAGACCCTAGCTGTCCTTCTCACTATCAACCCATCTCCCTCCTCCCCTTTGTTTCTAAACTACTTGAACGTGCGGTTCACTGCCATTGCCTCGACTTTCTCTCCTCTCAAGCCCTTCTAGTTCGTCTACAATCTGGCTTTCATCCTTTACATTCTTCTGAAAGAGCTCTTGCCAAAGTTTCCAGTGATCCGTTCCTGGCAAAATCAAAGGGCCTTTACTCAATCCTCATTTATTTTTATTTTTTATTTTTTTTACTGTTGACCAAAACCTTCTCCTTGACTTCTTATCTCATCATTGTACTTTTGGGTATGCTCTGGTCAATCCTCCTCTACTGCTATCCTGCTTTCAGTTGGTGTATCCCAAGGATCTGTCTTGGGTCTACTCCTTTATCTATACCCAGATTCCTTGGCACACTTATCTCTTCCCATGGTTTTCGGTACCATCTTTATGCTGATGACTCCCAGATCTACTTCTCTACACCTAAAATCTCTATGGCAATCCAGGCCTGGATCTCTGCCTGACTTTCTGACATTGCTGCTTGAATGTCTCACCACCGCTTGAAATTGAACATATTCAAAACTGAGCTTATTTTTCCCCCTAAACCCTCCTCTCCCCTTCCTCCTTTCTCAGTCTCTGTGGATAACTCTCTACTCCTCTCTGTGAATAATCTATATTCCTCTCTGTCTCCTCAGCTCGCAACCTTGAGGTCATCTTTGACTCCTCTTTCTCCTTCTCCACAATCCAACTGATAGCTTAAACCTGTCATTTCTTTTTCCACAGCATCAACAAGATTCGTCCATTCATTTCTGAACACACTACTAAGACACTTATCTATTCCTTAGTCACCTCCCATCTAAACTATTGTAACCTGCTCCTTGCTGGTCTCCCTCTTCCCTTCAGTCTGTTCAGCGCTCTGCTGTGCGGCTAATCTTCCTCCAGCCTTGTCATACTTATAGGACTCCTCTTCTCAAGTCATTTCATTGGCTCCCTATCCATTCCCGCATCCAGTTCAAACTTCTCCTGCTGACCTATAAGTGCATTCACTCTGCAGTTCCTCATTACCTTGCCTCTCTTATCTCTCCCTCCTCGGGAACTCCGCTCTTGTGGCAAATTGCTTTTATCTGTGCCTCTCTCTACTATTGCTAACTCCAGATTCTGCTCCTTTCACTTTGCTGCTCCTTGTTCCTGGAACAAACTACCTGAGTCTGTACATTAGGCACTTTCTCTGACCCTTTTCAAAATCCAGGCTGAAAACTCGCCTCTTCGCTGTTGTTTTCGGATCTTGACTCACCTGATGATCTTTGTGTTTCCTTACCATTCCCCCTAGCTGTATCTCATGTCTACAGTTACTGTGTTGTCTGTCTTGACTAGATTGTAAGCTCTGATAAACAGGGACCATCTTTTACATGTGACTGTGCAGCGCTGCATACATCTTATAGCGCTATACAAATGTTCAGTAGTAGTAATAAAAAGCAGCTCAGTTTTTTGGATGTTCAAGACCAGTCTATTAACACTCATCCAGCTAGCAATTGCTTCCATAACAGCCTGTAATCTTCCCATACTGCCTATAGCTGGATTATCCCATTCAACAAAGAACTGTTTATCATCCGCATAAGCTGCAGACACCACCTCCACTGTCCTCAGCAATTTAGAGGGAAAGTAAAAACAGATTAAATAAAACAGGAAACGGCCCTGTGGGACTCAAATCCCTACCTCTTGTCTTGCTGACACCCTGTTATCAATTAAAACCTCCTATTGTCTGCTACTCAAAAAAAGATTTGAACCAGGCCAAAACAGATCTCGAGGGGCCCAGAGCACTGAGAGACTGTACCAATAGCACATGGTTAACTGTATCAAAAGCTGCCTTAACATCAAAAAAGATCAGCATAAAAAAAAAGAGTGATCCTGATCTAAATCACATTTCAAAATACCAATAAATTGACAACCGTGTAGAGAACTATATACAGGAAAGCATAAACATAAGGCTGTCAGCAGACGATGAACCCACACAACCAGGTATAAAAATCATAGTGGACCCAAGGGAACTGCAACAGAATAACAGAGCAATACAGTTCCAGGGAAAGAACATTAACTGGTAAGTAAAATATCATCTTCCATATCGTCCTGACAAGTGGGATGTACCAAAGCTACAACGCCACTGGGCAGGAAGACAACACAGCAGCTCGCAAAATTCTTGAGCCAAAGACTGTGTCTGCTCTCAGGTGGACATTCAACGGTAATGCTTGACAAAAGTGGAAAGTGATGCCCATGGTGCTGCCTGGCAAATGTCTGCAGGGGCTACCACCACTCAAGAGGTACCAGATCTGCATGAATGCTAGCTCGGTAAACCTCCTCCGGCTCCGAGCAGAATGGAGACCACCGCTGTAGAGTAGCCCTTATGCGCTATCCATCTCCTTTCAAGAGCTAAGCTGTAAGCGAGAAGGAAACTGGGTTCTCCAGGATGATCGCTCCCTGCCGCAATAGGCCCAGAGATGGAGGCAACCGAAAAGGAGGCGCCTGCAGAAGATGCATCAGGTCTATGAACCACGCTCTCCTCAGCCAATCTGGTGCCACCAGAACAATCATGCCTGGGTGGCATTCTATATGCTGAATCTCATGCCCCACCAGGGGTCAAAGGAAGCACGTACACAGGTCCCGACTTGGCCAAGGCTGGATCAGGATGATGATGCCCTCAGGCCGCACCTGCGTGTGGGTAGCTGAAGAAGCGGCAAACTTGACTTTGGAGTGGGACACCATCTGATTCATTTTGGGGCGACCCCAGCAGCGCAGAATTTTTATTTATTTATTTTTATTTATTTAATCAACTGAAATGCCTTCTGACTCAACTCGCACGCTCCAGGATCCCATGAGTGATGGCTGAGAAAGTCCGGTACCACGTTGTCCACCCCAACAAGGTGCTGAGCAGAGGCTAGAAGGTTCTTCTCCGTCCAGGAGAGCCATCTCCAAAGCTACCCTGGTACTCCATGTTCTGCCTTGCCAATTGACATAAGCCACCACAGTGGCATTTTCTGAAAAATCTTGAACTGCCTGGCCCTTGACCAGGGGTTGGAAACACAGAAGAGCCAATGTGATTGCCCTCGCCTTGAGGCAGTTGATGGAGCATACCGCTTCCCTGTGGTTCCAAAGGTCATAGGCGGAACTGGGCACATACCACTAACTGAAGAATAGCAGCCGCCACAGCAAACTAGTTCTTCAACACAAATCTACCTTTCAGTCCTGAGTATCTTTCAATGCCAATCTGTCTCCCACAGGAATGGTGATCCGTCTGGCAACTGTCATGACCTGCGCATCCATCTTTGAAATATCAAACCATACAATGCACTCCCTCTCCAGGAGCGTGTATATCTTTTTATATACCCTTAGTCGGGAAGTTGGGGGAATCCCACTCCGACCGGAACAGGCACTTGAGCATCTCCAGGAAATAGGAATTACACTTACCTGGTAATTGTGGTTCCTTGAGTGACTCCAGTTTAGTCCTCAACCTCTGGGTAGTGAACCTCCTCCTGCAGCTTGGAGAATGGACATGTCAAAAACTCATGACATCACTGGATATAGCCTGCTGGTCTCTCCCATCAGCCCCCAGTGAACTACTGACAAAGCAGACTCAAAGGAGCAAAAAAATCAGTAACTTTTTTTTTAAACTTATTATATTCAAGGGCACGCAGAACATATAACCTATCTACCTACTACTCCCCTTCCAGAAGGAAAGGGACTGCTTCCTGCATGCTCTCCTTTCCGTCGAATG
Organism: Ichthyophis bannanicus; assembly: GCA_033557465.1. Classification (NCBI taxonomy): domain Eukaryota; kingdom Metazoa; phylum Chordata; class Amphibia; order Gymnophiona; family Ichthyophiidae; genus Ichthyophis; species Ichthyophis bannanicus. The sequence continues at coordinate 1,717,799,541 of CM066032.1, read as the reverse complement.
CCTAGCCCTAAACAATCCAGTGCAATATAGTAATATACATAATATAACACAATATCATAATATAATAATATAACAATATAGCACAAAACAAATGGAAGCATTAAAACGACTGAACACCAGTGCAGGCCTATATCCACTTTTAACCTTGCACTTCCCCCAACAAAAAAAACACTGCTAAGACCCCATCCCCGGACGGGAATGAGGACTAAACTGGAGTCACTCAAGGAACCACAATTACCAGGTAAGGTAATTCCTATTTCCTTATCGTTCCTCCAGTTTAGTCCTCAACGTCTGGGATGTATCAGAGCAGTAATGATTGGGAGGGACCTTTCCAGCCGGATCTCAACACCGCCTCCCTGAAAACGGCATCCTTAGCCGCCAGAACATCTAGGCGGTAGTGTTTACTGAAAGTACAGAGACACAACCAAGAGGCCTCCCTACAGATGTCCACTGGTGGAACCAAACTGTGCTCCGTCCAAGAAAATGCTTGCACTCTGGTAGAGTGAGCTCGTAAGCTCCCTGGGACTATACGGTCCCGTAGAAGATAAGCCGACGCACTCGCCGCTCCAATCCATCCAGAAATGGACTCCTTCGCCGCCGCTTCCCTTTGTGGGGCCCTCCGAACACCCCAAAGAGAGATGATCCACCTTGCGAAAGTTTCTGAAACCTTTAAACACTGCCGCAGCGCTCTCTTGACAGTGCAAACAGTGCAAGCTATGGTTCAATACGCTCCCCTCCGCCGCACCTAGCGCTGGAAGAGAGACCATTTTAGTTAGGTGAACGTAGAAACCACCTTTGGCAACAACGACGGAACCAGCTGCCAGGCCACCTTCTGTCAGGAGACAGACAAAAACCGATTCCTGACAGGTCAACGCCTGCAACTCCGAAAATCGCCTCGCCAAACAGATGACCATAAAACATACCGTCTTCAAGGCAAAACCCTTAACCTATGCCTGTTGCAAGGGCCCCAATGGCGCGCTAGCTAACACTCCTAAAACCAACTTGAGCTTCCCCGGTGGAATTAATATCCTATGACAGGGCTACAGTCTGGTAACCACCTGAGAAAGCGTACCACATCGACCTGTGCATGAGAGCCACTCCCTGTCCTTTGCCCCTATAGCAAGACAGAGCTGCTAACTGAACTCTCCAGGATCTGCCTTTACCAAACCTGTCCTGCAGAAAACTTAATACCAAGGGAACTGACACTGTTGTCGTGCGAGCGTGCCTCCGTGAGCACCCGTCCTCAAAGATGCGCTATATACGCACATATGCAAGGGACGTAGACTTTTTATTTATTTATTTATATATTTATTGCGGGAAGGTGGCAAAGACTGCTGTCGAGCAACTCTTTTTCCTTAAGCTTGCCCTTTCAATGGCCACCCCGTATGCAAAAACCGATGCACCTGAGACATTCGAAGGGAACTCCGTAGCAACAGAATCTCCAATGTCGGAAACCTCCATGGATTCCTGTCGAGCAACTGTATGAGGCAGGCATACCACGGACACCTCCGCCAGCCCGAGGCCCCCAACCACACATTTCCCCGAAGCGCTTCAATACGCAGAACCACTCGACCTATGAGTGCCCCCGGTGGAAAGACATAGAAAAGACCGAACGACGGCCACCGATGAAACAGTGCGCCGATGCCTTCCAACCTCCTTTCGTGTCGTCTGCTGAAGAAGCGACCTGTTTACGCAGAGTGAAACGCCGCCATGAGGTCCATTACTGGCTGTCCCCATATGCGACCGATCTGTGCGAACACCTCCGGATGCCACTCCCATTCTCTGGCATCTACTCGGACCCAGCTGAGGAAATCCGCTGTCACAATGTTCTTACCCGCAACATGCGCCACCGAAAACGCTGGCAGCCAAAGCTCTATCCACACACACAGACCCTCTGCCGCGGCCTCTATGGACACATTTCCGGTTCTGCCCTGCCGATTGATGCAGGCCACCGCTGCGGAGTTGTCAGACAGTACTTGCACCGCTCGACCTGTCACTGTAGCTTCGAACACCTGCAACGCCCGGCGTATCGCTTGCATTTCCAGTTGGTTGATTGACCACTGGGTCTCCTGTGTACTCCAAGAGCCTTGAGCGAAACGATCTCCGAACGTAGCGGAGTTTAACAAAGTTTTTGGCCAAGCTCCCGGAGGAAAGGTCCATAACCTTTTATTAGAGAGAAGCTGGAAAATTATACATTTGTTTTTTTTATACCAGTTTTCACCAATTCAAGATGTTCTACAAAGCACACAACCCAACAGAGCGTCACATCTGTTGTACATGCAACGAAACCCTTAAAATATGAGCATACATGAATCCACTGCTTGCCCCGATACAAGCATTGAGTAGCCTATTCGTCTTTCTGGAAACCAGTCAGGTCCTTAAGACCAGGATTGGCTATCCTAGGAAACAGGATACTGGACCTGAAAGAGCTTGGTCTGACCCAGTATGGCATTTCTCGTATCCTTATGAACGGAACCTCCAAGGTCTCTGCCTTGGCAGTAACAGGCTGTGCCTGGCCCTATGGCCCTGTGGCTAGCTCACACGGAGCAGTGCGGCCTAGTGGTTGAGGCAAGTTGCCAGAGGACCAAGGGTTTGAATTCCAATCAAGACCACCAACCTTGGGCCATAAAAACTGGGGTTTGTGATCCCACTGGTGGTCCTTCTGGCCTTCATTAAGCGACTTAATCCTCTGCCTCAGGTACCAAAAATGATAAATTACACTTACCTGGTAATTGTAGTTCCTTGAGTGACGACAGTTCAGTCCTCTACTTCTGGTTGTCAACCTCCTCCTGCAGCTTGGAGACTGGTATGTCAAACTCATGACATCACTGGATATAGCCTGCTGCTCTCTCTCTCTCCCTCCAGTGTGAACTATTAACAAAGCAGACTCAAAGGAACAACAAATAAGTATCACTAAATGCCAACTGCACCTAACTTAGGTTAACTAAAATGTTATAACAACCTGCATTTAAGGCGTCTCATGCCCTGTACTGCCACCGAACATATTAGCCACCTTCTCCTATCTAACAGATGAATGGACTTACCTGTAGAACATGACCATGCGGCACCCGGCTGGCCCCCCTCTGAAAAAATCTCTGGGCGGGAATGAGGACTGAACTGTCGTCACTCAAGGAACTACAATTACCAGGTAAGTGTAATTATCATTTCCTTATCGTTCCTCCAGTTCAGTCCTCTACTTCTGGGATGTACCAGAGCAGTAACTATCGGGAGGCACCCTTCCAGCCGGAGCGCAATACCGCCACCCCAAAACAAGCATCATCGGCCGCTGCGACATCAAGACGGTAATGCTTACTGAACGTATGCAAGGACGACCACGTAGCCGCTCTACAAATCTCACTCGGCGGCACCAGACCATGTTCCGCCCACGACGCCACTTGCGCTCTGGTGGAATGAGCCCTCAAACCGTCTGGTACCGCGCGTCTTTGTAACAAATAAGCGGATGCACTAGAATACCTTCCTTGCGCAGCGCCGCCGCCGCCACCACCACCATAATCTTGGTGAAAGTGCGCGGTGCTGTCACCAGGCCGAAGGGCAACGCCCGGAACTGATAGTGACCCCAGGGCAAGGTGAACCTTAAGAGCCTCTGATAAGCCTCCCGGATGGGAATGTGCAGATAAGCCTCCGTTAGATCTAAGGACGTCAGAAACTCTTCTTGACGGACCGCGACGATAACTGACCGCAACGTCTCCATACAGAAGTGGGGCACCCGCAGACACCAACCCGATTCACCCCTTTGAGGTCTAAGATAGGCCGCAGCGCCCCGCCTTTCTTTGGCGCCACGAAATATATGGAATACCGATCCAAGCCATATTCCTGCCTCGGAACCTCCACTACCGCCCCTAAGCGCAGTAGGCGGTCCAAAGTGTCGCGAACCGCTAGAGTTTTCTTCTGCCCCCTACAAGGAAGCATGACGAAGGAATCTCGCATGGGCCTTGCCAGCTCCAGGGCATAACCTTGCTGAATGATCTCTAGGACCCACTGGTCGGAGGTGATGAGGGTCCAAGCGGACAGAAACTCCCAAAGTCTCCCGCCGATGGGAGCGTCCGCCGCCGGGACCCGCCTCATCTCATTGCGACTTATGAGCTGCTGAAACGGAGCCCGAGGCGAAACCCCTAGTCGCCCCTCGAAACCCCCGGAATCCTTGACCGCGGGAAGAAAACCGGCCCCTCTGAAAGGCGCCATACTGCGACGCCCGAAATCTCCGAAAGTCACGAAACTGACCTCTAAAACTTTGACCGATCTTTCCCTGTTTCGGCTTATCCTCAGGCAGCCTACCCGCCTTGGATTCTCCCAGGTCCTTCACTAACTTATCCAAGTCTTCTCTGAAGAGCAACTGTCCCTTAAACGGCAGCTTACCCAGCCGGGATTTAGACAAACCATCCGCCGCCCAGTTACGCAGCCACACTGATCTGCGGGCAGCCACCACGGAAGCCATGCTATTAGCTAGGGCTCTGACCAAATCATAATGCACATCTGCCAAATAAGCTACACCGGACTCCAGACGCCCCAGCTCCTGGAGTTTGCTGAGATCCAACTGAGGCGAGCGACGCAACCGCTGAACCCAGCGCAAGCACGCCCTCGCCACCCAGGCTCCGCAGATGGACGCCTGCAGCATGAGAGGGTCCGCCTCGAACGTTTGCTTCAAAAGGCCATCCACCCTACGGTCCTGCGCATCCTTCAATGCTGTGCTGCCCTCTACCGGGATGGTAGTTTTTTTGGTAACCGCCGATACCACCGCGTCAACACGCGGCGTCTTGAACCTTTCCTTATCTGCTAACGGATAAAGTCTAGCCATGATGCGGACTCCTCTAAGTCCCGCCTCAGGCTGGTTCCATTCCTCCTGGATCATTTTATCGACCACTTTATGCAGCAGAAACACCACCTGCGTTTGCCGAACCGCTTGAATGATGGGATCCTCTACCTCGTCCTCCGCGGACACCTGTGCTGTCAAATTGAGTATCTGCAGGGACTCAGTGATGAGCGCTGGAAGCTCTTCTCTCCGAAAAAGCCGAATGATCTTAGACTTCTCCTCAGGTTCCAGGATCTCACCCTCCTCTAGATCCTGTGCACCCTCTTCATTCTCCCAGTCAGGCTCTTCAGGCTCCGCCCATTCACTTTCCATTGCCGAGGATTCCCTGGCCCTAGCTTTCTTTGGGGCCGAGGGATCCTCTAGAACCTCGCCCGCAGCCGCCAACTGCGTAGCGGACAGCGAACTCGGCCCATCCTCCACTAAGCGACCCTGGCGCCGCAAGCAAAAGGCTTTGTGCAACATTAAGACAAACTCCGGGCAAAACTCCGCCAAAGCCTCCGGCTGCCGCTCCAGGGACGGAGCCGAGGGACCAGCCTGCTCCTCCACAGGGGCTTCCTGCCCTGGGTCTGGAGGAGGCACCGCCAGCCCCGCAGACAGCACCCCTGGCGACTCTGACTCCTCCCTGACGTCCATTAGCTGCTCCACCGTGGACGACAGGGAAGCACAGCCACGGCACACTCCAGACTCCGCCACCGTGCCTCTACAGGTGCCACAGACCACACACTGTGGTTGCCCCGCCATAAACCTCCTTCCGTTTACCCCTCGACCCAGAACTCACTCAAAACGAATGTTCTGCCAGTCAGGGGGACCCTAAAACCACATAGACCTTTGTCTGCCAGGGAATAAGCTTGCCACAAGCCCCAGGCAATTGCAAGCGCGATAAGGGCCACCGTTCTCCCCCCCCGCCCCCCCGCGGTATCCTACGATCGCGGGAGAAAGGAAAACAAAAGTAAAACAAAAATAAACTGCAAAGCTAAAGCACCCGTGCTACACCGGAAAGCGCTACCCCCGAAAGTCCAAAGCTTTCCTATCAGCTTAGAGAGCCCGAACGCTGCTCAGCCACGCGGTCCTCCGTGCAATCTAAAATGGCCGCCAGGGAGCCGGGAAGAAAAAAAAGGCACCAAAATGCCTCTTCCCCAGCGCTGCGGGAGCAAACTGAACTGCCTGCCCTTCCACAGCAGCCTGCCACTGGTTCTGAGCTTACCGGGCAGGTCTGCAATATCCCCCGACCCGGACAGGAATCGCCGGCACAGGATCGGGGCAGTCTGTGCTCACAAATGCTTCTGCAGCTCTCCTGCTCTCCGGAGCCGCGATCAGCCCGTACTGCGGCCCGGTAGAGTACAGGGATGGAAACGGGAGCTCTCCCCGGTAGTGTCCGGGGGGAGAGATTCTCTGAGCACTGCATCACACACTCTTCACCGGTCACGTAAATGCAAGGCTTTTGGAGAACTAGCTGACAGGCAGGGAGCCATAACGCTAGAAATTCCTCTGCTTAAACTATCTGTTTTTTTTTTTTTTTAAAGAAACACTACCCCCAGCAAAAATTATTTTTATCTATGAATCCAAACTAAACTAAACTAAACTAATCCTACACTCTCCTTATCCGTTACTCCAGTGAGCCCTCTCCCGGGCCCACAACTTCCTCCTGCTGCATGGAGACTGATAACACTGGAGGGAGAGAGAGAGAGCAGCAGGCTATATACAGTGATGTCATGAGTTTGACATACCAGTCACCAAGCTGAAGGAGGAGGTTGACAACCAGAAGTAGAGGACTGAACTGGAGGAACGATAAGGAACATATATTGTTAGCCCTTCAGGGACAAGGGAAATAGAAATACCGTAATCAACTGTATGGCACCCTGACCTGTAGGCAATCAGTATACTCAAATAACTGACTGGGAATATGTGACCGTAGCAAAACACTGGCAGTGGAGAGACATCAGAGCTGGTGCTGGTTCCTGGTCTTCCTTTCTCGCTCTCCCAGTCCTTCTGCCAGCATTGAGAAAAGGCTGAGAACAGATTGTCCAGTGGGCCGGGGACCTTGCGTCCTGGACATCAGAGAGAAAGAGGGGCTAGGATCTGGGAGCAAAGCCCAAAGAGAAAGGGAAACTGGTGAATGTGACACTGCAGCTCCTCCGGACGGCTCACTCCACAGCAGATCTCACGACTGCATCTCCAACCCCATTTAACACCATGAGGACATCATCACGTACTTTATTACAATCGACAACCCCCCCATTACTGGAGAAATTACCTTAGTCTGATAATACAGTCTGAGCAAAGAAATGCAGTCTCACTCTGCAAAGAGTGCATCCAAAAATCGTGCCTAAGCAATTGTGAGCACATACAAAATGCACATCTACATATACGGGTGACCCAGCACCTGTCACCCAAACACAATGCAGTGAGCACGCTTGAACATAGGCTGAATGCATGGAGCATACACAGAGTATTGACTTCCTCTATGAAACCTTCCAGTGCCCTGGAGCGCTAAGCCCCAGACTGTGCTACCTAGACGTCCTTCTCTTCACCCTCAGCATGGGCCCTTTAACAAGATAGCACAGACGGGTCAGTGCCCCTGCTAAGTGCTTAAAGCCCTGCTCTGACAGCACAGGCTCTAGAAATAGATGAGAATTTCCTAGAAAGGGCATGCTAAGTGGAGCTATGAAACACACAGGCATACACCCCCCCCCCCCCCGGGCCTTCCTGCAGTCAGAGAAATAGCAGTGGGATACACAGACAACCTTGCAAGTGGAGGTCTTAGAGGTTGCTGCCTGTGTGAACCTGATGAGGAATACAATTTCATATTTTATCCCCCCCCCCCCAGGGATGGGGGCACTGAATACTATATGTGATTCATGAGCAGCGCTGCCATCTGGTGGCCTTTAGGGCACCAGAGCCCGACAAATGATACAGAAGTTAAGAGCTTTAAATCTTGGTCATATAATCTGGATTTGCAGAACATTACAGTTGCTTGTTTAGTCACTAACCCCTGAGTGCCCATGAGGTGGCCCTGTGGTTATTTCTTCCCTGACTTGCGGAGACCAATCTGGTGATGGCCGCATACACACGGTCACAGAAAGGCACTATTGAGTGTACCAGCTGCCCTCTGGTGGCCATAGACCGTAGCACAGGCACTTCTTGGTTGACAGTTTAACTGTCATTATTATTATATATTTCTTTTATATCCTAAGGTTTCCTAAACCTGTCCCTGTGAAACCACAGGCGTTTGGGCAACTTTCATTATAGAATACACAAAAACACACTTCCAGCCTGTCCCTCCTTCCACCTACAAGTTAGGGCTCTGCTCTTGAAGAACCTAAAAGCTGGCAATTTGGCTAATATCCCGGGACTTAACAGATGCTCCTCAGAGACATGATTAGGAGGGAAAGAACATGTGGCATCAGAGATCAATGCCAAAACTGCTGTCCTATAAAACTAAGAATAAACTTAAAAATAAAGAGGACTGACAACAGCCCCCTTAAGGCTGAGGAACCTCCTGAGCCTCAAAAAATCTACAAAGAAAGAAACACTAGACCTAAAAATCTAGCTATTCTGCCTGTCATCTTCCTCACACAGGCAGCTCACTGCAACTCTCGCCATGCGGTCCAAATACCTAGAGAGAAAATGGCCGCCCCTTTGCCAATGAATTTTGGCGCCAAGAACAGCTGCTGCAAAAAGGAGGCTTCAGCAGACCGACAGAGCCCGAAGGCCTTACCTGCAGGGCCGAAAGCCACGCAGCCTGCTCCTACCGCCTTGAATTCATCCGATCCTCAAGCTGCACTGCTGTGCCTGGCAGCTGCAGAGAGGACCGCTCAGCCGGTTCCACAGAGTAAAATTAAAATCCCGTAGCAACAGAGAGGCTCCGTCTCACACAGTTTCAGTGTGGTTGTACGGGTCCCAGAGCTCTCTCCCGTACCGTCAAGGGAGAGAGATCCGCACCGGCGAATGCCTGCAGCAAGTGAAAATAACTGACGAGGGAAGGCGAGAGCTGCTACTAATTTAAAGAGCCAGGCTCAAATTTAAAATTACTGTAAATATAAGGAAATTTGCTCCTAACAACTAAAGGGAACTAATCCCTGATTGCCAATTAACCAAAGGTAACTGATTAAAAGTAAAATTAAAAGTAAAATCAGAATAGAATTTGTCACACTAAATGTTCCTTATCTGTTCCAAGTGAGCCCAGAAGCTAGGCTCACTATGTCCTCCTGCTGCATGGAGACTGGACACACTGGGGGCTGATGGGAGAGACCAGCAGGCTATATCCAGTGATGTCATGAGTTTTTGACATGCCCAGTCTCAAGATGCAGGAGGAGGTTCACTACCCAGAGATTGAGGACTAAACTGGAGGAACGATAAGGAATGGGAGACTAGTGGATTTCCACACCCCTTGCAGGAGTGGATGAATCTTCAGATCCTGCTCCTTGTCTGGAGCATCCGCCAAGCTCAAGGTGGATAAGACCCTGAAATTATATGGCTGGTACCCCTGCAGATCTCTGGCCTGCTCAGATGCTGAAGCCTGAACCAAAGCTGACCAAACAAGATGGTTTCCTGCTGCAGGGAACATTTGCTGTGCTTCCAGTCTCAGACCTGACCTTCAAGCATTTGCTTGTCAAGTGATTGTATCTGTGCATAATCTGTCCAATTATTTTTTCCTGGCCAATTAGTTTCAAATGCCAATTAGTTGTCCACATGCAAGAATATCTGCTTCTCCGGTCTTCATCATCCACTAACGATGCTACTGGCCTTGGGATGTCTGAAACTGCTTACCTTTATCTTCTCTCATTATGGTTCCTGTATCTGCAGGATGAACACCTGTTCATTACCTTCTGATTCGCTAAGAACACGTCAGACTGTCTTGTGCCTACCAATCACTGGATCTATGATGGAGACTCTATACAAAGAATACAGTATGTAATAGAAATTTTGCACCTTTTGTGCTGTGTGCCTTGTACTTGCTATCTTGCCTGTCTGCAAGACAGATGCACACACGCAGTGTATAAGACCATTCTGCTAAGGGCAGGGATAAGACTTTCACAGATACCTCCGGTTCTTTGTCATTACGTGGCTCACCTCCAAAAGGGCTGTAGCCTGAGTTAGTTTGCCTAGCTGCCTCTTTGGACTCCTGTGCTGCTCTAGAGACTCTTGGATCCCAGCTCATCTACCTGGCCAAGCAAAGGTACAGTCTTATTTCTCGTCTCCTCCAGGAGGGTGATTGTTAGTCAGAAACTAGTTTTCATAATTCTTTTGGTGCAGAGCGAACTGTGACCTTTGGTGATTATTTATTACTTTGTATAACTGTGATTGCTGTGTTGCTATAACTGGCTACCTCATATTTCTAATAATATATCCATAACTATAAGTCTGTATATTTTTCTACCTTGTTACCCATAATAAACATACGCAGACTAGGCTCTTTTTATGGCTCATTGCCAGCAATCTCACCAAACCTGGGACAGAGAATTAGTAGCTAATTTCCCCTGGACAAAACAAAGCATAACTTATTTTTGTTTGCTACTAATAATCCCCACAGAATCAACACTTCCAGTTCCTACTTCTTGAACAGGAAGATAACATCAGCTTCCTGTTCAAGCCTCTGAAGGAGAGAGTACTTCTTCATCAAACATCTCAATCCAAGTCATAGTCCAAATCTCAGACAGACCACCATTCTCCAGGGAGTACCCTTTGCCGGGGACGCTTAGCCATCAATCAAACAGGGCTTCCATTCTCAGCCTGCCCCTCATGAGACTGCGCTCGCGGGAAACCAGAGGCCGCAGATCTAAATATCCATGCCAGAATGACCAGACTTGCTGTAAAACAAAGAATGCTGGGAAGGATGATCCGGACACCAGAAGCTCTCCTCGCGGAAATGCCTCCTCCCACACTAGGGGATAGTGTCGCCGTTGATCCCTGAGAGAATGGGGAGACCCCCCACAGCACCATTGCCGGAGCCTCTGGTTGGCTGAATATCCTTAGCGCCATCCGCCACCTCCTGCTCAGAGACAGGCAAGGTCGGACTAACAGCATCCCCCCAGCTAAGAGAGGGAGTAGGCCCTCCAGGGACGACTCAACAGCAGCCATGCAAGAAGGACAGAGTCCAGAAGCCAGAGATGAGGCACCTTGCTTGCCACAGGCAAAACAATGTTTCCTGGAAGAAGACATAGAAAACTAAGGCAAGTATCACAACAGTGGATATGGTTATGGTTAGGCATTTGATATACCGCCCTTTACTTATGCATCAGAGCGGTTTACATGTATATACTAACAGGTACTTTTATTCCCTTGTCCCCGAAGGGCTCACAATCTAAGTGTACCTGAGGCAATGGATGCTAAGGCTGTGGCAGCCCGAAGGCGCGCGTTAACTGGGTGTTTATTACAATGTGCACTGCAGCCGTTAGGGTAGGAATGCACATTGGAGCCACAGGGGTGGAACACGTGCAAGGACTGTGCGATCAACAGATGCACACGTTTAAAAATGATACTAGCGTGTGCAGAAAATGGTGGGAAGCGACTACACAGCACCAACGGTTGCCAGCAGTCCACCTCGAATTGCGTCCCACACAGACGGAATCGGGAGTCCCCCAACAAGGACAATGATGAAGTCAAGCCTTAGTACTCATCTGCTGAGAGCCCCAGGCAGAGGATCCGTTCCAGGCTCAGCTCTACTCCCCTGAAGCTGTTTCTCTGGCTTGGCAGCACTGCGTTTGAGGTGGCTGGCTGGCAGATCCCTCTGAGAGCCTTCTGCAATCTTCAGGAGAGAACGGGGCAGGATGGGGGGGGGGGGGAGACAGAGGAGGAGGGAGGCAGCATTGAAGCTGTGTGAGGCTGCTGAATTCTTCCAATTTTCTGGCTGCTCAACAGGCTCTTATCCAGGATAAGAACATGGAGCTGAATCACTTTTCCCTCCTATGATTATTGAAAAAGGCTACAGTCTAGTGCAACCTCCCACATTGCACTCAGGTGAGAGAGTCACCCTCAAAGTGGTCTGTCACAAGTGTTTTTTTATCAACTTTTTCCTCTCAATTCTTCAGAGAAGAGAGAATCCATCCACCATCTGCTGGAGACAAAAAAATATTGAAGGGACCTCTGGTGGCTGAGGCGAATAGAGGCATGGAAGTGATGTTATTGAAACCTGGGCTTTTCATTGGTTCTTTTTCTCCATTAATCTGCTGGTAGGGAATCACAACCTAATTGTCTGGACTGGTCTAGTAGGACAATATGGAAAATACAATTGTAAGCTAATTTCTATTTACTGTAGTTGTCCCCTTCAACTCTAGTATAGCCTACCTAAAGAAGTCAGATTACAGAAAGATTAACCCCTGTTCAAGAAAAGGGCTTAAAACCTGGCTTTTCTGATTGGTGCTGCATATGATGAATGAACTGTTACTGAAGTTGTTTCATGAATATATTTAAGACATTTTTATGGTATTGGAGTAAAATATTAAGTGAATCTTTAATCTTGACCTCGTTTGCAAACGTTGCTATGAATTGGAAGTGTATACAGTAACATCAATATTAGTATATAGACTGTTAAGGATAAAAAACATATGAGCTTATTTATTTATTTAGACAGTTTTGTATACCACCTTATCCTTCAATCAAAGTGGTCACAACACAATTGGGGGATACATTTAACACGAGGGGATACGAGACACATACACTAATACTTACAGGGAACATGGGCAATGAAGGGTTAAGTGGCTTGCCCAAGGTCACAAGGAGCAGCTGTTGGACTAGAAACCCCAGTCCTTACGGCCCAAGGTTGCTGTCCTCTAGTGGGATTTGAACCCCCGACCTTCTGGCCCGAGGTAACTTGCCCCAACCACTAGGCCGCCACTCCCCTCTTTAGCATTGTCCAAAAGCTCACTAAAGACACCATGCAGCAATGTACCCACCATCTTGAACCACAGGATTTGCGGACTACATGAAATCAAAAAGCACCATCCAGACATGCTCCTTCACACCGCAGACGGATGACCATGAAATGGAAGAGCCGCAACAAACATGGGAGGACTTCAACATACAATCAACACATGAAGTAGAGGACATAACAAATGGACTCAACACAACAACCTCACCGTCAGACCCTTGCCCAGTGTCTTGGCTCAAAGCCACAAGAAGCCAGCTCTCTCATCACATTCACAAAATCGTCAAGGATTCACTCCAACAAGGATACATGCCGCAATCCCTGAAACAAACCATGATACGACCGATACTTAAAAGTAACACCCTAAGCTCCTCTGAACCAAAATCATACCGACCCATTCTCCAGCCTACCATTCCTTGCGAAAATCATTGAAAAGACAGTCCAAAGGCAACTTCAGGACCACATTGACATGAATGCCCCATTGGACATCCAACAGCATGGCTTTAAATACCATGCACGGTGTGGAAACGCTACTCACTTCCCTCTTTGACAATCTCAGCTTAAGAATGACTCTCACACCTGTTTAAGCTGAGAACCGTACAGCTATGTAATGGAAGTTTTGAAGAAAGGCAAATTCAGGAGGGGAAACTGCACATTAACAGTGTACGTGAATAATCAGTCTACAATCAGTAAGGAAGAACAGCTTATGTACTTCTATAAATCTTTTTCATTTGCACAATACTGATTTGTGTGTTTAAAGGAAAATTTTGATCTTATCTGTTAATATTCTTTCCACGTGTCCTATCAGACCAGTCCCCCTCTAACAGCAGATGGAGATACAGAACAAAGGCTTGTGAGCAATTCTGGAGACCGGACTTCAGAAGGATATAGGCAGGTTAGATTCAGTGCAGAGGGTAGCTACTTAAATAGTTAGTGGTCTTCGTTATGAAGTATATGAGGACAGACAAAGATGTATACTTTAGAGGAAAGGCAGGATAGGGACAATATGATACAAACATTTAAATACCTCTGTGGCATAAATGCATAGGGGGGTCTCTTTCAAATGAAGGCAAGCTTGGCTACAAAGGGACATAGGATGAGCGTGAAAGGGGATAGACTCATGAGTAATATGCACAAATATTTCTTTATGGAAAGAGTGTTAGATGTGTGGAATAGTCTCCAAGTGGAGGTGGTGGACGCGAGGACAGTATCTGAATTCAAGAAAGCATGGGACAAACACAGAGGATCTCTAAAGGTAAAAAGGGGACCTACTGTAGTTGATATGGAAGGGCAGACTAGATAGAAACATGACAGCAGAAAAAGACCACATGGCCTATGTTTCTATAATCCTTGCCCTATATAGGGCACCATGCAGCCACCAGGTGCTCAGTGTTTTCAGTAACAAAACTATGTAGACTTCCCTATGCTCCCCAAAACTTGGCCAGGCATCAAGGGTTATAGAGGATCTGCCTGTCCACTCACAGGAATTTCTAGACAGGATGCCCACATACCCTCCCCCCAGCACCTGCAATACTGGATTGAAGGAAAGGAACTGCATCCTTAAATAGAAACCAACCCAATACAGCTATCCAGGTGGATTGGTCTCGTGGGACTCAAGGGGAAAAAAAAAAACAACCCTAGCAGGTAAGACCAAATTTTTCCTCATCGTCCACCAGACCTGTCCAAAAGAGATGGGATGTAACAGTGCGAGCCTATATAATGAGCAGGATTTGCCAAACCTGGCTCAAAGCACCCCTGCTCTAAAGGTCAGTATCCCTTGGTGAGCATATTTAGCCTACCGAACCTCAGAAATGAGAGAAACTTTAAACAAGTCACAATCCTATAATCTTCAGGGGAGACAAGTTGCAACCGCGCCAAATAAAGCACCAACTCTTTAATGGAAAGGGTGTGGAGACTCTTAGGACCTCCACTGCCCCTGAGCACTTACAGCAAAGGAACTGCCAAAGCATATTTCTTAGCAGCCTCACTGCGCCTAGCGTCTTTGAAAGGTCCGAATGATGGAGTGACACCACTGAGCAGCACAGCAGTGCCCTATGCCTTGGTACAAACTGGATTACTGGAAGGTCCTCCTCATAAGTTCCTTTTGTTAAGGAGAGACATGAGATTTCTTGATTTGAAATCAAGCTAGATACAACATTTGTAAGAAAGGAGGAACCATTTGAACAGAGACACACTTCTTCAAAATCACCTAAAAAGATCTTTGATGCCAAAGATGGTCAGAACTGAGATTCTTCCAGCTGAAGAGGTAACGTCACTGATCATTTCTTTCCAGTATGGACTTTGAGGAAAACCCCCAAAGAAGAAACTTCCTGCAGGTCTGGAGAACAAAAGCAAAAACTTCAGACACATTGATCTTTCTATAAAAAAAAACTACACTGCGCATGCAGCCAACAGAATGCCCCGTAACATTTCCAGTAACACTGCAGCAGCGAAACCTGCAGCTCCAGAAATCTAACGGCCAGACTTTGCTAGAGATATTCATGCAGGCAGGTCAAAAGTGTTACCAGTGCCCATAATGGTGATATAGCTGTCTCCGTTTGCAGGACAAAAAGACATTTAGAAACTCTTGGGCACGACACAGAACTAGCTTCATCTGAGTACCCATCCTATCGAAGACAAGCCCATTGTAAAGGCTAAACTGCAGCCAGCAATGAAACAGATTTTGAATCAGGACTGTAGGACTGGTACCCTGTGGTCTGCTCTGAACCAAACAAGATGGATTCCTTCTACAAGAAACTTCTGCTGTGTCCCAAGCCTCAGACCTGTTGACCTCCAAGCAACTGCTTGCCAAGTGTTTATACGTATGCATACAGAAGACTATTGTTCCTGTTCTACTGACCTTGGACATTTGCAACAATGCATGAGACTGCATACTATCATCTTATGCATTTCGTCTCTCACCATGGACCTGATGTCTGCAAGAGGACTACCTCCTGATTCGCCAAGATGCCTCGCAGTATCTCATGCCAACCAAATCACCAAAATGTGAGAAGGACTGACCACAAAGAATACAGTATGCACAGAACCACCAGCTATTTTGCCATTGCGCCATTTTGTGCCTTCCTTGCTACTTCTGCAGATACAAAACTGTGTGTGCACGCAAGGCTGTTCCAATAACCTCGGGACAGAATAAAACTCCTACAGATACCTAAGGTTCTGTGTCCTCACGCAGCTCTCCTCCAAATGACTGGAGCCAGCATTATCTAGCTGCCTCTTTTGGACTTTGTGCTGTTCCAGAGACTGTCTGGACCTCAGTTGCAATAGTCCACCTGGTAAAGCTAAAGTATCGGTCTTATGTCTTCAACCAGAGAGTGGTTATTAGTCAGATGGCTGTTTTCTGTACTTTTCCTAAGTGCAGAGAGTGCCTGTGACCTCTGGTTGCTAATCATTAATTTATTATATTGCATAATTGTAATCATAGCACTATTGCAACTTGCTACCTCACATCTCTTATTTTTCTATCCAAATAAAACCTAATATATATATACACAGACTTGGCTCTCTTTCATGGCTCATTTGCCAGAAAGTCTCACCAAACCCTGGGCAGGGAAGCAGAAGATTCCCCTAGACATAAGAACATATCTTATTTTGTTTTGCTGGTAATACTCCCTATAGGATGCACCTTTGAATTAGAAGGCTTGTTCCATGTGGTAGCTGGAAATTTCAGTCCCACCTTGATCCTGACCAATTCTGCATATTATTTATGGCTGTGCATCCCAGTGCCACCAATGCTAACACAAGGCCCTGACGCATAACAACCTACCACAAGACCTGGCCAGAAGGTGCTATCAGGGAAAAACATACAAAACCCCAATCAAGGCCAAGGCAACAGAGCAACCAATTTCACAGATCTTCCTCCTCCCTCCCTGCTCTCTGATGCAGAAGATTCAAGAGTCCTAGGACCCTGCCTCAATGGCATCAAGACTGAGATGCTCCTGCAGCTAAGACTGCCAGAAAATCTCTATAGCAAAACTCCCTCTTTTGAAATTAGGGAGAGTATGAATAGAGAACCCATCTGTTAATCCTCTGTGTCCTGCTCACTGAAATAGAAGAGAGGATTCTGGAGGATCTATTACTTTTCATGCGCATCATCGCTTAGACAGAGTTGTATATGACCTGCCCGAGTTTGCCTCTAGGTAGGGACTCGAGGCTGGTAAAGCCCACCGAAAGGACCTTAAACGCAAATGTTTGAAAAACAGACTGGCTACTGCAGCTGTCCAATGGCCCTGAGACACCTGTACCAGACAATGAGCCCCTCAACTGGACAAGCTGGCACTTGTCATCCCTACAAGCCCCATGTGATTATCCAGTTCCATTCACTTCTATAAACTTACAGCTAAGTCGCCAAGACAGACTGCCACTGGAAGAGAGTACCTTCTGCTCAGATTGGCAAACCTTTCCTTTACAAAGTCTAAAATAGGGGTTCAAGATAGTGTAACAGCTCTTACATGCCATTCTTGCTATTACTTAGCCAAGCATGAGGTTGCTACACCTGGACTAAAAGAGAGGTAAGCCTGCTGGCACCAACTGCGATCATGCCTGGAAAAGTCAATTAAGTAGGGTGGGATAGACAACCACTTTTGCGCAGGAAGGCAGCCAGCATCGGGCCAGCATTTTAGTGGGTGCAGGGAACCATGACTAGACCTGCTAATATCGCGTTCAACTGCCACCACCAGAATCTCTGGTGAGTCTCCTAACCCAGGCTAAACAAAAGTATGACTTTCTGAGGCCTAGGGACAATGGAAGTCCCTTTGTTTTTTTTCTTTTGTGAATCATCACAAGTGTGGAATGCAGAGCCTCCATGAGGGATGCAAAACATACCACACTCAATGCCCATGCTGAAAATCAAAGGGAGACAATAAGGCTTGTGAGAGGGCAGGAATCTCTAGCAGACAACTTTGCTCTGTCTCAGCTAGGCATTACTGGTCCATCAAGGTATAGCCCATTCCTAGAAACCAAAAGATGAAGGACCCTCCAGACCATTACTGAGAAAATCTGTGGGAATCTGAGGCTCCTAGGCCCAAAACCTCATTTATCTTGCTGTCTGAAAAGGATGACCTGGCTGAAACAAGGTGTGTCATTTGCCAACACGGTAATACCACAAATTTTAGCAACAACTTCTCTCAAGCTTAGCCTTGCAGTTTCCCAGACTCTCTTCTTGTATGGCATCTTGACTCACAGACGTCCGACCAAGGTTCAGTTTTTCAACAACTAGGAATTCTTCCTAACTGGAATTAGCCCAGCTCTGACTTCAAGATGGCATCCACACCTTAAGTCTGCAACCCCCAGTGCTAAAACTCTCTTCTTCTGAGGAAACAAGGGATGCTGCTAGACCCTACACAGATTGAACTTGGGCTTATGATCACTGACAACTGCAGACTATAGTCCAAGGCCACTGCTGAAATATCTGGCAGAGCAGTGCTTTCATTTTCTGGAACAGCGGCCTTCTTAAAGACCACCAATACTCACTTTAGGACTCTACAGCTTCTCCACTCTCCCAAGACCAGAGGGTATAGCCCCCCTCGCTCAACAATTTTTCTTATCCAATTACATTCATTGTAACATCCTATAATTTAAGTTGATTGTAAACTGTTTCGACTTTCAGATAAAGCAGTATACTTTTCAGGTCACCTCTGTGACACAAGCAGCCACCCTTGGCTTGAAAGCTCATGAAAGCTGGGACACTTCCTCAGGGATGGTGGTTTACTTAGTCACTGCTGACCACCATATGCCTATTTATGCTCATGCTCTGCAAAATCTGCTGCACTTAAGAGTGCTTCTGGAACAATGCACTCTGCCAAATTCAGAGCCTTAACCGGGCTAGTCAGCCCTTCCTGGAGCTACCGAGGCCTCTGCATCCTGGCTTAGAATACTGCTATCCATTGAAAATCTCCAGCATTCAAGAAAGTAGGGAAAAAGCTCTTCCCTCTGGAAGAGGTGAACCACCTAGGGATATAACATTTTAAGGCAATTCTGCCGAAACCGTGAGAAGACCAAATTCAGGCACCTTGATTGGGAACACTCCAGCAATTGGGGTTTGCCAACTCCCAGTCCTCTGACCGTGTTACTGAATCCTCATAGCCAGATCTGCTCTTCCAACAAACAAGACCGAACCACAAGACTACATTTAGTATTCCCAGGCGGTGCCCATTCCAGAACTGACCAGGTCCATCCTGTTTAGCTTCCACCAATTATATGGAAAAGTGGTCAAAGTCACACTCCAAGGCGGCCACTGACTCTGGTACCTTAAGAAAACCTTTTGCCCTTTTGCTTCAGAGCTCCAGGAGCTGCTGGATCACCACCCGCGGCTCCACTGACCGAAGGACAGCCCTCTCCCTGCATCGGGAGCAGCCGAAGAAGCAGCAGACCGCCCCGGTCACTAACCTCACAACAGAGCTCATCGGAGGAGTCCCTTCTCCCGGCACGCAGACAAGCAGCTGAAGCAGCAGATCGCTCAGCACACGTGCTATCACAAAGAGCTCCGTGCGACCCAGCTGCTCACCGCGTCATCGCCTACCCCTGCCCAATCCGGGCCCAGATCTTCGCTTTAAAAGGGGGCGCGAACAGGCAAGAGACCCTTCTCTTCAGAGCTCCAGGAGGAGCTGGATCACCACCCGCGGCTCCACTGACCGAAGGACAGCCCTCTCCCTGCATCGGGAGCAGCCGAAGAAGCAGCAGACCGCCCCGGTCACTAACCTCACAACAGAGCTCATCGGAGGAGTCCCTTCTCCCGGCACGCAGACAAGCAGCTGAAGCAGCAGATCGCTCAGCACACGTGCTATCACAAAGAGCTCCGTGCGACCCAGCTGCTCACCGCGTCATCGCCTACCCCTGCCCAATCCGGGCCCAGATCTTCGCTTTAAAAGGGGGCGCGAACAGGCGCACTCGCGCCTGAGGGCCGCGCAAGAGGGCCCTTTGGCACGGCCCTTATGCTAAGGCGCTCAAGGAATTCTCCAAATCGGTATCGGTGACACGGAAAACATCAAATCGAAAACCCACCTACATCTCTCACCCTCTAGTACCGCTGGAGCTCCCCTACGGTCGAGCTTGCGTACCTTCAATCGATCCACCAGCTTCTCGATCACAGCAAGTATTTCCTACCTGACTTTTACTGTTGACTATTGCCTGTTTTACTGTTGCCAGTAATCTCAACCATTCATAACTACTACCTGAATTACTGTTGCTAGTATCACCTACACAACCTCTGTTACCAGTAACTTTTGAAAACTACTGCCTGCTTCATACTGTTGCAAGTAATCTCACCCATATCCACTGTCTGATTTTTACTGTTGCCAGTAATCTCATTTATGTATAACTATAATGTCTGATTCACTTACTACTGTCTGATTTACAGTTGCCATTACCTCCTGCATAATCTCTATTGCCTGTAATTACTGAAAACTACTGCCTGATCTTTTCCTCCATAATCTCTCTGACCAAATAATCACCACCACCAGTAATAGAACCGGATATTGTTACATTTAACTACGAAACACACTCTACTACATAAAGCTCACCAAGCAGTACCTTGACACTGAACATGACACTCACAAAAACCATGATTCTAAAAATAACCTACAACTTTATATTATTGACAATCCTAATCGACCTAACACTTAGCTTATCTACTAAAAACCACATGGCAATCCCCATAATACGAACAACACCCAGAAATAACTACCATATTGCCCACACAAACCCATACCACCAGGCAAAAATAAACTACCACCGACTTATACAAATAAAACAAACTGATTTACAACAAATAAGAAAAGAAAACAGCATCAAAAACACCAATTCACTATCATGTATCCTTATCAATGCACGCTCAATGAAAAATAAACTTCCCATATTTAGCGATTTAATAACGGACCTAAAACCTGACATTTTATGTGTAACTGAGACGTGGCTATCTGAAACGGATACAGTCTACTTAAACCAACTTAACACTGATGACTACGATATAAACTTTACCCACAGACCTAACAAAAAAGGAGGAGGTGTACTTATCATGACGAGAAAGATATTAAATGCCAAATCAATAAGATCTAATATAGCCAATAACATTGACACTCTCATCATAAAGACTAACAATCTTAGAATCTGCCTAATATACAGACCCCCTGACCAAAAAGCAGATAGCCTAGATCCACTTATTGAATTTCTGGGCTCATCTACCGATCAAGATCCTATAATCATGCTAGGTGATTTTAACCTCCCCTCACTTCCAGTATCGGAATCCAACCTTTTCCTAGAAACCATAGCTGACATGGATTTTCACCAGATAATCACCACAACAACACACATAAAAGGAGGCACACTAGACCTTATACTTCTCCCAAACACAATCTTCCAACTATTCAACCCAGATTCTATAGAATACACACAAATTCCTTGGTCTGATCATTACATCATTAAAACAAAACTCACATTCCACACCAATAGCACCAAAAACTACTCAAGAAGTGATCCCACCACAAAATTTAAAAGATTTAACGAAACTGAATTCCTAGATACAATAATACCACACCTCGTGTCTCCCCCAACGGATTTAGATGAAGCTATCAAAAACTGGCATGACAATAACCGATGCAGCTAAATCCGACCGATGTAACAAGAAACTCACTAACTCAAAAAAAGCTCCATGGTTCAACAACACGCTAAAACAAATGAAGAGACAGCTAAGAAAATCAGAACTCAAATGGCGTAAAATCAAACTAAATTATACATAAGGAAATATATAATAACCTACTTACAAAATACAAGGACACCATAGATAGCACAAAAAAAAAACTTACTATGCAGCAATCTTATCAAAATCCTATAACAGACCACGAGAGCTATTCTCCATTGTTAGAAATCTCACTAATAACCCTCAAACACTTAACACTGAAATTACTGACATATCAGTACAAACTTTAGCTGACTACTATCAAAATAAATCCACACAACCTATAATGACCATAGACAAAAATAATGTAGCCTATCATTGCTCTAAAGAATGGTCAGACTTTCACCCCACATCTAAAGAATCACTAAAGAACATTATTTCCAACCTCAACACTACCACCTCCTTCCTTGATCCATGCCCTGTAACATGGATAAAAAGTACACTTCCAATATTAATCTCTTTCATCCTCCCTATAGTCAACCTCTCATTACTCCAAGGTTACCTCCCTCCTAAACTCAAACATGCACAAATCCGCCCAATTCTCAAGAACGGTATTATGGACAAAACATCACCAAAATCGTATCGACCTATTTCAAGTATCCCTTTTTTAGCTAAAATAATAGAAAAAGTGGTACAGATCCAGACACAGGAATACCTAGACTCTTCCTACCCACTTGATGAACACCAATATGGTTTTAGACCTCAGCATGGAGTAGAATCACTTTTAACAGTCTTAATCGATACACTCCTTAAAGGGATTGATAATCACAAAAAAGCATTCATACTCCTATTTATTTACATATCAGCTGCATTCGATAGTGTACATCACACTATAATGCTTAATAACCTAAAACAAATAGGTATAAATGCCACGGTACACAAATGGTTCACCTCATATTTACATAAAAGAACGCAAAATGTAAGAATAGCTAATCAGACATCTACCATATATAAACAAGAAATCGGTCTCCCACAAGGCTCAGCACTATCAGCCCTCCTATTTAATATATATATAAAACCAGTTTGTGACATGTTCAAAAAATTCGGTGTACTCTATCATCTATACGCAGATGATATTATGTTATACATTCCATTCACCATCCCTGATGTACCGATAAAACTCCTAACAGATTGCCTTAACGAAGTCACAACCTGGCTAAAAGCGAAAAACCTCCACATAAACCATTCAAAAACAGAAGTATTAATTGTAACAAAAAACCATTCATACGTCCCTCCAACCCACATAACAATACAAAACCATGACATCGTAATAAAAAATGAAATAAGATACCTAGGAGTCATATTAGATACACACCTTACGATGAACACTCACATTAGAAACACTATAAAGAAAATCTACTTCAAACTCAAAATACTCAAGCAACTACGCCCCTTAGTACACTTACAAGATTTCATTAATATAATACAGGCAACCATAACCCCGCACTTTGATTTTTCCAACCTAATCCTCTTAGGTATAACGAAACAAAACATCAAAAGAATACAACCAGCACAGAACGCAGCAGCTAGAATTGTAATGAAAGCACACTCATTCCAGCATATTACTCCAATATTAGCAACCCTGCACTGGCTGCCAATACAAAGCAGGATAATATATAAGACCACAATAACCACATTTAAAGCTCTCAATGGCATGGCTCCAATCCCATTAAGCAAACTTATAAGCAAGGAATCTCAAAAAGTCACTCACAGAAAAGGACACTCAAATAAATTAAGGACTCCTAATGATTTTATAAAAGCAAACAAACTAACTAATAACAGAGCCTTCTCACATGCGGCCCCCCTCATCTGGAACTCCATCCCGGAGGACCTACGATCTACAACAGAAATTATAGAATTCCGCAAAAAACTGAAAACCTATCTCTTTGCCATGCACTACAACATCATAGATAATCCATTGATCATCCCAGAAAAAGGCTAAATTACACTCAACTAAGTAAAGCTAAACCTCATAACTTAACAGATATTACACCCACTTGTAAATAACTATGATTTAAATCTAAAGAGCTTACAAACCTGTAATTGTACATAGTTCTTAACCTTGTTCTTGTTCTGTTATGTATTTAACCATTACATTGTTCTGTTATGTATTTAACCATTACATAGTTCTGTTACGTATTTAACTAATACATTGTTTACTGTCAAAAATTGTTCCATGTAAAACAAGCCCTTGCTTTGTTGACTGTTGTTCAATTGTAAACCGCATCTGAACTCTGGAAGATGCGGGATATAAATAATTGTTAAATAAATAAATAAATAAATAAAGTGAGTATCTCATGCTTTAAGTACCAAGAGTACAGTCTTAAGTGGCATATAGTCTACACCCGGATAAGCAATGTAGAATCTGTGTACCTTTTTGGGAACCTGCCAGGTACTTGTGACATGGATTGGCCACTGTTGGAAATAGGATATCGGGCTTGACTGACCTTGGTTTGACCCAGTATCGTATATCTTATGTTCTTAATACACACACACATACACACTTGCACCACAGGCCCACAATCCACTGCCACATCCCATGCACAGACAGGTAAACCATTGTACCACACCCAGACCCACACTCTTACTATCTGAAGTAACAAGATGACGGGGTGGGGGGGGGGGAGGAAGGAGCTGGGGGTGGCCGATTTTAAGGGAGGCATGAGATTAGGTGACGAGAGGATGGGGAGGAGAGGTAGGCACAAGACTAGGTGACAAGAGAGGGAAGAGAGAGATATTGCGAGACTGGTTGGTAACAGGTTAATGGAGTGAGATAGGGGGGCTGCCAGCTGTTTATTCTACTAGTGGACTGCAAGACTGCATTAAGGACTTGATTTACGAAGCATTTTTTCCCTTGGACATAAAATGGAAAAACAGTCTTAGCAAATCTGCCCCTAAAGATGTGGTAGACTTCCTCAGAGGAGATTCAATCATCCCCTTCCCCAGGCTCCTGAACTTTCCTGGAGGATGGAGATAACGGGGAGGGCGGGAATGCGAGGTTGGCAGAGTCACTGGCTCCTAAGATTTTGGCTTGGCTCCTAAATACAAGCAAAATATGTCAAGGCCTGACATACCAAATATGAACTGTTATGAGGGCCCACGTGAAAATACAGTGTTAAGTCTCTATTATTTCAGATCTCTCAAATGTGGAGGAAACAGATGGGTAAAATCTAAAGACAGTGGGAAATATATACTTTCTTTCAAATATATTTTTGAAAAAATACTACATGCATCTGGAATGGAAATGATATTCAAATATAAAACCAGAAAATACTTTACTCACCTGGGCCAGATGGGTATGGATGTGTGCCCGTCACTACATATTCAGACTCTGGTCCTAAAAGACAATGCACAGTTACCAGTATAGAAAAAGAAAACCCTCTAGGATGCTCTCACACAGAATCAAAGGTGTAAATAAAAAGACTGCTTTGATGAGGAATACCATACGCCTTTCTCTCACTCATTAGGATTGCTCTAAATTTCTCTTCTGATCTCTACCTGTTCTTGGTGGAGGATTTTGCCCTTTATCACATTAGCAGCTCTGTTTGCCCAAAATTTCAGACTGAAGTCAGATTTTCATTTATCTTTCAAATAAGAGGGTGTATATTAGACATGTGGTAACAACCACAAAAATAGTGCTGACTAGTTTCAAACTTGTGCTAATTCAACCCTTTTTTGTGTCAAAAATCTTTCACAAAATTTAGGCTCTGGACAGAATTGTAAACAGGCGGACTAGAACAAACTATGTCAAAGAATAAAAGGCAAGCGCCCAGTGAGCTCTCTCCATTGAGTTTTTATTAGATCTATTCAAGCAGAACATTAACATGCTCCCTAGTGCACTTCAATAGCAAATACATTTACTCAAGAAGCTAAGAGAAATGTATCAAAAAGCTTTCACATTGAATTGTGAATGTTTCCTTAAGGAGAGCTTAGACAGACAGCACAGAGAAAACATTCAGGACTGCATAATAAACTTAGCAGGGGGATTCCCTGAGAAATGAACAAACCCTGCATCGAAGAAAAGGCCTCAAAGGTGTCGCCCGCATTAAGCAACCCCTTCTCACGGATCTCCTTCTGGACAGGCATGTGTAGTACAGACCCATACTCTGTGTGCAGCTTAATGGTCATCTTCACCTTGTGGCTGTCAACAGAAATTCACACATAAGCACCAGATTCAGTCCTTCAGTTAAGCATTTCTAATATTTAAGAAAGGTATTTTCATTAATAGTCACTGGTCAGAAGCTGTTTTCTTTGCATCCTCTTTGGGTGACATTTTAATCCAAAAGTAGGTTCCATTAAGAAATGAGAGGGCTGTAGGACTACAGTACAAATTCTGAGCGTTTTGCTCTGCTAATCTTTAATAATCAGAAATTCATTGTTTCCTAGAGAACTGGAAGATTTCAACTAAAGAGAGCATGTGTTCACTCTGTCG
Organism: Ichthyophis bannanicus; assembly: GCA_033557465.1. Classification (NCBI taxonomy): domain Eukaryota; kingdom Metazoa; phylum Chordata; class Amphibia; order Gymnophiona; family Ichthyophiidae; genus Ichthyophis; species Ichthyophis bannanicus. The sequence continues at coordinate 1,717,773,719 of CM066032.1, read as the reverse complement.
AGACCTTCATGGACCCCAAAGCATGCAGTGCATTGCCCCGTTTACGTCAGCTCTTCAAACATATCTCATTTCAATTTTATATTAATTTATTTTTTCCATTCTGGTTGTAGAGAAATCTCAGGGGTCCTTTTACTAAATTGCTCTGTGCGGTTAATTCGTGTTTTAGCATGTGGTAAACATCAGCATGGAAGCTGTAGTAATTGTTACTGAACATACATGAGAACTACTGTGCGTTAATTACCCATTGCGCAATGGGAGAGGGAACGGGCAGGATAGGGGGAGTGTGGGTATCACGAGCACATTGCAATTAGCATAGGAGTACAGGTTTGCAGCTTGTCGTGCTGTGAGGGCTTGCGTGCATCAGTGATGCTGAGAGCTAAACTATCAGTAGTTTAACTACTGGCAGGGTCTCCCAAGATGGACAGGTCTCAGCTGAGGTGCCAGACCAAGACAAACCACCCATCTGGGCAGCAGCAGAATGGGACAGTGTTGACGGCGGAGGATCACATTTTTGTGACAACGGCAACAACACCAAACTTAAACTGCACGGAAGAAAGGCCTGGCAATCTACTTCTGTATCTTGCCATAAAAACCCAATGGATAGTTACAACAAAACAAATTGTGCTATGGTGCTGGAAGATGAGACCCCCAGGTCAGAAGGCACTCAACTAGCTACTGGGGAAGAGCTGAAGACTTTTCAGAGTAAAGCCAGCATTTATGATGTGGTTGGATCAAAGCCCTCGGGAAGTCTGACTGCTGATGTAGCTGTGCATGAAATGAGAGTCAGAAGCTGTAAAGATGTCTTACACATTGGAACATGGAACGTACGAAGCATGAACCAAGGGAAGTTGGAGGTGGTCAAGAATGAAATGGAACGTGTACAACTTGATCTGTTGGGTGTCAGCGAACTGAAATGGACTGGCATGGGGCACTTTGCATCAGATGATCACATGGTCTACTATGCTGGAAATGAAAGACAAAGAAGAAATGGTGTTGCATTTATAATAAAGAAGAAACTTGCAAGAACTGCAATGAAATACAATGCAGTCAGCGAACGCTTAATCTCTATTCGTCTACGAGGATTGCCTATCAATACAACTATAATTCAAGTATATGCCCCAACAGCAGCTGCTGAAGAGAATGAAACTGAAGAGTTCTATGAACAAGTACAAGCTGAAATTGACAGAACATGCAAACAGGATATCCTGATAGTCATGGGTGACTGGAACGCAAAAGTTGGCAACAAAGAAGGCGGCAAAGTAGTTGGAAAATATGGACTTGGCAACAGAAATGAAGCTGGAGAAAGACTGATAGAATTCTGCAAGACCAATGATCTATTCATCTCAAACACCTTCTTCCAGCAACACAAGCGGCGACTGTACACATGGACTTCACCCAATGGATTATATAAAAATCAAATTGACTACATATGTGGAAGTCAACGATGGAAAAGCTCTGTAACATCAACAAAGACAAAACCTGGAGCTGACTGTGGTACAGATCATCAACTACTAGTATGCAAACTCAAGCTAAAGTTGAAAAAGAGCAAACCACTCATGAATGCAGCAAAATATGACCTTGAGAATATACCACTGGAATTTAAAGACTGCCTGCAAAATCGATTTGCTGCTTTAGATACAAATGACAGAGCTCCGGAAGAGTTATGGAATGACATCAAGAAGGTTGTGTTGGAAGAAAGCGAGAAGTCTCTACAAAAGGTGAAAAAGCAAAAAATGGCCAAAATGGATGACGGAAGAAACTCTGAAAATTGCCCAGAAACGCAGAGATGTTAAAGCCAGAGGAGAAAGAAAGACAATCGCAGAACTCAGAGATTTCCAACGTGCAGCAAGACAGGACAAGGAAAAGTACTACAATGACACTTGCAAGGAAATAGAAGCAGAAACTATTAGAGGAAGAACAAGATCGGCTTTCCTAAAGCTACGAGAGTTAAAGAAAAAGTTCCAGCCTCGAATTGGAATGTTACAAGATGCTCAATGTTCTATGTTGAATGATGCTGAGAAGATCAAGAAAAGGTGGAAGGAATATACAGAGTTTTTATATGATAAAGATCAAGTGGACCAACAGCCGTTTCAACATGTACCTTATTATCGGGAACCATTGGTGATGAAAGAAGAAGTTGAAGCAGCATTGAAAGCCTTATCAAAGAACAAAGCACCAGGCATTGATAGCATTCCCATAGAGGTATTGCAGCAATCTGATGCAGCTGTTACCGTACTCACAAGGCTCTGCCAAGAAATATGGAAGACAACATCATGGCCAACTTACTGGAAAAGATCTGTGTTTATACCAATACTAAAGAAAGGTGATCCAACTGACTGTGGAAATTATCACACAATCGCTCTGATCCCACATGCCAGCAAGATTCTACTGAAGATTATTCAAAAGAGACTACAACCAAACCTGGAACAAGAACTACCTGAAGTGCAAGCAGGGTTCAGGAAAGGGCGAGGAACGATAGACATCATTGCAGATGTGAGATGGATCCTTGAAAAGACTAAAGAATACCAAAAGGATATCTATTTGTGCTTTATCGACTATAGCAAGGCTTTTGACTGTGTAAACCATGAGAAACTCTGGGCCACATTAAGAAGCATGGGTATACCAGAACACCTGATCGTTCTCTTGTGCAAACTGTACATTGATCAAGAAGCAACAGTTCGAACGGAACAAGGAGAAACAGAATGGTTTAAAATAAGCAAAGGTGTAAGACAAGGCTGCATACTTTCCCCCTACCTGTTTCATTTATATGCAGAACAAATCATCAGAGAAGCAGGATTGTATGAAGACAACAGAGGTGTGAACATTGGTGGAAGACTCATCAACAATCTTCGCTATGCTGATGATACCACATTACTGGCTGAAAGTGAAGATGATCTGAAACATTTGCTTCTCACAATAAAAGAACATAGTCTCAAAATGGGCCTGCACCTTAATGTAAAGAAGACAAAGATCATGACAACTGGCATAATCAACAGGTTCATCGTTGAAGGAGAAGAAATTGAAATTGTGAACAACTTTAACCTACTTGGATCAACTATCAATAAAGAAGCAACAAGCAGTCAAGAAATCAGACGATGCATTGCTCTTGGCAGAATGGCTATGAAAGACCTAGATAAGATTCTCAAGAGCAGAGATGTCTCTCTCCATACAAAGATTCGACTTGTTCAAGCCATGGTATTTTCAACAACATCATATGGATGTGAAAGCTGGACAGTGAAAAAGATAGACAGGAAGAAAATTAATGCCTTTGAATTATGGTGCTGGCGGCGAATACTGTGTATACCATGGACTGCCCGAAGAACAAACCAGTCGGTACTAGAGGAGATCAAACCTAAGCTTTCTTTAGAAGCTCAGATGACAAGACTTCGACTTTCATACTTTGGACACATCATGCGAAGAGAGAGATCATTAGAGAAAGACATTATGCTTCGCAAGATGGAAGGTCAACGCAAAAGAGGAAGGCCAGCAATGAGATGGATCGATACAATAACAGCAGCTACGGATACCAGTCTGTCAACAATGAGTCGCCTGACTGAAGACCGAACACAGTTTAGGATAGCTATCCAGAGGGTCGCCATGAGTCGACTCCGACTCGACGGCACTTAACAACATATCGTGCACTCACTGTCAATGTGGCAATTAGCACAGGTGCACTTGCATTAACTGAGAATGCCGCTGTCGCACGTTAGGATACAATTCCGTGTGCTAACTGCCAGAGACATGCTGGGTATGCTCCCAATATTTAGAACTTACCGCGTGTTGAGAGAAAAGGCAACATGCAGTAAATGCAGACCCTTGCCGGTGCTTTTGTAAAAGAGCGCCTTAAGTTTCAAATTCTTGACTTCAATTTTATTGAAATTATAATTCTTACCATTTTGTTGACTTTTATGCATGTTATTTTTTGTTGAAAATATTAGCTGTACTAGATCTTTAATATGGTGCTTACATCTTTACTGATTTTACTATGATAAACTGTCATACTATATTTTAAGTTTTACGGTAATTATTAAATGGCCTTCGGCATCTTTATGAAAAGATAATTTTATAAAGCTAAATAAATTATATTAAATATATTAAAAATTCTTGAGTTGATAATTTCTGCTAACACACAACTTCTAAATCACATAAAATGAACGAACACCAAAAATGTGGTATGGCCACTCAAAAAATGACAAACTCTTTAGTAAAGTTGTGCCTGGCTCTCCAAGCTAATATCCCTTGTTCTACCAGTAGCTGATCCTCCCCCCCCCCCCCCCCAATATTTCCTGGATATTTAGACACAGCCACTTCTTTACCACGCCACTGCTCTTGTCCCCTTCCATTTCTTTATGACAAGAAAACTTGAGATAAAGGATCCTGATTCTCAAAGAAGGTTCATTCTTGAAAATCCAAGGGCTACAAGCAGCCCACCTCTATTTTTTCCTGGGTCCAGGTCTTTAATTTCTTCATTTCTGTTTCTCACAGAGTGCCAGACAGTGGATAACAACTTATTAATACAAGTAATGTAATATAATTGATCATAATGTTTAGCACACTCAACCTCCCTTACTCGATCTAAACTGCACAGTCAATCTCACCCCAACCTACTCCTGTAATTCCTATCACTGAATCTTAAAACCAAGAGATCCTATACAGAAAAAGATATAGCTGAATGTGAGACTGCAACAGTGCCCACTGTTGAGAGGAAGAAATTGGCACTGCACTGAAGAGTGACAACTAATGTGAATCAAAGAACAGCACGAAAATAGCTCTCATGTAAGCAGGGTGCTGAGACACTTGACCCATACCTAGCAGCAAAGGAAAATACTGGAGACTGTATATTGGTTCTGTGGCAAAAGCCTAATGAGCAGTTGTCAGGAGGAAGCTCAAGGCCAGAAACTAGACAGTAAAAGAGTTCTAATGAAATTCACTCAGGCTACACACTTTCCTTGCATATGATGCAAAGGGCTGGGCTCATGGGGTGTTACTTCCTCTTCTGCTCTCAACTTACCTTTCTTCATCCAACTCGAGCTGCTTTGCATGATCAGCCACAAACATGTCATGGGTCCTTTTCAGAGACCTGAACACAAGTGTGTGCACAGAGTGTTTCTGCACATCCTGCAGAGGAAATACAAACACAAGGGACTCTTTATTCATGGAGTTTCACAAAGTCCTGGAGGCTCCATTCAACCCCAAATCCTTCTGGCCTCTAGAGACTGAATAGGGGAGAATTTCTAAATAGCAACTGTTATAAAACTTTAGGAAACATTGGGCATAAAAGAAAATATTCTTCGGGATCTGAAAAGCTGTTTGGAGCATACAGCAGAAGCCACCATAGAAAGTCCATTACTTCAGTCCACAGGCCTACTCAATACCTCTCACTTGCCACCCACACTGCAAAGAGTCCGATTTACTCCAGCTGGTGAACTCCAGGTTTGGGCCCTGCTGCAGCCAGGCAGCTCTCATTGCTTCCAAGGGGAACAATTCAGATACATTAAAACGTATTTACATTCGGCCTGAACCTTCTAATTTTTTTCTCTCTCATAACAATTCAACCAAAATTAGCACAAATTATCCTCTATTTTGAAACACTAGACTATGTTACCCATGCACTAAATTCTAAAGCAAGGTAGGAAAACTATCTAGAAAATGTACATACCAGTCAACAAGTTTAAAATAAATTCCTTGATTCTTTTTTCTTCCAATTTTGCTCCTGCATTAATTGATGTACTTATTGTCTTTCTATTCTATTGTTTTGGGTATTACTTGGTTTGTTTTTGCTCATTTTGCTTACTTGTAGTCTCACTTCTGCTTTGATGGCGACATCTACTGGCTAGAGTTAGGGTGCATGTGTACCAGGATTCTGGAGAGCACCATGATCTATGGCAGAGGTTCTCAACCACTGCCAAAGACCATGGCCAGTCAGGTTTTCAGGATATCCACAATGAATATGCATGAGATAGATCTGCATACAATGGAAGCAGTGCATGAAGATCTCTCTCATGAATATTCATTGTGGATATCCTGAAAACATGACTGGCCTGGGGGTCCCAGAGGACTGAGTTGAGAACCACTGGTCTATGGCCTCTAACTGAAAACTGTCATTGCAATGTTTTGCTAGGATGGATTACACAAATAAGAGAAAATCCCATAAACCACTGCAAATAAAAACTAACAGGCTGTCCCAAATAAACTGGAAGCCCAAACGAGCAATAAGAAACTAGTGGGCAAAAACAATAATTAAAATGTAATTCTCCCACCCGCCAAAACAATAACTGTTGCTTTCTTTTAATTCTTTATATTCCCCTGTACAATAACCCCATCACCTCTCAACCAACACAGTCCTGCTGAAGTGATGCAAGGATACCATAGGTTCAATAGTGACGTTTAGAGAAACAGTAATAGCCAAAGAGGCTGCAAAGCAAAGATTTGATATGGCCAGTGTTTAACTTCCTGATTGCATCAGGGAAAATCTCTGAACAGCATCAACCACTAGATTTTAATTCTGGCCTGTAAACCTACAATCAATATGAAAAAAAAGATCATATTTCTCCATTAATTCAGCTGTTTTGAACAAAAGTATTTTTTTGTAATTCTAAAACTTTTCTGTCTCTTTTCCTATAAGATACTGCAATCTAGGGGAAAGACAATCATGGTAGGGAAAACACTCTAGCGAAGAGGTTGGGGAGACAACCAGTCACGGAACCAGGAAGGCAGAGCTGGGATCAGCTTTTTTTGCACCCAGGGCAGATATTAAAAATGAAATGCCCCCTTCCATTTTTTTTTCACTTTAGTGATGATGATGGAGTGCTGTGGAGCATATGTCAAGTGTATATACAAACACTGCATTGATTGATTGGTGTTTTAATTTGAATGTTTTGAGAGATTTGCCAAGATGCAGGGATTACCTCCGAAACACAGCTGTGTTGGGCATAATAAAATCTGTTAAATTTATTTTGATTCACTTGCTCCTTCTTTTGTCTGCCCCTTTGGTATTCGTTTTTTACTCCTTGCTGTGTGACATCCAGGCCAGCTGCCCTTGCTCTGCAGGAGGGACATGTGCAGCCAAGTGGGGCTGGTGGTATTCATCCATACTGGTCACCCTCTGTGGACCAGTGTTCTGTGTAGCAGCTACTAATATCTAGACTCTTGGTATTCACTCCCAGTCCTCAAAGGCCACCAACAGGTCAGGTTTTCAAGATATCCCTAATGAATATGCATGACACAGGCCTTAACAAATTGTGTGTGAATTTAAGAGCCAGGACAACATCCTAGGAGCCAGTTCTTGTGACCTCCTTGCGCATCCCCCTCTGGTTGTCTCTCTCTCTCTGGTCTCGTGTTCTAAAATCTCATGAGACCAGCACCAAAGTTCCTACAGCACACGGCATCTTTCGAAAGAAATATATAGATGACAACCATTATAGCTTCAGATAGCAAGTGTGTCAGTGGTACGTGCCTGTCTGTATGTAGGATGTGGTGGCAGGTGCCTTGTGTGGGTGATGTGGGTGCGGTGCTGTGGCGCATGTTTGTGTGTGTGTGCTGCAGAGGTGTGGTGCCTGTGCCTATGCAAGTGTGTGGTGCAGATGTGAGGTGCCTAAGTGTGTGCATATGTGTGTCTTTCCTATAGAGGTGGGGTGCTTGTGTATGTATTCTTGGGAGGACATATCTTTCAGCATATATACATTGTGCCCTTTTGTCCCCATGCATTCATTCCTTTAACCTCCCAACACCTCTCCTGCTGAAACCCCTCACTCTCTATTCCCCTTCCCACCTAGTACTATCATCCCCTGCCTTCCATCCCCCATCCTTTTTTTTTAGTCCACTTCCCCTTAAATTTTTCCTGCCTTCTCTTTCTCACTCTTCCCCCCCCACAAATCTTTATTTTGCTGCAGGCTGTGTCCTGTTCTGCCCGCAGGGATCTGATTTTCCACAGGGAGACAGAAGGGATATTTACGATTGTGGCCGCCTTCTTCTCTTCTGCCCATGGGAATTTGATCTCCCACAGACAAAGCAAAGAACTCTTAGCTGTGATTGCAGCTGTAGTTTCCTCCTGTGGGAGATGGTATCCTCGTGGGCAGGCAGCTGCTGAAACATGCCAGGAGAAAAAAAAAAAGGGGGCAAGAAAATCCCAGATGCAATTTTGTGATCACCATGGCAACCTGGAACTTCGGATATGTTGAACTCTGTGCATGAGAGGGATTTGCATGCCTACTATCTCCATTGTATGCAAACCTCATTCAGGCATATTCTCTTGGGAAATCCTGCAAACCTGACTTGGTAGACCTTGAGGGCCGGGAGTGACTATCACTGACCTAACCCAAGACAACATCCCCAGAATTACTGACCCAGACTAAGACAACATTTCCAACATTACCTCATGCACTGTACAATTCTTCAGAACCAAGATTATGATTGGCAGACATTAAGGATAATTTTAGATAAAAAGATAGAAAATAATGACAGATAATGACCATATGGCCTATCCAGTCTGCCCATCCATAAGAACTATCAAGCTCTACAATCTCTTCCCTCCCCCCTCAGAAATCCTCTGTATTTGTCCCATGCTTTTCTGAATTCAGATACAGTTCTTGTCTCCACCACCTCCACTGGGAGGCTGTTCCACAGATGGAAAGGGGAATTATGACACCAAAGTCGGAATGTGGAAAATATCCACTGTATTTTACAAAAGGTTCTGCTAAATACAGACACTTTTGTAAAATACATATAAGGACATGCAGGTGTTTGTCTCTCCATAACTAGCAGGAGCAAGGATTTAAAAAAGTTGTACATGTGAAGAAAAAGTGCACATTTTTTCCCCCATGTGCATGGGAGCAGCTTTTTAAAGCTGCTATTCCTGCTAGCCATGTACATCCCAATCCCCTCACACCATCAGCATAATTACCCCCCCAACCACCTCCAAGATTGATCATCCATCCAACACTCTCCTAACATTTGATCCCTCTTCCTGATTACCCCAACCCAGCGCCATACCAAGGCCTGTGCGAGCAGTGCAGCCACACAGGGCACAAAAAAATAGGGGTGCATTTAGGGTTGCCAGCCTCAGCTCCTCCCCATGCTGCCCGCCCTTGCCCCACAGCTGCTTTACGTGTTCCCCTACGGCGGCAGCAGTGGAGTGGACCTTCAATTGAAAAAAATTAATGCATTTTTTTCAGACTCTGTGCTTGTATACTGGCCTGATCCCTCTCTCCTCTGCTGTGTGCTCACATCAGAGGAGGGAGAGACCAGATCAGCCCAGCCATTCAAATGCGGATCTTTGCAACTCCACGCTTGAATGGGTGGTCTGGTCCCTCCCTCTTCTGACGCGAGCCTATGTCAGAGGAAAGAGGGATCAGACCAGCATGCAAGTGCAGAGTAGGAAAGACCCGCGTGTTTTTTTCCCAATTGGAGGTCCGCTCTGCCACCACCATGGGAACACAAAGAGCAGCGGCGGCGGGAGGGCAAGGGTAAACAGTGCAGGGGGAACCGGCTGGACACGGAGCTGCGAGGTAAGATGGGAAGATCCTGGACATGGGGTTAATTACAAACCTGTGAAATGGGATGCGGGTGTCATACCAGATGCGCAAGTTGCACAGGGCACATTTATGGCTTGGTATGGCCCTGCCCCAACCTATACCCCCCCATCCAATCCAATCCCTTGCTCTTACCAGGAGGAGCGGTGTGTTCACCCCTAAAGAAACAAAGATATGGGGAGGGATGAAGACATGGGGAGGGGTGCACCTGCTCCTGGTGGGTGCACCACTAAGCAAAGACATGGGTAGGGGTGCACCTACTCCCTAAAAGACATGAGAAAGGGTGCACCTACTCCTGTCATATTGTTGGGCAGACTAGATGGATCATACTGGTCTTTATCTGCCATCATTTACTATGTTACTATGTAACCGAGGTAAAATGTCCTTATTTGACAGCCTGACTGCTAGCGATAGTGCCATGAGATTACCACCAGCGGTCATGGGTGCCATTTTGGAACCCAGGGACACTGTGAGCAGGAGCAACTGAGGGATTGTTCCCGCTCCCATCAGATATCAAGGACTCTGGGATTGGGGGAAGGGAGTGCCAGCAAGAGGACATATTGGGGGGGGGGGGTCTACATTTCAGGGAACAGTGCTAGATATTGGGGGGGGGGGGGGTAGTGATGGCTAACCTCAGTCTTTACACCTGCCCCTTCAAGCAAGCACTTATTTATGTGTCAGGATCTTTGTAAATGCCAACGTCCCTTCTCTCTGCTCATAGGGATCTGATCTCCCGCACATAGATAGGAGGGGTTTATGCCACGATAGCAGCTCTCTTCTGCTCACGGGAGATTGGATCCCCTTGGGCAGAAGAGGAGGAGAAAGTCACGATCACAGAAAAGGCTCTTTCTGTCTGCCCATGGGACATCGATCCCCATGGGCAGGACAGGAAGGGAAGTCACAGCTCTGAGACAACAGGCTGCCCGTGAGAGATACCATCCCCCTTGTGCAGAGAATAGCTGGATATGGGGCCTGCTGAAAAAAAGCAGGTTAGATGGTGGGGTAGGTTAGTGAGGCAGCAAACATTTAAAAGGGCAGTAGATTAAAATAAAAAGGGAAGGAGGATGGGGGTAGTGAGGGCAGGGGGTGGGAGTGCTAGAGGAAGGGAGAAGCAGAGAGAATCTGGAAGGGGAACAGAGCATGGGGAGTGTTGGGGGAAGAGTGCAAGGGGGGGGGGGGTTAAAAGGATGAATACAGGAACAAAAGGGCACAATGTGTATATGCACCAAAGGTGCATCTCCCCCCCCACCCATAACACACTCATACACATGGGTACACCACCTCCACACCACAGACGCGCACACACAGGCACCTCACCTCCACACCACAAAATATTCATACATACAGGCACCTCACCTCTGCACCACACACAGAGAGGCTCCCCAGCTGTGTAGTAATGCACACATGCACTGCAGTCCTGCATCCCACCCATACAAAGGCATTCACTGCCACATCCTATGCACAGGCGGGCAAACCACCATTGCACCACACAAGCACACACAGACACTTTCTACATATTTCTGTCTAAATATTCTCACCTTCCCCAGACATGTATGAGTTTGCAAACGAAGGAAAGTCAATGGAGAATGGAGGCAATGGGAAGGGGGGGGGGGGGGTGGCACAAGGAGGTTGCAGCCACTGACTCCTAAGATTTTGGACTGGCTCCTCAATACAAACAAAACGTATTGAGGCCTGAAATGAGGTATTCACACCAATATTGTAGTCCTGCCCAAACCGCTCCCTCTTCATACCTCTTTGAAATGTAGATGCAGTATCAATCACCATTTATTTATTTATTTGGTTTTATACACTGCACTATTTGAAATCAGCACAGTTTACAAAGAACAAGTATCACTCATTACATAGAACAGGTTTTCATAGAGCAAGTACACAATACATTCAACAGGTATTACAGTTAACAGTAACCTTTTTATATTACAACAGAGGGTGTCAACTTGGGTAGTAACTGGGCAAACTATTTACAAGATGGCTAGTAGGCCAGGAAGTAGTTGGAAGAGGTGGGTCTTCAATACTTTCCTGAAGGTAGACAAATTGAAGATGGTGTAGATTGGGGTGGGGAGGGAGTTCCAGAGAGGTGGCACGTATAGTGTGAAGGTTCGGTTCCTAGCAGCTTGGGAACTTTTTCTTATTATAGATGGGATGGTGAGTGTGTTCGCCATGATTGACCTTCTAATTCTGTTGTCCAGTATCCAATGTATGAGGTCCTCCAGGGAGATTGTAGAGAGGTTGTGAAGGATCTTAAATGCCATTAGGAGAGCTTTGTACTTAAGGCAGCTAGATATAGGGAGCCAATGAAGTTGCTTTAGGATTGGTATCACATGTTCATATCTGGTGGCTCCATACAGATAAGAACTTGTGACACCTATCCTATTTATTGAATGGTTTTATATATCGCCTTTCAGGGAAGTCAAAGCAGTTTACATTTAACAAAATGAGAACAGTTACATCATAACATGATTTATTTTATATTTCTGAACTCCCAAGCATCCTCCTCATACAACAGTCCAACAATCTCACCAGTCCCATGGTCAGACCACTACATCATCCACCTCTCCCACGCATATCAACCAAACACAAACAGAGGAAACATTCAACACACACGGAGATTCAAAGCATTCAACAAAGAAGACTTCCTGACACTAACCCTACCTAACCTACTTACGAATTCCAACAACCTTGATGACCTCTTAAACAACTGGAACACCACAATCTCCTCAGCATCCAGTGCAACTCTGAACAAAATCAGCAACAAATCCATCTCCTCAAGGGCCCGCTGGTTCACCCCTGATCTACGGAAACTAAAAACAAAACTTAGAAGAGCAGAAAGAAAATGGAGGAAAACCAAAAATGAAATAGACAAAAGGCAATACCTCTACGAACTCACTACCTACCACTCGGAGACCGACAATGCGAAGAGAAACTACCACACCAAAATCATCACGACAGCTGTAAACAAACCTCGAGAACTCTTCCAAATTGCCAAAAAACTGACAAAGACACCGACCACTTCTGATCAACTCCCAAATATCCCCTCGGATCTCTTGGCCCGACAATACAAACAATTTCAGCAACCCCAACAACCTTGCCTCTGCGATACAACCACAAGGTCATATTACAACACCACCATAAGCGCAGAATGGAATACATTCAATAAAACCTCAAAAGAAGAGATATCCTCCACCATCTCCTGTCTAAACACCACTACCTCCCTGCTAGACCCCTGCCCTACGGAATGGATAAAGAAAACCAAGGAAGACCTGAGTGCCCCATTAACCCACATCTTAAACGAATCCTTTAAACAAGGATACATACCAGATGCCCTCAAATCATCAATCATTCGACCAACCATAAAGAAGAACAACCTGGACCCCCTGGACCCCACCTCCTACAGACCAGTTGCAAGCCTCCCCCTCGCCGCCAAGATAATAGAAAAGATAGTCCAACGCCAACTTCAAGATCATCTGGACACCAACGACATACTTGACCCGCAGCAACATGGTTTCCGACCACTACATGGAGTCGAGACTCTCATGACCATCCTAATGAACACACTCATCATTGGAACCCAAGAGAAACAATCAGGCTACATCCTGATCTTCCTAGATATATCAGCGGCCTTTGACACAATCTCCCACGAAATCCTCATACGCAGACTACAATCAATTGGAATCAAAGACACAGTACTCCAATGGTTCAGATCCTACTTAACCAACAGACAACAACGGATCCGCACCCTCTCCACAACCTCGCCCCCCTACCAACAACTCCAAGGAATACCCCAAGGATCCACCCTATCAGCCATGTTGTTCAACATATATCTCCGTCCACTATGCTCAATCATACGCACCCACAACATCAACTTCCACATCTACGCAGATGACATAATGCTCTACGCACCAATTATAACCACCAACCCAAAAAACGACCAGCTATCAGCCTGCTTCAACGACGTGGCCAACTGGCTACAGGAGAACAATCTGTCCATCAACATAAAGAAAACCGAAGCCCTTATAGCGACAAAAGAACCCGACTTCAAACCACCTACCCACCTCGACATGGGATCCACGCAAATCCAAATCCAGCCACAAATAAGATATCTAGGCGTCATCATCGACCAGGCTCTCACCTTTAAACAATAAATCAACAAAACTGCTGGGACAATATTCCACAAAGCCAAAACTGTTCAACGCCTCCGACCCCTCCTAGGACTTCAGGACAGTAATGCAAGCTGTGACACTCCCTCATCTGGATTTCTGCAACATAATCTATCATGGACTTCCTGCCTCACACACCAACCCCCTCCGAACTGCCTTAAATACGACAGCAAGGATTATTCAGAATGCAAAAAAACGGGATCACATCACCCCAATCCTAAGAGACCTCCACTTCCTTCCAATACAAGCAAGAATCAAGTACAAAGCTATCCTACTCATCCACAAAACTATCCACCAAACAAGAAACACCTCACTCCACTCCCTGCTGCCTCGCCCATCCCACAACAGACTAACCAGACATTCCTCCAATAACTCTATCGTTGTCCCCCACAAAAGAACCAAATCCACACAACGGACCTGCAACAGAGCCTTCGAACTTTACGCTCCATCCCTCTGGAACTCTCTGCCAACCCATATCAGGACCAACGCTGACATCACATCATTTAGGAAACAACTGAAGACAATCCTATTCCGTGAACATCTCTGAACAGAATTACCACCCCATCCTCATGACCTAATGCTTAGATTCAGCAGAAGCATACATGTCCATGTCTACCCTAATCATTAATTGTTGCCCCTGGTGATGGCCCCACCCTTAAAATTGCCCCCCCTATGTTATATGTTTCACCGCTTTGACCCGGTGAAAAGCGGGATATAAATGCAGTTAAATAAATAAATAAATTTAACAGGTAACTTTGTGTGTACATATGTTGTAGGTTAGTAGGTATGGAACAGCCTACTACCGAAATATTATCTAACATATTTTCAAGTGGCTGACTATTTGAGGACTATTGCAGAGTTAGCATGTAACATATTTACAGGTGGATCGAACTTTACAGGTGGCTACAGGGGTGTATATTTATATGTCAATGTGGGTTTATTCATGAGAAAATGTATTTACTTTGGTGTGCTCTCTTATGTCTTGTGTAAATAGCCATTGGAGTTGGCATGAATGCCTCAGTGGAGCTGTTGGGCTAGGTGCCTAGGGTTAAATGTTGGATGCTATATGGGAAAAAGGTCTTTGGTTGGTTCTGATGTACCAAAGTGCTCCACAAAGAGGTGTGTTTTTAGGTCCTTTCTGAAAGTTGCTAGGTCGGTAGTGGCTCTCAGCTTATCTGGTAGGGTATTTCATAAAGTGGGGGCAGGGAAGCTAAAAGCCCTGTCGGTTGTTACCCTTGTGAATTTTCTAAAGGAATTAGGTACGAATAGGATGTTTTTGCTCCGCTCCCTTCTGGGCCTGTCATTAATTTTTTTTTATTTAGCTGTATTTATATCCCGCTTTTCACCGGGTCAAAGCGGTCAATTGGGAGATACATTTAACACGAGGGGATATGACACACATACGCTAATACGTACAGGGAACATGGGCAATGGAGGGTTAAGTGGCTTGCCCAAGACCACAAGGAGTGCCTATAGGACTAGAAATCCCAGTCCCTCCAGCCTGAGATTGCTGTCCCCAGATGGGACTTGAACCCCCGGCCCTCCGGCCTGAAGTACCTTGTCCTAACCACTAGGCCACATCCTCCCTCCATTAATGTGACTGTTTATGAGTACAGATAGGTGTGATGGGGCTATTTCTCTGATTAGTTTAAACGTGGTCATGAGTATTTTATACTTGATCCTGCTGTGTACTGGTAACCCGTGTAATTTGAATAAGATTGGGGCAATGTGTTCTGATGCATTTGCTTTAATCATCATCCTAGCAGCTACATGTTGTGCTATCCTGAGATGGTGTATTGTTTGCCTTGAGAATCCTTAAAGGATGGTGTTACAGAAGTCAATGTGGGGGAGTATCAGCGCTTGGTGGACTGATCTAGAGTCATGCTGTGGTAGCAGGGACCTTAGGTTCTTTAGGCATCTTAGTTTGTTATAGAATTGCTGCTGTATTCTCAAGGTATGTCATTAAGCTTAGTGTGCTATCTATCATGATGCCAAGGTACCCGACTTTGTTCTTTATAGTGATAGATGTATTCTCGATTTTTAATTCTGGTGGGGGAGTAAAATTTTGATTCCTTGTCAAGAATAGAGCCTCCATTTTTTTGTAGTTGATTTTTAGGTTATGATCATTCAGCCATTAAACTATAAAACCATTGTGATATTTTGTTAAAGTATACTGTGATGCTGGTGAAATCGAGAAAAGTTGTATCCATTGGGGGGGGGGTATAACATTACATCATCTGCATATATTGTGTATCTGATATTGCATTCCTGTATGATGTGGCAGATTAGCTGTAGGTATATATTGAATAGGAGTGCGGATAGGGATTTTGTTTTTAATTGACCTAGCATTTATGAGGTAGCAATAAAGTTCTAAGCTGTTGGGTCTAAAAGTTTGTACATTACGATGTGGGGAGTTTAAAGGTGTGATATATACGACTTTGTCTCTGTCTCTATTATATTGTGTTTTGTAGTTATCCTTGATTTGGTAGAGGTTAGGAGTTTTGTAATGGTGTATGATTGGGATGTTGTGAGATACATTCACACGTCTACTCTACTGTATGAACAATTAATGCAGTTAGCAATATTATGGCTCTAGTATCAGAGATGTATACCATGGTGTTGGACAGCAGTGGCTCAGTAGTAATCTATTACCTTCAGTCCCGCTGTGAATTACTCAAATCCTTGTTCAGGGTTTGTATGTGGGTTCGGCTTAAGTTCTACGCTTAAGCATGTGTAAACAATGGCTTTCTAAAATTGCATTTTCATATGTATTCCAATCTATACATGTATATGCCACTATTTACATTTGGAAATGGTTCTAAAATAACCCCCTTACCCCGAGTATTATTAACTGTGTATAAAGAATACAATTTGTTGGACTCTTCCTACCTGCATTATTTGTCACACACAAATACCAGAGGCAGAAAGGCATCAATCCCTAAAGAGATAGCATCAGGATTGGCCCAACCATTAGGCAAACTAGGTAGTCATCTAGGGTAACAAATTTCTGGGGATGGCAAAGCACAGGGCATTCAAATCTAAACAACAGATTTTGACAGCTGGGGGGGGGGGGGGGGCTGCCTAGAGCACCAACACCTTGAACCAACTCTGGGGTTCTGGATTGCAATATTCCTGTTTATAATAAGCCCTTAACAAAGAAGAAACTGAAGCCCAATTAGCACTCTAAATATTTTTCAATCAAAATACAATCACATGTTTGCCACAGTATTATGGTCGCTTCTGAATCTTTAGAAATATATCTGTTTCTGCAACATGGAATAAGTCAAAGGGAATCTTTACAGCGCCTCACAGGAAAGCGGGGTTTCTCCAACACCGGAGATAAGGATACGCATACAACCCCCCTCCCCTCCCCATCAATCAGAGAACAGGATTTCCGCCAGTGACTGCAGCCCACACCAGGGGAAGCCCCAGACACCTAGTTCGTGATGTTCTTGTGCTGCCCCGGGAATGATGGTGATGATATGGGGAGTAGGGGGACCGGTGGGAGGTGCTATGGTTTCTTTTTGTAGCATTTTGAAGTTATCCCGTGACAAAATAAAACAGCGAGTTAGCTTATAATTAGTAACCACACCATCCCCAGCGCGAATGCTTCTGTGACCCATGCAGGAGTCTGACAAGGGCCGAGTAGCACAACCTCCCCACGTCGGCATTATTGTACTATAAGAGAATCGCTCTATATCTAGAACGTGAAGGCTGGAGCCGCTGGCCCTGCACGGCTTAAGCCATCTAGCACCTTGCAGCTACACCTCTGTGCGCTCCTTAGTTGCAGACATATAACCGAAAGCAACCGCCGCCCTAAGCCTACGACACCTCTCACCTCCACGAAGCCATAGCTCCACTCCCGCTGCGACATGTCTCCACGCAACGAAACGCCAGCAGCAAGCACCGTAGAACGCTGTCTACCAGCACCGGAAGTGACGCCATCAGCAAGCGCAATCAGGATAGAGATGGGAGGCGCGTTCCGATGAGTGATCCCAGGAGCCAGGAAGCACCGCGCCCCCAACGTTAGAGAGGGGAACTACAGCCACAGGTTGGGTTGAGGTTTCCAGGTGTCTGGCTGTGTGCAAGGATATGGGTAGTTTCCAGTCTATGTAAACCCACGCCAGAGCCTGGTAGCCAAGGCTCTCACCTACATACTCTGTACTCGCACCGTCAAGGACATTCGTGGTCAATGGAGAAAGGATTTCCTTAATGAAGATAAGGGCAAATCCAGAGTCCTCCCCTTCAGTCCCAGTTCACTGCTGGGTTCTGAAACGATCGTAGAAGGCATTCCGAGCATGGCTTATTGACTTCCTTCCAAACCGTTTGTGTGTGTGTGTGAGCACAGGTGCACACCCGTTTGTATCTGTTATTGCCTCTTGTCAGATGGTGGACCTACATTTTTGGGGCCCTGAAGCTTGAACTGTTATGTGGGCCCCGGCCCCTTCGCAACTAGCAACGAGGTCTTGGTAACCACTGTTACCTATTTCAATGGGGTTGATCCACAACAGATCACCATAATTTTTTTTAAATTTAACCACTACATTTCAGAACGTTTTTTCGTTTACAGCTAGCCTATATAATACTTCAATAACCTTTTAATTTGTATTTTAACTAGTATTTTGTATTGAATTACACTATATTATTAATACTATTATTTTTTTTTAAAAAAACCTTCTCATACAGTAGACCCGAAATTTTTAAGCAATGTGGACTAAAGTCGCTTCTGGGTCCCCTCCGGGATTAGGACCCTTGAAGCTTAAGCTTCATTAGTTTCACAGTAGATTCGCCCCTGCTCTTGTCTGTGTCTTGTGTATGTGTTTTGCCTGTGCTTATGTATGTGTATGTATAGGTGACTCATGTTTGGGGAGGCTAAAGTGGGGCGAGGTTAGTGCAAAGTTGGGTGAGATATGGCATGGCACATTAAAAATTCTTGGGATGGGATAGGAGGGAGAAACACCTATGTCAGTAGTAAAGGGATGGTGGGGGCAATTTGGAACACAGGAGGGACGAACCCCGTCACTGGGTGGCTCTGATACAACTGCACCAGCTGGCTCCCCTCTAGAATCTCTGTTATTAATAGGTAATATGCATACGGAATAATATCTTAAATAATGCACCACTGCATGCCGTCACCCCCACACTATTCAACTTGATTGGTTTGCAGTGAGAACCGCTTTGATTCTAGGATAAAGCAGGATATAAAGCCTTTAAAATACATACATAAATAAAATCTTACAACATATTAAACAGAACAGTATTTGCAGTATTCTGGAAATATATGCAGGTATTTTTAACACTTGACTCCCATTCAGCCCTAGCCCCCTCTTAATCTTGTGAAGTGGTGTTGAGCAGCACTGTAAAAGAAATCCCGTAGCTACTGAAAACCATAAAATTATTTGCCTATCAGTTATTTTCATAGTTTGCCAAATGGCCACTAGTCTTCAAATCTGCTGCCCTTTAGCTTATTGTTGAGTTACCTAAAATATCTGTAATATGTATTATCTATATTAGCTATATCAATGCTTATTAGCACAAACCCTCTCTAGTACCAAGCATATTGTGAAGTAGTACAAAACCTTACAAAAGGCATTCAGGATCTATAGAGCCATTCTGCCATCCTATGACAGCTCTAGGAGTCACTCAATAAGGGCCCTACCTAGGAAAAGGCAGCACTGTAGAAACTGTAGTGGGCATTAGAACATCAGTACACCTATTAGGAAAATAAACAAACTGGATTATTATAGATTGATCCTGCACTGCATGGACATTCAGTATTAAAAGAATACCTGCCCTTTTACACACGTCACCAATAGACCCTCACCAAGGATAGATAGAATAAGTTACTACAAACTAAAACTAGAAAAATGTATAGACAAAACTTTAAACTGAATACCGAGGCCAGATGGAATGTAGTGCTACAGCACCTGAGAAACTGAAAACCCCCCGGATCCATTTCCCATATACTATGCAAAATAAAAAGACAATTCCCCTTATACTATGTACAATGTAAAGAAAGTAGATGTAAATTTCTACAAGTGGGGAAAGCATGAAGAGCATGGTTCATGGAATTCTTTCCAAACCCTCTTCAAGGCTGCTTTTAGATCCTGATGCCTCTCACTCTCTTGTTCACCACTCATGTGTATCTTACCATACTTTAGATCCCAGTTTTGTGATGTTCATTTTGATTAGATTGTAAGCTCTGATGAGCAGGACTGTCTCTTACATCTATATGTACAGTGCTGTGTACGCCTTGTAGCGCTAAACTAATGATAAGTAGTAGCAGTTTGTATCTGCATTGCATGTGTGTGTGTGTGTGTGTATATGTCTTGTGAATGTGGTGTCAGTGTGAGTATATGTGTGTGCACATGTATATCTTTGTTTTGTATGTTTATCTTTTTGTTTGTGTATATGTATCTTTGTGGGCTTGGAAAAGAGATGGCTGAGGGGAGATGTGATAGAGGTCTATAAATGAATGGAGTGGAATGGGTAAACATAGATCTGTTGTTTACTCCTTCAAGCGTAGAAAGACTAGGGGACATGCAACAAAACTATAGCACATTTAAGACCAATTGGAGAAAATATTTTTTCACTCGACGTGTAATCAAACTCTGGAATTTGTTACCAGGGGATGTATTTTATTTATTTATTTAAGCTTATTTTTATACCGCTTTTCTACAGTTCAAGGCGGTGTACATTGAACAATAACATGCCAGAGCATCGGGTGCAGCCTGGTGATCATACATAAAACATGGAACGAATTAACATGGAAGCAGATAACAGAACAGTGTGAAATAACAGGTCAAACATGTTTGTGACATAACTATGTACAAGTAAGTGGGTTCAACAAGCAACAGTCGTATGTAAAGCGTTCATAGAGTCTATAGGTGGGAGCTTGTGAAGAGGGATCATGATTGCTGTTGGTTGTGTCACTTTGAATTCTTCAGCGTCCGCAGGCACGAGGACTGCAGCACTGGCAGCAAGCCCCGATTGGTGGTCGGCCACAGGGGAGTGGGAAGAGGGATTCCCCGCCCCCCTGCAGCAGAGTCCAATCGGAGCTGAGAGGACACTTTGAATTCTTCAGCGCCCGTGGGTGCACCTGCACCTGAGGGCCTCACCAGAGGACCCTTTGGCTTGGCCCTTAGGCGTGGGCCTGTAGGAAAGGGCCACAAAACAACCAAACAGCCCATCAGAGTGAACACCAACACGCCGAGACCCTATCCAGCCTCTTCCGGAAGGTAATTCCACCCCCCCTCATGACCCGACCCTCTGCTCACCACACTACAAATATGAAGCAACTAGCAAACCCACACCCAACCATGCTATCAATATACCCACTACTCTACATGCTCCTAGCAATCATCCTACTTGCCTCAGCACACAAACCTCATGCATACTACATGCCCCAACCATGGCACAACAGTCCTTGCTTGGATAGAAGGAGTCTTTCAAAATGGCCTTTTGACCTGCCACCTGGCTTTAACACCTATTGAAATGGTTTCACAGGTCTCTTGCCCCCGAGGTAGAAGGCCTCTTTGTAAAGGTCTCTAGAAGACTTTATTTTATGCTAAGTTATATTCTGATTTGATTTAAATTAAAGCTCTTTGCTGCTACTGGGCTCTGACTTATTATGAAATTTAAACTAGAAGCTCTCTGCTGCGTTCTAAATTTAACCAGAAAGCTCTCTTCTGTGTTTTAAATTTAAACTTAAACTGCTGCTACTAGGCCTTGACTGATTTAACAAATACACTGGGTTCACAGATTAATCAGCTTTAATCCAAGGTATCGAACACAATTTAGGATAGCTAGCCAGAGGGTCGCCATGAGTCGACTCTGACTCGACGGCACTTAACAACAACAACAATCCAAGGTCATCATCTCATCATTCATCACGACCACATCTCCTCGTTTTCCATGCCTGGTCAACTGGATCAAAGCAGCAAAAAAGGAACTCAGCCCTATGCTCACAAAAATCATGCAGTTGGTGCTCCAACAAGGAAAAATGCCAGAATGTCTTAAACTCTCCTCCATAAGCCCCATCCTAAAGAAGCCTGACTTCGATCTTGCACACCCAGCATCCTACCAACCAATCGCTAGCCTCCCCTTCGTAACTAAAATCAGTGAGAAGGCCAACCAGCAACAACTTCAAGACCATATCGAGAGAAACAACCTCCTTGAACCCCAGTGACTTGATTTGTGCCCCCTGCATAGAGTAGAAACACTGATGGTCTCCTTTACCAATACTCTAATAAAGGACATCCAAAATGCCACCCAATGATTCCTCCTAATTTTCCTAGACATCTCTGCCGCATTTGATACTTTCAATCACACATCCTCCTTCAACGCCTTCAGACCAATGGAATCCAAAACACAGTTCACCGATGGTTCCATTCCTACCTAACCAACAGACACCAAAAAATAAAGCTGGGAACAGATATATCCACCCATACCTCCAGACACAAGGTACTCCCCAAGGATCCACTTTATCGGCACTACTCTTTAACATCTACCTGCACCCCTCTATTTGATCATCAAATCTCACAACATAAACTTCCACGTATATGCTGATGACATCATGCTCTATGGACCATTTAACACGAAACAACCTTCATACACAAACCTCCAAGAATGCTTCACTGATGTATCCTGCTGGATAACAGACAACAATCTCACAATCAACTACAAGAAGACTGAAGCTCTATTTATTACAAAAGACTCCTCATTCACCCTCCCCCCACCTCCCTAGCCTTAAATAACACTCAAGTCAAAGTTCAGACCGAAGTGAAATACCTGGGCATCACCCTCGATCAACACCTGCATTTCAAACCACATATAAATAAAACAACTAGAGTAATGTACTACAAGGCCAAAACCCTGCAACACCTCTGCCCACTCCTAGAACCATCTGACTTCCGCTCAGCTCTCCAAGTCTTGGTTCTACCACACCTCGACTACTGCAACTCCATCTTCCAGAGCC
The DNA here is from genome assembly GCA_033557465.1 of Ichthyophis bannanicus. NCBI lineage: Eukaryota > Metazoa > Chordata > Amphibia > Gymnophiona > Ichthyophiidae > Ichthyophis > Ichthyophis bannanicus. Next base: position 1,717,751,037 of record CM066032.1, on the reverse strand, counting down.
TACCAAAATCCACTCCTGCTTCGCACTGCTCTCCACACAACAGCACACATCTTCCAGGGAGCAACAAAGCACAATCGCATCACATCATCCTCAAACAACTCCACTGGCAGAACACACTAGCAATACCATCCACCTTTCGAAAAACAAAGCAAGTCACTAGCAACCGTGCCTTTTCATTCGCTGCTCCCTTATTATGGAATGCCCTCCCGGACTCCCTATGCTCTACTAAAGACTTGCAAACATTTAGGAAAGGTTTAAAAAAACTACCTATTCATTCAGTATTTTGGAGACAATATCGGAGTTAATGATTTATTCCACGAGCCATCCCAAAACTAACCCTCCTCAGAAGAATCACCCACTATGTAGAAATTTGCAGATTCTCTCTGCTTGTAAATAGTTACTGTTCTTAGTTCTGTATACATTGTTCTAACTTCCGCTGGATTCACAGACTGTTAAGATGTGTTCTATGTAATACTGTTGTTTTATTGTAAACCGCCCTTGATCGCAGGAAGGGGCAGTTTAAAAGAAACACCACATAAATAAATAAATATATACCCCATATGGGATATCTATAAAATATGAAGACTATAAGAGAACCTCAAACTCAGGGGTTTGTCTAGCGTATATAGTCTTTAAGGACAGTGTTTAGGTGGGAGGGAGGGAGAAAAGGAGGAGTAAAATGAAGCACTGAACTTACTATGCATAGTGCTTAAAATATAAAGGCTGGAAACCACTTTGTTAAGACTCTAGGTCTCAAAGAACTGCTGGCACAGAAGGGGAAAAGAGAGCCGTTAAAAACAAGCTTGAGAAATTTTGTAGGGATGAGGAAAACTATATGGGGGGGGGGGGGGTCTGTTTATGCAAGGAATAATAAACAGAAGTCTTTTAGAAGTGAATCCACAAGACATAGGATCAAGTTTCCAAAGAAACATCACACCCCAAAGGTAAAAATACCCCATAACTCAGAGGATCCTGGTCTGGAAAAGGCGAGGAAATGTAGCCAAAGCTAGTTTGAGGATCAGACAATTCAGCTGCCTCGTTCTCATCTGAACAAGCCAGATCCAGCCAGGATTTTTGGATGGACCTATTGTAGAAGGGTGGGGGAAAATGACAAGTGACAGGCCCTCCAAAACCCTTGAGTTCCACAGGTCCTACTACACTCAAGAGAGATTGGGGATAGAGAGGGGGAGAGTAGGGACCATCAGGAGGGTGTCACACCGAGAATAGTAAGTGGTGTGATTAATTTATCTGTTTACATGTTAAGTGAGATCGAAGTTCAAGTCCTCAAAAAAGGCCTTTCTTTCATCCCTTCAACTAGACATGATACTTTCTCTACTCAAGTCGATTTGTAAAAGATTTTTTAGAAAACTCATAATTGCTGATTTCTTTGCACAAAGAGGTGATACTACTATTGATACTTCAGTGATAAAAAAAGCCATCTTCCTAGGTTCCACCAAATGTGACAAATCTTGTCATAGACACCTTTGAGAAGGTTGCTTTAAGTCCAGTATGACCCCATCATTTGTGGGTTCTGTTACCAATTGCCTGAACAGTTCTCCATGTAGAGAATCCAGGATCTCCTTACTTCTAGATGACACTGCAGCAGGGATGTGCCAATCCACATCTGGCATACTGAAATCACCTATTAGTAGCACTTCTCCTTTCATGGCAATACTGTGTATGTCTTCTATTTAATCTTCATCCACTTCTACACCCTGTGAGGGGAGCTGTATATAACTCCAATGCAAATGGATTTCCCTTTTCCTCTTTCTAGTTTAACCCACAGTGCCTCCTCTCTTCCTTTTAAGCCCTGCAATTCTGGACTTCCGGTGGCATGGTGGGCTAGGCAGGACGTGTCCTCCTTAGCTCCGGAGCCTGCACCTTCCCCCCCTGCTGTTGTTTTGCCTTTCTTAGCCTTGGATTCCTTCCTATAGTGGGGGAGAACAGAGGTGCCTTACCGGAGCCCCGTGTTTGACGCCTGGCGAGAGCGGAACCCCTCTATGGCCGCCAAAACTCCGAGACGGGAGAAGACCCGTGGTGGTGAAGCAGTAATGGCGGAGGGGCCCGCGGAGCAGACCGTGCTGACGATCGCGCCGGCTCTGATAGCAGAGGTCTCCAGGGCTGTGGCGGAGGCACTGGAAGGTCGCCTGGGGGGCCTGGCCTCGCAAATCTCGGAGGTAGCAGCGGCGGTTTCCGAGTTTAATAACCGGGTGGCCCAGGCGGAACAGCGCATCAGTTCTCTGGAAGATGCACGTGTTCAGGGAGACGCCAGGATCGATTGGCTTGAGGAGGCCTTAAAAAAGCACGAGGAAAAGCTCGAGGATTTAGAAAATAGAAGTCGGAGGAATAACTTGCGCTTTATCGGAGTTGCGGAGGCTGTGAAAGACCGAGATCTGCTGCATTATTTGGAGACCTGGCTGCCGGCTAACTTACCCTTAGCGGAAGGGATGGGCGCCATAGTGCTTGAGCGCGTGCACCGCTTGGGTCCACATCGTCCGGGAGATCGCAGGCCTCGGGCGGTGATCGCACGCTTTTTGAATGCGGCTCAGAAAGAGGCTGTGCTTCGTGCGTCGCGGCAGCAGCGGCGGGCAGAGGGTGCGGATTGCCAGATCCTGATTTTTCAGGATTATTCAGCCGGTGTGTCGATCCGTCGTCGAGCCTTCAAGGAAGCCTGCAGTCGGCTGATAGAGAGGGGCCTGCGCTTTACCTTGGCGTTCCCTGCGACCCTGCGAGTAGAGTGTGCAGAGGGCCGCCGGACCTTCTTGACCCCAGAGGCAGCGATGGACTTCTGCAATCAACTTGGTGATTCACAGAGTCTTTCGTGAGCTCCGTATCGCCGGACTTGGATCTTGCAAGCCCTTATGATTGCCGGGCTGTCCTGGCGCTCGGAGTATGGCCTTGCTCTCAAATCTGGCGGTGAGAGTGCCGGCATTGTCGGCTGGACATGGTGGGGGATGTTCCCTCTCTATCTTCTTCTTATATTTGTTGCTAACCTTTCTATCTCCTTTTCTCTCTTAATTTAATTCTTTTATTTATTCATTTTACTTCTTTAACCCCTGTTTTGCTTGTTGCGTTTTTTTTTTCTCTTTTTCTTTTTCCTTTTCTTTCTCCCTCCCTTTTTCTTCATTCTCATCTTAAGTGGGGGCTGACAGTATGCTGTTACGCCTTCTTATGACTATATATATTTCTTGCCTTTTTGCCATAATTTTTTTCTTTTTTACTTCCTGCTAATTCAATTGTGTATTGCTTAGATGACAGTGATATTTGTTAATAATGATTCTGTGGATATGCTTTTTCTGTACTGCTTACTTCAGATAAGCTATGTTATGCTTTCTCTTGTTGATGGCATTGCTTGTTCAGTTTCCGTGTGCACACTGGGCGATTGGTGACAGGGGGTCGCCATGGGCGTCCTCAGGGTTGGGATGTCTTTACAACAGGCATGGCCCCCCCTGAAAGTAAAGAGGGGGTGTCTCACAAGTAGGGGGGGGGGAGGGTTCGGTAAGGTCAAGGAACACTACGGGGTGGTGGTGGGATTCCATTGGTTTCTGGTCATGGGGGGAGGGGGGGGCTCTGCATGCTACGGGGTCCCGGGTGGGCCAGCGTACGAAGTGGGCTGGTTGGAATGTGGAAGGTACTGGGGGGGGAGGCTGGGTTGGAAAAAGGGGGGTGGAGGGGTGGGGGGGGTTCAGGTAAGGGCAGGGGGGGATGTAAAAGGGAATGGGTGTCTGATATGCTGGGTGTGCTTGAAGATAGGGATGAATGTCTGACTATGTGTGTGGCTGTGTGGGTTACTGGCGAATAAGATGGCGTGGTTGGGGGGGGCCCTAAGCTGGGGGGGCTTCCGCCAGTGGCAGTATTATTGATGTGTCAGTGGGAGGTCTTGCCTTGGCCTGAGTGATGAGTGTCGGTGTTCGGATTGCATCATGGAATGTCTGTGGACTGGGGTCCCCAATTAAGCGTTACAAAGTGCGTCAGCACTTGAGACGGAAGCAAATTGGGGTCACTCTGCTGCAGGAGACGCACCAGTCCGCTGCAGAACATGGTAAGTTATGTACAGGCCACGTAGCTAAAGTCTATGGGTCTCCGGCGATTGGTAGGAAGAGAGGTGTAGCCATCTTAATCAATAAGTCGGTGAGCTGGGTGGAAGAAGGAGTGGACATTGATTCGGAAGGTCGGTATGTGTGTGTACGTGGGTTGCTGGCAGGTGTCAAAGTAGCGCTCTGCTCGATTTATGCGCCAAATGTGTTTGAGGCCCGATTTTTTCAGGCTCTCACCCGGCTTTTAGACGATAGCACTGGGTATAAGGTGATCATGGGTGGTGACTTTAATGAAGTGTTGAATGTCGATCTGGATAGATCTGGACCGGTTGGTGTACGGGGTCAGCGGACTAGACGGCGTCTGTGGGGCCTCTGTGAGGGACATAAGCTTTTAGACATTTGGCGGGTTCTGCATCCCGGGGATCGGGAATATACACATTTGTCCAGGGCACATGGCTCCTGGTCCCGACTGGACTATTTCCTGATTTCGGACTCTCTATTTAGTTGGGTTAGAAGCGCGGAGGTGGGTCCCTCTGTTCTTTCGGATCACGCGGTGGTGATTTTGGAGTTGCGTGATTGCAATCCTGGTCGGGCCCGGCTTTGGCGATATCCGTTGGAGTTCAGTGGAGACGTGCAGTTTGAAAGACATCTCCGGGAGTGTTGGGCAGACTATTTGGCTTTCAATGATCGGCCAGGGCTTTCTCCCGCTCTTCTTTGGGAAGCTGGGAAGGCTGTCCTGAGAGGTGATATTATTAAGTATACTAGTCTGCGGCGCAAGCAGCTGAATCGGCGGATCTTGTACTTAGAAAAGGAATTGGGGAAGGCACGCAGGAAATTGGCTGGTTGCCGGACGGCAGCTCATCAAAGTGCGGTGCGAGACCTCCAGACGGAACTGGAGCTCCTCCTCCACAGGAGAGCGCAGAAATCACTGTTATACTACCGTTACAAACTATACTTGCACGGTAACAAGGCGGGTCGGCTGATGTCCTCGCTGGTGAAACCCGCAGGAGGGCCCCGTACCATTGGGGCGATTCAGCACCCGGATGGGACTATAAGGCGGGGAGCTGCTGATATTGAGTCGGTGTTCCAGGACTTTTATCGACATCTATATGCACAGGAGGGGGCGCCGGAGGAGGCGGGTAGGGTGTTTCTCCAGGATTGCATTTTACCGAAGCTTAGTGACGAGGGCCTACAGGCCCTCAATCTACCCTTGTCAGGACACGAGCTCCAAGATGCGATAAAGGCTTTGAAGGCAGGGCGGGCCCCGGGGGTAGATGGGTACCGGGGTGAATTCTTTAAAGTTATGGGTGATGCTATTATCGGACCACTGTTAGGTTATTATGAGGCTCTGGTAAAGGGTGGAAAATTTCCTTTTGAGGCCAATAAAGCCTTGGTGACTGTTCTGCCGAAACCGGGGCGGGACCCGCTTTTGCCCGGCTCGTACCGCCCTATTTCGCTTCTTAACGTAGATATCAAGATACTGGCTAAGATTATGGCTGATCGTTTGGCGTGGTTTTTACCGGAATTAATCCATACGGACCAAGTGGGGTTCGTTCGGGGCCGATATGCCACTTTGAATGTGCAGCGGATTTTGTTGTCTATGTGTTCCCAGGAGTCGGTGGAACATGGCTCTCTTCTCATTAGCTTTGACGCTGAAAAAGCGTTCGATCGAGTTGACTGGGGTTTTATGTACCAGGTCCTTGAGGCGATGGGATTCTCTGTTTTTTTTGTAGATGTGGTGCGCGTTTTGTATGCCGACCCGATAGGTGCTTTGCTGGTGAATGGACACATGTCCGCTGACTTCAGCATTCAAAAGGGGACTCGACAGGGATGTCCCTTGTCTCCGCTCTTATTCGTCCTAACGCTAGAACCTTTGCTGACCCGGATTCGACAGGCTACGGAGTTCCGGGGTGTCTCCGTAGGGGGGGAAGAGGTTCGTGTCGCTGCTTATGCTGATGACCTGCTTGTTCATCTCGCGGATCCGCTTGACGGGCTGCCTCACCTCTTACGACTTATCAGAGAGTACGGGGTACCCTCGGGGCTGCGTCTTAACCTAGACAAATCTGAGGCCATGTGGCTGGGCCGGGTGGCGCCGCCAGATTGGGCAGGAGATTTTCCTTTGAAGTGGGCGGTGGGACATTTCAAATATTTGGGTATCTATTTACCGGCCCGTTTGTGCGACCTCTATAGAATCAATGTCACTAAGCTGGTGGACACTGTTTCGCTTATTGTAGATAAATGGCGCGATCTACCGCTCTCCTTGGGAGGACGTGTAGCCCTATATAAGATGGCCATTTTTCCTAAAATTCTTTACATGCTCCAGCTTCTTCCGTTGTTCCTTACGCGGGCCGACCTTCGGAAGCTAAATGTTCTCCTTAATCGTTTTCTGTGGAGGGGGCGGCGGCCTCGGGTGCGGTTGGCGGTTTTGCAACAGCCTCGAGCACTGGGTGGTCTGGGGCTTCCTGACGTGCGGAAATATAATGTAGCTTGCTTATTGCGATATGTGCGGGATTGGCTCTGGGACTTAGCTGACTATTCACCTCTGGCACTTCTGCGGGAGGCGGTGCGCCCCTTTCATCTTCGGTACATTCTGCATGCTCCGGGCGTCCGTGAGTTAGCGCAGGGCCTTCGGCGGTCCATTTTGGCGCCGGTGACGCAAGCCTGGCGGTCCTTTTGTGCAGGGCGTCAGTTGACGGCTCGCTACTCTCCTTACCTTCCGATTAGAGGTAATGCAGACTTTGTCCCGGGTCTGGGGGGACCCGCGTTCACCCGTTGGGCGCGATTGGGCATTGAGAATTTGGAGCAGGTGGTGATGGAGGACGGCGAGGCGGCAGGTTTCTCTCTGCTATCTCGACAATATCCCTTAGTGTCATGGGATGTCTTTCCATATTTGCAACTTCGTAGCTATATTAATAGTATCCCGAGGGAGGCTCTGAGTGGAAGGGTCAGCTCTGACTTGGAGCTGGCACTTGGGGGTGGGGACCAAAGGGCGCGGGTTTCTGATCTTCATAAAATGCTATGGGAAGCTGAACGCCCTGATGTCCTAGAAGACCTGGCGAGCGCTTGGACGTTGGATTTAGATCAAGTGATAACCAGGGATGATCTTTTACGCGCCTTGGCCGGACTCCCTGGGTTGAGTGTGTTGGTGCTTCACCGCGATGCTCAGTTCAAAATATTGCGTCGTCTGCACTACGCGCCTCATAGAGCGTGGCGGGCGGGCATTGCGGCAACTCCCGATTGTCCTCGCTGTGGGGATACTCGGGCGACATTGGGACACATGTTCTGGACCTGTTTGAAGGTCCAGGGCTTTTGGAAGAGAATCACGGACTATTTGGCTGCTTGTGGGCACCAATCCCTCTCCTTGAATGCTGGAAATGTGGTGTTGGATGTTTGGGAGGATGCATGGCAGACTGAGTTGGGACCCGCTGTGCTGCGCTGGCTGCGATTGGTACTGTTGCTTGGTCGGATGACTGTGCTCCAGCAATGGTTGGCTGCGACTGGGCCCACGTGGGGTGTGTGGCGCGTCAAACTGCATGAGTTGCTACTCTTTGACAGGATACATGCTTGTGGCCACCCCAGGCGGTGGCAGTGGTTTTTGGAGAGCTGGGGTCCGCATCTTTCTCTTTTGCCAGACGGGGTGCGTAGACGGGTCCTGGGGGGGCCCTGAAGGTCCACGGTGGATAGTTCGGCTTTCTTTCTCTTTTTCTTCTTTTGGGAGCACACTTGGCTGGGTGATTAGAGTCTATCCGGGGTACATTGGGGGGGGGTTGGGGGGAATAGTAGAGATGGGGAGGGGGGGTGCATGGGAACCTTTCGGTGGTTTTCGGGGGGGGGGGGTTACTTTTAATTTCGTTCGGTGATGGATGGATCTGGGAGAAGAGTCTACCCTGGATCTATCCCTGCTTGGGGGTTTCTTGCTTCTGCGTGTGCGTGTGCGAATGGGGTTTGAGTGTGTTGGATGACGGCGATTTTGCTAGTTAATGGTGGGGCTCTGTGTGTCTGGGGGCAGGTGGCGGTTGGACTGAAGGGCTGGGAAGCAGAAGGGGGTTCAGATCGCTCGTCTGGGCTGTGTCATTTGCCGGATACCTCGACATAAGGTGCTCCTTAAGACATTCTGGTGGGGCTCCCGTGCGCGATCACTTGCCCTCCTGTACTTTGTAGGGGTAATGGGGCTTCTGGGGGGCCGTGGCTCGCCACCTTGTTCTGTACAGCCGATGTTATGAACCCGCAGCTACTGCGTTGTTACTTGTTTCTTAATGTATCAGTTTACTTTGTTTATATTCAGTGGTGTGTAATGGTGTCTTTTATTTGAACTGCTTGCAGTGTTATTTTGACTGTAGTTATATGAGAAACCTGAATAAAAAAGATTGAACATAAGCCCTGCAATTCTATTGCTTTAATATTATTTTTAACATATAGTGCTACACCACCTCCCCTTCTTCCTACCCAGTCCTTCCTGAATAAAATATAGCCCGGTATAATTACATCCCAGTCATGGTTTTCTGTGAGCCATGTCTCCGTAGCCGCCACTACATCCAAGTCAGCCTCTTCCATTAAAGCCTCAACATCTGGGATCTTATTTCCCATGCTTCGGGCATTTATACACACCGCTTTCCTAACACCTTATGTGGTCAGTGGCTTCAAAGAGTTAGCTGTGAATGAACTGAAAAGAGCCTTGGCCAACTCCACAAGCGCACACACACAAAAAAGTTCCCCTTTGTTGTATAGAAATAAAAAAACTTTATCCTTTAAAAATGAACAGCAAAACCACCTTCAAGAATTAGCTTTAAAACAGACAGCAAAACCCCTTAAGAATTAACTTTAAAAAAAGAATACCTTAACTCCTTTGAGAGCTTTCAGGCAGAGTATTACCCTGCTTTGAAATGTAGTCCTTCAGATGCCAAGAATGGCATTAAGAGGGAGGCAACTGGGAAGCAACCAGAGCAATTGCCCTGGACCCCCAAGCCAGAGAGGGCCTTACATCGGTCTGAGAATGAAAATGACACAGCTTGTTAGTGGGCTTTAGAGTCCCTTCTCAGATATTTGCCTTGGGCTAGCTCCCAGCCATGGCCGACACCAAACCTGACTCCTGGCAGATATACTTTACAAATGCTGACATTTTCCAGTTACAAATTAGAAAATCAAATTCTTTTTTCTACCTTGTTGGGTCATTTCATTTTTTCTAATAGTATTAGTCCCAGTCTCTGTTTTTTATTTTTCTCTGTCTTCCCTTAGTTCTCTTTTCATTGTTTCCTCTTTATTTGCCATTTCTTCTCTCTCCTCCTGTCTTCACATCCTCTCTTATACTCAGTTTTTAACACTGATCTCTTCTTTTTAGTTATCTTCCATTTATTTTTCTGCTTCTCTATCAAGATTTTACTCCTCCTTCTTCCCAACCACTCCTTCATTTCACCCTTTTTACTGTATCTAGCTATAGCTTTTCATCTCTTTCCCTCACCCCAAGCCTCCCATTCCTAGCTATCTCCTTCCCTAGCCTTTTATTTCCTAGTCTTTCAGTATTTCTCCCCCTCTCTCCCCCATGACCAGTATCAACCCCTCTCCCCATCCTGCTTTCCTTTCTCCAGGTCCACCATCTTCTCTCTATGCCCCTATCCCCCATATCCAACATCTCCCTGTTTTGTCTCTTCTTCCTTCCCCCATGTCCAGCATCTCCTCATCTGTACAACTATCCCCATGTCCAGCATACCCCTTCTACCCCATCCCCACCAATGCCCAGCATTTCCCCCATGCTCTGCATACCCCTTCTGCCCATCCCCCCCCCAATGTCCAGCACGAATCATATCCGGAACCGCAAGACAGGAGCACATCACACCCACCTTAAAGGACTTACACTGGCTCCCAATCGGTGCACGCATCAGATACAAAACTATCATAAACCTATTTAAGATAAAACAGCACACATCAGCCAACAGCCTGCACACCCGCATACAACCAGACACCAGCACTCGTCCTAGAAGAAAACAAACACACAACCAAGTCAGCACCCCAAGTGAATACAAAAACACACGCAAAGATACAACGGACAGAGCACTCTCCATGGCTGCTCCAACAATATGGAACAAACTACCAGACGATTTGAGGGCAACCACAGACCTCAAGGACTTTAGAAAACAGTTGAAAACCATGCTGTTCATAGAACACTATGGACACATCACATAACCCCAGAGAATGTATAACAGCACATGATACCGCCTAAACAATGTATGTATGGAAAATGTATCTAGAACCACTGTATATAGCCCACTTTGTACATAGCTCATACCAATCTAGCACACAATACAACACTCACCCAACTAAATTTCACCCTCACTGCATGTATAACACACTCACCTTACCCGATTGTTTGCTGTGATACCACCTTGATTATTAAGATAAGGCGGTTTAGAAATACTGTTAAATAAATAAATCTCTTCATCTGTACCTCTATCCCCATGTCTAGCATACCCCTTCTGCCCCATCCCCCCAATGCCCAGCATTTCCCCCATGCTCAGCATACTCCTTCTGCCCCATCCCCCCAATGCCCAGCATCTCCCCCATGCTCAGCATACCCCTTCTGCCCCTTCCCCCCGATGCCCAGCATCTCCCCCCCGATGCCCAGCATACCCCTTCTGCCCCATCCCCCCTGATGCCAGCACCTCCCCCCATGCTCAGTATACCCCTTCTGCCCCATCCCCCCGATGCCCAGCATCTCCCCATGCTCAGCATACCCCTTCTGCCCCATCCCCCGATGCCCAGCATCTCCTCCCATGCTCAGCATACCCCTTCTGCCCCATCCCCCCCGATGCCCAGCATCTCCTCCCATGCTCAGCATACTCCTTCTGCCCCATCCCCCCAATGCCCAGCATCTCCCCATGCTCAGCATACCCCTTCTGCCCCCATCCCCCCCGATGCCCAGCACCTCCCCCCATGCTCAGCATACCCCTGCTGCCCCATCCCCCCGATGCCCAGCATCTCCTCCCATGCTCAGCATACCCCTTCTGCCACCTCCCCCCCGATGCCCAGCATCTCCCCCCATGCTCAGCATACCCCTTCTGCCCCATCCCCCGATGCCCAGCATCTCCTCCCATGCTCAGCATACCCCTTCTGCCCCATCCCCCCCGATGCCCAGCATCTCCCCCCATGCTCAGCATACCCCTTCTGCCCCATCCCCCCCGATGCCAGCATCTCCTCCCATGCTCAGCATACCCCTTCTGCCTCTTCCCCCTGATGCCCAGCATCCCCTTCTGTGCCTGTGCCCCCATGTCCAGCATTTTCTTATCCCACTTTATGTCCAGGTCCAGCTGGCTTCCCCTCCTGTGCTACCTGCCTTTGCCCCGCCACTGCTTTTCCTGTTCCATTGGTGGCTTCAGTGGACCGCCAATAAAAAAAACACAGTGGGTCTTTGTGATGCTGTGCTTGGATGGATAGTCTGGTCCTGCCCCTTATGATGCAAGCTTACGTCAGAGGAGGGAAGGAACAGACCAGCCTTGCAAGCGTGGAGTCACAAAGACCCACCTTTTATTTACTTATTTTTTTATAAATTGGAGATCTGCTGGCGGCGCCGCCACCAATGCCAACAGAACAGGGATAGTGGCAGCAAGGCAAGCGTAGGCCAGGCAAGCGAGGCAAGAGTAGGCTGGGTAGGCCGAGTAGGCACCGCAAGGTGGCGGGGAGAGCTGAGCCGAGACCGGTGGTCGGCAGAAAACCAGCCCTTCATTGGCTGATTTTACAGTCCTGCTGGCCTCCAGCCCCTAAAACTGGTCAGTTGGCTACCCTACCTGTCATCCCCAAGCATCTGACCCTTCTAACATACTTCTCCTTTTCCCAACCTACCATCTGCCACTACCAACTTTGTTTCTTCCCCCGCCAATTCAGTATATCCCCACTGTCTCCTCCTTTACCCCTCCCCCTCCCTGTGTCCAACACATCCCTATGTCTTCCTTTACCCCTCCCCCTCCCTGTGTCCAACACACCCCTATGTCTTCCTTTACCCCTCCATACTCCAGCATCTCCCCATCTCTCTTCTCTACTCCCCATCCAGCATCTCCACCTCTCTTTCCTACTCCCCTCTGATCCACCATATCCCCCTTCTCTCTTCCCTACCCCCATATTCAGCAGTCATGACTGCAATAGAAATAATAAAAACCCCCAAACTCTCACCCTCTCTTCCGATCCAGCTGCAGCTCATGCATCTTACAGAGTCGCAGCTGTGATAGCAATAATAAAAACAAAACAGGTGCGCAACCACTGCGGAGGCTTCCAACCAGTTGCTGCGTCCTGCTTCCTCTAGTATAACTTCCTTTTGGGGGCAGGACACAGCAGCAGAGGTTCAATAGTGCGAGCCAGAAGGCTCGTAGCGGCTGCGTACCTATTTTGTTTTGTTTTTTATTATTATTGCTATCGCAGCTGCGGCTCTGTAAGATGCAGAAGCCATGACTGGATTGGAAGAGAGGGTGAGGCTGTGGTGGTGGGGGGGGGGGGGGAGGGTTGGACAAGGATAGAGAGAGAGAGACATCCCCAGTCACACCAGAGCAAAAAAATGGGTTTTCAACTGTCTGTTTTAGTTCTCTGCCGGCAGCTGGCCTGGCCATATAAAAACCGACCGGTTAGCAACCCTATATACAAGGCACAGTAATCAGAAATTTCTTTAAAAGCATGGGGAGGGGGGTAGTTGGCAGAGCTGCTAAAGCAGCTGGCTATTGCTACTTTGATTTAAACCTGGATATTCAGGCAGGGGCATATCTGACAACTAGCATGGAATATCCGGTTTTGCAGGATTGCTCTATGCAGTCTGATTAACGGCACTATTCAGCCACTAATCAGATTGCAAAACCGCCTAAAGTTAAGACAGCTTTTCACCTGTCTTAACTTTAAGTGGTTTAACTAACTGAATATCATCACTAACTGGCTGGTTAACGATGCTGCCCGCTCTGCCCCTGGTTAGCAATGGGACGTTTAACTGGGTTAGGAGGGGATGTTTACTGACACAAATCAGGTTAGTACTGCTAAATATCCCAGTGAACAGGATTTATGCGGTTTGAGGTCTGCAAACCGCATAAATCTCTTTGAATGGGCCCTCCATTCTTTATAATTTCATGTGGGGTTCTGTGCACCCAGGAAGGTTGAAACATCGCTTAGAGATGGGCTAGGGATATCTGTGGTGTTAAATCATAGTTAATGATATATTTATTGGTATCAACTACTAAGGGTGTGCCTTTAAATGAAAATTAATCTCATTTATTGAAGCTTATTTCACTCTTGCCTTTCCTTGTGCTCTCCAGAAGAACTAATGCAAAACAGGTCTCTCACAGCACAGAAAGAGAAATCTTCAGTCAGAGGCAGGTCTGCAGTACTGTTCTGCAGCCAGCAGAGGTCACTCTTACTTCTGCAGCAAAGGACCAACTCAGTGAGTTTTCAGGAGGGTATTTTGCCAGGAAGCAGTGCACCACTAAAGCATTTCATCAAACCTGTGGTTGGCAAACTAATCACATGTGACTCATCAATTGAGTGTGAGCAGCTTTCGAAAGTTAACTTCCAGTAAAAAGGCAACACCTTTGACTTGTGCGTTGAGCTTTATTTGTTGTTTTTAGGTGACTCGATGAACATGTTTACTTCTGACTCATTAGAATGAGTCACATCATAATTCTTGATACAGTACCTGGGTGTAGTGAATTCTTGCGTGGCCAGTGGAGGGTGCAGCTGTCCTGCTTTTCTCTCTGAATCTGAACCACAGTTACAACCCAAGGGCCCTGTTTACTAAGCCTTTTCCCATAGACACAAAACCGGGGAAAAACATTTAGTAAATAGGCCCCTGAATTTGTATTGCACACCTAAGCCGGAAAATGAATATTTAGGTCCATGTATGTAAAACAGAGATAGTATTTCTAAATAGCTTGCTGAGCATGGAGCATTTTATAAAATACATAGGGTAGCTTGACAAATGCATGCATTTCATGGCATGCACAAAGGAACATCTATTTTAGCAAAAAAGCATGCTCCAGAAACAGCGTCATCATTTTTTACATGTAGGCTTTCCTTGCGTGAGTGGTCAATCTTACTAAACAGCATGTCGAAGCGGAGGCAAATGTCAATGTGGAACTTTTCCCAGGTATGGGACAGAATACAGAACACTGGACACTTTGAAAGCTTGCCCAGTCTTTGCCCACAACATGACTTCTTGAAATGTGTGTGCGTCTTCAGCATATGTGTATAAATGGCGTTTTTCTAAAATCTTTACTTACACCTGTATTTCCACTTACACATATAATCAACTGTTTACACGTACAAATGGCACCCAGGCTTCTAAAATAATCATAATTTAATAGTAATGAAATTATTATGAGTGATGGGATCTGTCTCTGGTGCTCTAGGTGCATTGGCATTAGGATCTCTTTTGTGGTCCATTTGCCTTGTGAATGTTTAGTTATTTTTAATCATATTTTCTCGGAGTTCTCACTGTGCTTCCTTATAGGCACAAAGAAAAAGAAAGTTGGTACCAGTCACACTGTGTAACAGATTAGCTGCAGGAATATTATTATGATGTATTCATGAGCTCTAGGAATAGCTTTCTTTTTGCTTGCTTGTACTATGCTGCGTATCTTGTTCTAAGGTTCTTTCTGAGAATCCCTTAAGCTAGTGGACTTGCTTGGGAAGTACAGCAAATGTTTTCCTTTATTTTCTTTAAGAGTTAAGTATCTGTTTCTTTTAATGTCATATGACTGTTTTATACTTCCTATTGTTACAATATTGCTTTGTAAAAGAACATTTTTGAAACAATAAATAGAGAGTTTAAAAAAATGGGCTGCTTTGCACTGGAAACAATGAATTGTTCTAGTTTCTTAGTTTTTGTGCTGAATTAGAAACAAAAGTTACAAAACTGACTATATTGTACCTACAAATAAGTACAACTTTATCCTTCTTAAGACAGGCTATTATTAGTAAGTATATAAACATTGATTTATTATATTATATATTTAATGAGTTACAACAAAACAAATTGTGCTATAGTGCTGGAAGATGAGACCCCCAGGTCGGAAGGCACTCAACTAGCTACTGGGGAAGAGCTGAAGACTTTTCAGAGTAAAGCCAGCATTTATGATGTGGTTGGATCAAAGCTCTCGGGACGTCTGACTGCTGATGTAACTGCGCATGAAATGAGAGTCAGAAGCTGTAAAGATGTCTTATGCATTGGAACATGGAACGTACGAAGTATGAACCAAGGGAAGTTGGAGGTGGTCAAGAATGAAATGGAACGTGTACAACTTGATCTGTTGGGGGTCAGCGAACTGAAATGGACTGGCATTGGGCACTTTGCATCAGATGATCACATGGTCTACTATGCTGGAAATGAAAGACAAAGAAGAAATGGTGTTGCATTTATAATAAAGAAGAAACTTGCAAGAACTGTAATGAAATACAATGCAGTCAGCGAACGCTTAATCTCTATTCGTCTATGAGGAATGCCTATCAACACAAATATAGTTCAAGTATATGCCCAAACAACAGCTGCAGAAGAGAATGAAATTGAAGAGTTCTATGAACAAGTACAAGCTGAAATTGACAGAACATGCAAACAGGATATCCTGATAGTCATGGGTGACTGAAACGCAAAAGTTGGCAACAAAGAAGAAGGCAAAGTAGTTGGAAAATATGGACTTGGCAACAGAAATGAAGCTGGAGAAAGACTGATAGAATTCTGCAAGACGAACGATCTATTCATCTCGAACACCTTCTTCCATCAACACAAGCGGTGACTGTACACATGGACTTCACCCAATGGATTGTATAAAAATCAAATTGACTACATCTGTGGAAGTCAACGATGGAAAAGTTCTATAACATCAACAAAGACAAAACCTGGAGCTGACTGTGGTACAGATCACCAACTACTGTATGCAAACTCAAGCTAAAGTTGAAAAAGAGCAAACCATTCATGAATGCAGCAAAATATGACCTTGAGAATATACCACTGAAATTTAAAGACTGCCTGCAAAATTGATTTGCTGCTTTAGATACAAATGACAGAGCTCCAGAAGAGTTATGGAATGACATCAAGAAGGTTGTGTTGGAAGAAAGCAAGAAGTCTCTACAAAAGGTGAAAAAGCAAAAACGGACAAAATGGATGACTGAAGAAACTCTGAAAATTGCCCAGAAACACAGAGAAGCTAAAGCCTGAGGAGAAAGAAAGACAATAACAGAACTCAACAGATTTCCAACGTGCAGCAAGACAGGACAAGGAAAAGTACTACGACGACGCATGCAAGGAAATAGAAGCAGAAACTATTAGAGGAAGAACAAAATCGGCTTTCCTAAAGCTACAAAAGTTAAAGAAAAAGTTCCAGCCTCGAATTGGAATGTTACAAGATGCTCAAGGTTCTATGTTGAATGATGCTGAGAAGATCAAGAAAAGGTGGAAGGAATATACAGAGTTTTTATATGATAAAGATCAAGTGGACCAACAGCCGTTTCAACCTGTACCTTATGATCGGGAACCATTGGTGATGAAAGAAGAAGTTGAAGCAGCATTGAAAGCCTTATCAAAGAACAAAGCACCAGGCATTGATTGCATTCCCATAGAAGTATTACAGCAATCTGATGCAGCTGTTACCATACTTACAAGGCTCTGCCAAGAAATATATGGAAGACAACATCATGGCCAACTGACTGGAAAAGATCTGTGTTTATACCAATACTAAAGAAAGGTGATCCAACTGACTGTGGAAATTATCGCACAATCGCTCTGATCCCACATGCCAGCAAGATTCTACTGAAGATTATTCAAAAGAGACTACAACCATACCTGGAACAAGAACTACCTGAAGTGCAAGCAGGGTTCAGGAAAGGGCGAGGAACGAGAGACATCATTGCAGATGTGAGATGGATCCTTGAAAAGACTAAAGAATACCAAAAGGATATCTATTTGTGCTTTATCGACTATAGCAAGGCTTTTGACTGTGTAAACCATGAGAAACTCTGGGCCACATTAAGAAGCATGGGTATACCAGAACACCTGATCGTACTCTTGCACAATCTGTACATTGATCAAGAAGCAACAGTTCGAACGGAACAAGGAGAAACAGAATGGCTTAAAATAATCAAAGGTGTAAGACAAGGCTGCATACTTTCCCCCTACCTGTTTAATTTATATGCAGAACAAATCATCAGAGAAGCAGGATTGTATGAAGACAACAGAGGTGTGAAGATTGGTGGAAAACTCATCAACAACCTTTGCTATGCTGATGATACCACATTACTGGCTGAAAGTGAAGATGATCTGAAACATTTGCTTCTCACAATCAAAGAACATAGTCTCAAAATGGGCCTGCACCTTAATGTAAAGAAGACAAAGATCTTGACAACTGGCATAATCAACAGTTTATCGTTGAAGGAGAAGAAATTGAAATCGTGAACAACTTTAACCTACTTGGATCAACTATCAATAAAGAAGCAACAAGCAGTCAAGAAATCAGACGACGCATTGCTCTTGGCAGAATGGCTATGAAAGACCTAGATAAGATTCTCAAGAGCAGAGATGTCTCTCTCCATACAAAGATTCGACTTGTTCAAGCCATGGTATTTTCAATAACATCATATGGATGTGAAAGCTGGACAGTGAAAAAGATAGACAGGGGGTAGTGAATCTTTTTACAAGGCATACTCTTGCCACTACTTCAGCCTCTCTATCCATTCACAGTTTCTGATACATCCGCGTCATCAGAATATTAAAATCATATTAGTCCCTGCTTTCATGCTTGTCAAGAAATAAGCTTGCTGTGAATTTTAAAAATTGTGAAGCCATATTAATGAGTTATGATGGTGCACAGAATTTAAAGCAAGGGGGCATGTCCATCCAAGTTCGGAAACAAATTTGGTATTTGGGGGTCTTACTGGATAATGGTGTATCATTGAAGCCACAATTGAGGTACAGTATAATTGAAAATTGCTTTTCCTAGGTTGGGTTCATTATGGTGGTTAAAACTGTTTCTAGGCGGTGCAGATTGTTTTGCAGATGATGATTTTGTCTATACTAGATTACTGTAATTCTCTTTACATTGGCCTTCCTAATTTATCAATACAGTTGATATAGAATTTGGTGGTAAGAATGATCATGGACAGTAAAAAATATGATCTTATTTTCCCAAGCCTATGTACTTGCGTTGGCTTCCGGTAGAAGCCTGGATAAAATTTAAGTGGTTAACATTCACGGCAGCGATGTCTTAGAGAAACGCTTTGTGAACAGTCTCTGCGGGAAGTGTTCGCAACGGTGTGCTTTCTTAGGGCTATGTTTACTAAATCGCGTTAGTGCAGTTCGCGGTAGGAGCCGCGGTAGTGAAAGAAACCCCAAATAAGGACATGGGCGGTACATCGTTACCACTACCGCGCGTTAGCAAAATTAACGAGCGCTACCGGGCGCCGTGCCACGTTACTGCGCGTCAATCATAAGAAGACGTACAGACACAAAGCACTGAAACAGAGCTGTAGCACAATGGTTACGGTACTGACCGCTGTTACAGGCAGCATGGGTTCGAGCCCCCAGTGTGCCTAACACAGAAGGCTATCTCAGGCATCACCCTGTACATTACAGAAGGAAAGAGGAGGCATGCTTTTCGTTACGCTGAGTATTGGTGTCAGAAAAGCACCCTCGGAATGTGCCTAGCCACGTACGTTGGTACGTGCGTAGCGACGCGCGTACATTCGTGCGTGGGTACGTGTTTGCTTACGTGCGTGGGTACGTGTGTTTTTACCAGTGTGGGCATCTTATATTACAGACTTTGTAGGGCGTCCTGCACCTATGCAGTATGCTAACAGATGTACATGTGATGGCCTATGGCTTATCAGAGCCTGTGAGCAGGTGCTGGTGTTTCACAGGGTTGGATTGGGCCAGTCACACCCATGATGCACTGCACATGCAAAGCAGCTGTCCACAGATACACACCATGGGGAATGCAACCCCACAGCACCTCGGCCTGGTAGGGGGTACCGACTGTGTGTTGTACTGGCACAGAGCAGCTACACACCGTCACATTGTGCGGGTACTGTGCTCACCCTGAGGGTGCAGTGAGGCGCCCAGCACTAGGTCCACAGCACCGGCCATGGCGCAGGTCCAAAGCAGTGTTACTGTGTGAGATAGGTAGTTTCTGCAGGAACACCTTGGACATCTCTGTCTGTTTCAGTCAGGTACAGCCCCCATGCACCACCACCACACCCCTCCCCCAGGGCTGAGGGAGGCAAACAGGGTCTCCTATCAAAAGATCCACAGTCTACCGTGCTGCAACGGTGGCAGTAGAGGGGAACATGAACCCCAGTCCTGCTGGGGAACAGACACCCCACAGGGCAGTCAATGCAGCTCTGTACACAGCCATGACACAATAGCAGACAGACATTAGGCCTGGATATGGTATGCTGCACCCCACCACTATCTGATATTCCCCTGGTGCAAGCCATCAGCCACTGCACCCTGCAAGCCACTCCATCACAACACCTACCAGCTGCAAACAGTCTGCTAGTGCCCAGTGGAGATGCCTGCACCCAGAACTGGGATGTCAGCATACACAGCAGGCAAATACATCAGTGACTGGGCCCCAGAAGGAAACCCATATGTATCACATGAGAGAAATACTAGATAGCACTATGGGAGTGCCTAGCCATGCTGTGGTCACTGCACAGTCAGGGTGAGAGTGATCTCTCAGCAGGATCTACTGAGGTCACCCTGTCTGTGTAGTTGGTGGCCGGGCACTACAATGTGCCTGTCACTGCCCTATGCCCTGTGCAGATGCACCCTGGCCAGGCCACCCTGTCCGGCCTATACCCATGGTACCTTGCTCCGCATTATGCACATTGGCAGCCCAATACTGGCAACAGTGCTGGCAGTGTGGGCTGTTGAAGGTGTTTGCAGCCACCACACACTGGATAGACAGACAGCCACCCCCACACCTATGCCAGCATTGTGCTACTATAGAGGTGGTCAGCAGCCATACCACCACACCAGTCCTGGGCATAGAACAGGCATGGATATGGTACACAAGAGTGTTGGGGGGTCACTCCCCAGGGTTGTGAACACTGTCAGAGACCAGACCTGCAGCACACACCGCAGACATCAGAATGATTGTTATGGTGGAGCTCAATGAGCAAAATGTGCTTAACGTAGGAATTGATATCTGCCAGTTATCAGAGGAAACGTGTGATAGCTGTGTACCATATACCCAGGTGTAGGGTGGCATTGCTAAGGTATGCAACTGCTAGTATTGGGAGATACAGGCAGGGCCCAATGTCCTGCCTCTCCAGCTGGCATTGGCCAATGGGGCCTGTGGGTGGGTGTGTGGCCCTGTTGGCTGCTGCTTTACGGCAGAGCTCCCCAACTCCAGTCCTGGTGTTCCACACACTGTTTGGGTTTTCATGCTGTCTCTCATAGATATGCATGAGCTACATCTGCATACCATGGGGGTGGTGCATAGCTATGCAGCACAGGCATCTTTATTAGAGGCAGCATGACACCGGAATGTTGTGGGGCCCTCCAGGACTGCATTTGCGGGACTCTGCTATAGGTAATGTGCCTGTTTCTGGTGTCTGTGTTTGGTGTGGTAAAATATAGGCCATGCGTATGTTCTCTGCACTACAGGAGTGTCTTTACTATCACTGTTTAGTGGTGGGTAAACCTATGGGGACTGGGTTGGCAGGAGCCCCAACTGGGATTTGAACCTGTGACCCTCTGGTCTTACAGGCACTGGCTGTGTCTGTTGCACCACACTGTGGCCACAGAGACTGTGCAGTCCCTGGAGTTAGTTAAACCGGCCTGACGAGTCAGAAACCCTGCTCTGCAACAGTTTTACTGTGGCCTCATTTACCTTGTATGCAGACAAAGGTGCACATAAACCGCAGAAATGACCTCACAAAAGGGGCACACACCATAACCAAGCTGGGCAACAATGATATCATTGGGAAACATTACACCACACACCCAGGACAGCTCCTTTACAATGTAATGCTCTTTGCAAGGGTCTGCGGAGCGTAGACCCTTCCACACATCATTTCCTTTTAGTTTGGTGCTTTCCAGGGAGTGTTGTTCCTTGTTGCCCATTGCTATCACTGTTGCCCAGCTGAATTCTGCTTTTTAAAATGTTTCTTGTGGTCATTTGTAACGTTTTATGTGATATTTTGTTCTGTGCACATGTATCACACTGCTCACGTTTTGTGGGTTTCCCCGGTTTTCTGTACATTGCTGACGTAAATGGTTTCTCTTCCCTTTAAATGCCTTTAACGACAGGTTTTCATTTGCGTTGGAGGTGAGCTCTGACACTCCGCGCGTTAGTATGAGGGGAGCCTCTCTCCGCCCACTCTCCGCCCATTGACCCCTTCTCTCCGCCCACTCTCCACCTTCTGCGCTGTTTTAACGCGCCGCGGAGCTTTACGATCGTTAACTACGGTTACCGCGCGTAGTATGACGTTAACGGTCGTTAGCGCGTCGGTACGCGCGTTATACGGCACTTACGGTCGTTAACGTCATACTACGCGCGTTATTCACGTTTAGTAAACATAGCCCTTAGTCACCGGGCCTGTACTATGGAAGACCACTACTGTTAGTGCTCTTGTAGGAACAGGTTTATATGAAGTTTTGGAAACAGCTAAAAGCATATGAATCTAGGAAGGTGTTTGGGAGTTATATAACTTAGCTTTACAATAAAGCATAGAGGACGTCATGAGTGATGAAGGGTGCTACATGTAAAGGCTGTATGCCATGTACTGCTAGTTTCTTATGTTGAATTGTAGCCTACTCAGAATATCTGATGGGTGGGATATAACAAATGTTAAATAAATAACTCCCACATCCCCTGTTAGTCCTGAAAACTTCCAACATATGTGCTGTAAAGAAAAAAAACGAATTTGTGCTACTAATACTGGTATGCATATTTCATATACCCTTTGAAGATACAGTAGTTTGACAAGGTGAGAAGTACTTTGAAAATATCTCCAGTTATTTCTGCTATGCTGAGAAAACCATATTAAACATTTTGAAGGGCCCCTTCCACTCCAAGCATGTGGCTGCAGGTTCTCTATATCTCCCTTGCCCAAAGAAATCCAAACCAGTTTACCCTTTCTTCACTTCTGGTCAACTGGAGAGTTGCTCGGTTCATGTTTTTGCTGCAAACAAAGACATGTTTGCCCAGAGTTCATAGGCTGTAGTCAAATTTACTTAATGGTTCCACAGTCAACATGTGCTTACAACATAATCTGCTTAGAAAAATAGACATTTCTAAATCTTCTTGTTTGCTTTGTCTTTAACAGGAGTCAACATTTTAGGTTATCACTGCTGAAAGGAAGTTATGACCTCTGAGCCCAGCAAGCCTGATGGGCAGTGAGCGATTTGTTGTATCTTGACATTGAATGTTCCCTTTGGCATTGTGCAGTGTGTGGGCCAGCAAAAGGGCATCGATTGCACCACTAATCGGAGATAAAGCCAACAGCAGGAATACTTGTAACCAGGGCAGAAAAATCTGGACGAAAATATTGAACCTTTGCAATGTTGGTATGCTTTGAGTTAGTTGGACTCTGATGAAAGGGATTTATAGAAACAACGCAAAGGATACGTTGCTGCAAATAGGTGTAGGGTCTAATTATTATTAGCAGATCATATAGCAGGGAAGTCATTTTCATCTTTCACATGTGCACCAAGTGAAGGTATATGCAACTGTCCAGGGTGAAGGATAAGAGAAGAGGGAAGGGGAAAGGCAATGAATATTGTTCTTAAATATGAGCCCTGCCTTAAAAGAAGGAAATGAGAAACATTTTTATGGAATGTTTCTCACTGACTCCAAATGTGACCAGCACAAGTGGAAAGATGTAGTAACTGCTGTGCTGGGCTTGCCTAGAGTCCAGCAGGGAGGTAGGCTCAAAGAATCCAGGAATTAATAGTCCTCTAGAAATGTATGCAATTGTATTAGGACCACCTGCTCAATGATCTTCCATAAGAAAGGGAGATTAGAGGAGGGTGGTAGTTGCCTGGATCTGACAACGCCAAGAGAAGAGTTCTTCCAGAGCTATTGCGCAATAGCTGTGGAAGAACTCTGGGTTGTTCCTTCCACTGCCATGCTGAAGTGTTCTCTCTATCAAGAAAATGTACCAAGTATCAGTGGGTGAAAGCAGGTGAGTTCATGAATAGCACTCTGGGCTCACTAGTTTAATTTCTGGCTCTTTGACCTGGACAGGGTTGGAAAGTTGTGTGGCATGTGGTGCTGGTCGGACAATCCACCACTGAGGCACTTTGGTCAGGCTCACACATTCATTTGCAGTATTTCTCCATTTAAGGTCTTCTGCTCTCACTGGGGAACCCATTTTGGTTTCTGAAGTTATTATTATCATTTGTGTAACGCAATCAGATGTATGCAGCATTTTACAGACACATCTAATAGCCAGTCCCTGCTTTTTGAAGCTTACAGTCCAGCCAAGATAGGCTGACAAGACATATGGACAAAGAACAAATAACAGGCATAGAGTTCAGTGTCCGACAATTCAGTAAGCCATTGTTTAATACTCTTGAATCACTGCTCAAATAATAGGGAGAGAAACTCATAAAAGTGGGATCACTGGAAGATTTTAAGTACATTTTAGATAGTGTATTTGTGTGAATGGGGGGGGGGGGGGAGTGATGGTGGGGTTGCTGTGAAGTTGGTATCCAGACCTCCAGGGGAAGTAGGAGTGTGAAGGTCAGAGGAGAATTGGGTTCATTGTCCAACAGTGACACCTATGGGTGGGATTCAAGTGCACACATACTAGATTCTGAAGTAGACCGCAATCTGTGGCTCCTGTTTCTGTAGTGGAAGCAGCCAAGGGAATGGGAATGGAGCAAATCTCCCTGAGTACTTGCTAAAGGCTCATGGCATTTTGTCCTAAGTTAGGGCAGGTTCTGGTTCAACTGGAAGCCCAAGGAAGGCAGAGAAGATTGACAGATTCATTAAAAAATAAATGTAATAGTTTCCTGTTTGATTGTACTGTTGATTCACTTTGTAGTTGCTTTCTGTTCCAAAGCAGAGACCAGCTATTGTGGCCACTACATTATATTTTACAAAATTTATCTAAAGTTTTTTCATAATTTTTGAATTAAGGTCAAGGGTGTGCTGTTGCAGTTCTATTTGCAGCTAGACTGGCCTTCTTTAGCTGTACCATTTCTTTAAAATTGTAGATACAGGCTAAAGTAGGTTAAACGTAGAAAAGGAGGGAATGACATTTAGAGTAACTTTTCACACTGCTGTAACTAGTGGTGGAAATTCTGCCCCCAAGCAGCCCTTGCAGTACAGGAGGGCCCAAGGAGGAAGGGGTCCCACTTGCAGCCTCTCCCAGATCTTTTAAAATGGACTCTTTATTGCTTTGGGGGCCCGTTCAGAACCGGTTGCTTGTGAGCCCTTAATTTGAACTTCTGCCACTGGTGCTGTAACCATCCATCAGATTACAGGGGTTTAAGAGCAAAGGGTGTAAAAAGCGAGAACATGAGTTGAACAGACTGTGAAATTCTGCTTTTTGAGGGTGGAAGCTTGAAATAAAGAGATCCACGTTAAACATTAAGAGCATGAGGGTGACTGTCCTGAGCACTCAGCCAATCCGAGACAGGCCAGAATGGCCCAGGCTTGCTGCCATAAATACAAAAGAAGAGAGGCGGCCCTGGCCAGAGAGATCAGCAGGGGGAAGGCATCGAGAAGGTCAAGCGATCCAATATCATGAAGCTGCTCCTGCTGCTTCTGCTCTGTGTTTCCACAGTCAGACCTGCTACCGTTCCAGACTACGATGAGGTAATTGTAGGAAGATGCTTAGCACCAGCAGTCGTCTTTATTGCAGTTCTGCAGCTTGAGATACACACCTGCTAGTTCTTCCAGAGAAATGAAGGCAGCTGCAGCTCTCTAGACAGGAACCGTCCACTTCTGGTCCGAATGGTGATGTCTCTCCGCCTATCTTAAGGGCTGGAGAAACTGTAAGAGAATGAGTAGGTAACTGTGGTATAGGAACACATCAAGGAGGGGAATGTTATCATGCCGAGAGTCTGGTAGGTACGCCTTTCTTCTTAGCTAGAAACTCTGCCATCTCTGGCCTGTATTGATACCATTTCTTTTCTCTTTCACAGGATGATGATGCCGACACTGACAAGGTAAGACAAATGATTCGGGACTAGGAGCTCAGTTGCTTCTTCAGTATTTTACTCTGCCACGTGTGTAGCTGTTTAAGGCTGGGAGTAGTTTTGAATTGCTGTTTCACCATTTGTAAGTTGTAGCATGTTCATATCTGAGGTAGTTTCTCAAACACTGGCATATCCCAATACCCTCAGCAGGCACTGCCAGCAGAACTGTTTGGCCTCAGTCAAAGGCAGAGAAGAAGAATAGAGGGCAAAGTCCATAGCTGGGGCATCTCTATGGTTCTTAGATTTTCTGTGTTCTCTTTCAGAATGTACTCCCCAAAACTGTCTATGTCACTCAGTTTTTAAATACTGATTCTCCTCACATAAATTGCCAACTCCTCTGCCCCCTACTACAACACATACCCAAGCACACATTTTAGCTAAGAACGGCATTCTCTACCAGAGGATCTGCAGAGTGAAAAGCCCTGGGCAGAGACGTTCTCCCACTAGTGCATTGCATAGTTTATAAATACCCAGCCTTCACTATTGCTTTATTCTGATTGCTTGTAGGAGATGGGTCTATTTAGTCTTTGACAAGAGAAAACTGAAGGCTTGACAGTAAGGGGATGGAAGTTACAATGAGGACAAAAAGAAATCAATGCAGATTTAAATTTCAGCCCCTCCTAAGCATTTTAAAGACAATTTTATATACCTTTTTGGCACCGTTTTGGGTTCTGCAAGTAGGTGTGTATTTGTGGAGTAGGTGTGCTCAGGGACGGAGTTTGGGTGGAGTTGCAATTTATGCAAATGTTTTACATGCTAACATTTAGGCCTACTCTCTAGCAAGTGTAAATGTCTGTGCCGTTTCTGCAGGAGTTGTGCTAGTATTTAAAAAACAACAGCGTAGATACTTACAGGTGAAAAATAGGCACTTTACCGCCCAATGAATCTAAGCAAACTGTTATAAAATAATCTCCATTGCTATAACCTTCCCTCCTCTCCAGAATTCCAATTTCAACTCCTTCCTCTGCATTGTTCTGCTTCTGAACGCGTGGCAGAAATGCACAACAATTCCTTACAGCAGCGGCGGCTCCAGGACCACAGAAACGTAGGGTCATGTTTGCGAAACTGCGTTAGCCGTTAGCGTGGCAGATAATGCAAGCTATCTGGCTGTGTTAACAGCTAACGCAGGGAAAATGCAGACAACGCAGTGATTTTCTGCACCGTCTGCAGAACATGTGTTATCTGCATGAATAGGTAGGATTAGGACGGACAATGGGCATGTGTGAAATGCGTGCTTACCGCTGTTGGATTTGCAGATAGCACAGGTGCAACTAACGCAACCTTAGTGGGTGGTGTTAGCTGCATCCAAGCTGCTGTCTGAGCACGCCCTCTGCAAATCTGATGCATTATCTGTGGGGAAACGCTGTGCACACTTCCAGTAGATACGTTTATTACTCTGCACTGTGCCTCGCTTGACTTCAGAAACAATGATAGATGCCTTGTATCATCTATTTAACTGGATATAGTTACTAGTTATCTGTACATAAATTCAATTGTTCAATGAAAGCCGCCTTGACCACGGCGAAAGGCGGTATATAAACCTTGCTAAATAAATAAATAAATAACTCTCAGCGTTTGCAGCGAATGCGGCGCTGTCGGTCCTCTTTGTGACGCATTAGCTGCAAAAGCCTATCGCGCTTTAGTAAACATGCTCACTAGAATATCAGAGCGGATAAAGGCCTGAAGGCCCCTCTGATCTGACTAATCTATTTCATTTCATTTATTATATTTATAACCTGCCTATCCAAAACTTGAAGGCGGAGAGCAATATAGCAACCTATGGTTTATGGTTTCTTAAGCTTTCTATACTGCCCTTCATGTCCCAGTCGATTGACATACGTATATAACAAACATATCCGACCTAAAAGAAACTTCATTACTTAGTATTTATTTAGACAGTTTTGTATACCGCCTTATCCTTCAATCAAAGCGGTCACAACACAATTGGGGGATACAAGACCCATACATTAATACTTACAAGGAACATGGGCAATGGAGGGTTAAGTGGCTTGCCCAAGACCACGAGGAGCATCTGTGGGACTAGAAACCCCAGTCCTTCCGGCCCAAGATTGCTGTCCTCTAGCGGGATTTGAACCCCCGACCTTCCGGCCTGAAGTACCTTGCCCCAACCACTAGGCTACTCCTCCCATTGATTCTCAAAGAAAATGAATTAAAAGCAGTACAAAGCAAATGAGCTTTCAATTTCTTTCAGGTATAATGCATCTGTGGTTTTTATCTCACTCTTTCACATCCAGGGATGCTTTCATGAATTCTGTTACCATTTTTGTCCCTGCCACCTCCACCAGGAGCATCCATCACCATTCCCATAAAGAAAGATTTTCTAATGCTGCTCCTGAACCTACTCCCTTAAAGTATGACATCATAGCCTCTTATTCTAGAGAATTCTTTCTTGCATAACAAAATGTGCTTCTCCTGCAGTAGTGCCTGCAACTTCCCCACCTCTCCAGACTTTAACACAAGGCGCAGGCTCAGAAGGCCTGCATGGAAATCCAGGACTAGAAGGCATTAGATCACTATTTAAACCTCATGGTCAGTGTTTTCTTTTTAAATGCCAGCAATGCAATGCAGCAGCAGTGTTTAAATCATTCACGTATATTTGTTGCTACTATTCATGTGGAGCCCGATTCCATAACATCAATATCTGGCCCACAGAAATGTCTAACTTGGAGACGGGCCCAATTCCGGTTTCACGGGGCTAGATGTGCCCGAGGTTCTGGAATCGACGCCCGCACATACAAACATGGCTGTGTCCATCCCACGAGACATGGGTAGATGCCGCCATTGGTGCTCACCATATTCCGTAAAGTTATATATCTCTGCTTCTACCCGGCTCAACGAGGTACCAGTGGCAGCCACGCCTCCTCTGTAAAATGTGCATCTCCTATGCTGCTGTACTCACTGATGCAAACCAGATATAAAAAACAATGTGAAATGATAGCTGATGCAAACTAGACTACATAATAGTCCTTGGCCTGCCCACTAAAGTGCTAAGTTAGCACATTGCACCCTAATATAGTATAAGTCTTGAGCTATCCTTTAGCAAATTTAAAACTGGATTATAGACCTACCTTTTTTGCATGGCCTACGATCTCCCACCCCCCTCCTCCATCCCCACGGCCCCTCCTTAGTTCTGTCTCGTCTACCTCAGTTTGTCCGTCCGTTTGACCTCGACCCACTCGTACACTCGCTCTCTTTCTCTGCCTCTGTCCCTTTCCTATCACATTAATGGAGTTCTGTTTCCTCTATCCCTCTTCTTCCTGCAGCGATTTTGTTCTGACCCCTGTTTTTTTTTGCCTATTGTAAACCACACTGGTACCCATGGTGTGGGCGGTATATGTGGAGGAGTGGCCTAGTGGTTGGGGCAAGGTACTTCGGGCCGAAAGGTCGGGGGTTCAAATCCCACTAGAGGACAGCAACCTTGGGCTGGAAGGACTGGGGTTTCTAGTCCCACAGATGCTCCTTGTGGTCTTGGGCAAGCCACTTAACCCTCCATAGCCCATGTTCCCTGTAAAATAGTTCTCTGTGTGCTGTGCTTTCCTGTCTAATCAATGTGTTTATACCTCAAAAATTTCCTGTCATGATTTGACAATTTCCAATCTGTAATCAAACCGCTGCTGATCGCTGGAAGTAGCGGTATACAAATGTATACTAAATAAAGAAAGAAAGAAACAAATAAAGATAAAGTGCATGTACTGTAAATATGACCAGGTAGGTCATGACGTTCCCTGCAGCCAAAACATATGAAACATATACCATGTTCAGGGCTGAGCCAAGGTTTGCTGCCACCCTATTTAGCCAAGTGGATGGGCCAGCTCTGACCAAGGTAATTGCAACTCTTTATCATAGTTATGCAATGTTTCTGACCTTTCTCAGTCCAGACTATACACAGACAGAATCCCCAAATGCACCCTATTGTACTAGCTCCATAGTTACAACATATCTGATACTGTAAACTGCTCTGTCGTCTCCCACTAAGGGCGGTATATCAAGTTTTAAGAAATGAAAATGCTGCAATTTATCATAGGAGAGTCTTTTCCAGGTGCACTGACGTACAATTCGTACTGCATCATTTCCATTTTTCATAACAGAGACATTTTTACTGTCCCCTAGATTTGTTCTTTTACCACTAACCAAAAATATAAGAAATCACTTAGTAGTTCCCTTATGAAAATCAAAGGTGATTCGGACAGTGTTTAACAAACAAAACTTTACTTTTTTGTCGGATCATCTGTCGTGAGGGCACAGTAACACACTCAATGAACAGATCCTCCCTTTTAATCAACTTTCATTTAAAAGGTCAGGTCGACCCTAATACGCTAGAGACTAGAAATAGCCCTGAAGGACCAGTCTCAGCATAAATCAATTGCTACTATGCATGCAATAAAAATCTTCAAATGCAGATACAAATCTGAAATGAGCGATTATGTAGCATAGAAGTACTTAGCTGGGCCCAGAAGGATTCAGTGTCTGGTATCATCCAGAAAATGTAATAGCCAGCTCCCTCAACGATAGAAGTGCACAAACACAGACATACAAAATGTCGCAAACCAAAGTTGTAATAGTGCAATGTTCCTGGGAGCTGTTCAATAAAGGCCTGCCAGTCTCTCCTCTATGAAGTAGTCGCTTGCCAGGTCGAGTTGTCATGCGACACAAGCAGTGTGTTTTACCACTAACGGCAGACGTCAGCATAGCCAGAATAATCACCATTGCACATCTACATATTTCTGTAGCAGTGCTTAATAATGCGGCTTTTACCATACAACCATTCCCCACCTCTGCATTTTATTTATTTATTTAGCAGAGCTTATATACTGCTTTTCACCAGGTCAAAGTGGTTACCATTGAACATAAGAGATTCAAATTACATACAACAGCCAACTATGTATAGGCAACATTGTAACTATATACAAGTAACGAGTAGGTCCATCTTATTAGCAGTTTCGGTGGGCGCATTTACTGAGGGGATCAGTATGTTCCTGGTTCAGAGTCAGGGGTGAAGTGTGTTGAGAACAGGAAGGTTTTGAGGTGTTTGTGGAAGGATTGGAGGTAGGAGGTCTTCTTTGCAACTGCATCTGTGTTTCTCCATCTTGCAGACACACCAGTTCAAACATACTTGTCGCACTCATTCATCAATATGGGACGCAGTGAGGTGCAGAGCAGAAATATGTCTTAAGTCTTAGCCTTATTCCACGTTGCCGCTGGTATAACATGGACATCCGGGAGAAATGCCGAAGATGAACGCAGGCTTTTCCTGAATACGCTTTCTACGTCTCCATGACTGACCACGTCACCATTCCTCCCCCTCCCAGCCACATTCTGAGATCCCTGTACTACTGCCATGTATGAGCAGGGCCGCGGGTGTTGCGGAATAAGATGGTTGACGTTTTTGCATGGAAACATGTCTATGTTGCACATCCAAGTGGCTTATTCATGTTTTGGATTGAGCCCCATAGTCAATGGTGTTGAACAGATGTACGATCGCTGTGTTGTATGTATACTTACTCAGCAGCAATACTCAGTCACTATCCATATAGCTAAGTGGTTTAATATAGGGCAGTCTTTTGCCAGCTATCTGCCAGTGCGATTTGGGTGGAATGCCCGCACCCCATTATTGCTCCGCCCCTGAACAGCGCAGGGTTGGTCTGGACAATCACAGCTGCGACACTTAGGGGCCCTTCTACTATAGCTTGGTAACATGCAGCAACTGGCAGCTGGGAGTGCGAATGTGGGGGCAGGCAAGCGACCGTGCTTTAAAGTACCCGGTAATCGGCCATGGCGCGATGGGGCAGGGAATGGGCAGTCTGGGCATGGACAGCACTTTGCCACTAGCATGAGAACAGTTGGCGCATGCTCAGTGGTAATGTGGCAGTCAGCGAGAGTTACCTTTATGAATGTCGTTAGGTGCGCCCGTGTTAAGGTGCCGCGCTTTAAGGCACTCGGTCGCGCGTTAGCTGCCGGGAACATGCTGGCCATGCCCCTAGGAACAAATGCGGAGGTTTTGCACTTAAGGTGCATTTGTAACATGTTAAATACAAAACCTTAGTAGCCTTTAGTAAAAGGGCTCTTAAACGTTTAGCAGCCACCACTAAACATCTAGGTGCTTTTGAATATCGGGCAGAATGACTTATAATTACAGCAGGGTAGATTTAAATTTGACATTACAAAGAATTGCCTAAATGTAAGGATATTCAAGTAATGGGACAGGTCACCTAAGCTGGTAGAATGTTTCTAAAATGAGGTTAGACAAAGCGTTTGTCTGACAGGATTTAGGTATGGGGGATCCTTCCCGGAAGCAGTGGGCATGCACTAGATAGAACATGAGTGGTCTGCACTGATAGGACAGAAGAAACCTAATTGCTGCAACGGCTTCCTGCATGCACACGGAAACAGGAAGCAGCAGAGCACAACATGGAGGAGTGGAGGAGGAGCCTAATGGTTAGTGGATTCCCACTAGCACTCCTTGTGGCCTTGGGCAAGTCACTTAACCCTCCATTGCCTCAGAAAAATCCAAGTTATCAATGTCCCCATTTAATGTACATTACTAAGTTACAATATAAACCGCTTTGACTGAAATGATAAAGCAGTATAAAAAACCTGCTAAATAAAATCACAAATGTCCACAGTCCTGTGATCACAGTATTGTCTGAAATGATACATATGTAATATTAAAATGTTAAACAGCAATAATATTGTACATTTTTATGGCCAATAAAAGATCACAGCCTCAAAGCAGAATTTAAATATACAACTCCCCCCCACACATATTTTCATCTGAGATAGTGTAGTTTACATGAGATACTGTAGTTTACTGCACATCACTATCATTCTTTACTGTACAATTAAACTTGTGAAGATTTTATTATTGTCATTTCCGACCAAAATATGGACCCAGCAAGAAAGGTAGATGGTGATAGGACATGGTGTGAACGCATGACACTGACCGCCTCTTTCCTTCTACCAACAGTGATACCAGACCTAACTGTGTACAATTCTTTCTGTTTGTTTCTTTGTTTTGGAACAGAGAGACTTGGGTCCTCGGGGTCATAGACCGATAAATCGATACCGGGAGCCAGTGCCAACCGTCAGATCAGTCCCTGCTCCTATTGGGGGAAGCAGCTACAGTGCACGACCCACCCCCCCCACCCAAGCCCTGAGAAGAACCCAGGAGACTGTTTACCCTGATGCGGGGGGTTGCAAACATGCTTCTGAGGAGCTGGTAGGTACATCTGCAGTTTGTTTGTGCTGTGTGACCAGATAAAAGTCTGATTATATGGTCAGAATTTATCAATCCAGTCATAATTATATGAAAAGCGTATTACCATAGCAATATATGAAATCAGCGGGGCATGTAAATGGAAAGTTACATACATACTGTTAAATTCACACAGGCTAAGGTAATTTTCAAATACCTGTGTTCACAAAATCTGAAAATCATGTTGTTAGGCAGATAAAGTGGCAAAGGTTCATATTATGGGTCCAAAAGCAAACAAGTAGTTCCACTCCAAGTCTAACGGCGTGGGCTCTCCCTGCATCGTAAGAGCCACTTGGACCAACTTTATGCCACTGTATGTACATATAAGTACAATAGTGATATGAAATTAGGCACGTTAGAGGAAAGCCTTTCACGTAGGTTCCTTTTTGAAATGTAAGGCACGAGCATACACCTGGCACATCCCATCAAAACAGCCCCTCCCCCCAGAGCATCTCCTTCTTATACAGATGTGTGTGTACACATGAACGCTCCTGTATACCTGCAGGTGGCTGAAAACCCACTTACAGGCACGGGGCTGACTTAACATGAGTTAATGCAATCTTTACCCTCCTAACAGGCGGCTTTAAGGGGTCTTTTAGTAATGGGCGCACATAACGTGCCAATAGGGCTGAAACCGTGGCATGTTAGGTGCAACACCTCTGCGTTAACCGTCAGGGGCATGGAAAGCATTTCTCTGGCAGCTAACGCGGAGCCCTGTCCAGTAGCATTAAAGATGGCGAATGAGATTCAGTGGCACTAACGCGGTTTGTGCTGTTGAATATCGGCGGGTGCTGCCGCCACACGCCCCCTCGCTAATCAGCTAGCATCAGAGTGTTCTGGGGGCAGAGCAGGGATAACCGGGTAGTGGCGATATTCAGCCCCTGCCTGGTTATCCCTAAGCGACGGAAGTTAGACACAGTAAAGGCTGTCCTAAGCTTCCCTGCCAAAGCTAACCAGTCAGCAGCTGAATATTGCCCAGTTAGCTGCTGTGCTACTGGCTGACTCAGATATTTAATGCCAGTGGCCGGATATGGTCTCAGCATTGAATATCCAGCTCTAAGGTTCAGCGGCTCTGGCTAGCTACCGCCGCTGAATATTGGGCCTTTGTTTGTTAAAAGTTATAGAAACATGATGGCAGAAAAAGGCCATACGGTCTATCTAGTCTGCCCTTCCATATCCTAAATTACCTAAATGGCCGTGCTTCGTGAATGATAATTGCTATAAGCCTCAACAGGACCTCATTCAACAATTCACCTTTGTATTACTGTTCAGTGTTATTCCTATTGTCACTGCATAAGCCTCAGAAAATACCCCTTTAGCACTACAGAACCAAGAAATGTTATACAATGTCCTGGACGTGTGCAGGGTTTAATACATCAACGGCTTATGAATAGTGAAGAACCTAATGACCGTCACCAATCGTCTCAAAAATCACAAAAATGCTCAATGCAAATAGAAAAAAATCACTTAACTCAAGTATTGGTGTGACTGGTCTTGGTCTTCTTATTATTCTTCCAATTTTTTAATTGCCCTTCCATATCAACAACTATAGTCTCTTTTTCCTTTAGAGATCATCTGTGTTTGTCAGCAATAGCAGCAGGGGGGATTTGAACTCTAGCTGCCCTGTTTATATCCCACTACTCTAACCATTATCCTATCTTATCAATGTATATTTACATGACCAACATTTTGTTTAAGAAGTGTTTAAATTTCTTAATTGTGTGAATCAGGTTCTATTGATCTTTTGCCTTATTGACCTCTGGAATGGGTGAATTGATTCTTGGTGGAGATTTCAAGACAATCTTGAATAGCACAGGAAACTACATCGCTGCCTTAATGCGGCACTGTGTGATATGTTAGATACTCTGGGCCCGACATGGAGTCAGCCGCATTTTAGAAGGGCTGTGCGCCTCGTCAGCACATAGCACTCCCCGCCACCTTCTAACCTGGAAATTCAATGCCGCCATGATGGCGTTGAATATCTGGACACTGCTGCACATGCCGGAAACCGCCAAAGCTAACCGGGCGGCAGCGATATTGCATGCTGCCTGGTTAGCTCCTGCACCTTAAAGATAGGCGAGGGCTTTTCCTCACTTGTCTTCGAGGCACAGATCGCTAACTGCGCAGCATGCAATATTTCTGCTGCGCGGTTAGTGCTTGCTGTTGCCTCTGACCGGAATGCCCCCCAACATGTCCCGATGCTAACCGGAAAGCATCGAGGCACGTAGGAGAGTAAGAAGGGGATAATCCAAAAGCCCTAACCGTGTAAGTGCCATTGAATAGCCTCAGTTAAGGCATTTACACAGTTTACTGGGCTGTAAACCATGTAAATACCTTTCGAATATCAGGCCCTCTGTATTTAGAAGATTCACAGTGATATTTTCATCCTACTTCTCAGGAGTTTACCTTCTTTTCCTTTCCCCATCAATCATATACGTGTATTTATTTTGTTTTAGTGTCAAAATCAGTTCTCCCCACATTAAATGATTGTTCAATCAGTCCTATTCACATTTCTGATCATGCTGCAGTCGTTATGAATTTTCTTCCTCGGAATCTGCAAGCCCAAGTAAGACATTGGCGATTCCAAAACAGCTTCTACTTGATGCCTTCTTTATTGACAATACATTTATCGCTGCATTTTTCTGAAGGAATGAGACCGATTGTATTCATTTCAGTGCAGTATGGGAGGCTTTCAAGGCCACCTTACGTGGTGAGGTTATAAGCGTCTCATCGTGGCTCTGCAAGAGTCAGGTTGACTGTGTTAAAAATTAGATAAAGAAATAGCTCAGTTAGAAGAAACTCATGAAAGTATAAATAATGCTGCTATTTTTCAATGCTTTATAGCCCTTTTCAAATCCAGGCTTAAAACTCACCTCGTCGCTGCCACTTTCAGATCTTGACTCACCTGGTCTCCTTTCTGTTTCCTTACCATTTCCCTTAGATGTATCCCATGTCTACAGCAACTGTGTTGTCTGTCTTGACTAGATTGTAAGCTCTGATGAGTAGGGGCCCTCCTTTACATGTGTCTGTGCAGCGCTGCATACATCTTGTAGTGCTGTTCAAATGTTCAGTAGTATTAGTAATAAGGTTTTAACATGTCAGGCCAAGAAAGAAATCTTTGTTCAACACATAGGCGCCTTTTGAGTCTGGTGGATAGCTTTTCTGTTTTTTTCTGAGTATAAAATTAATTGGGGCAAAATTGAGCTTCTTCCTTTGAATGAACTTGTTGTGCGGTCTGATCTTGAAGTTTTTCTATTTAAATGGTCCCCCCTAGGCATTAAATATCTAGGCATGCACTTCTGCAATTCTCCAGGAGAAACAATCAAACTCAATTGCAATATCATTATTATAGAGTTACAAAGAATCCTACAGTGCTGGTCTCCCCTACGCTTATCTTGATGGTTCTTCCTTGCATCATCTATAAATTGGGTATGCTCCCAGGGTTTTGAAAAAAAAGCAGTTTTACACCCAATTAGATAAGTCTATGTCCGTTTTCCTGTGGAAAAATAAAAGACCAGTTATTGCATTAGCCAAATTGAAGCTTTCTCGGAGGAATAGAGGTGTAAGCTTTCCTGACTTTCTGGCATATCATGCAGCATCACTTCTACAGTATGGGTTATGCTGGTTACAGAATGATTCATCCCATCCATGGCTGGAAATGTAGGAAGCCCTAGTGAAATCTTTTAGATTACTGGAACTGCCTATGCTGAAGATTCCTCGCAATAAGCTGAAATCTCCATGTATTATTAGCACCATTTTTTTTAAAGTGCCATCAAGTCAATGCAGACTCCTGGTGACCCAGCAGCCCCTGAGTTTTTATGGCAAGGTATGACCTGAGGTAGGTTGCCGGGCCTTTTCTTCCAAGGCAATGGAGGGTAAAGTAACTTGCCCAAGGTCATAAGGAGTGCTAGTGGGAATCAAACTCAGATTATTTGGATGCTGGGCTGTTGCACTAACAGCTAGGCTACTCCTCCACTTGTTAGTACCATTGATGCCTTTAAAGAATTGGATAACTGCTGTTCTATGACATATTCCATTTCTGTGGCTTCCTCCCTTTGGTTTAATCAACATATATGTATCAAAGATTGGAAAACCTTTTGGAAAGGGTGGATTGACAAAGGATTGTACAATATTGGTCAACTTTTCAAGGGGGGTGTCATGGTTACTGTTCAACGACTGATGGAAGTGTATAATTTATCACTTTCATAGGCATCTAAGCTTGCCCCGTTGGACTGCAACTTGAAGCAGCCCCTCATTTGGTCCGATACAAGTTATCCAACCTCCAATTTAGTCGAAATTTGCTGCAAGGCTGTGGGTGTGGGCAAATTGACCTCGTTTTTCTACAGATTGCTAAGGGACAATGGTGGTTCATCTCTGATAGGGCTTCATCAAATTTATCACAAGATTTGATTAATTAGAGTACTTTTTGAAGCCATACAATAAGTCCCACGATGTCCGGTGGTCTTGCTCATACTTTGTTTTTTCTAGCACAGTATACACTCCACTCTGCATGAATAGAGAGGGTCTTTCTCAATCCAACACATGTTGATGGTGCTCTACTAGTACTGCAACACTTACCATATGTTATTTGATTGCTCCTTAATTAAATCCCTTTGATTTGATGCCTGGGACTACATCAAGGACATACACCAGTTTAACTCCTCTTTATCAATTCAGATTTGGTTTTTTTTTTATCTTTGTGGTGGAAAGATGAGCTTTCCAAATATAATTGTTTGCTCTTAGACATCATGGTAATCTATTGCAATTCAGCATATCATGCACTGCTGGAAAGATACCTCTGGTGGCATGCTATCTGTCAGACCCATAAACTTGAAGAGGCTGCCTCCATTTCTTCAAACTGTATTGACAAGGTTGAAAGGATTTGGAAATCTCTCGATGTATATTTATCTAACTCATGAAGGTTATTATATATGGACCTCTGGTGGGGTTTTTTTTTTTTGCTTTTTCTTCTTGGGGGGTTTCTTTTAGTTTTGGGAGGGGGATTGGCTTGTGTTTACATATTACCCTATGTTAATTATATTGTTCTTGTATGGAAAACTTAAATAGATTTAAAAAAAATATCTTCTATTGTAAGTATAAGAAGAAAGCATGGTTTTAGTCTAGTAAGTGTGATATGACATAGTGTTCTGTTGATCCAGCACATTGGAGTGATACTCCTGGTTCTGTGTACCTGTGAACATTAAAGATCTCATGGTATTTTTTTGTCTGAGTAAGAAATGTGTCCTGGCCCAATACCAGTGCTGCTTGGACCGTTTAGCTATCCTCGGTTTTCTGTCTAGTAAGGCAAGTGCAGGCTGGCTGATGGTTGTGTCCTGCTACCTGACACAACCCTTCCGTGCCCCAGCCCCCACATAAACCTCTTA
Source organism: Ichthyophis bannanicus (assembly GCA_033557465.1). Classification (NCBI taxonomy): domain Eukaryota; kingdom Metazoa; phylum Chordata; class Amphibia; order Gymnophiona; family Ichthyophiidae; genus Ichthyophis; species Ichthyophis bannanicus. The sequence continues at coordinate 1,717,713,180 of CM066032.1, read as the reverse complement.
GTAGGGGAATGTCAGTGTTGCATATTGGATGGGCACTTGTATGAGTTTTCCTGAAAGTTCAGAGCGTACATCAGAGAAGAGAACCCTTTTAAGTCTCTCTTATAGTCTTTAAGCAGGGTCTGCCCATTCCATTACATCTGGGTGCAGAAGTTAAGACAATAGCTCAGTCTCAATGGTTTTGGCCTTATCAAAGAACAAAAAAAACCATTTAAAGGCAGGGCCATACCAAGGACTGCGCAAGCGCAAGTACAGAAGGGGCACTGATGTCATCACTGGGCTTCCAGGACGCCCAATAAGAGTGAGTTCCTGCATATGGCTGGAGAGGCAAGAGGCACCATGTTTGCAGGTCACACAGAGAGCATGTCTAGCTTGGTACGGTCCTGTTTACAGCATAACTATATTTTTAAAACATCTTCCTAAAATATTTCTGTTATCTATTTTTTTTCCTTATGTTCTGACAAATACAGTAGGTACTGTTTCAACAACATGTGTATTTTTGGTGGAATTAGGTATTCCTTCTGTCTTCAGAACAAAAGTCTTTAAACATATAACTCCAGCAATGCCTCTTCTTTTCAGGGAGTGCTGTGTCCAACAGGATGTGAACTGCAAAAGACCCTGGTAAAACAGGAAAAGAATGTGAAATCCAGCTTGAAGGATCTGACTGGCAATGTAGACAGACTCTCTGTGTCTTCCAACCACATTTTTAATTATGTGTCCGTGCTGGAGAAGGCGGTGAAGGACCGTCAGAGGCAAATGAAAGGTAGAGTAGACATGTGCACCCTTGCTGATGCTAATCTGTTAAAGGTATTAGTATTAAACACACATTTAGGGGTATGTTTACTAAACCGTCTTAATGTTCCCGGCTCTAGCTCCAGCGATAATGTGAAGAATGCCATATAAGGAGTGGGCGTTCCGGTCTTAAGGTAGCATTTCGGGTTATCGCGCGATAAATTCCGTTATCGCGCTATAGAGGGAGCCGTGGCACGTTAACACGCATTAGGCCTTAATTAGGTGCGCTGACCTGCAAACACAGCAACAGAGGTGTAGCACAATGGTTAATACATTGACTGCTGATACAGTGGTCATGAGTTTGATCCCCTAGTGAGCTCAGTTAAAAGACTGTCTGAAGCAATCCCTTTTCCTGCTTGTAACAGTCAGACACATCCCAACAATTTGAACTGCCAGCCAAAAAAGCCTCACCCCAGTGCCGCAACCTAATGCACCTTTTAGGGTGCACCATAAGGCACATCACAAAGCACCACGTCATCCAAGGCAGGTCATAATGTGCCCCAGAAGGTGGCAGGAAAGGTTGGCACCCTCCAAGGCAGCGTATAAGGCGCCCCATAAGCTGGCCAAACCTAAGGTGCTGCGAAAGATGCCCCAGGGATGCCAAGGTGACACAGGAGATGGTTCCCAGTGGCACAAAGGTGCCCCAAAGTCACAAGCATGAAATGTATGGCTCAAACACAGATGTAACCATAACACTGCACAGAGCACCAAGGAAAGGCAATGAACAAGTGATGGAAGGAAGTAGATGATGGAGCTCATGGACCAGCCAAATCTGCGTGCAGCCCATGTGGCAGCAGGTAAAGTGGACAAACATATCGGGGGCAGCTGTACCAATGTACAGGGTGATGGTAATGTACAGTGCAACAATGACAGTGTGTGGCAGAGGATGGGGATACGTGTCCACTAGAGGAGGTAGAGGTGGCAGGATAAGTGCAATGACAGGAGGACAGAAGAGAGCAGTGCCATGCAGAGCAAACACAGGAGAGGCAAGCATGACGAGCCGCAATGCAGAAAAGTGTGCCAGTGCAGGACATGGGGTAGCAGCCTGCACATTAGGGCAGGACGCCACACAGCTGGTAAACACACATAGACAGATAGAAGGACAGATGGCAACAGTGATGAGGGTATAATGTGGTGGCAGCACAGATCTGCACAGATATGACTGTTACACGAATGAAACGTAGTTGTGTAGGACGGCCATAAAAAAAAATGGGAACAGAGAGGAATCAAACCCATGACTTCTGCTACTGAAGTCATTGCATTAACCATTGTGCTACATCACTATGGGAGTTATCATACCAACGTCTGGCTACAGAAAGAGTACATGTCACCATAAAACTGTCTGCTGTGGCTACCAGGATAGGATAGGATAGAACCAACAGTACCCATAATGCAATTCACATGCAGAACAGCAGTCTACATCTGCTCACCAGATGGGGTATGCACCTCTACAGCACGTCAGCTTGGTAGGGGGGAATGACCGTGCATGTTACTGGCACAGAGTACCCACAGACACCCAGTCAATGATACGTGGTTCAAAATTAGAAGGATACTTTTATTTAATAATTCAACAACTTGAGAGCCCGACACAGGCCGTGTTTCATATTCACTTCCTCAGGGGATTCAGGCATGCTGCATACTGGCACAGAGTACCCACAGGCCATGCCAATGTGCATGTTCTGTGCTCACCCTGAGGGTGAGGTGGAGTGGCCAGCACCAGGTCCGTAGTACCCGGGCTGGTTGAGATGGGCTGTGTTGCAGGTCTCCATCAGTGCCAGTGTGTGACAGGTATTTGTTGCAGACACCTTTAGGAGGTCTCTGTGTCCATTTGTAATTGCCAGTCATGTCTGGCCCTTGTGGACCATGATGCACACAACATAGTGCATATCCACTGTGCTTACTATGGTCACCTGTTTAGGGAGCAGGGGTGTGTCAGGGCTCACATGGAGACAATGTACTTAGCAAACCGCTCTCTGTGGGTCAGGGTGGGGGACATGATCTGCCCCCCAACACTCTCACCCTTTGCAAGGGGGGCCATGGAGGTACATGAGGACAGGCTGTGGGACCAGCAACCCCAGTCCTGGTGGTGAACAGACAGCTGCTGAGGATCTGCACTTGGGACAGGGCCACTGGCAGATAGGTAGTGGGCCCAGTCAGCTCAGCTGCCCCCCACTACAATCTGACATTCACCAACAGAGGGCAGTCAGTGTGCACCTGCTGCACCATGCAAGGTGGTGCAGCCATACAGATGCTAACTGCAGACAGTCTGCTAGCTAGTACATAGTGCATGTTCCTAGAGGAACTGTGTGCACCCAAAACTAGGATGTCAGCACACACCTCACACTGGTATATCAGTGATTGGGCCCCAGAAAAGAGAACCCATAAATATGACATGAGAGAAATATTGTATAGCACTATGGGGGAACCTAGCCATGCCGTGGTCACTGCTCAGTCAGGGTGAGAGCGACCTCCCAGCATGACATGCTGTGGCCACCCTGTCCGTGCAGGTGGTGGTCGGGCACTACAATGTCCCAGCCATTGCTCTATACCCTGTGCAAATGCATCCTGCCCATGCCACCCTATCCAGGCCATACCCACAGTACCTTGCTCCTCATTATGCACATTGGCAGGTTAACACTGGAAACAGTGCAAGCAATGTGGGCTCAGTAAGGTGTAGGCAGTCACAACACACTGGATAGACAGACACACACTCCCACACCTACGCCAGCATTGTGCAAATATAGAGGTTTGTGGCAGCCCTGGCCACCACAGCAGTCCAGGGCACAGTGCGGGCTTTGCTATAGTACTCAATACTATTAGAGTCACTCCCCGGGGTGGTAAACAGTGTCAGAATCAATAACTGAAAAACACTCCACAGATATCAGAAAGGTTGCTATGATGAATCTCTGTCAACAAATTGTGTTTAACTTAGGATTTGTTAGCTGACATTAATCATAGCAACCTTTTGATATATGTGGAACGTGTTCCCAAGTTTAGGACGGCATTGCTAAGGTATGCAGGTGCCAGTATTGGGAGATGCTGCTCCATGCAGGGCCCAACAGCCTGACTCTCCATGAGGCTTTGGATAGTGGAGCCTGTGGGTGTGGGTGTTTCTGCTCCTGTTGGCCGCTGCTCTAGGGCAGAGGTTCCCAACTCCGGTCCTGGTGGGCCAAACACTGTTCAGGTTTTCATGCTGTCCCTAATGAATATGCATGAGATACATTTGCATACAATGGGGGCGGCGCATACAAATGCAGCGCAGGCATATTTATTAGGGTCAGCATGAAACCTGAATGGTGTTTGGCCTTCCAGGACTGCAGTTGGTAAACTCTGCTCTAGGGATTGCACATGTTTATGGTGTCTGTGCTCTGTAGGGTAAAATATAGGCGTTTCAGGCATGTTTATTTTATCTGCAATAAAGGTTCTGTCTTTATTACCACGGTTTAGTACTGGGTAAAATATGGGGACAGGTTTGGCAGGAGCCACAGCTGGGACTTGAGCTTGTGACCTTCTGCTCCTGAACACACTGGCTGTGTGTACTTCACCACACTGTTGCCACAGGGACAGATCATTCCCTGGGGATACCATGGCTGTTTATCAGACAGACCCTGTCTGTTGCAGTGCACGGCACCCACCTAAACGGGGCTTGGCCATGGTCTGTTGTGGGCAGATGCCACTGCCACTGCCCCCTCCGCCACCAGCATCCCTCCGCCACCATGCTGTCATGCCATTATACCGGTGGTGCTGGTGGTGCGCAGTCCAAGGCCATCCAGTATGCCGGTAGGCAGATGTCTATGGTGTGGGCTCTCGGGTAGGGGTGCCTACATGGACATGTGTGCTTCCCCCCCGGCACCGCCTGCCAATGTTATGTGCCCTTAGGGGTACCTGCTGGGTAATATCCCCTGTGACACTGTGGGACACACACTCGTGTCCATGTTGGACCCTCGTCAGTTGCTGTCTTGCTGCTTAACATAAGAACATAAGATATGCCATACTGGGTCAGACCAAAGTCCATCAAGCCCAGTATTCTGTTTCCAACAGTGGCCAATCTAGGTCATATGTACCTAGCAGTTTCCTCAAGAGACACAAGTTCCACAATGCTTGTACTGGGTCCAGCATTGATATCTTCGGTCACTTCTTAATAATGGTTTATGGACCTTTCCTCCAGGAACTTGTCCAAACCTTTTTTAAACCCAGCTACACTAACAGCCTTTACTACATCCTCCGGTAACAAATTCCAGAGTTTGATTACACGTTGAGTGAAAAAATATTTTCTTTTATTAGTCTTAAATAGTTTACCCTGTAGCTTCATTGCATGTCCCCTAGTCTTTCTATATTCTGATAAGGTAAACAATCGATCTACGTTTACCCGTTCCACTCCGTTCATTAATTTATAGACTTCTATCATATCTCCCCTCTGCCGTCTCTTTTCCAGGTTAAAGAGCCCTAACCTTTTTAGCCTTTCTTCATAGGAGTATCCTTCCATCCCCTTTACCATTTTGGTGGCTCTTCTCTGTACCTTTTCTAAAATCGCTATATCCTTTTTAAGATACGGTGACCAGAATTGCACATAATATTCAAGGTGCGGTCTCACCATGGAACGATATAGAGGCATTATAATATCTTTGTTTTATTTTCCATTCCTTTCCTTATCATACCTAGCATTCTATTTGCTCTCTTGGCCGCCGCTGCACACTGGGCCGAGGGTTTTAACATGGTATCCACAATGACGCCTAAATCTTTTTCCTGGGTGGTGGTTCCTAATGTGGAACCTTGCATCGTGTAACCATAGTTTGGGTTGTCCTTCCCTAGGTGCATAACCTTGCACTTGTCCACATTAAATTTCATCTGCCATTTTGATGCCCAGTCTTCCAATTTATCAAGATCCTCTTGCAATTTTTCAAAATCCTCTTGGGTTTTAACAACTTTAAATAGTTTTGTGTCATCTGCAAATTTGATAACCTCACTCGTTATTCCATTTTCCAGGTCATTTATGAATATGTCAAAAAGCAGCGGACCCAGCACAGATCCCTGGGGTACACCACTATTCACCTTTCTCCATTGGGAAAATTGGCCATTTAGCCCTACCCTCTGCTTTCTATCTTTTAACCAGTTCCTGATCCACAATAGTACACTGCCTCCTACCCCATGACTCTTTAGTTTTGCCAAAAGTCTCTGATGAGGGACCTTGTCAAAGGCTTTCTGAAAGTCCAGATACACAATATCAACCGACTCACCTTTGTCCACCTGTTTATTCACTCCTTCAAAAAAACATAACAGATTAGTAAGACAAGATCTTCCTTGTCTAAAGCCATGTTGGCTGTCTCCCATTAGGTGTTGGGCAATTTTTTCATTTTTCCCATTAGGTTGTGACTATCTACATGCTGAGTAATTTTATTCTTTATGATGGTTTCTACCATTTTTCCCGGTACTGACGTCAGGCTCACCGGTCTGTAGTTTCCCAGATCACCCCTGGAACCCTTTTTAAAAATTGGTGTTACATTGGCGATCCTCCAATCTTCAGGTATTAGAGATGATTTTAATGATAGTTCACAGATTACTGATAGCAGGTCTGCAATCTCATATTTCAGTTCTTTCAACACCCTTGGATGTATACCATCCGGCCCAGGTGATTTGCTACTCTTCAGTTTATCTAATAGTTGTAAGACATCTTCCCGATGTATCGATATTTCCTTCAATTCTTCCGCACCTTTAAATACCACTTCAGTCATGGGTAACATCCCTACATCTTCCTCAGTAAAGACCGAAGCAAAGAATTCATTCAGTCTCTCCGCTATTGCCTTGTCGCCTCTTAGTGCTCCTTTAACCCCTTTATCATCTAATGGACCAACTGACTCTCTCACAGGTTTTTCGCCACCGAGGCATCTGCCTAGCACGCAGTGTTCCCCAGCTGGACCACAGCATGTGCCGCCTGCAGCCCCCTGTATCAGTACAGTACATTTACAGCATCAGTACAGTTGCCCTTTCCTATGTGCCCACTCTGCTGTTGCCGCACATGTGCACACCATAACAAACCTGTCCAATCTAAACAACAGAAACCCTGATCAGTGCTATTTCAATATGGGATCATTCACTTTGTAGGGGGACAGAGCATAGACCCTTCCAAACATGATATCTTAATTTATACGCTTTGTCAGTAGTATTGCTTTATGTTTATCATTAATATCACTATTGGCCAGCTTGGTTATTGGGATTTTAGATGTGGTTCTGGTCATTTTATATGTTTATTTGCCTTTTTGGTCCCTGCACATGTATCACAGCTATCACTTTTCTAGGTTTCCCTGCCTTTGCTGCACATTGCTGACTGAAATGGTTTCTCTCTCCTGCAAATGTGCCTCTAGCGTGAGGTTTTCACTGTCGCTAATTTTCAGACCCTGATTTCACGGTATTAGTGTGCATGGAGCCTCTCCCCGCCCACTCTCTGCCCATTGACCCCTTCTCTCTGCCCTCTGGGAAGCCTTACTCCACCCTTCAGGCCCGGATTTCACAGCGTTAGTGTGCCTTAATGCCGCTGCTGCGTTATTGCAAGATAAGTGACGTTAGCGCGTGATAATGTTATATTATCATGCGATAACGTCACTTATCGCGCGATAATACCACCGCTGCGACGTTAAGACGGTTTAGTAAACATACCCCTTAAATTGCAATAATAATCTCTGGAGAATGTAGGAAGAAATGTTGAAAGCTCCATATCTAGACAGTCCAATCAGCAATATCTAGAAAATATGTGCTGATAAAGAGGCTTTAACCCACCACTTATTCTTGTGGGGGAGGGGGTAATTTTATAAGAGGGCATCTATGTCAAAATAAAAAAAGGTGCCCTATTTATATTTCTTATAGAGGCTCACACAAGAATAGTAGCAAACTACAGTGCCAAACCTGAGGTAGGCATCAAATCACATTACCACAAAAAACTCATCTCGAAATTCTTTAAAAAATATATTTTTTTGTCAAAGTTATATATATATATATATATATATATATATCTATTGGCACAATAGTATCCAGTCCTGTTGATCCATCTCCTTCCACGTTATCTGGAGTTTGTAAGATGTTACGTGTCTGGGTAAGTTCTCAAGGTGTGCTTGGAATTTCTTCTAGCATTTAGTGGAGACTTGTGGTTGATCTGTACGAATCGTCAAATATCCAAAGATAATTTGTTCTACAGTGTTTCCTCTCATGCTGCAGATATGCTATGAAGGGTGGCCTGAGGGGTGTCCAGCATTGTGCAGAACCCCTTTCACGTTTCTGAATTCTCTGGCATAGAGGTCTTGTTTATGATAAAGTATTAGAAAACGAAGTTGGAGAAAGTGTGTGTGTCAGTGTGTATGTTGTAAGGGTGATCATTTTTGTTTTTCCATTTCAGAACTAAACATGAACGTTTAGTCGGTACCAAGTAGTTTCATCAGTCATCTATTTAGTCTCATAGAACAACCCACCTCAGTCAAAAAACATAAAGTGGCTTTGCCATTTTTTCTTTATTTTCCAGAGAACAGTGATATTGCTTCAGAGTACACATCGGAACTAGACCAGCACTATACTTTTATAAAGGAGAACGTGGATAATAATATCCCATCGAGCATACGAGTCCTACGTTCAGTGTTGGAGACTCTACGAAACAAAATACAAAAGCTGGAAGCTGCTATTAATAAGCAGACGGACTTCTGTCGCACTCCCTGCTCTGTTTCCTGCCCTATTCCTGTGGTGTCTGGCAAAGGTATGCCTTGTTGGTATCTATAGTAGAATACTGTAGAAGAATCAAGCTTTATAAATTACCAGCTAATTCTAATTCTAACATGTATTTGCGTACCACTACAATCCCATACAGAGTGGTTCAGTGCAGTTTACAACAAGGTATATACATGAAAAGAAGAAAAAACATTAAAACAAGTTTTAAAATTAATTACAAGTTAAACAACCGTGCCTTTAAATTTTTTCAAAAATGATGAAAAGATAAGACTGTGCATAGCAATGATTTTATAGTAATCATAAAATACCAGTCTATAGCAGGACATCTTTCATTGTGCTTGATGACATCACAGTAGGCCTGATTCACTTTCTCCCACTCCGTATCTGTAGAATAGAAGCATGGAGGGGCATTTTAGAAAGGACGTCTAAGTGCATCTAAAAAAAAGGCAGGTACATCCACAGATGTGCCTAATATGGATGTCTGTAGGTGACTCTATGTACATCAAATGTAAGACTTTGAGTCCATGCTGGCCTAATGGCTCCTGGGTTTTCTTGGCAGTGTGACCAGATGTAGATTGACGGGCCTTTCTTCCAAGATAATTGAGGATTAAGTGATTTGCCCAAGGCATGCTAATGGAAATCAAACCCTGGTTGCTTGGTTACCAAGCCAGTGCTCTAACCACTAGGTTACTCCTCCTCACCTAGCCATCATATATAGACATCCCCAAAATAATATTGCAGAACCTGGGCCACTAGACATAGTGGTTAGAATAATGGGCCAGGAACAGGGAAACCAGAGTTCAAATCCCACTGCTGCTATCATTGAGATTATGCTAAGTCCTGGGGATGTAGCTTCTCTACATCCTCTGGGTGTTTTTCAGTCAAAACAAGCACTGTTCGTACTTCGAAAATGTCCCTGGAGACGTCTTGGTGCTTTGGATATTACTATGCTTATTTTCAGATGTCCAAAGCATGAATAGGGCTTCCAAACTAACCCCCTTAGTGGATGAGGCAGTGACATAGCTAGGAGAAATTTCTAAGTTTTTGATGGGGCTTGAGAATAACATGGATGAGTTCAAACCAGTGCAGATATTTACACTGCCTCTCGTTTGCTGTGCAGCTGCTGCTGTTGACTGGGTGGACCTGAGTAAAAGTGGTGGGGTCACAGTCTACCCAGGCCCAGCAATGGTTATGCCCCTGGAATGAGGTCCAGTGGGTGCCAGCCTCACTGAGATCTTAACTGTGGCAATTTAACATATAGGAAGAGAGGAATAAGAGTTAATAATTTCAACTTGCAAAAACATAAGATGCATATTTCTTCTGGTTCCAGGACAGTGTATGCATTCAAAAACATAGAGTATGTGCTAAGTAATTTCTGTGGATGGCAGAGACTGTGGCCTCTTTCTTTAATTGCAAGACTTCACAAAACCGTCCTGGGGACCCCACTACCTATCAGGCATTTAGATATCCACAGTGAATATGTATGACATAAATCTGCATGTATTGGAGACCTGGCATATGCAGATTTATCACATGCATATTCATTGTGGATATCCTCGAAAGCCTGCTTAGCTGAAGGTCCCCAGGAAATGTTTGGGAAGCCCGGTTTAAATGCACACCCCTGTTAGGCGGTTGCTTACTCATTACAGCTTTCATTTCTTTAACCAGACTGTAGGCAGTGCTTTAGTCACCTTCGTTTTTGGAAGTCAAGAGCAGCACGTATCCAAGAATGGCAGACATTGTAGACCCCCCTCCTTTTTTTTTTTTTTTTTTTTTAAGAAAAAGAACAATTTTGAGAAATCAGTTTCTTCCATTTCCATATTTTTGGAAATAACAATCTTTCAGCTGAGTTTACCTAAATCTAGTTTGCAGTTTTAGATCTTTCTTCCTGGCTGAATTCCCATAGAATCAAAATTCAATAAAATTAGGCTTTACTGCTTTCTGTTAATTTTGAGCTCACCAAAGATAAGTAATGTTGTTAGCTGGTACCTTGTGTTAATTGCATGGTTCTCAAGCCTGAACTGGGGAAACCACAACCAGCTGGGTTTTCAGGATATCCACAACAAAAGTGTATGAGATTAGACTTGCATACACAGCCTTCAGTGTAGGCACACATTTATCTCATATCTGTTTATTACAAATATCCTGAAAACCTGACTGGTTGGCGCTCCCCAAGGACAGGTTAGATAGCCTCTTTAACTGGTCTGAGAGGCAGGGTTTCATGAGCCTGTACATTGTCTCGGCATGACAAAGTTTATTCTCTCCTTGCAGAGTGTGAAGATATATTCAGGAAAGGTGGGGACACTTCAGAGATGTACCTGATTCAGCCTGACAACTTTGTCAAGCCGTACAAAGTTTACTGTGATATGGTCACTCAGAACGGAGGCAAGTTATAAACAGTATGGACTATAGAGTGTGCAGCGTATCCCAGAAATTAGCAGAAACATTTCGGGCTTATGGATTCTTTAGCCCAGGCCTTTGTACATTCTGCTTGTATCACTGTGTAAGGAAACAGCCTGGAAGGGTGACTTCTTCCCTGGATATGCGGCCAATTTAAGGGCAGGTATTTGTTTCAGCAGACTTAGCTGGTTAAAGCCTGCTAGAGGGGCTAAATATTGGCACTTGCTGGTTAACCTTTAGCTATATCCCCAGAACACTTTCTGCCCTTCTTTATTGTAAAATTTTAACCAAGCAATGAGTTGTCAGATTAAAATGTAAGCAGTAAGCGGCAGTTTATAAAATACAATTTATCTGGTTAACACCCAGAATTAACAGGCTAAATTGTCTGAATATTGATCTAGTGGTTTATTAGAGCATTTATGTTTTAATTCTTCTTAAAACAAAAATCTACTATATTTCCAAATTGTGACTATTTCCATTCAGACCATATTTTGAATGGAAAGAATCTATGATGCCTTTAAGAGAAACATATTTTGGTGTCTTTTAAATTTTGCTCTCTGTAAATGTTTTTGATGTGTTAAAAATATGTATTTAAATTATTCAACATAAGACAATACAGATGGCATAAAACTACTGTATATAGATGGGCGGAGCCTGATGTCCAGCGGGTAAGACGCTTCGCGCTGAAGCTCCCGAGAGGCCTACTTAGAATCCTGACTTAATACCTATACAAACTTACTATTTCGCTCCGGGCTGACCGGGGTACCTCGGGGGGGATGGCGGCCCATAAACCAGCGCGCTTGGACTTCGGGTCTCCTTCTTCTTCTCACGGAAAACGCTCCAAAACAGAGGTGTCCTCCCCACAGAAGATGGTTCCATTTCGGGAAAACCCTGAAATGCACCTGGAGATTTTAGAGGAAATACGCGGCGTGAAGGAATTGGTGCAGTCCAATGGAGAAGCGCTTAGAGCCATGCGAGAAGACTTTGGAGTGCTCCAGGACCGACTTGAAAGTCTCTCATTACGGCAGGACAATATGGCGGGGGTCCTCGACTCGCACGCGGTGCGCTTGGGCACACTGGACAAGGCTGAGCGCCAGATACAGAATCTTCAAAAGGAGTTAGAAGATAGCAATAATCGAGCCCGTCGCAACAATGTGAGGCTCATTGGAATACCGGAGGGGGTGGAAGCGGGAGATATGAGAGAATTCCTGCTCAAAACTCTTCCCTCCTTGCTGAAGATCACCTTTCATAAAGAACTGGAAATCGATCGTGCACACCGTGTTCCTACCCACATGGCGCTCAACCGAACGACCCCCCGGCCTATTATCTTTCGCTTGCTACGATATCAACAAGTGGAACAAATTTTAAATGCTGCCCGGGCGAACCATCATTTGGAATTTGAAGGCCACAAAGTCTCCTTCTTCCCAGATTTGGCAAAGCCTACCGTTGACCGACGGAAGAAACTCCTTGCTTTTCGCCCTCGACTTCAACAGCTACAGGCTCGCTTTGGCCTGTTGTATCCCGCGAAGCTCCGAGTGACTCTCCACAACCAAACCAGGACATTCGAAGATCCTGATCTACTATCAACATTTTTAGACTCCAAAGAAGCAGAGCAGATGCGCTAATCCAACGACTTGGACTTTTATTTGCCGGCTCTGTCCGCCATTTTGAAGGGCCCGATGCGACGGTCATAGTCAAGCACAGAGACTACCTGGACTTTCTCTCTTTCTTTCTATGACTTTTTTGTTTTTTTTGGTCTCCTATCCCTCCATGATGTATGCCTCGGTCGGATTCGGAGCACGCACAGTCCTACAGGTTATGTGTTTTTTCAATTTCGGCCTTCTCTGGGGCTTCTCCCTGCAGACACATGGTCGCCAGTAATTTTTGGGGTTCTGCTTCTTCTCTACCGCGCTGCGGTTTTTCTTTTTAATGTGGGGCGCTTCATTGTATTATCTAAGCTTATTTTCTTTTATGCCATATGTACAGCCAGATACAGTCAATATGAGGGACATTGTGAAATTATGTGCGCTATCATGCTCAGAATTTTTAACTTGTCTGAATGGCCTTATGTAAAATCTTATCACTCAACGTAAAGGGCATTAATAGTCCAATCAAAAGAAAGAAAATCCTTAGCTATCTTAGCCATGAGCATGCTGATTTAGCATTTCTTCAGGAAACGCACTTAAACTCTGCTGAAACACTGAAACTCAATGTTAAGCCTTACATGGTGGCTGCCTATTCTCCCGCCGTTTCCAAACGGTGCGGGGTAGCCATTCTGGTTAAGAAATCTTTGCAAGCTACTGTAATTGATACTAGCGCTGACAAGGAGGGTAGATGGGCCCGGGTACATCTTAAGATTGGAGATAGTGAATTTACATGTATTTGCATTTATGCCCCGAATGTGGACAACCCTGCTTACTATGCAAGTATTGCGCAGTTGGCACAGGCCTCTGCCAATACTCCATTAATACTTGGTGGTGATTTTAATCAAGTGTTAGACCCTCTGATAGATAGACAGCCGCCTAGAACGAGTAGTCCACCCAAGAGTCTTGCTACCCTTACAGCTCTGATGCAAGATCTTGCGCTGGTAGATATATGGAGGCTGCTTCACCCCTCCGACTTAGAGTTCACTTTCTTTTCTGCCCCCCATCACTCCCAATCTAGAATAGATTTCTTTCTCATTTCCAAAGCACTGATTTCTCAAGTAGACACGACTAGGACTCATCCTCTCCATATTTCAGATCATGCTGCCATATCTTTATCATTACATGTCACTGCGCGGGACGATTCTCCCCGAGCTTGGTTTTTTGATAGATCCTTACTGGGTCAAAAAGATTTTCAGGTTGATATAAAAACCGCTATCCAAGATTATTTTCATTTTAACTCACCCCATGACACAGCGAGCTGGGCTTGGTGGGAGGGTTTTAAAGCATCTATCCGCGCCACTATAACTAGCTATCAAATTCGGCAGGGGAAACAAAGAAAGCAGCATTTACTGATTCTAGAGCAGCAGATACAAGCTGGGGAGCGTCTCCTCACGTCCCGTACTGACCCATGTATTTTACTCCGTTTACAACGCTTGCGTTTTCAATACAATCAGCTTTTGTACACTGCTGCTGTTAAAAATATTGAATCACAACAAGGGCTATATTATCGGGAAAATAATCGTGCTGGCAAATTATTAGCAAATGCCCTAAAAGGTCAAAAAGAAGCCAAGCGTGTTACCGCCCTCCGTAATCCGTCGGGGGGAGGTTTGGTCACTAAAGATACCGAAATCTTAGAACTCTTTCGTGATTTTTATACTCGGCTTTATCAATCTGAATGTGATTTTGAGCCAGATGTATTTGAACGCTTACTTTCAGGGGTACAAAGACCGACCCTATCTGACGAAGATAGAGTGGCCTTGGACACACCATTTACTGTCTCAGAAATTCATTCTGCTATCAAGAAATGTGCCTCAGGTCGAGCCGTAGGCCCAGACGGTCTCCCTGCTGAATTCTACAAAACCTTTCACGCTGACTTAGCTCCAGTTTTGAAACTTTATTTTTCTGCTCTGGCCGAGGAGGGTTCTCCTTCTGGGTCCTTTTCAATGGCAAATGTAGTAGTTTTTGAGGAAGAGGGGAGAGACCCGCAACTAACAGCTAATTATCGTCCAATTTCCCTCCTAAACGCGGACTATAAACTATTTGCCACCATTCTCTCTACCCGGCTCTCTGATAGGATGCCTACCTTAATACACCCAGATCAATGCGGTTTCATTCCTGGTAGATCAACTGCTGACAATGCTCGGGCTCTATGCCATGTACTGACTACCGCAGTTAATCTTGATCGCCCATTTGTTGGCCTCTCACTTGATGCTGAGAAGGCCTTTGATCGCTTAGAGTGGCCCTTCCTGTTTGCAGTCCTCCGCTGGTACGGATTCGGGGAAGGTTTTCTCCGTTGTCTTCGCACCATGTACGCACAGCCTACAGCCAGTATATGTGCCAATGCTTTAAAGTCTCAGCCTTTTCCCCTTCAACGCGGCACTCGCCAGGGATGCCCACTGTCTCCACTTCTCTTCGATCTTGCACTCGAACCCTTGGCTTTACTAATCCGGCAATCGGAGGAGATTCATGGAGTCCCCTTCACCCATAGGGAAATCAAAATTTCAGCGTATGCTGATGACCTTATGCTTTTTGTCTCTATAGACTCAGTACCGGCTGTCCTAGA
Organism: Ichthyophis bannanicus; assembly: GCA_033557465.1. NCBI lineage: Eukaryota > Metazoa > Chordata > Amphibia > Gymnophiona > Ichthyophiidae > Ichthyophis > Ichthyophis bannanicus. The sequence continues at coordinate 1,717,698,072 of CM066032.1, read as the reverse complement.
GCAAATTGGTAAATACTCACAACTGTCCGGTTATAAGATAAATTGGACCAAGTCGGTAGCCTTTCCATTAAATCCTTTGCTTCATCAGGCAGATATGCAACCCTTCCCCTTTTTATGGCAACCTCGCATGGTCAAATACCTTGGGGTTCACTATTGTTCTCCTTTGGAAGACACTATCTCCTTCAATGCCAAAGACTTAACCTCTAAAGTCCGGGCGCTTACTCACCGCTGGACTCCTTTAACACTTACCTGGTGGGGTCGATTAGAAACCATAAAAATGATGATTGTTCCGAAAGTGAATTATATCTTAGAAATGTTGCCCTGTCTCTTACCTCGACGTATATATAAAGATATAGAGGGCCTTCTGACTAGATACTTGTGGCAAAACAAGACACCTAGGATAGCGAAACATAAGCTGCAAGCAGACAAGGAAAATGGGGGTGTCAGATTCCCTGATTTCCTGAAGTATCATCAATCTTTTCTTCTCAAACAAGGCGCTCGTTGGCTGGAAGATCCAGTACCGAGTAGACCTGTGTGGCTAGACATAGAAGAGGACCTTTGCAAACCGATTCCTCTTACTTTTCTCCCTGGTATGACTCTCCCATCAGACTCCCACTTTCCACCAATGCTTTTAGACACCTTAGGTGCCTTTAATAATCTTATGCAATCTTTAGACTCCCGACTCTGTCCGTTAGACAAGCTCCCACTTTGGTACAATACTCGATTTCGAATACAAAATAAGCCGATGGCGTGGAGTCCCTGGTACACTAGGGGCATTTGGATTCCTAGTCAGTTGTTCCATGAAGGTCGCTGGAAAACTTTTAGTGAATTGCAAATTGAATTTGGTCTCCCAGCGAAACACTACTTTCAGTTGGTGCAACTTCAGCATTGCCTTCGGAGTGCTAAGGTGCTCCCGCCATCGGCCTCCCCTACACAAGGTTGGTTGGAGACTATCCGATCTATCGGTAGTTCACCGGGTGTAGCATCCAATTTTTACAAAACCTTATGTAATGCTATAACTAGAGATACCCCTATAGCGCAGAAAGCATGGGAGAGAGAATTGCATGTGACTTTGACCCCGGAGCAATGGAGCCTTGTCTGGAGTAGAGTGACACGGGTCTCCCGATCCGCCTCACTCACTCAGACACTCTTCTTTCTAGCCCACCGGTGTTTTTACACTCCTGACAGATTAGCCAAATGGAACACTACTCAGGGCAATAGTTGTTGGACATGTCATGCGGCCATTGGTTCACTACCTCATGTTATGTATGAATGTCCCGCACTACAGTATTACTGGCGTCGGGTCTGGGGTCGTATCCAGTCTATTTTGCACTTTCAAGAGCCCCTTTCTTGGAAGATAGTGGGACTTCGCTCAGCTGCGGGGATCCCCTCTCTTCCAAAAACGGCTTACTTCCTTTTGGACTTTATGCTTGGCATTGCTATTTCCCTAATTACGAAATACTGGAAAAATAGCTCCCATCTGAGCCCCAATGAATGGTGGAATCATGTCTGTCTCTACAGTAAATATGAACAAATACCTCGTATGTTTGCTTCCCCCATTCAGACTCCTCATCATCGGTCTAAATGGAAGATGCTCAATGACTATGTACATTCTGCTCAATGCTCTCATCTGACTGTCTAAATTTGTATATATCTTTGTCCCATGATTAATCTGTATCGCAGATACTCTTTTGATTGTTTTGATGTATAATCACTGTTGTTTGGAAGCGCTCACATGCTGACATAATCAGCTAGAGAAGAAGCGTGGGGGTGGGGGGTAATTGGGTTTACTTTTCTTTATTGTATACTTGTTTTGTCTCCTTTGGTGTGTTGTTTCTTTTGTTTGTTGCAAAATGAAAATAAAAGTTTAAAAAAAAAAAAAAAAAACTACTGTATATAATAAGTAGTATCCCAAAAAAACAGAAAGAGCAAAAAAATATTTTAAATGGGGGTAAAATGACCAAATTGACAAGCTAAGTACAACCCCTGAAATGTTTTTAAAGCAAAAAAGGGTTTAAGGTAGAAATGTTGTTTCCCTAATTATTTGTCATTTTTCAGGCTGGACACTAATTCAGAACCGGCAGGATGGCAGTGTTGGCTTCGGCAGAACCTGGGATGCATATAAAAATGGATTTGGAAATATTGCAACTGATGGGGGCAAAGGGATTTGTGACATGCCAGGTAAAACTGATCACAAACAGGCTGGTATTCAAAGGGGCTTATCCGGTTAGCAAGACCTGGCATTGCTGCTGACTGTCCAGACGGCGCCAGGGGGTCCGTGCATAGGTGAGGACTGTCCCAGCACTTCTCCAGTTAGTGGTGATTTTCAGTCTGGTAACTGACTAACAATCTGCGTAAAGTTAGGACAGATCAATGGCTAGCCTATCTTTATGTGGCACAGCTGTCCTGATGGCAACTGAATATCGCTGCTGTCTGGATAGCCGAGCCGGTCGCCTCTGACTCCGGATATTCAGCGCTGGAGGATATCCGGATCATAGCGCTGAACATCCAGGGTCAATACTCAGCTGCGACGGTCAGTACGCTTTTAGAAAACATCTGTATGCAGCGCCGCCGGAAGCAGAAGCGGCAATGCCAGGTGTGCATGTGGACCACTGGCAACTATAGCGCTGTTATAGTTGCTATGAGGCTGATTCTATAAGGGGTGTGCGGAAAGTTATAAGCTAGCAATATGCATAAGTCCCTATTTTAAAGGATTTATGCACGTGAAATGGTGTCTAGGTGCACGCTTTAGGTGTCGCTATTCTGTAAGCGTGCGCGTAAGTCCAGTCATGTGTACTTTCAGTCTGGATGTGCACACAGCCAGTGCTTGAGCAGAGCATAGGCGGAGCCTAAATTTACGCACATAGGGGCTGATATTCTGCAGACCAAGACCCGGATATTCAAAGCTGGGGTCACAGCCAGACATCGGCATTGAATATCTGGGTTGGCGATATTCAGCCGCTGCCCGGTGGGCTAAAGCAGCTTAAGTTAGAACAGCCTTTCTTCTGCCTAACTTCATCTGCTTTAAGATAACCGGCCGACGGCTGAATATTGTTGCTGACTGGTTACCTTTGGCGTCACCCTCGGACTGCCCCGATGATAAGTGGTTAGCACCGGGGCATCTAGCGGGTTAGAGGGGGATATTCAGCAGCACAGACTGACTATATGCTGTTGAATATCCTGCTGAGCGTGATTAACCCGGTTAGCAGACCTGCTAACTGGGTTCATTTCTTTGAATAAGCCCCTCTTGCAAGTTATAAGCTATTTTAACTTATGTGCATTTCTGAACATTCTAGGCCCGGGCGGTTACACCTAGTCTAGAGCAGATGTAACTGCCATGACTAGGTTAAGGCGTGTCTTTACGCCTCTATTCTAAGAAGTAAAGTATGCAGATAGGTGCCAAATAAATGAGTGGCAATGTGCATGAAATTAGGAAACTGTCCTAGAATTACCCTCCCTATATAGTTTTAAGAGCATTGAAATCAGCTTTCTTCTTGGCCTATTCTAAACTGCATAGCTGTACGGATATTGCTGCGAACAGTATAGTTAGAGGATCATCTTCGCTCTGCCCCAGCACTGTCTGGATAGTGCTGGGGCATTTAAAGGGAATTTTCATTGGCACTATCCGGTTAACATCACTGAAAACTCACAGATACGAGACTTAAACGTTTTGCAACAGCTACTATAAGGATCATTTTAGAAGCTCTATGCATGATTTGTGCATCTGAAAACAGGCCTTCAGACGTGCAAATCAGGATATCCCAAGAGCCAGTTTAGAAAGCCGGGTATATGTACGTCTCTGGGGTGATCACATCCGTGTTGCACAGGAGTGTGGCGGAGGAGTGTCCGTGATGTTCCAGGAAAGATACACATGCATGCCTGATTTCAGAAACTGGGAGAACGTCTCATCGCCCATGTCTATTCCTGCTTCAGGGCACAAACAGGCATCAAAAGCTCTCATTCTGACACCAAAATATATGGAGGGAACAATGTTTCCTCTAAGCTGCACGGGTGGAGTACCCAGAACAGCTTAGAGGGAACATGGGGGGTGGGGAGAACAGAAGAATGTACTCTGATATCCTTAATACTTTTCACAACCATAAAGATAACTGAAGGGAAGTGAGGACACTTGTTCTCTGGCCAGCACGCCGCTGATGCACATATCCACTTGCGAAATAGCAAGCAGGGTCGTGTATGCAGCAAGGGGTAGACATCCCCCATCCTAAATTTTGTTGCAGGGATGTCTTAAGTGGCTGCCACCATCCATTTCGGGCACCTGCAAGTTTCTAAAATCAGGCTGAAACATGCACATGGCTAGCCCTTTTTCATACGTTTTGACCTGGATGTCCCAGATTGTACCTAGACGTCATTTCTAAAAGGTGCCCTCACATGTACAAATCATGGCTAGCCGACGAAATCTAAGTCGAGGAAAGCCACGTCTTGGACTGTGCACGCATGTCTAGGTGTCTTTCAGTATATTCCTCTGTTTTGTTCATTTTCAGGGGAGCTATGGATTGGCAATGACAAGATTAGCCAACTTTCCAAGATGGGTGCCACTGAAATTTTATTTGAGATGGAAGACTGGAATGGCAATAAGGTGTCAGCTCAGTACACTGGCTTCACAGTACAGAATGAGGCCAACAAGTATCAGCTCTCTGTCAGCGGCTATAAAGGCACTGCTGGGAATGCTCTTATTGAGGGCGCCACACAGCTCTTTGGCGAGAACAGAACCATGACCATACACAACGGAATGTATTTCAGCACCTTCGACAGAGACAATGATGGATGGTATGTGATCTACCTATTGCAAATGAGATTTTTAGGTTGATTATAAAATACCGAGCATTGATCAAAAAGACATTACCATTCTATGCGTGTGAGGGAAAAATCTCTATTGCCTTGCTTTTAAATTTTTTTAAATAAGAAAATGTAAGATATCATGCTACTGGGTTAAAGTTTTTCACAAACGCTTTACAGAGTCATGTTTATGCACTCACTTGCATTTTGAATTAAAGTTGAAGGGGGGCATTTTCAAAGGCATTTACATGGTCTGTAGACCTGCAAGTTGTATAAATGACGCTCTGTGAGATATTCAGCTGAGTGGAGAAGTAGCCTAGTGGTTAGAACACTGGCTTGGTAACTAAGCAACCAGGGTTCAATTCCCACTAGCACTCCTTGTGGCCTTAGGCAAATCACTTAACCCTCCATTGCCTTGGAAGAAAGGCCTGGCAATCTACTTCTGGTGACACTGTCAGGACTGACTCAAAGGCACACATTGCACTTTTTTGAGATATTCAGCAGCACTAACATGGAATATTCCCGGGCGCCACCGCTAAATGCTCCGATGCTAAGCAGCTAGCATCAGAGTAGAGCAGAGGCGACACCCATCACTAACCAGGTGGGTGGAGGAGTAGCCTAGTGGTTGGGGCAAGGTACTTCAGGTCAGAAGGTCAGGGGTTCAAATCCCACTAGAAGACAGCAACCTTGGGCCGGAAGGACTGGGGTTTCTAGTCCCACAGGTGCTCCTTGTGGTCTTGGGCAAGCCACTTCACCCTCTATAGCCCATGTTCCCTGTAAAAATAGTTATCTCCAAGTTATAATGCCCTGTTCAATGTAATTTCAGTTTGTTCAATGTAAACCGCACTGATGCAGAATAGCGCGGTTTATAAGAGAATGTAAATTAATAAATAAATAAAATAAATAAACCAAGCACTGGTGATATTGAGCCACTGCCTGGTTATTGATACGCAGCAGAAATCCCTCGTCTATCTTTCGTCATGTTAGCTAACTGGGCAGTGGCTCAGTTTCGCTGCTGCTCACTTCACAGCAGTGCAGAAAACCTGGATATTTCATGCCTGGGGCGGATATGACCCCTACATTAAATATCCGGGTTTAAATTTCAGTTTGGTGGATAGCTGGGTTAGCATCTCTAGCTGCTGGCTCTGAATATCCCTCCCCCCCCTCTGTGATATTCCCCAACGGGCCAGCCTGGTGGCTTTCTGAAATAGCTGGGACTGCAGTTAGGGTGTTGGTTCTGATAGCAGTTCTGCAGGGAGCTGCATTACTGCCATTCTTCCAGGGCTTTCTTCCTGCCAGGGCTGGATTGCCTTATTGGGGGATCAGGCATCACCTGCTGGGCCGCTGATGTAAACAAACAGTACATCCCCCTCCTAGTCTCTTAAAGGTGCAGGGGTTTGTAGGCCACAGAATAGAAATAGCTGCCAGCTTGTGAGCCCCTGTGCCTTTAAGAGCGCAGACTTGGAGGGAACAGACTGCTACTGGAATTTTTTAGATCTGTTGAGGCAGGGGTGTGCGGCGATAGCTGCCCATGCCTGCAGCATCAGAGGGGCAGAGAAACTGAGGGGAGAGGATGGACCAAGATCGTCCAAAAGAGAGCACACACATTCGCAGAAAAACTACGATACAGTACAACGAGCAAGGTGGATAATATACGAAACTTTATTTGTCCAATCCAATTGAACAAAGCTTCATATATTATCCACTTTGCTCTTTGTATTGTACCACGGACAGGATCCTCATGCCCAGACCAAAGTTTGGTCACAATCCAACTCTACTTCCTATTACCTTATTTCAGGGTTAAAGTATGGATAAAGTGAGTGTGGTTGCCGCATTAGTCTATTTAAAAGTAGAGAAATAAAGGTTAATAAATAAAGGCAAAACAAAACTATATAAATGAATCAAAGGCATTCCAATAATAGTCCGAAGGGTAAAAGATTGGGGGTTGGAGGGCTAAGAGGGAGAGATGGATGAGTGATCAGAAGGGATGAAACAGTAGAATTTTGTAGTCTACAGTGTGATGAGAAGCCCAGATCTTCGTTAGGTCCTTTGATACGAACAAGAAAGAACGTAGAAAGATCTGGATTTCCTATCATATGATAAACCATAGTTAAATAAAAAGAGAAACAAAAAGGAAAATAAGGCGATACTTTTTTAGTGGACTAGCTTATTGCATTTGTAGACTAGTTTCTAAAGGTAAAACCTTCTTCCTTATGTCACAACAGTATGAGCAAAATATATATAGGAATCAATACAGCACCATATACACTATGGGGGATCATTCTGAGCCACGAATAGCAGGGATGTATGCCCTGCCTGGATGTACATCCCCACTATTTGTCCCCCTGCCGATCCCGCACCAAGGCTCCCTGTACGAACAGTGGAGCTGTACAGGGAGCTTTAGATGGGGCGAGCGGAAGGCAGAGTGAGGGCGAGGCATGGGAGGGTCAGCACCTCAGACATACAGGGCCGATTCTGAGGTCGGCCCTGTATGTCTGGGGTATGCCAGTTAGACGGGGACTTATTCCACCTCAGAGGTCGAATAAGACCCCTGGATGTGGCGTTTCAGTGGTGGCGGCAGAGACAGGTGAGGTAGGGGTGCAGGAAGTTCCCTGCAGCCGGACACTTGCCATGGAAGGCTGGATTGAGAGCTCAGCTGCAGGGAAAGGAAGATTTTGGTGGTGGCAGGCATTCGTGGCTCCTGAATAGAGCCGTGGTGCCATGGTGACGGGATGCCATGGCTCTGTGGTTCCATTCAGGAGCGCGACTGAGCTGGTCGGGTTGTGGCTGGGTGTGCAGCTGGTCAGAATTGGGTCCCGGCCTGCACATCCAGACGCTAGACTCGATTCTGATCCCATGGGATCCGAATCAGGTCTATCTTTGCATGGCTCGATTCTGCCCAGACATACAGGGGCTGCACAGCCTGATTGGAATAGACCTCCACATGTTGTTGCCCCTATCCATTGGGTTTTCTTGGAAAGGTGCAACCAGAAATAGATTGCCAGACATTTCTTTGGTGCAGTAAGTCAACTGCACCTGATATTCCAAGGTGGTTTCCCATCCAAGTACTAAGCAGGCTCAATGCTGCTTACCTTCCAAGATCAGAGCAGACTGGGCTCGCTCAGGGTGGTGCAGCCATATTGTACTGTATATGCTTATGGAAGTATATACGTTTATTATATTCTTATGCAATGTTTTACGTGATTTACTGATTGTAAACCATTTAAAGACTGCAGTTATAAATAGTATAGAAAGCTGAATAATTAGATAGCTGTAGGAGATGGCGCAAGATGCTTAGCTCAGGTATATATGAAAATCCCATACCCTGTGTAGGAGTGAATATATATATTTCATCCTTCTGCCTACTATAACTTATTTTATTTTTTATTTTTGGAGAGGGGGCTTTCCTTATCTTGCTCTCCATCATTGATTTGTTTCTCTTATCCTTTGTGAAGCCAATAACTTAAATCTTTTCATGAAGATATGCAGTCCATAGAGGTGCTCTAGTATTTATGCCTTTGCACTTTTTTAGCCTCAGTTCTATAGAACAGAGATTATACCGAATGTCTGTCTGTGTCTGTGTTTTCATGTTTGGGTCTCTTAACCTCGCATCTCCCTCCTCTCACCTTCTTGCAACTTTGGAATTGCTAGACATAGCTGCACCAAACTTTGTGTGGCGGTTAATTCTTGGGGGGGAGACATCTTTTCAAAATTGATGAATAATCGTGAATGCGTGAAATGCAGCAGTTTTCTTATAAGAATTACGTGTCATTGTCACCTTAACTTTGGAATGGATGGGCCTAGTTATGCTTCTACCAAACCTTGTGTGGAGTTAAGTACTTGGTGGAAATATCTGATTGCCCCTTTTCAAAGTTGGTGGGTGATTCAAGGAGGGATACCCAGGAGGACAGTGAAATTGGCACCTTTCGAAAAGATGCATAGTACAGTTGAACGGAGACTGTCTACAGTGTCACACTTTCTACTTATTTTGTATTTTTTATTTTGCAGGGTACATGCAGATCCAAGCAAGCAGTGTTCTAAAGAAGATGGCGGTGGTTGGTGGTATAATAGATGCCATGCAGCCAATCCCAATGGCCGATATTACTGGGGTGGACAGTATAGCTGGGACATGACAAAACACGGCACAGATGACGGCATTGCATGGATGAATTGGAAGGGTTCTTGGTATTCTATGAAGCTGATGTGTATGAAGATTCGACCGTTCTTTTCAGGATAAAAATAAATCCTTACAACAAGGACATGCCACTCTTACAAAACATTTCAGCTTGCACTTACAGAAATTCTAAAAATATCAGAGTTAATGCTGGGCACATATGTCAAAGCTTGTAATATTGGTGAAAAATTACTTTACATGTTACCGTATTCAGTGCCTCTGTTTTCTTAAGAAGCAAGTAGCTGAAATAAACACAGGCAACATAAATATTGAACTGCAGTCTTATAAGTTACAATCTAAGCTGTCTTTCACTTAAGCATTTTCAAAACTGGCCAGGAGGAAAGAACACCATACTTGATATTCCAGTTTCATACCGGGAAACTGTCCTTATCTAATTATCACGGGATTGATTTTCAAAAGGTTTGACCAGCTAGTTTCAGGAAATATCTGGTTAGGGTTTGCATAAAATAAGCTGGGAAATTTGTGTGTCCAAAATAGCTGGTGTAATCATGTATCTTTACTCTCAAGGGGGTAATTTTTTCGAAGGAAAAACAGTACATACTTTCCCTTAGAAAACTGGTGAAATGTGTGCACATACCTGCCCCTGCCTTACAAGTTAGGAAGCTAGTTCTAAAATTATTCCCAGAGAGGCCTATTTGCTAAGCTGAAGTAAAAAAGAACCTTGTGTGCTATTTTACTATGGGAAAATGTATTGTGGGATTCACTAATTTGCAGGACCCCAGTACTGCAGGCAGGACTGGTGCGGCAATTAGGCAAACGAGGTGGTCGCCTAGAGCGCCATTGTTCCAGGAGTGGCCCATTGCCATCACTGCTGTCCCTCTCTGGGACCTGCAGCAGTGGCAATGGCTTCAAACAGCCTCACAGTGCTTACCTAAACCTCCAGCGCCATGGGGCTGTTTGAAATTCTGCCTCCTCCAACTCCCAATGCCAACTTTTTGTGCATGGGGAAAGAAGTGGCTAATGGTTTAGGTAAGCTATGAAGGGCAGTTTGAAACCATTGCCACAACTGCAGGTCCCAGAGAGGGGCGAAGGTGGCAGCAATGGGGGCCAAGGAGGGCCTGGGAGTACGAGCGGCGGGTCCAAAGGACACCTAGGGCACCTCATATCCATGCACAGGTTAATGAATCCCATAGTACATTTATTTTTGTGTTGCTGCAGCTGGGAATACTGCACACTTCTGAGAGGTGAGAGGGGTAGTTTTATAGCAGGTTGCCTGGGTTGAGTGGGCAAGTAGGTGCCTATTTCAAGTCTAGTTTATAAAGACATTTAGGTGCCTATGTGAGGGGCAAAATGGTAGACTGAAGCTTCAGGAGCAGGCATAAAGAGTTGCCTATCAAGAGGATAATTTTTATGACCGAGTGCTTAGTTAGGCACCCAAAATGTGCCTATGTTAAGGCTATTTTATGAAGAAAAGCGGGTGCTTACCTTTTTTATAAAATATAAGAACATAAGATCATAAGATATGCCATACTGGGTCAGACCAAGGTCCATCAAGCCCAGTATCCTGTTTCGAACAGTGGCCAGTCTAGGTCATACGTACCTAGCAGTTTCCCCAAAAGACACAGGTTCCGCAATGCTTGTACTGGGTCAAGCATTGATATCCTGGGTCCCTTCTTAATAATGGTTTATGGACCTTTCCTCCAGGAACTTGTCCAAACATTTTTTAAACACAGCTACACTAACAGCCTTTACTATGAGGGTGTAATGAGGGTGTAAATGTCTGAAAATGCACATTAAATGAGGGTGTAAATGTCTGAAAATGCACATTAAATTTAGGTGCTAGCCTTTACCTAGATTTTTAAGAATGTGCATAAGTCATAGCTCCGCCCCATGTACGTCCACGGCAAAAGTACGCACTATCGGCCTGACATACTTACTAACAAAATAGCAACCAGTTTAAAGACCATCCGCGCATGTAAATCACCAAAAATACATGACTTATGTGCGTTGATGACACGTAACTTTGCACAGCTCCTTATAAAATTACCTCCAAAGTGCTTGTTTATGCACACATTTCATAAATAAAGGGCGGCATATTCAATGGCAGCAGTTAGTACTATTAAAGCATCTGGTCGATGCCACTTTAGATTGTTGTTGTTGTTGTTAAGTGCCATCAAGTCGGTGTAGACTCATGGCAACCCTCTAGATAGTTGACCTAAACTGTGTTCGGTCTTCAGTCAGACGGCTCATTGTTGATAGAGTGGCACCCATAGTTGCTGTTATTGTATCAATCCATCTCATTGCTGGCCATCCTCTTTTGCGTTCACCTTACTGAGCATGATGTCTTTCTCTAACGATCTCTCTCTTCCCATGATGTGTGCAAAGTATGAAAGTAGAAGGCTTGTCATCTGAGCTTCTAAAGAAAGCATTGGTTTGATCTCCTCTAGTACTGACTGGTTTGATGTTTGGCAGTCAATGGTATACACAGTATTCGTCGCCAGCACTATAATTCAAAGGCATCAATTTTCTTCCTGTCCATTTTTTTCATTGCCCAATTTTTGCATCCATATGAAGTCAAATCCTTGTATGGAGAGAGACATCTCTGCTCTTGAGAATCTTGTCTAGGTCCTTCTTAGCCATTCTGCCAAGAGCAATGCATCGTTGAATTTATTGACTGCCTGTCGTTTCTTCATTGATTGTTGATCCAAGTAGGTTAAAGTTGGGAACTATTTCATTTTCTTCTTCCAAATAGCATTTTTGTTAGCCAGTCAACAGCGATATGTGCTCTTTTCCCATCTTAACTTTAGGCATTCTAGTTAGCCAGTTAGTGCTCCATAGCACCGCTGATGGCTAACTAATGTTGCACCCCACTTTGCCCCCAGAAAACCCTGATGCTAACAATTAGCATCGGGGCGTTTAACCGGGTTAGGTAGGGATATTCAGCGTTTTTGCCACTAAATATCCCTATGAGCCATGTCCTCTAGTCTTTCTATATTCTGATAACGTAAACAATTGATCTACGTTTACCCGTTCCACTCCGTTCATTAATTTATAGACTTGTATCATATCTCCCCTCAGCCATCTCTTTTCCAGGTTATAAAGCCCTAACCTTTTTAGCCTTTCTTCATAGGGGTATCCTTCCATCCCCTTTACCATTTTGGTGGCTCTTCTCTGAACCTTTTCTAATAACGCTATATCCTTTTTGCACACAATATTCAAGGTGAAGTCGCATATAGATGCATTATAATATCTTTTGTTTTATTTTCCATTCTTTTCCTTATGATATCTAGCATTCTATTTGCTCTCTTGGCCGCTGCTGCACACTGGGCGGAGGGTTTTAACATGTTATCCACAATGACGCCTAAATCTTTTTCTTGGGTGGTGGTTCCTAGTGTGGAACCTTGCATCGTGTAACCATAGTTTGGGTTGTTCTTCCCTAGGTGCATAACTTTGCTCTTGTCCTTGCACTAACAAATAAGGAGTATCCCCCCCCCTTACAAATTTCAGGAATTTACTGCGATTATCACTCTCCCAATGGTATTTGGTTTTTCTGAGTTACTCCTGTATTCACTACACTGAAACTCACCAGTCTGGTCCTTTTCCCTTCACTCACTTGATCATACTTCAGTTTTGATTATGCTGAAAGAAGAAGCTGTACACTTTATTTATGATGCACTGATAACTAGAGTTACTAAGATGCGTTACCACCTTGGTTTGTGCTCATGCCATTAGCAAGCATTATTTTACTACAAGTCCCAGTCTGTACAGGAGGACCTAGTTCCCAATAATGCACAGTAATGGTGCTATTGTGTGTTAACACGGTAGCAAATGATAGCAATTTTAGCTATGCGTAATTAATATTGCACTTTAGGAGAGATTTTCTTAGGAAATGCTTCATGGTTATGCAAGTCAATTGAACCGCCATTGAACTAGGCTGCCATTGAACTAGATGAGAGGGCAGTTATTAAAAGATGCATTTGGATCTCTTATCCATCCAGACAATGATGGGTGAATATTCAAATGCCATGGAAGATGTTTTTTAAATGCTGACCATGGTAATGAAATTATCCACATTTGCGTGTGGTGCTGAATATACATGGAGAGCGGTGACCACCGCTGCTCTACGGATGGTAGTGATATTCAGCCGTTATCCATACAGCTAAACGGTTTGATTTAGGACAGCCCTTTTGCCAAGGTGGTCTGTAAGAATTTTCAGTGGCACTATCTGGATAGTGCAGCTGAAAATTCATAGATAAGGGGCTTCTCCTTATAGCAACAGCTGCCATGTGGATAAGTCCTTCAGAATATCTACCCATATGGGCCATTATAACAGGACACCTATGTGAGAAGTCCAAGAATGCAGCTATTTTATTCCTATTTTACAAAGGCAACATAGGCATCTATGTGTCTTTATAAAACAGGCTCCCAGAACGAGTTCAAATAGTTTGCACATCCAGATGCACAAATTTACTCCTGCCTCAAAAGAGGTACAAATGTGCGCTTGTATTCTGTGTGTGTACCCTGTGCTTTATAAAATGTGCATGTATATCGTTAGTCTACCCCAGTGTTACCCAAACTGTGCCCTCTTGAATGCCTAAGCACAGATTGCATACGGAAGGACAGTCTACATAGGCCATGTAGTCATTTTTCTATGTTTCTAAAAGTAGATACATTCTTTGCAGGTGCTCACTTTTTATGCCCATATAGCTGCACAGTTTTATGAAAGGCCTTTTCATCTGTAAAACAGGCTTTACAAGCAGAAAAACCTTTATAAAATTTCCCACAAGGCCTAATTTTCTAGACCTCCACATTGGTGCTAAGACTACAAGTATTTTACCTGTAGGCATAGCCCTAGTTTTCAATGATCAGTTATTTGAAAATTATCTCCGGAAAACTGCCTCTTTTTAAACCTGCTGCTTTACATGGGTAGCTTTCCTGAGATGTTTATGCATATTTTGGAAAATTCAAAATATCTATGTGAGTGCAAGCCCCCCCCCCCCCACTCAGCCCTTGAGAACTCCTCTTCTTACTGCGAGTTAATTTATAAGAGTAGGGACGCTATGCATGTAAATTTATCTGCATGTAGGACGGGCAGTTTTCTAGAATCCCATTTCCCCAGGTAATATACCGTATTAGTAATAGAAATGGGTTACAAAATTACCCTCCAAGAGGATAATGATTTTTCAACTCAACCAAATAAAGTTCTTTGTCTCCAGGCCTTACATCAGCCATGCCAAGTCTCATGCATTTCATGCGATTGGAGGGTATCTCATGCCTACATACAGCGAGCCCTTCCTGTCATGCATTCAAGCTTCCAGGAGCTATATGAGGGGAGAGTGGTTCACTGGAGCATTTGAAGAGATGTCCAGGCAGGGTCATTTCAAGGGATAGCAAGATGGGCAATACCCTGGGGAGGATGCCATGTAGGCTGCAGGTCTCTGAGGACCTGAGCCTGCAAGGAAAGGGGGACACTGAAAGCAACCCTTGCCCAGGGTGCCATTTTGTCCAGCAACTGCACTGCATCCAGGAGCCTCTGGAGGAAAAGAGAAGACCCAGAGGCTATAGGAGAACAGTGGGGAGTGAGCTCTTTGTAATCTCCAAGCAGTCCTGATGAGGTGGGAGCTGCAGGAAAGGAGTCTCACCTAAAAGCAAGACGGGATGAGCTCCTCTCACAGAGCCTGTGAGCCTTAAGCTGTTCCTTCCCAGGGTAAAGAAAGAGGAACTCCAGACAAAAGCAACAGCAGGGAGTCAGAAAGCCAGTGGCCGTCCCCATATTCACTTTGTTCACACACATCAGGCCTAAAGTAGGGGTTATCAACCCAGTCCTCAGTGCACACTTAACCAGTCAGGTTTTCACGATAACCACCATGAATATGCATGAGAGAAATTTGCATGCATTGCCTCCACTGTATGCAAATCTCTATCACGCATATTTCTTGTGGTTATCCCCAGGGGTGGTCCAAGGGTGATGCGGGGCCATGTGTGGAGACTCACTATGGGGTTTCATTTGCATAAATATTTGCATATCCACTGAGCCTCTTCTGCATACATTTATTTTATTTTAAAATTTATATACTGCCCATCTAAAATTTTAGGCTGCTTTCAAAGGACCCTTCAGAAGCCTCTTTTTTGTCCCAGCAATGACTTAAGGGCATGTTTATTAAACATTAATGCGTGCCGATGCCACTGCACCCATAAAAACTAATGGGTGCTGCTTCACTTAGCACATGTTAACATTTGTGAATGCACATTAATCTTTAGTTAACATGCCTCTTAATAAGTGTCTGAATACCATTTGAATGTACAGTGAGGATCAAGAAAAGCTACCATATTTCTGTATTTCTACCCTCCAGTGCCAACTGCCAGAGTACATTAGGAAATAGTTCAAAACTCTGCTCATTTAGAACCCATAGCAAACCTGCCATATCATAACAGCACTACCAGGTCTCACGCAGCACCAAACCCTACCTATCGAAAGGTAGCACTGCACATATCAAACCAATACATCTCACTGAAAACTCCTACTGGAAAAGTGACTGTCCATAGAAGCTACATGAACAGAATACCGCAGCTTGGTCACAGACACAAGATGCAAGTCAGCAAACACAGAACAAGGAATCATAATTTAGAAGTATGAAAACAATAATTAAACTGGGAACCCCAAAGCCAACACTGGAGAATAAAACTATAAATTAATTTCCTCTTGTACTGAACAAAACACAAAAACATAAGCAGTGCATATTTCACAGAGCTGATGTATTCTAATTAATAAATTCAAAATAAAATAGTTTTTAATCTACCTTTTGATTTTTGGCCATTTTATTTTTCAGTTACAACTGCCTCAGTCACTTTCTTCTGCTGCCTTTGTGTCTTCTGCTTCTGCTGTCCATTTGTTCTTTCTTCTCTCTTCTGTTTTTTCCATTCTCTCTCTTCATATGCCTCTAACACATTGATCTTTTCCTTTTTGCTTGTTCCTCCTTTCTTTCTTTATTCCTTTTTCATCCACTCAGATTTCACCCCTCCATCCTCAATCCCCTTTTGACTTTCACCTATCAACTTTCCATCTACTCTAACCTCCAGCCCATTATCCCATTTCCTGTCTCACTCCTTGGCTAGCCTCTTCTGTCTTTTACTCGCTCACTATTACCACATATCCATGCTCTGTAATCACCATCAACCTCTCACTCATCTCCTTGCCAACTTTCCATGGCCTTTTTCACATAGTTCCACCATGCCTACCTTCTCCCCTCTCTTTCTCACCACTCCAGTTCAGCAGCTCCCAGTCCCCTCACCTTTCCCCTTTATCCCCAAAGTCCAGCATCTCCTACTTTCTCTTCTACCTCCCCAGCCTTTTTCCCTCTTCCCACAACCCATAGAACAACAGTTTTCTACCTCCTTCCCCATCCTCTTTACCGCCAGTAGTCCTGCATCTCCACTATCTCTTCTCCTAGCCCAGCATCTTCTTTCTCTTTCTTTCTTCCTGTCCCCCCATCTCTAGTCCAATATATCCCTCCTCCCTCATAATCCAAAATCTCCCTCTATTTCTCTCTATCCTCCCCTCAATTCAGCATATCCCCTCTCTCTATTTCTCTGTCTCCCCTTCCTCCTGGCAAAAATATTGTGTGGCACCATCTCCAGGGCCTTTTTTTTTCCAAAGCAGCAACAGAAAAATCGCTTGGCACCATCCCCATCTTCATCTTTCTTTCTCTGAGTCAGCAACAGCTAGTGCTGCCTGTAACATTCACTTCCAGTGCACAGTTCAATGTCTCTGCGCACTGGAAGTGAATGTTATGGGCAGCGCTGGCTGTTGTTGCTGACTCAGAGAAAGAAAGATGAAGCTGGAGATGGTGCTGCACGATTCTGTGATCTTCCTGTTGCCAGAGCTGCATACACAGTGTGTTGTTCTGGCCCTGGACCTGCCACCTCAGTCACAACTTACTCTCCCAGTACCCAGCTAATCTTAAAAGTCTCTTCTTTTCTTCCAACAAATTTTAAAGTCTCCACCTAAGTCCCAGTCTCTGATTTTTTCTGTCTTCATACCACCAGTACCTACCCTCCTGCCTTCTACATCCTTCCCCACACACAACCCAGCTACATCCTTCTCCGATTTTAATTGACCCTGCCTTTCCTCCATTTTACCTCAGCATCTATTCTTATACCCTTCCCTCTCGCCTTTTCCTCTGTAGGACCTTGTTTCTTCCCTCTCACACAAACTATCTCCCTCTCTATCCTCATTCCTCCAGATTCTGCCTCTCTTTTTCTACCCTAACCCTAGCATCTGCCCCCTTTCAGCCTCCCAACCCCAATATCAGCCCTTTCCAGTCCTCCCCAGCATCAGTTCCCTTCCAGCCCCATTCCCTTCCAGCATCAACTCCTTTCTAATAGCAGCCCCTCTCAGATCAGCCCCCTTCCAGTTCCAGCTATTCCCAGTATCAGCTCCCTTTCAGTCCCAGATACTCCCAACATCAGCTCCCTTCCAGACCCTCCAAGCTTTGTCTCCCTTCTAGTTCCAGCCCTCCCAGTATGAGCTCCTTTCTAGTCCCAGTCCCTCTCAGCATCAACTCTTTTCCAGTCCCTGTCCCTCCCAGCATCATCTCCCTTCTAGTTCCAACCACTCTCCCCTCATCAGTCCTCCTCTAGTATAATCTCCCTTCCAGTCACAGTCCCCCATTCTCCAGCATCAGCCCATTTCCAGTCCTAGCTCCCCAGCAGTCCTATTCCAGTGCTAACCCCTGTCCCAACATCAGTACTCCTCCAGTCCTGGCCCTCAGCATTATCTCCCTTCCAGTCCAAGTCTCCCCATTCCCCAGCATCAGTCCATTTCCAGTCCTAGCTACCCAGCAGTCCTCTTCAGGTGCCAGTCAGCACCCCCCCCCCCCCCCGGGAGCAGTTTTCAAGTGTCAGGTAGTCGTCCCCCTCACATCAATCTTAATGTGCCAGACAGCCCCCCCCCCAGCATCAAATCCACCCTATCACCCTCTCTCCCCATGGCCCCGCCACAATCTGCACTCAATGCACAGCTGTGGGAGCGATTTCCTTCGTTTTTGTGGTTGTGCTAAGTTGCAGCTGTTGGGCCCATAGAGTCTCTAAATGTGAAACAGGGCACTTCCTGTCTCTCGCACAAGACAGGAAGTGCCCCAGATTAATTTTTAGAGACTCTGTGGTCCTAGTGGCTGCAGCTTAGCACAGCTGCGGGAAGGAGGGAAATCGCTCCCGTGGCTGTGAAGAAGTGAGCTGGTGAGACAGACTTTGGATCTCACTATCTCATCTTTTAAGCCAGTGAAGCCGCAGGGTGTGGGACCATGTGCGACAACATTCCCATACATGTATAGGGCCAGCCCTGGTTATCCTGAAAACCTGACTGGCTAGGTGTATCCAGAGGACTGGCCTAACATCATATAAATGTATTGTGTGCTTACTTGTAGCCTTCACTGCAGTTATTTTTGCTATGCTATAAATTACTATATGAGCTCATGGATTTATGAGTTTATATGATTATCAATGTAACATAGTAAACATAACAACATAGTGATTGACAGCAGATATACAGACTGAGGGGCTGATGTAAGAAGCTGGGCTGTGCTTTAGTACAGCAGTTTACTTTCAATTTTTCTGCAGAAACCTTACTCCCAAAGCAATTAGAGCTTCAGCATGGAACACCCCCCCCCCCCCATAGTAAATCCATCACACTAAAGGGTAGTGTGGTCGGCATGCAAATTGCAGAAACCCACTGAAATGGGAATCACTCTTGATATAAAAATCACACGGAATTTTGGCCCTTTTTGAACTTTCTCTTTAGTGCAGACCTTTATTTCGGCTGAAGAAAGGTTTTATGTGGGAGCAGCAGGACTTCTAGCCTGCATAGGGAGGTCCTCGATCAGAGAGCCTTCATGCTACTGGACCAATAATACTTACTTAGTCTAGGGAAGGATCCAGGAGTGTCTTTCTCTTTCCATCGTCATTTTGGAAAATGGCAGTGCCTGACCCACTAGTGGGAAGTACAAGCACATATATTCACACCTGCTCAGAGGCACGTACAATTTTCTCTTTGTATTTTATGTGATTTTGCATGTGTTTTATAAAATATGCATGTAAGTGAAAACACCACGTAAACCCTGCCCCCAGGAATAGCTTTAGCCAGATCAGACAAACCCATGTGAGCATAAGGTGCACGCACATATATTTAGATGGCTATACCCTGGGCAATTTTATAGAAGATGCTTTCTTAGCATAAAACACGGTTCCATGAGAAAAAAAATTACTTTTTAAAATTTCTGCCATAATGTATAATAATAAATCTTTCTTCTCTCACATTTCACTCGCTTATGATTTAACTTTTCAAGTTGCATAGCCACTATCTGAGAAGAAACTACACTCTGATTTGACATCAGATGATGTAAAACTAGTGGATAAACTACTGTAACTGTTGAAGCCTATTGGTTTCACAGAAAATATTTAAATGGCATAAAAGCCAGGAAGTTAAAGAGACAGCAAGCAATGTATATGCCTTTTGTTTCACACAGTTAAATGTTGACTCTCAAATACTCAGATTTGGTCCACATACCGTAAACATATTAAAAAGTAAATTTATCCATGTAGTCATTACTATTCTTTCTACCTGCCAGTCAACCTGGAATCTTTTCTATTTCAGTAACCTTAAGAATACAAAGAAGAGAGGGGGAATTGGACTTTTTTGGATAGTGGTTTCTTGAATGTAGGAAGGTTCTAGACTTCCTGGATGGGGAGGTCTCCGGTAAAGAGGTAGCCTGAGTTCTCTGGATGGATCTTCAGCTTGGTGAACAAAACATATTTATTTATAATTTATATATGAGTTTTATAAATCGCCTCTATGTCTCAAAGAGTCATCCAAAGCATTGGATTCATTTTTATTTAAAAGTTCTGCTTCTTCTCTTTTGTCCCCCCCCCCCCCCATTCCCTCAGGGTTGCAAGTTTAGGGCACCTCCAACTCTGTAATTTCAAGAATGTTTAACTGGATGATTAAACAAACAATAGCTTGTGTATCTGCTGCTGCTCTCTAGCCTTGGCTACAACAGTAGATAACACACTGAACTCGGGGTTGGAGAATGGTAAACTTTGTGTGCCTTATGATAGAGAGTGCAGAGGACAAAGTCCTGGGCAGGAGGGGATCTGCCAGGAGTACCATGCTAATGACAAGGACACCCCTCCTCCCATCTCTTTCCTGAGGGATGCTGGTCGCTTCTAGAAAACATTTCTCATTACGCAGGGAAGAGGTTCACATAAACTGGGTAAAGGAGGGGCTTAGTTCAGCAGTTTGGCTTCTTTTGCTTCTTCTGATTATGCCAAGTTACTGTTCTCTACCCACTTCTGCCCAGTCCAGGTCCCTCATGTCAAGGCCTACTGCTGTAAGCTATGGGTAATTTGTCCTGACTCTCTAGTGGTCTCCATGTGATCTTTGCTGATGCAATTTTCTCTCCATGCACCACAAGTACAGCAGACTGGAAAGATCAAAAGCCACAATGGTTTGCCTGTGGCAGGAGGGTCACAAGCCAATAACCAAAAGGATTAGTGGGCCAAGGATTAAACACACCAGCAGGTTCTGATGGTGGTTGGACCATGATGGAACAGACTCTGGTCATTTAGAGGGTAATTTTGTAATCCCCCCCACCAGGAGCGGCTCAAGATAATCTGCTGCCTGAGGCAAGAGATAAGCTGGCGCTCCCCCCAGCAAAATACAGGCAATTCCCCAGAGCCCTAATCAGGAATCTTCCACCCCCCCCCCCCCACCACTCAACATCAGTCAGGTGGTTACCCCACAAATAAAGAAAACAATATATTCCCAGGCTATATAAGGTTTAAAAAAAACCCCAAAAAACTCTATTGTGCTTTTTTATGCGATGCCTTTGAATTATGGTGCTGGCGGCAAATACTGTGTATACCATGGACTGCCCGAAGAACAAACCAGTCGGTACTAGAGGAGATCAAACCTAAGCTTTCTTTAGAAGCTCAGATGACAAGACTTCGACTTTCATACTTTGGACACATCATGCGGAGAGAAAGATCATTAGAGGAAGACATCATGCTTGGCAAGATAGAAGGTCAACGCAAAAGAGGAAGGCCAGCAATGAGATGGATCGATACAATAACAGCAGCTATGGATGCCACTCTGTCATCAATGAACTGCCTGACTGAAGACCGAACACAGTTTAGGACAACTATCTAGAGATTCGCCATGAGTCGACTCCGACTCGACGGCACTTAACAACAAATGCAGCACCAAATGTAGCAGATTAGATTTCCAGGCTATATAATTAATGTTAAATATATTGACCCTTCACATTGCACACTGGATTGGCATGCTATTAAATGTACTGTAATTATACAGTCTGCAAAAACAAAGGAGATGCCAGATGATCACAAACCAAGGAGTAAAATAGCAAAATGAAAAAAGCCAGAACCACAGCTAAGTTTATTTGACTGTTATAAACTGTGTTGTGCTTCTTGATTTTTAATTTTAAACATATATTTTACATCCAAAGAAACCCTTCTCTCAATAATGAGTGCAGAGGACATTTCTCATAAGAACATAACATATGCCATACTGGGTCAGACCAAGGTCCATCAAGCACAGTATCCTTTTTCCAACAGTGGCCAATCTAGGTCACAAGTACCTAGCAATTTCCCCAAAAGATACAGGTTCCACAATGCTTGTATTGGGTCAAGCAGTGGATATCCCGAGCAGGGGCGGCTCAAGGCAATCTGCTGCCTGAGGCGAAGAATGAGATGGTGCCTCCCCCACTTAGAGGGTGGTGGGGCTTTTTCAGAACTCCAATCAGGGTCTGAACCAAACCAAAAAGCCGATTAGATTATATGGAGGGAATGCAAGATGTTTGCACACAGGGCCGTACCAAGCTGCAATCGCGCCCTGTGCGACTTGCAGCTTGGGCGCGCGCCCCCTCCTCCCCCCCATACTTCCGTCCAGTGCTGCCTGCTCTTTCCCTGCTGCTGCCGCCCTCTGTTTCTTCACAGCGGCACTGGCAACAGGGAAAGAGCAGGCAGTGCTGGACGGAGGTATGGGGAGGAGGAGGGGGGAATGTGCCCGATCTGAAAGGCGCCGGCACTTTAAGCAGATCTGTCCCTCCCTGCTCTGACATCGCGTTGGAGGAGGGAAGGACCAGACCTGCTAAAAGTGCTGTGAAAAGGCTTGGGGGGCACATTTCGGCTGCCTGCTATTGTCCTGTCAGCGGCAGCAGGGCAACAGCAGACAGCCGAAATGCGTTCCTCAAGCCTTTGCACCCTGTGCGGCTGCACCGCTTGCACAGGGCTAGGTAGGTACAGTCCTGTTTGCACACCAAGGAACTAAAAGAGAGCAAGAATCAACAGCACAGTTTATAAAACTAAATTATAACTCACTTTTATTTTGTTGTTATAAACTGTGTTATGCTTCTTGCTTTTCTTTATCAACATATATTTTGCATCCACAGTGGGTGCAGAGACGAACCAGGACATTCACCCACAGAACTCAATATTTAAAAAAAAAATAAAAATCTGATTCTGATCATCTCACTAACAACAACAACCATTATTCTCCAGTACCAGGCATTATTGTGAACTAATACAAAACCCTACAAAGATATAGGACAAAGAGCAAACCTACCATACCATACCATATCAGCACAAACTTCCAAAAATCACATAAGGAGCTCATCCAAAAAAAGAGTCACTGTAAATACTACAGTGGGCCCTGGAACATCCATACACCTATTTGAAAAGCTGAATAAGTCAAATTAGTACAGTACAGTATAGATCTTTATGTACAAACTCCATGTTATCAGAACACCTGACCTCAGTCAACACTCGCAACATCGACCCTCACCAAGTACAGAATAAGTAACCATAATCTAAAGTAAAAATAAAAATATGTAGACAAAATTTAAACTGAAACCCCAAGAAGCCAGAGTCCACATGCAGTGCAATATCAGATAAATAAGAGATGCAGTTCCCCAATACTGTGTAAAATATAAAGATAGTACAAAGTCCAATCACTAATATGAAATAAAATTATTTTTTCTACCTTTGTTTTCTGACCAATTTATTAACTGATCATGCTGGTCCCAATCTGAGGCTTCTGCTTTCCTGTCTTCTCTTAGCTCTCTTTCTGTGGTCTATGGTCCATCTGCCATTTCTTATCTCTTCTTTTGTTTTCTTCACTGCTTTCCATCAGCCTATTTCCAGTCCCGGTAACCCTACCCAGTATCAGCCCCTTTCCAGTCCTCCCTCCCAGTACCTTCCAATGTCAACTTGCATTCCCATGACTGCCACTGGTGTCCATTCCCTTCCAGTCCCCCTCTTTCTCCACTGTCCAGCTCCTTCTAATCCAAATACCATGGCAGCCCCTCTCAGCATCCACTCCCTTCCAGTCCCATTCTCCCATCCCATCAGCCCATTTGTAGCTCTATTCCCCAGGTTTCTTCCAAGGCCAGCAGCTCTATCCTCCCCTCCCCACCATCAGCCCATTTCCAGTTGAAGGCCCCCCCAATCAGCTCACTTCCAGTGCTGGTCCCCCCTCAGCCCATTACCAGTGCTAGCCTCCCCTAATCAGCCAATTACCAGTCCTACCCCACATCAGCCCATTACCAGTCCTAGCCTCCACTAATCAGCCCATTTCCAGTCCTAACCTCCCCGATCAGCTCATTTCCAATGCTAGCCCCCCTCAGTCCATTACCAGTCCTATCCCCCTCAGCCCATTACCAATCCTACCCCCATCAGTCCATTACCAGTCCTAGCCTCTCCGATCAGCTCATTTCCAATGCTAGCCCCCCTCAGTCCATTACCAGTCCTATCCCCCTCAGCCCATTACCAATCCTACCCCCCATCAGTCCATTACCAGTCCTAGCCTTCTCTAATCAGCCCATTTCCAGTCCTAACCTCCCTGATCAGATCATTTCCCATGCTAGCCCCCCATCAGTCCATTACCAGTCCTACCCCCCTATGAGCTCATTACCAGTCCCAACCCCCCCCCTTGATGAGTCCATTCCTAGTCCTAGCCTTCCCTAATCAACTCATTACCAGTCCTAGCCCCCCGATCTGCCCATTACCAGTGCTAGTCCCCCCATCAGCCCATTTGTAGCCCTAGCCCCCAGTTTTCTTCCAAGGCCAGCAGCTCTATCCTCCCCTCCCCACCATCAGCCCATTTTCAGTTGAAGCCCCCCCCAATCAGCTCACTTCCAGTGCTAGTCCCCTCAGCCCATTACCAGTGCCAGCCTCCCCTAATCAGCCCATTACTAGTCCCAACCCCCCCTTGATCAGTCCATTACCAGTCCTGCCCCCCATCAGCCCATTACCAGTCCTAGCCTCCCCTAATCAGCTCATTTCCAGTGCTAGTCCCCCCTCAGTCCATTCCCAGTCCTAGCCTCCCCTAATCAACCCATAAACAGTCCTAAGCCCCCCTGATCTGCCCATTACCAGTGCTAGCCCCCCCATCAGCCCATTATAATCCTAACCCGTACTGTCTCTCCCCTCTGTCCAGCATTTATCCCGTCTGCCCAGTATGTCCCTCTGTCT
Source organism: Ichthyophis bannanicus (assembly GCA_033557465.1). Taxonomy (NCBI): domain Eukaryota; kingdom Metazoa; phylum Chordata; class Amphibia; order Gymnophiona; family Ichthyophiidae; genus Ichthyophis; species Ichthyophis bannanicus. The sequence continues at coordinate 1,717,673,597 of CM066032.1, read as the reverse complement.
CTCCCCTTTGTCCAGCATTTGCCCCGTCTCTCCCCTTTGTCTAGTACTTGTTCCCTGTCTCCCCCTTTGTCCCCCATCTCTCACATTTGTCTCTCCTTGTCCTCCTCCTGTCCCCCCTCCCTCCACCTGCACCTCTCATCCGGCGGTGGCGGTGGCACTCTGGCTGTTTTAATTTTAGATTTTTCCACCTCTGCCCTGCCTCTGCCTTCCCGCTGCAAAAAAAAAAAAGCGTCAGGAAAGCAAAGGCAGGGCAGAGGCAGAAAAATCTAAAATTAAAACAACCAGAGTGCCGCCGCCGCACAATTAGCCTGATTGCTTTCAGCGATCAGGCTGATTTATTCGATGCCGGTTGTTCCTGCTGGATGAGAGGAAACCCTTGTCAGTTCCCTTCCAGCCCCCTCCCTCCCCCCTCCATGTCAGCCCCCTCCCTCCTTCCCTCCCTCCCTCCATCTATCCCTGTCAGCCCCCTCCCTCTATCCATCCCTGTCAACCTCTCTCCCTCCCTCCATCCATGTCAGCCCCCCTCCCTCCCTCCCTCCCTCCATGTAAGTCAGCCCCCTCCCCTCATCCCTCCCTCCATGTATGTCAGCCCCCCTCCCTCCCTCCATGTAGTTCAGCTCTCCCTCCCTCCCTCCATTCATCCATATCAGCCCCTCTCCTTCCCCCATGTCAGCCCCGTTACAGGTTCTCTGCCCCCTCCTCCCCTCTCCCCATGTCTGCCTGCTACTGCCCTGTGCCTCTTTCTTCTGCAGCCACGGTTCCCTGTCTCTTAGGGAACCGCGGCTGTGCCTGTGAAGCCGTTGCGGAGCCTTTCTGTCTCTCGACGGGCTCTGTGCAGCATTGTCCCGCCTCCAAAGGAAGTTGTTTACCATTTCCTATGGAGGTGGGACAATGCTGCATGGAGCCCGTTGAGAGACGGGAAGGCTCAGCAACGGTTTCACAGGCACAGCCGCAGTTCCCTAAGAGGCAGGGAGCCGTGGCTGCATTAGAAGGGAGGCGGTGAGTTTGCTGCTGCCGAGAATCGGACTCGGCAGCAATTTGTGTACTTTTTTATTTTTTTTAACTTGAAGGCGAAGTGAGGCGGCTGTTTTGGGGGCATTTGCCGCCCTCAAAACTTTGCCACTTGAGGCAGCCGCCTCACTTCACCTCATTATAGAGCCGCTCCTGATCCCAAGTCCCCTTTAATAATGGTTTATGGACCTTTCCTGTCCAAACCTTTTTTAAACCCGGCTAGACTAACAGCTTTTACTACATCCTCCGGTAATAGATTCCAGAGTTTGATTACACTCTGAGTGAAAAAATATTTTCTCTTATTAGTATTAAATAGGTTACTCTGTAGCTTTATTGCATGTCCCCTAGTCTTTCTATATTTTGATGGCATAAACAATTGATCTATGTTTACCTGTTCCACTCCATTCATTAATTTATAGACCTCTATCATATCTCCCCTCAGCTGTATCTTTTCTAGTTGAAGAACCCTAACCTTTTTAGCCTCTTTTCATAAGGGTATCTTTTCATCCCCTTTACCATTTTGATGGCTCTTCTCTGAACCTTTTCTAATATCGCTATATCCTTTTTAAGATACGGCGACCAGAATTGCACAGAATATTCAACGCGCGGTCGCACCATGGAACGATATAGAGGCATTATAATATCTTTTGTTTTATTTTCCATTCCTTTCCTTATGATATCTAGCATTGTATTTGCTCTCTTGGCCACCGCTGCACATTGGGTGAAGGGTTTTAACATGTTATCCACGATGACGCCTGAATCTTTTTCCTGGGTAGTGGTTCCTAATATGGAACCTTGCATTGTGTAAGCATAGTTTGGATTGTTCTTTCCAATGTGCATCACTTTGCACTTGTCCACATTAAATTTCATCTGCCATTTGGATGCCCAGTCTTCCAATTTAACAAGGTCCTCTTGCAATTTTCCACAATCCTCATGGGTTTTAACAACTTTACATAGTTTTTTGTCATCTGTGAATTTGATTACCTCACTCGTTATTCACATTTCCAGGTCATTTACAAATATGTTACAAAGCAGTGTATCCAGCACAGATCTCTGGGGTACTCCACTATTCACCTTTTTCCACTGGGAAAATTGCCCATTTAGCCCTACCCTCTGCTTTCTATCTTTTAACCAGTTCCTGATCCACAATAGTACACTGCCTTCTATCCAATGACTTTTTAATTTCGCCAAGTCTCTCATGAGGAACCTTGTCAAAGGCTTTCTGAAAATCCAGATACACTATATCAACTGGCTTACCTCTATCTACCTGTTTATTCACACCTTCAAAAAAACATAACAGATTACTAAGACAAGACCTTCCTTGGCTAAAGCCTTGTTGGCTGTCTCCTATTAAACCATGACTATCTACATGTTTAGTAATTTTGTTCTTTATAACGGTTTCTACCATTTTTCCCGGTATTGAATTTAACCAACCAGTATTCTCTTCAGAAAGCTTTGCCAACCAGGTGTCATGAAGGTGTAGCCGGGTAGGTCACATTATAAGCTGGCTGGCAGCAGACAACATAATTAGTTGCATTTTATTTTTCGATTCCTTCTCATTATTTGGCAATGATTATGTTAGCCGGTTGGTCAGTAAAATCAGCCAGGTGGTGCACCCACTCAAAAGGTCCAGGGGCGAACACTGTCAACATACATAAAATAATTTCTGATTCTGGTGTCAAGTCAGTATCAGCAATATAAACCTTCACCAGTCATGGACATATTGTGAGGTAATATAAAACTTTTCAAAAATTACTCAGGACCAATAGAGAAAATCTACCATACCATAACAGTATCAACTTCCAAAACTCACAGAAGGAGCCTACCCGGAAAAGAGCAGCACTCTAAGGACATCTGTTTACTAAAGCACATTAGACGTTTGCAGCTAACATGGCAAAAAAGTACTGATAGCATGGCTTTAGCTGCAAAAGCTGTGCGTTATCCATTGGGAGCGTGCAAAGCATTGGCCTAGCAGATAATGCACCAACATTGCAGAGAGCATTTCCCAGCAGAAATGCATCTATGGTGTTGCCGGGAAATGCTTTTGTACCGTTGCCTCAGGTACAAAAGCAGATTGTGAGCCCTTTGGGGACAAGGGAAAAATACATATACAGTACCTGAATGTACACCGCTTTGACTAGTCGAAAAGCGGCATAGCCAGTTAAATAAAATAAAAACAATGCACCCACTGCAGTGGTGTTATGAGCACCCATGTTGTCTGCAATTGTGATGGTTACCGCGCACTGTTGACACCCACAGTAACCGCGTGCGGCACATACATCCAGTCTCCATCCATATCCTGCTCACTCTTGCAGATAACACGGTTTCTGCAAATAGCGCAGAAAAACGCTGCGTTTATCTGTTAACGCACCCAGGTAGCATGCGTTATCTGCCATGTTAACAATTAAACCAGCTTAGTAAACATCCTCCTAAATATTTTTATTGCAGTGGGCCTTAGAATACACATACACCTAGCCAGAAAACCAAACAAGCCAGATTACTATCGATCCTTACATAGAAACTCCATGCTAACAGAATACCTGGCCTTGGTCACAGACTGAGCTAGATCCTCACCAAGCATCAAAGAAATTAACACAAACTAAAACTAAAATTATGTAGACAAAAATGAAATTGAAATCCCAAAAACCCAGACTCTGCATGCAATAGACCAGAGAAACAGAAAGAGTTGCAGATGCCCCTGTACTGTGCAGCTTATAAAGATAAAATATAGATGTAGAGCCCAATATTCAAAGGGGTTTATCTGGTGTGCGGGACCTGCTAACTGGATATATCCCGCTGAGAGGGATGCTCAACAGTACTAACCGACCAGCATTGCTGAATATCCCTCTAAACACTGTGGATCTGTCTGAGTTCCAGGGCAATCCATGGGCGGGACACAGGCAGTCCCAGCACTTAGCTGGTTAGCAGCGATTTTCAGTCTGCTACACAGCTAAGTGCCCGTATAAACTCAGTGACTCAGTATTGCTGTTGTCTGGATAGCTGTGCCAGTCAAGGCTGAAACCAGATATTCGGTGCCAAGGGATATCCAGATTCTGGCGCTGAATATCTGGTTTCACTTTTGACCACGGCAGTCAGACACTTTTAAAATGCAGGTTGAATATCAGGCCTGTGAAGTCCTAAAACAGACATATTCCAGTCACTAAACTGAAAATACATTAAAATGTTCTACCTTTTGCTGTCTGGTCATTTTATTCTCTAATCGTGTTGATCCAAGTTTCTGGTTTCTGCTTTCCTCGTCTTCTCTTAACTCACCCTCTAGGGTCTGGTCCATCTGCCACTTCTCTTCCCTCTTTCATTTCCATCCACCTCTGACACTGATCTTTTCCTTTTGGCTTCCTTCCATTTTTCTCTATCAACTCAGATTTCATTTCTCTTTCTTAGCATCCAGTTCTCAATTTTCATCTTTTAACTGAGTCTTCCTACCACTGTTCAATCTTTAAGACCCCCAGCTCTCATTCCTCAGGCAATTATTCCCACTCTTTAACTCTCTCCTTTCTCTTTCTCTTTTGCCCTCCCTGCGTCCAGCATCTCTTCCCTTCTCTCCTGCCCTGTCTTGTGTCTCTCCATCTCTCACCATCTAGCCTCTCCCCTTTTTCTCATCCTATTCACTCCATGTTCATCATTCCCCTCTCTACTATCTCTCCATTTCCGGCATCTTCCCTCCACCTATCTCATTTTGTGTCCAGCATCTGCCCTCTATCTCTACCCTGTGTCCAGCCTCTGCTCACTATTCCCAATACCCCCATCTTATGTCTAGCATCTGCCTTTCTTACCCCTATGACCCCTAACCTATGTCCAGCTTCTGCTCTCCACCCCTCCATCCCATGTCCATCTGCTCTCCATCCCTCATGCTGCCAGCCCGTATCCAGTATCTGCACTCCAATCCCTACCCCATGTCTACTGTAGTATCTGCCCTCTGCCCCTCCACTTCCCTACCCTATATCCCCTATCTGCCCTCCTTATGCCCTCGCCCATGTCCAGCCTCTGTCTGAACCCCATGTCCAACATCTGCCCGCCATCCCTCTACCTCACTTTGTATAGATCACATGCCCTCTATCATCTTATGTCCACGACTCTGTGTCTGCTGTCTACTCCTCCATTATATGTCCATCATCTGCCTGGTATTCAGCATATCCTTTCTAGTCATTGCCTCCCATTCCACTTTGTGTCCTGCATCTCTCTTCCAACCATTGCCCTCATCACCTTTCATATCCTGCATCTCCCATCCAGCCATTGCCCCACCCCCCATTTGTGTCCTGCATCTCCCTTCCAGCAATCGCCCCATCCCCCTTCATGCCCTGCATCTCTCTTCCAACCATTTCCCCATCCCCCTTCATGCCCTGCATCTCCCTTCCAGCTGTTGCCCCATCTCCCTTCATGCCCTGCATCTCACTTCCAGCCATTGCCCCATCTCCCTTCATGCCCTGCATCTCACTTCCAGCCATTGCCCCCATCTCCCTTCATGCCCTGCATCTCACTTCCAGCCATTGCCCCCATCTCCCTTCATGCCCTGCATCTCACTTCCAGCCATTGCCCCATCCCCCTTCAAGCCCTACATCTCCCTTCCAGCTGTTGCCCCATCCCCTTCATGCCCTGCATCTCCCTTCCAGCTGTTGCCCCATCTCCCTTCATGCCCTGCATCTCACTTCCAGCCATTGCCCCCATCTCCCTTCATGCCCTGCATCTCACTTCCAGCCATTGCCCCCATCTCCCTTCATGCCCTGCATCTCACTTCCAGCCATTGCCCCATCCACTTTCATGTTCTGCATCTCACTTCCAGCCATTGCCCCATCCACTTTCATGTTCTGCATCTCACTTCCAGCCATTGCCCCCATCTCCCTTCATGTCCTGCATCTCACTTCCAGCCATTGCCCCCATCTCCCTTCATGCCCTGCATCTCACTTCCAGCCATTGCCCCATCCACTTTCATGTTCTGCATCTCACTTCCAGCCATTGCCCCCATCTCCCTTCATGTCCTGCATCTCACTTCCAGCCATTGCCCCCATCTCCCTTCATGTCCTGCATCTCACTTCCAGCCATTGCCCCCATCTCCCTTCATGCCCTGCATCTCACTTCCAGCCATTGCCCCCATCTCCCTTCATGTCCTGCATCTCCCTTGCAACCATGCCCCCACCCTCCTTCATGTCCTGCATCTCTCTTTCAGCCTCTTTTTATTCTATATCCACATTCCAGTCATTGCCCCCATCCCAATTTGTGTCCCACATCTCCTTTCCAGCCATTGGCCCTATCTACCTTTGTGACCTGCATCTCCCTTGCAGCCATTGCCCCCATCCCCTTCATATCCGGAATCCCCCTTCCAGCCATTGCCCCCATCCCCTTCATATCCAGCATCCCTCTTCCAGCCATTGCCCCCATTCCCTTTAATGTCCTGCATTTCCCTTCCAGCCATTTTCCCCAATCCCCCTTCTTGTTCTGCATCCCCCTTCTAGCTATTGTCTCTCCCTCCCCCCTGCTGCTGCTTTTCCAACATCTGCAGTGTGTGGGGGGAGCCTCAGATTTGAAACACACCAAAAAAAAGGGTGTGAGTCTTTGTGACTACAATGCTGTTGTGGTTTCGATTGCAACAAAGAACAGCAGTTTAAAAAGAAAAGCTAAGGATAGTCGCCTGATCATGCCTGAGTTCAGCTTAAATTAAAAATCAAAACAAAACTGCTGCCACTGCTGCTCTTTGCTGCAATCGGGACCGCAACCGCATCGGACAGTCCCAGTTGCAACAAAGCCCCCAAACTGCACTGCTCAGTCTGCCCGATGTTCATGGGAGCATTCAGCCATGACTGGGCAGCTTTACTGGGGGGGGGGGGGAATTTACTGTTGCTGACTGCCCATTTCCATCTGAGCCCCAAACTTGGCCCCAGACTGTCTCAGCCCACGATCCTGGACCCCCGTAGCCTGGTAATTATTTATTAATTTTTAAGGCATGAGCTACAAAATACTTACCCCCTCTGACGCGATGTGATGTGTCAGAGGGGGTGGGCATTTGCAGCCCTTCCAAGCGTAGAGTTGCAAAGACCCGTGCCTTTTTTTGTATTTTAAGTCTCAGGCCTGCCGCTCCCGCTGCTGCAAATGCAGGGAAGGTGGCGGTGGGCGAGGCTGTGGCCAGGATTATCATTTTTTTTTAGGCAGTGTGTGGTGGCTGCAACTGGTCTGTTTCGGGGGACATTTTTTGCCACTCCCAAAATTTGCTGCCTGAGGGAGCCACCTTACTCTGCCTCATCATAGAACTGTCCCTGCTCTCCACATACTGTAGACAATGTGCTTCATTGTGGGCGCATAGCTGCCCTATTTTATACAGTGATATATGAGCATACCTCACTTGATAAATCAGTGGCATACAGATAAACTGTACACTAGATACAGCAATTACGCCTGCCCTAGAGTAGCTGCTCATGTCTAGATTGGCATAGGGACTTTTGTATGTCATAGTATTCTATAACATATGTGTGCCTTTAGAGACCATGCTTATTCTCCATCTATGCCCCTCCCCCATGCATGCCCATATGGAAGATAGGCATGATGGGCACTTCCACATGCGCTTATGAAATCGCAACCCACCAAAGTGCAAGCAAAAGTGCCCATCCACACATGTAAGTCCCATAAAATCAAGACTTAAATACGGACTTGCACACATAAGAGGCGTCTCTTTCCCCAGCACCTTTTTAAAATCGCCCCCTTAAGTGGGCCTTGAGGGCAAGTGTTGGGTGTTATGCAAAGTAGCACTAATTAGACCAATGGATTGGGTTCAAGCTCCTTGACCCATTTGGGCACTGGGTAGGGGCATCCTTCTAGCTTGGTTCTGTGTGGTGGGCTCATGGAAGCAACTGCACTTTGGACAGCAGATACTATTGAGTGATTACGCCTTGTAATGCTATACAAATGATAAATATTCCAATATGAGGTTTCTGTGTGCTGTTATAGAATTGTACTATTATAAATGGCCCTGCTTTATCACTTACATGACCCAGCTGTCATTAAGTCCCTTGCAGCCAAGTGACAATTTCTCTTTTATGCCTTTGCAGAGGTGGCACTTCCTTAGGAGAAGCATAAGGGGATAAACACTAGAGACTACTCTAGCAGGGCACCAAAGTGGGATGTGCCTGAGGGAGGAAGTAGAAGGCTTCTTTAGATTATTTAAGGCCCAGTTTTGAAGGCAAAGTGCCTTTTATCTTGCCTCCTTTCTGCTGCCTAGTAGCAAGTACCATGTTGCACACCACAGTCCAAAGCTTTGTTTCTGTTGGACTCTAAAAGACACCCATCAAAAGGAAAGCAAGTCCCAGAGAGGAGAGATGTTAGTACCTTGAATCCTGTCTCCCAAGGACTCTGATTGGTAAGGAGAGCTGCAGAACCTGTGAGGGCAGTACCCCCTTAGCACCACCAAAGTAAAGGGGTAAGGACTATAGGGACACCCCTGAGTGAGGGACTTTCAAGTGGAAGGGAGTCCATAGCATTCACCTGGACCCTTGACTCCAGGGAAGGGACGTAGATACTGGAGGCTGAAACCCTTGTATAATAAGACTGGGATCTGGGAAGAACATAAGATATGCCATACTGGGTCAGACTAAGGTCCATCATGCCCAGTATCCTGTTTCCAACAGTGGCCAAGTCCAACCAAAGGAAGCACAGGGAACTCACAGCAACCAAACAAACCAGTCTAGAGTAGTGCCACAAAATGTATTGATAAAACACAAGGCCCTAATTGTCCTATTGAGAGCACACAAAGAATACTTAACCTGACACGGCTGTGTTTCAGCAGAGCCTTCTTCAGGGGTTAAGACTACAAAAGAACCACATAAAACAATATAAATCCAAGTTAAAATCATCTTAAAATTCATAAAAAAACCATAAAAAGGCAGAGTAAACATGTAAAATGAACAAAAATGTAATGAAGCCATATTAGGTAAAAAATAATTTAATGATTAACAAATTATAATAACATATGGAAGGGTGCAAGGACAAAAGTAAAACCATAATAAAAAAGAAATAAAACCATAACAAATATGAATTAAAATGAATTAGAGAAGGCAATTAAAACTAATAATATAATAATATCCCATGAATCTGATTAACATTTGTGATTCTATAAAAAACTATAAAGAGAGACATTGGGCACATTATCAGTGTAAAATTCTATTTATACAGCAAAGATACACATTTAAAGGTTGCAGGGTGCTTTGCATAGTGAGCTGATACATCAAAGTAAGATTTCAGTTTGAACTTTTCAGTTTCCATTGTTCTATTACAAACTTGCTTCACAGGGTGTGGCTAATTGCACCCACTCTGCAGCCTGACCAAGTTACCTGATCCAGTTCTGCTCGTCACAGCTCCAAAAGACTACACAAAGCTAAGCTTTCAGACTTTACAATTACCTTTTTTTAATATAAATTTTAACTTTTGGCTATAAGCTTTTAGGAACATTCAGACTACCTATATTCCTTGCATAGCCTTTAAATTAGATATCTGAGTGTGCCCTCAGTTCATATAAGGTCTACTGGCCAGGGACACTTTAATTCCCACTCACCCTACCCCTTACCCCACCCGCTCCAGGGTTGCATTGCCTATATAGTCATCATATACATTGACATCTGTTCTTTAATTAGGTGTTACACACACCTTTTCTCCTTTTCTCCTTCTACTAAATGGATACAAAAATGGTTAGTGGTCTTCATTATAAAGCATATGAGGACAGACTTAAGGATTTTAATATGTACACCTTAGAGGAAAGGCCTGATAGAGTTGATATGATTGAGACGTTTAAATACCTCCGTTGCATAAATGCATAGGGGGAGAGCCTCTTTCAAATGAAAGCAAGTTCTGCTACGAGGGGTCATGGGAAGAGGATGAAAGGGGATAGATTCAGGAGTGATATGCGGAAATATTTATTTAAAGTTGTTAAAACCCAGGAGGATTGTGGAAAATTGCAAGAGGATCTTGATAAATTGGAAGACTGGGCATCAAAATGGCAGATGAAATTTAATGTGGAGAAGTGCAAGGTTATGCACCTAGGGAAGAACAACCCAAACTATGGTTACACGATGCAAGGTTCCACATTAGGAACCACCACCCAAGAAAAAGATTTAGGCGTCCTTGTGGATACCATGTTAAAACCCTCGGCCCAGTGTGCAGCGGCGGCCAAGAGAGCAAATAGAATGCTAGGTATGATAAGGAAAGGAATGGAAAATAAAACAAAAGATATTATAATGCCTCTATATCGTTCCATGGTGAGACCGCACCTTGAATATTGTGTGCAATTCTGGTCGCCATATCTTAAAAAGGATATAGCAATTTTAGAAAAGGTTCAGAGAAGAGCCACCAAAATGGTAAAGGGGATGGAAGGCTACTCCTATGAAGAAAGGCTAAAAAGGTTGGGGCTCTTTAACCTGGAAAAGAGACGGCTGAGGGGAGATATGATAGAAGTCTATAAATTAATGAACGGAGTGGAACGGGTAAACGTAGATCGATTGTTTACCTTATCAGAATATAGAAAGACTAGGGGACATGCAATGAAGCTACAGGGTAAACTATTTAAGACTAATAAAAGAAAATATTTTTTCACTCAACGTGTAATCAAACTCTGGAATTTGTTACCGGAGGATGTAGTAAAGGCTGTTAGTGTAGCTGGGTTTAAAAAAGGTTTGGACAAGTTCCTGGAGGAAAGGTCCATAAACCATTATTAAGAAGGGACCCAGGATATCAATGCTTGAACCAATACAAGCATTGTGGAACCTGTGTCCCTTGGGGAAACTGCTAGGTACGTATGACCTAGATTGGCCACTGTTGGAAACAGAATACTGGGCTTGATGGACCTTGGTCTGACCCAGTATGGCATATCTTATGTTCTTATGTTCTAAAGAGTGGTGGATCCATGGAATAGTCTCCCAGTGGAGGTGGTAGAGATGAAAACAGTATCTGAATTCAAAAAAGCATGGGACAAACACAGAGGGTCTATACAGGAAAAAAGGGGACTGTTGTAGTTGTTGATATGAAAGGACAGACTAGATAGGCCATGTGGTCTTTTTCTGTCATCATTTTTCTATGTTTCTATGTTTTTATGTACTAGGACCACTTTATAACAGTCTTAATCAGCATGTCGTGTATTCAGTGCAATAACTGTGGTGCTTTCATTCTAAGAAAAATCATTTGGAACCTAAGAACTTGCCCTATATGCCTCAAGTTAGCTGCTATGCATAAAGAATTGACTCTACTAAGGAAAGAATTAGCTGAAATTAAACACACGTCTTCTAGGGTACAAACTGAACAAAATCCATCACCGTTCCCACAAAGAATCAAACAGTCCAGGAACAAATGGATCACATTGGGCTCTAGTAGGTTGCGACCTGTAATGCAGAGACACTCTATATATCAAGTGATATCCCTGCATAATGCCTTCTCTGCCTTGGATAATGTGGGTGCCCAATTGATGGAAACTGAGTGCCCTTAAATGATAGACTTAATGCCAAATCTACTGATAATGTACCAAATAGGAAGAAAAAAATCACAAAACAGAAACTACTACTCCTTGGAGATTCCATCATCAGAGGCACCAACTTGGGAACATAGTTCAAAGGAGAGAAGATGGTCAAATACCTCCCAGGCTCTTCAGCCAGCAGGAATATTTATTTATTTATTAATTTAATCGTTCTTATATACCGCACTTTTAAAAATCAGTGCGGTTTACATACAACGATACTGTGCCAAATAGGCACTTACAATGAAACAGGAGATTAAACTCGGAATTCAACTGGGGGAACTATGTACAATATTAACAGGTTATCTACAATATGCATCTACAGTATGTACATCCTTTGACAGTATTTCATGTGTTCCTTGTTGTGTGCATGATAGGTGGTGTTGGGTTGGAGGGTTGAGAGTAGTGTAGGAGAAAGAGGTGGTGTTTTAGCGCCTTTCTGAATTGGGTCAGATCTGTTATGGCTCTGATGGATGCTGGGAGAGCATTCCAGCAGCTGGGGGCATAGAACTTGAAGGCTCTGTTCCTTGTTGTTTTGTTGCATTTTGTTATATTGCTGGGGATCTGTAGAGTATTGGCTGTACAGGTTCTCCTTTCTCTGTTTGCTGACATGGGGTGAACAAGGTCCATTAAGGCTGTAGGGGCTATTTTGTTGATGACCTTGAAGGTTATGATGATTACTTTATAGGATAGCTGTCAGTAGATCGGTAGCCAATGTAAGTCCTTAAGGACCGGGGTGATGTGATCACCTCTGGCGGCTCCACTTAGGACGCGCGGCAGCATTCATAGCTGACTGTAGGGGGTTTAAGGTGTTTTTGGGTAGGCCCTGCAAGATCATGTTGGCATGGTCAAGGTGGGGGATAACCAGTGCCTGAAAAACTGATCTGAAGTTCTCAGGTTGCAACAAGGGTCGAAGATGTCATAGAGTTCGTATCTTGTGGTATATTTGTTTGATGGTGTTGCTGATGTGTACTTTGAAGTTGAGCTGTTGGTCTAATGTAACGCCTAGGTAGTGGATGCTGGGTCTGCTCGAGAGTTCTGCATCTCTTGTCTTCAAGGTTGGCGGAGGAGAGAATGACTGGTTTCTAGTCACAAATAGTATGTCAGTCTTGTTAAAGTTGATCTTGAGGCTTTGGGATTGGAGCCAGTCAGTTATGGCATCGAAGCATTTTATCAGTTGGGTGAAGTCCGGGTTTTCAATCGTGAATGGGGTAAAGAGCAACACGTCGTCCGCATAGAGCAGGCATGAGATGTTAAATGAGTGGATTATTTCGCATATAGGTTGCATATAGATGTTAAATAGGAGGGCAGAAAGAGATGAGCCCTGGTGAACACCGTGCTGTTGTTGGAAAGGCTGAGAGGCTGTGGTTGAATATGAATCAAATTGTTGGTATACTCAGTGCACAAAGTGAGCACTCCAGAACTGATGTTGTCATCCACTTGGGTACAAATGATCTGGCTAGAAACAGTGCCTCTGCAGTTCAAAGGGACTTCCAGACTCTTGGAGAGAAACTCAAGCCCGTTGTTAACACTATAGCATTCTCAGAAGTTCTATCTTTTCATGGTAAGAGGGTAGAAAGGCTGCATCACATAAACAACTTTAATACATGGCTCCAAACTTGGTGCAAACAAGAAGGATTTAGATGGGGAAACAGATCGATCAACAAGAGACTATACTGTGCTGATGGACTACATCTCTCTGTAGCAGAGAAAAGGATCCTAAGTGAAAACTTCGGTGAGTATGTAGACAGACATTTAAACTAGGGAAAGGGGGTAATGGATGGAAAAGAACAAGTTCAGGACGTCACTCCCAGAAAAAGCTTAATAACATTGGAAACAGCCACTCTTTTAAACCATGCATCAATGGCAAGTGGGAAGAGGCATGTAGGACAATTCTATGCAAAATTTCAGGCAAGCCAGTCAACAAATGCTGGAAAACAATGAGCACAAATGCTCGAAGCCTAGCCAACAAAGTTTCTGATCTGGAAGCCCTACTGGTGGAAATGGACGTGGACATTGTAGCCATTACAGAAACATGGTTTAATGAGTCACATGAATGGGATATAGCCATAGCTGGCTATAATCTATTTAGAAGATATAGAGAGGGTAGAAAAGGAGGAGGAGTAGCCCTATATGTCAAAAGCAATATTAATGCAGGGGATGCAGGTGATGTGGGGAAAAGAAGAAGCGCTGTGGATTGTGTTGGAATTAGGAGATGGCACTGTCATCCATACTGGTGTAGTCTACAGGTCTCCAACTCAAACCAAAGAAATGGATAGCGAATTGATTATTGATATTGCAAAGATAGCCATGAAGGAGGAAGTGATCATATTGGGTGACTTTAATCTACCTGATGTGGATTGGAGTGTTCCTTTTGCAAATCTGGAAAGAAGTAAAAAAATTGTGTATGCCTTCCAAGATGCATTACTTAGACAAATGGTGATGGAACCGACTAGGGAAAGCTCGATGCTGGATTTAGTACATACCAATGGAGATAGCATGAGGAATATCCGGGTGGGTGCCCACATGAGCAGCAGTGATCATCACACCGTGTGGTTTGAGATAAAAGCCAAGGTGGAGTCCAATCACAATAAGTTCAAAGTCCTAGACTTCAAAAACACTGACTTCAGAAAAATGCCAAGTACCTGAAGGAGGAGTTGGCAGGGTGGGAGGGGATAAGGGAAGTGGAATTGCAATGGGCTAAACTAAAGGAGGCAATAAAAGGGGCAACAGATACATATGTAAGGAAAGTAAATAGAAAAAAGAGGAAAAGGAAACCTATTTGCTTCTCCAAAGAAGTGGCTGTACAAATAAAGGCAAAAAACAGCTTTCACAAAATTCAGAAGTTCGCAAAAAGAGGAACACAGAAAAGAATACAGGGTAAAACTAAAAGAAACAAAAAGAGAAATAAGGATAGCAAAATCAAAGGCAAAAGAAAAGATGACTAAAGATGTGAAGTGTAGTGAAAACCTTTTTTTTCAGGAATATTCGAGAGAGGAGGAAAATCAGAGGTGGAATTGCTCAAAAGCACCGGGAACGGATTTGTGGAAAGTGACATTGAAAAAGCAAAAATGCTAAGCAAATACTTCTGTTCTGTTTTTACTAAAGAAACAGAGGAACAGAGGTATATTTTTTTTACTAGATACAGTGGTTCCAAAAGGGTTAAACAAAGAGATAGAGTATCACGTTTTGGGTCCATTAAATAATGTTTTCCCTGCTATTTTATCTGTGTCAAGCCGTGGTCTCTGGTGTCTCGCGTCAACCTTTTTTCCTTTACTAAAGAAAATCCTGGAGAAGCACTATCTGTGATTGACAAATATATAAATGGGAATGGAGTAGACACCATACCATTCACAGAAGATGATGTGTTAGAACAGCTTGCAAAACTGAAAGTGGACAAGGCCATGGGACCGGATGGGATACATCCCAGGATACTGAAAAAGCTCAGAGAAGTTCTTGCAGAGCCATTAAAGGATGTTTTTAATAAATCCTTGGAGACAGGAGAAGTTCCACAGGACTGGAGAAAGGCTGATATGGTACCTCTTCACAAAAGTGGTAATAGGGAAGAAGTGACAAGCTACAGGCCAGTAAGCCTTACTTCAGTGGCGGGAAAAGTAATGGAGGGGCTCCTGAAAGAGCAAATAGTGGACTTTCTCGAAACCAACAGTTTGCATGATCCGAGGCAACATGGTTTTACCAAAGGACGATCTTGCCAAACAAATCTGATTGAGTTCTTTGACTGGGTGACCAGTCAAGGGCATGCAATGGATGTGATCTACCTAGATTAAAGCAAACCTTTGATACTGTTCCTCATAGGAGGCTTATCGATAAACTCAACAGCTTGGGGATGGGTCCCAAGGTGGTGAACTGGATCAGAAATTGGTTGACTGACAGACAACAGAAGGTGATGGTAAACGGAACTCACCCAGATGAAAGGAAGGTGATTAGCAGTGTGCCCTAGGGTTTGGTCCTGAGACCAGTAGTGTTCAATGTATTTGTGAGTGGTATTACTGAAGGACTGAATGGAAAGGCTGTCTTTTAGTAGATAACACAAAAATTTGCCACAGAGTGGACTCCCCTGAGGGAGCGGATAACATGAGGAAAGATCTACAAAAGCTGGAAGAATGGTCTACTGCTTGGCAGTTAAGATTTAATGTGAAGAAGTGCAGTGTCATATACTTGGGAAGCAGAAATCCAAGGAAACTGTATGAGATAGGGGGCGAGATGTTGGTGTGCACTGACCAGGAGAAGGACCTCGGACTGATTGTTTCTGAGGATCTCAAGGTGGAGAAACAGTGTGACAAGGCGGTGGCAAAAGTCATAAGAATGCTACGTTGTATACAGAGAGGAATTACTAGCAGAAAGGAGGAGATACTAATGCCACTGTACAAGTTGCTGCTGAGGCTTCACTTGGAATATTGTGTTCAGTTTTGGAGACCATATCTGGCAAAGGAGATAAAAAAACTGGAAACGGTTCAGAGGAAGGTGACCAAAATGATTTGGAGTCTGTGTCAGAAGATATATAAGAAGAGACTTGAAGACCTAAATATGTGCACTCTGGAGGAGAGGAGGGACAGAGGAAATATGATTCAGACCTTTAAATACTTAGAGTATTAATGAACAAACAAACCTCTTCCAAAGACGGAGAAGCTGTAAAACTAGAGGGCATAACATGAAGCTGCAAGGGGGTAAATTGAAAGGCAATGTCAGGAAATACTTTTTCACTGAAAGGGTGGTGGATGCTTGGAATGCCCTCCCAATGGAAGTGGTGGCGGCCAATACAGTGACACAATTCAAGATGGCATGGGACAGACACAGTGGATCCCTTTATAGCAACAGGATAAAATCAAAATATACATAATTATGTCTTATATCTCAACAAATAGGGGTGACCTTGAGATCCTCAGAAACAATCACTCCGAGGTCCTTCTACTGGTCCATGCATACCAATCTCTTGCCCCCTATCGCATATGATTCCCTTGGATTTCTGCTTCCCAAGTGCATGACACTGTATTTCTTCACATTAAATCTTAACTCTCTTGATGTCTGTTTGTGCTCTGACTGCGTTGTAATAACGGCACTCACCTCTACAACTTCTCAGCAACATTGATAGGTGAATTATATTCCCACTGGTCAACATTGAAATCTTACTGACTTTAAAAGGCCCTAATCTGTAGTATCTTGGTGAGCTGAACACGAATATAACATTAACAAAATTTTATTGGCTCTCGTTTTGAAGATATTGCATGTAGTTCATTTTTGACGTTTCACTGTGTAAATTTATCCAGAAGGACATCAACAACATCCCAAATAAGCCTTGAATGATATAATATTGCATTACATTGCATAATACCAGCATGCACACATCATCCAGAGTTGATTGCATCATTTTCTGATGCAATGCAATACTACTGCCAGACGAATGCTGAAGCCATCTGACATCAGCAGTGTACTATACGCAGTCGGAAAGGAAAGTAATCCGGTATTCTGTTCCGATATTGAAAGCCTCATGAATGCCTTAAAAATCACTCATGATCCACAAGACTGGAGACTATTTATAGACTCTTCGAAAATGAGTCTGAAGGCTGTGCTTTTCAACAATGGAAATCGTCTTCCATCTATTCCAGTAGCGCACGCCGTCCACATGAAAGAGACATACGATAACTTAAAGCATCTACTGACTTCCATTAACTATAACAAGTACAGCTGGCACCTCTGTGGTGACTTGAAGGTAGTTGCCCTTTTAATGGGACTGCAGCAGGGATATATAAAATACATGTGTTTTTTATGTGAGTGGGATAGCCGAGCAAGGGATTGGCACTACTTGCGGAAGGAATGGAATCACAGACAAAATGTAACAGTTGGAGAGAAGAATATCCAGCACCCAGCTCTGGTTGAGGTTCACAAAATCCTGCTACCACCCCTTCACATCAAACTAGGTTTGATGAAAAACTTTGTGAAAGCCATGGACCGCACTTCGCCAGCTTTCCGATACCTGCATGAAAAATACCCTCGACTCAGCGAAGCAAAGATTAAAGAGGGAGTTTTTGTGGGTCCTCAGATTCGACAGCGCTTCAAAGATGACCAGTTCAACAACTTGCTGCAGGGTGATGCGAAACAAGCATGGAATGCTTTTTGCCTAGTGTCAACAAACTTTCTTGGGAATGTTAGGGCAGAAAACGACGAGGAACTAGTAGAAGACATGCTGATGCAGTATCAGAAACTTGGCTGCAATATGTCTCTAAAGATCCATTTCCTTGATTCCCATCTCGATTTCTTTCCTGACAACTGTGATATGGTTAGTGATGAACAGGGCGAACGTTTTCACCAGGATATCGCAACGATGGAGCAAAGATACCAGGGAAAATGGTCCACTACAATGCTGGCTGACTACTGCTGGACACTCCCCAGAGAAGCTCCCGAACAGCTGTACAAGAGACAGGTGAAAAAATCTAAGAAGTAGTCTATGACTTGGTTTTTTACAGGTACTAACCGAAGGCCTATTATATTTACTATTGACATGAATTTCGGGATATAAACATTAATTCTTGTAGATTACAAAAAAACTAGAGCCAACTTTGCAATTTCACTGTCATATTCATGTACAGCATATAAAAATTGATAAGAAATGACTATTTTTATTTCAGTAACATGACTTTTGTAAAATTTGTTGACCAGTTATTAGTATTCCATTTTATTCCATGGGTATTATACACATATTACATAGAAACATATGTACCGGTATATGACGGCAGATAAAGACCAGTATGGTCCACCTAGTCTGCCCAGCAAGACGGCAAGAGTAGGTGCACCAGTGGCTCCATGCAGGTCACCCCTCCCCATGCCTTTGGTTAGGAGTGTACTCACCGCTCTGTGTAGGTCACCCCTATTTGTTGAGGTAACCAAAATTCTGAGTTCCATAGTTGACTCTGATGAGACTATGATCAGTGATGATAGAGGGGAGGCTATAGGAATGGTTTTGGAGCATGGGGATGAGGCACCTGAGGCTATGGAAGCTAGTACCCAAGAGTCCTCTATCTGTCAGATCATCACCCTAGAGATCAAAAGTCCTGAGTGCTGAGCTGAAAGCCACATAAGGTTCACATCGGTGAAGTTGGGCATATACCCTGAGATGTCACCACAGAGTGCTGGATTCATCATCACAGCAAGAAGATCAGGAAGTGGCCCATGGATGTTTGGCAAATGGCATTGGCCATTGCAATGGAAACTGACAAAGCCAGAGCAGAGGCCCAAATGTCGGAATCATCATCAGTATGCGCCTATGATCCAGAATTCAGTTTGCAGGAGAGGTTGCCTTCCGCCTATTCATTGATCAAAGAGTCCCCTGTATGACCTAAACCAGCTATGGGGAGGGGACAGAAGATTCTGGAGGTCTGTGTTGCGGCAGCAGCCCAAGTAAGGCGGTCACAACCCGTCCCGCCTACTAGCACAGAATACACATAGGCCTGAAATGAAAAGAAGTTCAGAGAGGTAGTATGAAAGGAGCCCACAATGATATTCCTCAGCTTAGGGATACTTTTGTATCAGGATACATTAGGTTACTTATGAAAGGGATTCCCATGATAAAGCAAAAATAAAATGAATAGCATACTAGGATCATGACCCTAAAAGAATTACAAAGAATGAAGAGGTTATACTCACCTGGGATACTCCAATTCCAACCGATAAAAAGCTGTATTCGAGGAAGTAAGATATAGTGGTAAAGGAGAAAAACACCAGAACTGCATTGATTATAGTAGTTCCAAGAGACTACTCTGTAAATTGTGTTGAGAAGGAGAAAATCTTCAAGTACCAAGAAAATGTGGCAGAAAGATAGTAAGTAATTTCCCCTCATGTTGGGTGCCACAGGCCTAATTAAGAAGATTTTCCAAGCACACCTTGATAAATTACCCATTCATGTAACATCTTATGAACTCCAGAGGAAGGCTGTCTTTGGCACGATGCAAGTACTATGCCAAGCATTAGCAGTAAATTTGAGAGACTGAGATTGTACTCCATGTACCCTGGCATATAAGTTAGGTTCATAACTGTTATGCTATGCGCAAAACTCACCCATTTGGAGAAACTGCCCACAAAGAGTTTCTAGCTCTGAGGGAATGAGTCTGGAGGCTAGAGTAGGAGACTTGGTGGAGCTGAGGGAGATGGAGAGGTATATACAGGAGACCTTTAAGGACACTGTAGAGAAATTCCATCTCCATTCTGGAAGCCTCTTAGCTGCCATGGAGGAAAAAGGTCACCTGAAAGGAAAACATCACCTTAATATGACAGGAAGTGATCCTCAATGCTCCGCCGCCACCTTAGCAGAATAATCTTGGAATAAAAGTACTTGCCGATTCTGATACTGCAGGCCTGACTTTTGACGACAGTGCTTCAAAATAGCTGTTTTATGTGCGCAATTCAAGATATGAGCTATGACCAAATGAGGCTGCTGCTCATCTTCTATTCACCAACACAGCTAATGCACGCACTCTAGCCGCAGCGGTCCCAGCACCTCTGCCAACTCCAGCTCGTTAGTAAGCCACCGCTCCAGGAATCCGGTCAGCTCCAACTCCGCTAGTGACTCTGGCAACTCGTTCTGTATCACATTATTCCATCAGGACCTGTTCTCCAGGTCCTCGAACTTCAATTCATAGTGAGCCATGAGGCCCTGTAATGCCGTCAAGTCCTTCAAGGCCCTGGGTCAAGGAATCCTCAGTTTCTCCAACTCTCTGCTCCAACTTAGTCACTCTGCTACTGAAGTTTTCAATCAATGTCAACATGGAATCTAATCGTTCTTCCAACTTGCCAAAATGGACATCCAATGCACCCACTTCCACATCAGTAAGCTGCTGTATTGCTGTTGTACTAAGGCCCGAATCCCCATCTCCCGGGGCAGCCATTTTAGGGTCAGCCAATCAGATACTCTCCCAATCCTTTTTCCCAGCTTTCACGGTCACTTTGGCTATTGATTTCTGCACATAAATATCCATAAGACAACCACCCACCAAACAACTGAGTGAATAAAACTGCTGTTAATTAGCAAAGGATGGGGCTGGAAGCACCAGGGAATCCCAGAGCGAAGAAAAAGCACCGCTGTCTCGCTCACTGCATCATGTGACCTCCATATCGATTTATTATTAACAACAAAGCCTGTGGACCAGGGCCAGCGCTAACCAGTAAGCTGGGTAGGCAGGGTGGCGCTGGTGATAAGGGGTGCCAAAACAGTGGCAGTCTGTGCCATGCAGGGTCTGAGCCTCCCTTTGCCCTTGCTGCAGCTTTAACAGGCGTGTCAGTGAAGGACTGGCTTGGTGCGCCTGAAGCATCCTTCATTGATTCACCCTTTAAAGCGTCTGAGCACAGCCAGGGAGCATTCTCTGGCTGTGCTGCTTTAACAGCCGTGGGACTGGCAGGAAACAGGAAATACTTGTATTAACTTTAGAAATGCTATGGTCCTGCAGCTCTTAAAGCAGCACAGCCACGGGAGCAAAGGAGAATGCTCCCCTGGCTGTGCTCAGCCACTTTAAAAGGTGAATCAGTGAAGGAGGCTTCAGGCGCCCCAAGTCAATCCCTCACTAGCTCACCCGTTAAAGCAGCAGCAAGGGCAAATGGAGGCTCAGACCCTGCATGGGACAAGCTGCCGAGATTTTAAAAGCATGATGTCCAACTATGCCTTTTTATAGCACAGCCATAGGAGCAAAGGAAAATGCTCCCCCGGTTGTAAAAGTAGAAGGTGAGTGGTGACCAGTGCTGGGGGAAGCAAGGCAGGCTGGGACTGGGGAGGATGAGGGTGGAAGGACTGGAAGTGAACCTACACTGAGGATGGGACTGGGACTGGAGCTGGGACTAGAAAGTGGGGTAGGGGGCTATGATTGTAAGGGAGCTGATACAGGAAGGTATTGGGATTGTAAGAGGACTAGACGGGGGGGGGGGGGGAGTTGGACTGTAAGGTAGCTGACACTGAGAATGGGACTGGAAGGGGACTAGATAGTGTGGGAGGAGTTGAACTGGAAGAGGGTTAGATAGTGTGGGGTGGGTCTGGGACTGTAAGGGAGCTGACACTGGTGTGGTACTGGGACTGGAATGGGGCTAGCCAGTGGGGGAGCGGGACTAGGCTGTAAGGGAGCTGACACTGGGAATGGTATTGGGATTGGTAGGGGGCTAGACGGGAGGAGGGGGACTGTAAGGGAGCTGACAATGGAGATGGTACTGGGACTGGAAGGTGGCTAGGCAGTGGTGGGGGGAGTGAGACAGTAAGGGAGCTGACAATGGGGATTGTACTGGGACTGGAAGGGGGCTAGACAGTAGGGGTTAATGGGATTGGAAGATAGCTGACTAGGGATGGTAGTGGGGCTAGAAGGGGGCTAGGCAGTGGGGAAGTTAGACTGGGATTTGAAGGGAGCTGACACTGGGTGGCTGGGAATACAAGCGACTGGCATTGGTGATGGGAATGGAAGAGGACTAGACAGTGTATGTCTGTGGAGGGGGGGGGGGGGGAAATGAGACCAGAAGGAGGCTGTCACTGAGTATGGTACTGGGACTGGAAGGGAGGGGACACTGTGGATGGTACTGGGATTGGAAGAATGCAGAAGGATAATCATAGAGATTTGAAGTGGCAAAATCAGTGACTTGGGAAGAGGGTACAGAGGCTAAATGAGAGGATGGAATCTTGAGGAACAGCACTACAAGACTCGTGCAGTCAGCAATGTGGGGGAAAGCAAGGGAAGAATGAAGATTAGGAACATGGGGGAGGGGGAATGCAAAGGAGTAGGAGGCAGAGCCAGGAACCAGAGATGGGAGATGATGAGAACTCAAGAGACTGAGTAGGAATTTGGAGACAACAGCACCTAGTAGTTGCTAGATATGAGGGAGGGTGTGCGGTGAAGGTAAGAGAATAGGAAAGAAAAGTCAGGAAGGTTGAGGATTTGAGAGAGGGTGAGAGATGTGAAAAGGGATGGGTCTCTGAAGAAGGAGAGAGAGGGTAGAAATGTGGTTGGGGAGATGGTGAAAGAATAGTAGGGGGTGAGAGACTAAAGAATGGGCTGGCCGTTAGGGAGGGATGAATGACAGAGAAGGGCTAAGGCTACTGATTAGATCAAAGGCAGAGGATGACAGATGAAGGCTGAGGGAGTGAGAATAGAGGGCAGAAATAGGGAGCTAGGGAATGGGTAATGGAGAGAGGAGAGAGACAGAGACAGCAATGATACTTGTAAACATGTTAAATGTGGCAACTGTTTAATCTATGCCAAAACATTGGAGTTACCCCACCAAAAATCTCCCCAAAAGACTCCTTAGTGAAACAATATAATAACTTTTTGTCGGGCCGCAGTGAGGGAGGTTCAGATAAGGTTCAAAAACCCCACCAGACAACTGCGGACCATTTTAATCACCCCAATAGTTCTTCAGTGAACGTCAGTGAATTACTTAAAAATAGCTTAAACTTAGCTTAAATTGATGTAGAGAAGAAACGCAGTTCACTGTATGAAATGTCCAAAATCAAGATCACAGCACAAGTCAAGATCACGACGTGCAC
Source organism: Ichthyophis bannanicus (assembly GCA_033557465.1). NCBI lineage: Eukaryota > Metazoa > Chordata > Amphibia > Gymnophiona > Ichthyophiidae > Ichthyophis > Ichthyophis bannanicus. The sequence goes on along the minus strand of CM066032.1, from coordinate 1,717,650,552 downwards.
GTTTCGGGACGAACACAGTCCCTGTATCAAGTGCTCTCCTGAAGATCAAAACAGACGTGATTCTTCTCCTTCTACAAGGGAAAAGAATCACGTCTGTTTTGATCTTCAGGAGAGCACTTGATACAGGGACTGTGTTCGTCCCGAAATGTGCACGTCGTGATCTTGACTTGTGCTGTGATCTTGATTTTGGACATTTCATACAGTGAACTGCGTTTCTTCTCAACATCAATTTAAGCTAAGTTTAAGCTATTTTTAAGTAATTCACTGACGTTCACTGAAGAACTATTGGGGTGATTAAAATGGTCCGCAGTTGTCTGGTGGGGTTTTTGAACCTTATCTGAACCTCCCTCACTGCGGCCCGACAAAAAGTTATTATATTGTTTCACTAAGGAGTCTTTTGGGGAGATTTTTGGTGGGGTATTTCCTGTTATCTCTGATTCGGGATTTGTTTTGAGTGAAAACATTGGAGTTAGCATGTTTTATTCACCCTTATTTGCATCTTCAATTTACTTTAAAATGTCACTCGAATTGTTTGAGTCAAGGGTGATTTATGCAATTTTATGCCCTACTAAGAAAATATATATTAGACAGATCACTCATATGTTTAAAACACATATTGCTGAACATTTGTCTTCATATGCTGCGTGAAGGAGACTACGCTATTGGTCCCTCATTGGCTGCAAAAAGGACATACTATTGGGAGGAGTGGCCTAGTGGTTAGGACAAGGTACTTCAGGCTGGAGGGCCGGGGGTTCAAGTCCCACCTGGGGACAGCAATCTCAGGCCGGAGGGACTGGGATTTCTAGTCCTATAGGCACTCCTTGTGGTCGTGGGCAAGCCACTTAACCCTCCATTGCCCATGTTCCCTGTAAGTATTAGCGTATGTGTGTCATATCCCCTCGTGTTAAATGTATCTCCCAATTGACCGCTTTGACCCGGTGAAAAGCGGGATATAAATACAGCTAAATAAATAAAGCTAAATAAATAAATATTGCAGATCTGAATTTATTGAAATGTGAACTCTTAAAAGAAGCATGCAGAAACACTCCTTTGGCCTGGGTATTTGGCGCCTTCGAAATTTGTCACCCTAGGCCATTGCCCATGTTGCATATGTCAAAATCCAGGCCTGCCCATTGGTGGGAGCGCAGTTGGAGGGCTCCCACACAGTTTAGCAGCAGCTACTTTATGTCTGGAGCTGGGCTACCAATAGACTAAAGGTCAGAGAAAATGGAGGTAGAGAGAGGTAGTGGATAGAGAAAAGACTGAAGGGGAAATGAGAAGAATGGGAAAAGGGGGAGAGAAATTGAGAGGAGAAAAAGATGAACATACAGGGAAAGCAGAAGGAGAGTAAAGAGATGAAACGAGGTGAAGGGGGTAGAAAATAAAGAATATTTTGTCAGACTGTTTGTAAGAAGGGGTAACAATCCCTTTCCTATAAACAATCTGACAAAAAGTCTTTATTATTCTCGAAAAACATTTATTTGAATTTAGCTCTATTCAGCCTGACTTGTTTTGCTGGTTTGAATATTAACCAGCAAGTTATTGTGTGTTAGTGATTTCATACTGAAAGTAACATAGAAACATAGAAATGTTGTTGTTGTTAAGTGCCGTCGAGTCGGAGTCGACTCATGGCGACACTCTGGATAGCTATCCTAAATTGTGTTCGGTCTTCAGTCAGGCGGCTCATTGTTGACAGACTGGTACCTGTAGCTGCTGTTATTGTATCGATCCATCTCATTGCTGGCCTTCCTCTTTTGCGTTGACCTTCTATCTTGCCAAGCATGATGTCTTTCTCTAATGATCTCTCTCTCCGCATGATGTGTCCAAAGTATGAAAGTCGAAGTTTTGTCATCTGAGCTTCTAAAGAAAGCTTAGGTTTGATCTCCTCTAGTACAGACTGGTTTGTTCTTCGGGCAGTCCATGGTATACACAGTATTCGCCACCAGCACCATAATTCAAAGGCATCAGTTTTCTTCCTGTCTATCTTTTTCACTGTCCAGCTTTCACATCCATATGATGTTATTGAAAATACCATGGCTTGAACAAGTCGAATCTTTGTATGGAGAAAGACATCTCTGCTCTTGAGAATCTTATCTAGGTCTTTCATAGCCATTCTGCCAAGAGCAATGCGTCATCTGATTTCTTGACTGCTTGTTGCTTCTTTATTGATAGTTGATCCAAGTAGGTTAAAGTTATTCACAATTTCAATTTCTTCTCCTTCGACGATGAACCTGTTGATTATGCCAGTTGTCATGATCTTTGTCTTCTTTACATTAAGGTGCAGGCCCATTTTGAGACTATGTTCTTTTATTGTGAGAAGCAAATGTTTCAGATCATCTTCACTTTCCGCCAGTAATGTGGTATCATCAGCATAGCGAAGGTTGTTGATGAGTCTTCCACCAATCTTCACACCTCTGTTGTCTTCATACAATCCTGCTTCTCTGATGATTTGTTCTGCATATAAATTAAACAGGTAGGGGGAAAGTATGCAGCCTTGTCTTACACCTTTGCTTATTTTAAACCATTCTGTTTCTCCTTGTTCAGAAAAAGACCACATGGCCTATCTAGTCTGTCCTTCCATATCAATACTATCACTTATTCATTCACTCATTTGAATTTTCAACTCCAAACTCAATATACCAATTGGTCACTGGTCTCAGATAAACGGTATACGTTCAACACTTATTTTTGGGTAATGTAACTCCCCTTGTTAGTGTCCGTTTACATCAATGACCTCAGGCCAATATGGTTTATAATTTTTAAACTTTTTGTGTTGCTTCTTCTTTATATAATTAGCTTTTTTAATTATCATAAAAACTTTAAATTAGAACTCCATCCAACTTATCTTATGCTGGATGGCTGGTGCCCCCTCATTCTTGTTGTAAAAAAACCCCGACGCCTCAATCTTCCAAGCGCTCTGGCGTTTCTCCTACTGGGTTTTTCAAGGGAATGAATGCAGTACGTCCTTCAGGGACCATTTAGACAAACCTTTTCTTCAATGCTCTTCAAATTTAGCTTAAGCATGTTAACAGATCCGTATCGCGTTGTCAATGCAGACTCTTATGATGTTTCTTGAACTCAAGCTTAAAGGACCAGTGTCCTTCCATATCGACAACTACAACAGTCCCCTTTTTACCTTTAGAGATCCTCTGTGTTTGTCCCATGCTTTTTTGAATTCAGTTACTGTCCTCATCTCTACCACCTCCACTAGGAGACTATTCCACAGATCCACTTCTCTTTTCATAAAGAAATATTTCCGCATATCACTCCTGAATCTATCTCCCTTCACCCTCATCCCATGTCCCCTCGTAGCAGAACTTGCTTTCAATTGAAAGAGGCTCTCCCACTGAACATTTATGCCACGGAGGTATTTAAACATCTCAATCATATCACCTCTATCTCACCTTTCCTCTAAGGTGTACATATTAAGATCCTTCAGTTTGTCCTCATATGCTTTATAATGAAGACCACAAATCATTTTAGTAGCTACCCTCTGCACCGACTCCATCCTGTTCACATCCTTTTGAAGGTGCGGTCTCCAGAATTGCACACTGTACTCCAAATGAGGTTGCACCAAAGACTTATACAGAGGCATTATCACCTCCTTTTTTCTGCTAGCCATTCCTCTCCGTATGCACCCAAGCATCCTTCTAGCTTTTGCCATCGCCTTTTCTACCTGTTTAGCTACTTTAAGATCATCAGACACAACCACGCCTAGGTCCCGCTCTTCTTTAGTGGACAAAAGTTCTTCACCCGCTATACTATATTGTTCCTTTGGATTGCTGCAGCCCAAATGCATGACCTTACATTTTTTAACATTAAATCCCAGCTGCCAAATTCTAGACCATTCTTCAAGCTTAGCTAGATCCCTCCTAATGTTATCTACACCTTCCTGGGTGTGTACTCTATTGCAGATTTTGGTATCATCCGCAAAGAGGCAAACCTTACCCGACATCCCTTCTGCTATATCACTAACAAAGATGTTAAAAAAAATCGTACCAAGGACAGATCCCTGGGGCACACCACTGGTAACATCCTTCTCCTCAGAGTGAGCTCCATTTATTTGTACTCTTTGTCGCCTCCTACCCAACCAATTTCTTATTTATTTAGCATACATTTTGTGGTGGCGAAGCCAGCCAGGTGCCTATGGAAATAGAGAAAACACAAGCAGTTTCCCCTAGTCAGAAGGAAAGTGCAGGGAATGGTCACTTTAAAAGTGCAGCTAACATTGAAAAAAACCTGTCAAAAGCTGCTGTCCTAAGGCCATGCCCCAGCTCCATGGTAACTGAGGGTGGTAATCTAAGACAGCTGGGGGCGGGGTGGAAAGATACAGGTCAGACCCACTCATATAAGCCCCAGAGAACAGGGAGCAAGAGAGACGAGAGAAAGAGAGGAGAAGGAGGAGCAAGAAGGCAAGCTACAGGTGCCACAAGGCAAGGAACTGAATCAAGAGCTGAGTCTGATTCAGAGGCGGAGTCTGGGAAGGAACCTCAGTCTGAGCAGGAGTCTCACTCTTACAGGAGGAAGAGAGACGGAAGGGCTAATTTATCCAGGAACCAGCATGGCCAGGGAAGTGGCAGTGAAGCACTGCTGAGGAGAATCCCAAAAGGTATTGCTCGTAAGGATTTTAGCCAAGGGTCTCAAGAAAGGTTCCCAGACAGCAGTTTGAGGGAAGAATATCCCCAAAGCCAGCTCCAGTGTTTAAACCAGTACCAGGGTTACAGGAAGCCTGCAGGAGGTTCAAGAACCCAGGAAGGGCTGGTAAGAAAACCTCTTAACAAAGAATGCCTGAATGTTTTAAAGCTTTTAAAACGTTTGATAAAAGACCAGGAAGTGACTTGTTTTGATAACAGCTCTGAGTCCCGGGAGAGGTCTCGAGGGGAACAGCTGTTTTTCAACGACGCTACAGAACCAGGGTGTTCTGAGTGTGAATCAATGGACATTGGAGAAAGTGATAATATCTTGAGTGAACCCGAGCAAGAAATGGAATGTGATTTATCCATAGCAGTAAAATAAGAATGTTTTGGAATTATAAGCTTGAAGAAATTCCCATTTGTTTGATGTGCATGTTGTTCTAAGAAGGAAGGAAGTTTTAATTAGTATGGCTTCTGTTTTAAAAGAGACTTGTTAAGAAAGAATGCTTAGAGTCTCTGGAATAACTAATTAAAATCCTTAAGGAATTAAAGCCAAGAAGAAAAGTTTATTGCCTGAGTTTTGCTGCATTGAAAGTTTTCAATGGACATTTACTTTCAGTTAAGCACTGTGAATTGAAGCCCTTTACTTTTGAAGAAACAGCCTTTGCCTTGTTGAAGTAAGCAAGAGCAATTGATATCTTTGAGAAGTTTTCAAACCTTTTTATTTCTTGTGGAAAAGTCTGTACATGTGATATGCCAAGCTTCTTTTGAAGTTCCTGTTATCAAGGGAGGCGAATAAAATTTCCTGTGTTGCTTTCAACCCTCGGCTCAGCACTTCATTACAACTACAATTAATTGCTTAAGGAACTACAACTCCCAGAGGCCTTTGCCCAGGAGTTCATAATTGAAAGGAACATTCGCCCCCTTTCCTCGTCAGGCAACCGCCTAGGCGGGGCAAGGGCACGAAAGGTGGCGTAGTATTTAGGATTTCGCCTTGGCCACGTGTTCCCAAGACACCGGAACTACAAGAAGAAGAAAGAAAGAAAAAAAAAGGGGAAAAGTTTTTTTTTTCTACATGCACTGAAGATACAAGCTGCCTGCTGGAAAAGGAAGACCCGGATCAACAGCAGAAGGACCGGATTGGAGCGGATTCCTGAGGTCGTGATCTGCTGGTTGATAAACCCGAGTCTACACCTGCCTAAGGTAATCCGTATTTATAAGGGATATAAGCGGATACCAGAGCCGGGTGGGACTGCAGCAGTGCACAAGGATAGCAAAGGAGAGAGGGCCTATACATTTGAGGGCCGCACTTGGTGTTTTTCTCTCTATTTTCTTGTTTCAGCCACTACCAAGCATGGAGCAGACGGAGCTTTGGAGATGCATAGCTGACCAGTTCCAGAGGCAACAGGAGATGTCGGCGCGGACCTTGGAACAAATAGCAGCCATGCTCCAAACCCAGCAAAAGCCGTTGCTTGAGAGGATGGATGATTGGCTGGGAATGCAGAAACAAGCAACAGAGTCTCCAAGGACAGTACCAGGTTCCTTAAGGGATACACCAGGGTTTGGGATACCTGGGACTGGGACATTCTCTTTTGGGCAGTTAGCAAAAGGAGACGATGTTGATGATTTTCTAGCCGCTTTTGAAAGGGTAGCACTTTTATCTGGTTGGCATAAAGAGCAATGGGCCATACGCCTTGCCGCTTCTTTGACCGGAGAAGCGCTAGCAGCATATAGGGCTATGCCCGTGGAATTAGCCACTGATTATAAGGAGTTACAGAAGGCAATAAGAGACCGTTTGGGCCTAAACCCTATGGTCTACCGCCGCCTTTTGCGGAGCTCTAGGTTAAAACCTGGTGAAACACCGCGTGCTTTGTGCCAGCGGATTAAAGGGTTGGCATTAAAATGGCTAACACCTGAGACTCAAACAAAGGAGTCATTATTCGACTGTATTATCCTGGAGCAGTTCATGGACGCTGTTCCAAGAGATATGAGATCCTTCCTGATCCTACAAGACTGCAAGACCACAGAGGCAGCGACCGCACTGGCTGAGTGTTACCTGGAGGCCAGTGTGGCAAGCCCGGTTAAGGTGGGTGGTCTAACGCAAGCAGTCAAAGTAGCCTCAGAAAGGAAGGAAAAGCCTATATGGGGAGAAGGTATGAAGGCAGTGCCTTTGGATAAGCCCAGTTATATACACAAAAAATGTTTTTCATGTGGGGAAGAGGGACACATGAAAAAAGACTGCAAAGCTAGGACAGCCCTGATGACCTCCCACTCTGAAGAGAGAGGGGAAGGATTCCTTCTAGATGTAGAGGTGGAGGGTGTCCCAGTAGAAGCTTTGTTGGACTCCGGAGTGGACCAGTCAATGATCTCGAGGAAGCTCTGGAAGGAGATAGCATCCCAGATTGGTCCGGCTCCCGAGCCTCAAGAAAAGTCTATAAGGATACGATGCATTCATGGGGCAGCCTCATCGTACCCTGTTTATGTTGTATCTGTGAAAGGTTTAGGGCTAAAGCGGAAAATACCTGTGGCTGTAGTACCAAGGCTCCCACAAGCGTTAGTCCTGGGAAGGGACTGGCCCCAGTTTAGGCGTGGGATAGCAGAGGGTCTCCATAATAGAACAGGTAAGACATCCACCTTAGCACCACCAAAAGACAAGAGAGAAGCTCCACCAGGGGATTCACCTCATTTGGAGGGTGGGAGAGTACCCCGGGAGAAGGAGAGTGAGGGAGACCGAGCACCATCTACACGTACAGGGAACACTAAGGCTAGGTCAGTTCCCCAGCCTTTGTTTGGAACCAAACAGCGACAGGCCAAAGGGGAGATAGCTAAGAAGGAGAACATCCCTAAGAAGTCCCCATTTGTTCTTAGGTTTTGCCGCACTACTCCCAATGCCAAAGTTCCTAAGCGGGCTACCCAGATGGCAGCCGGCTTTGATATGTGTAGCGCAGAGGAGATAATTATTCCCCATCAGGGAAAGGCCCTGGTAGAAATGGGAATACAAGTGGAAATATCCCCAGGTTGTTATGGACGTCTTGCCCCTCGTTCAGGTCTAGCCTGGAAAAATTTCATCGATGTAGGCGCCGGAGTAATCGACCCCGACTACCGAGGGACGATTAAGGTGCTATTATTTAACTTTGCCAAAGAGGATTTTAGGGTAAATATAGGGGACCGTATAGCTCAGATGATCTGTGAGCGGGTGGGTTTTCCGTCCCTGGAGGAGGTAACGGAGTTAACTCCTACCACTAGGGGGACCGGAGGTTTTGGGTCCACCGGTAAAACAGAAGTAAAGGGATTAGCTGCCAGCTGTGAGGTAACCGAGGAAGAGGATCTAGGCCCGCAATTAACTGATTGCAAGGGAGATCCAGTCCCCAGGTTAGGGGAAGAACTTTCCTGGTCTCAACAGCAAGAGTTATTAGCGCTCCTACGGAAGTTCCCCGATGTCTTAACACCCCTACCAGGTGAGACACGTCTTGTAGCCCACGAGATAGTTACCCTCCAAGGGGAGATAGTACGCCAGAGACCCTACCGGTTACCTGAGGCAAAACGCCAGGAGGTAATATCCCAAGTGCAGGACATGCTTAAGATGGGAATAATTGAAGAGTCCCATAGTCCATGGAACAGCCCCATAGTGCTGGTACCCAAACCAGACGGAACAATGCGGTTTTGCATTGATTGGAGTGGAGGAGTGGCCTAGTGGTTGGGGCAAGGTACTTCAGGCCGGAAGGTCGGGGGTTCAAATCCCACTAGAGGACAGCAACCTTGGGCCGGAAGGACTGGGGTTTCTAGTCCCACAGGTGCTCCTTGTGGTCTTGGGCAAGCCACTTAACCCTCCATAGCCCATGTTCCCTGTAAAATAGTTATCTCCAAGTTATAATGCCCTGTTCAATGTAATTTCAGTTTGTTCGATGTAAACCGCACTGATGCAGAATAGCGCGGTATATAAGAGAATGTAAATAAAATAAATAAAATAAATTTCCGCAGGGTGAATGCCATCTCCCGGTTTGACGCCTATCCCATGCCAAGGATAGAAGAATTGCTGGACCGATTAGGCCAGGCGTCTTACCTGACCACTCTTGACATGACCAAGGGGTATTGGCAGATTCCCCTCACCAGGGAATCTCGCCCAAAGACCGCATTCAGCACCCCTATCGGTCTTTACCAGTTTCGTCGCATGCCTTTTGGATTGCATGGGGCGGCAGCGACCTGCCAGCGACTGGTTGATGTGATCTTGCGTCCCCATCAACAATACGCGACCGTGTATATGGACGACATTGTGATCCATAGCTCTTGCTGGGACGAGCACTTGGCACGCATTAAAGCCATTTTAAGAGCCTTGCGTGGTGCGGGTATCACCTTGAACCCGGCCAAGTATATGTTTGGGGGAAAACAGGTAAAATATCTGGGACATTTGGTAGGGCGGGGCACAGTAAAACCTCTACTTGAAAAAATGGAAAGTGTTAGGACATTTCCAAGACCCTTGACAAAAAGACAGCTCCGTAGTTTTCTTGGTTTAATCGGCTATTACCATTGATTCATTCCCCATTTCGCTACCAAGAGCGCTGCCTTAACGGAAGGGTTAAAGAAAAATGCACCCAACCAAGTAAAATGGTCAGCGGAAGCAGAAGAAGCCTTTTCAAGGTTAAAGGGTGAGCTCTGCCAGGCACCAATATTAAGGGGTGTAGATTTCAGTAAGTCTTTTATCGTACAAACAGATGCGTTGGATACAGGGTTAGGCGCTGTATTGTCACAGAAGTTTGATGGGGAGGAACATACGGTTATGTTCCTAAGCAGAAAGCTAACACCACCAGAGAGGAAGTACTCCGTAGTGGAGAGGGAATGTCTGGCCATAAGGTGGGCGGTGGACGCCTTGCGTTTTTACCTGATGGGCCGTAAGTTTTTACTAGTGACTGATCATGCCCCGTTGCGTTGGTTAAACCAGATGAAGGATCATAATCCCCGTCTTACCTGTTGGTACATGGCCTTACAGGCATTCGACTTTCATATAGAGCATAGAGCAGGGAAGTTGCACACCAAAGCTGACGCCCTTTCGCGTATTACGAGCTATGCTGAAGTTGATACGCCAGCCCGTAATATCTTAAGCGGGGGGATATGTGGTGGCGAAGCCAGCCAGGTGCCTATGGAAATAGAGAAAACACAAGCAGTTTCCCCTAGTCAGAAGGAAAGTGCAGGGAATGGTCACTTTAAAAGTGCAGCTAACATTGAAAAAAACCTGTCAAAAGCTGCTGTCCTAAGGCCACGCCCCAGCTCCATGGTAACTGAGGGTGGTAATCTAAGACAGCTGGGGGCGGGGTGGAAAGATACAGGTCAGACCCACTCATATAAGCCCCAGAGAACAGGGAGCAAGAGAGACGAGAGAAAGAGAGGAGAAGGAGGAGCAAGAAGGCAAGCTACAGGTGCCACAAGGCAAGGAACTGCATCAAGAGCTGAGTCTGATTCAGAGGCGGAGTCTGGGAAGGAACCTCAGTCTGAGCAGGAGTCTCACTCTTACAGGAGGAAGAGAGACGGAAGGGCTAATTTATCCAGGAACCAGCATGGCCAGGGAAGTGGCAGTGAAGCACTGCTGAGGAGAATCCCAAAAGGTATTGCTCGTAAGGATTTTAGCCAAGGGTCTCAAGAAAGGTTCCCAGACAGCAGTTTGAGGGAAGAATATCCCCAAAGCCAGCTCCAGTGTTTAAACCAGTACCAGGGTTACAGGAAGCCTGCAGGAGGTTCAAGAACCCAGGAAGGGCTGGTAAGAAAACCTCTTAACAAAGAATGCCTGAATGTTTTAAAGCTTTTAAAACGTTTGATAAAAGACCAGGAAGTGACTTGTTTTGATAACAGCTCTGAGTCCCGGGAGAGGTCTCGAGGGGAACAGCTGTTTTTCAACGACGCTACAGAACCAGGGTGTTCTGAGTGTGAATCAATGGACATTGGAGAAAGTGATAATGTCTTGAGTGAACCCGAGCAAGAAATGGAATGTGATTTATCCATAGCAGTAAAATAAGAATGTTTTGGAATTATAAGCTTGAAGAAATTCCCATTTGTTTGATGTGCATGTTGTTCTAAGAAGGAAGGAAGTTTTAATTAGTATGGCTGCTGTTTTAAAAGAGACTTGTTAAGAAAGAATGCTTAGAGTCTCTGGAATAACTAATTAAAACCCTTAAGGAATTAAATCTAAGAAGAAAAGTTTATTGCCTGAGTTTTGCTGCATTGAAAGTTTTCAATGGACATTTAGTTTCAGTTAAGCACTGTGAATTGAAGCCCTTTACTTTTGAAGAAACAGCCTTTGCCTTGTTGAAGTAAGCAAGAGCAATTGATATCTTTGAGAAGTTTTCAAACCTTTTTATTTCTTGTGGAAAAGTCTGTACATGTGATATGCCAAGCTTCTTTTGAAGTTCCTGTTATCAAGGGAGGCGAATAAAATTTCCTGTGTTGCTTTCAACCCTCGGCTCAGCACTTCATTACAACTACAATTAATTGCTTAAGGAACTACAACTCCCAGAGGCCTTTGCCCAGGAGTTCATAATTGAAAGGAACATTCGCCCCCTTTCCTCGTCAGGCAACCGCCTAGGCGGGGCAAGGGCGCGACAATTTGTATGCCGCTACTTCCAGCGATCAGTAGCGGTTCGATTACAAGTTGGACAGTGTCAAATCATGACATAAAATTTCGAGGTATAAATACATTGATTTGAAGAGAAAGCACATCACACATCACACAGTAAATAGGTTTTGAAAAGGGGAACAATATTTACATATGTACATTTTTACATGACTGTAACCCTGTTTCATTAGGTGGCAACTTGTAGACCGTTGGGATTTAAATCAAATTGTACTGACATTGGAATAGATATATCTTAAGGTTTTTTCTGAATTCCATTAGGTCTTTGCTAGCTCGTAGCTCGGGCGGTATTTGGTTCCAGAGTGTCGGGGCTGTGTAAGAGTATGCTCTGTGGCTAGTACTGGTTTTGACAGATCTGATATCGGTTGGAACGTGGAGTAGGTTTGAGTTGATGGTTCTCCTGCATCTGTTGGGAGGTTGTATGCAATGTTCCCTCTAATTTTCTGTAGGCTGTGTGTGCATAAAATATCAGCTGTGTGCAGCTTTTGAAGAAAGGTTAAATTTTTGTGCGCCACATAACGACACTCAGAGGTATATACTTTAAAATTTGCCTACACATCAGAATACAGTATGTACACCACATTGATTTTAATCAAATTAAATGAAAATAGACGACTACTAAATGAAGCGGGAAATTTCTAGTATTTACAATCATAACTTTTAAATTTTAAGACGTCTGTGTTGTTTTCTATCAGAATCAGAGCCGTAATTTTTGTGCGCTCTGTTGTAAAGTATGTGCGCTCGCTCGGCAAGGTGTGTGCGCGCGCACACGCGCACAGATTAGAGGGAACAGTGGTTGTATGCTGATTAGGGTGGATAGAAAGGATGGTGCTATTTTATGCATGATTTTGAATGTGGTTATTAGAGTCTTATATTTTATCCGAGCTGTAATGGGGAGCCAATGCAGCTCGATCAACACAGGTGTAATGTGTTCAGCGAGGTTTTTTCTCATGATGATCCTAGCTGCTACATTTTGCTCCATTTGTAGAATGTTAAGGGTTTTCTTTGGTAGACCCTGTAAGATGGCGTTGCAGTAGTCAAAGTGTGGCATAATGAGTGCTTGAGCAACAGACCGGAAATCATGAGGTTCAATAATGCTCCGTAGTGGTTGAACGACTCTAAGTTTGTGGAAAACGGCCTTGTTGGTTTTGCGGAGGTGTTTTTCCATCTTTAGGTCGCTATCAAATGTAACTCCCAGATATTTTATTTCATTCTTTGTGTTGTACGTATTGTTACACAGAGTGATTGTTGCAGGCGGGTCAAAATTAGGTTTTCTGGAGATATACATCACCTCGGTTTTCTTGTGGTTGATTGCCATGTTGTTTTGCTGTAGCCATGTTATCATTTCGCTTAGGCATGTTTCCAGCTGGTTATAGTTAGGGTTATCGATATCAAGTTGTGTGTACAGCATAATATCGTCCGCATAGATGTGGTAGTTGATTTTGTGCTGACGGAGGATTTCACAAAGGGGTTGCATATAGACATTGAAAAGCAGTGCGGAGAGAGCAGAGCCCTGAGGTATGCCTTGAGTTTGTGGGAATGCCTCAGCTTTTTCACCGTTGAATTGAACCTGTTGCATTCTGTTTGATATGTATGAAGAGAACCATTTTAGGGGGATTCCCAATATGCCTATTGATTCAATCTTGTTTAAGAGGATTCCATGGTGGACTGTATCAAAAGCGGCAGAGATGTCAATGAAGATGAGGATGAACATTTTCTTTTTGTCTTCTAGGCCTTTGAGGAGGTTGTTAAGTAGTGCTAGTAAAAGGGTTTCGACCCCGTGATGTTGTCTGAAACCGTATTGTTGCTCATCTAGGGTTTCATGGTCATCCAGGTGGTCTTGTAGTTGTAGTAGGACTGCCTTTTCAATGATCTTTGCTAGGAAAGATATGCTGGAAATAGGGCGGTAGGATGCTGGGTCGTCTTTGTTGAGTGCTTTGTTTTTTAGAATCGGCCTTATTATGGATTTCTTAAGTTGTGTGGGCATGATTCCTTGCTGTAGTGATAGGTTTACTATATGTGAGACTTGGTGAGCAATGTCTTGTTTCACCGCCTTGACCCAAGCAGCTGGGCAGGGATCTAGCGGGGAGGTGGTGGTATTGATGTTTGTTATTATGTTAATAATTTGCTGATCATCAATGTTGTGAAAATTGCTCCATGTCTGATCCTGGTCCGTACCGGTCGCCATGTTGGGATGGTGTGCCGGATGGGTTGCACTCATACAGTGAGTGGGTTTGGTTGCAGTGAGTTTGCTTGCGTAGTGGTCAGCCAGCATTTGGGGCTGGATTATGTTATCATAGTGGTCCTCCTGTGATGTTTTGGTCAGTGACTTGACTAGTTTGAATAATTTGCGAGGCTTATTGATGGCTTTGTTTAATAAGTTGGTGTGGTGCGTTCTTTTCGCGGAGTTGACCTTGTCTTTGTATTTTGCGAGGTGTGTGAGGTACTGAGTCTTGTGTTCGATGGATTTGGTTCGTCTCCATTTTCTTTCCAGTTTCCGGAGTTCCCTTTTCAGTCTGGTCAGCGTTCCTGTGTACCAGGGTTCAGATCTGGATTTAGTTGTGTTTGAGGGGATCTTCCATGTTGGGTTTGATACATCTTGAATTCCGGTGTCCCACCTGTTAGTTAGAACATCGAGGTCTGTGCAGTCCAAATCTATGTGGGAGGTAATGGTACTTATGAGATTTTCCATGTGGAATTTATTGGATCTCCTTTGCGGGTGTATCGTTCTCAGAGCTTTTGCCTCTTTGGGTGTGGAGGGCAGTTTTATTCGGAGATCAATTTGATGGTGGTCGGACCATGGTACTTGAGTTATCTTTATCACAGGTTTCTCTTCGTTGTGCTGCTGGTTCGTGGGTGTGAAAACCATGTCAAGGGTATGGCCCTTGTCGTGGATGGCGTCATTTATTATCTGTTGATACCCTAGTTGGGTCATAGCTTCCAGGAAAGTGTTTGCGTGAGTAGGCGGGATTGATGCTAAATTTAGGTCTCCCAAGATGATTTGGAATTTCCTGATTTGCGTGGTGGTGATGCTCTCTAGTGCTGCAGCCAGAGCTTCATGGTGTGACGAGGGGGATCTGTATATTAGACAGATGGAAAATGCTGTGTTTTCTACTTTGAGTAAGTCGATGTCCATATTTGAGTTCAGGGATGTGCTTGTTAGTTGCAGGCTGGTCTTGGCTACTATGAGAACTCCTCCACCCCTTTTGTTGGCGCGTGGGCAGTTGTATAATTTGTATCCGGGTTTGTTTATCTGGTTTAATATTGCGGAGTCGGTGTCAGTGATCCAAGTTTCTGTTATACAGAAGATGTCTGGCTGTTCATCAGTGATGATGTCATAGATGATGTGAGTTTTGTTCCTGATTGATCTGGCATTGATGAGGATGATGTTGCATGCATCATGTGATGGTTGTGGGGTTTGAATGTGGTTGATTTGGGTTTGTATGGGCTTGTTTACATGCGTTCTCAGTAATTTAGGTTTGCGATACTTCTGAGATCTGTTTTGTCTGGGAAGAATGGGCGTCGGAGCTGGTGTGAGTGTTGGTTCGTTGATGGTAATGTGGTATAGGGTGAGTGGATGCAGTGATGGTATTGGGATGGGGTAGAGAAAGTAGATTAGATTACATAAGCGTGGCAGAGAGAGGTATAAGTTTGGGTTGCAAGCGTACGATGGAATCAATATGTACAGACATAAGCTTAGAAACAAGTTGAGGGGTTCCATTCCTCAGCAGTTTGGAGGACAGCTGAAAAGGACAGTGACCTGGAATCTACAGATGGTGAAGTGTCAGCAGGCAGAAAGTGTACTAGTGATTTGAGAGGTTTGGGGTGACAATGTATGGGACAGTGGTCGAGTAGTTGTAGATGGCTTGCAGTTTTGTAGTAACCAATGTAACAGACAAAAGGTAGACAATGCATCAGACAGAAGGCAGTATACAGTAACAAAGTATCCGACAGGTGCTTAGTCTAAGCAGATAGATTGCATAGCCTAAATATCAGTCAATTGTCCGGTATCAGATAGTGGCCTAGTTAAAGTAGTTGATACGCAATAGCAATAGGCAGACAATGTATCAGGCAGAAGGCAGTATACAGTAACGAAGAATACAGTTTACAGTAACAGTAACAAAATATACAGTAACAAAGTTTGCAGAGCCTAAATATCAGTGTTAGCAGACACTTCACAGTAACAGTGCAGTGGACAGTGGCCTAGTAATAGCAGTGTCTCGGATTTTGTCTCTTTATGGCATCTGTTTCTTGGGTCAGGAATATGTTTGAGGGCTTACCTTCTCGTGTGGATCTCGGCCGTTGTGGATCTTTTGTTGTTCCTAGTTGGTGAGGGGTTAGACCCCAGCTGGGTGATCCGTGGCGTTTCGATGTCCGCGATGATGGTACTGTAGAGGGGGATTTTCTGTTTTTTTGCCTAGTTGCCACTGCCTAAGGGCCACGCCGAAGGGCCCTCTGGCGAGGCCCTCAGGCGCGGGCCCACCAGGCGTGGGCGCGCCCCGTAGGAACGCTGCTTAAAAGCGCAGGCTCTGCTGGCTCCCACTGCCCCGATTGGGCAGGAGCGCCGGGGGGTGGGGAAACCCGGCAGCGGCTCCCTCTCGCAAGGGACGCCGCTTAAAAGTGCCGGCTCTGCTGGCTCCCACTGCCCCGATTGGGCAGGAGCGCCGGGGGGTGGGGAAACCCAGCAGCGGCTCCCTCTCGCAAGGGACGTCGCTTAAAAGCGCCGGCTCTGCTGGCTCCCACTGCCCCGATTGGGCAGGAGCGCCGGGGGGTGGGGAAACCCGGCAGTGGCTCCCTCTCGCAAGGGACGCCGCTTAAAAGCGCCGGCTCTGCTGGCTCCCACTGCCCCGATTGGGCAGGAGCACTGGGGGATGGGGAAATTTCTAACACAAGCAGTAACTTTAGGGTCCATCCCTAGGGTGCTCAGTTTGTTTATAAGTCGCCTGTGAGGAACAGTGTCAAAGGCTTTACTGAAATCTAATTACACCACATCTAGGGCTCTCCCTCGGTCCAACTCCCTGGTCACCCAGTCAAAGAAATCAATCAGATTTATCTGACAAGACCTGCCTCTGGTCAATCCATGCTGCCTCGGATCCTGTAATCCGCTGGACTCCAGAAACCTCACTATTTTCTCTTTCAGCAGCATTTCCAATAATTTACTCACCACCGAAGTTAAACTAACTGGCCTGTAGTTTTCAACCACATCCTTACTTCCGCTTTTGTGTAAAGGCACCACATGAGCCTCTCTCCAGTCCTTTGGCACCACTCCCGACTCCAAAGAGGCATTGAAAAGGTCAGTCAGTGGAGCTGCTAGAATGTCCCCAAGTTCCCTCAGTATTCTAGGGTGTATCCCATCCGGTCCCATCGCTTTGTCTACTTTAAGTTGAGCTCACGAACACAGTCTTCTGAAAATTGTTCAAGATGTCCCTTGCTTCTGTTCCTGTTTGTGGGTGTTTTCTGAGGTCCTGCTCCTGGTTCTTCATCTGTGAACACAGAACAGAAATATTTGTTAAGCAATTCTGCTTTATCCTTATCAGCTTCTACATATTCCTCCCCTGCACCCTTGAGTCTGACAATACCACTTTTGCCCTTCCTCTTCTCACTAATATATCTGAAAAATGTCTTATCCCTCCATTTTATTGCATTGGCTATTTCCTCCTCCTTTTGAATCTTTGCCTTTCTGACTACTTTGCTAGCTTCTCTTTTTCCAAATACAGATGCCTGTCTTCCTCTTTCTGTGATCTCTTGTATTTCATGAAGGCCTCCCTCTTTTTCGTCACTTTTTCAGCTACTTCTTTCGAAAACCATAGCGGTCTCCTTTTCCTTTTACCTTTATTTACCATTTTAACAAAAAGGTTGGTTGCCCTTAAAATATCCCCTTTTAGTTTTGCCCACTGTTTTTCTACCTCCCCAGGTGTTCCCATCCCACTAACGACTCCCTGAGATATTGGCCCATCTTCGCAAAGTTAGTCTTCCTAAAGTCTAAGATCCTCACCTTGGAATGGATTCTAACAGCCCTAGTCCTAATACTGAACCACACCATCTGGTGATCACTGGATGCAAAATGATCTCCCACTACAACATCAGAAACACTTTCACCATTGGTAAGCACCAAGTCCAGTATGGTCCCTTCACATGTGGGGTCTGTTACCAATTGTTTGAATAGTTCTCCCTATAGAGAATCCAGGATCTCCTTACTTCTAGATGATACTGCAGCAGGAATGTGCCAATCAACATCTGGCATATCGAAATCTCCTATCAGTAGCACTTCCCCTTTCCTACAAATGCTGCGTATGTCTTCAATTAACTCTCTGTCCACCTCTTCCTCTTGTGAGGGAGGTCTGTATATCACACTAATGCAAATAGATTTCTCTTTCCCTCTTTCTAGTTTAACCCACAATGCCTCCTCTCTCCCTTTTAAGCTCTGTAATTCCAAAGCTTTAATAGTAGTTTTTACATATAGTGCCACTCCTCCTCCCCTTCTTCCTACCCTGTCCTTTCTGAATAAAGTATAGCCAGGTATAATTACATCCCAATCATGGTTTTCTGTGAACCACGTTTCTGTAATTGCCACTAATTCCAAGTCAGCCACTCCCACCAAAGCTTCATCATCAGGGAAATTATTTCCCATGCTATGGGCATTTATACACACTGCTTTCCATATGTTACCCCTGTTACCCATTTCCATAAAGGTATTTAATATATCACCTACCTGGGGGCTTTCTTCACCCATCCTCAACTGATCTAGTTTAAAGCCCTCTTCAGTAGATTTGCCAGTCTACTACTGAAGACGCTTCAACCTTTCTTGGACAGATAGTTGGTTGGTTTGATTCTGACAGGGATGAGCTGAAGAGCTCAAGAATAATTCTTTTATTTTAACTGAGATTCTTATTCCTGCTGCTTAAATTGAGCATTACTAGATTTGCAAAGTACTGAAGAACTGCTGTCAGTACTTATTTGCTGAAGGGTTTCTGTGGTTAGAATGGGGAAGAGGGTGAAGTGCATGGAAAGCTAGTAAGAAGTGTATTATTCTTGAAAATCCTTTATCTGAATTTAGCTCTATTCAGCCTGACTTGTTTTGTTGGCTTACTACTGTAGGTGGTCAGTGCTGTAATATTGGGGTTAATATATTGGGTTAATATTCAAAAGCACTTTTCTGTGTAACTTCCAAAACTGCATGAATAAGTTCTTTGTTTTCAATCCCTGCACTTATGAATGGATAACTTTGGGTCATATAAGTCATTATACAGCCAAAATTTATGTGGATAAAGAGGGTGAGGGAGGGGAGGTGAAGGTGTGAGAGGCATGATGGGGCAGGGCCAAAATTCATCTTAATAGTTGCGATATTCAGCTGCCATCTAGGTAACTTATCCATATACAGAATGCAGAAACAGCGGGGGGGGGGGGGGGGGATATTTGAAGCCATTTAAACAGTTTGCAGACCTACAAACTTCCTAAATTTATTTATTTAACAGGTTTTATATACCATCTTATCTTTTAATCAAAGCGGTTTAAATAGAAACTATAATATTACTATAAAACTGGAAGAGATCTGCTACCTCCAGCACCACCACCGTTGCCGCAAAAGGAACAAGGACAGCGGTAATGGGGCAAGGGCAGGCCAGGTGGGCAGCGCGGGGTGGGGGGGCAGCTGGACATGAGGAGGTGGGGTAAGATGGGGAGATGCTGGACATGGGGAGATAGGGGCAGAATGGCTATGCTGGGCATGGGGGAATGGGGCAAATGATAAGTCTGATGTCAGTGGGGGGGGGGGGAGGGGCGTCAGGTTTGCAAGTTGTACAGGGTACATTTATGGCTTGGTATGACCCTGTGGACCCTCGTCAGGCCAACATGGTGGAGGCAGCGTGGCAAGCATAACATAGAGCCGTGGGTGGCTGCATCTGCTCCAGGCCCAGTGGCTCTTCTCTTTTGGCTGAAGTCTTGCGAATCACAAGACTTCAGCCTTGAAGAGAACAGAGATGGGCCTGGAGTGGAGGCAGTGTGGCAAATCACCACGGCTTTACGTTATTCTTGCTGCGCTGTCTCCACCGTGTGGACCCAGCAGTGGGGTGCAGTGTACCACACCAAGTGGGGGGTGCTGCTCTGGGCTCCAAGAGTGCTGAGAACACCACTGTTCAGTGGCACTAACATAGTTAGTGCTGCTGAATATCCTCGGGTGCAGCCTCTAAGCACCTCGATACTAGCTGGCTAGCTTCATGGCATTCCTGGGTGGTGTAAAGGTGGCACCCAGGGATAACTGGCTAGCAGCGATATTCACTCACTAGTTGGTTATCTCATAATGTCTAAAGTTAGGATAGCTAAATGGCTGCCCTAACTTTAGCTGCTTTTGTAATCTGCTAGTGGCTAAATATCAATATTCAGTGCTGATGGCTGAGTTCAAGATTTAGCAGCAAAGGCTAGCTGCTATAACCACGTTAGCCATCGCCACTGAACATGTCCCCCAGCATACCTAACTTTCTACCGATAAGCTATCCATATAAAATTAGGACCACATATTCAGCAGTTTGATTTATGCACATAAAGAATGTACAAATGATCCCATGCACACTCCCACACTTTCATCTTTCCCTTTCTCCATTGTAATGATATATATATGAGGTGTGACAGAAAAGAAACGAGACTGTGGCAGCCAGGCCCATGATTCAATGGCAGTTGGCTAACCACTTATATCACTGTGTTGTGCAACATCTTGCCACTATTCGGCTATAATATTTTTCATCTCTCTTACTCTGTTTTTCTTTTTCAGGTATTTTTGTAGCACACTGCTCCATCGCTTTGTCACGCAACTGGAGGTGGCAGAAATATGGAGCAAAGAATCAACTTGAAATTTCTGGTTAAGTTGGAGAAGAGCTCAACTGAGTGTCTCCAACCTCTCCAAAAGGCTTATGGAGAAGATACAATGTCAAGGCCTTGAGTCTTCGAGTGGCACAAATGTTTCAAGACTGGCTGTGAGGATTGAGTCTTCGAGTGGCACAAATGCTTCAAGACTGGCCGTGAGGAGGTGGAGTATGACCTCAAGTCAGGACGGCCTTCCACGACAAAGACGGCTGAGAACATTGACAGAGTG
The DNA here is from genome assembly GCA_033557465.1 of Ichthyophis bannanicus. Lineage (NCBI taxonomy): Eukaryota > Metazoa > Chordata > Amphibia > Gymnophiona > Ichthyophiidae > Ichthyophis > Ichthyophis bannanicus. The sequence goes on along the minus strand of CM066032.1, from coordinate 1,717,630,208 downwards.
AACCAGCTGGTGCAGAGTGATCATAGATTGACAGTGCAGATGATAGCTGAGGAGCTCAGCCTGAACAGGGAGTCAGTGCAGACCATCTTGGTGCAGGAGCTGGGTATGCAGAAGGTGTGCACCAAGATGGTGCCCAAGTTTTTATCAGATGACCAGAAGGAGCACTGGATCGAGGTTTGCTAGAGAAGATCAGAGAAGATCCAGAGTTTGTTGGCCGAGTCATCACAGGAGACAAGACTTAGGTCTTCCAGTACGACCCTGAAAGCAAGAGACAGAGCCTACAGTGGAAGACTCGACTCACTCAGACCAAAGAAGACGCGCATGTCCAAATCAAGGATGAAGGTCATGCTGATCACATTCTTCGACCAGAAGAGAGTGGTCCATCATGAGTTTGTGCCTGAGGGTCAGACAGTCAACCAGCACTTCTACCAGCAGGTCCTCAATCGCCTCCATGACCTGGTTTGGCACAGCAGGCGGGCTCTGTTAAGAGACAAGTCGTGGCTGCTCCACCACGACAATGCACCCACACACACCACGCTCAGTGTGAGGCAGTTCTTGGCAAACAAACAGATCACAGCTCTCGACCACCCTCCTTATTCCATAGATCTTACACCGTGCGACTTCTGGCTCTTCCCCAGGCTGAAGACTGTGCTCAAAGGAACTCACTTCGCCTCTGTAGAAGAGATCAAGGACACTGTGACATGGGATCTGAGGGACTTCAAGGAGGAGGACTTTACAGAGTGCTTCCATGCCAGAAATGATATTCCATGCTTCGTGGCAGAAGCAAATGCAGAAGTGCATTAACTCTGGGGGGGGGGGGGGGGGGGATTACTTTTATGGGGATAATGCGTAATTTCTCACTAGATTTTGTAATAAAACATTTATGGGACAGTCTTGTTTCTTTTTTGTCACACCTCGTATTTATATTTATATCCTTTGCATAATTTTATGTTATATATCCTGTAAATTTGCATTCACAAAGGTCTTGTAATTGCCAAATATTTCTCCATCTCTATTTCAGTTAATTCCCATGTGGTTATCTTTCAGCGGTGTACTGCTAATAGTGTGAGATGCTTATCATTTGTAACTTCTCCGCCTATTCTATAAATGATGATTGTTTGCTTTTTTTTGGTCTATTCCTTGCATCTTTAAGCTATGTATGCATTTTTTTTAAAGAATACAAAATAGTGCTTAATCTGTAGGTAAGATAGGAAGTGAAGGTTTGGAATGGTTTTCAAGATGTTTTGCACTTTCAGCTGCAAGGAGTCCACTAGCACCAATACCTCTGAGGTCATCCTCTCTCATTGCCCAAAACCATCTAAAATCTGTTCCAGGATATTCACTACTGAGGTGATGAGACCTGGCGTAACCTTCGTTGAACTCAGTTCCTGTGTGCCATCCTTGAGGAGCTTTAGGACTTCCATCACCCGAGTCATGATTGTTCAGTCATGATGCCCCAAAGACTTTTCAAAGCCAGTCTTGGCATCTAATGATATCTAGTGGAGGGATGCCCATCGCTTCACAAGTCTTTCTAGTCTCAGATAAGGGTAGTTCCACCTGGTATATACATCCTGAAAGAGCTGGTGCATGGGTACCCTACTTCTTCCAGCTTATTTTTTTTTGATTTTGCTACAGAACAAACTCTTATGCGATTATACAATCACAGACTATCCATTAGTGAAAAATACTACTCTTACTTAACATTTGTATAGCGCTACAAGACATACACAGCACTGCACAGACACATGTAAAAGACAGTCCCTTCTCATCAGAGCTTACAATCTAGTCCATATACCCAAGTACTCCCCCCCCATCTCTCCTTCTCTAGGACTTGCAAGGTGGATCATATCTCACAAAGAGTAGTTTCAAGTTTTCTGCAAAGCCTCGTTATATGTACTGAGGTTAGGGCTGGTGCAACCACTAGGTAAGAATAGGCATTAGCTTAGGGTAGCAGCATCTGAGGGATGACAAAGAGCAGCAACAGTCAAAGCAAAACAATGGATCCTAACAATTGCACAAGCTCAAAGAGCCATCAGCGCGTTCTTTTACCTCACACATACATACAAGCAAACTTCAATATTTAAGAGTATGATGTCCAATCATGCATTGTTACAGGACTGGTTTGGAAGGGTGGTGTTTTGATGATCCTGATTGATGAGTTCAATTATTAAAACCTCGGCTGGGGGGGGGGGGGGATATAAAGCTGAACATTCGCTTAAGGCACCCAAAACCCTTGCACCAGCCCTGAATGAAGTATTCCATTCAGACATCTGTACCAGAACTTAAAAATCAAGATGAATGCAGTTAAGCTGCAATCCACCTAATTACCTTGGTACCCACAGATTTCTCTCATCCTCTTTAATAATGGTTTATGGATTTTTTGTCCAAGAACTTGTCCAAACAGTTTTTAAACATCCTCTGGTAATGAATTCCAGAGTTTGATTGCGCATTGCATGAAAAAATATGCTGTCCTGTTAGTCTTAAATGGGCAATATTGTAGCTTCATTGCATGTCCCCTAGTCTTTTAACTTTCTGAAGTAGTAAACAACCAATGTACGTTTACCTGTTCCACTCCACTTATTAATTTATAGACCTCTATCATATCTCCCCTTAGCCGTCTTTTTCTCAAGTTGAAGAGCCCTAATCTTTTAAGCTTTTCGTCATAGGGTACCATATTGGTGGCTGTTCTCTGTACCTTTTCTAGTTCTGTTATGTCCTTTTTAACATATGACAACCAGAATTACACACAATATTCAAGGTGCAGTCGTGCCATGGAATGATAAGAGGCATTATAATATCCTTGATTTTATTCTCCATTCCTTTCCTTATGATTCCTAGCATTCTATTTGCTTTCTTGGCTGACTCTGCACACTGGGCCTAAATCCTTTTCCTAGATGGTGGTTTCTAAGGTGGTACCTTGCATTGTGTAACCATAGTTTGGGTTTTTCTTTCCTAGGTGCATAACTTTGCACTTGTTCACATTAAATTCCATCTGCCATTTGGATGCCCATTCTTACAATTTTTCAAGGTCCTCTTGCAATTTTTCATATCCTCTTGTTTAACAACTTTGAATAATTTTGTGTCATCTGCAAATTTGATCACTTCACTTGTTCCCATTTCCAGATCATTTATGAGTATGTTAAAAAGCAGCGGGCTCAGCATAGATCCCAGGGGTACACCACTATTTACCTTTCTTCAATGAGAAAATTGGCCATTTAGTCCTTCTCTCTGTTTCCTAATCCAAACTAGTACACTGCCTCCTGTCCTGTGACTTTTTAATTTTCCCAATAGTCTCTCATGAGGGAACTTGTCAAAGGCAGTCTGAAAAATCAGATACACTACAGTACATCAATTTCTACAGTGATACTCCAGATCTGTAAATAGTTGGCCACTTGATTTATCCTGATGGCCGAGTATGTTTTAGTTTAAGATTGTTCATTGTATTAACGATGCTGTTCCTTGTTCATTGTAAACTGCCCAGGCAGTACACTTTGGTTCTCTGTAAACTGCCTTGATTATGTGATAAAGCAGTATATAAGACAAATAAAGAAATAATAAATATCAACCAGCTCACCTTTATCTATCTGTTTATTCACACCTTCAAGAAAATGTAAGAGATTACTGAGACAAGACTTTCCTTTGCTAAATCCATGTTGGCTTTCTGCCATTAAGCTATGACTATTTACATGTTCACTAATTGTTATTTTTTAACGGCTTCTACCATTTTGCCTAGTATAGACATCAAGCTCACTGATCTGTAGTTTCCTGGATCACACCTGGAACCCTTTTTAAAAATTGGTGTTACATTGGCTATTCTCCAGTCCTCAGGTACTACAGATGATTTTATTGATAGTTCACAGGTTACTAAAAGTAAGTCTGCAATCTCATGTTTCAGTTCTTCCAGCACTCTGGGATGTATGCCATCTGGTCCAGGTGATTTTGAATAATTTATCAAATAACTGTAGAACATGTTCCTGATTTATTGAGATTTTTTCAGTTCCTCTGATACATTATCTTTAAATATCATTTCTGGCATGGGTAAGTTTTCTACACCTTCTTTAGTAAAGACTGAAGTAAATAATTCATTCAATCTCTCTGTTACAGCCTTATCGTTTATTAGTGCCCCTTTTACCCCACTATCATTTAATGGTCCATCTGACTCTCTCACATGAATGTAGGAATATAAGAACATAATATCATAAGATATGCCATACTGGGTCAAACCAAGGTCCATCTAACCCAGTATCCTGTTTTCAACAGAGCCAATCCAGGTCACAAGTACTTAGCAGGTTCCCAAAAAGATACACAGGTTCCATAATGCTTTTATTAGGGCAAGCAGAGGATTTCCCTGGCCCTCTTTAATAATGATTTATGGACCTTTCCTCCAGGAACTTGTCCAAACCTTTTTTAAACCCAGCTACACTAACAGCTTTACTACGTCCTCCAGTAATGAATTCCAGAGTTTGATTATGTGTTGAGTGAAAAAATATTTTCTCCTGTTAGTCTTACATGGGTTATGTTGTAGCTTCATTATATGTCCCCTAGTCTTTTTACTTTGGTGGCATAAACAATTGATCTATGTTACTAGTTCCACTCCATTCATTAATTTATAGACCTCTATCATATCCCTCCTCAGCCATCTCTTTTCTAGGTTGAAGAGCCCTAACCTATCCTTCCATCCCCTTTACCATTCTGGTGGCTCTTCTCTGTACCTTTTCTAATTCCACTATATCCTTTTTTAGATATGGTAACCAGAATTGCACACAATATTCAATGTGCGATCGCATCATGGAACGATACAGAGGCATTATAATATCCTTTGTTTTATTCTCCATTCCTTTCCTTATGATTCCTAGCATTCTATTTGCCTTCTTGGCTGCTGCTGGACACTGGGTGGAGAGTTTCAATATGTTATCCATGATGATGCCTAAATCCTTTTCCCTGGGTGGTGGTTCCTAATGTGGAACCTTGCATCATGTAACCATAGTTTGAGTTGTTCTTTCTTAGATGCATAACTTTGCACTTGCCTACATTAAATTTCATCTGCCATTTGAACGTCCAGTCTTCCAGTTTATCAAGGCCCTCTTGCAATGTTTTATAATCCTCTTGGGTTTTAACAACTTTGAATAATTTTGTGTCATCTGCATATTTGATTACCTCATTCGTTATTCCCATTTCCAGGTCATTTACAAATATGTTACAAAAAGTGGACCCAGCACAGATCCTTGGGGTACTCCACTATTCACCTTTCTCCATTGGGAAAGCTGACAATTTAGCCCTACCCTCTGCTTTCTATCTTCCTGATCCACTATAGTATACTGCCTCCTATCCCATGACTTTTTAATTTTGCCAAGAGTCTCTCATGAGGTACCTTGTCAAAGGCTTTTTGAAAATCCAGATACACTATATCGACCAGCTCATCTTTGTCTACCTGTTTCTTCACACCTTGAAAAAAATTTAACAGATTAGTAAGACAAAACCTTCCTTAGCTAAAGTCGTGTTGGCTTTCTCCCATTAAACCATGAGTATCTACATGTTCTGCAATTTTGTTCTTCATAATGATTTTTATCATTTTGCCCAGTACTGATGTTAGGCTCACCGGTATGTAGTTTCCCGGATCACCCCTGGAACCCTTTTTAAAAATTGGCATTACATTGACCATTCGTCAATCTTCAGGTATTATAGATGATTTTAACGATAGTACATAGATTACTAATAGTAGGTTTGCAATCTTATATTTCAATTCTTTCAATACCCTCAGATGTATACCATCCAGTCCAGGTTATTTGCTACTCTTTAGTTTATCTTCCTGGTTTATCGATACTTCTTTCAATTCTTCCACTTCATCACCTTTAAATACTTTTTCAGTCATGGGTAACTTCCCTACATCTTCTTCAGTAAAGACTGAAGCAAAGAATTCATTCTGTCTTTCCACTATAGCCTTGTTCCCTTTTAGTGCCCCCTTTACCCCTCTGTCATCTAATGGTGCAATTGACAGTCTTACAGGTTTTTTGCTATGAATGCACTTGAAAAAAGGTTTTATTATGGAGGTCATTCTGTCCCCCTGCCAGCCCTGGCAAATGCCTCCCCGTATGAACTGCAGATTCATACGGGGAGGTCTAGACAGGGGCAGGAGGGGGAGGGGCATGGGCAGCCCTATACATCTGGGGCCTTGGCTCTAGATGGGGGCATTGTTCCACCTCAAAGGTGGAATAAGTCCTCTTGGATGGCGGAGGACCACAGCGCAAGACACGGACAGGCAAGTGAGGGGGCTCAGGGGGCTCCCCACATCCCGACCCAGGCCTTGGAAGGCCAGATCTGGGATCGAGCTGCAGGGAACGGGAGTTGCTACAGGGCGGCTGGCAATCGCATCTCGTGAATGGAGCAGCGGTGCCATGGCAATGGGACATCATGGCACTGTGGCTCCATTCAGGTGCCCGGCTGAGTTAGACGGGTAGTCGCTGGGATGTACAGCTGTGCAGAATCAGTTCCTGGCTGCACGTCCAGGTGCTAGACCCAATTCTGATCCTGCGGGGGCTGCGGGATCAGAATCAGATTTAACTTTGCACTGCTGATTCTGCCTGGACGTACAGGGGCTGCATGACCTGAATGGAATAGGCTTCTAGTGTTTTTGCTTGCACATCAAGCTTTTTTTCAAATTCTTTCTTTGTCTGCCTTATCAATGCCCTGCATCTAGCTTGACAGTGCTTATGTTCTTTCCATTTTTCATCATTAGGCTCCTTTTTCCATTTCCTGAAAGATGCTTTTTTAGCTACAATAACCTCTCTGACCTCACCTTTAAATCATGCTGGCAGTTTTTTGGCCTTCCTTCCACTTTTCTTAAAGTGTGGAATACAGCTGGTCTGCGCCTCCATGATAGTATTTTTAAACAACGCTCATGCTTGATGTAAATGTTTAACCTTTGCAGCTGCTCCTTTTATTTTTTTCTTAACTATTTTCCTCATTTTATCTTAGTTTTCCTTTTGAAAGTAAAAAGGTACTACTGTGAATTTCCTTGCCGTCCTTCCTCCATTTATGAAATCAAACGTGATCATGCTATGCTCACTATTGCCAAGTGGCCCCAACACCCTTATCTCTTGTACTAGATTTTGTGTTCCACTAAGGACAAAGTCCAAAATGGCTTCCCCTCTTATCAGTTCATGAACCAGCTGCTCCAAGAAGCAGTCATTTATTTCATCTAGAAACTTTATCTCCCTAGCATGTCCTGTCATGACACTGACCCAGTCGATACTGGGATAATTGAAATCACCCATTATTATTACTGTATTGTAACTTTTGTTAGCTTCCCTGATTTCTTTAAGCATTTCATCATCCATTTGTTCATTCTGGCCAGACATCGGTGGTACACCTCCACTGCCATCGTCTTCCTCTTTTTACATGGAATTTTGATCAATAGAGATTCTATAGCCTCAATGCCCTCTCTAACATAGAGTACAACTCCTCCAAAAATTTGATCTATTCTATCATTGTGAATATCTTTGAATAGTCTGGCTCTCAAACTCTTTTATCCTCTCAAGCTCATGTTTGTTCAACAAAGTGATTGTTTCAAACCTATATATTTAAACAGGTTCTGCTTCAGGACATGACTTCATACCAGTCTGTAGTGTGCTTCCATTCAAAAGCACGTTGCAGACCACTTAATTTCTTCTGCAGGCAACAAAACAGCAATACAAAGCCGTTCATCCAGGTTGACTGCCCTAGGCCGCCGCCTAGCCCGCCTAGTGGACAGGCTGGCCCTATGTGTGGAATACATCTGGTCTGGGCTTCCAAGATAGTATTTTTAAATAACGCCCAGGCCTGATGTAATCTCTTAACATTTGCAGTTGCTCCTTTTATTTGTTGTCTTAATTATTTTCCTAATTTTATCAGTTTCCCTTTTGAAAGTTAAATGCTAGCTCAATGGATTTCCTTGTTATCCTCCCTCCATTTATTAAATCAAATTTGATCATATTATGATCGCTATTGCCAAGCGACCCCAACACTGTTACCTCTGCACTAGATCCTGCTTTCCAGTAAGGAATAGATCTAAGATGGCTTCCCCTCTTGTCGGTTCCTGAACCAGCTGCTCCATGAAGGGGTCATTTATTTCATCTAGAAACTTTGTCTCCCTAGCATGGCCTGATATAACATTGACCCAGTCAATATTGGGGTAATTGAAATCTCCCATTGTTACTGTCTTGTAAACTTTTCTAGCTTCCCTAATTTCTGTTAGCATTTCATCATCTGTCCGCTCATTCTGGCCAGGTGGACGGTAATACACCCCCACTGCCATTCCCTTCCCCTTTTTACATGGAATTTCTATCCATAGAGATTCTATAGTGTATTTTGTTTAATGCAAAACCTTTATCCTGTTGGACTCAATGCCCACTTTAACAAATAGCGCCACTCCTTCACTTATGGGATCCACCCATCATTGCAATATAATTTGTAGCCTGGTATCACAGTGTCCCATTGGTTATCCTCTTTCCACCAGGTCTCTGAGATTTTATTTATTTATTTATTTAGCTGTATTTATATCCTGCTTTTCACCGGGTCAAAGCGGTAGAACATACAATAATCAATTACAAGGGTTTGGGGCCGTCACCAGGTGGCCAACAATAATGATTTTTAACAGTTAATTGGGACATAGACATAGACATTGTGTTATGGTTACATAGGACATATGTTCAGGGGAATGAAATATGGTGGTTGGGAGGGAGTCAGTGTTGGGTGCTTGTTTCTGGTCCAAGGAATTCTTGGAATAGTGCAGTTTTAAGTTGTTTCCTGAAAGATAAGGGGTCTGTGTTGCTTCTGATGTGATTTGGTAGAGAGTTCCATAGGGATGGTGCATATAGTTCGAAGGCTCTGTTGCAGGTCCCTTGGTTGTATTTCGTTCTTTTGTGTGGGATGACGAGGGAGTTGTTGGTGGTTTGTCTGGTTGTTCTATTGTGGGCTGGTTGAGGCAGTAGGGTGCGGAGCTGGGAGGTTTGAGTTTGGTAGAGAGCTTTGTGGGTGAGTAGGGCGGATTTGTATTTGATTCATGCTTCTAGAGGGAGTATGTGTAGCTCCCTCAGGACTGGGGTGATGTGGTCTTGTTTTTTTGCATTGTTGATAATTCTTACTGTGGTGTTTAATGCAGTTCGAAGTGGGTTGGTATGGGTGGCTGGGAGTAACCTGTTCTAACTTTCCTGTTTTGCTAGTATTCTGCAAAGATACATCATTCTGAACCATGCGCTCTTGGGCATTTCAAATTGTGGAAGGAGTTTAGCAAGAAATGAAATACTACCTGGCCTTTGCAACAATGATCTACAAGAGAATGGGTCCAATCTCCTCCATGAAGTTGCCAGTCTCATTCTTGCAGCAATTCCTTGCCCGTCTTTGATTTCCTCACTAAATCCCCCAGAATACTTTTGTATCTGTGGAGAAATTTACAGAAGTAATGTTTTTGTCAAAAGTTCTAACATGCCCCCAATATTTAGCAATATCAGGCACTCCCACAAAAAGTGGAAAAACGTGCCTTTTACTTCACATTCCTTGTAGCACATATCACTTATAGTACTATGGGGCTTGTTTACAAAGCCGCGGTAGCGGTTTCTGATCGTTATCGGAGCCACGGCCCCATTGATTTCAATGGGGCCGCGGCTCCGATAACGATCGTAAACCGCTACCGCGGCTTTGTAAACAAGCCCCTATATATTTCATGTAGCTTAGAGAGGATTAAATACCAGCTAATTTATAACCATTCTCTATCATATTGGTAGATATTATATCTTTTGATATAGAAATATAGACTTCCTGCCACTAGCTTTCTTCTAGTTTCACTCCCATATCTTTCTCCCAGGCTAATGGCAGAAATTCAAATTGAGGGCTCCCAAGAAAAATATCAGAAAGGGCTACCAGAGAGTGGGGGGGGGGGGGGGGGGGATCCACCTCAGGAGATATGTGAGCAGCTATAAATGGACCCCTGCTTTCTCTGGCCCACCCCCCTGCATTGTGGCTTGGATGGAATTTATACCACTGTCCCAGGTCAAAAATAGTATTTGGGTTTAGTCAGAAAATGAGAATTAAGTATACTATAGAGTTTAGAGACTAAAATTTAGAGGCCCAGATTTTTTACAGAGGAATTCAAACTTGGGGACTGATGCAGAAACCTTGAGTTATGTTCTAGTGTAGCATTTTGCTACAGATTTTCCCATGCCTGTATTGCTCCCTGAGGCAGAAAGCAAGCCAGTACAGGAAAGTCCTAAGCAAAACCACCACACTAAAGCATAGGTCAGTGGGCATGCTATTCAGATGCAAAATAATGAATATTTAATTGTTCCTGATGTAAAGAACGATGCAAAAATGTAGCATAATTTGTTACTCTTTTTTAACACTGGATCTTTGTGTCAGCTTTAGACAGGCATAAAGATGCAGCGGGAGCAAAAGGATAATCTAAAGTGAGGTTTAGCACTTCATCTCAGATGATTCAGGCACTGACAAGACCCCCTAATACCTCCAGCGCAGTGATGGGGGGCCAGTGCTCCCCAGACAATGAACACCCCCAACCAGTATAAAAATCGTTGATAGCCCTGTGGACCCCACCACACCCCCAACCACTCAAAAAAATGATTGGTGGCCCCAAACCCCCCACCCTCTCAAAAAGCATCATTGGTACCCGTAGGACCCCCACCTCTCTATCCTCTCAAAAAGGATATTGGTGATCCCTGGGCCTCTCTGTACCCTAGACCTCCCTACCCCCTCATAGTACCTTTAGAAAATCAGGAGGCAGGAGCAATGTTCATATGCTCTTGCCTCCTCACTGCCATCGTTCAAAATGACAGCACTTGACCCCACATGGTGTATCCCAGGGATGCACTGCCTGGGGGGGGGGGGGGGGGAACACAGTCTGCAAATAAGAAAAAAATTCCTTATTTGGCAGAATGACTAATCCCAAAGCCCCCTCCTCCACAGTGCATCCTGAGGCACACAGCATGGGTCAGTTAGTCTGTCCTGCCTGTGTAAATGACTGAGATGCTGTCCACTCACAGATACACAGAAGAACCTCCAAGAAAAAGACATCTCGATGATCAAGGAACATCAGAGCCAGAAACACTTGCAAAGCAGTTACTAATGCAAAGTCTGATGTTGTTGTTGTTGTTAAGTGCCGTCGAGTCGAAGTTGACTCATGGCGACCCTCTGGATAGCTATCCTAAATTGTGTTCGATCTTCAGTCAGGCAACTCATTGTTGACAGACTGGTACCCGTAACTGCTGTTATTGTATGGATCCATCTCATTGCTGGCCGTCCTCTTTTGCATTGACCTTCTATCTTGCCAAGCATGATGTCTTTCTCTAATGATCTCTTTCTTTGCATGATGTGTCCAAAGTATGAAAGTCGACGTCTTGTTATCTGAGCTTCTAAAGAAAGTTTAGGTTTGATCTCCTCTAGTATCGACTGGTTTGTTCTTCAGGCAGTCCATGGTATACACAGTATTCGCTGCCAGCACCATAATTCAAAGGCATCAATTTTCTTCCTGTCTATCTTTTTCAGTGTCCAGTTTTCACATCCATATGATGTTATTGAAAATACCATGGCTTGAACAAGTCGAATCTTTGTATGGAGAGAGACATCTCTGCCCTTGAGAATCTTATCTAGGTCTTTCATAGCCATTCTGCCAAGAGCAATGCGTCGTCTGATTTCTTGACTGCTTGTTGCTTCTTTATTGATAGTTGATCCAATTAGGTTAAAGTTGTTCACGATTTCAATTTCTTCTCCTTCAACGATGAACCTGTTGATTATGCCAGTTGTCATGATCTTTGTCTTCTTTACATTAAGGTGCAGGCCCATTTTGAGACTATGTTCTTTGATTGTGAGAAGCAAATGTTTCAGATCATCTTCACTTTCAGCCAGTAATGTGGTATCATCAGCATAGCGGAGGTTGTTGATGAGTCTTCCACCAATCTTCACACCTCTGTTGTCTTCATACAATCCTGCTTCTCTGATGATTTGTTATGCATATAAATTAAACAGGTAAGGGAAAAGTATGCAGCCTTGTCTTACACCTTTGCTTATTTTAAACCATTCTGTTTCTCCTTGTTCCGTTCAAACTGTTGCTTCTTGATCAATGTACAGATTGTGCAAGTGAACGATCAGGTGTTCTGGTATACCCATGCTTCTTAATGTGGCCCAGAGTTTCTCATGGTTTACACAGTCAAAAGCCTTGCTATAGTCAATAAAGCACAAATAGATATCGTTTTGGTGTTCTTTAGTCTTTTCAAGGATCCATCTCACATCCGCAATGATGTCTCTTGTTTCTTGCCCTTTCCTAAACCCTGCTTGCACTTCAGGTAGTTCTTGTTCCAGGTATGGTTGTAGTCTCTTTTGAATAATCTTCAGTAGAATCTTGCTGGCATGTGGGATCAGAGCGATTGTGCGATAATTTCCACAGTCAGTTGGATCACCTTTCTTTAGTATTGGTATAAACACAGATCTTTTCCAGTTAGTTGGCCATGATGTTGTCTTCCATATTTCTTGGCAGAGCCTTGCAAGTACGGTAACAGCTTCATCAGATTGCTGTAATACTTCTATGGGAATGCTATCAATGCCAGGTGCTTTGTTCTTTGATAAGGCTTTCAATCCTGCTTCAACTTCTTCTTTCATCACCAATGGTTCCTGATCATAAGGTACAAGTTGAAACAGCTGTTGGTCCACTTGATCTTTATCATATAAAAACTCTGTATAGTCTTTCCACCTTTTCTTGATCTTCTCAGCATCATTCAACATAGAACCTTGAGCATCTTGTAACATTCCAATTCGAGGCTGAAACATTTTCTTTAACTCTCGTAGCTTTAGGAAAGCCGATCTTTTTCTTCCTCTAATAGTTTCTGCTTCTATTTCCTTGCATGTGTCATTGTAGTACTTTTCCTTGTCCTGTCTTGCTGCACGTTGGAAATCTCTGTTGAGTTCTGCGATTGTCTTTCTTTCTCCTCTGGCTTTAGCTTCTCTGTGTTTCTGGGCAATTTTCGGAGTTTCTTCCGTCATCCATCTTGGCCGTTTTTGCTTTTTCACCTTTGTAGAGACTTCTCGCTTTCTTCCAACACAACCTTCTTGATGTCATTCCATAACTCTTCTGGAGCTCTGTCATTTGTATCTAAAGCAACAAATTGATTTTGCAGGCAGTCTTTAAATTCCAGTGGTATATTCTCAAGGTCATATTTTGCTGCATTCATGAGTGGTTTGCTCTTTTTCAACTTTAGCTTGAGTTTGCATACTAGTAGTTGATGATCTGTACCACAGTCAGCTCCAGGTTTTGTCTTTGTTGATGTTACAGAGCTTTTCCATCGTTGACTTCCACAGATGTAGTCAATTTGATTTTTATACAATCCATTGGGTGAAATCCATGTGTACAGTCGCCGCTTGTGTTGCTGGAAGAAGGTGTTTGAGATGAATAGATCGTTGGTCTCGCAGAATTCTATCAGTCTTTCTCCAGCTTCATTTCTGTTGCCAAGTCCATATTTTCCAACTACTTTGCCTTCTTCTTTGTTGCCAACTTTTGCGTTCCAGTCACCCATGATTATCAGGATATCCTGTTTGCATGTTCTGTCAATTTCAGCTTGTAGTTGTTCAGAGCCATACAGCCCGATTCCATCCCAGATATACATGCCCTCTGTATGCTCGATCTGAAATGGATGTACAGAGGGCGTTACGATTCTTATCCCGTGGGGCAGATCTATCTCCGTGAGATCAGAATCATGATCAGACCTTTACGTGCAGGCTGGGACTGCAATTCAGCCCGGCTTGCATGTACAGGCCTTGCCTGACTAATTCAGTCAGGGCTTTTAAAAGGAGTCATGGCACCATGGCATCTGGTTGCCATGGCACTGCGGCTCCATTTAAAAGCTGCGATCCCCGGTCGCCAGCTCTTGCAGCTAATTCCCCAGAGCCCGACCCTTGATCTGGCCTCCCAGGGCCAGGGTTGGGCTGCCGGGAATATCCTCTGCCCCCTGCCACCCCTTCCCTGCCCCAGGCCTGCCGATCCTGCAGAATCAGGACCTTGGAGATGGAATTAATTCACCGTACAAGTCACTGGCCCTGGACGTACAGGGATGACATTAGAATTGGCTCTCTACATCCAGGGCCGGTGGCTGCCCACCATCCACTCTAACTCTGTCCCCAATCCACCCCTCCCTGCCCTCATCTAACTTCCCCATACAACATGCAGTGAAGTTAGATGCCGACCGGGAGGGCCATTGGGACGTCCATCCCGCTATTCGTGGGACAGAATAACAGTCATAGTGCAAAAAATAGATCTATTTTCAATATATCAATGACATCATTTTTGAGAATTGATAGACTGGGCATCCAAATGGCAGATAAAATTTAATGTGGAGAAGTGCAGTTATGCACTTAAGGAAGAACAACTCAAACTATGGATAAGAGGCAGTGTACTATTGTGGTTTAGGAACTGGTTAAAAATAGCAAAGAATAGGGCAAAATAGACAATTTTCTCAATGGAGAAAGGTGAATAGTGGAGTACCCCAGGGCTCTATGCTGGGTCCACTGCTTTTTAGCATATTTATAAATGACCTGGAAATAGGAATAATGAGCAAGATGATCAAATTTGCAGATGACACAAAATTATTCAAAATTGTTAAAACACAAGAGGATAATGAAAAATTGCAAGAGGACCTTGATAGAGTGGAAGACTGAACGTCCAAATGGCAGATGAAATTTAATGTGGACGTTCAAAGTTATGCACCTAGGGAAGAACAGCCCAAACTACAGTTACACGATGCAAGGTTCCACATTAGGAACCATCACCTAGGAAAAGGATTTAGGCGTTATCGTGGGTAATATGTTGAAACCCTCCACCCAGTATGCAGCGGTGGCCAAGGAATGCTAGGAATTATAAGGAAAGGAATGGAGAATAAAATCAAGTAAATTATAATTCCTCTGTATCATTCCATGATGCGACCGCACCTTGAATATTGTGTGCAATTCTGGTTGCCGTATCCTAAAAAGGATCTAGCAGAATTAGAAAAGGTACAGAGAAGACCCACCAAAATGGTAAAGGGGATGGAAGGATTTCCCTACAAAGAAAAGCTTAAAATGCTCTTCTTGGAAAGAGATGGCTGAGGGGAGATAGGATAGAGGTCTATAAAATAATGAAGTGGAACAGGTAATTGTAAATCATTTTTTTTCCTCCAAAAAGTTGAAAGACTAGGGGATGTGCAATGAAGCTACAATGCAGCACATTTAAGATTAATAGGATAAAATATTTTTTCACTCAATGCATAATCAAACTCTGGAATTCATTACCAGAGAATGGAGTAAAAGCTATTAGTGTAGCTGGATTTAAAAGAGGTTTGGGTGAGTTCCTGGAGGAAAAGTCCATAAACCATTATTAAATGAGACTGGGAAGATCCATTGCTTACCCCTGGGATAAGCAATATCAAATCTTTCTATCTTTTGGGAACCTGACAGGCACTTGTGTCCTAGATTGGTCACTACTGGAAACAGGATATTGGGCTTGATGGACCTTTGTCTGACCCAATATGGCATTTCTTATATTCTTAATAGCACTCTACATTCCTGATACAGCAGAGATTTTGTGAACCACTGAGTGTGCTGCCCAGTGGGACCAATGAGTGATAGGTGGGAATGTACTGTTTTACCCAACCGTAGTTAAATACCAGCAGATTTTCCCCAGCTGAGGTCCCTCATTTTCCTACACAAGGCATATTACTAGTATAGCACCCTGAGAGTAAATTTTCGTTTTTAATATTTTAGCATTTTTTGTCCTCATTGATTGTTTTTCTGCCCAGTGGATCACAGCATGGTGATGTTGTTATGGGTTTGGGTGTATTTTATAATATCTCATTATGTAGCACCACCCAACCCGCCCTCTGGGGCTCAGGGTGGGGGACAGGATCTCCTACCAACAGATCCACATTCTACATCCCTGCAATGGTGGCAGTAGAGGGGACCATCAACCCCAGTCCTGCTGGGGAACAGGCACCCTACAGGGCAGTCAATGCAGATCTGTATGCATCCATAAGGCACTAGCAGACAGGCAATAGGCCTGGAAATGCTCAGCTGCCCCCCACCACTATCTGACATTCTCCAGCAGTGAGCACTGTGAGTATCCAGCTGCTGCACCCTGCAAGGTGTTCCAGCCATACACATACTAACTGCAGACAGTCTGCTAGCTAGTCCATAGTGCATGTTCCTGGAGAAAATATGTGCACCCAAAACTGGGATGTGAGCACACACACACCAAGCAGTCAAGTCAGTGATTGGGCCCCAGAAAGGAGAACCCATAAATATCACTTGAGAGAAACACTATATAGCACTATGGGGGAACCTAGCCATGCCGTGGTCACTGCTCAGTCAGGGTGAGAGTGACCTCCCAGCAGGACATGCTGTGGCCACCCTGTCTGTGCAGGTGGTGGCCGGGCACTACAATGTCCCAGCCATTGCCTATGCCCTGTGCAGATGCATCCTGCCCAGGCCACCCTGTCCGGGCCATACCCACAGTATCTTGCTCCTCATTATGCACATTGTCAGGCTAACACTGGAAACAGTGCAAGCAGTGTGGACTGAGTAAGGTGTAGGCAGCCACAACACACTGGATAGACAGACACACACTCCCACACCTATGCCAGCATTGTGCAAATATAGAGGCTTTTGGCAACCCTGGCCACCACACCAGTCCTGAGCACAGTGCAGGCATGGCTATGGTACGCAATACTGTTGGGGTCACTCCCTGGGGTGGTAAACACTGTCAGAAACCAAAACTGAAACACATTCCACAGATATCAGAAAGGTTGCTATGATGCAGCTCTATCAGCAAATTGTGCTTAACTTAGGAATTGCTATCTGCCATTAATCATAGCAACCTTTTGATACATGTGTAACGTATTCCCAAGTTTAGGGCGGCATTGCTAATGTATGCAAGTGCTAGTATTGGGAGATGCTGCTGCGCGCAGGGCCCAACAGCCTGACTCTCCATGAGGCTTTGGATAGTGGAGCCTGTGGGTGTGGGTGTTTATGTCCCTGTTGGCCGCTGCTCTAGGGCAGAGGTTCCCAACTCCGGTCCTGATGGGCCAAACACTGTTCGGGTTTTCATGCTGTCCCTAATGAATATGCATGAAATACATTTGCATACCATGGGGGCGGCGCATACAAATGCAGCACAGGCATATTAATTAGAGACAGCATGAAACCTGAATGGTGTTTGGGCCTCCAGGACTGCAGTTGGGAAACTGCTCTAGGTATTGCACATGTTTATGGTGTCTGTGCTCGGTAGGGTAAAATATAGGCGTTTCAGGCATGTTTATGTTATCTGCAAAAAAGGTTCCGTCTTTATTACCACGGTTTAGTACTGGGTAAAATATGGGGACTGGGTTGGCAGGAGCCACAGCTGGGACTTGAACTTGTGACCTTCTGCTCATGAACACACTGGCTGTGTATACTGCACCACACTGTTGCCACAGTGACAGTTCATTCCCTGGGGATACCATGACTGTTCATCAGACAGACCCTGTCTGTTGCAGTGCACGGCACCCACCTAAACGGGGCTAGGCCATGGTCTGCTGTGGGCAGATACCACTGCCCCCTCCGCCACCAGCACCCTTCCGCCACCATGCTGCCATACCATTATGCTGGTGTAGGCAGCTGCCTATGGTGTGGGTTCTAGGGTAGGGGTGCCTACATGGACATGTGCGCTTCCCCCCACCACACTGCCTGCCAATGTTATGTGCCCTTGGTGGTACCTGCTGGGTAATCTCCCCTGTGACACTGTGGGACACACACTCGTGCCCATGTTGGACCTCTCGTCAGTTGCTGTCTTGCTGCTTTACAGTTTCGGCATTCCTATGTGCCACCTAGGCATCTGCCTAACACGCACTGTGCCCCAGCTGGACGACAGCATGTGCTGCCTGCAGCCCTCTATATCCCATTTACAGCATCAGTAGAGTTGCCCTTTCCTACGTGCCCACTCTGCTGTTACTGCACATGTGCACGCCATAACAAACCTGCCCAATATAGAAGTGAAAAAACCCTGATCAGCACTATTTCAATGTGGGATCATTCACTTTGTAGGGGGACAGAGAATAGACCCTTCCAAACATGATATCTTATTTTTTTAGCTTTGTTAGTGGTGTTGCTTTATGTTTATCATTAATATCACTTTTGGCCAGCTTGGTTATTGGGATTTTACATGTGGTTCAGGTCATTTTCTATGTTTATTTGCCTTTTTGTTCCATGCACATGTATCACTACTATCACGTTTTTGGGTTTCCCTGGCTTTGCTGTACATTGCTGACTGAAATGGTTTCTCTTTCCTGCAAATGTGCCTTAACACGAGGGTTTCACTGGCATTAGTGTTCAGACCCAGATTTCACAGCATTAGTGTGCCTGGAGCCTCTCCCCTCCCACCCTCTGCCCATTGACCCCTTCTCTCCGCCCTCTGGGAAGCCTTACTCCACCCTTCAGAGCCGGATTTCACAGCATTAGTGTGCCTTAACGCCGCAGCCGCGTTATCGCGCGCTAAGTGACGTTATTGCGCGATAACGTCACTTATCGTGCAATAATACCACCGCTGCTACGTTAAGACGGTTTAGTAAACATACCCCTTTGTGTCTTTTGCTGTCCGATGGACCTTGCTCTCTCTTAATACTGAGACTTTGAGTGCAAATTGTAATAGGAATGTATTTTTGGGAGAAATAACTGCAGGCCAGCAAGGAACTTGCTCTGGATTATGTAGAGATGGATTACATTTAAATGAAAACTTCAGGCATCTTATGACTTTCAAAGGAAAGCCATACAAGCAAATATTTTTCTACTGTAGAGGAAGCTAGGATTTAGTAAAATATTACAAAGAGGAAAAGGTTTCTTTCATGGTAAAGAAAAACATTTTTTGTGTATGGTTAGTTACACTTTGTCCAGGTTCATTCATATAAATTTCCATAAAATACAGTAGATATTACAACAGTGACTTCCACTCTTACAGATGCTCACCATTGCATTTTTATGGCACACACCAAACATAAGTAATAAAGAGTCATTCTGGAAAAAGACAACAAGCACAAGTTCATGGGATGAAAATATATAATTGGTTTGTAATCAGGTCATTTTTACATTCAGCTATGTCAGCTAAAGGCACATTACTTCTTGTTCTTTGAGAGGTATAAAAAAGCTAATATGAATAATTATTTAAAAAAAAACAACTTTTCTTTCTCTTTCTGCCTAATGTGAATTTACAGGTCTGATTTTCATTCTAACAGTTTTAAGGGAATAATCTGCAGCTCTGAACGGTACCCAGACCACTCCATTTTCAATCTCATAAGGAACATTGTTCCTTGGGTCATACTGTCCTCCTATGTAGTAAATGCCATTGGTGTTAGCTGCTTGGCAGTTGTTATACCACCAACCCCCTCCATATACTTCGGCACAGTTGTCTTCCCATAGATCGTTGTCCCTGTCGAAGGTGCTGAATTTCATGTTGTTGTGAGATGTGTACTCCTCGTCCTCCAGGGAGCCCTGGATCAATGCATCCCCAGCAGTGCCCACATACTTAGATACTTTAAGGGCATACCCTTCTGACTCAGGCCCCAACTGTATGCTGTATTCCGCATACACCTCCTCCCCATTCCAGTCCTCTAATTCCACCCGAAGGACACTGTCCTTCTGGGTCAGTAAGTGGATATATTCATTGCCCAGCCAGAACTCTCCTTTCCCATTTGCATTCAAGCTGCCAAATCCTTTCTTGTAGTCTTGCCAGGTCCGGTTAAAATTCACTGATCCATCCTCTCTCTGTTGGATCAACAGCCATCCTCCCAAAATGGTGTCTTGGTCGCAATAGACTGATAGTACTTTATTGGATCCTTCTGGCCTGATTCTGAAAATGCCACTTTTGGCACCAGAAACGTGTTTTTGGCGGATATCATCACAGTCTAAAAAATAAATACATTTTTGATCTGGTTTACAATAGTTATCAATACAGAAGGACTCACAGGAGTTTGAAAACAAGGATGACTTAAGTACATGTTCTTGCAATACTGTTTAGGACTAGGATATGTGATGTGTAGAAGAGTAAATTTGATATTTTGCAGATTATTTCTGAAAGAGAACCTCAAAGGTTAAAAACAGATCGTAAAAGTTGTGGATTTGGGATTAGCATGTGATTATTATTTTAATTCATGCCATATATTTTTAGTTAACTTGTTTAAAATACATTGCATATATAGAGGTTGGGTTATTATACATGATAGTGACTTAATACTAAGTTATTTTGCTATGTGACACCTTGAGTTACAATCCTAATGACTTGATGCACATTATGAGAGTAATTTTATAACCAGTTACTTAATTTAAGATGGCCAAAACATTCCTATTTAAAGTCTATTTTATAAGCAAAAGTTTGCACCTACTTTTCTTTATAAAATACTAGTGTAAGTGCCCAAAAATACATCAGTTAAAGGCACGATCACTTACAGTAGCCTTAGAACTGGTATAAATTCCCACACCTAGATTTGTAAAGAGCGTGCGTATACTGTAAGCTTTTATAATTTATGTGCATACCTGTGTGCACCGCCCATGCTCTGGCCAAACTTTGTGCATACAAATGCCCATACTGAAAGTACTCATCAGAATGCTGCGCATACTTATGAAATAGCAACTGAGTCATTTACACATGTAAATAAATGCTCATTTCTGCATGTAAATCACTTAACTACCATGATTTATGTGCAATGATGTCACATATGTTTGAGTAGCTTCTTATAAAATTACCCACAAAATGTTTTGATAATGTGGTTTGCTGAGAATGTAAAAATAATTTTGTGATCAACATTTTTTACCCATATGGGAGATGTATGTCTAAGGCTGAGGGGTGGTGGGGAGACTAGTTAGTTATTGAAACTCCCCCCCCCCCCAATGATCATTTAGAATATAACAAGAATGTTGTTTATGTCATATATCTTGACAATTTCCTAAAAAACATATTCCTTCTAGAGCTGTTTCAGGCTGTCTTGGTTTGGCAGAGCTGTCAGAATGTTATTATGACGTCATCAACTACTGTAAGAACACATCAGTTCAAACACAGATGGACTATTGCATCATTACATTCCAGTTCTAGAACAATGGTTCAAGTGATTTCAAAGAATTTATGAAATTCTTCCTGATAGTTTCTTTTCTGGGTTACTCAAAGATGTTTAATGACTGTTGAACCCATGTGCAGTTGTGTGTGTGTCAAGGTGACAGCATCCCTGGACAAACTGTATGTTTCACTAAATCCCTAAATGAACAAAAGCTGACACAAGCAAAGGCCCACACGGGACATTTGAAATCATAGAGATGGCTGGACAGGGGTGGGATCCATTTCAGAGAAGAATTTGCTGAGCGGGGAATATGGAGAAAGGGGAACCATATCTGTTCAAATATTGGAGAAGGAGTGAAGAAGGGGACAAGGTTCCCAGGGATGAGGCAAAGAGCCCACCCCCTCTTTTCCACTGGTATCTCTTCCTGAGCAAGGGAGAGGTGACTGGATTGTAGAGTGAAGTATGTATGTGTATGACACCGTCTCTTCCACTGAATCTCCCATATAATTTCTGCTTCCTTTTCTTTTTCTTTTCTCTTACTTCCATTTTTGCTTTGGGGGTTGGATTTGAGGACACGAAAAGCATGAAGGGCCAGAAAAATTTGGTTAATGGCTGCATCTGGCATATGGGCCCTAATTTGGAGACCTCTGCTCTAATGGTACAAAGTTAAACATCACAATTTTCTGCAAACTTTAATGCATAGTTACTATTTATTTGCAGTTTGTACAGATTCAGAATAAGACAACAGTGAATATAGTATGAGCAATAGTTTGGTAAGGATGGTAAGTATTTCAGTCAATACTTTGTAATACTTCCATTGGCAGAAATTCTTCCAGATATAACCTGTAGCCAACAAGGAGCCTTTATATTCTTGCTTTTGGTGGTTTCCCACTCTTCCTTGTAGAACTCTTTCAGCTTGTAAAGGGGCATGTTTACTAAAGCGCGATAATGGTTAGAGGGTGTTTACAGCAGGCTAAGTGCACTGTTGCAACCATTACCACATGCTAAAGACGTGGCTGTGGTAAAATTCCCATGATAACTGCTTAGCGCAGATTGGGGTGGAGACTGGGTAGTTCGGGCATGGAGCATGCACCTTGTGGTTCGTTTAGGTGTCCTTCATGCAGGCTGTCAATGATGTTGCAGTTAACATGGGTGCATTTCTTGTCACCTCAAAGGCTGACGGTAAGCGCACCTGCATTCATCATGGTAAACTGCTTAGCACAGGGGTGTTACAGAACCTGCACTAACTACTTGGGGATATACTGAGCATACCTCCATGTGCTAGCATGGGTCTGACGCCATCCTTGTGTTAAATTTCAGGGCTTAGCATGTGATAAACTACTGCATTTTAGTAAACATGCACTAAATATTCTTAGGTCTCCTTAAAAGCCCAATGGGGATCTTTTACTAAAGGGCTCTTGTTGTCAGCGTGTGTTCTGGCATGTGCTGGAGGTGCACCGAGACACATGTTGATGGTTGGAAGGGGCCATGAGATAGCGTGTGCTGATTTCCACACTGTGAATCGTGCGTTGGGGTGGTAATGGGGTGGGTTGGGGCAGAGAGTGGGTGTGATGAGCACTGCACAGATACTGTGAGGGTAAACACCATGCACTGTGACCCTTCCAATTAGCATGGGTTCACCTAACATGACCTCAATAGGTGGTGTGAGAAAGGAAGAACTGACCAAGGCCCCAGAACAAGGTTAGAGACTATAGCAGAGACTGATGAGATTTTGTGTGATAAGGCAACTTACACTAATATAAATCATCCTGTCTATGGCAATCTTGATTTGGCTATGGATAGTGACGACCCTATTTATGGTACTCTTGATATAGATACGGACAGTAATGCAAGCACAGATAATGATGAAGAAACAGGGCTGTGAAGGTGTCTATAGCCATATACCTTTACTCAGGTAAAAATATATGCTTATTGAAATTCTAGACCGAACTGCAAAATATATATTTTTAGCTAGAAGCTTCTGTCTCTATAAGAATTGCTGACAGTTAATTGCAAAAGAGATTAACTAACAAATTGTGGTGTACTCAGCTACTGTGACCAAAGGTTAGCTTCTGCAAATTTTGGGGCATTCTGTAATCCCTCCACCCTTCTTGTGGTAAATGATGGGTCAAATTGACCTATCAACTAATGTCAGCACTATTGCATGAGCTTTCCAAGAATCAGAGACCTTAGGTCAACATATAACTGGAAATCAAATAAAAGCTTGGGAAATTAGCAGAATTTAGAAAGAAATTATAAGTATAACTAATCAACTCTTGTTTGATGACAGAATTGTAGCGACACGTACTGTCGTTTTGTGATTATGGGCATGGCATTGTAACTTCCGTTTTTTTATGATTTTTGCAAAGCATCATCAGAAAAATGATCCTGTAAGCAGATTTTATTCCAGGCCTGTAATTTTGTAACATGAATATCATCCGATGTTAATAAAAAACTAACTATGTCAGCTGATACTTCTTAATAAAAGGCAGATCTCTGCTGGAAGATTTTCAAAGGTAGTTAGAGGAGGAGCCTTGATTTGCACCCCCTGTCCATCTTCCTTCTAGAGCTCTGGAATTAATAGAATTGATTTTCTGTGTATGTGTCTTGTTTTTTTCCTTCCTGTTAGAAGGGCTAGGTAAAGCCTAAGAATCCAGGTAGGAGGGCCTGCCCCGAGATGGGAGCAACAGGTGGAATGAAGTGCACCCACTCTATCTGTATGACATGTTAGGGCACAAGGCTCTGCGTTAACTGCTGGGAGCATGCTTTCCACACTCCAACAGTTAATGTAGTGATGTTGCACCTAATGTTCCATGGTTTTGGTGCTATTGGTGTGCTATGTGCAATACCATAGTGCCCTTTAGCAAAAGGGCCCCTATATGTTTGAGATTTTCTCACAGATTTTCAGTAATATTCACTTCTGGAAACTATGAAAGCCCTCTAAGTATTTTATGGTTGATTTTGATGTTTGTTTTCAATCATTATCTTGATGAAATAGTCAACCTCTTTTCAGCTTCAATTTCTTTACTGGTTGTGGAACATTAGCTTCTAAGATATGTTGATATTTAAATGAATCCATTCTTTGTTCCACCTGCACAATATTTCTTGTGTCATTGGCTGCTACAGAACCCCAAAGCATAAAAGATTCACTCTGTGGAAAAGGGCCAGCTAGGCCAGGCTTTAAAACCAAATTGGATACGATCAGGGAATTGGATGAAATAGCTTCTGACACACAAACCTATGCCACTATGGTTCACCCAGTATACGGGAATCTGGACTTAATGGACTCAGGAACAGATAGTGATTCTGGATCTATACTGGACATAGGAATTGGAAGTGAGAGCAGTAGATCTATAAGCAAAACTGGATTATAGAGACTTGCTATAAGTGAAATATATATGCTCATGTAAGAATTACAGGTCAAGTCTCAGTAAAAATTAAAAGCTGGTCTCTTTAAAAGTAATTTTGACTGTCCTCCTTTTGAAAGTTCCTTTATAGAATTAGCAAATAGAGCTTATGTGTACATAAGCTAGTTCTCTAAAATCAATAGAACATCCTCTTTTATTCTGCAACATGATAGGCTAAAGAATTAGCTAGGTCAGGATGGACTGTTTTAGGGAACTAGGGCTTAGGTCAACGGCAAACAAAGCTTGAGTAAATAGTAGAAAATCAGCAAATATTATGAGCAACTAATTAGCTTCTGTTGTATAGTAGAAACACAGCGACACCTATTGAGTCTAGTGAATATAGTAATGAGTTTGTAACTTCTTCTTTTTATATGACGTGGCACAGATGTTAGCAAATTCTATGTGCACTTTTGTAACCCGAATATCACCAGATGTTAATTAAAAATTAACTGTGTCAGCTGATATTTTACAATAAAAGTTGGAGCCCTGTAGAGCCATCTTTGAAGAAACTCTGATGGATACGCCTGTCCTTAGGCTCCATGTTTTTCTGTCGTACAGAGCTCTGTAGTGTTTAAGTGATCAATTGTGTCTTGTTTTTTCCTTCCTGTTAAGAGGTTGCAGATAATTAAAAGAATCCAGGTTTATGTGAAGGATTTCAGACCCTAGGAGGGTGAGAGTTCTACAGTTTGGTGCCGTGAAGTACTCGGATTGTCTGGCCTTTCAGCAGGAACGAAAACACTGATAAAGACACAGGCAGTGGTTGCCGTGACTTCTACTTTTGGCTCTTTGTCCTTGGACTTGATGCGTTCTCATCAGGATTCAGCTGACTTCACCGAAAAACAAGAATGGCTCACTTGGGGAGCATCGCCTGATGCTTACAAAGCAGGGTGCTCAGGCATCTCAATCATCCCCAGAAGTGGAACCAGGAGACTGGGTACTCATCAAGGATCCAACACCAAAGTCTGCTCTGGCGGCAAGATTTCTGGGACCATTCCAAGTGTTGCTGGTGGGATATTCAGCATTGAAAGTGAGAGGACGGAAAACTTGGATACATCTGGACCAGTGCAAGAAGGCACCGTCTCCTGGATAAGACAACTTCCACCTAGACCAGATCCGGAGGAATTAATTGAAATTGAACTGAACTCATTCCCTCCAAGTCTATCTCCACTTGACCAAGAGATGGATTGTGAAGTTGTTGGACAGTTACAACCCACTTCGGATTTGTCTATTGACAATTGGTTAATATGTATATTTTCAGTAGCATTGGCACAGTTTTTATTTTTCTGGATTTGGTGTCTGTCAGCTCTCTTAGCAGTATAGGGAGTATAGATGAGTTGATAAGAAGGATATCAAGAAAGCCAACAGTGGGGCCTGAACAGCAGGTAATGGTAGATAAATTGCTTTGAGAGTTTAGCCCTGTTCCTACTCCTTCAGTGGTCCAAGCTCATACAGTTCCTGATCATACAGTCCCTGAGTATGATCCATATGCTCCTTAAGAACATAAGAACATAAGATAACATAAGATATGCCATACTGGGTCAGACCAAGGTCCATCAAGCCCAGTATCCTGTTTCCAACAGTGGCCAATCTAGGTCCTACGTACCTAGCAGTTTCCCCAAAAGACACAGGTTCCGCAATGCTTGTACTGGGTCAAGCATTGATATCCTGGGTCCCTCCTTGGGCAAAACATGGTGTTTTCTATAATGTGTTTCACTCTCACATTTACTCCTTAATTCAGCTTTTTAATATTTCCAGTTGTGCAGTATGTTTGCCTCATCCAGCAGCTACCCAGTTTGGATTTTTGCCTAGACCTCAACCTATTTCTCTGCAAGAGTTGAAAGAGTTGTCTGTGAATGAAACCTTATTCAATCTTACTGTAACATGGCCTGAGGAAGTAACCCCTGCTCCAATAATTATCAATCCTCAGCCAGTGACTAACCCTCCTATTTGTTTCCAGAGAAAAGGAGCATACCCTGTGGGAGAAACCCCTCTGTCTAAATGTCAGACTGTCATGACTAATAATCATGTGCATTTAGTGATGGATTCTCCTACAGTGAGTTCTGTACAAGCCCATTCAAATTTAAGGGTAGTTAATGTTCTCCCTGACCTTAAGACTCGTCTTGATCAGTATGAATTACAATATTATGATCAGGATGGGTTCCCAACATATGGGAAGTATAGATTGCAGAACCGCAAAGATGGTTCAGCATCTGGGTATGCTGACAATTACGTGTATCCCTATTTAGGATACTGTCACCCATGGTTAAGGGATATTTGGCCTGGAACTGAAGTTCTAGTTACAGAACCTAAAGATTTTAAAATTTGGCCTGATGGACTACTTGCCTTAGTGGGTCACTATTTTGTGTGTGGAACTTTAGCTTATGTCCGATTGCCTGCTGATTGGTCTGGCAATTGTTACATAGCCTACTCTTGACCTGCCATGGAAATTGGTCCCTTATGAAACTTTACTTGGAATGTCTTCTAGTCGTCATCGCAGAGCTGCAGATGACTCTAGTGCAGATATACGTGCAGCAAGGAAATTATTAGATGATACTACCATGCTAACTCAACAAGAAGTAAGCACCTTTACAGGAACAGTTTGGCTAAGTACCTTTGGCGCCATACGTCCTATAGCACGTTATGGTGAACAATTACTGCGAATTTATGCTTTGATAGAAGTAACAGCTCAAGATTTGACTGATGTTCTCACAGTCATGCAAGGTACTGTAGACAAACTAACTGCTTACTCTGCCCAAAATAGAATGGCTTTAGATTATTTACTAGCCAAGGAGGGAGGCGTCTGTGGGCTTGTACACCAGCATTGTTGTACGCTCATCGATTCACAGAGTAAGGTGGTCTCTGGTATCCTAGAACAGGTGAGAAAAGAAACTCACTTCTCCAAAGATAATATAGAAGGAACTTCTGATTCTGTATGGCCTTAGTTTGAAAACATGTGGGGTGGCTTGTCAGGTCCGGTAAAGGCCCTACTGACAGGCCTTTTTGGTTTCTTAATAGCCCTCTTACTCTTAGAAATATGTCTTGCCTGTATTATGAAGTGTTGTACTTCATACATGGCCAAAACTACGAATACTATTGCAGTCCTTAAATTGCGAAGTGTTCCTAGTACTGGAGATCTACTCCGTGAAATGCCCTTTTATGAAGAATGTGGTTCTGGGCAGAACCAAAGGGAGGACTGTGGAAAAGGGCCAGCTAGGCCAGGTTTTAAAACCAAATTGGATACGATCAGGGAATTGGATGAATTAGCTTCTGACACACAAACCTATGTGTAGACAAGGGCTAGCTTGACTAGGCCCCAAATGCAAACTGGATATAATCAGTGAGGTAGATGAAACAGCTGCTGATAAGCAAATTTATACACCTATGATTTATCCAGAATATGCAGACTTGGAGCTGTCAGATTCAGAAACAGACAGTGGATCGGGATCAATAATATCCATTGGAATAGAACCAAAATCAGCTATACATGAAACTATACATGAAACAGTATTATAGAAATCTAGCTTGCTGTAGGCCTAGAAAATACAGGTCTGAATTGCATTTAAAACTATCCCTTTAAAGAGCATTTCTGCTTTTGCTAGGACATTGAATTTAGTAACTGGAGCTTGTGTGTGATTAGCAAATAGAGTTTGTGTAACAATAGATATTAGGTCAGATTGAAGTTCCTTAATTAAATAGAACAGAGGGTGAAGTTGCTCATCCTGCAATCGGATAGGCTAAAGTAGTTACTGGGTCAGGTTGTACTGCTCTTGTGAAATTGGCTCTAATTCAATTAGTAAATATAACGGATATAGCTTGCATAACTAATAGAACATCAGCAAAAATTATAAGTAACTAATTAGCTTTTTCCTGAATAGAAGAATCACAGCGACACCTACTGAATTTAGTGAACATAGTCATGAGACATAACTTCTGCTTTCTATATAATAATGTTGTCTATGTTAGCAAAATTTATGTACACGTGGAATTTGGAAAGCACCAGATGTTATTTAAAGATTAACTGAATCAGCTGATATTTCCCAATAAAAGCAGGGGCTCTACCGGACCATCTTTGAAGAGGCTAGATGGATATGTCAAATTAGACTCCATGCGTCTCTTCCCTATAGAGCTCAATAGAGATTGATTAATTAATTGATTGTGTCGTGTCTTTCTTTCCTGTTGAATGGTACAGGGATATATAAAGAACCCAGGTGTTTATGTGTGTGGGATTCCAGACCCCAGGAGGGTAAAGAGTCAACACTATGTCACTATGGTTCACCCAGTATACGGGAATCTGGACTTAATGGACTCAGGAACAGATAGTGATTCTGGATCTATACTGGACATAGGAATTGGAAGTGAGAGCAGTAGATCTATAAGCAAAACTGGATTATAGAGACTTGCTATAAGTGAAATATATATGCTCATGTAAGAATTACAGGTCAAGTCTCAGTAAAAATTAAAAGCTGGTCTCTTTAAAAGTAATTTTGACTGTCCTCCTTTTGAAAGTTGCTTTATAGAATTAGCAAATAGAGCTTATGTGTACATAAGCTAGTTCTCTAAAATCAATAGAACATCCTCTTTTATTCTGCAATATGATAGGCTAAAGAATTAGCTAGGTCAGGATGGACTGTTTTAGGGAACTAGGGCTTAGGTCAATGGCAAACAAAGCTTGAGTAAATAGTAGAAAATCAGCAAATATTATGAGTAACTAATTAGCTTCTGTTGTATAATAGAAACACAGCGACACCTATTGAGTCTAGTGAATATAGTAATGAGCTTGTAACTTCTTCTTCTTATATGACGTGGCACAAATGTTAGCAAATTCTATGTGCACTTTTGTAACCCGAATATCACCAGATGTTAATTAAAAATTAACTGTGTCAGCTGATATTTTACAATAAAAGTTGGAGCCCTGTAGAGCCATCTTTGAAGAAACTCTGATGGATACGCCTGTCCTTAGGCTCCATGTTTTTCTGTCGTACAGAGCTCTGTAGTGTTTAAGTGATCAACTGTATCTTGTTTTTTCCTTCCTGTTAAGAGGTTGCAGATAATTAAAAGAATCCAGGTTTATGTGAAGGATTTCAGACCCTAGGAGGGTAAAAGTTCTACGCACTCCATGCTTAATTGCTGGCAAGGCGTTCTTTTCTTGAAATGCTTCATCCTTTTTTCTCCAAATGTATCTTTGCTGGTTGTGGCCAAACAGCTTGATTTTCATTTCATCAGTCTAAAGTATCTTCTTCTAAAACATTTCAGACGTATCAAGATTTCCTTTTGTATACTTCAGAAGATGACGTTTGTGATGAATTTATAGAAACGGTATTCTTGTGACAGCTTTCCCAGGCAGATCATCTTTGTAGAAGCAACACTGTACTGCGGACCTGTGGACAACTACTCCAGTGTTAGTCAAACTTTTTCAGCAGGTCATTTGCAGTGATCTGTGGGTTCTGTTTGGCAGATTTGACCAGTTTTGTTCTTCCAGATTTTGCCTTGACTTCAAAAGTTCCGTGCAATTTCCATTTCTTAACAATGTTGCTAATAGCTGAAATTGCTAATTGGAAGCATTTAGAGATTTATATAGCTTTCCCTTCCTTTGTAAGAGCAAACGTATTTTCAATATACTAAGAGATCTGATTAGAACAGTCCAAGGTTATTGAAAGTAGAACAACAGTCATAAGGTGAGAGTTTAGAAGGATCAGAGTATTTGTTCAACTATGGAATTGTCTCTAATGAGTCACTAAACCTTTTAGACCTTATTAATAACTTTAAATAGTAGCAATGAATGAACTGAAAGGGCTTCCAACTTTTGCACCTGCCCATATTCAATTTTGTATTATTTTCAATCTGTTAAAATCTGCAAATAAATAGTAATTATGCATGAACATTTGCAGAAAAATGTCATGTTTAACTTTGTGTCAGCTTCTGTTCGCTTACGGATTCAGTGAAACATACAATTTGACCTGGGATGCCTAAACCTTTGCACACAACTGTATATGACTTTAAAACAAATAGCAAACTTTTACAAATGGCTGGCATCATTAAAAGGACATTGAAATATTTGTAAGCAAAAACAATATTTGGTTTTTAACAACTTGTTTTTTGTATCAAATAGGTAACACATTTTTCTAATATATTATGCAGTGTAGATTCTGAAGTTTGGCAAAGTGATTAGTAGTTAATTATTGAAGAATGCTTTCTGAATTTCTTAAACTCTGAAAGCTTCAGAACCCTCTTTCCCCTATGCATCTGTTGGAATGCTTGTAGTTGTACCAGTTTCCAGCATGGATTTGATGGCTGATTGAATCTGGTTCAGATATCACTTGGATTTACCTGTCCCAGTGGCGCCTTCAGTAAACCTCACTTCTGTTTTCACACTACCAGCCCTAAGGCTAGACATATCATCTCCATGTTGGTCATGCTGTACTATCGCCAGGTCTTCAGGAACAAAGCCACTCTTCATGGTCTTCGTTTCAAAAGGGGAGCTCTTGCTGCTGCTGCTCACCACAGTTTTGGTATAGGAAGAACCTTCCCCGGGGCTAGAGATCCCTTTGGAATGGAAGGTAGGGGTGCCAAGGTGAATATTGCTGAAGTCGTCTATTCCACTCTCATCCAGATCTGAGAAAGCATCATGTCCTGTATAAGATGTGTGAATGACTTTGGAGCTGGATGTGCCTCCACTTGCAGAACTGCCAGGGATGACAATGTCCTTGGTGCTGCTGCTGCTGCTGCTGGTGTGAAAAGTACTTCCAGCACCCCCACTGAGAAACTCTTCCAAGCTTGGGAACTTGCTAAGGTCATCCAAATTACCGGTGGAAGTGACTCGAACATTGTAGGTGCCTCCAGATCCTGTGCCAGAAGCAGCATCAGTGCCCAGATTACTCATCAAATGGGCACACTCATTCCCCTCACCCCCACTCATAGTTTCTATCAGTTCTTCTTTAGGGCCATCAGGACCATGGGTAATTTTCTTTGTGATGGTTTTGGTGCATTTAATGATCCGCCCATGGCTAGTGACAGTTGTGGTTGATTTATCTCCATCACCTGCCAAGATTTGCTTTTCTATTCCAACCCCCGTGGGCACCCCACCTTCAACCTTAGTTACAGTTACTTTAGAGCCAGAAAGGGTACTAGAACCAGGGGCAGAAACAACGACTTTGGAATCCACAATAGGACCTTTTACCTCTTTGCCTTGTCGTTCTAGCACCATAGCTTTTTGTTCAATTTCAGTAAATATGTTGAACTGTGTATTTTCTGTTGCATGGGGAAGAGATTTAAAATGATCTGCGACAATGGTGTCCTTTACTGGCCTCATTTTCAGGATTCGTAATGAATTTGTTTCAGATAGGCTGGAATCCAGGTTGATTGCCCCTGCCTGCTGCAGTGACTTCTGTATATTATCATAGCTTTCTTTATCCACATTATAGATAAAACCTTGGGAACAGGATCCTTTACAGGCACGTATCTTGATGTCAATGTCCACCTAAGGAGAAGCAGAGTAGGTAAATAAGTAAGCCTCCCTGTTTCACAGTATTTATATTTTAGGATTTTTATATGTTTAATTTTATATGAAAAGTTCTATATTAATCTTTAATTAGAAACATTGAAATATGATGACAGAAAAAGACCACATGGCCTATCTAGTCTGTCCTTCCATATCAACAACTACAACAGTCCACTTTTTACCTTTAGAGATCCTCTGTGTTTGTCCCATGCTTTTTTGAATTCACTGTCCTCATCTCTACCACCTCCACTGGGAGACTATTTCACAGATCCACCACTCTGTTACTTTAAGACTGTAAATCAGAGCTAGTATTTTCCTACACATAGGTGCCCTCTTATAAAATTACCCCATATGTCAAAGTAACAAAAATGTGCCTATTTTATGCATATTTTATAAAGCCAAATCTAGAAGTTATAAATTGCAGAGTTGTGCTGCAGATAAATAACACACTAAAGGCTCTGCTTTAGTTCACAATCCTCGGATACAGGTGTATGCCACAAACATCGATGTTAGGTATTTGTTATGAATGGGAGCAAGATAAGAAAAAATAAAGCAAAGATAAGTACAGAGAGAAAGCTGAAATGTAATTAATAGTAGCATAAAAATGAACTGTGAAGGGATTAGTGTAATATACAGTTGTAACACATATGAGTGACTGTTATTTCTTTATTTCATTTAAAACACTTATAGCCCATAAATATCTAAAATCCTAGACAGGGTACAACAAAACATACATAAGAATTCACAAAACATACGATACAAATCAGTCTATTCTTTCTGGAATATTTACAACAGTAGGTTACCTACCTCATCAACTAGCTAAATTCCACATCACCCAGCAAAAGCCAAGGTAAATACATAAGCTTTTAACGTCTTCCTAAATGGGAGTACATGAATAAGATTTCTTAGTTCAGAAGGTAGGAAGCTCCATAATTGGGGGATAGCAATAGAAATTGAATGAGCACGCACTTCAGTTGAAAAAAGAAGGGACAGTCAAAAAAGACCAACTAGCCAACTGTAAACCATATCCAGGAGCATAACATTGCAAAACTGAAGAGATGTTCATGCTGTCTATGCAGACAAAATTAAAAATATAAAAAAAGCTTTGAGATGCAAATGAAGAAACAAATTGGCAAGTGGTTGAAAGAGCCTATGGGGTATGTTTACTAAACCGTCTTAATGTGCGCTCTGCCACGTTATCGCGCGATAAGGTACCTTATCGCACAATAATGGCACTTTATCGGGCGTAGAGGTACCTTAGCACGCGATAACGCGTGCAGCGGCGCAAATGAGCGCTGAGGGTGGAGATAGGCTCACGGAGGGCAGAGGAAGGCTCCCTAGGGGCGGAGAGAGAGGGTCAATGGGCAGAGAGTGGGAGGGGAGAGGCTCCCTGCACACTAACGCTGTGAAATCCGAGGCTGAAAATTAACGCCAGTGAAACCCTGGCGTTAGAGCTGATTTAAAGGGAAAAGAAACCATTTCCGTCAGCAATGTACAGCAAAACCAGGGAAACCCACAAAAAGTGATAAGTGTGATACATGTGCACGGAACAAAAGGGCAAATAAACAGTGAAAATGAACAGAAGAAAATGTAAAAAAAAAATAACCAAGCTGGGCAATAGTGATATCAATGGGAAACATCAAAAAACACTCCCAGGAAAGCACCAAAAAAAGGATATGAATTTTGGAAGGGTCTATGCTCCGTCCCCATACAAGGTGAATGAGCCCACAGTGAAATTGCGCAGAGCAGGGTTTTCTTCTCCATTGGAAAGGTTTCCTATGGTGTGCACATGTTCCGCAACAGCAGGGCGGGCATGTTGGAATGGGCAACTGGACAGATGCTGGAAAAGGGGACACAGAGGGCTGCAGGCGGCACATGCTGTGGTGATGCCTAGGTGGCCCATAGGAATGCCTAGGTGGCCCATAGGAATGCTGAAACAGTAGAGCAGCCAGACAGCAACTGATGAGGCCCAACATGGGCACGAGTGTGTTTCCCAAAGTGTCACAGGGAATAGTACCCAGCAGGTATCCCCAAGGGCACAGAACATTGGCAGGCGGTGCTGGGGGGAAGCGTGGACAGCTATGCAGGCACCCCTACCCCAGAACCTGCACCATAGGCAGCCGCC
This sequence comes from Ichthyophis bannanicus, assembly GCA_033557465.1. NCBI lineage: Eukaryota > Metazoa > Chordata > Amphibia > Gymnophiona > Ichthyophiidae > Ichthyophis > Ichthyophis bannanicus. The sequence continues at coordinate 1,717,596,095 of CM066032.1, read as the reverse complement.
TACCCGAACACTGGATGGCCTGAGACTGCGCACCACCAGCAGAAGGGCATGTCAGCATGGTGGAGGAGAGGTACTGGTGGTGGAGGGGGCAGTGGCAGCTGCCCAGAGCAGAGCCTGGCCTAGCCCTGTGTAGGTGGGTGCCATGCACTGCAACAGATAGGCCCTGTCTGACAAACAGTCATGGTATCACCAGGGAACACACTGTCTCTGTGGCAACACAGTGGTGCAGTGCACACAGCCAGTGTGTTCAAGAGCTGAAGGTCAGAGGTTCAAGTCCCAGCTGTGGTTCCTGCCAACCCAGTCTCCATATTTTACCCACTACTAAAATGTGCTAATACAGACAGAACCTTTAGTGCAGAGAACGTAAACATGCCCAAAACGCCTACATTTTACCCTACAGAGCACAGACACCATAAACATGCGCATTACTTAGAGCAGAGTCTCCCAAAAGCAGTCCTGGAGGGCCAAACACCATTCAGGTTCCATGCTGTCTCCAATAAATATGGCTGTGCTGCATTTCTCTGCACCGCCCCCATGGTATGCAGATGTATCTCATGCATATTCATTAGGGACAGCATGAAAACCCAAACAGTGTTTGGCCCTCCAGGACCGGAGTTGGGAACCTCTGCCCTAGAGCAGCGGCCAACAGGGGCAGACACACCCACACCCACAGGCTCCATTATCCAAAGCCACCTGGAGAGGCAGGATTTTGGGCCCTCTGTGCATCTCCCAATACTAGCACTTGCATACCTTAGCAATGCCACCCTAAACCTGGGAATATGGTACACATCTATCAAAAGGTTGCTATGATTACTGGCAGATAGCAATTCCTAAGTTACACACAATTTGCTGATTGAGCTGCATCATAGCAACCTTTCTGATGTCTGTGGAGTGTGCTACAGGTCTTGTGTCTGACAGTGTTTACCACCCTGGGGAGTGACTCCTACAGTATTGCGTACCATAGCCATGCCTGAACTGTGCCCAGGACTGGTGTGGTGGCTAGGGCTGCCAAACACCTCTATAGTTGCACAATGCTGGCATAGGTGTGGGGAGTGTGTGTCTGTCTATCCAGTGGGTGGTGGCTGCCAATACCCTCCTCAGCCCACACTGCTAGCACTGTTGCCAGTATTGGCCTGCGAATGTGCATAATGAGGAGCAAGGTACTGTGAGAATAGCCTGGACAGGGTGGCCTGGCTTGGATGCATCAGCACAGGGCATAGGGCAATGGCTCGGACATTGTAGTGCCTGGCCACGACCTGCACCGACAGGGTGGCCACAGCATGTCCTGCTGGGAGATCACTCTCACCCTGACTGAGCAGTGATGACGGCATGGCTAGGCTCCCCCATAGTGCTATCTTGTATTTCTCTTCAGTGAAATATATAGGTTCTCTTCTCTGGGGCCTAATCACTGACTTATCTGCTTGGTGGGTGTGCTCACATCCTAGCTTTTGGGTGCACACATTTCTTCCAGAATCATGCACTGTGGACTAGCTAGCAGACTGTCTGCAGTTATATGTGTATGGCTGGAACACCTTGCAGGGTGCAGCGGCTGATGACTCACTGTGCTTGCTGCTGGTTAATGTCAGATGGTGTTGGGGGGCAGCTGAGCATTTCCAGGCCTACTGTCTGCCTGCCATTGCCTTAGGGATGTGTACAGCTCTGCATTGGCTGCCCTGTCTGTTCCCCAGCATGACTGGGGTTGATGGTTCCTCTACTGCCACTGTTGCAGGGAGGTAGAATGTGGATCTGTTGGTGGGGGATCCTGTCTCTTGCCCTAAGCCACAAAGGGTGGGTTGGGTGGTGGTACATAATCCGCCTATGGGTCAAAACACCCCCTGTCACTTACATCATGTTACCATGGCACCAAGACAGAATATGCACTATTTTGGGTGCATCATAGCCCATAAGGGCCAGACCTGATTGACAACTTCAGACAGACACTAATGTATCCTAGGTGTAGTTTGCAGGAACTACCTATCACACACACTAGCACTGATGGGTACCTGCGACATGCCCTATTTCAGCCATTGAAGGTGCTACGGACCTGGTGCTGGCCGCCCCACCTCACCCTCAGGGTGAGCACAATACCCACACAATGTGACGGTCTGTAGCTACTCTTAGCTACTCTGTGCCAGTGACACACACCGTCGGCACCCCCTACCAGGCTGAGGTGCTGTGGGGTGCATACCCCATCTTGTGATCATCTGTAGACTGCTGATATGCATGTGCTGTGCATCATGGGTACGGGTGGGTTGCCCCTATTCCGGTAGCCACAGCAGACTGCTTGTGTGGTGACGTGCAGTCCTTCTGTAGCCAGCCAGGGGCTTGTTAGCAGCTGTAGAGCTGTAGCCCACTGGTTACTTCACTGCCTGTGGAGCCAGAAGTCATGGGTTCTATCCCACAGTGGGATTATTTGATAGGGCTGTCCAAGGCATTGTCTATTTTTAATGTACATTAGTGCTGCCAGCAAAAACACCCTCAGAGTACTGTAACCTTAAGGTGCCCTATAGAGCGCCTTATAAGGTGCCCTATAAAGCGCCTTATAAGGTGCCTTATAAGGTGTCCTATAGGGGACATTGTAGGGTGCCTTGGCGGACAGTGCACTTTATAATGTGGCCTCTGGAGTGCCTTATAGGGTGCCTTATGCGGCACCTTAGGTTACGCCACTGTGAGGGGGTGTGTTTGCTGGCAGCACTAATTAAAATAAATCTACAATGCCTTAAAAAGCACTACTTAAACATAAAGGGAGACGCCTCAGCCAGCCTTGTTCATTAGGCACACTGGGGGATTGAACTCATGTCCCCAGTACCATCAGTCAGTGTATTAACTACTGTGCTATACCTCTGTTTCTGCATTTAGATGTCAGTGCGCCTACTTAAGATTACCGCACGTTAACATGCTTAGCGGCGTCTCGCCCGATAATGTGTGCAGCGCACGTTATCGCACGATAATCCCGTTTTGCTATGATAAGACTGAAATGCCCACTCCTTTTATGGCAGCCTGCACACAATCGCTGGGCGCACGTTAAGACTGCTTAGTAAACATACCCCTATGTGTATGCTGTAATTGATGCCTCTTTTTAGATAAACATGCAACTGAAATAGTGCAAACAGCACATGATTTGAAGCTGGTGTTTTAAAGAAGAGGATACCTTGTGTGCTACATTATTGGGTGTGGTACTTACCAGCTAAGAGCACTCCATAAAATTCCACTGTTTTGTTAGTATTTTATAAAAGCACCATAGATACCTATGTGCCTTTATAAAACAGGCATGCAGAAACAATCCCAGTTGGCCTCAAACTCTCTTGTGTGTACTCTATGGGGTCATTTTAGAAGTCTTATTTGTGCTTTGGACATCCAAAAACAGGTTTTGAGATGTTCAAAGCTCAGAAAAGTATCCAGGACCATTATAGAAGCCAGCTTTGGGAACATTCCCAGCAGGATGATGTCCGAATCTGAATGGATAGCAAAAGGAAACTAAAACTCTTTAAATAAGGCCAAAAATGCAAGAGAAATCCAAATAGACAAATGAGACAATCATCTAGACTCTAGAGCATCTAAAAAATGCAAATGCATTAATGCCTAGCTCATTTAAAGAAGAAAAGACCTCAGTATCCTTCCGGGTCCTTAAACAAAATGAGGGCAAGCAAGCCAGGTACAATAATAATATCTGGCTGAAACTCGAAACATCAGCTGTCAAAAACCTCTTAAAGCATGTGAAGCACTACAGAAATTTATTTCACCACTGGTCTTCACAGAAATAGATAAATGCTGTCACATGTCTAATCCAGAGCTATTGGCATTCAAAGTGCACCCAAAGTGTATCTAAAGTATTTCCAAAGTGCTGCAAAATGCTGCCCAAAATATTTAGTTCAGATCACTTGAAGTTTGCAGTGAATAAAATGATGGAGAAAAAATCCCGCTGGTCATATGTAGCCAATATAAACAGCATCAATTTAAGTGTAAACAGCAACCAATGAGAAAATGTTTAATTCAGTTCAATAATTCTCAGGTTACTTAGCTTAGTTTAACATCTCCATTGTTCTGTATTCTCCATTGGTCATCGATGCCCTGACACTGGGTGTGTCACCATCCATGGCTTCTTTAGAGAGCACAATAGTTGAAATGACCAACCAAAAAACAGAAGAATCAAACCATATAAATAATACATCTGTGAATCTAGCACTGGATTTTTTGGTTGGTCATTTCAACTATCGCGCTCCCTGAAGAAGCCCTGGATGGCAAAACACCTGGTGTCGGGGCATTGATGACCAACGGAGAATACAGAACAATGGAAATGTTGAACTAAGCTAAGTGCTGCTTACGCTTGTATTGCTGTTGTTTATATTGGTTCCATATGACCAGCGGGATTTTTTCTCCATCGTTTCATTCACTGCAAACTTCAAGTGATCTGAATTAAGTATTTTTGGCAGCATTTTCAGCACTTTGGAAGCATTTTGGAAACACTTTAGATACACTTTGGATGCACTTTAAACACAGAAATATGATGACAGAAAAAGACCACATGGCCTATCTAGTTTGTCCTTCCATATCAACAACTACAACAGTCCCCTTTTCTCCTTTAGAGATCCTCTGTGCTTGTCCCATGCTTTTTTGAATTCAGTTACTGTCCTCATCTCCACCACCTCCACTGGGAGACTATTCCACGGATCCACCACTCTTTCCGTAAAGAAATATTTCCGCATATCACTCCTGAATCTATCCCCCTTCACCCTCATCCCATGTACATAATTTCCCCCGTTATCCAAGTTGATTGCTCCTGTTCATTGTAATGACCTGACTCTTGTTTATTGTCGGATACTGTTTGTTTTATGTAAACCGCGCTGATCGCAAATAGTGCGGTATATAAGAAATGTAAAATAAATAAAATAAATAAATAAATGTCCCCCCATAGCAGAACTTGCTTTCAATTGAAAGAGGCTCTCTCCCTGAACATTTATGCCACGGAGGTATTTAAACATCTCAATCATATCACCTCTATCCCGCCTTTCCTCTAAGGTGTACATATTAAGATCCTTAAGTCTGTCCTCATATGCTTTATAATGAAGACCACTAGCCATTTTAGTAGCCACCCTCTGCACTGACTCCATCCTGTTCACATCCTTTTGAAGGTGCGGTCTCCAGAATTGCACACTATACTCCAAATGAGGTCGCACCAAAACTTATACAGAGGCACTATCACCTCCTTTTTTCTGCTAGCCATTCCTCTCCGTATGCACCCAAGCATCATTCTAGCTTTTGCCGTCGCCTTTTCTACCTGTTTAGCTACTTTAAGATCATCAGAAACAACCACGCCCAGGTCCCGCTCTTCTTTAGTGGACAAAAGTACTTCACCCCCTATACTATATTGCTCCGTTGGATTGCTGCAGCCCAAATGCATGACCTTACATTTTTTAACATTAAATCCCAGCTGCCAAATTCTAGACCATTCTTCAAGCTTAGCTAGATCCCTCCTCATGTTATCTACACCTTCCTGGGTGTCTACTCTATTGCAAATTTTGGTATCATCCGCAAAGAGGCACTTTAAATTCCAATAGCTCTGGATTAGACATGTGACAGCATTTATCTATTTCTGTGAAGACCAGTGGTGAAATAAATTTTTGTAGTGCTTCACATGCTTTAAGATGTTTTTGACTGCTGATGTTTCAAGTTTCAGCCAGATATTATTATTATACCTGGCTACATGCCCTCATTTTGTTTGGGTGTAAATAAGGGCCCGGAGGGTTACTGAGGTATCTTCCTCTTTAAATTGAGCTAGACTTTAATACGTTTGCATTTTTTGGATGCTCTAGATGATTGTCTCATTTGTCTATGTGGATTTATCTTGCATTTTTGGCCTTATTTAAGGAGTTTTAGTTTCATTTCCTTGAGAGGTTTTTCTTGTTTGAAATAGTGAATCTGAATGGAGGAATGACTAGGTATCTGGAGGCGTGGTTAGGGCATTGCCAGGCGCCAGGACATCCCCACCTGAGCACAGAAACATCATGGATGTCTGGCATCACATCTAAGCCTAGATCTGCTTCGAGGTATGCACAATGATGAAGAAGCAGCTGAAAAGTGCTTGTTTTAGCTGAAAAACATCCAGAAGGTCTAGAGAAGAATGCACTTGCTCATCCCCAGTAGCAGCAACAGCAGGATCTGAACGCTGGCTGCCCTGATCCTAGCCAACTACTCTAACCATTAAGCTATCCTAGACATTCAGGTTCCATAACACCATTCTGATGCTATTTAAGTTGAGGCACATCCAGGTTTATGAAATCATATTCGCACCTGGACGTGTCTGCATTTTTTTCAGACGTTCTGGTTTAGCTGTTACAGATTACACTTGGACAGATCTTCTAAAATTCCCCTCTGTGTCTGCACCTATGCCTTTTTTTTTTTCAATAAAATACATACTGTGATGATGAGAGCGGCCAAGAACAGATGGAGATAGAAGAAAACCATGTTTCTGCCTTTAAAACAAGTGACAGACAAGCTGTGCACAGAGCTTGCAGAGCAGGAAAAAAAAAAAATCCTGTCTCTGCTGAGGCTAAGCCACGCCCAGACTCTGAAGTGGGGGCAGGCTTAGATACTGATTGGAAAGGCCTGTGCGAAGGCAAGGGTGTGGCAGGGAAGAAACGGTTTTTAAAACCTCACTCTGACCAGAGAGGAAGGAAGGAAGGGAGAGTCACTTCCACAGGAGAAGGAGAGATCCTGGAGCAAGGGGATTCCAGTGGGAAGAGATATCCCAGAGCCCTGGGAGATCCTGGAGAGGAAGAAGGATTCCAGGAAGGCTTTCAGGAGAGATCTCATGAGAGAAGGAGTGGAGAAAGGCACAAGAAGTCTGACTTCCAGAAGCTGAAAGAGGTCAGTAGAAAAGGAAGCAGTGGGTGTCTGAGAAATGCTCCTAGAAGTGAAGCCAACAGATGTATAGCTGAACAGCTTACAGATGAACAGGAACAGTTTGCAACAGCTAGTGTACAAGAGCCAGACCTGAGCCCTACAACTGCCAGAAGGTGGGTAGAGACGCTTGAGAGTGGAAAAAGCCAAACCCCAGCAGTGAGCAGAGCAGCTGAGCTAAAAACACTAGAAACATTAGCACAAGTGTTCCCTGAGAGAAAGGCTTATTCTCCCAAAGTAACTGTGCCCAATCAGAAAGATTTGCTGGAGGAGGAAGTGACGTCACCTGGGTGATGGCGGCCTGAATCGGGAGCTCCCGACGGGACGCAGCTTTTAAGGTGAAATAAAGCGGCCAGCCTTCCCCCCCAACCCCACTATCTGTACCTGTGGGTTCGGGAGTCGCCAGAGATGTCTATTAGCAAAAGATTGGCTAAGTTTCAGTCTTCCTATGCACAGCACGCCGATCGAGCGAGTAGTGAGGGTACTGAGCACGTGGCCCCGGGAGAAGATATGGAGGAGGTACCTGATCGAGCCGACGAGGCCTGCACCCGTGGAGATATATGGAGTTGGATGCACTCCCTGAAAAGAGACATCGGCGGTTTGCGTGCTGAGTTGAAGGAGTCCCTGGGCAATATCAAAGCCGATATCCAGGAGCTGGGCGATAGAGTTGAGGCTCTGGAGGATCAAGCGGACAAGGCTGCGGAGAAGGAGTCAGCGCTGGAGGCCCTCATGCAGCAGCACCAATTAGAGCATGGCCTCCTCAAAGACAAACTGGAGGACTTAGAGAATCGCTCGAGGCGCAACAACGTGCGTGTGCGGGGCCTGCCAGAGACCGCGGAGTTTGCGGATGCTACGGCGGTGGTACAAAAAGTGTGCAGCTATCTTTTGCAGCGGGGAGAGGCGACCGCCGTGAGTGTGGCAGTGGAGAGAGCGCACAGGGCCCTGGGGCCGGCACGGAAGGGGCTGCCGCGGGATATTGTGGCATGCCTTGGGTCCTACGCTACAAAAGAGCAGGTGATGAGGGTGGCAGCGGCTCGGAGACGTTTTGTGTGGGAAGGGCAGAATGTGGAGGTGTTCCATGACCTCTCCGCTGCTACCCTGCAGAGGCGGCGAGAAATGAAGCCTGTCACTACCTACTTGCAATCTGAACAAAAGCGCTATAGATGGCTGTTTCCCTTTGCCCTTATGCTGGATGTCAATGGCCGGAGCTTTCGGGCCCGCACAGTGAAGGAGGCTTGGGACATTTTGCGGAGAGAGGGAGCCACTGGACTTCCTGAGCAGAGCGTGCACACAGAACAGCAAGCCCCGGGGAAGGAGCGACGCTCAGTCTGGGAACGGGTCCCTGTGAGAGGCCAGCGACTGAGGCGCCGTTCGGGGACCTCTGGGCCGTCCGACCAGCTAGAAGAACAGACGGACAGTGCCTCCACTGGCACAGGCTGATGGTTGGGGGAGCCCTGTTTGAACTTGCTTTATTACACTAGGCCTTGGTTGCCCTTTCGGGCCCCTCCTTGTTTATTTTTGATGGGGAAAGGACTGTTGTTGAAGTGGGAGGGGGTGGGGCGGGCGGGGTCGTTGGGACTGAGTATTTTTGTATGCTGTGTGTCAAACTGTTTTTATTTTTAGTGGTTAGTCCTTGGCTCTGTTAATGTTTGCGCATCTGTGGGGGACTTCATTCATCTAATGTGTTGAGACTTGGGGGGAGGGGGGGGCTGGGAGGATATTTCAGCAGTTTGTCCTGGGGAGCGTCATTTCCTCACTGGAGGTCGGATTTGTGATCCGTAATGGGGGGGGATGGGGGGGGTGGAGAGGGAGGGGGGGAGGGGGGAGAGGGGGTGGGGAGGGGGGGGGGAGGGGGAGAGGGGGGGGGGTGGGGGGGAGGGAGGGGGGTAGGGAGGGGGGAGGGGGAGAGGGTGGGATGAGAGTGAGTAACGGGTTGCGAGGGGGGGTCACTACACTGGTCATGGCAGCGGGACTGACTGTGGGTAGTCTAAATGTGCGGGGCCTGAACACCCCGCAAAAGCGGCGTTTGCTGTGGAAGGAGCTACGGTCCCGGAATTGGGTGGTGGCCTTTCTACAGGAAACGCACTTGCGTCAAGTGGATGAGCGATTGCTGAGTTCAGGGGCTTATCAGGGTTACTTTGCTGCGGAGGGGGGGGGGTAAGAGGAAGGGAGGGGTTGCTATTTTGGTGGGACAGGGGGTTCCTCTTCAGGTGGATCAAGTTCAGAGGAAAGAGGATGGGCGGGCGGCGGTGGTGGTGGGGGGGGGGAGAATTGGGGGGGGACAGGGTGACCCTCATTTCTGTCTATGGCCCGAACACGGGGCGGCGGGATTTTTGGAAGGAGCTAGAGGTGTGGTTGGGGGGGCGGATAACGGGTCGCGTGCTGCTTGGGGGAGATTGTAATATTGATCTGGATGAGAGGAGTGGGGGGGTGGGTGGGGATCACAACCTCTTGCGACAATGGATGAAGGGATTGGGGGTGGAGGACCTCTGGAGGATTGCCAATCCTTCTACTAAGGATTCTACCTTTTTCTCGGGCCGTTCATGGCTCCTATAGTCGTATCGACTATGTGATGGGGGACAGCTGCTGGTGGGACCCGGCTTGCCAGAGCACAGATTGGTCCGGTTACTTGGTCCGACCATGCCCGGTGCAGGTTTCGTTTGGCGGATTTGGAGATAGTGGCCGCCGCCCCTTCTGGAGATTGAATGAATACTTGTTGCGGGATAAGGGTGTGGATGTGCAACTCCAAAAGGTGATAGCGGATTATTTGGATCTTAATGATAATGGAGAAGTGTCCACGGGCATTCTTTGGGATGGGCTCAAGGCGGTACTGAGGGGCCACTTGGTCCAGATGGGGGCTAGGCGTAAAAGGCATCGGGTGGAGGAGGAACGTCGCCTTTTGGGCCAGTTGGCTGACTTGGAGCGGGCGCATAAGGAAAGGGGGGGACGGCGGTTGCGGAACCAGGTGGAGGAGGTGCGTAAACAGCTTAATGCACTCCAGCTAGAGCAGATCTCTGGTCAACTGGACAGGGTGGGGCAACGGTACTATGAATTTGATAATAAATCGGGTCGGCTGTTGGCTGGGAAGCTTCGGTCCCAGAGGCAGCGGCGCACCGTTGTTAAGATCAAAGGCCCGGGAGATAAATTGCTTTATCGAGCGGGGGATATTAGGGATAGCTTTAGGGACTATTATCAGCGGTTGTATACTGCTGACCCCCCGGGGGCGGAGAGGGAACTGCGGGGCTACCTTCTTAATGATGGTCGAGGGAGTGCTCGACTGGGGGATCGGGAAGGAGAGGAATTGGAAACGGATATCAACGTGGATGAGGTGCAGAGGGCGATTAGGGCCCTGGTTCCGGGGAAGGCCCCGGGCTTAGACGGATTTTCCGGGGCATTCTACAAAAAGTTGATGGGGACTTTAGCTCCGGTTCTGACCCGAGTGTTCAATGCTGTGTTGAATGGGGAGGCTTTGCCTCCCTCCATGAACCAAGCGGCTATTACGGTGATTCCTAAACCGGGTCGAGATCCCGCGGTGTGTGGGTCTTATCGTCCAATATCCTTATTGAATATTGATGTCAAGCTCCTCGCTAAAGTCCTGGCCCTTCGCCTGGGCCCTCACATGCCCGCCTTGATCCATCCTGATCAATCGGGCTTTATTATGGGACGGCAGCCTGCAGACGGGATCCGGAGGGTTCTGCAACTTGGTTGGTTGGCACGGCAGGATAAACAGCAAGCTATGTTTCTTTCCATCGATGCGGAAAAGGCCTTTGATAGGGTGAGTTTTCCCTTCTTGCACGAGGTCTTGGCCTATGTGGGCTTGGGCCCTCGTTTTCGATCCTGGATTCGGGCCTTATATGCGGCACCGGTTGCCGCGGTGACTGTGAATGGGGGCTATTCCGACTTTTTTCCTTTGGGCAGGGGAACCAGGCAGGGATGCCCGCTTTCCCCCCTACTGTTCGCCTTGGTCATGGAGCCGTTGGCCGCCAGGATCCGGGCGAACGTTGATATTCAGGGGATTGCGGTTGGGTCCACGCAACATAAGATGGTTCTTTTTGCGGATGACGTGCTTTTTGCTTTGACTAACCCCGTCGTCTCTGTGCCGATGGTGATGGGCGAGCTTCAGCAATATGGGGCGTTTTCCGGGTTCAAGGTGAATTGGGACAAGACGGAGGCCATGGCTCTTACGTTGGAGGAGCGTGTTATTGAGAGCTTGCGGCAATCATTTCCCTTTAAGTGGACGGTGGGGTCACTCAAATATCTGGGGGTACGGGTGACGGCGCAGCCGCCGGAACTCTATCGTGCCAATTATCCTGCGATTTTTGCCCAACTCCGGAAAGATCTTGACCGCTGGAAGGGGCTGGAGATCTCCTGGCTGGGCAGAATAGCTGCCCTGAAGATGAATCTTCTTCCACGGCTTTTGTATTTGTTCCAAACCCTTCCGGTGGGGATCCCCGCACGGGAGTTGAGGGCTCTTCAAAATTTACTTTTTGCTTTTGTTTGGGGGGGTAGCAAACCCCGGGTGAGTCGGCGTGTACTTTATGCGGATCGGGAGGCCGGGGGGTTAGGGGTGCCCGAGTTGGCCCGCTATTATCGGGCCGCCCAAATGCGACAGGTGTTTGAGTGGCGAGCTCAGGGTGGGAGGGAAAAGCGGTTTCGAGAAATAGAGCAACATTGGGCGGGGGACATTGCGTTGAAAGATCTGCCCTGGGTGTTTGGCAAATGGCCTTTGGGGCGTTGGAAGGTTAATCCCTTCATTTGGCACTTGGCGACGTTGTGGCGGAGGGCGGGAGGGCGGGGAGGGTCCCGGGGGGGGGTTTACGGTGCTTTCTCCGGTGGGAGCGACGGACGCCTTTTTACCGGGTAGAGAGGGGGTTTTTCGTAGGTGGGCACGATTGGGACTGGATACCTTTGGGAAATTCCTCCAGGGGGGGCAGGTGATTCCCTTTCCGGATCTTCGGCTGCGATATCGGTTGCAGGGGAGCGATTTTTTTCCCTATCTTCAGGTGAAGCATTTTTTGTCCCAACGAGACATTCGGGAAGAGTGGGAGGCGGACCCGGAGGCTGCGGTGGTGCTCTGGCAAAGTTGGGAGGGCTCTCGGGGGTTGATCTCCCGCCTCTATCGGGAATTGGGACGGGGTGGCACTACGGGGCGGTTCCCTCATCAAGAGCAATGGGAAAGGGATCTGGGAAGGGAGCTGGAGCCCTTGGAGTGGCGGAGGATACACATGAATATTGGGCGTCAGGCCCTCTCGGTGGCTATCCGGGAAACGTCCTACAAATTGCTCTATCGGTGGTACTATACCCCGGTTCGGTTGCATCGGATGTTTCCCAGCCTCTCTGATGATTGTTGGCGTGGTTGTGGGGAGCGGGGGACCTTCGCGCATATGTGGTGGTTGTGCCCAAAGGTTCGAGAATATTGGAATATGGTGGGGGAGGTGTTACATTCTGCCCTGGGGCTGCTGGGAGTAATAGATATGGGATATGGGCTGTTGGGGATCCGGCCTGACAGTGTACCTGGGGGTTTGGATCGCCCGGCGCGAGCTTGTCTCCCAGCGGCTAGGAGTGAAATAGCTCGGGCTTGGAAACAACCTTGCCTTCCTGGTTTGGCGGCATGGCAGACCCGGCTTCGACGAATTGCATTAATGGAACACTTGACTGCAGTTCGGCGACAGTCCGTGGAGAAGTTTCAGACCCAGTGGCAAGCCCTATTGGATTACTTGAAGGGTTGAGAATTCCTTGGGAGTACAATTAATTGCGAGGATGGGAGGGGGGGGAAGGGGGATGGGTTGGTGAGGGGTGGGGTGGGGTGGGGGGAGTGAAAGGGATCAGGGGAGGGGGGGGACGTAAAGGGATTGGGGTTGGAGGAGAAGGTTTGTGGACCTAGTCCACTTGTTTGTTATTGCTAGTTTTTGTGTCTACACGGTGTGCTTGCGTGTACCACATATGACCTGTTGATGTATTTGCTTTTGCTGCTGTGTACATCCTTTTTTGGACTGTTTCCTGTTGCATTTATGTTGGGAAAAAATTTTAATAAAGACAAATTGAAAAAAAAAAAGAAAGATTTGCTGTGGAGCCAGTTTCAAAAGTTCCTACAAGACAGAGAAGCTGAGGAAGCTTTTAAGACTGTAGAAGGCAATGAGCATTCTTTAGCCCAGGAGGAAATGCAGGTCAATTCTTATGTGCCAGAGTCTGACCTAGGAATCTCTCCAATGGATTGCTCATTCTGTTTAAAAGAAGACTGAGCCTTACTAAGCAGAGCTGAGAAAGAGTGAGAAGCTGTATTGTGCATAACTCTGTAACTGCTAATAGTCTTCCAAAGCCAAGGATGTGTTTTTCCAAGTAAGAGTTTTCTTCTAAAGCAAAAAGGCTGTGTGTTACCAGAAGTTTGTTTAAAAGGGAAAACAACAGTTGTGCCAAGAAGAAAGTTTACCTTTTGTTTGAAAGAGATACAAGAAACTGTGCTGAGTACTGTTTTGTTTAATGAAAAACAGCTGCTAAGGTTAGCAGGACTTTTGGTTTCCGTTTACCTCAGTTGCCAGTTATCTTCTGTTATCCTTTGTGTTGGAGAAGTATCCTAATGCCTTGTGTTTGAATTTTAATGCCTTGGAAATCCCCATAGAAAAATAAATATTCTTGTATGCCTTACCAACGGTCTCACACTACATTTTGTCCTTGCTCAAGAAAAGCCTAACTATAAGTCCCAGAATTCCACTGGGGACAGTCAGCAAAGCTTTATTTGAGGACATTACAAGGCAGCCCTATGCCTGTAAGCCCTAGGGCCCAGGCTAGGGTCCCACAATACATTGAAACTTTGGTCCTGCTCTGCCCAAACTATGCCCCTTGGAATGCTTATGTACAGTGTGGATATAAGCAGGTGTAATCTTTTTGGTCGTGCAATTTTATAAAACCTAAGAGTGTGTATTTTTTTTTAATTTTTTTATTTATGCAATTTACAAATATCATCAAGCAAATGCTTGTACAGAAAAAAACTACTGTTGTGTTGAGAAAGAAAAAAAACAGAATTAAACAAAAAATTAAGCACAGGAGTATAGTTAGCACTCAAAACATGGGGAAATGGAAAGGAAACGGAGTATACGAGGCCCGGTAAAAGCCTCAGCCGTATCATCAGGAAACCAAATTAATCAATTCTAAGACAGGGGCGTAGAACAGAGCAATACAATTACCACGATCATTATCACTCAGGCGATGAAGTTAGTAAATGAGATGAAACAAACAAAGATAAATCTTCTGGTTGAAAAAATACATACTTATTCTCCCTAAAATAAACTATACACTTACAGGGAAATCGCAGTAATAAAGTAGCCCCAATGCGAGCAACACCAGGTCTCAATAATAAAAAGGCTTTCCGCCTCCTTTGCGTTTCTCTGGAAACATCCGGGAACATAACAATCATCTTCCCCATAAATAAAGCAGTATGTTTCTTAAAGTACAATTTAAGCAACCAATCCCTGTCAGATGCAATTGCAAAGGTGACTAATAAAGTAGAAACCTTTATATCTACTTCATTAGGAGACTGTAATAAAGCAGATACCTCAAGCGTATCCAGTTGTAAGGGGCCCATAGCCACCTGACCTTCTCACTTACCAAAAGGTAAAAATATGCTTTCACAACCGGTGGAATTAACTTTGTAGGCACTGATAAAGATTCACATAAATACTTTTTAAACAAATCTACAGGAGAAATCCCAGAAACCATAGGAAAATTTAACAAGCGAATATTAGAAGCTCTTACAGCATTTTCCAAATTCTCAAGCTTCAATCTAATAGCAATATTATCTTTCACAATTGAGTCAGACAATACCGAAACCTGGGAAAGTTTTTGTTCATCAGCTGTAATCTTCGTGTGAAGGTCGACCACTTCTCCCTGAAATCCAGCCATTGTACTTTCAAACTTTTCCACACGCTGGGACGTCAACACAACCTGTTGATGCACTGCAGACGAAAGTTGTGAAATCGCTTCCCAGGTAGATTCCAAAGAAGCCACATTCGGGCGTTTCAGGCATAGCGCTGAAAATGATTCTCCCTGCAAAGGGGAACTCCCCACACCTGGCTTCCCATCTTGATGAGACGATTTCCCCGCTTCCACCAACTGAAGTCTGGCCGTACTTGCACCCCCCGATTCTGAGGGCGCATCCCCGGTTTCTGTCCCAAGTGAGGCCTGCTCCCGTGACACAGCACCTCCACCATCTAGGTGGGCTGCATCACCTCTCGCAAGGAAAGTCTCCGGGCCGGTCAAACGCTGAGGAGGCTGACGATCGTCTGGGGAGAGAGACACCTCCAGGGCAAGCAACGCCGGGTCTACCTCCACCAGCGTCACAGCGCCCGCTCGAATCTCCCCTTTTTCCTGCTCCGTCAGCTGTACAAATCTATCCATCGGTCCCGAGGAAACAGCAGGAACAGGCTCCGCGAGGGGAGCCTTATACTTGCCCTTGCGTTTAGGCATAGTACAGCTCAGAGTGTCCTTGGACCAGGAGTGTCCTTGGACTTCAGACTTGGATCCTTCGCGATCTCAGAGGGCTCACGCCGCCATCTTAGATGTAAACCACTCCCCCAGAGTGTGTATTTTTTAATGAGTATTTGGTTCATTTGTGTGCCTAAAAACGTTTTGTGTACACAAATCACTTGTATACATGTATACCTACCAATTAACAAGAGAACAATTGAGTTGCACACTTTAAAACATAAGACTATACGATCTGTCATACTCAGTCAGATCAAAGGTCCACCAAGACCAGTATCCTGTTTCCAACAGTGGCCAATCCATGTCACAAGTACCTTTTAGGTTCCCAAAACATACACAGCTTCCATGTTGCTTATGCCAGAGGTAAGCAGTGGATTTCCCAGTCCACTTCAATAATGATTTATGGACTTTTTCTCCAGGAATGTGTCCAAACCTCTTTTAAACCCAGCTATACTAACAGCTTTTACTATATCCTCCAGCAATGAATTCCAGTCTGATTACGCATTGAGTGAAAACATGTTTTCTCTAATTAGTCTTAAATGTTCTACATTGTAGCTTCATTGCATGTCCATTAGTTTTTTTTACTTTTTGAAAGAGTAAACAACTGATCTACATTTACCCATTCCACCCGACTCATTATTTTATAGACTTCTATCATATCGCCCCTCAGCCATCTCTTTTCCAAGCTGAAGAGCCCTAACCTTTTAAGTCGTTCTTTGTAGGGGTATTCTTCTATCCCTTACATCCCTATTTTCTCTATCTTTTCTAAATCCACTATATCCTTTTTTAGATTTATTAGATTTGTTCATTAATACCCTTTAAGTATTTAAATGTCTGTATCATATCGCCCCTGTCCCTCCTCTCCTCTAAGGTATACATATTTAGGTCTTCAAGTCTCTTCTCAATCTTCTGGCACAGGCTCCAAATAATTTTGATCACCTTCCTCTGAATAGTCTGTTTCTTTTTTTAAATTTATTTATTTATAATTTTTTTAAACAATTACCAAACATTATACAACTTGTACAGAAATTAAAGAGCAGAATGTTAAATAACAAAGGAAAATGGGAAATCACCCAAAATAAGTAAAGCTATACAACCATTTTTTACCGCTCTTAACTCTAGCCTACAAACCAAGGCGGCCCAACAAGGAAAAAAGAATTTGAAAAGTGAGAGGAAATCAAAGCAGGCATAAACAACCAGCATACCTCATTCATGGAGTACTAGAGCTAGGAATCTATGAGTACTGATAAAAGAAAGTAACTGAGATGGTTAAAAAAAAAGAAACAGATTACAATTTAACTAAACATTTACATAGAAACCTAAGAGAAAAATAAAGTCCCCAGCTGTAATGTACTGGGACGGAGCAAGAGAAACTCCCTCCTTCTCCGCTGGGTTTCCCTGGCTAAGTCAGGGAAAATTCGCACCAGACGACCCTTAAATAAAACATCCCTCTTTTTGAAAAACAATTTTAGCAACCATTCACGATCAGTTGTCAAAGCAAATGTAGCCAAAAGCATAGATTGAACAACAGATTCCATATCAGAATTTTCTAATACAGCAGAAACATTCAATGAATCCACCTGTTGAAAGGCAGAAATCTCGGACCTTCTTGATACATTTGTTGCAGATGGTAAGTAATAAACTTGAGTCATAGGGCAGTGCAACTCTGGGGGAACTCCCAAAATTTCAGATACATACATTTTAAACATATCTTTAGTGAAAATCAAAGAAAACTTATGAAATTAACAAGCTCAAATTAGCTGTTCGTAAGTTATTCTCCAATTGCTCAATCTTAGCTTTAACCATAGTCATATCCTTAACAAAAGATTCCGAGTATTCCTCCAAGCATGTAGTTCTTACTGTAGACTCTGCCACTGAAGCTTGCACAGATGAAATATAAGTCAGCATTCTTATTAATCGCAGCAATTACCTTGGACTTGCGATGACAAAACCTGTATCTGCGGTACAAGTGCTTCTCCCAACTTCATAATTACAGACCAAATCAGTTCCAAGGAAAATTCTTCTGGGCAATCCAGAAGAAAACCAAAGGGAGTACCAACTGCTCCTAACCCACCAGCTGTGGGTTGCTCACTACTGACCGGGGCATGCATTGTGTCCAAAGGCAAGGCCACCGCAGCTCCTTCCACTTCCAACTGAACTCCCTCAATGAACTGCCCCTGCAGAGCCAGAACAGCTCCTTCATCGTGTCCGGGAATCGGTCCTCATTGGGGCACTGTCACACTGCTCTCAGACAGGCCGCCACCCCACTGGCTCTCCAGACTAACTACAAGGGACATCAACTTTGGAGGCCTCTGCAACTCGGGGGAAGATATATCAGTGCCCAAACAAGACGTCAAGACTCCTGATTCCGGAGTCAAGGCAGCTGGGCTTTCCCCCAATCTCGCTGACTGCAGCTCCAGGTGAACCAGGAAGGAATCCAAGGAACCAAGCCCCAAAGGTAAGGCAGAGGAGATCTGTTGGACAGCTGAGGGCTTCTTGCCCAACTTAGCCTTTCTCTTCTCCAGAAGAGGAAAAACATGTCACAGAGCGATAAGCCTGCTGTCTGTCATCTTGGGTCTCCTTGGGTGATCCTCTGAACTGTTTCTTTTATATCCTTTGTGAGATACAGTCTCAAAAACTGAACACAATACTCCAAGTGAGACCTGTGATAAGGAAGCTTATCATAGCTCAGGTAGGAGCTATAGAAAAGATGATGTGACTCTGAACAAGCAACCTGTCAGTTCTGGTAGAAGTGAGAAAACAGAGTTTTCACATAAAAGACTACCAGTCCCAGAATGCACCGGGTTTCCAGCAGCCATGAGAGGGGCTGAAGTGAGAAAATGTGTGTGCAATCAAGAGAGCTATGAGGTAATCCCTAAGCACTCATCTCAAAGGGCAGGGCCTGATTCAAGACAGCTGCACTGTGTTAGGGAGCAGCACACATTAGGAAAGAATAAGAATAGAGATTATTCTTCAGATAACAGCTTCAGGGAGAGTTTCAGCAACAGTTGGAAGAACAGCTTCAGCAAAAGCCACGCAGATAGAGAGAGAAGGAAACTCTCTGGAAGGAAGAGAAGAAAGGCCATTGGAAGGTCTGGGAGATTCCAAGGCAGTACTCATACTGGGAGGTATTCCAAAAGCCAGCAGAGTCCATTGGACTGGATTCAGCCAGAGGAATGGAGTGGCAGAGATAGGAATCACCAGTGGCTACCTGGAAGAGAGAAGACTGCATGTGGAAGGGACTTTCAGACCAAGGCCAGAAGGTATGTGAGAGAAGATCCAGTGTCCAGGGATCAAGATTGGAAGGCTGGACATCAGAATTGGATTACATATTGGCCAGGCTATACAGAGAGGAATAATGATAGCAGGAGAGGCTCAGGTATGAACACTGATCCAGACCCTATCTATAATAGAGAATGGCAGCAAGGGAATAAGCATTCTCATGATAGTGCCTTAATGAAAGACTCGTCTGTGCCAATGTATGATAGTGACCATATGCTGATTGATACAGCAGATGAAAATACAGTTCTCTATCTAAATGCTATTGCTAGCTTTCTATGAGCAAACACATCAGCCATCACAAAGAAACCTAACTTTGTTCTTTATTTCCACTGCAAACAGCTCTTAAAGCAGGATTTGGGTTCACACAGTAGCAGCCAGCCAGCTAAAGGCTTTCAGCTGGTCCATTGATAGTAATTAGGGCTGCACCTGATTGTGTGTGTGAGCAAGGGAGAATCACTGCTGAGATCGGCGTGGAAAATAAGCAGAAGTTAACCTAACCAGCAAAGTTTATTCTTTTCTTTGTGCCTTGGTATTTGGTAATTATTTGCTAAGAAAACATTAGCTAATTGCCTGACAAGCTGAAGGTTGTTTTCTGGTTTACTTTGTGACTTTTTGTTATCCATTTTAAACACTGCAAGCAAGTAACCTCATTTATAGTGCTATCAAGCATACATGTGCTGGGTGAATTAAACCCCATCAATAAAAGAAGTATTTTATTGATCTTACCACTTGGTTTCACAACTCAAATTATTGTCATCAGCTGTGTTTGGGAGTGAATGAACTACAATACCCACAATACCTTGCAAGAATCATATGAATATATGCATCGTCAAGATTGTGTAAGTTCTCACCCTAGGCAGCCGTCTGACAAATGGCGTAGTTTTTCGGATTGCTCTTGCACCAAGAGGATTTACTTGTTGTGGATTACAAATAAAAGTCAAGTTTAAAGCTGTAAGAGGATTTTTTTTCCCTCGTCTGCACTTTGGAGGAAAAGTGGTTGTTCCAGGAAGCTGTCCCAGAGGAAAAGACCCTGTGCAAAGCTGGATTCATCACTGAGACAAGGTAATATGTACCTGGGCATGTCTAGTGGCGGATGTGTGTAAGCACAGGGGGTAATTGAAAAAAAAAAAAGTTGGGAAAAAAAACAAAAAAAAAAAACCCACACCTGGTTAGAAGGTGCTGCTCTTTGGTTTTTTTTTTTTCTTTTCTTGCAGGGGTCAAGATGGATCCGACGGAGATGGCTCAGTGGATGGCAGCCCAATTCAGCAAACAGCAGGAGCTATCACAGCAGGCCCAGGACACTGCTGTGAAGGCCTTAATGGAACAGCAGAAACCAGTGCTTGATCTGGTGCAAGCTCTAGTTCAGCTGCAGAGCCAAAGTGGAACAGATGCAAGACCAGCAGTTAGTACTGGTGCACCACATGTGGACAATGTGGGACTCAATCAAGGGATTGGGGCATTTAATTTTGGGAAATTAACTCCAGAAGATAATGTTGATGATTTTCTAGAGTCTTTTGAAAGAGTGGCACAGGCTTTAGCATGGCCAGAGACCCAGTGGGCAGTAAGGCTGGCAGCCTCATTAACTGGTGAGGCACTAGCAGCTTACAGAGCAATGCCAGCAGCCCAGGCTTTGATTTATAAGGATGTAAAGGCAGCTATTAGAGATCGCCTAGGGTTGTCTATTTCAGAGTATAGGCGAATGTTTAGAGCTGTTACATTGAAAGTGGGTGAGACACCCAGGGCTCTGAGTCAGAGAATTAGAAGTCTAGCTGTAAAATGGTTGGAGCCTGAGCAAAAGACAGTAGAAATGTTATTAGATATTATAATGCTGGAACAATTTATGCTTGGGGTACCTAAAGATTTGAATGTTTTTCTTATACAGCAAAATTGCCAAAATCTTGGAGAGGCAACCATGCTAGCAGAGAGATTCTTGGAAGCCACGCAGGCTTGCCATAGAATGGGTGGCCCTCTAAAGATGGATGCTGAGGCTAGATGTGCTGTATCAGAAAAGAGAATAATTAAGAATGTTTCTGACAATGAATGTACTGTATCAAACCAGATGAGACAGTGGAATAGAAAGAAATGTTTCAAGTGTGGAAAAGTGGGACACTTAGAGAAGAGATGCCAGACACACACTAGTTTAATGGGTCTGGATTTAAAACAGCCCAAGGAAGGATTTCTTTTGATGGTTGATGTGCAGGGAATTACCACAAATGCATTATTAGACTCTGGGGCAGACCAGAGTATGATGTCAAAAAGGCTTTGGAAGAGGATAGAGGCCCAAGAAAGATTTGTGCCTAGAACCCCTGAAAGCCAAGTTCACATCAGATGCATTCATGGTGCTGCATCATCATATCCCACCTATAGGCTAAAGGTTAAGTGCCTAGGGAAACAAGAGGAAGTCCTATTAGCAGTGGTGCCTAGGCTACCCTTTGATTTGGTTCTAGGAAGAGACTGGCCAAGATTTAAGCAGGGTCTAGTGGAAGGACTAGGAAAAAAGGAGGGAGAAGGTTTAATGGTAGTAGCTCCCGGGCCTTTATTTGGAAGTCCTCAGACCCCAGCTAAAAAGATGGTTAAGCGTCCAGAAGACCAAGCTACCCCAAAGCAGATATTCGTCCTAAAGTACCATAAGGTCTCTGAGAAGGCCCAAGCTCCTAGGCGGGCAACCCCTCAGTCTGCTGGGTTTGACCTGTGCAGCATAGAAAATGTGACTGTACCTAGCCAAGGGAGAGCCCTGGTTGACACCGGTCTCCAAGTGGAAATACCAATTGGATGTTATGGGAGAGTAGCCCCAAGGTCCGGATTAGCCCTTAAATATTTCATCGATGTGGGTGCGGGAGTAATTGATCCCGATTACAGGGGCAATATTAAAGTTCTGTTGTTTAACTTTGGACAGAATGAGTATCATGTGAAGACAGGAGACAAAATTGCCCAATTGATTTGTGAGAGGCTGGGTTTTCCACCTGTGGAGGAGGTCACATCCCTAGAGAATTCTGAACGTGGAGCCAAAGGCTTTGGTTCTACTGATGTCAAAGGGGTTAAAAGCTTAGCTGCCACCTGTGCCCGAGAGAGGGAGGTGAGTGAAGAGGAAGATTTGGGACCACAGGTATCTGATTGTAAAGAAAAATCAGAGCCCCAAATAGGTGAGGACCTGACAATGGTACAACAGGAAGAAATTAGGAAGTTGCTTAAGGAATTCCCAGATGTGTTGACACCCATACCTGGGGAGACCCATTTGGTGGCCCATGAAATAATAACTCCACCTGGGAAATTGGTTCGTCAAAGGCCATACCGCTTGCCTGAAGCCAAAAGACAGGAGGTAGTGGCACAAGTCCAGGAGATGTTGGACATGGGGGTAATAGAGGAGTCAAAGAGTCCCTGGAATAGCCCCATAGTCCTGGTGCCGAAGCCTGATGGATCCTTAAGATTTTGTATTGACTTCCGGCAGGTAAACGCCATATCAGTTTTTGATGCATATCCAATGCCAAGAATTGAGGAGCTGCTAGACCAGCTGGGACAGGCTCAATACTTAACCACCCTTGATATGACAAAAGGATATTGGCAAATCCCGCTCACCAGGGAGTCGAAGCCGAAAACTGCGTTCAGCACCCCCGTTGGCCTTTTCCAGTTCAAGAGGATGCCTTTCGGACTGCATGGAGCAGCGGCTACCTGCCAAAGGTTAGTGGATCAGGTACTTCGACCCCACCAAAGTTATGCTTTTGCATACATGGATGATGTTATAATCCATAGTAACACCTGGGCGGAGCATTTGAAGAGGATCAGGGCAGTCTTGTGCTCTATGAAGCAAGCGGGAATCACTTTAAACCCGAAGAAGTGTGCCTTTGCAAATAGGGAGGTAAAATACCTAGGCCACCTAGTGGGAAGAGGAAAAATTAAACCTCTATTAAGCAAAATAGATAGCATCAGGAATTTTCCTCCTCCAACAACCAAGAAACAACTAAGAAGTTTCTTAGGACTTATTGGATACTACCGCCGGTTTATACCGCAATTCGCAGAGAAAAGTGCCATTTTCACGGATATGCTGCGAAAGAATTGTCCAAACCAGATAAAGTGGACACCAGAAGCTGAAAAAGCGTTTTCAGTATTAAAAGAAAAATTGTGTACAGGACCGGTACTGAAAGGAGTAGACTTCAAGAAACCCTTTCTGGTTCAAACCGATGCATCGGATGTAGGGCTAGGAGCAGTCCTATCCCAGTGCCATGATGGAGAGGAGCATCCTGTGATGTACCTGAGCAGGAAGTTGTCACTGGCTGAACAAAAGTATTCCACGATAGAAAAAGAGTGTTTGGCTATCAAGTGGTCAGTGGAGGCGTTAAGGTTTTACCTTACAGGGAGAAAGTTCCAGTTGGTCACGGACCATGCCCCACTTAAGTGGTTGCAGCAAATGAAGAACCACAATGCCAGGTTGACACGCTGGTACATGGCCTTACAGGCGTTTGATTTTCAGGTTGAACATCGTGCCGGGAAGTTACACAAGAATGCGGATGCACTTTCCCGTATTACGGACTGTAGAGAAGAAGTTTCACCAGTAAAACCAGTCCGTAATAACTTAAGCAGGGGGGTATGTGATAAGGAAGCTTATCATAGCTCAGGTAGGAGCTATAGAAAAGATGATGTGACTCTGAACAAGCAACCTGTCAGTTCTGGTAGAAGTGAGAAAACAGAGTTTTCACATAAAAGACTACCAGTCCCAGAATGCACCGGGTTTCCAGCAGCCATGAGAGGGGCTGAAGTGAGAAAATGTGTGTGCAATCAAGAGAGCTATGAGGTAATCCCTAAGCACTCATCTCAAAGGGCAGGGCCTGATTCAAGACAGCTGCACTGTGTTAGGGAGCAGCACACATTAGGAAAGAATAAGAATAGAGATTATTCTTCAGATAACAGCTTCAGGGAGAGTTTCAGCAACAGTTGGAAGAACAGCTTCAGCAAAAGCCACGCAGATAGAGAGAGAAGGAAACTCTCTGGAAGGAAGAGAAGAAAGGCCATTGGAAGGTCTGGGAGATTCCAAGGCAGTACTCATACTGGGAGGTATTCCAAAAGC
Organism: Ichthyophis bannanicus; assembly: GCA_033557465.1. NCBI lineage: Eukaryota > Metazoa > Chordata > Amphibia > Gymnophiona > Ichthyophiidae > Ichthyophis > Ichthyophis bannanicus. Next base: position 1,717,572,370 of record CM066032.1, on the reverse strand, counting down.
CAGCAGAGTCCATTGGACTGGATTCAGCCAGAGGAATGGAGTGGCAGAGATAGGAATCACCAGTGGCTACCTGGAAGAGAGAAGACTGCATGTGGAAGGGACTTTCAGACCAAGGCCAGAAGGTATGTGAGAGAAGATCCAGTGTCCAGGGATCAAGATTGGAAGGCTGGACATCAGAATTGGATTACATATTGGCCAGGCTATACAGAGAGGAATAATGATAGCAGGAGAGGCTCAGGTATGAACACTGATCCAGACCCTATCTATAATAGAGAATGGCAGCAAGGGAATAAGCATTCTCATGATAGTGCCTTAATGAAAGACTCGTCTGTGCCAATGTATGATAGTGACCATATGCTGATTGATACAGCAGATGAAAATACAGTTCTCTATCTAAATGCTATTGCTAGCTTTCTATGAGCAAACACATCAGCCATCACAAAGAAACCTAACTTTGTTCTTTATTTCCACTGCAAACAGCTCTTAAAGCAGGATTTGGGTTCACACAGTAGCAGCCAGCCAGCTAAAGGCTTTCAGCTGGTCCATTGATAGTAATTAGGGCTGCACCTGATTGTGTGTGTGAGCAAGGGAGAATCACTGCTGAGATCGGCGTGGAAAATAAGCAGAAGTTAACCTAACCAGCAAAGTTTATTCTTTTCTTTGTGCCTTGGTATTTGGTAATTATTTGCTAAGAAAACATTAGCTAATTGCCTGACAAGCTGAAGGTTGTTTTCTGGTTTACTTTGTGACTTTTTGTTATCCATTTTAAACACTGCAAGCAAGTAACCTCATTAGTGCTATCAAGCATACATGTGCTGGGTGAATTAAACCCCATCAATAAAAGAAGTATTTTATTGATCTTACCACTTGGTTTCACAACTCAAATTATTGTCATCAGCTGTGTTTGGGAGTGAATGAACTACAATACCCACAATACCTTGCAAGAATCATATGAATATATGCATCGTCAAGATTGTGTAAGTTCTCACCCTAGGCAGCCGTCTGACAGACCTCACCAGTAACTTATACAGGGACTCCTCCTTTCTGCTGGTTATTCTTCTCTGAATGCAGCCCAGCATCCTTCTGACTTTGGCTACTGCCTTGTCACATTGCTTTGCCTCCTTAAGATCCTCAAACACTATCACTCCGAGGTTCCTCTCTTGGTCCGTGCACACCAACCTCTCGCCCTCTACTGCATACATTCCTTTGGATTTCTGCATCCCAAGTACATCATTCTGCACTTCTTTGCATTAAATCTTAACTGTCAAGCATTAGACCATTCTTCCAGTGTTTGTAGATCTTTCCTCATGTTGTCCACTCCCTCAGAAGTGTCCAATCTGTTGCAAATTTTCATGTCATCTGCAAAAAGGCAGACTTTTCTCTTCAATCCTTCTGCAATATTACTCACAAATACATTGATTAGTATCAGTCCCAGGACCAATCCCTGAGGCACACCACTGCACACATTCCTTTCTTCTCATTGAGTTCCATTTACGACTACTTTGTCAGTCAACCAATTTCTGATCCAGTTCACTCCTTAGGACTTAACTCCAGTCTGCTCAGTTTATTGATACGCTTCCTATAAAGAACAGTATCATATGCTTTGCTGAAATCTAAATAGGTCACATCCATTGCATGCCCTTGATCTAGTTCTCTGGTCACCCAGTCAAAGAACTCAATTAAAATTTGTTTGGCATGATATTCCTTTGGCAAAACCATGTTGCCTTGGATCATGCAATCCATTGGTTTCTAGAAAGTCCACTATTTTTTCTTCGAAGAGCACCTCCATTACTTTTCCCACCACAGAGGTAAGGCTTACCGACCTATAGTTTGTCACCTCTTCCCTATTTCCGCTTTTGTGAAGAGGTATCACATCAGCCCTTCTCCAACCCTGCAGAACCTTGCCTGTCTCCAAAGATTTATTAAAAACATCCTTTAAAGGCCTTGCCAGATGATCTCTGAGCTCTTTCAGTGTCCTGGGATGTATCCCACCCAGTCCCATGGCCTTGTCCACTTTCAGTTTTTCAAGCTGTTCAAAAAAATTATCTTCTGTGAATGATGTGGTATCTACTCCATTCGCATTTGTATATTTGTCAACTATATGTGGTCGTGCTCCAGGATTTTCTTTCGTGAATGGTCCAAATGCTTCTGATCCAACATTTTTTGTCATGCTAAGGCACCAACCGAGATCAGTTGTCAACAGATTTTGATAATAGAAGAGGTCTTTAATTGCACTTTTGAGAAATACATGGATAAATCACCTTCTACTATAGAAGGAAGATCCAGACAGAAGAAGGAGATGGCTACCTTGTGTGAGAAGCATGGGCTTTTGATGTTTGGAGGGCTTTATACCTGCAACACCATGACTTTACCCATTTATCAAGAACCCATGGGTGACTTTCAAGAACGGATTACTTTCTTGTGATGAACAAACTCTTATCAGATAACAGCTTCAAAGACAGGGCTGTTTGAAATATCATATCATATGTGATAAGGAGAGTTGTGTGGACCCAATGGAATGGGAAGGAAATGAGGGATACACCTTTAAAAGTAAAGGCAAACAGGGTTCCCATGGAAACCACAAGCTTTCAGAGCATGTACTAGCTAGAGCTAAACCCTGCCCCAACAGTGACGTAAGAGCTAGTTTGAGCCCTAATGAACTTCACATGTGCAGCAAGGAGGGAGTGGCTGGTGAGAAAAGCCGTTTTAAGGCTGCCTCAGAGTTTAGCCAGGGGAGGAAGCCAGGAGGAAGGAAGCCAGGAGGTGATCCAGGAAGCGAACTAGCAGGGAAATCACAGAACTCAGAACAAGCTAAGGAGGATTCTGGAGAGGCTGCTGATCCCTATTCTCAAGGAGCACTGAAAGCAAACCTGAAGCTTCTGCCAAAGCAACCCAGAGAGAAGGTAGAAAGGCTTACCTTTACCCGGGGAAAGAGCTCTGACTGTAGAGAAAGCATTGCACGTTGGAAAGGTACGTGTGCTTCAGTCCCTAACAAGAGCTGTGCTGAGGATATTGTTAAGAAGCTAAGGTTCAGCGCTGAGCAAAGTCAGGACAGGAACGCAGTAAAACCAACTCCAGCCAGGAGTAAAAGTATTCCAAGTAAGTGCCCTGAGATAGTTTCAGATTCTGTGTTCAAATTCTTACAAGGGAATCAAACTCCTTCCATAAGCAGTGTACGTGAAAACCAGAGAGAACAGTTTATAGGACAACTGCAAGAGATTCTAAATCAGCTTCAGTTTAAACCTGATTATAAGAGTTCCTTAGAAGAGAATGCTAATGGAGCTTGTGAAGATATGATAATAGATGTTGATGAAGCACCAGTTGATAGTGATGTATGTGAAATGGATTGCTCTTTATGTGACGCAAACAGCTTGGACTTACGCTGAGTTACCTCTGCATGAGAGAAGTGCATAGCTGTTTCTAAACCTGAGAAAGAAAGACATTTTGTGGAAACCTTTTAAGTTTGTCTGATCAGTTCTTCAGCCTTGGCTGTGGGAAGCTGGTATTGCAGAGAAGCCTGAGCAGAGCTGTGAATGAAACAGTACTACTGTCATGTGATTCTCAACTTTCAGTTGTTCCTGTTATCCTATTATTTTGGAGAAATAATCCATGCCATGTCTTGCGTTAAGAATTCTATGCGAGGGGGAAAACCCTGAATAAAATGTATTTGTTTGCCTTGAACCCCGTGTGGTCACAATACTTTGTTGGAGAGTAATTTAAACTACAAGTCCCAGCATCCATTGCTGGCGCACTAGGCTTGAGACATTGCTCGAAAACAAATAAGGCAGCCCTTTTTGCCATTCAGCCATTGGCCCTAGCAAGGGGTATGACACATATCATATCATATCATACCCCAGTTTTGGGTGCATATGGTCGGGGGGGGGGGGGGTGGAGAAGAAGAAGAAAGGTCTGCCATAGAGATTTCCTATTGATTTATTCTGGGATCAGGGGTTTGGGAATTTTCTAGTGGAACAGTATAAGGACAGGGATGGATCCCATATGGACAATCCAGTCCTATTTTAGAAAATGGCAAAAGTGGTGCTGAAAGGAGACATCGTGGAGTTTGTGGTTAAATACAGATAGGACCTGAATAAGTGAGCTGTCCTTTTAGAATGTTATGTGTGTCCAGAAATGTGAGCTTATGCACAACACCCAATGGAATCAAGCCAAGCCCAACTGGTGGCTTCACAGTCAGCACTGAATGTGGTGCTATATCAGAGGGCAAAAAATCTCTACTGTATTATAAATTCAAATTGTTCCAATTTAGAAATAAGTCAGGGAAACTACTGTCCTCTTTACTTCACTCATGGGGGTAATTGTAAATTTATACTAGCAATATGAGATAAGCAAGGGCAGGTTGGGCAAGATTGGGGTGATCAGGTCTTCCAGGAGTATTACAGTACTCTTTACTCAAAAGATAGTTTATAATTTATAGTTTATTAGGTTCTTGATGTACCGCCTTTCAGGGTCCATTAGAGCAGTTTACAAATTAAAACCGAGTAAGAACAATCTTTAAATAAAAGGAGTTACAATAGGTTATGATTTAGTGTCTCTAAATTAGGGTAAGGAAAGAGTATTTCCTGGCGATGTGCTTGCCTCGTCTCATGGAAGACCAATGGATTATCTTGTCTCATGTAAGAGCAAATGGACTTTCGTATTATAGTCTCTTGATTTGAAAAGCACTGCCACATGCTTTGAGAGGTGAACCCAATAGAAACCACTTCAAAACAGCTTTAAAAACCCACTTATACATCCAAATATATGGTGAAAACAGAATTGAGTGGTTAGGGAACTGCCCTGACATCTGTGAAGCTTTCCCCAGCTCAGTGTCTTGAATTCTCTTCTTATCTCTATCTGATTTACCTTGTTGTCTTTTAAAAAAATGGTAACTTATTTGATATATGAATCCTTGATTGTACACTCCTTTTTTTCTTATATCCTGAAAAGGCCAAAAGGCAGTAGAAAGCAACTGAATAAATTAAACTAAACCAAACTAATGCTCCCATCAGAGGTTCAGGCAGTGATTACAGGTGCAAAGCAGCTTAAGGCTCCTAGTCTAGATGGGCTGAAGAATGATTTTTATAAGCTGATGGAAGGGGAAATAAGTGTTCTGGAACTGGAGGAGTTCCCATATATTCCTAATAAGGTGCTCACTAAAATCTTATTGAAGCCAGGAAAGAATCCTGTGAGCCCAGAGTCTTATCAGCCTATCTCACTATTAAACTTGGACTCTAAATTGTTAGCTAAGGTGTTGGCAGATCACTTAGCTATGATTATTCTGAATTTAATACAGGATAGTCAAGTGAGATTTGTGAAATGTAGAAACCCTGCTTTCAATCTCTGGAGAATTCTCTCATTTGCAATTTATTGTAAGATTATGACTCTTCCCTTCTGCTGGCCAGCTTTGATGCAAAGAAAGCTTTTTCTAGGGTTGATTAGGGTTATTAGTTTTTGTCTTTGGAAAAAATCTTTTTTGTGGGAATTTTATTTGAGCAGTGAAGCTATTGTACTGAGAGCATCAGTGATGGAGAATGGACTTAAGAGGAGCAAGTTTCCCTCAGCAGAGGGGCATGAGACAGGAATGTCCACTGTCTCCACTGCTCTTTCTAATCTCACTCGAATCACTCCTTCAGAAGATCCAAGAGGAGCACAGTATTAAAAGAATACCCCTAGAAAGGAGCAAATTTAAAATAGTGGCCTTTGGAGATGATTTGTTGATGTACATGATAAAGCCAGAAAGTTCATTGCTTGCTGTACTTTCTGAATTTTCTTGTTTGAGGTATTTGTTGGACTGAAACTCATTTCAACTTAGATAACTCTGAAGCCCTACATATGCCGCTTGCTATTGGAGAGCGATGGGGGGCAAAGTTCCCTCTATGTTGCATGGAAGGATCATTTAGGCATTTAGGAATAAATCTCTCTATGGGCTGGACTTGTTTTGTGTGTAGAGTTAGGCCTATGTTTAGGGATCTCCAGACTAGGTTGGAGCAATGAAAGTCATTCCTCATCTTGCTCTTGGGAAGGAAAGCACTATTTAAGATGACTATTCACCAAATGGCACCTTCTACAGACCCTGTCTTTGCGGTTTGTGATAGGCTATGGCCGAGAATAGCCTGTAAAAGTATGTTATGTAGCAGAGGCCTGTATGTTAGGCCTGAGTCCCCAACCCCCACTGCAGAATATTATAGCTGAGCAGAGCAAAACGCCAGTACAAGTTAGAAAACCTGCTTTAAACTGCTTTGATAAGAATGCAAGACTTTTCCATTGAGCTTGTTATGTTATTCACAGATGTATTTCAGTATCTAACTTTCACACAGTTTCTGTGCTGCGGAGTGACCTTGCAAGCAGAATGTAAGGCAGAGTGTATTATGTCTAGAAAACTGAGCCATGGCTAGAAAGGCCTGAGCAGGGGGAGAACAGGTGGCCGGTCAGAGATCTCCATTGGATGGGGGTGAGGGGGCCACCGGGACCAATGAGGAGTTTGTCTGTGTAGAGCTGAGGAAGAAAGATATAAATGCTGTTGTTGAGAGACTCTAGGTGTCGCATGAGCGAGTAAGAGGTTTTCTCTGCTTGCTCCGGGGCTGTCCTACTCTTCATCGGCAATTTAATGAGCTCACCCCAGAATATCTGATTGGAAACCCCTTTGTGAGGACGACCGAGCACGAGTGGTTGTGCAGGTGTCTGCAGCAGGGTGAGAATGCCTCCACCGCAGAGAAAAGAGCGAGAGAAAGCTGCCAAGGCTGGGGCCTCTATGACCGTGGGGCCGGCAGTAAAGATGGCGCAGCCAAGCTCGCCAGGTGGGGAGAGTGTGAATTCTGGGCCGGAGGAGTTGGCCCGCGAGGTGGCAAAGCTGCTGGAGCCAAAATTCGACTTGATCTTAAGCAAGTTGGAGACGATGGTAGAGACGATTGCGGAGTGTACCCACCGAGTGGAAGAGTTGGAGCAGCGCGTGTCGGCGCTTGAGGAAGATGGGGGTACACAAGGCCGGGAATTGGAGCGGCTACGCCAGAAGGTGGACACTTTATTAGACAAAGTCGATGATTTAGAAAACCGCTCCAGGCGGAATAATATACGGCTAGTGGGAGTGCCGGAGTCCCAAACAGATGCGATGTTGCTAACCTTGGTGGAGAATTGGCTGCCGAACGAGTTGGGCCTACCAGAGTTGGTTGGTAAACTGAAAGTTGAGCGGGTGCATCGCCTGGGGCCTCGGGCTGCGGATCGCCACAGACCGAGAGTGGTTATAGCGCGAATATTGAATTTTCAACACAAGTCGCTGTTACTGCAAGCCTTCTGCAAGAAGCGGGACTTGGCTCTGGACAATCAGACTGTTCTCTTGTTTCAAGACTATTCTGCGCTCGTTGCGGCGAAGCGAAAAGAGTTTTCGCCGATCTGTGCAGCCTTATTTAAAAAGCAGGTTCGCTTCAACTTGGCCTTTCCGGCGGTGCTGCGTGTGCATGTAGCGGGGAAACAGCATGTGTTGGCAACGGCAGCAGAGGCACGACGGTTCGTGGAGCAGCTGGAGACCGGCAGGCCGGAGAGGAGCCTGCAGCGCGTAGAGCGTGGTGATTGAGCAGGACTTGCACGAGCGCGCCTGACATGGCCGATAGACCGGCGGAGCACCTATGTGGACATTTTGTGTTTTGCTTTATTATGCCTGAGCGTGTGTGAGTGGGCAGCCGGGCTGTTGGGGCTGGGTGGAGAGTGTAACTGTTGGCAGCGTGGCGCATGGGGGGTAGGGGGAATGTCGTGGCCATGCTTTGCTCTGGGTTGGTACTGTTTTCAGATTGGGTATGACTGCTGGGTGGGGGTGGAGGAGGGTAACCTCATGTTATTATTTTATGTTATTTCGCTGTTAATTCTCTGGCATTCTATACTGCCAGTTGGGAGTGGGGAGTGTGTGTGTAGAGTGCCTGTTGTTACTGGTTCAGCGGGGGGGGGGGGGGTTCAGTGGTAGTACTTGTGGGGGGATGCTGTTCTGCTGGTGTGGAGAGGGGGCGGGACAGTCCTGCAGTGCACCGAGACGGGTCTCAAGCCTGGCGGAATGGGCCAGGGGTAGTGTTGATGGTTTTTTAAGGGGTTCGGGGGCAGGGGGGGTGGGTTGGGGGGGTAGGGAATGGGGGTAGGGGGTCTGCAGTAGTTATTATTTTATTTATTTATTACAGTTTCTTATATACCGCACTATTCGGTATCAGCGCGGTTTATAGTTATTTGTACAGGGCTGGTGGGGTGGAAGTGTCAGGGACACGGTGGAAGGGGGGATCGGGGAGTTGAGGCTGGGCAACTCTGGGTCCCGAGGGATGTGTTGATGACTTTGACTATGATGAGCTGGGGGACCCAGGCTGATGGGGACTGACTTGGGCTTCACCTCTTGGAATGTTGGGGGGCTGGGCACACCCGTGAAGCGCACTAAGGTTCTTCAAGCTTTGCGGAAGGCGGGAGCACGGGTGGTGTTTCTGCAAGAGACCCATTTAAATGCCAAAGAGCATGCTAAGCTGAAAAGAGCGTGGGTTGGGCGGGTTTGTGCGGCTGAGGCGGTGGGGGGGGGCGGAAGAGAGGGGTTGCGCTGCTGTTTCATAAGTGCCTTAATGTGGAGATACTGAGTGAGGAGGGTGACCTTGATGGGAGATATCTCTGGGCACATGTGAAAATTAATGGAGAAGAAATGGTGCTGGGAAATGTATACGCCCCCAATGTGTATAGCCATGGGTTCTTTGAAGCTGTGGTTCGGAAGCTAGGCAACTTGCCTAAAGTCCCGGTTATTTTGGCTGGCGATTTTAATTGTCCTCACGACCCGGCCCTGGATAAGTCTTCCCCTTTGCAGGGTGGGGGAGGCTGGGCGACCCGCGGCATGAACTATATCTGTCAGGTGGGAGGGCTTCTTGATACTTGGCGAGTCCTACATGGGGAGGAACGAGACTACACACATCTGTCGAGAGCTCACCAGACATGGTCCCGCATAGATTACATTCTTGTGCGGCCCGAGGATCTATATAGAGTGCGCAGCGTGGACATTGGCCCAATTTTGGTATCGGACCATGCGATGGTTAATTTGGTATGGGCAGGGAAACGTGTGCTGGGGGGTAGATGGTCCTTCCCTAGGCATTTGTGGCATCGGAGCGAGTTTCAGGAATTTGTTCGTTCCACTTGGAGGGCCTTTCTGGAGGAGAATGAGGGGAGTGTCTCGGAGGTGACGACTCTGTGGGAAGCCGGGAAGGCAGTTCTCCGTGGCCAACTGATTGCATTTGTGGCTAGAGAAAAGAGGAGGGTGAATGAGGAGCTCGTTCGCCTAACGCGGGAGCTGCAGGTGAAAAAGCAGGAGTGTCTGGGTTGTTCAGGAGGGCGGGGCTTGCAGGGCTTCCTTGCGTTGCAGAAACAATTAAATGCTCTGCTTCAGGAGAGAGCGACCTACGATATACAGTTTTATAGACATCAACTGTTCCGCTTTGGGAACCGCTCGGGAAAGCTACTGGCGAGGCTTGTGCGGGAATGGAATGGAAACAATTTGGTGGTGCAGATACGAGATGAGATGGGTAACGTGACAAGGGAGCCCGCGGCCATAGCGGAGGTGTTCAAGTGTTTTTACAGTCGGTTATACACCCCGGAGCCGGTGGACAAAGATCAGGAAAGAGCCTTCTTAGACACGGTGGAATTTAGCCAGGTGACTGCCCAGGAACTGGAGCTCTTAAATCACCCCATTTCTGGGGGGGAGGTTCAAAGGGTTATAAGAGCGGGGAAGCTACATAAGACACCGGGCCCGGACGGGTATGGCGTGGAGTTTTACAAAATTCTGGAGTTGCAGATCGTGCCTACCTTAGTAGCGGTGTATGATGAGGTGCTCGTTACGGGGAGGTTCCCGCGAGACATGAGGACGGCGTCTATCTCGCTGATTCATAAAGCAGGGAAGGACCCAGTGGATCCGGCCGCCTACCGGCCTATCTCGCTCATCAATTATGACATGAAAATCCTTGCGTCGGTTCTGGCTGCCCGGGCGCAGGACGTGCTATCTCGTATTATAGGACAGTATCAGGTGGGCTTTGTCCGGGGCAGAGCGGCGGCTAAGAACATTGTTCAGGTCCTTTTGAGCATGGAACGATGCGCCTCCGAGCGGCGCCTGCTTCTCTTGGCTAGCTTGGACGCCGAGAAGGCTTTTGATAGAGTAGCATGGGATTATATGTTTGAGGCGTTGCGTCGCTTTGGTTTTGCAGGGCGGCTTGTGGATTGGGTACGTGCTTTATATACTGAGCCACGGGCATACATTACGGTAGGGGGAGTGACTTCAGAGCCGTTCTGTTTGCAGAGGGGTACCCGGCAGGGGTGCCCACTGTCCCCGCTCCTCTTCATACTCCACCTGGAGCCTTTGCTGGTGAAATTGATGCATCAAGATGGAGTGACAGGGGTGGGCTGGACGGCGGGTGAATTTAAAATTAATGCATTCGCGGATGATATGCTATTGTGTCTGACGAATCCGCAGGTGTCCTTACCACGGGCTTTACAAGTGATTGAGGGGTTTGGGGCCTTCTCGGGTTTGCGAATAAACAAAGGTAAATCTCTGGGGCTTGACGTTGGGGGGGACTCCCGGAGGGTGTGGCAGGGCGCGTTTCCCTTGCTGTGGGCTGAGGGACAGATACGCTATCTTGGGATTTACCTCCCTGAACGGTTAGACCAGCTGTATCAGGTGAATGCCCCTAGGCTTCTGGATGGGATGAGTAGTAGGTTGCGGAAATGGATGGAGCTCCCGTTGTCGCTGAGTGGACGCATAGCTTGGTACAATATGGTAGAGTTCCCGCGATGGGCTTATATCTTGCGTCACCTCCCGGTGTGGCTGTTGCGTAGAGATGTGGAGCGGCTGGGTAGCCAGTTGACACGATTTCTGTGGCGGGGTCGGAGGGCTCGGATTGCTTTAAAAACTCTGATGCAGCCCCAAGGGAGTGGGGGAGCAGGATTGCTATCAGTCCGGCGGTATAATCTGGTGTGTTGGGCGAACGTATTTCGGGATCTGCTGGCGGGCACGTCTGCAGTCATCCCCTTGCGGGTTTTGGAGGAAGTGGCGGCTCCTCTACACCGAATGGTGCTGACCATTGTGGAGCGTGGGAAACTTCCTGAGGCCTGTCGGCGCTCAGGCTATTGGAGGGCGCTCCGGTTGGCCTGGAAGGCGCTGTGTGGCTTTCGGGGGGGCCAGGGGAGTCTGACGGATTGTATTCCTCTGGGCGGTAACCCAGATTTTCTTCCGGGACTGCGGGCTTCTATTGCAGGGATTGGGCAACTAATGGCTTGTGCTACGTAGGCCATCTCCGTAGGACAGGGGGGTCTGAAGTGGACTCGTTTGCCTCTTTGCGGGAGAGATACGCTTTGGGAGACCGTGACTTATATTTCTATTTCCAGGTACGTCATTATGTGAATACGCTCTGGACAGGGCAAGTCGCCATGTTGACGTCGGGGGGGATGCTAGAGGTGTTCGGTGCTCTTGAGGGGAAGATTACAGCACGTTCCCTGATGGCAGCCTTGTGCCCGGACGGGGTGGAGGTCCATTTAGGTGCTCTGGCGGAGAAATGGCGGAAAGATGGCGTTGGCGCAGGCACGGTTGGGCGTCTACGGGTGGCTTTTGCTGCGATAAAAGCTCTTTCGGAATCAGTACAGTTGCAGGAACTTCAATATAAATTCCTGTGGCGTGCGTATGTGCATAATGTGTGGGCTGCGAAGATGGGCCTGGCAACGACAGCTGTGTGTAGTCTCTGCAGGATAGCGCAGGGGGGCTTTGCGCATCGCTTTTGGTTCTGTCCCTGTATTCAAGAGTTGTGGGTGGAGGTGGGGCGGGTGCTACGAACCTGGCTGCAGGTCCCGTTGGAGCTGTCCCTGGAGTGGTGCCTGTTTGGGTCCTATGAGGGCGTGCAGCCACTTCGGGAAGGGGAGCAGAAGCTGTGTGCCAAGGGTTTTGTTCTGGTGAAATTGTGTATTTTGCGTAATTGATTGAGGGGCTCTGCGCCCGCCATAGGTGACTGGGAGTGGGAGATGGAAGTTCTGATGGGCCTGGAACAACGTACTGCGCGTCTCCTGCCTGGGGGTGCCTGGGAGAGTTTTCTCACTGTGTGGCGGCCCATGCGGGAGTCAGTCCCTGGGAAGATGGGTGGTGTGGAGGTTGAGAGTATAGGCCGAGTTTAATACAGGTGGGTGGGGGGGGGAGTTGTGGGGGGGAGGGGGGATAGGTGGACGGGTGGGGGTGGAGGGGGGGCGGGGTTAGGTTACAGGGGGTGGCGGGGGAGGGTTTGGATTTGGGAAGCTCTGCTTGGTGGCTGGTCTGTTTTTGATTGTTTTGGCGGGTGATGGGAGGGGTGGGTAGGGAGAGGGTGGTGGTGGGGGGCCTCTGGGCTTATTGTTTGTTACTGTGGTGGGGAATCCCTCACGTCTGTGTTCTTGTTGATGAGAAAGTTAATAAAAATGATTTTCCTTAAATGCTGTTGTTTTGCTGAACTCCATGCTCAAACCATTTTGAATGTGACAAGTGCCTGAGACTGTGCACAAATAAACTGGTTTGAATCCTAGTAAATAGACTCCTGGTTTTATTCGTTGCGGGCACTTCGCTACCACATATTCTTGGTTCCCTGACCGGGAAGGTGGGGTACATGAATGGTGCGCAAGTGAATACTACCACGTATTACCGCCTCCAGGTTTGGTCCGGCTGGAACCGTGGCCGACCGACAGCGGAGAGGACCCCAGGCGCCGCCAGTCCCCTTGCATCGGAGGGTTCCGCCCTGCCTCGGTGGCCTACTGGGTCTGGCCGGCCAACACCTCGAACCCTGAGGGGAGTCCAGGATTCAACCCAAGGTGGAAATGGTTGCGCAGCGCATTAGCTACCGGATCCGGTGAGTAATGATTTTTCTGGTTCTTAGTCAGTTAGCTCTGGGAAAGTCTCGAGACTAATATGGTATGGTAACAGGTAAAGGGAGCCTGATCAACTTCCAGGGCGGTCCTAGTAACCCTGCATGAGTATGCGCGGGGTGAAGCCACTGACCTTTTTGGTTTGGTACATTTTGGTTTAGTCAGTTAGCCCGGGAATTTGGAATTTGGGAAATGCTAACATGTTTGGTTGTGTGAAGTGTGCTTGAGAGGTCTTGCAATACAGACCGAGCGAGAGCGGACTCCTAAGTAGCGCAGTTCCTGGCCGGGCAACCGCGCCCAGGTCGCAAAAAGGAGGAAGCGTCTGGTGTTTGTCCCCCTCATTGTTCTGTGGGCTGTGCGGACCCCTTACCCGCAGCCATCCTACCCACCCTTTCTGTTTGCTGTCTTGTACGTCCTATGTCATAATGGGAGGGGTGGAGTCCGTACAAACTCCGTTGAACTGTATGATCACGAATTTTAAGAAGGGATTTAGTGGTGATTATGGGGTAAAAATGACACCGACCCACTTAGGAATATTGTGTAGTAGGGTGTGGCCGGCGCTGGACGCCGTGTGGCCACCAGAAGGTTCTTTTGATATTCAAATTGTGTCCCGTGTGCACAAGGTGGTGCGCAGTTATGATCCCGAACAGTTTTCCTATATAGATTCCTGGTTAGATATCTGTGAGAAACAACCCTCTTGGATGAGGCGTTGCCGTGAGGGGCAGTGTAGAATTATGTTAGCAGCTACAACGGGAGTTCCTGCTAAGAAAGAAAAGCTCCCTATTTATGTAGCCCCAGAGCCTCCCGAGATCCCGGGTTATCCACCCACATTTCTGTATACACCAGTCCCGTCAGCTCCATCAGTACCCCGAGTAGAACCAGAGGTAGTAAGAGTACCTCTAGCCGAGGTACTTCCACCCGATCACCACCTCCAACAACTGAAGACCAGATCCCTCCCCCAAGGAGAAGGCGGAGCCCTAGTCCTGAGCAGAGCTCTGAAATGGAACCATCATCCCCTGAAGAATCCGCTAGCGGAGGGTCAGATGCCAGTCCAGGGCCATCCACTCGTCCAAGCGCCAGCAGCACAATTACCACCGGGTCCCCAAATCTGCATTACGCCCTTAGAAGCAGAGCAGCGGGCCCGAGAGCAGTTCGCCAAATGCCACTGCGGCAAGTCCCAGGATTACCTATTGTAAATGAAGAGGGTCAGGTTGTGGTCGGACCGACCAGTCTAGTTTATGTGCCTTTCTCCACAACAGATTTATTGAACTGGAAAACGCATTATGCCTCTTATACTGAAAAGCCCCAAGATTTGACAGAGTTAATGTCCAGTATTATGCAAACCCACCAGCCCACCTGGTCTGACTGTCGCCAGCTCTTGGCTACCCTCTTTACACTATCAACAATGAGCTGTCTGACTGAAGACCGAAAACAGTTTAGGAAAACTATCGGGGTTTCCATGAGTCGACACTGACTTGACAGCACTTAACAACAACAACAACAACACAGCTTTCATTGGTGCAATGGGAGTGGTGATGACTGTGTTCTCAATTACAGCATAGTCCCATAAAAATGATTTTTTTGCCATTTTGAGCGAATGTAAAGTTCACCCTAGGCAAGCAGAGGGTACCTTTTAACTCTTGGAAGAGAAAAGGCATATGTTCTTTAGAGCAATGCGTTCATGAGGATGGCAGGATGAAAGCTTTTATTGAGCTGCAGAGTCAGTATGAGTTGAGTTCAAGGGATTTTTATGCGTATCTGCAAGCTTGGAGTTATGTGGCATCAAAATGGATTTTCTTCAGTGACATTTGGATCTAAACTCAAGAAAATGTTTGAAGCAGGAGAAAGGGATGAAGATAAGATTTTCTGGTGTTATTGTGTCCTGGGGGAGCTAGGGTCTGAGAGCACTGCGTACGTCTGGAAGCGCTTTACAAATGCTCAGCTCGTAGTAGTAGTAGTAGTAGAGGTATGAGAGTCTGGTTGTGCAGTGGAATAGAAAGTTGGGCATTCATTAGACAGAATGGGGCTGTTTAAAAGTATAATGAAAATGCTGGCTCTTTGAGAGACACCTATGAGAACCTTTTATACCACCAATTAGGGCCTTTAGGACTTGGCAAATCCCAGTAGGGAACTGTCTGAAATGTGTGTTGGACAGGGGTACTTTTAAAGGTAGGTATTGCAGAACGTAATAATTCTTACAAATGGGCATACTGGATAGGCCATATGGTCTATCTGCTGACATTTTCTATATTTCAGGAGTTTCTCTTGGAAATCCTAGGACAAGATCTTAGGTTGTATCCCCAGGGGTCCTTTTTGATGAGATAGACAACATCCTGGTATGTCCTGTGGGGACCCACCCATGGCTGTGAAAGTCCTTTTTATTCAGAAAGAGCATTATTTTGAGGGATTAGGTGGGGACAGCCCCCCCCCCCCTCTTACTGGCAGTGGAGGAGCTTGCTTCATGAATTGATACAAATGGAGGGGATGTGTGCTAAAGGATATCCTGGACATATGAAAACCTTTTTGGGGGTGTGGAATCCATATATCCAGGCACTCTCACTCAGAGTATGAAGTAATATCTTGAACTTTCTGTAGGTGGGAACAGGAGGATTGTTGTTCGCTATGTATGAGTTCCACTCCAGGAGTGTATGCATGGGATCTGTATGCGAGGAGAGAAAGGGTATAACATGGGTGGTGAGTGGGGGGCTGGTCTGAGCATGGGATTTGGGGAGGGAAGTATGGAAGTGTGGGTGAGCCAGTTTCATGGTCCTTAGCAGCATAGGGGTTGGGGGGGGGGGGAAATGGAAGAAAGGAAGGATAAGTAAGTCATAGATCTTTCATGCTTTGGGGGAGTATGGCTTATAAGGCGACATTATGGGAAATTCTGTGATGTGTTTCTTCCAGTTTTGGTGAATGGAAGCTTTACTGTGGAAAAAAATACTTCTTAAAATGTTTCACACCAAATAGAGAATATTGGATGATTGGTACCTCCTGTGATTTGGGTTAGTTCATTGTTACTTTGACTGGTCGGGGGAGGAGGATAACAGAATGTAAAGAAAATGTAAAAGTCTCATTGCTATTTTGGAATGATAAGGGTGCAGGAAGGTTGAAGCTGATAGTTTGGATGTAATGTCAATCTGTGCATTTATCCTGCATGTTGCACTTTTTGAACGTAAGAATACAGATGTGCCTATAGGTCTTTATAAAATAACCTCAAAATAAGCACCTACTTGGCCTCCCATCCTAGGCAACCTGTTATAAAATTACCCACATAATGGGCCCCCAATATATGTAGATTTGATCTCATACATATTCACTGTATGGACATCCTGAAAACCTGACTAGTTGAGGGGGTCCCCAGGAGAATTTGGAGAAGCCCTGAATTAGGAAAAAGAGAAATCTGTATCGAATCGCTTACCTCCAGACGCTTGATTTCTGTCACTTGGTTCTGGATGCTGCTGTGTAAGGATTTAATTTTGTTCACATTTCTGACAGTAATTAGTTTTAACTCTTCAATTCTTCTTCTCAGATCTTCAGAAGACAAGCCAAATTTATTGTCACTGTCTGAAAAAAATTAACAGTAAATATTTAAATGATGATCACCTTTTTCCAAGTGTAGCATGCAGTCTGTCTTAATCAGTGGCCTATGATTCTGCAGTCATGAGAGAATCTACATAATTTGGGAGTTGCTGTATAACATGCAAGTGTCTGCACAATCAACAACCTGATGCTCTCCTATCACTTAATTCAGCTGTCTCAATGAGTTGCAAAGTACAGGCAGGGCTCATTCAATGGTGTCCCTCTTGTCTCAGCCTAGAACACTACAAGATGCTGATTGGCTCTCTCTAACAGCCAATCAGCATAGCCAGCACACACCAGTCACTAGGGCAAGACGGCCATGTCGGGTCATTTATCTACCACTTGGCCATTTTGGTCTGGTTGTTCTCTGCTCTGTTGTTTACCTTCTTCAGACCAGCAGAGTGGTTCCTCTACATCTTTCCCTAACTTAAACATGCAGCAGATTTCCAGTGAGGGTGTTGGAGGGAAAAATGGGAATAGAATTCAAGATAAGCATAGGGGATTTCCTAAAGATGAGCATGAAGGGTAAAGCCAGAAAAAGGGTCTTTATTCTGTATCTATGAAAACAAAATAAGACTAGATATTTATTTATTTAGCAATGTTTATATACCGCTTTTCTCCAGGTCAAAGCAGTTTACATAGAACATAAAAATACTTTCAGTTTTACAATAATAGTGTAAACTTGTTACATTTAACAGTTAAATATGTACAATGGGTAACAATTCTTGGTTGTTATAATTTTCATCATAAACAGAAGGTACAGTTATGTTGTTGGGTTAAAATGTTTTGAGAAGAGGTAGGTTTTTAGTTGTTTTCGTAAGGCACAGATGTCAGTAGTGTTTCTTATTGTGTTTGGAAGTGCATTCTAGATAGAGGGTCATATAATTGGAAGGCTCATCTACAAGCTTGTTGGTTGTATTTGGTTCTAGCGTGAGGGATGATGAGAATGTTTTTCATGGATGTTCGTCTGGCTCTGTTGGGTTGTTGAGTTTGGAGCAGGGTGTGGAGGAGTGTATTTGAGTGTGAGTGAATGGTTTTGTGAGTTAGAAGGAGGGTCTTGAATTTTATTCAGCTTGTTATTGGCAGCCAATGGAGTTGCTTGAAGATGGGTGTAATATGGTTGAGTCTTGAGGCTCCTTGCAGAATGTGTGCTGTTGTATGTAGCCCAGCACATAGTGGAAGAATTGTATTTTGTGAGAGGCCCTGTTATATGGGGGGGAGGATTATAGCTTGGAGTGTTGTGCGGAAGTCTGAGGGATCCAAGAGAGGTCTGAGGCATTGCATGGTTTTGACTTTAGAGTAAATTGTTTTTGCCGTTTTGTTTATTTGCTGTTTGAAGGAGAGGTGTTGATCTAGGATGATGCCAAGGTATTTTACTTCTGGTTGAACTTGTACTTGGCTGTTGTTTAGTTTTAGGATGGCTGGTGGAGAGAATGTGTTGTTCTTCATTATAAGTAGAGCTTTGGTTTTTTTGTAGTTTATTGTTAGGTTATTGTTTTTTAGCTAGTAGGACATCTCAGTAAAGCAGTTTTGGTGATTGGTGAAGGAGGGTTTTGTGTTGAATGGTCCATAAAGCATAATATCATTGGCATAGATATAAAATTTGAGGTTGTGGGATTTCATACTGGAGCAGAGAGGTTGAAAGTAGATGTTGAAAAGGAGTGCAAATAGGATGGAGCCTTGAGGTACCCCTTGAGTTTGTCCTTGCTAGCTGTTTGATGAGGTCAAAAAGTTCCCTCGGGTGAATGATTGAACTGTTGATCAGTTTTGTTTGGTAAGTATGTTTCTGCAGTTGAGCTTTGAGTTTGCGGAGGGCAGGGGTGTACCATGGGGTCTTGTGGGGTTTCTTGGTTGAGATTGGCATGGAAGGTGATAGGATCTAAAGTATTGCAACAAAAATGTGGAAAGAAGCATCTGCCGTCACATTCCAGGTTTGTCGCTTAGGAGTGACAGAAATTCTGTACCTCAAATGATAAATTGGCATCACCAGTAAAAACTAACCAAGTCCCTTATTGATTTCAAAATGCCGCTTATGTACTTTTTGCCTTATAAACCACACGAAACTCTGATATCCCCCTCACTTAAGAGCCACAACCCCCTTATATCAGTGCCACTCAAGCTGCAACCTGGCTCACACTTGACCATTTTTCACAGCTCTTTTTGAGCTGTGGAAACTTTACGCTTCCTGAGGCTACCATTTCCCCAACAGAGGGGTCTGGTCCAAAGCATGTTGTGAAGTGTGGCTCATCTGCCTTTTTCTCAACAGGAAAATGTCAACTCCCCTCAGTCTCAGCACAAATGCTGCAGTGTCAGCTGAGGCGTCTGATTAATATAGTTCCATGGGGGTGAGGGTTCCTGAGCAGCTTTGCTAGTGTCAAATACTACTACTACTACTACTGAACAATTGAATAGCGCTGTAGACATGGGATACAGCTAGGGGGAATGGTAAGGAAACACAAAGGAGATCAGGTGAGTCAGGATCCAAAAGCAGCAGTAAAGAGGTGATTTTTCAGCCTGGATTTGAAAAGGGTCAGAGAAGGCATCTGATGTAGAGAACTCAGGTAGTTTGTTCCAGCATAAGGAGCAACAAGACGAAAGGAGCAAAGTCTGAAGTTAGCAATAGATGAGAAGGGCACAGATAGAAGCAATTTGCCAGAAGAGTAGAGTACCTGAGGAGGGGTGTAGGGAGAGATGAGAGAAGAAAGGTAGTGAGGAGCTGCAGAGTGAATGCACTTATAGGTCAGCAGTAGAAGTTTGAACTGGATGTGGAAACGGATAGCTAATGAAGTGACTTGAGAAGAGGGATAATATGAACAGCAGAGTGTTGAACAGATTGAAGGGGAGAGAGATGATTCAGAGGGAGATCAGCAAGGAGTAGATTACTATAGAATAGATGGGAGATGACTAAGGAGTGAATAAATATCTTAGTAGTGTGTTTGGAAAGGAATGAGCGAATTTTGTTGATGTTGGAAATGGCAGGTTTTAGCTATCAGTTGGATGTGTGTGGAGAAGGAGAACGAGGAGTCAAAGATGACCCCAAGGTTATGAGCTGAGGAGACAGGGAGGAGTAGAGAGAGATACCAACAGAGACTGAGAAAGGAGGAAAGGGAGAGGAGGGTTTAGGGGGAAAATAAGAAGCTCAGTTTTGGCCATGTTCAATTTCAAGTGGCTGTGAGACATCCAAGCAGCAATGTCAGGAAGGCAGGCAGAGATTCTGGCCTGGATTGCTGGAGAGATTTCAGGTACAGAGAGGGAGATCTGGGAGTCATCAGCATAAAGATGGTACTGAAAGCCATGGGAAGAAATAAGTGCACCAAGGGACTGGGTAAAAAGAGAGAAAAGGAGTGGACCCAAGACAGAAACTTGGGGTACACCAATTGAGAGTGGGATAGTAGTAGATGAGGATCCACCAGAACAAACACTGAAAGAGCAATGTGAGAGATAAGAAGAGAACCAGGATAGCACAGAGTTTTTAAAACCAAGCAAGGACAAGGTATCAAGAACAAGGTTGTGGTCAACAGTGTCAAAAGCAGTAGAAAGGTCAAGAAGGATGAGAATCAAGTAAAGGCCCTTGGAATTTGCCAGGAACAGGTCACTGGAGACTTTGGCAAGAGCCATTTCAATAGAATCTAAAGGATGAAAGCCAGATTGTAGAGGATCCAGAAGAGCTTGAGAGGAGAGAGTCAAGGCAATGGTGGTGAACCGCACATTCAAGTAGTTTAGAAATGAAGGGGAGGAGAGAGATGGGTCGATAGTGAGAAAGACAGGTAGGATCTAGTGAGGGTTTCTTCAGAAGAGGAGTGACCACAGCATGCTTGAAGACTGCAGGAAAAGTTGCAGTGGAGAGCGATAGGTTGAGAATATGAGAGACGGAAGGGACTACAGTGGAGGAGATGGAGCTAAGGAGATGGGTGGGAATAGGATCAGAGGAGCAGGTAGTGAGTTTGGATGAGGAAAGAAGTGAGTGGTTTCCTCCTCAGAGATCATAGAAAAGGAAGAAAGGGTAGCAGAGGTGTCGGGGGAGGGGAAGTTGGGAGCGACGAGGGGGAGGAGAGGGGGTAGCTGACCTCGTGAACAGGGCCAGCCCATCCATTGAGCAAGAATGTTGTTTGCACAGGGCCCCGCGTTTCAAGGGGCCCCACGCAAACAACATTCTGCATCAGCCCATAGATTAAAAAAAAAACCTGGCTGCTGCTGCCGCCATGGCAGCGACAGAATCAAGTGTCCCGCGGGGCCCCCCCCCCTGCCCGGCAGAGCCCTCCCGGCATCAGCTCTATCAGCAGCAGCTTTCAGAGCCGCGAAGAGAGAGTTTCTCTCGCGGCTCTCTTAAGCCCGCCAGGGCTGATGGGACATCCCACCTCCAGTTCTAACCCCCGGGAAATCCCATCAGCCCCGGCGGGCTTAACAGAGCCGCGAGAAAGGGAAACTCTCCCTTTGCGGCTCTGAAAAGCTTGCGCTTTGAGAGCTGATGCCGGGAGGCCTCTGCCGGGTGGGGGGGGGGGGGCCCTGCGGGACCCTTGATTCTGCCACTTCCACGGTGGCAGCGGCAGCCGCAGCCTTTTTTAAAAAAAATCTATCGGTTGATGGGGGGAGGGGGGTTAGGACTTGTAATGAGCTATAGGGGGGCTAAGACTGGAAATGGGCAGATGGGGGGGTTAGGACTGGAAGTGGGCTGATGGGGGGGTTAGGACTGGTAATGGGCTATGGGGGGGCTAAGAATGGAAATGGGCTGATGGCGGGTTAGGACTGGAAGTGGGCTGATGGGGGAGTTAGGACTGGTAATGGGCGATGGGGGGGGCTAAGACTGGAAATGGGCTGATGGGATGTTAGGATTGGTAATGGGCTATGGGGGGGGGACTAAGACTGGAAATGGGCTGATGGGGGTTAGGACTGGAAGTGGCCTGATTGGGGGGGGTTAGGACTGGTAATGTGCTATGGGGGGCTAAGACTGAAAATGGGGTGATAGGGGGCTTAGGACTGGAAGTGGTCTGATGGGGGTTAGGACTGGTAATGAGCTATGGGGGGCTTAGGACTGGTAATGGGCTATGGGGGAACTAGGACTGGTAATGGGCTGGGGGGGGTTGCTAGGACTGGAAATGGGCTGAGTGGAAGGGGGGCATGAACTGAAAATAGCTGATGGGGACAGGGGCTTGGAATGGAAATGGGCTGTGAGGGGAGGGGGCTAGGACTGGAAATGGGCTGAGTGGGGGGGGAGCTAGGACAGGAAATGGGCTGATGGAGGGGCTAGGATAGGACTGGAAATGGGCTGTTGTGGGTGCTAAGATTGGAAATGGGCTGTGGGGGGGGGCTTGGATTGAAATGGACTCATGGAGGGGCTAGAACTGGAAGTAGGCTCATGGAGGGCTTAGATTGGAAATGGGCTAAGTGGAGGGGAGCTAGGATTTGACATGGGCTAATGGTGGGGCTAGGAAAGGAGTAGAAATGGTCTGATGGGGGGCTGGGATTGGAAATGAGCTGATGGAGGGACTAGGATAGGACTGGAAATGGATGGGGGAGCTAGGACTGGAAATGGGCTGATGGTGGGGCTAGGATAGGACTGGAAATGGGCTGATGCGGGGACTAAAAGGGAGCGGATGCTGGGTGGGGCTGGAACTAAAAGGGAGCTGATGTTGGGGGAGGATTAGAATAGGATGGAGCTGGGAGAGTGAAATGGAGAGGGGAAAAATATTTTGTGTGGGAGGGAAGACAAATCTACAATTGGCCGGGTATTGGGAGAGTAAGTGGGGATTGAGGATGGAGGGGTAAAATTTGAGTGGATGAAATAGGAATGAGGAAAGAGCAAAAGGAGAAAGATTAGTATGTTAAAGCAGATGTAGAGAGAGAATGGAAAAAAAAAACCTAGAAGAAAGAAAGGACAAATGGACAGCAGACGATGGATAGTTAGCAGACAACATGAAGAAACCAGAAGAAAGTGGCTGGAGCAATTGCAACTGAAAAAAAATGCACAAAAGGTAGAAAAATATCTCTTTATTTTGAATTTATTAACTGGAATATGTCAGCTCTGGGAAATGTGCATCATTAATGTCTGCGCTTTGTTTAGTACAAGAGGAAATTAATTTATAGTTTTATTTCTACAGTGTTGTTGTACATTCCAAGTTTGGCTTTTGGGGTTCTCAGTTTAATTATTGTCTTCCTGTTTCTAAATTGTGATTCCTTGTTTGGTGATGGTCTATGATCTGCATGTGTAACTGAGCTGAAGTATTCTGTTTATGTAATTGCTATTTGACATTGCCACTTGTTCTCTTTCCCCAGTAGGTCATGTATTGTTATTCTCTGAAATGTATTGGTTTAATATTTGCAGTGTTGCCTTTTGATAGTTAGGGTATGGTGCTTTGTGAGTCCTGGTAGTGCTGTTAGGATACGGCGGGTTTGCTATGGGTTCTAAATGGGCAGTGTTTGTAGTAGTTCCTAATGTGCCTGGCGGTTGGCACTGGATTATAGTAATGTAGACATCTTTTAGTCTTTCTTTATCCATACACTCATTAAGAGGCATGTTTACTAAAAGTTAATGTATGGTACCATTATGCAAATATTTATGCAAATGATGCCCCTTATGCAAATGAGGCCCACACCGAGTCTCCGCACATGGCCCTGCACCCCCCTTGGGCCTCCCCTGCTCGTGAAGAATAAATCCTTTCTGTATCTTCCTCCCTTGACAATGTGTGTGATCCTGTTTCACCCTTGGCAGTTGACTCTTATCTAGAGATGGTGTGTGCTGAATGTGCATGGATAAAGTGGCTAAGACATTTATCTACAAATTTTTTATTTCATTTTCCTCTATAAAAATAAAGCCATTTTTTACATCTCTTGTGTTTCCAGTTTATTTGGTCCTTTTTCTTTTACAGAAAAGGGATCTATGTGATCAATGCTGGAAAAGGATGAGGGGACGAGAGCTATAAGCACTTGAAGGGAGCTGGGGGATCAGTAGAGACAGGGGATATCAGATTAGGAAAATGAAGATGGGATCTCAAGCAGAGAGACAGAAGGATAGGAAATAGAAGGGATATGAGAACATAAAAGGAAGGGAGGGGAGGGAAAGGAAATAAGGGGAAGAGAAGAGAAAAAGGGGATCCTGTATTGTGGAGGGGAACTGGGATCAGGATAAGGAGGACAATCCTCTCATATCCCACGGCCACTCCAAACCCCTCACAGACCCCTCCAAGCTCCAACCCCCACAACCTCTCCAGTCTCCTCGCTTTCTCCTGGCACTGTTTTTCCTTGCCCCTCCTCTGATCCCCTCATATCCTACTGCTCCTAAAGTCCCCTAATTATCTTTTTACACCCTTCTGCATTTCTCTTGCTCTCTTCCTGTCCCATCTGAAATCCCCACACTCACACCCCATATTCTTTCTGATCTCCTCACTCACACTCTTGCCACGACCTCCACGTCCCCTCACTTATGTTCCCTCACTCCTCCTCTCCTTCCCTCCAATCCCTCTGCTCACTCTCTCTCCTTTCCCCATTCCCTCTTCACCTCCTTCACTGATCCTCCCATCCAGCTTAGTTGCAAGACAACACCAGCAATGATGCACCTCTTCCTCTTCTGTCCAGAGCTGGTGTTGCACTTTGATCTGCATGGAACAATGTAGTGTTGTACAGTTCAAAGTGTGATACTTCAGGCCTGACAGCAGAGGAGAAAGTCATGGCCTGAGGTTTCACATTGCTGATGTTCTCTCCTTCTTAAGAAGCTAGATTGGCATAGGATGGTCAGGGCCAGAGGAGAAAGAGAGCTAAGATGTCCACTAGCAAAAATAAATGCCCTGGCTGTAGCCGATGCTCAGTGCCCCATTTTCCAGTGGGAAGGCACGGGTTTTATGGCCCTTTTTGTGACTATGGGGTCATTGGAGACCAGGGGCCCTGGAGTAAGGTATTTTTATTGTGCTTTTCAGGTTACCTTGGCCCTGTACCAGATTGTCTTTGATCAGCTCGTAAGTTTCCTTGGTTGTCACATCTGCACTCTTGTAGTTGTTCTGGTTGTCTGTCAATTGCTTCCTGATGTTGTCGAATCTCTTGCCAAAGTTTCTATCGGTTTGATCAATCAGACCCTGAATTCTGCACCCAGAAGGGCATTTGGGACCCTGCAACATACAATGAAAATGATAAATCTCAAACCTGTCAATACTGTCCACTGAGACACAAGGTGTGGAAAAGGAATACAATGTGCGCCTGTCAAAAATAAAATTAAAGATAATAGTTGGGAACAGACTATACCTAAATATACTAGCAAGGGTTTGAGATGTAAAATCCTGAAACTACTGAATCTCTAATTTCCCCCTCCCCCCTCCATAATATATAAAAGCAGAATATCGACAGAGAAACCTTTTCTGATGATTGTTTAATGATCAGCTTATTAATTAGTCACAGCAGGTCTCTTTTACCCTTACTGAGTATCTAACAGCGCAGAGTCTGTCAACTCATGCTAGGTCACCGACCTCAAACGTATTGGAACTGTGGCAAAATGCTTTCTTTTCCACACTGTCTCCTTATGATCAGTGCAAGTTTGCACTCAGCCACAGACACGGGGAAAAGTTTTAACACCCTGTGAACCTTGCTTAAAGAAATTAAAGTTCAATTTCTGGTGGGTAAACAAAAAAAACAATCTATTGCTCTTCTTTAGGAATTTATTTGCACAGCCTAGAAACTGTTAAGATCCCCATCCAAGAAAAGCACAGTCTCCCACCATCTGGAAGATGTAGTATTAGAAAACTGAATAAACCGAATACTACAGCCTATGGTGTAGAACAGCGGTTCTCAACCTGTGGGTCGCGACCCCCACGGGGGTCGCCACAGGATTTAGCGGGGGTCGCCTCGTCTCACTCCGCTACTAAAAAAAAAGCACCCAAGTTGCTGCCGCTGCCGAGTCCGCTTCTCGGCAGCGGCAAACTCTCCACCTCCCAGTCCCTTCTAATGCAGCAGCAGCTCCCTGCCTCTTAGGGAACCGTGGCTGTGCCAGTAAAACCGCTGCGGAGCCTTCCTGTCTCTCAATGGGCTCCGTCCGTGCAGCATTGTCCCGCCTTTAAAGGAAGTTGTTTACCACTTCCTTTGGAGGCGGAACAATGCTGCACAGAGCCCGTCGAGAGACAGGAAGGCTCCGCAATGGTTTTACAGGTATAGACGCGGTTCCCTAAGAGACAGGGAGCCGCGGCTGTAGAAGAACAGCAGGGCAGTAGCAGGCAGACAGGGAGAGGAGAGGAGGGGGCAGGGAACCTGCAACGGGGCTGACATGGCTGGAGGGAGGGAGGGGGTGCTGACATGGAGAGAGGGAGGGAGGGGAGGGCTGACATTGATGGATGGAGGGAGGGGGGTGATATGGACAGAGGGAGTGCTCACATGGAGATGGAGGGCTGACATGGACAGGGGGGGCTGACATGGAGGGACAGAGGGAGGGCTGACATGGAGAGAGGGGGGCTGACATGAATGGAGGGAAGGAGGGAGGGGAGGGCTGACATGGAGAGAGGGAGGGAGGGAGGGGTGGCTGACATTGATGGATGGATGGAGGGAGGGGGTCTAACATGGACAGAGGGGGGCTGACATGGAGGGAGGGAGGCTGACATGGATGGATGGAGGGAGGGAGGGAAGGAGGGGGGCTGACATGGACAAAGGGAAGAGACAGGGGGACATACTGTACAGATGGGCAATAAACGCTGGACAGAGGAGAGAGACAGTGCAGGTTAGGATTATAATGGGCAGATGGGGGGGCTAGGACGTAATGGGTTGATTAGGGAAGGCTAGGACTGGGAATGGACTGATCAAGGGGGGGTTGGGACTGGTAATGTGCTGATAGGGGGGTAGGACTGGTAATGGACTGATGGGGGGCTAGCACTGGAAATGAGCTGATCGGGGAGGTTAGGACTGGAAATGGGCTGATGGGGGGGGGTAGGACTAGTAATGGGCTGATTAGGGGAGCCTAGCACTGGTAATGGGGTTGAGGAGGGACTAGCACTGGAAATGAGCTGATTAGGGGAGGCTAGGAGTGGTAATGAGCTGATGGGGGGTGGTAGGACTGGTATTGGTCTGATTAGGGGAGGCTGGCACTGGTAATGGGGTTGAGGGGGGACTAGCACTGGAAGCGAGCTGATTGGGGGGCTTCGACTGGGAATGGGCTGATTGTTGGGAGGGGAGGATAGAGATGCTGGCCCTGGAAGAAAACTGGGGGCTAAGGCTACAAATGGACTGATATGAGGGGATGGGAGAATGGAACTGGAAGGGAGTGGATCTGAGAGGGGCTGCCATGGTATTTGTACTAGAAGGGACAGGTCAGTGGGGAAGGAGGGTGACTGGAAGGGAATGGACACCAGTGGCAGTCATGGGAATGCAAGTTGACATTGGAAGGTACTGGGAGTGAGGACTGGAAAGGGGCTGATACTGGGGAGGGTTACTGGGACTGGAAATAGGCTGATGGAAAGAAGTGAAGAAAACGAAAGAAGAGATAAGAAATTATTGTCACTTGTTATTGTGATTAATTGTGGTTTAAATAAGTAAATTTTATAAATAAAAACATATTGCAAAGGCCTATAATATATTAATAATTCGACAAATGATTACAGCGACAATGCGTTAACGGTAAAGGAAGAGAGACGCATTTGATTTTATCATTGGGGGTCACCACAAGTTGACCAATGGTAAAAGGGGTCACGGTACAAAAAAGGTTGAGAGCCACTTGTGTAGAACTACCTCCACAGCTGCCATCCTCTACCCATTAGCCTGTTAATTACTGAGAAATGGAAGCAGAAACTTAAGCTTTTGGATATAGCCTTCAGTCCAAGTCCTTAGGCTTAGATGGAGCAGAAATCAGAATCATCTCAGTCTCCCTCAAAGCGGTTCAAGCAGGTGCATTGTTTTACATGTGCGCATGCAGCTGCATGGAAAGGAGAATTTTCAGGAGCGTGATTTAGTTGGGGAGGAAAAAAACGGACCCAGATTGTATTTTCAGCTGGATGTATGTTAGTTTCCATGGATAAAGTACCCACCAATACCTGCAGATACTTTGTATGGCAATGTTGCTGATGGTGGTGCAGATGGAAATGATGCCATTGACTGCTGACCCCTGCTTTAGAGGGTCCGGGGATTTTATGCCTCATGAAATGCTGATATCGCACTGCAGCCTACACCTTGACATGATTAGAAAATACTGGGGGCATATTCAGCAGCAGCAGCTAGCCATCGCTACTGCCACTGAACTTTAAACTTGGATATTCAATGCTGGGCCATGTCTGGTCACCAGCATTGAATGTCCAGGTTGGCCAGATAGTACCGCAGCTAACTGGGCAACAGCAATATTCAGATATGGCGGCAAACGTTAGGCCAACCTTTAAAGTGCCTGACCTTTACCACCATGGGATAACAGCTAGTGTCTGAATATCGCCAGTAGCTGGTTATCCCTGGGTTCTCTTATGCTTTGCCCCCAGAATGCCCTCTGCGGCACCCACATATATTCAGCGACACTAGCTGCGTTAATGCCATTGAATATCGCGCTTGGTGCCATTTAGACTGTTTGCAGGTCTGAAAACTGTCTAAATGGCTTTGCAAGAGCCCCCCTGCATATTTTGTAATCTGTTGACAGCGCTTGGATCTAAACCATAATGTTCCACTGAGATACCAGTGTGGGTCCAAACTTCTGATAGTCATGAAACACAAATTCTTTCCAGTGTCCTGTTATTTTATTAGAGCCCCAGGCAGGTATCACAATGTTGCAGAATAAATCATGGTGACAACATGAGTATGCATATGAGGTCATGTTTAATAAACACGTGATTTGGGTGGCATGCTAAAAAGTAAAAGCCCCAGGCTACTGTGGTAGTGCGTGTCAGGGCAGGGACTGGGCGGATTGTGGGTGTTCCCAGAGTGTTGTGGCTAGGGTGGGCATTAGTGGCCCACACTAACCACACTTGACGCTGGCAGCACGGATGCAAGTAACACCTCCTCAGTGGGTTGTATTAGTTGCACACATGGCCCAGTCTCTGCGGTACCATGCAGCTCACCTGTGCTAACTGCAGGCGGACAGATGTACATGCTACCGTGCTGGTAGAGTGACCCTTATACATGCTACCAGCCTGGGGATTAGTAAACAGCCCCATAAAGTGGGAAGAGAGTTTGAAATCATAGCAGGCATGGGGAAGGGGGACGAGGGTGGGCATAACAGCAAAAAGTGCACACATTTTATTCAGAAATAATATAAAATGATTATAAATGTACTATGCAAAGGAAAAAGATAAAGGAACTCTAGGAATCTGCTAGAAGGTTGCAATACAGTCAAGAAAGAAGCAACAGGGCAATTTGAAGAGCCGAGCGAGAACGATTGCTCCAAGAATTTTCTGAAATTAGGGTTGGAAAATCTTTCAGTTTAAATTGAGGTTAATAATGAAAAAGGTTGAAACAAAACACAATCTTCTGTTGTTTAAATATGGTGCTTTACAATGAGGCAACAATCGCATTTGCCCTGCGCCTGTTTGACTGCCAGGCAGCACTCACTTACCCAGTCTTCATCAGCACAGAAAGGCCAGCTCTGCTCTTGTTTGCAGCCCGTCTGAGCACCATGCTCCATGAGCCGAGGCCCCCGGCCTGTGGCTCCTGTTTCGCTGAATTCAGTTGCCTCATCAGCCGCCTGACACAGGGACAAAACAAAGGCCCTGGGTTACTGACTGATTCTTCTCTGTTGCTATTTTAAAAGGGCAAAGGAACCAATGGAAAAGCAACATTCTGGTGAGGAACCTCTTTGCCTCCGTGCTAAACTCCTGGCTATTTGTAAAGTCTGTTGCTGGGTACCTGTTATGGCAGGATGCCTGGTTTCCTGAGTATGTTTGTTATTATTTCTCTAGGGTGGAGAAGCGGAGCCCTGGTCTCAACTCCATTTATGCCACTAAAAAGAACTATTTATACATTAATAATTGTACAAAAAGTAATAAAACAACTGAAAGGGTTTCAAAATCAAAGAGTTTCCTCATCAGAAACAAACTCACAAAGTCTAGAGATTGCCTGGGGGCAGCTTTAAAATTGATATAAAACACACTGAGCAGGCAGAGCAACTATGATCATCTTAATAAGATACAAAAATAATTTTTGCTTCCATGAAAAAACAACACAGGCTGAGCACATCAGTGCACTTAAGGACCTAAAAGGCAGCACACAAAAGAGACAAGCATTTGAAATATTTCTGAGTGTACTATTGTTTTAAATATAGCAATGTTTTAATGAGTGGTGCTCATCATGAATACTGAATTTTAACACTGAATGAATGTGGATAAGTTAAGACAGTCTACCTTAAATAGGAATTTGACAGTCTGTTAAGTCACCTTCTTCCTCTACTCTCTGTTATCATGATTGATAGTTAAGGGACAGTCAATGAGGTTTGACTTAGTTATATATAGGTAGTTAAGTAGCTTCAATAAAATTCTGTTCTATAGGCAGTGTGTTTTCACTATCTAATGACAATATATGGGTTTATTTCACAAGGTAGAATTTTACAATGTTGGCCACAGAATCTAGCCTCAGGCTACGGGAACTTAGAAGACTGGATTCTGGTGTTTGCGCTTGATCCTTAGGCTTGGCTGGAGGAGGAATTCCCTGCAGGTGAAAGAATGGGCTGATGGCTCCTTGAGTTTGTGAGGCCGTCAGGATCTAGTGTTTTGCTTTAACTGCTACTGCTCTGTGCTGTCTTTCAGCAGGTGCTGCCGTGGACAACTACCCAGTCTTGTCTAATGGTTGGGCTAACCGTAGCTGTGCTGAATCCAACGCCTCCTCTGCTCCCTGCCGCATTGCCTCCACATGTAGTCATTGTTTATTTATTTCTTTTATATCCCACCAAAATGCCCAAAGGCTGCGCACAAAATAAGAACAAACTAAAAACCTAACAGAGCAGACTAAAATGCCACCTTACCCCATATCAACCAACCACCTGCCTGCCTTTCCAGTTCCTCACTTTCCCCACTCTAGCCAAGGGAACAGAAAGGTCTTCAAGGCCTTCTGAAAGGCCAAAAGACTGCCCTCCTGTCGCAACGAAATTGGCAGCCGGTTCCATCATGAAGGGCAAAGCACCTCTCATGCTATATCTTTAGTCAAACCTGCTGGGGGTCAGGAATTACCAAACTGTGACCTTGGTTTGGCTGCAGTGTTTGACCCGGTGGATACTAATGCCGCACATCTGACAAATAACCTGGCCCCTGCCTTGGAGGGCCTTGAATGTAACCAGGAGAAGTCTGAACATCGAGTGCTGCTCCACCAGGAGCCAATGAAATTGATATAGCCCATCCACCACAGGCTCCCTATGCTTATATCCTGAATCACGCGCACAGCTGCATTCTGCACCATTTGCAATTTCTGAATCAAGTGCTTGGGCAAACCCACATACAGAAGATTACAATAGTCCAAAACAGTCAACACTAAGGCATGGATCAATATGCAGAGGGCCCCTGCATCCAAAAAAGGCAAAGTTGGCAAACTAACCGCAACTTCCCATATGCAAGTCTCACCATCTTAGATAATGACAACTGCAAATCTAGCCTAGAGTCCAACTGCACCCCTAGATTCCTAATTTCCTTCTGTCATGGCAGGCGGACCCCGGCCACGCCTGGTCGTCATCCTCCTCATGTCCTCCAGAAACCAACAACTCTGACTTTTGGGCATTCAAAACTAACCCATTATCCCTCAATCATTCACAGACTTCCCACAAACATACATTCACTTTCGGAATGGTGGCCTGCAGTAGGAGATCCGATACCACCACAAGCTGGATATCGTCGGCATACATGATAATCCCCTTTGCCTTAAGGTATCAGGATCTAATTAGAAATAATAAATACTTGTTCCTCCTACCCTCCCCTCTGTGCCAGGAACTGAAGAGTGCATGAAACACATTAATGATTTTGGAGAGATGGGCTCCTGAAGTGCTTTAGAGTTTATGCTTTTGAAACCAAATCCTTTTTTTAAAATTGATAAGTAAACTACCCTCCACCTCCAAGAGCCTCGCAACTGGCAGCCAAAAGGAAAAGGGTCAAATATGTAACAGTGCTGCAGAGTAAAAGAAAGGGGAATATGTTCAGCTTCTAGCACCCTTGCTGCTCTTTGGACAGATGTTTTCCAGAAATATTTATTTATTTAGACAGTTTTGTATACTGCCTTATCCTTCAATCAAAGTGGTCACAACACAAATGGGGGATACATTTAACACGTGGGGATATGAGACACATACACTAATACTTACAGGGAACATGGGCAATGGAGGGTTAAGTGACTTGCCCAAGACCACAAGGAACACCTGTGGGACTAGAAACCCCAGTCCTTCCAGCCCAAGGTTGCTGTCCGCTAGTGGGATTTGAACCCCTGACCTTCTGGCCTGAAGTACCTTGCCCCCAACCACTAGGCTCCTCCTCCCTCCCTACTCCTATAGTTTTCTTCCACCTTTCCACTAAAGTCAACAGTTATCATCTTAGTTTTAGTAACACATAGTGCTTGCCCTTTTATGTAAGTCTGATATATTTTGTGAACTCGTTTCTATTAGTGGAAATGTACAATACCATAAAAGGCATAAAGACTATAATAAAGATTTCTAATTTCTACTAAGTTTCTAAGTTTTAGGGGCAAAATTGTTGATGGTCTTTAATCTGACCTCTGAGAAGTGATCTGCAGGGACATACCATCCCTCTGAACAAAGCTAAAGCTGAAAGACTTGAAGGCTTCTCTAGCAGATTTCTGTGCAGGAGCAATGAAGATGCCAATTAATCAAAGAAGAGGGTGGGGCAGCAGGGACAAGGAGGTGACAGAAGAGGGAGAATAAAATGCAGAGAGTGTTTCATACCCATACTGCACCTGCCAAGCAGAGCAGGAAGCAGAGGCCTCTTGCCTGTAACATCTCTTCGACTGCACCGGGGCGAGGGTTCAGACTCCACTGATAACTTTCACCTTTTTCTTCTGGCTCTATATAGATCGGGGTTGAGAAATGGGATTAATCATTAGGCGCCTTTCTGTTTGCAGGGTACATGCCATTGCCAGGTTGACCTCATGCAACTCTGGCCCTCTCGGACTTGCACAAGATCCTCTGTTTGTTTTCTCTGGACACTGCCAGACGGCCTAATGTCCTTTTACTGTCTCATTTTTCAATGTCAATATGTGATCAAAGGAAAGATAAAGATTCAACAAAATAGCCCAGCCTTCAACTGCTTTAGTTACATTTGATTAGCCTCTTTTCATGGAGATATAACAAAATGACTTACAATTCAAATTAATTACATATAAACAAAAAAGGAATACTATATTCATTCAACGATGACCAACATCACATCAGGATGAGACACATGAGGTAAACACCACTTGCGCTTCCTGAAAGCTGACACCTGCAAATCCACTACCCCAGTACACAAAAGTTAAAACCTGAGAAGGGAAAAAAAATCAAACAGCATGACCTACATTGCACCAGGTTTGCATCTGAAAGCCTCAACTGAGCTGTAATCTTTCTTTAACTGTATTCATTAAAGACTTTTCTAAAAGCACAGGTAGAGTCGCCTTGAATTTGGATAACTACTCTCTGTTCTAATGTTGGGGGGAGGAGGGGGGCAGGGGGGGCGCAATCCATTCCAGAGAGGGGGACAAGGTAGAAGAAAGACAATTTATGTACAACTCCCAGAGGATCTCAAAATGTTTGGGTAACTGTAACTGACCCACTTGAGGGAAGTATGCACAGACCCTGGCCAGCATTTTAATCTTTCCGTTTAAAAAGCCTTCCTTACTCTAAGAGTCATTTAATTTCTTTTTAGCATGTCATGCTTTCCAAAATACTGATAAATGTGGCAGACTAGTGAACCTTACACTGGTATTGGGAAAACTGGTGGAAACAATTTTCTGGAATAAAATTATTTGGCATTGGGATAGATGCATAATAGTTTACTGGGAAGAGCCAGAATAGATTTAGGAAAGGGAAGCTTTGCCTTATTAATTTATTGGAATTATTTTAGGGTGTAAGTAAGCATGTGGAACATGATAAACTGGTTAATATAGGGCATCTCGAATATCAGATGCAGTCCTTCGTGATAGATGCCTAAAGAAATTAAAAAGAAACAGGATAGGAACCGATGTTCTATTGAGGACTGGGAATTGGTTAAAAGATACGAAACTTTAGAGTAGAACTAAATGGTAAGTTTTTCTAGTGGAGGGAGGTGAATAGAGGACTGTTCTGGAAAAGGAACTTATAAAAGAGAAAATTGATAATTATTATGTGATTCATTAGATCGATGTTTGTCATGTTTCCTTTCTACCCAGTTCTTCTTGAGTATGTAACAAGAAAGGAACACTTCCAAGTGGTTCACCCCTTTTTATTAATATAGATTAATAAGCCGTTTGTCTGAAAACAAAGTTGAAGGATGTATGCTAAATTATTTGCAATAACATCAGATGGGGTTTCCGAACATTTTGTAAGATGTGATGTGTGTTGATATGTTTGTCTTTATAGTAGACTTTCATCTGGTCAGGTTTAAGGGATAAGCCTGGGCACTTAACCTGCTTTTGTAATGCATATGAAGTGTAAATCTGCCGCATTAGTTGTTAGGGATGTGAGCAGCATGCCCCTGGCAGGCAAAGCGCAACCAAGCATATTAATATGTGGTGCAATTACTATGGATGCACTGACCATTACCCATAGAGTTATTGTTAGGTGTACCTGCCCTAATTGTCATATCAATGCTGCTCACGCACTAATGAACTCTCCACACCCACTCTCCACATTAGCCTGCAAGTGTCAGTTAACATGGTCAGTAGCTGGCATGCCCAGTGGTAGCATGTACTGTGACCACTTTCTGCATGCTATAATGCACATTAACTAGTTAGTGACACTTAGTAAAAGGGCCTCTAACTTATGTGATGCTGCTTCTGAATTATTTCCATGTGGAAATAATTGAGTTTTAACATATTGTACAGTGTTCCCCACTATGCATGAGAGCTCTTGCAGACTACTAGGAAGCCATTGTCAGGTGCACTATAAGCCATTATTTGTCAAGAGTATAACTAGTGCAGCTCAGACCTGTATGTCTTGTGCCCATCCCTCGCTAACCTTGGGCTCCTCCAAAAACTCAGTTCAGGCTACACCATTGGTTGGAGGTGAATGATGCTGTAACTAGACTATTAATCTGGTCTGTTGCTTCTAGAGGTGAAATTGATAACAGATGAATTTTAGAACAAACTGCATGGTTTTTAGCTCTTCAGGCTCAGGATGTCGACCAGATGGTAAATTATTATTATTCTTTTTTACATTAAATTTAGAATTAGAAGCCATCCATCCGCATCCATTATAAGGTGCTACTAAACACTTTCAAAATCAAACAGAACCTCTCAGCAGTCTGAAACTCCTCATCAAGCCTGACACATGCACCAGACCCAGGAGGAGAGGCACCTCAGACATCATGAACACACCCAAAGCATTTACTAAAACAAGACAGGATACCTCAAGAAGAGTATTATCCCTGGCCGCGCCGGCACGCTGGAACTCACTCCCCAACAACCTGAGCTTAACGACAGACCTCAAGGACTTCAGGAAGATGCTCAAAACGACGCTCTTCACAGAACACTATAAGGACATCACCTGACCTGACCAACAGCCCTCTCTTCGCCCACCTCGACTCCTATCCAGCAGCCTCCCCCTCCCTGCAATATGTATATAGTTCCTGTACATAGATCTCATTGTATATAGCTCAGCTGTACATAGATCTCATTGTATATAGCTCCTGTACATAGACCTCATTGTATACAGCTCACCCCGCAATCATCTTTACTCCACTCACACTTACACTGTTGATTCTCACTGCATGCCCGCACCCACGCACATTTTGATTTGTTTGATGTGTAAACCGCTTTGATTTCAGGATAAAGCAGTATATAAATCCTTTTAAATAAATAAATAAATAGATCTGGTGATAAGGGTTTTTCCATCTATGGAAAAAAATGTCTGCATGG
Source organism: Ichthyophis bannanicus (assembly GCA_033557465.1). Taxonomy (NCBI): domain Eukaryota; kingdom Metazoa; phylum Chordata; class Amphibia; order Gymnophiona; family Ichthyophiidae; genus Ichthyophis; species Ichthyophis bannanicus. The sequence continues at coordinate 1,717,536,958 of CM066032.1, read as the reverse complement.
TACTCACCTAGTTTACTAGGGATAAAGAAATATTGCAGAAAGCTGGAGCAACAATGAAGATCAAGTGGACAGATCCATAATCACATACAAAATGCCTCACTGGGTCAGAGCAAGGTCCATCAAGCCCAGTATCCTGTTTTCAACAATGGCAAATCCAGATCACAAGTACCTGGCAGGTTCCCAAAAAGGTAAGTCCACAGAAAATGGAGGAAGACACGGCCACAGCACTGATGCTATTAATAAAAAGAGTCTTTATTTCAAAACCTTCTAGGTTCAAGACCCCCTTTGAATGTAAAATAATTACATGTGAGAGCAATCCTGGCCACCTCGACCAAGAACTCAGTTGGAATCCTGATAGGGAGTGTGCATTGGTCAAGGTATTTCCGTACAACCTCAATTACTCCATCCTGAGGGATATTAGTATATAGAAACATAGAAATATGATGACAGAAAAAGACCACATGGCCTATCTAGTCTGTCCTTCCATAACAACTACAACAGTCCCCTTTAACAACTACAACAGTCCCCTTTTTACCTTTAGAGATCCTCTGTGTTTGTCCGATGCTTTTTTGAATTCAGTTACTGTCCTGATCTCTACCACCTCCACTGGGAGACTATTCCACGGATCCACTACTCTTTCCGTAAAGAAATATTTCCGCATATCACTCCTGAATCTATCTCCCTTCACCCTCATCCCATGTCCCCTCGTAGCAGAACTTGCTTTCAAATGAAAGAGGCTCTCTTCCTGAACATTTATGCCACGGAGGTATTTAAACATCTCAATCATATCACCTCTATCCCGCCTTTCCTCTAAGGTGTACATATTAAGATCCTTAAGTCTGTCCTCATATGCTTTATAATGAAGACCACTAATCATTTTATTAGCCACCCTCTGCACCGACTCCATCCTGTTCACATCCTTTTGAAGGTGCGGTCTCCAGAATTGCACACTATACTCCAAATGAGGTCGCACCAAAGACTTATATAGAGGCATTATCACCTCCTTTTTTCTGCTAGCCATTCCTCTCCGTATGCACCCAAGCATTCTTCTAGCTTTTGCCGTCGCCTTTTCTACCTGTTTAGCTACTTTAAGATCATCAGACACAACCACGCCTAGGTCCCGCTCTTCTTTAGTGGACAAAAGTACTTCACCCCCTATACTATATTGCTCCCTTGGATTGCTGCAGCTCAAATGCATGACCTTACATTTTTTAACATTAAATCTCAGCTGTCAAATTCTAGACCATTCTTCAAGCTTAGCTAGATCCCTCCTCATGTTATCTACCCCTTCCTGGGTGTCTACTCTATTGCAGATTTTGGTATCATCCGCAAAGAGGCAAACCTTACCTGAAAGCCCTTCCGCTATATCACTAACAAAGATGTTAAAAAGAATTGGACCAAGGACAGATCCCTGGGGCACACCAGTGATAACATCCTTCTCTTCAGAATGAGCTCCATTTACTTGTACTCTTTGTCGCCTCCCACCCAACCAATTTCTAACCCAAGCAGTAACTTTAGGGTCCATCCCTAGGGTGCTCAGTTTCTCTATCAAGAGTGACAAGATATAATGTAGGTGTCCAAAAAATTGCTAATATAAGCTGAATCACCTACATAAGATGTCCACAATCTATATCTTGCCCAAAGTGCATAAGTCTATGACAGCCCCTCCAGGCAGACCCATCATCTCAGAGATGGGTTTTGTTCTGGAGCCTCTGTCCAAATTCATTGATGTCTTTCTATGTCCCTTCATTCCACTTATTCCATCCTGCGGGCGTGATTCAGCTGGTATTATCAATTTTTGGACACCTTTGATGGTTACACATCTACATTATATCTTGTCACGTTCAATATAGACTCTCTATATACTAATATCCCTCAGGATGGAGCAATTGAAGTCATACAGAAATACCTTGACCAACATACACGCCCTATCAGGATTCCAACTGAGTTCTTGGTTGAGAAGGTTAGGATTGCTCTCACATGTAATTATTTTACATTTGAAGGGGGTCTTGAACCTAGAAGATTTTGAAATAAAGATTCTTTTTATTAATAACATCAGTGGTGTGGCCGTGTCTTCCTCCGCTTTCTGTGGACTTGCTTTTGTTCTGCAGAGATTGCTCTTCCTTTTGTTGTGTTTCTTAGGTTCCCTAAAAGGTAGAAATGTTCCACAATGCTTGTCCAGGGGTAAGCAGTGGATTTATCAGGTCCTCTTAGTAATGGTTTATGGACCTTTCCTCCAGGAACTTGTCCAAAATTATATTAAACCCAGTTACACTAACAGCTTTTACTATATCCTCTGGTAACGAATTCCAGAGTTTGATTATGCGTTGAGTGAAAACATATTTTCTCTTATTAGTCTTAAATGGATTGCATTGTAGCTTCATTATGTGTTCCCTAGCCTTTCTACTTTTTGATGGAGTAAACAACCGATTTACGTTTACACGCTCTATTGCATTCAATAGACCTCTCTTATATCTCCCCTCAGCCATCTCTTTTCCAAGTTGAAGAGCCCTAACTTTTTAAGCCTTTCCTCATGGGGATATTGTTCCATCCCCTTTACCATTTTGATGGCTCTGCTCTTTTCAAATTCTGCTATATCCTTTTTAAAATATGGCAATCAGAATTGCACACAATATGGAACTATACAGAGGCATTATAATATCCTTGGTTTTGTTCCTCATTCCTTTCCTTATGATTCCTAGCATTCTATTTGCTCTCTTGACTGCTGCTGCTCACTGGGCAGAGGGTTTCAATGTATTATCCACAATGACACCTAAATCTTTTTCTTGGATGGTGATTCCCAATGTGGAACCTTGCATTGTGTAATCGTAGTTTGGGTTGTTCTTTCCTTTGCACTTGTCCACATTAAATTTCATCTGCCATTTCGATGTCCAATCTTCCAGTTTATCAATGTGTTCTTGCAATTTTTCACAATCCATTTTAGGATGAAATGGAATGGAAAGCCCAGTTTAAGCTATGGGACCCTTTTACTAAATTGTGCTATGCAGCTCATGCAGGCACGATTTGGCCTGTATGAGCTGCACGCTTGAGTCTGTGGTAAAAGTTACTACGGGGACATGACAGTTAGTGCATGCATTAGGGTGCTGACTAAATGGGTTAGGGGTAGAGAGTGGGCATGATCATCACATTCCAGTTAGCAATGGGGGACTTACTGCATACTGTCAATTTTGAAGTTGGTGCAGATGCATTTAATGACACCTCAATGGGTAGCACTAGGTATACCCATGGTAATAGTGCCATGGGTTATGGTACACATCCATACATTAACTGTTGGGGAACATGCTCATCATGCCCTCAACACTACCACAGAAGGTCTGCATTTAACACATGTTATATTTCACCCTAAACACACATTAAGTGAAAAAAACCTAATGTACTTTAGTTAAAGGACCCCTATATACATTTGAGATAACCCAGGATAAAAACAAGGTATTTTGCTAAAAGGATGGGTGCTAACAACATGAATATTTCAAAAGAGCTGTTTAAGAGAGCTAATGAACGTTTGTCTGCCTCAACAACAAAAAGGGTTAGTTAGGATTTAACTCCATTGGTTGATTAGCTGACAATCTTTTTTCATACTAAATTGACCAATTTAAGATAGCAGATTGTAGAGGATAGAATACTGAAACCCTCTAGTAAGATAGAGAAGATACAATGGTTGAGAGAGAAGGGTTGTCTATGGACTGAGTTCTAACCACTCTATTAAGTTGAGCTATGTCAACTTTTGGCAAAGCTAATTGTGTTTGGGGCTCTTAAAGACACTGCAGAAGAAATGGTTAGATGGCTTGAGAATTTTTAAAATCTTATTTTGTTCATGAGAACTTCCGATAAGTCCCTCAAAGAGATTTTGCTATGCCTCTGATTAAAGAACCCAATGGGCATTTGGCTACTGGTGGAAACTACCAACCTATAGCAATCTTACCTCACCTAAAGTTTTGGAAACGACTGTTGCCAATTAGCTCCAGCCGTGCATTAATGAGTTTTGATTTATTAATATCAACACAATATGGTTTTAAATCAGATTTTAGCACAAGAACTGTCAATGCTGTCATATTTGAGGATTTCCAATATTTGATAGATAGAGGCTATTCAGGTTTAGTAGTTCAATTAGACCCTACAGCAGCTTTTGACCTTGTAGATCATGGTCTTTTGTTAATGAAGTTATCTCAAAATATATATCTCAGGAGAAGAGTTTAACTGGTTCTCAGAGCTGCTGAATGGCAGATATTGTGGGGTACAGCTAAGGGTTAAAAAGACAGAAGGATGACAAACATGTTGGATATGTTCAGAGTTTAAAACTTTATTGTGCAACTTTCCCTTTCCCCCCCTTGCCTAGCATCAGAGACTATGGTGGGATCCAGCTCATGGACAAACAAACTGCTCTAGTCACAAGAAGAAAGCTTCCTGGGCTGTGCAAGTTGGAGAGGACTGAGCTCCACAGGGGGCACTGGAATGGCCTTGGAGAGAGCCAGTGCAATCAGTGAGTGTCCTTTTGGGGAGGGGGAAGTGAGCAAGTGTGAGGGGGCTATGGGATGAGGAAAGAGCAGGCAGAAAAGGTAAGAAGATGAGCAGAGTTGGATGGTGGGGGCAATGAATGAATGAGCACATTGGCGTCAGGGAGCAGTGCAGTGCCGGCAAGGGAAGATTGTGAGTGTCTGAAGAGTTAACTGCGGGTGCATGTGTATCCGAACAGTACGAGTATACATATGTGCATCTGAAGAATGAGATAAAGCACGTGTGTGTCTGAAGAGTGAAAGAGGATGGGTGTGTGTATGTTTCTATGCTTGTCTCTGCAAGGGACAAGGTCATATAGTTTCTCTTTGAAAATCGGGGCTGGAGAAATCCCATAGTACAAATGCATTTGTGCGCATACTTAGTGGAGGGAAGTCATTTTGTGGACTTTATCCAGCTAGCTATTTAATTACCTGGGCAAATTCCTTTCAGATTCCTCCACTCTGTCGATATCCTTTCAGGGTCATCAAAGAAAGCTGAATATTTTCTTTTGATGCTTTTATTTGTGAAGCCTTTTTGGCACTTAAGTTTTCTAAATGTATACCTTAGACACATCGGCCATAAGCCTTATTCTTTGGCTTATGGGCGATCCCACCCTCGGCATCTCCGGTTTGTACCAGAAGTATCATTTATTTATTTAGCTGGTTTTATATACCGCCTTATCAAAGTGTCAAGTAATGGAGGATTAAGATGACTTGTCCAGCTTCCCTGGTTCTCAGCCTTCTGCTCTAACCTCTAGACCACTCTATTTGATGCGAGTGCTAGGACAGTCCCTATGCTCTCTCGCACCTGTTATTGACGCAACATCCAGAACTAATCCCTGCAGTTTTCCTCACATTACATTTGGAGAGATGAAATGTGGTAGTCTGGGTCAATGGTATGGAGGGGAGTGAGGGATGAGATTGGGCAAGTCCACAACTCTTTTCCTAAAATTACCAGCAGATGAAAAATGATGTCTTAGGGGAGGAGCCACTGACCAAGATGGACGCTTAGCATGCTGGCTCTGTTCTTCCTCCATTTCCTATCCAGGCTCAAATGGGAACTGTATGAAATTTTAAGAAACAAACCACGGCTGAGCTTATAAGGAAAGAGAATTGGATTTAGCTCACGCCTTTTCTCAGATCTTCAGGGGAAGTGACATTCAGATACAGTAGATATTTTCCTGTTGCCAGAGGGCTCATAATCTAAGGGGGGATATTCAAAGGAATTTACACAGTTACTTCTGTTTCAATAATAGAAGTAGAGCACCTACAGGTGGAGAGAGGGGTTGCTCATGGGACAGACCAGGCTCTGATGCGCTACACTTTCACACCGCATTCACAGCTGTTTAATCTTAAGAGATGCAGGCAAGGCATCTGGTGTAGTGATGTAGGTTACGGGCCGAGTTTGAAGGTCAGATGCTGCTGGTGCGGTGACTGGCAGATGCTATCTCTTCTGAATTGGGGAGAAGAGCTGTTGCAGGAATTTGTCTCCTGGTCCTCTAGATTGAACAGGCTAACCAGGTGGTATAGAATGGGTAGAACCCTCAAAGAGGCAGGCCATTTGACTGGACTAGTGGAACTATGGACCAGGAATGTGACACAAACATACACGGTTATATAGAGATGCTGTTCACTGACATTTATAAATATGTACAGAATGCACAATGTGGATAGGGAGTGAGATGCTCAAGTGGAGATTTTGGACAATGGGAGATGCAGAAAATGTAAGATATACATTGGTACATTGTTGCATTTCTCTTTGGAAAGCCGACAGTCGCCCAAGAGCGGATGGTTCGGAAGAATGTATCCTTGAAGGATACTACCAAAAGCAGAGAGGTTCCACAAAAGAGTAAAGTAGCCCAAATGCCCTCAAGTATGGAGCAGACAGAGCTTAAAGATCCCAATTTACCCATGTCTAACAATAGCCAAATTAACATGAATAAAATACATTCTCTAAAATGCTTGTATGCAAATGCTAGAAGTCTAAAGAATAAGATGGGAGAGTTAGAATATATAGCACTAAATGAAAGGTTAGATATGATTGGAATATCAGAGACATGGTGGAAGGAGGACAACCAGTGGGACACTGTGATACCTGGGTACAAACTATATCGTAATGATAGAGCTGATCAAATTGGTGGAGGGGTTGCGCTCTATGTTAGAGAGGGCATTGACTCAGAAAGGATTAAAGTTTTGCAGGAAACAAAATCTGCTGTAGAATCTATATGGATTGAAATTCCATATAAAAGGGGGAAGTCAATGGCAGTGGGGGTGTACTATCGAGCACCTGGCCAGAATAACCAAATGGATGATGAAATGCTCAAAGAAATCAAGGAAGCTAACAAAAGTTACAGCGCAGTAATAATAATGGGTGATTTCAATTACCCCGGTATCGACTGGGTCAGTGTCACGTCAGGACATGCTAGGGAGATAAAGTTCCTAGATGAAATAAATGACTGCTTCTTGGAGCAGCTGGTTCATGAACCGACCAGAGGGGAAGCCATATTAGACCTAGTCCTTAGTGGAACACCAGATCTAGTGCAAGAGATAAGGGTGTTGGGGCCACTTGGCAATAGTGATCATAGCATGATCGCCTTTGATTTAATTAGTGGAGGAGGGATAGTAAGGAAATCCACAGTACTACCTTTTAACTTTCGAAAGGGAGACTATGATAAAATGAGGAAAACAGTTAAGAAAAAACTAGAAGGAGCAGTTGCGAAGGTTAAAGACGTACATCAAGCTTGGGTATTGTTGAAAAATACTATCTTGGAAGCCCAGACCAGCTGTATTCCACGCTTTAAGAAAAGTGGAAGGAAGTCCAAAAAACTGCCAGCATGGTTTAAAGGTGAGGTCAGAGAGGCTGTTGTTGCCAAAAAAAGCATCTTTCAGGAAATGGAAAAAAGAGCCAAACGACGAAACCTGGAAACAGCACAAGCACTGGCAAGTCAAATGCAAGGCATTGATAAGGCAGGCAAAGAGAGAATTTGAGAAGAAGCTTGCTGCGGAAGCAAAAACGCGAAATAAAGACCTTTTCAAGTACATTCGAAGCAAAAAACCTGTGAGTCAGTTGGTCCATTAGATGATAAAGGGGTTAAAGGAGCACTAAGAGGTGACAAGGCGATAGCGGAGAGACTGAATGAATTCTTTGCTTCGGTCTTTACTGAGGAAGATGTAGGGATGTTACCCATGACTGAAGTGGTATTTAAAGGTGTGGAAGAATTGAAGGAAATATCGATACATCGGGAAGATGTCTTACAACTATTAGATAAACTGAAGAGTAGCAAATCACCTGGGCCGGATGGTATACATCCAAGGGTGTTGAAAGAACTGAAATATGAGATTGCAGAACTGCTATCAGTAATCTGTGAACTATCATTAAAATCATCTCTAATACCTGAAGATTGGAGGATCGCTAATGTAACACCAATTTTTAAAAAGGGTTCCAGGGGTGATCCGGGAAACTACAGACCGGTGAGCCTGACGTCAGTACCGGGAAAAATGGTAGAAGCCATCATAAAGAATAAAATTACTCAGCATGTAGATAGTCACAACCTAATGGGAGACAGCCAACATGGCTTTAGACAAGGAAGATCTTGTCTTACTAATCTGTTATGTTTTTTTGAAGGAGTGAATAAACAGGTGGACAAAGGTGAGTCGGTTGATATTGTGTATCTGGACTTTCAGAAAGCCTTTGACAAGGTCCCTCATCAGAGACTTTTAGCAAAACTAGAGTCATGGGATAGGAGCAGTGTACTATTGTGGATCAGGAACTGGTTAAAAGATAGAAAGCAGAGGGTAGGGCTAAATGGCCAATTTTCCCAATGGAGAAAGGTGAATAGTGGTGTACCCCAGGGATCTGTGCTGGGTCTGCTGCTTTTTGACATATTCATAAATGACCTGGAAAGTGGAATAACGAGTGAGGTTATCAAATTTGCAGATGACACAAAACTATTTAAAGTTGTTAAAACCCAAGAGGATTGTGGAAAATTGCAAGAGGATCTTGATAAATTGGAAGACTGGGCATCAAAATGGCAGATGAAATTTAATGTGGACAAGTGCAAGGCTATGCACCTAGGGAAGAACAACCCAAACTATGGTTACACGATGCAAGGTTCCACATTAGGAACCACCACCCAGGAAAAAGATTTAGGCGTCATTGTGGATACCATGTTAAAACCCCCGGCCCAGTGTGCAGCGGCGGCCAAGAGAGCAAATAGAATGCTAGGTATGATAAGGAAAGGAATGGAAAATAAAACAAAAGATATTATAATCCCTCTATATCATTCCATGGTGAGACCGCACCTTGAATATTGTGTGCAATTCTGGTCGCCGTATCTTAAAAAGGATATAGCGATTTTAGAAAAGGTACAGAGAAGAGCCACAAAATGGTAAAGGGGATGGAAGGATACTCCTATGAAGAGAGGCTAAAAAGGTTAGGGCTCTTGAACCTGGAAAAGAGACGGCTGAGGGGAGATATGATAGAAGTCTATAAATTAATGAACGGAGTGGAACGGGTAAACGTAGATCGATTGTTTACCTTATCAGAATATAGAAAGACTAGGGGACATGCAATGAAGCTACAGGGTAAACTATTTAAGACTAATAAAAGAAAATATTTTTTCACTCAACGTGTAATCAAACTCTGGAATTTGTTACCGGAGGATGTAGTAAAGGCTGTTAGTGTAGCTGGGTTTAAAAAAGGTTTGGACAAGTTCCTGGAGGAAAGGTCCATAAACCATTATTAAGAAGTGACCGAAGATATCAATGCTTGACCCAGTACAAGCATTGTGGAACTTGTGTCTCTTGGGGAAACTGCTAGGTACATATGACCTAGATTGGCCACTGTTGGAAACAGAATACTGGGCTTGATGGACCTTGGTTTGACCCAGTATGGCATATCTTATGTTCTTATGTTCTTATGTTCTTATGTACATTGGTACATTGTTGCATTTCTCTTTGGAGTGTCACACTCTTACTGAGTTATGGCAGCAAGCAATTGTGGGAGTAGAAAAAGCCATGGGAATAGCTGTGGGGTGGACTTATACTATGTTGTTGCTGGGAGATACACACGATATGATGTTACACAACTAAAGAAGACATTTATTTATATATAAATGGTTATATTTATATAATGCTTCTATCAGTGCGGAAAGCATTTTGAAATACTGGATGCACAAAGAGGTGTCATCTCCCTAGATCTGGAAATAAAGTTTGTGAGAGATGGCTAAGATATAGCGCTAAATATAAGTGAGAGTGGATGACTTATAAACAGGTATGGCATAAGGTTGATCAGTGGGTAGATGGGGGGACACAAGGGGAGGAAAGGAGAGTACAACGTTTTGGTGGAGGAACCCAGGGATGTAGTGACTTTCAGACGATAGTGCGGCAGGAGAGGAAAAGGCTGCAGTGTGGTTGGTGGCAACAGAGAACGGTGGAGTGACTGGATGGATGAATGAGTGAGTGGTGCAGTGTATGAGAGAAGGGAAGGTCAGGACTGAAATGATGGGCATGGGGATAAGCAATGTTACTTGCCGTGAAAACCTGTCAATTTATGATCATTTTAGTATGAGACGTAAATGAGAAAGGCAATGTTCTGAATGATGATTTCTATATGTCTGAATTTATAAATAAAGACATAAAAAAGGAAAAAGTAAAACGATGTTTTTTTTACCACGTGCCTATTATACTGGTTATGACTTGCAACAATGATGCCTTGCCTGCCTGCACTCCTTCCATCTGAGGTGGGCTCAGAGAAAACTGTACAGCTCACGGTTGTTGATGGACAAAATGGTGCCAAGGGTAAAGGTTCCTTTCAGCACCCCCTTTACTTTTTGGACTTTTCTGTTCACAAACTCGCAGGAAATGACAGTGTGGCCCAGCCCTTGTGACTGCTCTGATACAGCCGCTTCAGCCTCAAGAGACCAATTATATCATTAGTACACTGGTGGTTTTTGTAGGCTGTAACAGTTTTTCAGGGATCAGATAAATAAAGTTATTGAAGCGCATGAGCTTTTAAAATGTCGCAAGCAGCCTTCTCCTTAAGATGTTATTGGAAGCTTACATACTACATTGTCCTTTAGAAGGTGTCACACACTACAGAGCCCTCAGTTTTCCTCAGAGACTCTATCATTGCTTGAAGTCTTCCCTTCTATTTTATGAGTATACCTTGCAAGCTGTCAGACCTTTATTTAGGCAGCACTGGTTAATCTGAACGTTTCAATGAATCCCTATGTGTGCACGGGCTGAGACAACCTCTACATGTGCAAAATTAAAGATGACTTTTATCTCCAAATTTTAATTCATGATTATTATTTGCAGTTTTCTACAGATTCAAAATAAGAAAACAGTAAATATGGTAGATACAAAAATCTGAACATCCTTTCAGTCAGTATTTTGTAACACCTCTTTTTGGCAGAAATAACAGATTGGTTGTTTACACCATCAAAAAGTAGAAAGACTAGACGACACGCAATGAAGCTACAATGTAACCCATTTAAGACTAATAAGAGAAAATATTCTTTCACTCAATGCGTAATGAAACTCTGGAATTCGTTACTAGAGGATGTAGTAAAAGCTGTTAGTTTAGCTGGGTTTAAAAAAGGTCTGGACAAGTTCCTGGAGGAAAGGTTCACAAATCATTAAAGAGAACCTGGGAAATCCACTGCTTGAGCCTGGTCGAGCATTGTGGAAGCTGTGTGTCTTTTTGGGAAACTGCCAGGTACTTGTGACCTGGATTTGGCCACTGTTGAAAACAGGATACTGGGCTTGATGGACCTTGGTCTGATACAGTATAGCATTTCTTATGTTCTGAACAGCTTCTGAATATTTCTTATTGCAAACTAAGGGGCATATTTACTAAATGTAAACGCGTTAAGTACAGTAACATGTGTTAAGTAACATGTGTTAAGTGCTGCACTGGCCCTTAGAAAAGAATGTGACAACAAAGGAACGAGGTGTAACAACAACGGGTGTCTAAAAGCTTTACTGTTGGGCTTTCTCAACAATAAAGCTTTTAGACACCTGCTGCTGTTACACTTCGCTCCTTTGTTGTCCAATTGTTGTTTATGAGAGTGTGTGCTCTTGGACAGGACTATAGAAATGAATGGGCAATGGCAGCACTTATGCGTGTTAACTTTACTTAATGCGCGCTAACATTTAGTAAACATGCCCTTAAGAGTCTTTCTATTCTTGTTTTAGGAATGTTTTTCTCATCATTCTTTGTAGAACTCAGGGCATCAAATACCCTTGAGACGCTCCTAAGTCAGGGGCTCTCACTCCAGTCCTTGGGGCATACTTATTCAGTCTTCAGGATATCCACTATGAATATGCATGAGACAGATCTGCATACCAACAAGGCAGTGCATGAAAATCTATCTCATGCATTTCCATTTTGGATATCCTGAAAACTTGACTGTATGGGTGTGCCCTGAGGACCGTGTTGAGAATCACTGCCCTAGATGACCCTTCAGCCATACACCCTCCCCCAAGGCAGCTGAAGGCCCAAGCCCCTAGTCCAATATCTCCCCTCCCCTTCCCCTTCCCCTTCTGACCCCAAAGCATCCAGCATCTCCTCTTCCCCTCCCTTTTAAATCCCTCCATAGTCCAGGTTCTCCTTTTCTCCTCCATACCCTCCCTTCCCAGATGGCCAGCAGCTTCCCTTCTTACTCTCCAAATACAGCATCTCCCTTCCCTTCCCTTTGCAGTCACCACCACTGCTCTACCTCAACTGGGACCTGAGTAGCAGTGAAATAAAAGGCAGCACAGCCTGGGGCCTTGAGTACAAGCCTGTACTCAAGTGCTACAGTGTTCTACCCCCTTCCGACACAGACGTCCTGTTGGATGGGGCAGGATGTGTCAGGGCTTGAGTCTGGGCTGGCACAGAAAGGGCTCATGCTGCATTGGAAGCAACATTAAAGTGCTGCTCTCATGCTGAGTGGGAGCCAAACCAGCACCCAGGGCTAGTGCAAGGGTATGAGGCATCCTAACTGCATTCCCAGTGCTGCCCTTGCTCCACTGCTGCCCCTCTCTGGGACGTGCACTGATGGCAATACATTTAAAAAGGCACCATGGTGCCAGAGTTACCTTCTGTTCTGCTGCCATGCTGCCGCTCGTGCTCCTCCCATCCAATTCCACTTCCTTTAACAGGAAGGAAGTTGAATTGGAAAGGGGGGGGGGGGCAAAAACATGAATGACATCATGGTGGTGCCTTTTTAAATGTACTTCCACTGCTGCACATCCTGGATAGGGGCGTTAATGATGGCAAAGGGCACTCCACTGGCCATTAGTGCTCTAGGCAACTGCCTAGTTTGTCTAATGGACGCCCTGGCCCTGCCAGTACCCCAAAATGTTGCCATCCTAGGCAGATGCCTAATTTGTCTAGTAGCTGGGCCAGCCCCAGTAGAACTCTTTTACCTCAGAAACATTCTTAGGTCTGCTTCCATGCAGTGCATGTTTGAGATCTCCTCACAGATTTTCAATAATATTCAAGTCTTGAGACTGTGAGACCATTCCTAAACCTTCTTTCATGTAAGTACTTCTCGGTTACTTTTGAGGTATGTTTCAGATTGCTGTCTGGCTGAAATATCCATCCACTTTTCAGCTTTGTTTCTTCACTGAATGGGGGAAGCTTTTAGGATGTGTTAATATTTAATTGAATGCATTCTTCCTTTCACCCATATATTTCTTGTGGCCACTGGCTACCATACAATCTCAGAGCATTGTAGATCCACCTCCATGTTTAACAATTTGCAAGAAATGTTTTTCTTCAACTGTTTTACCCTTTTTTCTCTAAATATATTTTGGGTAGTTGTGGCTGAACGTTTTGATTTTCATTTCAACGGTCTAAAGCACTTTGTTGCAAAAGGTTTTAGATTTATCAAGGTTTTTGTTTGCATACTTTAGATGATACCTTTTGTGATGAGGTTATAGAAAAGGTTTCTTCTCACAACTTTCCCATGTAGATCATTACTGTGTAATCAGTATTATAATGGGGACCTGTGAACAACCGCTTTAGTGTCCTCTAAACTTTTCAGGAGACAGCCTGCAATGATCTGTGGATTCTGTTTTGCAGACCTGATTAATTTCCAGCCATTTCTATCAGAGACTTTTCTTGGTCTTTCAAATCAAGCCTTGGCTTCAACTGTTTGATGTAACTTCTATTTCTTATCAATGTTTCTAACAGTTGAGAGTGCTAGCTGGATATATTTAAATATATAGCCTTTCCCTGCTTTGTAAGAGTCAATCATCTTCATTTTCAAATTCATAATGCAGTTACTTACTGTAGAAGAGCCCATGGCTACTGTGAGTAGACAGAACAATCACAACCTGAGAAGGTAGAAAGGTCAAAGGATTTGTTCAACCATAGAATTGTCATTACCTGATAAAGGATCTATTCTAATGTATTTCAGGCACATTTTAGAAAGCCCATGTAGTTGGTTGTTGAAACATCCAAGTGAAAGTCTAAGGGGCATGTTTACTAAAGAGCGATAACATTGCAGTGGCGGTATTAGCACGTGAAATGTGACGTTAGCGCGCGATACGTAACGTTTTCAGGTGACAAAGTTAGATTAGCGCGCGATAATGTTACATTTCGCACGATAACGTTAGCGGCGGCGTTAGGACACACAGAGGGTGGAGTAAGGCATTCGAGAGGGTGGAGAGAAGGGGTCAATGGGCGGAGAGTGGGCGTGTTGATGCTCTAGGCACACTAACGCTGTGAAATGTAGAGCAGAACATTAACGTCAGTGAAAACCTTGCGTTAGAGGCAGAAGTGCAGGAGAGAGAAACCATTTCAGTCAGCAATGTATAGCAAAGGCATGGAGACCAAGAACAGTGATAGTAGTGATACATGTGCAGCAACAGCATAGTGCCCAAGTACAAAAGGGCACTATGGTGAGGCTGCAAATGGGGTACAGGGGGCCACAGGTGGAACATACAGTGGGGCAGCTGGGGCATAGTGCGGGCTAGGCAGATGCCCAGGTGCTACATAGGAAGGCAGAAACGGAAAAGCAGCACACATCAACTGACCAAGGGCAAACATGTTCACGAGTGTGTCTCCCTCAGTGCCCCAATGGACATGACCCAGCAGGTACCCCAAAGGGCACATAACATGGCCAGGCGTTGTCGGGGGGAAGAGTGAATGTCTAGGTAGGCACCCCTACCCCAGATCACACACCATGGGCAACCGCCTAACGGCACATAGGATGGCCTTGGACTGCGCACCACCTTCACCACCAGCAGAAGGGCATGTCAGAATGGTGGCATAGGGGTGCTGGTGGTGGAGGGGGCATTGACAGCTGCCCACACCAGACCAAGGCCAAGCCCTGTTTAGGTGGGTGGCGTGCAGTCCAACAGACAAGGTCTGTCTGACGAATGGTAATGGTATCCCCAGGAAACGTTCTACCTCTGTGGCAACAGTTTGGTGCAGTGCACACAGTCAGTGTGTTCAAGGCAGAAGGTCACAGGTTCAAGTCCCAGCTGTGGTTACTGCACCCCATGTTTTACCCTACAGAGCACATACACAAAAATAATGTGCACTCCCCAGAGCAGATGTTGGCAACCCCAGTTCCGGAGGGGCAAACACTATTCAGTTTGTCAGGATGTCCCTAATAAATATGCATGAGATGCATTTGAAGGCACTGCCCCCATTGTATGCAAATGTACCCCATGCATATTCAGTAGGGACAGCCTGACAACCTGAATTCTGTCTGAACCACCCTGACCGAATTTGTGAACCTCTGCCCTAGAGCAGTGGCCAACAGGGGCACAAACACCCATACCCACAGGCTCCACCATCCAAAGGCTAATGAAAAGGCAGGCTGTTGTGCCCTGCGCTGAGCGGCAGCTCCCACTACAAGCACCTGCATATCTTAGCAATACTGTCATAAACATGGAAACACGTCCCATATACATCAAAAGGTAGCTGTGACCAATGTCATATAACAAATCATAAATTAAACACAGCTGTCTAACAGAGATCCATCATAGCAACCTTTCTGACATATGTGGTGTGTGCCCCCTCATCAATTTCTGACAGTGTTTACCACCCTGGAGAGTGACCCTAACAGTAATGAGTATCTTACCAATGCCTGCACTAAGCCCATGACAGGTGTTGCCGACAGGGCTGCTAACCACCGCTAGCTTTGCAAAATGCCCAAATAGGTGTGGTAATCTGTGTATGTTTATCCATTGTTTTGTGGCTGCCCACACCCCACTGAGCCCCCAGTGCTTGCCCTGGTTCCACTGTTAGCCTTCCAATGTGCATAATGATGAGCAAGGTATTGTGGATAGGGCCACCACAGGGCAGTTTATCCAGGATGCATCTGCATAGGGCATAGGGCAATGGCTGGGATATGTTAATTTGCAAAGGCCATCTGCACGGACAGGGTGGCCACAGCAAGTCAGGCTGTGTGGGCACTCACACCCTGACTGAGCAGTGACCATGGCATGTCTAGTCTCCCACATAGTGCCATACAATGTTTTTAATAGTGATATTAGTGAGTCCCCAATTCTGGGGCCCAATCACTGACATACCTGCTTGGTGTTGGTGCTAATATCCCGCATCTGGGTGCACACAGTTCCTCTGGGAACATGCACCAGGTATGGGCTAGCAAACTGTCTGCAGTTAGCATGTGTATGGCTGCAACACCTTGCAGGGTGCAGCAGGTGCACACTGACTGTGGCCTCTGCTGGTGAACTCCAGATTGTGGTGGGGGGCAGCTGAGCTGAGCAGGCCTATTACCTGTCTGTCAGTGGCCCTGTCACAGGTACCAACCTGCAGCAACTGTCGGGTTGTGGTCAGTGGCAGTAACATGCACGGTCATACCCCCCTACCAAGCTGACATGCTGTAGAGGTGCATACCCCATCTGGTTAGCAGATGTAGACAGGTGTCCTGCATGTGAATTGCATTATGGGTACTGTTGTTTCGATCCTATCCTGGTTAACCCAGGAGACCATAAGTCCGGTGACCTGCACTCTTTCTGTAGACAGCCATTGTTTAGATCAGGGGTGTCCAACCCTGTCCTGGAGGGCCGCAATCCTGGCAGGTTTTTGGGATAGCCCTAATGAATATTCATGAGATATATATGCATTAGAGATATCCTGCCAACCTGACTGGTGTGTGGCCCTCCAGGACTGGATTTGGAGACCCCTGCCTTACACCTCTGTCATTTAAGACTGTGAGTGGGCAAGGTGCAGATGTCCTAGTCATCAAAAAGGGTAGACAGAATTTATCACATTCCTCCTCGCTTCTCACCACCACCAAAATGTTGTCTATTGAGTGGAAGCCAAACCAGTCAGGTTGGCAGGATATCTCCAATGTATATACATCTCGTGCATATTCATTAGGGCTATCCCAAAAACCTGCCAGGATTGGGGCCCTCCAGGACAGGGTTGGACAGCCCTGGTTTAGATGAACCATATAGTGATGTAGCACAATGGTTAATACGATTTATTTATTTATTTAAAAGTTTTTCTATACCGCCTTCTCCTTTAATCAAGGCTGTTAACAGTGGCAGATGTCAGGGGTCAATCCTACAGTGGGCCGCCTTCCCTGCCCATAACACTCACACATATGGTTGAAATCCCTATTTACAAAACCCTCACCTCATTTGCCTAACCTAAGGTGCTGGGTAAGGTGTCACATCTGTGGGTTTCCCCTATCCTGTGAAGCACATAAGAGAGCTTGTGTGATGACCTGCACTCTTTCTGTAGCCAGACACTGTTTTGAAAAACACCATATTGATGTAGCATAATGTTTAATAGGATGATATCAGTGGCCTACGTCAGGGGTGTAATCCCACAGTGGGTTCCCTTTAGTAAGACTGTCAGAGGCAACTCCCTGTTATGCGTGTAACAATCACACATATGCCTTAAACCATCCCACCAGACAAAGACACCCTCACCCCATTTGCGTAAGCTAAGGTGCCCTGTAAAGTGTTTTAGCTTTGGGTTTCATGCCAGGGCTTTAACACGTTTATATGGTAAACCTGTTGGCGGCTCTTCTATTCTCGACTAAATATGACACCGGCCCTATAGGTTTTACCACCTTATAAGGCCCCTTCCATTGGCTCTTGAATTTAGGAGTGGCAGCGGCCACCATTACAATAACCTTCTCGCCAACAGCCAGCTGGCGAGGTCTCGTACCTTGATCATAGTAAGCTTTCTGCTTTATTTGACTATCTCTTAAATTTTTCTCCATGACTTGGGAGGTGCGGTGTATTCTACCCTTCAGGTCTCTTAAAAACTGGGGTACCCCCACTTCTTCTACATCGGGATCTACCCACTGTTCCCGCAATATATCTAGAATGCCACGCGGAGATCGGCTGTACATTAACTCATATGGCGAAGTCCTAGGGATGCTTGCTTTCTCTCCCTGCAGGTGTACAGAACGAAAGGAAGCATGGTGTCCCAATCGGCCATATTGCCCTCTAAGCTTCGCCTTAGCATTTTCTTCAGGGTCTGATTCTGCCTTTCCACTAGTCCGTTCGACTGTGGATGGTAGGCAGAAGTCTTAATGTGCCGAATCCCAAACGCGTCCCACACTTGGGCCAGATACCTAGACATAAAATTGCTACCTCTATCAGTAAGCACCTCACGGGGAAACCCTACTTCGCAAAATAATTTTATTAGTTCTCCCGCCACTGCTTTTGCGGAGATACTACAAAGGGGTACGGCCCAAGGAAACCTTGTTGCCTGGTCTACCACTACCAACATATATTGGAATCCACGGGGCGTCCGTATTAGCGGACCCACAATGTCCATAGCTACTCTATGGACGGGCTCTGAGATCACAGGTAAAGGTACCATAGGTACCTCCCTTGGATGAACTGAAGAGACCCGTTGACACGAAGGACAAGCTTCGCAGAATTTGGACGTTTCTTTAAAAACACCTGGCCAGTAAAAGCGCGCCAAAATCTGGTCTAGTGTTCCTTGTATTCCTTTATGAGCACCTACTGGGTGGTCATGTGCCAGCCTTAAAACTAAGGTTTTAAATGTTGTGGGCACTACCAGCTGTTTACGTTCATTCCCCGTTCGAGGGTCCAAGCTTTCCCTATACAGTATTCCTGCGTCTAAAAGGAACCTAGGCAGGGTGTCCCTCTCATTCTGGGCATACTTAAAAGCCTGTGTCAGCGCAGGATCTGCCTGCTGCTCCTTGGGAAAGGATGGGAACTTATCAACCAGTTCCGCTGGTACCCAGGGCAACCCCTGTCCGGCCTGCACCTCTGCTCTGTGCTGGGAGCGAGATTGTCTTTCCCTACGCTTTTCTCCTTTCCCTTTCTTATTTTTATCCCCCGGGGAAGTTATTAGATCCTCATGCGAGGGAAGATCTTCTAAGGCTTCCTCTAGGGATTCCTCTCCCTTTTCCTGGGACTTTGACTGGGCCCTCGTAGATACCATGGCCTCTTTTGACTGCAAACCTTGCTCCATACCTTTGTGGAATTGTGGCCAGTCCCTCCCTAGTACTAAATTATGGGGTAATCTGGGCACCACCGTTATAGGAATCTCCCTTTTTACTCCTCATCCTTTTACTCGAAACCTGTATACCGGATAATGGGATGCGGAACCATGAATGCATCTAATCTTTACAGTGTTTACAGGTTGCTTGGAGACTTCCTTACTTCGTGCCTCAATCTGTTGCCAAAGCCTTTTAGACATCAGGCTCTGATCAGCCCCCGAGTCTAAAAGCGCATTGGTAACAATGCCTTGTACCTCTACTGATAGTAAGAATCCTTCCCTGATTTTCCTAGGGTTTTCAGTTATTAGTGCTGTTTTCATAGGGCACTCTTTCTGAAAATGGCCTTCCTTCCCACATTTAAAACATTTCCTTTTTACAACATGGCTCTTCAACATAGGCATACATGTTTTTAGGGGATCATCCCTTAACCTTATCCTCCTTTCTGATACTTGCGACATTGCCACCCTGGAAGCACTGCCACTCTCTCGCGCAGTTAACTCCGCTTCCATGAAATGCTCTGTAAGCCTTACTGCTTCTTGTGGGTTCTGGCAATTCTGCAGTATAAGGAAGATATGGATATCCCTGGGGACTGCAGCCATGTATTGCTCTAATGCAATGCTATCCAATATTGACTCTACTGACTTTCCTTCAGGTAATAGCCATTTGTTTACCAGACTACGGACTCGCTGACAAAGAGCTTTAGGAGTTTCGCCTGGCTTTAACTTTACGTTTCTCAACAGGCGATGGTAGACTAAGAGCGTTAACCCTAGCCTCTCTCTAATAGCTTTTTGTAGCTCGTCGTAATTACTGGCAAGAGCCACTGGCATGGCTCGGTACGCGGCTAAGGCCTCCCCCGTAAGAGATGCGGCCAAGCGCATGGCCCATAGCTCTCTAGGCCAGCCACTAATCTGAGCCACCCAGTCAAAGGCTTCTAGAAAGTCGTTGATATCGTCTCTATCTGTCAACTGTCCAAAATTAAACGTCCCACCAGCTTGAAAACCCAACGCATGCAGATGAATTGGTTCTGTGGAACCTGGAGGTATCACCGTTGTTCCAGCCTTCTCTTTCTGTCTCGTCAGCCACGCCTCCATCATTTCAAGAAGGGTTTTTTGCTGAGCTTGCATCTGCGCTGCCATCACTCTTGAGCCTGCAACGCCATGTCTCTCTGCCGCTCAAACTGGCTTGCCAACCATTTTAATACTTCTCGGTACTCCATGGTCATCTTGTCCTGAAACAACAAGAACACAACACCAAGTGCGCTACAAAAAAAAAAAAACCTCTTCACTATTCCCTTTGGCTTTTTTTTTTTTCTTCAGACAAGTCTACACCTTGGCACTGGTATCCCCAACCAACCCAGTCAGGTACCGGTTACCTAGCACAGGTGTAGCTTCGAGCTTTTCACCGGTAGAGAACTGGTAATCCTCTCTGTGATGCAGCTTCACCTCTCGGGATGCCGCTTCACCTCTCGGACTGCCGCTTCACTTCTCGGAATGCCGCTTCACCTCTCGGACTGCAGCTCTGTAGCAAAGTTACTTTCCAGTATATATCCTGAGGTTGCAAAATCCTTTTGCGCATGCATGGAAATTCGCACAATTACTCCACTTGTGGGACCCTAGCCTGGGCCCTAGGGCTCACAGCCATAGGGCTGCCTTATAATGTCCTTTAATAAAGCTTTTCTGTCTGTCCCCAGTGGAATTCTGGGACTTGTAGTTAGGCTTTTCTTGAGCAAGGACAAAAATGTAGTGTGAGACCGTTGGTAAGGCATACAAGAATATTTATTTTTCTATGGGGATTTCCAAGGCATTAAAATTCAAACACAAGGCATCAGGATACTTTTTCAACACAAAGGATAACAGAAGATAACTGGCAACAGAGGTAAACAGAAACCAAAAAGTCCTGCTAACCTTAGCAGCTGTTTTTCATTAAACAAAACAGTACTCCTCACAGCTTCTTCTACCTCTTTCAAACAAAAGGTAAACTTTCTTCTTGGCACAACTGTTGCTTTCCCTTTTAAACAAACTTCTGGTAACACACAGCTCCTTTGCTTTAGAAGGAAATTCTCACTTGGTAAAACACATCCTTGGCTTTAGAAGACTATTAGCAGTTACAGAGTTATGCACAATACAGCTTCTCACTCTTTCTCAGCTCTGCTTAGTAAGGCTCAGTCTTCTTTTAAACAGAATGAGCAATCCATTGGAGAGATTCCTAGGTCAGCCTCTGGCACATAAGAATTGACCTGCATTTCCTCCTGGGCTAAAGAATGCTCATTGCCTTCTACCGTCTTAAAAGCTTCCTCAGCTTCTCTGTCTCGTAGGAACTTTTGAAACTGGCTCCACAGCAAATCTTTCTGATTGTGCACAGTTACTTTGGGAGAATAAGCCTTTCTCTCAGGGAACACTTGTGCTAATGTTTCTAGTGTTTTTAGCTCAGCTGCTCTGCTCACTGCTGGGGTTTGGCTTTTTCCACTCTCAAGCGTCTCCACCCACCTTCTGGCAGTTGTAGGGCTCAGGTCTGGCTCTTGTACACTAGCTGTTGCAAACTGTTCCTGTTCATCCGTAAGCTGTTCAGCTATACATCTGTTGGCTTCACTTCTAGGAGCATTTCTGAGACATCCACTGCTTCCTTTTCTACTGACCTCTTTCAGCTTCTGGAAGTCAGACTTCTTGTGCCTTTCTCTACTCCTTCTCTCATGAGATCTCTCCTGAAAGCCTTCCTGGAATCCTTCTTCCTCTCCAGGATCTCCCAGGGCTCTGGGATATCTCTTCCCACTGGAATCCCCTTGCTCCAGGATCTCTCCTTCTCCTATGGAAGTGACTCTCCCTTCCTTCTTCCCTCTCTGGTCAGAGTGAGGTTTTAAAAACCGTTTCTTCCCTGCCACACCCTTGCCTTCGCACAGGCCTTTCCAATCAGTATCTAAGCCTGCCCCCACTTCAGAGTCTGGGCGTGGCTTAGCCTCAGCAGAGACAGGATTTTTTTTCTTTTCTGCTCTGCAAGCTCTGTGCACAGCTTGTCTGTCACTTGGTTTAAAGGCAGAAACATGGTTTTCTTCTATCTCCCTCTGATCTTGACCGCTCTCATCACCACAGTGTATAAGTCCACCCTATCCCCAGGAGGCCGTACACCTGCATACAGAGGTCTGCCATAAACCCTGGTGTGGTGGTACGTGCCTCTGTTGCAGTTCCACAGATCTGCCCCATCCCCAGTAGGCTATAGACCTGACTACATAGGTAATGTATACACCCTGCTGTTCTGGTTGGTTCCCCTTCAGAGTTATGGAGGTCCAGTGCAAACCCAGGTGTGCCTCTGTAACACAGAGTCACGAATAGCAACCCCTGGAGATCAGCATGACTGCCCCACACATGGCATGGTGCTGCCATGTCATGCAAGGAGAGGGCATAAACCCGGAATGGGGTGCCCGGGGGGATCGCAGAGGACACAGAGGTGGCACACTGCACATGCCCAGTCACACACCCACACATGCAGGCAGCTGTGGCAACAGGTAGTAGTGCACCCACTGGCCACTGCCGCAGAAGCCCACTGCTGCTCACAGCCATGTGTGAGAGGTAAAGGCCTTAACCAGACATATCTGGTCCCTAATGGTCACAAACCTTGCATTTCCCCCCAGCTGGACCTACGGAATAAGGGCCATGAGCTGCGGCTGCACCAGCCTGATTTCCTGCTCCGCCTCCAACAGAGGGTGATGGGCCATCATGAAGGTGAGTGTTGCAGCCACTACAGTGCACTACAGCATGTCCCAGTGGCCCAGCAGCCAGTGCGAGCACATACTATGTTTCTGTGATGTGGCTCTCGCATGCCACCGTGCTAATGTCTGGTTTTCCCCACAGAGGACCTGGTCTAGTGGTTAGGACAAGGGAGGCGTGGTCTAGTGGTTAGGACAAGGGAGGTTAGGACAAGGGAGGCGTGGTCTAGTGGTTAGGACAAGGTACTTCAGGCCGGAGGGTCGGGGGTTCAAGTCCCACCTGGGGACAGCAATCTCAGGCCGGAGGGATTGGGATTTCTAGTCCTATAGGCACTCCTTGTGGTCTTGGGCAAGCCACTTAACCCTCCAATGCCCATGTTCCCTGTATGTATTAGTGTGTGTGTCTCATATCCCCTCATGTTAAATGTATCCCCCAATTGACCGCTTTGACCCGGTGAAAAGCGGGATATAAATACAGCTAAATAAATAAATAATAAATAAATAATAAATAGAGGACAGAGATGCTGGAGAGGGCCCATCCGCAGCAGGACAAACCACCCCAAGCCCAACAGAGATAGTGCAGACGGTGGAGGTGTTGGAGGGCGATGGAGCAGAGGAGCAACACATGGAGGGGCGGAGGACCATGGTGAGGAGAATGGGGAGGGGGGCGAGGAGGAGGGTGAGGGAAATGGGGAGGAGGGTGGGGACGAGGGTGAGGGGAGTGGGGAGGAGGGCAGGGACAAGGGTGAGGGGGTTGGGGAGGCAATGGTGGTGAATGAGGAGGGTGTGGAAGGCGGGGGTCCCTGCCACATGCCCTATGTGTGCAGTGATGGTGCCCATCTAGGTGTTTCTGCGTCACCCATTGCCACAGACAGGGGCCACACAGATGCCACCACACAGACAGTGGCAGCATGGTGTGGGTGTGGTGGCCACTGCGTACGGTACCTGGCTCTGGCAATGGGTATGTTGCTGCACCGCCAGCGAGAACATGACCGCACCATCAGGCGTCTGTCAGGTACCCTAGAGTGGATGGGTGCGGAGATGCGTATGCAGCGTGGGCCTGGCAGGGGACGCGCATCTCCGGACCCATCCGCTCATGGGCGACCCTGGAGTGTGTGAGGTGCACAGTGCCACATTACACACGTGCCCTGTGCTGTCCTGTGACCCGGGACCAGCACATGTGGGCAGCTGTTAAGACGAGTTGTGTAGATAAACACGTTATGCTTTGTTACAACATCACAATGGTCATATGTCTCCCTTACAGACTGGTGAGGTGCACATGGGACATGTGTGTGGATCCCTATGTGTATGTGTGGCAGACATGGGTAACATACATGGGCCGCTTCTGTCCCCAGGTGTGGGGGCTGGCCATGTGTGTAGGCGCATGTGTCCTCGGGTGCCCCTGTGATGTAACCATGGGCTGGGTGGCCCAGCAGCTACGGTCAAATGCATGATGCCCGTGATGTGTAGGGTGATTATCAGATGCAGCACACTTGGAAGAGGATGACGGGAATGGCTAGCAGTCAGTATGTGGCTGTAGGGGTAGGATGGGCCGCTGTACCCAGAAGCAGGACAGGGGGATAGATGGTGAGGCCATGACAGGTGGTGCTGGACATACGGAGGGGCTGCGGTTCCCAACAAGGTTTGGGTGGGGGGGGGGGGGAAACAACTGACTGTAGCTAGTTCCCATTGCCTGGCCTGCGTGTCTTGCAAACATCTGTGGCAGAGAGGCCAACTAGGCCCTGTTGTGGTCCAGAAAGAATAGGCACACATGTGGTGTGAATAATGTAGAGGATATGGGGTGGGAGGGTGTGATACATCTGTACAACAAAGATGTATCACCAACAACAGCCTCGACAGGTCGGCGGGTAAGGGAGGGTATACCCCCATGCAGTGGTAGAGGTGTGCACACATGCCAATGGGCTTGGCACACAGGGCACAGTGGAACGTATGTGCACTGATTGGTGGTACTGCAGACACAACACCCATAAGGGTACAGGGATGGCACATGTGACGAGGTGCCCACATGGGGTCCCAGTTAACCAGGGGAGCACATTGAGAAATAATAGAGACATGCACGGAGGTGTATAAAGGGATGAGCGTCTTTATTTGATCAGCCTGCGTGTCCTGTCCCCCACAATCAGGGCCTGTGTGGCCACCCATGTCCGTGGCGACCACGTGCCACACCTCCCCTCTGTGCCAGTTGCTCTGGAGCTGCCTCCTGCGCTGCGGCCAGCTGCTGGGGATGCCCAGCCCTGGCCTCCTGTGCATCCGTTATATGGGTGAGCGCTGCCACCATCACCTCGGCTGTGGCATGTACGGCATGCCTGACCTCGTTCTGGAGCTCCAGAAGAGCCTGCCATGTACCTGTGGGTAGAACACAAAGGGATGTGTGAGACATGTGTTGCAATGCCCACCGTGACCCATGCACATGTCCAGTGTATCTCAACCAGACCACTTCTCAGATCAATTCTACACGCAAAGACTATCAACATGGTACCATGTGAACATCTGCGTGTCTCTTGAGCCATCCTTGCAGCAGGTGATGCCCCTTTTGATGGCCCATGGGAATCAGAGGTATGACACATGGTACTGTGTTGCAGGTCAGTGTATCAATGATTGATCTGTGTACTGTTTGCATGGGACTGGCCATGTAATGTGGGGTTCATGACAAGCTGATGGACATTTGGGGGGCGCTGGTGGCTCCACCCCTGACCCACAGTACTGCTCACCAGGATGTCCTAGGCTAGGTACCATCAGCCAGGATGGGGGATCCGCAGAGTAAGCTGTCTGGGTGGTAAGGGATAGGTCTTGGGTGATGCACATATCCTGGGGTGAATATGTGGATTTGCTGGATTTGCTCTCTTGGCCGCCGCTGGTGTGCAGCGGCGGCCAAGAGAGTGAATAGAATGCTAGGTATCATAAGGAAAGGAATGGAAAATAAAACAAAAGATATTATAATGCCTCTATATTGTTCCATGGTGAGACCGCACCTTGAATATTGTGTGCAATTCTGGTCACCGTATCTTAAAAAGGATATAGCGATATTAGAAAAGGTTCAGAGAAGAGCCACCAAAATGGGAAAGGGGATGGAAGGATACTCCTATGAAGAAAGGCTAAAAAGGTTAGGGCTCTTTAAACTGGAAAAGAGATGGCTGAGGGGAGATATGATAGAAGTCTACAAATTAATGAACAGAGTGGAACGGGTAAACATAGATCAATTGTTTACATTATCAGAATATAGAAAGACTAGGGGACATGCAATGAAGCTACAAGGTAAACTATTTAAGACTAATAAAAGAAAATATTTTTTCACTCAACGTGTAATCAAACTCTGGAATTTGTTACTGGAGGATGTAGTAAAGGCTGTTAGTGTAGCTGGGTTTAAAAAAGGTTTGGACAAGTTCCTGGAGGAAAGGTCCATAAACCATTATTAAGAAGGGACCCAGGATATCAATGCTTGACCCAGTACAAGCATTGTGGAACCTGTGTCTTTTGGGGAAACTGCTAGGTACGTATGACCTAGATTGGCCACTATTGGAAACAGGACACTGGGCTTGATGGACCTTGGTCTGACCCAGTATGGCATATCTTATGTTCTTATGGAGGTAAGGAGCGAGTGGCAGTATGAGGCCTGAAACATCATGTGGACAGATGGCCGACAATAGATGGGTTTTAGGGAAATTCAGAATACGCAAATTCTTTGCTCGAGAAGCGTTATCCAAAACCTCAAGCTGCTGAAAGAACAGTAATGTGTCCTTTAAAGCTGACGTATTCGCTGACTGTAATAAAGCAACCTGCATATCAAGCTGATCAGCATGCTGAGACAGCTGATTAACAGAAACTTCATCTTTTTGAAATTTGTTAGAAACCTGTTGTGAAAACACAGCCGTTTGATTCATAAATTTCGATAACATTAAATTGGTAGCAGTAACTTGCTTCCAAATGTCTGCGAGAGTGACTGCATCAGGATTTTCAACTTGAGGAAAACTAATAGCCTCAAAGCCGGCAACCGTGGGAATAGGAACTAAGGAAAGTGCCTCTTGTGATGAAACAGACAAGGAAACAGGAATCTCATCCTCCTCTCCCGAAGAAGAAGACGCCCCGGTGGAGGACGACGTTTCAAAAGACGCTTGAGAAGATCCTGGGTTGGGTGGAGGAGTCCTATCGATGGAACTCAGGGTAATCCCGGATCCAGGCGACGAAGAGCGCTGAACCAAGGAAGCAGACTGGGGTAAAACTACCATGTGTTGATCCATAGGCCCAATAATAGCAGCAGGAGTGGAAGTAACAGTTACAGATTGTTTGACAGGTTGACTCCCCTGGAACTTCTTACTCTTTCTCTTCGCGTGGCTTCGCGGCATACCCACAGCGACAAGGGCTCGAGCAAAGAATTTGCGTATTCTGAATTTCCCTAAAACCTGTCTTTTGTCAGCTGATTTGTTATTTAGACAATATTGTAAAGAAATATTGTTGCTTCCTAATGCCGACACTGTTGTGTTAGATAGGACTTTTTATTTGTCTGTTCCAGTGACTTCTGGGGAATCCAGTGTGGCACGGCAGGAGGAGGGCATTTCTATTGATTTAACTGATTTTTTAGAAAATTTATATATTTTTTTTCTCTTGAAACCTGTAGCTCAAGCTTCTTCTCTTCGTGGTGGACGTAGGCTCCAACAAAATATCCTGCCAACTACGCCATTTTCATGTCGCACCGCCGCCCTAATGGCCAAGGATGGTTAAGGCAGGTCGGGTGGACATGAGTTATTTTTCTATTTTTGAGTTTGGTCCTTGTATGCGGGGTCTGGGTACCTGTTCCCAGGACCTACCATGTACCAAAACTTCAAGTGAACACAAAGTCCGAGTGTAGGGAAAGAAAGGCTTTTTATTTCCCCTAATGTACAATGGTTCAAATAGTGGAGTCTACATCAACATAAAGAAAACCTTGCTTCAGGTAGAAAAGAAAACACATTCAGATATTGCTTTGTCTACTGTTACTTCACAGGACCTTATACAAATAAAACACACAGGCTTTGCTACTGAGCCCTGCTTTACACACCAGGCAGAGACTCTAGGCTTCCTGCCTGACAGTAGCTGCAATCCATGGCTATCTCAGGAGGGTCCTCATTGAATTCCACCTGCATAGGCTGTGGGTCTGATAACTGTGACTCTGTATCAGTATATTCTTGTGGAATACGTTGAGGCTTCTCATATACCGCTTGCACTAGCCTGCAGTGTTCTGGTCCTAGGTCTGGGCTTTGGTCATGTGAATGCTTGCTATGAAAGTATCTTCCTTTGTCTTGGTGCCTTGTATTAAACAGTCTTTCTTTTGATAAAGGCTTGTGTCTTGTCTTACAGACAGCTTGGTAAGGAGTGCACACCTCTGTTCCTTGTGCTCCCTGTGTCAGCAAGTTATAACGCTTATTAGAATAAAAATGTGGTTTACCTTGTTCTCTGGGCCTATCCCAGTTAGCTGAGTCTTGAGGCCTAGTCCTGCTGCAATTCAGCCTTACTCGAGTAGTAGGCTTCCCACTGTTCAGCTGGCCTTCGGGTGGAGTTACCACTCTTTCACACCCACACCTTTTGCTCCTTGAATGAAGAGTGTTACCTCTTATGGCAATGACTTCATCATCTCTCTGGTAACTTCCACAGTGTCCTGCATCTGCTGGTACCGGTTCCTCATATAAAACTCTGACCTTTGTTTCTCTCCTGGTACCTTTCTTCCCAGTGTCTCTTTGCCAAGAACTCCTGGTATTCTGCTGCACCGGACTCACTGTGTCTTCTTGCCAGGAACTCCTTCCTCTCTGGTCTCTTTGCCAAGACTCCTTTTCCTCTTCGGCTTCGGCTTCTGCCTCTGCCTCTCTTGCTTGTCCTACTTCCTCCTTTTCAACTTCCCAGCCTTTCCTAAGAGGAACTCCCCCTTTCCTGGATTGGCTGTTGGCAGGCATTACATCACCAGCTCTGGTGTGCGGTTCTCTAGGCCCTGGAAGGTCTCTCTTGCTCCACCTATCTGGCTCCTCGTAATGTCGCATCTGGTGTTGGAATCTTTTTTCTGGATTTAAAACCTTTTTTTCTGTTTGCATAGGCTCTGCAGTACCACATATCCCCCCTCTTAAAATATGACGGGCTGGTGAAGCCCCCTTCACACAGCACGGAATACTGGCCATGGCAGCAGTGTTGCAATGGAAGTCGCTGGTACCATATGTCTTCCGCCTGTTATCCACTACTATCTCTTCTGGGTGATACGTGTTGGCTACTGACGCTAGTAAAACCGATCGGTCATGCCAGGACCGAAGAGCATTAATATGGTAAATTTGTGTGTGTCCTTTGGTATCCTGTACCTCGTAAGAGGTGGGTCCCTTAGGCTTAACTACCACATGAGGTCCCCTCCACCGAGCCTTGAATTTTGGGGTAGCTCCTGATACCAGGACCATCACTTTTTCTCCTGCTTTTAACTGTCTAGGCTTTGTCCGCTGATCGTAATACCTCTTCTGTTTTAGTTGACTCTCCTCCAAATTCTCACTCGCCACCCAGGAGGTTCATTCTAGGCGTGTTCTTAGATTCTTTAGGAATAGAGGCACCCCTATTTCCGTCTCTACGGGCTCCACCCATTGCTCCTTTAAGACGTCTAATAGGCCTCTGGGTGGTCTTCCATACAGAAGCTCGTAAGATGAAGTGCCCAAGGACTTCTGTCTTCTTTCCCTGCAAGTGTACAAGACAAATGGTAGCATAGTATCCCACTCGGACATTTGTCCACCCAATGCACGCCGGAGCATCTGTTTTATGCTTTGATTCAAGCGCTCCACCAGGCCATTACACTGGGGATGGTAGGCTGCGGTTTTCTTGTGGTGGATGCCAAAGGCGTCCCAAACCTGAGCAAGGTATTTGGACAGGAAATTGCTGCCTCTATCGGTCAGGACCTCCTCCGGGAATCCGATCTCGCAGAATAGTTTAACAAGTTCCCCGGCGATTGCTTTTGCCGAAATATTTCTTAGAGGGATCGCCCATGGGAAACGGGTGGCCTGGTCAATGATTACCAGCATATATTGGTATCCTCTAGGTGTTTTGATGAGGGGACCCACTATGTCCATGGCTAATCGTCTCACTGGATTGGAAATCACGGGCATTGGTACCAAGGGTACTGCAGGGGGTTTGTGCGGAGCCACTCTTTGACACGACGCACAGGACTCGCAAAAACGAGTTGCTTCTCGAAATACTCCTGGCCAGTAAAAGCGGGCCAAAATCTGGTCAAGGGTTCCCTGCGTTCCCTTATGGCCCCCTACGGGATGGTCGTGGGCCAACCGTAGGACCAGTGATTTAAATGTGTTTGGCACTACCAATTGTTTCCGCAGAGACCCCGTTTGCGGGTCCTTACTCTCTCGGTAGAGTATCTCCTCCTCCATAATAAACCTGGGGAAGGCACTTCTTTCTTCTTGGGCTTGCTCAAAGGCGTGAGCTAATACCGGGTCTGTCACTTGCTCCCTTTTAAAGGAGGGAAACTTCTCCATTAAATCCGCTGGTACCCAGGGCATCCCCTCTCCAGCTTCCAATTCTGCACGTCCTCGCGAGCGGCATCTCCGCTCCCTCCTTCGCTCTGCTTTAGTTTTCCGTCCTCTCCCCACGGGTTCCTCAATTAGGTCTTCATGCGCGGGTAGAACCCCACAAGTAGTGTCTGTAGAACATGAAGGCTCTTCCCCCCCTTGGGTCTGGGATCTGGTAGAAACTAAAGCCTCTCTTGGATTAGCGCCTGTCTTTGAGCTAGTTGGCTGTGCCTTCGAGTTACCTATGGACTCATGCCCACTACAGGTGGAATTTGGGACTTTCTGAGGAGATAAACCCTCTCTCAGACTCCTTCGAAATTGTGGCCAGTCGCGACCCAATACCAACTCTTGTGGCAGCCTTGGGACCACAGCCACCAACATTTCCTTTTTTATTCCTAATCCTTTTACCCAAAGTTTATACACGGGGTAGCTCGTAGCTGATCCGTGAATACACTTTATTTTAACTTGCGCTTCTGGACATTCAGGGACTGACCATCCTTGGCTTCGGATCATAAACCATAGCCGTTTAGAGATCATGGATTGGTCCGCTCCTGAATCCAGAAGTGCCCTTGCATTAACTCCATGTATTTTCACTTTCAATACAAAGCCCTCTCTCATTGTCTTTGGGACTTCTCCCACTAGTGCAATGCGAGAATAACATTCCTTTTTTACATGTCCTCTCTTACCACAGGAAAAACATCTTTTCACAGTTTCAATATCCTTAGGGTCATTACCACTCCTAGGGCTATACATAGGTCTGGAAGGACTACCTACCCTTCGAGCTTCCATCCCTATATTCGGTTTGGGAACCCCTATCTTTGGCTGGGTCACTCTCTCTGCTTCTAGATATCTCTCCGTCAGGGCTATTGCCTCGGTAGTGGTACAGCAATTTTGGAGGATTAAAAAATTCTGTACCCTACTCGGCACTGCGTCTAGGAATTGCTCTAATATTATGGCGTCCATCAGAGTTTCAATATTTTTTTTCTCCGGCAGTAGCCACTTATACGCCAGGCTCTTTATTCTATGCCCCAAGGCTTTTGGTGTTTCGTCTGGGCTAAGGATAGTGGCCCTAAACATTTTTTTATATGCCAATGGGGTGAGGCCTAGGCGATCTCTGATTGCCATCACTACTTCATCGTAATTATCCGCCAAAGATGGAGGCATTGACCGGTAGGCGGCCAGAGCCTCCCCTGTCAGGGACGCGGCTAGTCTGACAGCCCATTGTTCGGTCGGCCACCGAGCTGACTTCACTATCCTACTAAAGGAATCCAAGAAATCATCAAGGTTATCATTGGGACTTAATTTTCCCACCGTTAGATCACTGCATGACCATTGTCGAAGCTCCGTATTATACAGTCCAGTTGCTTGCAACTGCTCAGCTTTCACCTTCGCCATCTCTTCCCTCTGCTGGGTTAGCCACTTGTCCATTGTTTGCAGAATGGGTGACTGCTGGTCCTGCATGGCTCTCAATGCTTGTGCTTGATTTTGCAGCGCCAGTTCTGCCTGCTTATCGAACTGGTGAGCCATCCATGCGCACAATTCTTTGGGTTCCATGGCGAATCTGTAGCAAGGAAACACAACAAAAAAAACCCACAACCAAGTGTGGCTCTTCTAACAGTTTTTCCTTTCCTTTCTCTCTCTTTTTTTTTTTTTTCTATACTCTCCCTGGCATCCTACACTTATTCAGGTATATTTACATTTTACCTGATGGTAGGGGAAAATCAGCTCTGGAACAGTATTCGTTGCTGTCGTACTCTGCGATTCTCCACGCTGACAGTTGGGCACAGGATTTCTCCTTTTCAGGATTTTTCTCCACTCCACTTCGGATTTAAGCTGCTCCACTCCGGGTTTTTTTTCCCAATCCGGTTTCCTTAAACAATCCGTTCCGGGTTTTGTATTCCAACTGGGTTTATATATTTTTTTTCTCTTGAAACCTGTAGCTCAAGCTTCTTCTCTTCGTGGTGGACGTAGGCTCCAAAATATCCTGCCAACTACGCCATTTTCATGTCGCACCGCCGCCCTAGTGGCCAAGGGTGGTTAAGGCAGGTCGGGTGGACATGAGTTATTTTTCTATCTTTGAGTTTGGTCCTTGTATGCGGGGTCTGGGTACCTGTTCCCAGGACCTACCGTGTACCAAAACTTCAAGTGAACACAAAGTCCGAGTGTAGGGAAAGAAAGGCTTTTTATTTCCCCTAATGTACAATGGTTCAAATAGTGGAGTCTACATCAACATAAAGAAAACCTTGCTTCAGGTAGAAAAGAAAACACATTCAGATATTGCTTTGTCTACTGTTACTTCACAGGACCTTATACAAATAAAACACACAGGCTTTGCTACTGAGCCCTGCTTTACACACCAGGCAGAGACTCTAGGCTTCCTGCCTGACAGTAGCTGCAATCCATGGCTATCTCAGGAGGGTCCTCATTGAATTCCACCTGCATAGGCTGTGGGTCTGATAACTGTGACTCTGTATCAGTATATTCTTGTGGAATACGTTGAGGCTTCTCATATACCGCTTGCACTAGCCTGCAGTGTTCTGGTCCTAGGTCTGGGCTTTGGTCATGTGAATGCTTGCTATGAAAGTATCTTCCTTTGTCTTGGTGCCTTGTATTAAACAGTCTTTCTTTGATAAAGGCTTGTGTCTTGTCTTACAGACAGTTTGGTAAGGAGTGCACACCTCTGTTCCTTGTGCTCCCTGTGTCAGCAAGTTATAACGCTTATTAGAATAAAAATGTGGTTTACCTTGTTCTCTGGGCCTATCCCAGTTAGCTGAGTCTTGAGGCCTAGTCCTGCTGCAATTCAGCCTTACTCGAGTAGTAGGCTTCCCACTGTTCAGCTGGCCTTCGGGTGGAGTTACCACTCTTTCACACCCACACCTTTTGCTCCTTGAATGAAGAGTGTTACCTCTTATGGCAATGACTTCATCATCTCTCTGGTAACTTCCACAGTGTCCTGCATCTGCTGGTACCGGTTCCTCATATAAAACTCTGACCTTTGTTTCTCTCCTGGTACCTTTCTTCCCAGTGTCTCTTTGCCAAGAACTCCTGGTATTCTGCTGCACCGGACTCACTGTGTCTTCTTGCCAGGAACTCCTTCCTCTCTGGTCTCTTTGCCAAGACTCCTTTTCCTCTTCGACTTCTGCCTCTGCCTCTCTTGCTTGTCCTACTTCCTCCTTTTCAACTTCCCAGCCTTTCCTAAGAGGAACTCCCCCTTTCCTGGATTGGCTGTTGGCCGGCATTACATCACCAGCTCTGGTGTGCGGTTCTCTAGGCCCTGGAAGGTCTCTCTTGCTCCCCCTATCTGGCTCCTCGTAATGTCGCATCTGGTGTTGGAATCTTTTTTCTGGATTTAAAACCTTTTTTTCTGTTTGCATAGGCTCTGCAGTACCACACTATTCAAGGGGTCAGTTATGTATATTCTGACCCTTCATTGTTGGAATCTCTTCTGGTTTCATTACAGGTTTGAGTGATATTGTATGCAGATTGATTGTATTATGGAAATGTGGTTTGGTTGGGTGCTGTAGCCTTTTAGTTAATGCTCCGGTATCTCCCTATGCTGTTCTCTTCTTGACGTGGGTGGAGAGGTGATATGTACTTGTAAATTTTCTTCTTTTATGTGTGGATTTTTTTTTTCTGTATAATTGGTTCATATCACTTATTTTTTTGTTTGTATAATTACTTGTTGTAATAATTTGAAACTTAATAAAAAAAAAATGTGGACAGATGGCCCTTGCTACAATAAGGTGTCTCACATGGCACAGAGTCCCATAACACAGACAGAACTACGTACAATGGAGACATTAGTTAGGGGATTACATGGGATGCCATTGTGGATGTTAGCCCAACTCCCTGGGGACGTCCTGACTATTCAGTCACCTACCTTCAGCGTCCTGCCATGATGAGGCAGTATGAGACCTCAGCTCCTGCAGGATGACATCCATTCTGGTGGGTGGGTGGAGGGGTGGTCCCGGTGCCTGCACTGTGTGCTGGCTCCCCTCTGTGCTGTGGCCCTCCACAGGTGGTGCGCTGCTGCTGGAGGTCAGCACAGTGGTGCGGACATCCGCCGGCGTGTCCTCTGCCACGGCCACCACATCTGTCCCATGGGCCTCCGTGTCTGTCTGTGCTGGTAGCCACCTCGGCCCCGTCACCCTCTGGTCCATCGCCATCGCCTGGCTCACCCATGCCCACCTCCTCATATGCCTCCAAGGCCTGGATGTCACCTGGGGGGTGGAAAAGGGTATACATCAAGGTTGGATTACCACATACATATATGTGCAGCTGTGTTGTACATCCACACCAGCAGCAATGTGTTGTCTGCCTGTTACTGCTGTCACAGCGCCTACAATGGGGACAACACATGTGCGTACAGTGTAGTGTATGTGGCAGAGGGGGTGCAGGACAGCCACCTGCGCTGGGGCTGCTGTGCCACACTCGATGGTGTGTCCTGGGGGGATGGTGAGGCGGGTGCTGGGGCCACTGTGTGCAGCACTGGTTATGCAATGTGCGTGTGATGGGGGCCAACACTACGTGTCCTGGGTGCATGTGTGAGCTCTCTGTGTGACTATGGCCTGTCACAGTGTGTGTGACTGATATGTATGTATTCGCCTGTGTGGTGTGCTCGGTACATGTTGTGCCCTGCGACCATGGCAGCTATACGTGTGTGGGGACTGCTGCGGTGGCAACCACTGTGCGGTGTGGGTGTCCAGCTGTCCAGCACTCTATGTGTTGTGGCGTTGCACCGTGGGTGGGGGTCCTGGGAATGTGTCTGGGGCACTCCGGTGCCTGCAGGGGTGCTATTCCCGGGTGGTGGGGTAGGTGGGGCCTTTGAGGCTTTGGAACTGTGCTCTCCAATGGCCTGTGCAGGTGGATGCGGGATCCGTACTGTGTGCTGGTCACTGACAGAGTGGCATGTGTCTGACATCTGTGTGATGTGGGCATTGGCATTTGTTTGCATCTACCTCGTAGTCCCAGCATGATAGGCCATTTGCTGTCACTGGTCAGGGCTCTGTCTCTGCACAGGTGGGAGCAAACAGACATCATAGCAGTTATGGGTGGTGGGTGTGGATCTTCTAGGTCACTGTGTTGTGGTCTAGTTGTATGTCCCCCCTGTATGTCTGCATCTGTCATAATGTGATGGCTGCCTGGCTGCAGATGTCTGATGGTTATGTGTGCCCTATGTGGCAGGTGGGAATAGCTGCTGTATGTGCTTGGTTTCATGGGGGTGGTGGTGTTTGGGCCTCCCTGTATGTGCAGGCCCTATTTTCCCACATGCACGGTGTTGTGGGGGGGGGGGAGGGGTGGCAGTCCGCCTGGTTGGCAGACCGGTTCCACCCCCACCTGGGTCCATACCCTTGTGCAATGCTCGCACACATCCTGGACGGGGTTTTTCTGGGACGCAGCCCCGGGTACCTGCCACACACACCATGTGCAGACATTCCGATGTGTTGCTGTTTGTGTGTCCACCTGTTGTGTCTGTTGAGGCAGACATGTCCCCTCGCCACAGCCCCACATTGCCACCTCCATGGCAAGCATGTGCTGTGCGGGTAGCTGTACGTGGGCTGCTTATCGCAAACTTACCTGCCCGTGGATGGGCGGTGTCCAGCTCCTCAAGCAGTCCCCGCAGGTAGATGGGGCCAAGGCGTTCAGCAAGCTCCTGTTCCAGCAGTGTCTGGCTGGGGACAAACAGACCACCCCCACCAGTGCCCATGTCATGTCTCCTTTCCGCCACCATGTGGGCACGTACACCCCGCTTAATATCATTGAAGCGCTTCCTCAGGCTGTCCAGGTCCCTGGGTGGTCCCCTGGCCTGCACTACGGCCTCCTGAACCTCCTCCCACATGTGTATATGGGTCCCCACAGTGGTGCTTGAGCTCTGCTGCCCATACAGCACTTCATAGCGCTCCAGCACACTGGCCAGCAGGATGTGGTTCTCCTGCTGGCTGAATCTGACTGCTCGCCTCCGTTCCTCGGCTGGGACTGGGACCCGCCGCCGTTTGGCACTGGGAGGCCCCTCAGGCTGCTCCTGGGTGGGCTGGGACACACCCGATGGCCCTGCAGCCACCACCGCACACCCACCCACCCCTGCTGCCTCTGTGGACCGCTGCTCAGCTGCTTCCCCCTCGTCCCCTCCTGCCATGGGCCGTCGCTCCATCTGCCTGTTCCCAGTGTCCTCCTCCTCCCTGTCACACTTCCCACTACACTTGGTCCTTGCCAGATATGGACCCATACCTGCTCCTCTCCTCACCCCCTCTCCCTCTCACCTGCTCCCCTCCTCACCCCCTCTCCCTCTCACCTGCTCCTCTCCTCACCTCCTCTCCCTCTCACCTGCTCCTCCCCACACCACCTTTCCCACAACCCTGCTGCTCTCCTAACCTCTGCTCACCTGCTCTCAACTGGACATGTGTTCTCCATGCCTGTTCCTCACCTTGCCTACTCAAACCTTCGGCGTTTAACATGGGAGGTGGCCTATTTATGGCTTTTTGTGTTGGGCGCTGCTTTATGCATGTTGCACATGCGCTGCTGCGCTTTGCACAATCTGTGCATGCGCATCACATGTGCCACGCGTGCATGCGCAGTGGCGCCTGTGCCTCCGTGCGTTGCACAAGTGCTGTGTTGTGCGGCTCCGCGCATGATGCCTGTAAATGGGCGCACACGCAGCAGACGGCACCCACAGTGGTCTCTTTGCGCAGGCGCCACGCACGGACACCGTGAACACCATATGCATGCATGGAGCCCCACACAGCACATGCACAAGGGCCACATTCAGACATTACGTGCATGCGCACTGCACACGCACAGCACAGCCATGGCGCAAGCACAACGCGTGCCCAGGCGCGCACCGGAAAGACATGTAATAAATTGTCATGCATACGTGGTGCACGCCGAGGGTTTGTGTAGGTGAGTAAGAAGCAGGCGAGGTGAGGTTCTTGTCAAGTGTGCAGCAGGTGAGGGGTGGAGCAGGTGAGGAGGTGAGGTGCGGTGAGGTGAGGTGTGGTGAGATGAGCAGCAGGCGAGAGGTGGTGTTGGGGTGGTTGTGGGCAGGTGAGGTGGGGAGCAGGCAGGGGGTGGTGGAGGAGGGGTGGTGAGAGGGCATAGGGTAGAGGGGATCAGGTGAGGGACAGGTAGAGGGTGGTGTAGGTGTGGCGAGGGAGAGACGAGGTACAACCCTCTGTCTGTGGTATATCTGTTCTGATGATGGCTGCCTTTGTGGTGGTTGCAGGTGTGTTGGGGGGTGCACAGGACCTGCGGTTGCCTGACATGGGAGATGGTGTCCATGGTGCTGCGGCACAGGGCATGGGTGCAGACCCGCTGCAACTCCGACCTGCAGCTGTGGGGGCCATGCATGTTGGGCCAGAGCCGGCATGGCGCAGGAGGCGTGCCGAGCTGCGCCCTCACCAGGCTCGCCTCTACAGGCCCAGGGCCCAGCTCCAGGACATGCATGAGGACCAGGTCATCTCCCTATACCGTCTGGACACAGTGGCTATTAGGGAGCTTTTTGAGGATCTAAGACCTGACCTCGAGCCCCTGACCGGCCGGTCATATGCCATACCAGGTTTGGTCAAGCTCCTGGCTGCCCTACATTTCTTTTCATCTGGCTGTTTCCAGTGTTCTGTGGCCGCATTGGGTGGCATGAGCCGCTCCAACTTATCACGCTTTCTCCACCAGGTTCTGCATTCCATGGTCTGCCGGGTGGGAAATTACATTGCAATTCCCAACACTAGGCAACAGTGGGGGACCGTGAAACCAGGCCTTCAAGGGGTTGCGGGGGACACCACACATGATGGAGCTATTGATTGTACACATGTTGCCCTGGTCCCACCCAGAGACAGGGAGGCAGAGTTCCGCAACCGCAAACAATAACCATTCCCTGAATGTTCAGGTTGTATGTGATGCAAATATGCGTATTCTGAATGTGGTCCCTAGGTTTGCAGGGTACACCCATAACTCCTATAACCTGCAACATTCAGCACAAATCGGATAGTTTTATGCTGTCCAATATGAGGACTGTATACTGATGTGTGGGTATTTCTCAGCTCAAATGTGCACATGGAGTTCCTCTTGGAACATGTGGACACACATGTCTGTGTTTGTAGGGTGTCCCTAGTTGTCTTTGTGTGTCGTTGGTGTGCATGTTGAGGGGGTGCACTTCCCTAAATGGTGTTCCTTGGTACGGTGTTATATATTGGGGGCTCCTTCATCTCTGACATAACTGGCCATGTCACATTGTGTGCTTTGTAAGGGCATGGTACAGTTCGCATGTATGTTTCCACGTATGTTCAACAGTATATTGTTGTCCCCGGCCATCCTCTCTGGCCAACTCACAGACCTTTCCCCATTTCACCTCATGTGTGTGGGCCGTATCATGGCTCTCACACGCGTGCTGTGTGCATCATGAACCTTGTCCAGGGTGTATTGCCATGTGTGTGGCTGCTGTGTTTGCAGCCGGCACTACTACATTTTGGCTACATGTGTTTGGCCATGTGGTGTTTGGGGTCAGAGCTGGGGTGGTTGGCATGCCTTACCCTTCACACGTGGTCCATGTCTCATGCCTCCACACGCTGCCACATACATGTTGTGTGTCAGCATGTGCTGTCACATGTTTATGGGAGGTCTGTCTGTGCTGTTGGATTGCATGTAGGTGCCTTGTATGCATGTGTGCGTGGCTCAACCTCTGCTTTACCTCTCTACTATTTCTCTACAGGTGATGCAGGGTATGGGTGTCGTCCTGGTTTCTGACCCCTGTGCTTCTGCCGCGGACACGTGCAGAGAGGAGGTACAATGAGGCCCATGCCTCCAGCCGCTCAGTCATCGAGTGCACCTTTGGCATTTTGAAATGTCGCTTCAGGTGTCTGGATAGGACCGGCGAGGCCTTACAATACACACCCATGCCTTGTGGCAAAGATAGTTCTGGCTTGTTGCATACTGCACAACATTGCTCTCAGGCACAATCTCCCAGTCCAAATTAATGAGGATCTGGATGATGATCCGACGTGCCATCCTGTACGTGGCCGTGGCGACACACGTGAGGGCATAGCAGCCAGGCGCCAGCTGATTGCGGAGGTGTTCTCATGTAAGTACTGCATATATTGGATATTACATTAGTATGTAGCCATATGTACTACTGCCACCATTGACCATTTGTGTAGCGGTACCAGTCATACGCAACACTACACAGACATATGGAGGACATTCCCTGCCCATCAGAGCATTCAGGATAGTCCATAGAGAACACAGACAGGGTGTGTAGGGGATACGTGCGGGTGCACGGGGATCAGATGAGAATGGCTTACTTGCCATAGGTGGGTACGCTGCCTTACACAGGTACATGGTCGATGTTTGGAGATGGTGGCTGGCGATCACACACAGGTTGTTTGGTTCCAGCTGTGGGTGCAGCAAGGTAGATGGAGTGTGGGGTGGGGTCAGCAGTAGGGAAGCGGGATGTAGGTGGCACCAGTTGCCTAGACGTGTGGTTGTCACGATGGGGGATATGGACGCATTGCTTCCATAACATACACTGATTAGCACGGACTGTGGGTTACATGTTTGGGTACAGCGCTTTATACGACTTTCAACAATATGTTACATGCTCAGTGGTATTGGTATTGGCAGGAGTTTAATGTTCGGGAGGGAAGATACAGAGTACACACACGGTTACTGCATCATTAACTCAGTGTGGTAACCTACGCCTGGGTGCAGAAATGGATTGTGAGCCAGTGAGGTGATTTGACAGTCGATGTATGATGGTCATGGTGAGGCTGGCAGGTGATGAGCCAGGCAGCGGAGTGTTGGTTGGTTTCGAGGCAGACACAGCTGATTTCAAGGGGATAATAGCAAGGGGTAGGTTACAGTTAGCGGAACGGGTGGTGACTGAGGGGTGCATTCACGTTTTGTGTGTTCAGGATGGGTGGGGGGTATATAGCTCATGTTTATCTGGAATGACAATGCATATCTTAGCTACATGATGCGTATGTGTGGGAGAGAGTGAGGGAGGGGTCACGGAACAACCCCTACATTGCGTATCTATGTGGGGCAATGTGTTCGCAACCTATATACAGACACTTACTATGGGGGCAGGGTTTCTGGAGAGAGATTAGATGTTGGGTCATGGCCAGGTTGTTTCAGAGTGCATGGAGTCATCAAGCCAGCATTGTCAGACTCACAAAACATAGCTCAGGGTCTATATTGGCAGGCACTGTTCAGGGATGGTGGGATATATTTTGCACTCATCAGCATACAGTTGGAGGTGAACGGCAGGGGATCAGGTAGGCCCAACAGGGCATTTGGGATAGAAATCTGGAACACACAGACACAGGAAATATCCCTGTGTTCCAGCATATGGGTGCAGGCATGCAGGGGAGGTGGGATCATCACAACATACACTGGAGGTGTGACGGGTGAGATACAGGTGTTTAGTATGGAGGCAGTATGGACATGCAAGGACTCTATATCAGGGTGACGGGTTTGACAACAGTGTCCTGAGACAGCAGAGAGGTGGTGACATGGGCCATATGGAGTCCAGGCCCTTTACTTTTAAGAATAACACATCTTTGGGGGCTTCGGCAGGGGCTATTCTATACAGTGTAACGGACAGATGCCAGACTGAGGCGGGTTTTAGATGCATGAGGTGTGATGACGTGATGGTGCTGTGTGTGTTACACAGCTCAAACATGACATATGTATGTTTCTGGTGTGTTTATCCATCGACAGGATATGTTGTGTGACCTCCCTGGTGCTGTGGTGCAATGGCAGCTGTCTTTACCCCACTCAACGTGCAGG
This sequence comes from Ichthyophis bannanicus, assembly GCA_033557465.1. Classification (NCBI taxonomy): domain Eukaryota; kingdom Metazoa; phylum Chordata; class Amphibia; order Gymnophiona; family Ichthyophiidae; genus Ichthyophis; species Ichthyophis bannanicus. Next base: position 1,717,495,974 of record CM066032.1, on the reverse strand, counting down.
AGAATGGGGTAGGTGGACATACGGGTAAAATGGTGTTGTGGGGATGATCTGCCACAGATCATGCCTGGGGTCATCTGTCCAATGTACTTATGTTGTGGTTCACCTCTTTGGTGGGCAACCCCATACCCCATATGTTACTGTTGTTACACACAGGTACATGTGTTCCTGCCTAGCTCATCTGCTTCAGCACTGTTTCAGGAACACATCCAAGAGAGCTGCGTGTGTCCACATGTCCTAGGTGTTGTGGTGGTGGGCCGCACGTACACACATCCGGGACATTGTCACATCAACCAAATGCTGTGTAGACTTGGTTTGGTCATGTTTATATCCGCTGAATCCCCCCTTAAGGCCGGGATCAGCTGAAAGTAGGTCTCCACCACCCAATCCGGGCCCCGGCTGGCCCAAGGGTCAGGTGGCGGGGAAATGGGGGCCGTCACTGTAGCAGGCTGGTCGTGAGGCAGGGTGGATGTCCTCCCACAGGTATGCAAGGGCATGCCAGGGTCATCTCAATGCTCGATCCTGCTGCCGCGGGAAGGTCTAGTTCTGCGGTGCAGAATTGGGTACTAACGGGGCCATCCTGTTCAGGGGTGTTCAGATGGCCCAGACATGCCCCTTATGGAATCGGGCTCTAAATGTTTTGAGCCTTATTAGAAGCATTTAAGAAAAAGTACTAATGAATTAACTGGAACGGTGTCCAAACTTTGGCATCTGCTATTTTAATCTTATTATTTTCAGACTATTAAAATCAGAAAAAAATCTAGTAATTATGCATTCAAATTTGTAGGAAAAGGAAAGAGAATGGGAACTGGATTTAACTTACACCTTTTTCTCAGATCTTCAGGGTGAGCTACGTCCAGGTAAAGTATTTTCCGATCCCATGAAGGCTTACAATCTAATTTTGTAACTGAGGCAATGGAGGGTTAAGTGACTTGCCCAAGATCAGAAGATGTCATGTTTAATTTCTGTATGCAGGAGGAGTGGATGATGACCATGGGCCAACAGCATGGCAACTAAGAAGGTTCAAAAGTCCAGATTTTTTGAAAAATGTCCATCTTGGCCAAATTTCAGTCTAACCCTTCATCATGGGTTATAATTGTTTATTGCAAGTTTAACTCTGTACCATGTAGAGGTTGTGTCAGCTTCTATTCACCTAAAGAGTCATTAAAAACGTTGGTTGCCCAAACATTTACACACAACTGTATTTACACAGTAACATAGTGGATGATGGCAGATAAAGACCAGTATGGTCCATCTAGTCTGCCCAGTAAGGTTGGCTAGTGCCGCTCGCGTGGAGATCACCTCCCCCGTCTATTGCCTTTGTTTAAGAAGGATGTAACCAACCTCTATTTTGTTGAAGTATAAAAGAGATTTAAGGTTGCTTTGATGTCAATCCGTCCTGCTAGAAAGGGAAAATAGCCGCTTCCTTCAAGCTGGAGATGAAGCCAGCAACCTAAGGATTGTTTCCTCTTACCCTCCCCAGCTGCTCTGCTTTACCACCTGAGATACCAAAGGAGTCTTAAAATACCAAACATCCCTAGTTGCCATAGGCCATTGTTGACACCCACAACCTTTGCATTGGAAGGTGAGTGCCTTGCCCCCAGGCAAATTCAGAACGACAGTTTGGAACAACATAAAAATTCACCACCGTGTCAATAAAAAAAGGGGTCCACAGCCTACAATTGTCTTTTTTTCAGAACCAATATGGCTTACTAGACTTCCAGAGTTCTCAAACAAAGTTCACTATCACATATAATTGCAGATGACTATTATAGGCTCTATGCACCCTTCAATACAACAAAACCTACAATATAAATGTAATAACAGATTGTGTTCAAGGATATTACTCACTGGTCTAACAGATCATTGCCTTACTCAATACACTATAAAAAAACCAGACATACTACACGTCACCAGAGAATGAAAATTCATCCCACCAACAACCGCTACGGATTAATGCAATTGAGCTAGAAGTAAAAAAGCGGTTAGATAGCTTAGGAATAAGTCCAAACCCAAGATTAAACCTAAACACACATATCAAGAAAACCATCAAGATAGATGTACCACAAAATGCAAACCCTGCAATACCTACATCCATTACTTTGAAAACCACCATGCTTTCCCATTCAGTATTTCAGGCGATGGTCTTCCCACATTTTTGAACTATGGCAACTTTATATACCTTGAACTACCAAAATGTAACTCCTCCAATCCTTTACAAGTTGCCACAACATGCAGCGGCCTGTATTATCCAAGGAGTATCAGGATTCGATCACATTATGCCAATACTGAAACAACTGCACTGGCTCCCAATAACAAGCTGAATTAAAGACATAATCCTGCTAATGATATTCAAAATCACGCATAACTTATCATCCTCATACCTAAACACGCTCCTGCACGTGACACACAGGACCAGAAGACAAAGCACACAAAGTATGCTAATGATACCAACTGAAAGAACAAAAAAGCAACCCATATGTATATATACAAAGCCACATACACCTATTCATCCCTTTCCGGCTTCCTTAGGTTGACTGCCCATATCACGTTTCATTCCCCATATATCCCTATGAATAATATAGTATTGATATTTTGATATAAATTTGCCATGTAAATCAAATAACATTGTTTGTTTACCTTTGTTAACATCCCATATTAACTCCCTTGTTCTACGTAATGTTTTATTTGTTCATTGTAAACCGCTTTGAATAACAAGATAAGGCAGTATAGAAAACTTGTTAAATAAAATAAATAAAAAAAGAAATAAAACACTCATTCTCCCTTTATGCTCCGAGACTATGAAATGCACTGCCTGAGAAGACCAGAAACATATCCAAACTTATGGCATTCCGCAAGGCACTAAAACCCATCTATCATGAAGCACTCTGGAGACATAATAGCATAATAGGTAGCTCTGCCTACTCCTCTATTTATAAGAAGTTCGTAATCTGGCAAGGTTTTCCCCTCCCTCTTTGCCAGTTGAAGATCGTGAATAACTTGTGCATTCTATGTTAGCATTTTTCTAGTTCCTTGTTTTAATGTAAACTTTTACTATTTCTTGTAACCGCTTTGACATGGAGAAAAGCAGTATAGATAAATAGTCAAAAATAGACCTGTATGCTAATTAGTAATTCTGCAATATGATAAAATATACCAAAAAAGAAAAAAAAGATATGTTGAAGCTGTTTAATGAATCAAGATCCCAGAAGCACAAAGGACCCAATATTGAGTTAGGAGGGCTTCTGCACATAGCCCTTCTGCCGACCTCTAACCCTGGATATTCAATGCCGGGGTCATATGCGTGCCCTAGCATTGAATATCAGGGATTTGCTGAACTGCCTCTCAACTGTAGTCGAACACCAGGCAGCAATGATATTGCATGCTGCCTGGTTAGCTCCTGCGCTTAAAGCATAGGCAAACATTTGCCTCACCTTCCTTTTAGGTGCAGATCGCTAACCGGGCAACATGCAATATCGCCGCCTACGCTCCTCCCTGGAACACCCCTGATGCTAAGCGGTTAGTATCAGGGCGTGTAAGGGAGAAGCAGAGGGGGATCTCCAGTGCCATTGGATATCCCAGATAGCGGCATTTACATGGTTTACAGGGCTGTAAAGTGTGTAAAAATGCCTTTCAAATATCGGGCCCAAAGGCAGTAAAGATGAAAAGTCCGAGTAACCACACAAAAAAATACAACAGCTGCAGTCTTGCATGGCATTTTTCTCAGGAAACAATTGATGTTCTATACTTTATTTGAATCCCATGACTTTTTTGATAGGAGTAACTGGATGGCTGAAGTGTATTGAAGAATAATGGTACTTCCCAGGTCATCTTCACTGCATCACCTCAGTCAATAGATTGTAACAATAGGTAGCCTGGTTAACACATTGGCCTCAAGTTTGTAGAATTTCTGATCTGTGATAATGGTCTAGAAATCCGTTCCTATTTGCTCATGTTACAAAAATAGATATTCAGGCTGGGTTAGGGGACATTCACTTTGTCCCATGGAGATTTACTCACTGTGCATCATTTTTGCACAAGTCTGATTTTTTTTTTCCATTGAGGTCTAAGTTTGTTTTTTTGTTGTTGTTTCTAGAACTTAGTAGATTGCTTTCCATTCTTACATTCATGGGTTACCATTATATGAAAGGCTTTAGATCTTTTAGACCACTTTACGAACAAACAATATCGATATCCCAGAGACCTCTAAAAGGTTTCCCTGGAAAGGGATGGTCAAAAGGAGAACTTTTAAAATACTGATTCATTTCAGGGAACAAGTACACATCTGGACATGGACAATTTTGGGTTTCTCTATATGAAATGGGGAATACACGTGTAGATTTTTGTCCTACCCGGGCCACACCATGCAATTTGACATAGTATGAGTAGTCACTTATAAATTGGGTCCCTTTCTAAAATGGCCATTACAGCTGTATTGTATGTCTGATTATATACGTATAAATCACGAATAAGACTTCTAAACTAACCCCCTTAATGTACAACATCACCAACCCTGTCCACTTCAGATCTTCAGATGCAGGGAACGCACACATCCAGGTCTCCACATGGTCCTGCATTGCCATCATCAATGCTCATCAAAACTCTATGCATATTTTTATTTACGACTAATGTGGTTATGAATCAACTGTAAATGCCTACTGTAATTAGCGTTTATTGAGAAGCTCGGCAAAAAACAAAAACAGACCACACAAAAGGAATCTTTCCAATGAAGATCAGTTAGCATGTTTAATGAGTTTTGTTTTCTTGTGCTATCAATACTGGGCTTTATTTACAGTCAAAGTTAAGCTGAGAAAAGTCATGTGAGTTCATGAGGTCCCACTGGTAAATGGATTATTTCCCTGTTCAGATTTTTTTTTTAATTTAAAACTGTCCTTTTAAATGTCTCCACCTATAACAGAAGAAAAAAATATCAATACAATTTTCTTTTTTTATTGAACAAAAGTAGAAAACATTAGCATTTTAAGGATTTTTAGGGATATGCTGCTTATTTCACATCAACTGAACATAAGAACTATTTTAACATGACTCTAGACAATGCAGCAACATGTGCAGACCCAAAAAAAGGCATCTCTGTCCATAACATGGCAACCTTTTCCCTCTCTCACCAAAGCATGCTAATAATAATTTCTTGTACAATAGCTCCTTGACAATTTATCCTCAACATTTCCTCTAAATGTTGGGCATCACATTACAGATATAAAAGTATGTTGTTTAAGTGGGAATCAGTAACTCTCTCTTTTTAAAAAGTCTCCTCGTTTTTCTGATCCAACCTTTTTGGAACCTTCGAAGTGGGTCTGCTGTCCGTCCAATCCTATTCTGTTGAAAGGAATTAGTTTCATAGTGGGTTGTCTTCAAAGAATACCACTTGCTTTGGAAGGTTGCCCGAAACAATACCATCGTCATAGCCTGAGATGGGATTTTTGTAATCATCCACCTGAAATATAAATGGCACAATGCAAGATTCTACTTGGGACACGGGTTTAGGAACATATATGTTTTCTATCATACAATGCTTATGGAACCTACAAATGTGATATGCAGTATGGGAGTCATTCTGAGCCATGAATAGCAGGATAGATGTCCCAAAGGGCCATCCATCCCCGCTATTCATGCCGGCTCCAGCCCCTGACTAACTCCCCTGCTGGTTGTGTGAGGAAGTTAGACAGGGCGAGTATGAGTGGCCCAGTGTCAGAGTCTGGTCAGGCAGTGAGTGGTCTCAAGCACTGGATGTACAGGGCTGATTCTAATGTCGGCCCTGAAAATCCAGGGCCAGCAACATGTGTGGGGAATTTAGTCCTCCTCCGAGGTGAAATAACTTCCCTGGATGTGAAATTATCTGGAGTCCCGGGGCACAGATGGGGCAGGGGGGCCAGGGGACATTTCCCCACAGACCGGCCCTTGCCTTAGGAAGCCAATTCAGGGGTCGGGCTGTGGGGGAATAAACCCCTTTCTCAGGAGGCCAGCATTGTAGCATTTAAATTTGAGCCGCCGTGCCATGGCAAAGCACAGTTACTTACCTGTAACAGGTGATCTCTGGGAACAGCAGGAATAGTCCTCACATATGGGTACGGCGGTACCAACGGAGCCGGCGCGCGGGAAAGCTCCCCAGCTTCCCAGAAGGGACAGCTTTTGGGGCTTCCCACAGCGCATGCGCGCTGCCTTCCCGCCTTCCTGACCAACTCTCCTCAGTTCGAGTTTAAAGCTGAGACAATAGAGAGAGAGAAAGGAAAGAGAAAGAGATACAACTCCTAGGGAGGTGGGTGGGTTGTGAGGACTATTCCTGCTGTTCCCAGAGATCACCTGTTTACAGGTAAGTAACTGTGCTATCTCCAGGAACAAGCAGGAATGAGTCCTCACATATGGGGACTCCCTAGCTGAGATGCCTGGAGATCCCCCTCCAAGGGTTCTTCATCTTCCTATGGATCTCAGGCATCCATTGAGGGAAGGTGGGCAGGAGTTGTTTAAGAATGGAACAGGTGTTTGAGGACAGCCTGACCAAATAAGGCATCCCGGCGGGAGTCCCTTATCCAGCAGTAATGGGCTGTGAAGGTATGAACCGAGGCCCAGGTGGTGCCCAGCAGATCTGATCTATGGATACAGAGTGAAGATGAGCCATAGAGGTGGCCATGGCTCTCACATTGTGAGCTGTGACATGGCCTTCCAGAGAAATGTTTTTTACTCTGGTAAGCAAAAGAAATACACTGAGCAATCCAATTGGAAAGTGTTCTTTTTGAGACTGGAAGTCCCAAATGAGAAGGATCGAAAGCAACAAAAAGCTGGGAAGACTTTCGATGTGGCTGAGTCCTGTGGCGGTAAAAGGCAAGAGCTCTTTTACAATCTAGAGTATGAAGGTTCCGCTCTGCACTGGATGCATGAGGAGCTGGAAAAAAGACAGGTAGATATACCTCTTGATTAAGATGAAAAGGTGAGACCACCTTTGGCATAAAGTGTGGATTTGTCCTAAGGACTACCTTATCATGATGGAACCTTGTATAAGGAGGATTAACCACTAAGGCTTGCAGTTCACTGATGCGGTGAGCTGAAGTGACTGCAGTGAGGAAAATAACCTCTCCAGGAAAGAAACTTTAAGGAAGTAGAGACTAAAGGTTCAAAAGGTGGCTTCATAAGCTGACCAAGAACCAAATTTAAGTCCCATGCCACCGGAGAGGCCTAATGGGAGGTTTAGTTAAAGTTAGGCCTCTCATGAATCTAGCAATAAGGGGATGAGAGGAAATAGGTTGTCCATTGAGGGGTTTGAGGGATGCTGCAATAGCACTCAAATGGACTCTTACTGAATTGGTTTTAAGGCCTGCAGTGGAGAGATGCAGGAGATATTCCAGTAGGGAATTCAGAGGAAGAGCAAAAGGGTCAAAGACCCTTCTGAGCACACCAAATGGAAAATCTTTTCCATTTAAAAGCATAAGAATGCCTTGTAGAAGGTTTTCTGGAAGCATGGAGGATATCCTTCACTTGTTGCGAGACACTTAAGTCCTGAAGGTCTAGGCCTTCAGTAACCATGCTCTGAGGTGGAGGGACTTGGGGTTTGGGTGCCACAAAGTCCCTTCCTCCTGAGACAGAAGGTCTGGAGCAGCTCCCAGGTCCAGGGAGGGGCCCTGGGAGAGATGCAGAAGTAGAGGGAACCACACTTGGCGTGGCCAGCGTGGAGCTATAAGGATCATAGATCCGTGATCCCTCTGCAGTTTGAACAGAGTCTTGGGAATCAAAGGAATGGGTGGAAAGGCATATAGGAGGCCCTGACCCCAATGAAGGAGGAAGGCATCCCTGGCCTGAACCCCCTGACACGGAGTTCTGAAACAGAACCGGGGAAGTTTGGCATTCCACGGACTTGCAAAGAGGTCTATGTCCGGGGTTCCCCATTTCTGAAAGATTCTGAGTACCTGATCCATGTGCAGGGACCACTCCATGTGGAAGCAGAACTCGGCTGAGTCTGTCTGCCCAAGAGTTTTGAATTCCTGGGAGATATACTGCCAGGAGATGGATTTGATGCTCTCTGGCGAAGGCCCACAGTCCTGAGAGCTTTGTTGCAAAGCGACAGAGAGCCAGTCCCTCCTTGTTTGTTTATGTAGGACATGGTTACTTGATTGTCGGTCTGAACAAGAACTGTCATGTTGTATAGGAGGATATGGAAGACCTTGAGAGCAAGGAAAATTGCTCGAAGCTCCAGAAGGTTGATATGAAGGGTGGTCTCCTGTGGAGACCAAAGGCCTTGAGTGGATAGGTCCTGAAGATGAGCTCCCCACCCTGTTTGGGAGGCATCTGTGGTGAGGGTTGCTTGGGGTAGTAGCGGTTGAAAGGGGGACCCCAGCAACAGATTTTGAGTGGACATCCACCACTGGAGAGACCAAAAGAGATGTTTGGAGGTTTCTATTTGGTCTGAGAGAGCTCCTGATGCTTGAGTCCACTGGGTGGACAGAGTCCATTGAGCTGCTCTCATATGCAGGCGAGCATAGGGCACCACATGGACTGTGGAGGCCATGTGGCCTAGCAGTTGTAACATCTCTCTGGCAGTCAAGTGGGTTCTGGACTGAATCTGAGAGGCTAAGTGCACTAGCCGTTGGCAACGTGCCTGGGGAAGATAGGCCCTTGCTGTGGTGGTATCTAGCCAGGCCCCTATGAATTCTAGGGATTGAATAGGGGTGAGTTGAGACTTTGGCAGATTGATGACAAGTCCCAGATACTGCAGAATGCATATGGTGTGATCCAGGGAAGTCTGAGCCTGAGACTGAGATGGAGCTCGAATGAGCCAGTCGTCTAGGTAGGGAAAGACAAAGAGTCCCTGAGTGCGTAGAAATGCAGCCACTACTGACATGCATTTTGTGAACCCTCTTGGGGCAGAGGCTAGACCGAAGGGGAGTACTCTGTACTGGAAATGTTTTCCCTGGAACAGAAATCGAAGGAATTTTCTGTGGGATGGGTGGATGAGTATATGTGTGTACGCATCCTTTAGGTCTAGAGAACAAAGTCAGTCCGGACTCTGTAGGTATGGAAGGAGAGTACCCAGAGAGATCATTTTGAATTTCTCTTTGCATAGAAATTTGTTTAATTCTCTGAGATCTAGGATGGGTCTGTGCCCCCCTGTTTTCTTTGGTATGAGAAAATAGGGGGAGTAGAACCCTGAACCCTGTTGAAGGAGAGGAACCTGTTCTATTGCCCCTTGGGCAAGCAGGGTATTCACTTCCTGAACCAACAGGTGTAAAAGAGATGGGGGAGAGATGAAATGTCTCACCCTGGGATAGAGAGGAAAGGCTGGAAAAATGCAGTTTGTAGCCCTCTCTGATGATAGAGAGGGGCTCCACTGCTATGACTGTCGATTTGTTTCCCCTCTGTGTCAGCAAAATGAGTTAACCTTCCATGGAATGCGGTGAGAGGTTTCTGGGTGCTGCAGAGCCAGAAATGGGTAAGGTTGCTCTAGTGTAGGGAATTACTTACGTTTAAAAAAAACCCTGAGGGGGTAAGGGGACTCGTTGAAGTGATGTAGCAGCAGCCCTTGCAGGTTTTTGTTCTGGCCTCGCCTTTAGCTTGCTGGACGTTTAGGAGTCAAAGCGAACCTGAGAAAGTATGATTTGGCCAACATTGTTAGAAAATCTAGTCTTTTTGTAGAAAGATCGGCTCCCGTAAAAGGCTGTTTTCTTTGCGCAGGGTTAGAAGTAGGAACCCTAGAAAGTCCATCTATGAGCAGCATTTTCTGCATTCCATTTGAGGGGCCTTAACCTGCCCACTCCTTGCCACAATAGATTTTCACACCTGTACAAGGAAATTGCCATAGGCCATCTTGTACCCAGGATTCCAGGTCAGAGGCCTGGAGAACAAGTAATTTCGTACGCAGCAGCTATAGCTCAATGCCAGATAGCTCTACTCAGCACCTTCAAAGGAGTCAAAGGCAGGCCCCTCGTTAGAGAACTTTGACACATCTTGGATATGCTTTAAAACGAAGCAAGAAACTCCTCTTTATCGATCCTCTGGGATAAAGGGTTGAGAAAATCTCGTACTTTTAAGAGCAAGCTCTTTCAGACAAACATTGTCCCATATAGAGGCTGTATGAGTTGATTCTCCCCAGGCAATAAGCATACTAGTTCTTGGAAGATTTTCCTGCCAAAAGCAATCCAAAGTCCTACCCTCTATCCTCGCGACGGAGTAGTAAGAAAGAGTGCCCCCTTTTGGTACTTCCTTATCTTTTTTCACAGCAGATTTCCCCACAATGGAAATGGTCGAGGAAGCTGAGTCTTTTGAAAACCAGGAGAAGGAGGGGGGAACGATACATTGGTGTCCAACCGACGAGAATGTGGAGAAATAGAGTAAGAGGGAGCCGACACCATAAATCCATTACATATGTTTCTTGGAGAATAGTTATGAATGAGATAAGGTGGACTGCTCTTTGGGAACCTTAGGAGTATCCTAAAATGTCTAATTTTTTGTGCTCTAGGTTCTTTTTCAGAGAGATACTGTTCACCCATAGAGACGTCCTTTGGCTACTTCATGTGAGACATTAAGTCGGTTGAAAGCGGGGAGCATCGTCCTCTGGAGGAGGGGGACATTTCTTCTTCTTTGGTGACAGAGCGGCCCTCCTCAGGAAGAATACCCGGGATGCATTCATCAGAACCTGCCTCTTATGAGGTATCGGCCATCCTCAGAAGACTCGAAGTATCGCCCGATTTGCTTCCAGAGAGAAACCGATACGCGTACCGACTGCGTCCCCTCCCCCCCCATCGACAATTCGGGCATTCACTCGGGAACCGGGTTCGGTAAAATCGAAGAAAATCTCCGGTCGAGAAACCCGGCATCCAGCCAGCTTCTCTACTAGACCACCAGTAGATGCTTTCTGGGTACCGGTTAACATTGGTCCTCTGTTGCGGTACTCGGAAACTGAACTGTGGTCGGAACCAAGTACTCGGGTTTTTGCTATAAGCCCGGTATCCAAAAGGGCGTTGCAGCATGTAAATGAATATAGCACGGTAGGCCTGCTGCATGGATATGTACAGTCAGTACCCATAGACGGCCGACACAAAATGGCATGGGATCGTCACCGGTACCGGCTTTCTGATGGCCGGTCACCCCCAGAGCAGTCTAACAAGCGTTGATCGGATCGAGGCAGATGCCCCATCCGACGCCTGTCAAACCTGTAACCCCATTACGGATGTAAGCTTTGGAAGCCGGAGCTTCCCAGCCTTGAGTTGTTGTTTGGGCTGGGGCAGGCGGTCTTGCAGGGTAGCGGGACAACCCAAAGGGACTTCTCACTGCTTCTAGAGGCGCAGATTTTGCCTTTGTGCACGACCTGCCCCTGCAGAATGTTTGGTTACACTAGAGAGCTCGACACCTCCCCGGAGAGGATAGAACGGGAGGATGCTGATGCTGGATTATCCGCCAGAAAACCAGCACATGAAATTTGGCCTGCTCGGGTTCTGTAAGCCCCCGTATCTTGGACATCAGAGCCACAGGGATGGACAATCCGCACTCCATAAGGAATGGTCCAGGGCGCCAAAACCATTTAAGACAACCATTCATGGGTGTCTGTGACTGAAATAGGACCAGAGAACTTGGTGGCATTTTTTTTTGATAACAACCAGAAGATGGTTTTCTTTTTTCTCCACCCCCCCTGAGGGAGAATTTGTAAAGGCCTGTAGGCCTTACACAACAAAATAAAAACAAAATTACACCAAAGTGTGGAAACAAGAAAGTTGTTTTTTTTTGTTTTTAACAAGAAACAAAGAAAATACAAGACTCGCGAAGGTACCGGTTCGGAATTCGGGGAAGGCTTAGACACTGCGGATTAAAAGAACCAACTTATAAAAACAGAAATTCTTCAAGCACGGTTGGACAGGAACACGACCTGCTGGCTCCGCCGGAAAAAGGAAGAAACTGAGGCAGAGTCTTGGTCCAAAGGAAGGCGTGAAGGCAGCGCGCATGCGCTGTTGGAAGCCCCAAAAGCTTTCCTTCTGGGATCTGGGGAGCTGTCCCGTGCAGGCTCCGTCGGTACCGACGTACCCATATTTGAGGACTCATTCCTGCTTGTTCCTCTCGTAGATTCAGGACTCAATGGCGCTCCAGCTCCATTTAAAAGCTCTGACTGGAGTTAGTCCGGCATGGCATGTACGTGCAGGCCGTACTGAATCACACAGTTCCGGCCTGTATATACATGCCTGATTTGCATTTCTGATCCCATGGGGCTAGAACGTGCCTGTGGGATCAGAATCGCGATCCCTTCTGTACGTACAGCTTCAGACCGGACGTACAGAGGGGATCGACATCCACCTACCGCAATCGGGCTGTAATTTATCCTGTGCTTGAATAAGTAGGCTTTATATTTTTCAAAGCTATGCATGATTAGCCAGAGAAAATATGAGTCAAATACATTGTTATATGTTTTATATATTTTCGGTCTACCTCTTTGAATGGTTAATCCAAGATGGTGCTATATACATTTTTAAAAATAAATTAAAACCAGCTGCAATTCTAAAGATAAACTCACCTAGGGTTTTCTTTCAAAATTTTCTGCTTTTGTCTTATTGCAAATAGTGTTTTCGTGATTCAACAAATCCATTCTGTCCATCACTATTAGCTGTCATTTTTAATTTCTAATCAGAGCTCAAAACCTCCTCTCCTCTCCCCAGCAGGAAGCTGGATCACAAGCTCTTACAATGAGAAATAAAAGCAGTTTGATCCTCTTAGCTAAATAAATGATTGTGGCTCTTACTGACCTCACCCTCTGTGAAGATCTTGAGAATGAAACAGGCTGAAGCCCTATATTGGCTTTGCCAGTTTTAAGACATTTTGTAAAGTTTAATTTGTCATCGGATCAGCAGACCCTGCACTAATGCAATTATCCTTTCAGGGCCATACCAAGCCACAATGGCACCCTGTGCGTTTGCACATCTGGCCCGCCCCCTTCCGGTTTGCCCCTTCCCCCCCCTCCCCCCGTTGTCCTGGCTGCCGCCGCCTCCACTTTGCTTTCTTGGAGGCAGCGGCAGCAGCATGGAGGCGAACCCACGCTTGCATGGCTGACCTATATCCCTCTCTCGTCTGACGCGACCCTACATCAGAGAAGAGAAGGAGGGACCCGACCTGCATACAAACGTGGGTCTGCCCAACTGCTGCAGGCGCCACCTCCGAGAAAACAAAAAAGTGAAAAGTGGTGGCGGTGGCAGGGCAATGCAGGTGGGACGGGACTGGACAGGATGGCAGCTTGACATGCGGTCCCTAATCCTTTTGCCCCCTATGGCGGCTGCACCGCTTGCACATGGCTAGGTACGGTGCCGCATCCAGTCATGTGTGACCTATGAGGTACAAGGCCAAAGATATACCCTGTCTTCACACATCTGGGACAGTAGCCAGTCATAGTCACATCAACAAAATCTCTATGAAGATTTATATGCCAATGCATAACGAGTACTTGCATATCAGGGAGACGTTCCCAGGGATGGGGTTTTGAGGCTTGTAAGTTTTTCATGGAAATGTTCCCCACACAAACAGATGCACACAAGGGCTTGCCCAATAAAAAGGGAATTGGAATAGAGAATTAAGTGACTTGCCCATGATCACAAGGAACGGCAGTGGAATTTGAACTCTGGCTTTCCTGGTTCTAGCTCAATGCTCTGTCCATTAGGTCACCCTCCCATGACTACAGTACCTGCCAACCCAGGGTTCCCCTCTGCATATTGCTCCCAGGCAAAGGTTGCGTCGCTTGCTTGAGTAAACGGTTGAGCAAACTTCCTTTTTTTTTTTTTTTTTTTTTTTTGTTTTTTTTTTTTTTGTGTTTTTTTTTTTTTTTTTTTTTTTTGTTTTTTTTTTTCACAACCAACAATGCCCACGGGAAAAAAACTTTTACAAAACGCAAGTGCCAATGTCTACAGGCTCTTTACACTTGTGTCAAGTTTCAATAGTGCAAGTATGCATATTATACGCCTTTAATGCCACTTATAAATACACGATACAATATTAGACGTTCTTGAACTGCTTATTCAACCTGTAATTAGCCAACATTTACATCAACCATGCAGGAATCATATTCTTATTGTAATCTTTTCAGTTGTTTTTCTAGCCATGCTGAATTCTCACCACACCAGGCACAATTGATAGATTTGATACACTCCTTGTAACTAAGGATGGACTGGGGTTTCTATTCCCACAGGTGTTCCTTGTGGTCTTGGTGCAAGCCACTTAACCCTCCATAGAGCCCATGTTTCCCTGTAAATAGTTCTCTCCAAGTTATAAAAAAAATACCCTTTTCCCAATGTAATTTCAGTTGTTTCAATGTCAAACCGCACTGATGCCCAGAATAGCGCGGTATATAAGAGAATGTAAATAAATAAATAAACTCTAAGTACGATTTGTGAATGTCCTCACACACTAAATATGTCATATGTTAATTAGCTCATGCTGACTCCCTGCATTTATCCTATTTATTTGAATTCTTTATTCATGGGGGTCAATTCTGTCCCCCAAATAGCAGGGATGACTCCCCATTGGGATGTCCATCTCCGCTATTTGCCCTCCTGTCGACCCCCACAAAAGATCCTCATACAACAGCGTGTTTGTACATGGAGGCTTAGACATAGGCGGGAGGGGGCATTCCATAGTCAGAGTGAGAGCGGGGGCAATGGCAAAAAAAACAAAAAACAGGCCCCCGCGACCCTGGATTCCCCAGGGACCTTCGGGTCTAGACGGGGGACTTATGCCACCTCAAAAGTGGGAATAAGGTCCTCCTGGACAGCGGCGGACCTTGGTTGCGTAACACGGCACGGGCAGGTGAGGGGGGTTCATGGATTCCCCACAGCCCACCGCAGGCCTTGGAAGGATATATCCGTGGGTCGGGCTGGTGGAACAGGAGTCCCTGGGGCGGCCAGCACTTGTAGCTCCCATGAATGGAGCTGCTATACTATGGTGAACGGGACGCCATGGCACTGGTGGCTCCATTTCCGATCCTGGCTGAGTTATCTGCCTTGACCGTATAGCTGCGCAGAATTATCATGTCCCTGCCT